>OU015607.1:20000-2420000 GCA_907165245.1 Habrosyne pyritoides | reverse complement strand
TAGTTTTGAAGTCGGTTTTTTTTTTGTCAGAAAGTTTTGTTTATTTATGTCTTTTTTAACCGACTTAAAAAAAAGGAGGAGGTTCTCAATTCGTCTGTATTTTTTTTTTTATATTTGTTACCTAGTAACTTTCGATTGGGCGAAGCGATTATATTTTAGTGTACCATATATGTATACGATACGTCTATGTATACCATACTTTTAAAATTTAAAAAGAATTCTAATTCAAAGTTGATAAAATTTATATGGGACCTCTGAAGTACCACCTACCAATCGAAAAATAATCATAAGAATCAATTCATAATTAGCAGAGTAATCGCGTAACAAACATACAAAAAGAAAAACATACAGTTGAATTGAGAACCTCCTAATTTTTTTGAAGTCGGTTAAAGAGCAAATAACTTATGTGTTGCTCAGGGTCTGATGATGAATTCAGAAGAGGGTCATAAGCACTCCAAATTTACATTTTATTTTTTTATTTTTAACAAAAGCTTGTTATAGTTCGGTAGTTATATATATATATTAGAGTCAGACTATTCATAAGTGCTTGTAACGGCCTATTTGAATAAAAATATCTTCATTATAAAAGAAACTATCAATAAAATATAAATATATATTATTCTTGTAAGGTTTCTCAAGTTCTTCAAAATCGTATTTATATAGTTTATTTTTACCAACCAATTATACAAATATGGCTCGTCAGGCGTAAGTTCAGTGCCAAGGCTTATTATTCTCGAAATAATCAGATATATAAATAATTCGCAACTCCTTTGGTGTAAGTCAAGGCACGGTGCAATATAGTGGAAATGGCCCTTTTACTCTACATATTTCTTACTAGCTGTTCCCCGCGGTTTCACCCGCGTTCCCCAGGCATATAACATTTTACCGGCACAAAAAGCACCCTATGTTACTTCTACTACCTCCAAGAATATGCGTACAAAGTTTAATGATGATCGGTTAAGTAGATTTTGCGTGAAAGCGTAACAAACAAACTTACATACTTATAATATATTTTAATATTTTATACTTAACTATATTACTTAATATTATTTACTTAATATTAGTAGCGATGTGAGCCAGACGATTTCATCTGTATGTTTTATCATTTACCTTGAACTCACTTATATACGAGTATTTATAACCTACCCTATTAAAGGTAAGTACAGAGGCGGCCTTAGGGGGTGGCGAACAGGGCAATCGCCCAGGGCCTCGCTCTTGCAGGGGCCTCGCGCAACCCAAGCAAATAAAAAAAAATTGGATTTAAATTTTTTGATTTATTTGCATCTTTAGCATTTCTTGTCAAACATAACAAATACCTAAACCAAACAACCAGACTTACTTTCGCAACACATACTTTTCACGAAGGACAAAGGGCCTCGCAATGACCTGCCGCCCGGAGCCTCGCAATGGGTAAGGCCGCCTCTGGCTAAGTACACGTATGAAAACAACCTTTTACCGATCATAGTGACCCACACATTTATGACATTTACAAGGAAATGTCAATCCGTTGAGGAAATCTAAAACTGCACGATCCTGTCAATAAGCCAACATTTTATAAATTAATTCCGAAAGATTTTCCTTCACTGAATGAATTTACAACTCTCTACGGCATTTTATAATGGACATCCCAAAACTGGTGGGAAATACCGAAAATGTAACCTAGCTCGTGACGTCACGACGTTTATCAGCCCCCTTATTCAGCTAATATAAACTTCGTCGGCGAGCCCCTTCACGGAGGCTCCAGAGAGCTTATCTCTCACATGATTAATCTCTGTGGGTAACTATATGCTGGTTTTTAAGCCTTTTTTGTTTTATTATCATTTTTGTTTTATCATCATTTTTATTTTTATATCTTTGATTTAATTAGGTCTTAACATACCTCAAATTTATAATATTTACATGTCTTTTTGTCTTTTACAATGTTGTGATAGCCTGTAATTAAAACAGCACTTAGCTTTAAGTATTGTTTGTGACCATTGTATTATATTCTTTAGTGTATGTTTTGTTGGCTGTCCTTATAAATAAATAAAATAAAATAAAATAAAATAAAATAAAATAAAATAAAATAAAATAAAATAAAATAAAATAAAATAAAATAAAATAAAATAAAATAAAATAAAATAAAATAAAATAAAATAAAATAAAATAAAATAAAATAAAATAAAATAAAATAAAATAAAATAAAATAAAATAAAATAAAATAAAATAAAATAAAATAAAATAAAATAAAATAAAATAAAATAAAATAAAATAAAATAAAATAAAATAAAATAAAATAAAATAAAATAAAATAAAATAAAATAAAATAAAATAAAATAAAATAAAATAAAATAAAATAAAATAAAATAAAATAAAATAAAATAAAATAAAATAAAATAAAATAAAATAAAATAAAATAAAATAAAATAAAATAAAATAAAATAAAATAAAATAAAATAAAATAAAATAAAATAAAATAAAATAAAATAAAATAAAATAAAATAAAATAAAATAAAATAAAATAAAATAAAATAAAATAAAATAAAATAAAATAAAATAAAATGATTAGTAGTATTAGCGTAGTAAGCGACAGAGACAGAGCATAGAGGCCGCGACGAAACATCCTCGAGCTAGTGTCGTTTTCCTTACAGAATTGAGCCCCAGTTCATCAACATTGGCCAAGTCCAACGGACCAGATTGTCGTCATCTTCCTGTCTTTATCTTACTTAACACATTCAATGCCATCGACTCGGACTGCGAGTCCACATAATTTTTATTCTAGTGCCGGCGACTCGCTTGGCGAGTTCAGTGTATTTCGGTAATATATCCAAAACGAATGAGTATTTAATGCTCAAAATTACAGCGTAGACTAAATATGCGCTAACCTATATATTTACGTGGTGGCCTTTATGCAAACACAATTTTATATTTGAAAAAAAATAAATAACATTATGGAGTGCCATTATGTACATGTAGTAGTGGCATTGGACGTGTTAAGTGATACGAGAGAGTAGACCACCTTTTTTACCGTGATATATGGTGATATGATCGAAGTTAAGCTCAGGGAACTGATTCCCTACTATGGTTTCCTCTCAATGAATTTCTTCACCGAAAGCTGATGTACGCTGCAGGGTTAAAACCTCAATTTTCGTCACGGCTTTTGACGTCACTATTACTGAGCAATCATCGTCTATAACCATGCACATACCATCCACACTCTCTCAATGGCGTTTCTTCTCAGTTGAAAATTGTCTTCCGAACTAAATAAATGGATAACTCAGGCGTGGCCTCGCTGAAATCCATTATAAGATTATACAAAAAACAAGAAATATCTAGTAAACAAAGAAACTCAACAGGAAACACGTGTTTCGCTTCTACACGAAGCATCATCAGTGCATTTACCATGAGTTTTTAACGTACGTACTCGCTAGTGACGGCGTAAAACATTTCTATGGCAACTGTGTACAGCGCCACTAGCGGTCACCTAAAGAACTAAAATCGGTAGTATGAGTCGATCGGGTTCGATGGTCGTTTACTCGCCTGTGACTAAAGTAAGTTTCGTTACCAACTCATTGTAGAGGTACAGGACGTATTGTAACACGTCAGTGGTGCTCGTGCGTCGAGTCAGTGACAGCGGGTCCAATACGTCTACACCGCTAGAAGGAAACTGGTTTTCTAATATGGCTTCGTCGCGATGAACTTCTTCTGTATGTTGTAGTATGCTGCAGGATTAAAACCCATCACGGCATTTGACGGCACTATTACTGAGCTAATCATCGTCTATAACCATACATGAACCATTCACACTTTCTCAATGCCGTTTCATCTCATTTGAAGGTTGTCTTCCAAACTTCCTAAAGTATTAACGGAATAAATGGATTTCAACTCAACATTGGTATTCTACTCTTTTCGAAGCCTACCTGCATTGGCACTTGTGACTTGACGTGACCCAAACTACTGCCTATATAAGGTGATGATGATGTAGTGGTAGTGGGATCGAATGCTGTCAATAGAGTCGTGGTTTCGAATCTTGCAATGAGCACGGTGGCAGGTTACTTTATAGTATCCGCATGGCTGACTCCCTCAAGGGATAGAAGTTGAATAATACTAACAATCGCACTAACAATGAGGGGAGGGAGGGGTCGAAAAATCTGAAAAAATAGGTCACGTAGTATGGGTACGTTCCCTAACCTGGTGTTGCAAATGTATATAGACGGCGGTGACCACTTACTATCGGGTGGACTTTTTGCCTGTTTGTTGACCTTATTGTTTTTTTTTTATACCACATGGGCCGACAAACAAATAGACGGTCCACCTGATGGTAAGTGTTCACCGCCGCCTATAGACATTTTCAACACTAGGAGCATCACCAATGCGTTCTCGACCCTGAGACGTGAAGTTGTTAAGTCTCATGTGCCTGTAATTTCACCGGCCCCCTTACCTTCCTAACCGAAACACAGTAATACAAGTGCACTACTGCTTCACGGCAGAAATGGGTAAGGTGGTAGTACTTCCCCGGACGAACTCTGCACTAAAAGCTCTACTACTCGGGAAATTGGTATAAAAATAAAAGTATTTACCCTATAAAGGTCTTCATCCTGGTCTCGATGGCGCGGTGACGCAGGCACACTCTCGTCAGAGCTGTGCCTATCTCTTTTGTTGCACCTGGAACAATACAAATTATTGATTATACGTCAAACTTAAAAAAGGGGTATTTCTGTCGTCAGTCAGTTGGTCAGCTTTAGTTTGTTTGTATATTTTTTATTAGATATTCTGGATGTTATCTATATATATAAAAATGAATCCCTATTTCCCTTGGTCACGGCATCACGCATGGACGGCTGGACCGATTTCGCTAATTCTTTTTTTGTTGACATTGTTTTTGTCAGTAGAATGTTCTTATGAATGAAAATATGCGTGGAAAATTAGAAAATTTAAGAAAACATAGCAACCATATTAGCTTTTATAATGTAACCTTTTGGTGTTTGACATAAATGTCAGTCTTTGAAAATTTGGTTTAAAACAGAGGCATGGGTCGGAATTATATTGATAAATGAAATTATTTATCATTTCTTAGTGCACATTTCAGTTAATTAAATTGGAAAATTGTATTGTAATGTACAGGGAGTTTTTTTAGGAAGTGTATGTTCATCACGATTAGTTCAGAGCGCTATCACGCCTAATTTTAAAAGTTTAATTGTCTAGAATAATAAACACACTCTTGGTATTTTATTTTTAAATGATACCAATTCGAATTCAAATATTCACTGAAGATAGGACAACGTCTGCCGGATCAGCTAGTTGTTTAATAATTCTTAACTTTTGCGATAACACACAGTGAGACTAAATAAATCTAAGTTCGTTTGTAAAAAGAGTAATTGCTGAGTTTATTGCCGGCCCTGCAAATCCGACTCTTCAGTCAAAAACCACCTTCCGAACCGGTATTAGAGTCAGACTATTCAAAAGTACTTGTAAAGGCCTATTTAAATAAAAAAATATATTCATTTTCATGTAGAAAAATGAATCTATTTGCTTTGTAATAAGGGTCAAATAATGCATAAAAATGATGCTCTTATTATTTTTATGAACATAAAGTAGAATAGTTCAGGATACCATGAAATTATTTTATTGAATACTAGCTTGTCTCTCGCGTTCCCGAAGGAAGTAATTAATTATCCCGGCACAAAAATCCTATGTGCCATTCCAGGGCATTTTCTATATATGTGCCAAATTTCATCCAAATCCGTTTGGTAGTTTTTGCATGAAAGAGCAACAAACATCCATACATACAAACTTTCGCATTTATAATATTAGTAGAATACTATGTTATCTTTAGACCAGACGGGCGTTTGTAAACAAAAGTTCCATTATTATTTACCTGCTTCTTAATTGAGATGAATAATTTTATTCAGAAACTTAACTGTTTTGGGTGACGTGCGTCAAATGTCGAGTAAACTTGCAACACGCTATGATGGCCGTTTCGATGTTTAACAATGACAAAGAAAAATAACCTTTATTCCTTCACACATAAGGTGCATCTATTGATCCAACAGCTAATTGTATGATGATGGAAATAAACCTTATTCCAAACCAATACAGTTTCTTTTCCTATGACAATCTGAAACGTCAAAGCGGCCATCATAGCGTTCCGGTAGTATAATCATTATGAATCATAAAGGAAAAGTTTTTTTTTCTGCGGTCGTCCTGCGAAGACTAATATGGGTCTAGATTAGTAGGGTATTAACCGTAAAGGAACATTTTAAATCAATTTAAATTAGGTGCAAAGGTAACTTACAATACGTAAATAAGTATTTATAGAACAAATAATGAATAGTATGTAAAAGGGATTTTACTGGCATTATCATTATATTAAACTTATTGTCCTCCAAGGTTTCACTCGCGTTTATCGATATATATATCAAATATATTCTTGAGTTATAAAAGGTCATACAGACAGAAAGATAAAAAAAACATTAAAAATTGTAGAATTGGCGTCAGTTTGTCATTAAACGAATATTTTTTTGTATATAGCGTTTAGGGCGATGTTGGGGCTGCCCCGCTACTGTAGTGCTTCGGGTATGTTTGCAGAGGCGCGAACAGACTGCTTTTATGCGACTATGCGCAAGCGGTGCGCGTCTCTGCTGCACAGAGTAGGCATGTGTAACTCAGCTCTGAACCGGTTCAACAGATCAGATCACACCTACTTGAACTGTCGATCTGCGGCTCAAGAGCAAACTAAATAGCTCACGGCTCACTGATGATTTTACAGTCTGTATACAATCGGTGATCTATTCTGGCATATTGAGTCGTTGTCGAACTGCGGCGCGGCAGCGGCGTAGAGACTCTGTGATCGGTCGGTAATATTTGAGCTGATCTGTGAACCGGTTCGCAGCTCCGGCTCACAAACGTGAGCTGTGAGCTGAACCGCAGCTCACGCATTTTGGTTGAGTTACCCATGTCTAGCACAGAGTGCGCGCCAGCCCCAACAACGTCCTGGCCATGATAGCGGACAGATTAGAATGTCCGTACTTACGTCGATGCTGTCACTTGCATAACGTATTGTAACAGCAAAAATTGTATTTAATAGGTATATACATATTTATAATTACTAACTAACACATGGACGTAAGGTGGACTAACAAAAATTTGTGTAAGTTACTTGAATTAAATTAATTTTATAACATAAAATCTTGAGAGGTGTCAAGGGACACCCGGATGGAACGAAGATACGCATTGGAATTGACCAAAACGCTGAGTTTAGGTCCAGTGTTGAGAAAACCTTGCAATCTCTCGTCTTTAGTATTAGGTATTCAATAAAAGATCTAGACTGTGTTAATAATTACTAATTATACTAATTTATAAATGGAACAGAATTTTAAACATGTTGTATGTAGCCTTTAAATAAATTATGAAAAAAACAAACCCAATAATAAACCATATCAATTAAATTTCGAAAAGAAGTGTCGTTACAACTTTTCGTATGATTTTTTTCCGTCTAGCCCCCTTTCACAACGCGCGATAAGGAACTTGGTTCCAATTATGAAACTTGTTGAGTTCGTTGCTGAAAAAAATATAAACATAAATGTTAAATTTAAATAAAAGTCTTAGGCCCTATAAGGCCACTAATGATGGTCAAAGCAACAAAAGTGACAATTTCAGAAGTCAGCCTACTTACCGCTTCTTCTCAGAGAAAAGTACTTTAATTTTAAATGCTTTTACAAACTGCCAATTAACGTAATTAATGTAAAATAGCTAAATTTCCATCAACCGCATGCCACAAAAGGTAAAAGCACAATGGAAAACAAATTTATTACAGTGAAATGGTAAATAACGAGGAAAACCATCTACATTTACATTTCTTCATCTATCTACGTTATAATAAAAGACTGTGAAAACCATCATGTCTGTGCATCATCACTACATCGTAGGTAGAAAACAAAGTCACTTCCCGGTGTCTGTCAAAATGTATGCTAATCATTAAAACTACGTAACGGATTTTGATGTGGTTTTTTTTAATAGATAGAGTGATTCAAGAGGAAGGTTTTTATGTATAATACATGCATATTATAATTAAGAAAATGCGAGAATTTTGAGAATGAAAACTATATTAACTGCGCACGATTGACAGTTCGCGTATTACAACCTTCCGGAACGTGGGTGAAGCCACGGGGGGCAGCTAATTGAAAATATGTGCCATAATACAGATAAGATGAAAATGAAAAAAAATAAAAATGAAAATATTTTTATTCAAATAGTCCTTTACAAGCACTTATGAATAGTCTGACTCTAATACCGGTTCGGAAGATTGTTTTTTACTGAGAAGAAGCCGGCAATAAACTCAGTATGAGGCCGAAGATGGGACTCGCTTTCTCGTCAGTAGCCTATCCATTCTTTTCTTAAAGAGCCCCAAGTTGTAAGTTTCAGGGAACACAGACTAAGGGAGAGAATTCCAATCTTTACCTGTGCCCAAAGGAGCTTGTTTATCACCTTAGAGGTAGAAAAAAAGAGAAGTTACCGAAATGGCATATTGTTCGTTTTTTTTTTTTTTTAATAAATCTATATACGAGTATATAAAAATAAATCCCTATTTCCCTTGGTGACGGACATCACGCATGGACGGCTGGACCGATTTCGCTATTTTTTGTTGTGTTTGTTATTGTCAGGAGAAGGTTCTTATGAGAGAAAAAATTAAGAAAGTTGCGAGGAAAATTAGAAAATTTAAGAAAACATAACGACCATATTAACTTTTCTAATGTAGCCTTACTGCTTTTGACAATATAAACTCTTATAATGTAACCTTATGGTGTTTGACATAAATGTCAGTCGTTTGACAATATCGCTTAAGACAGAGGCATGGGTCGGAATTATATTGAAAAAATAATTATTTTATCATTTCTTAGTGCACATTTGAGTCAATGAAATCGGAAAATTGTATTGTAATATACAGTGAGTTTTTAAGGCGTGTTTGTTCATCACGGTTAGTTCAGAGCGCCATCACGCCTTATATTACAAGTTTGATTGTCAAGAATAATAAACACTATGTTCTTGGTCCTTTATTTTTATTAATGGCAATTCGAATTAAATATTCATTGAAGACAGGACAACGTCTGCCGGGTCATCTAGTCTATACTAATATTATAAAGAGGAAAGATTTGTTTGTTTGTAATGAATAGGCTCCGAAACTACTGGACCGATTTCAAAAATTCTTTCACCTTTGGAAAGCTACATTATCCCCGAGTAACATAGGCTATTATATTAAAAAAAAATTAGGAATCCTTACTAAAACTCCAATAATGTAACCCAAGGTGTGAAAAAATTGCAAAACATTCTTGCGCTGCGAAAACTATTGATGATAGAATGAACAAAATAATGTAACATCCCTCGGCAACGCGGGGGACAGCTAGTAATTAATAAATTTACAATGTATGTTAGTTTCTTCAATTAGGTCAAATCTTGCAAGCTGAATTAGAACCACTTCCTCTTATCCTACGGACTTGAAATTTAACAAGTTGGTTCAGCTGGAATAACGATTAATTTTTATGTTAAGCATGACCTGATTCTACCCAGGATTGGCTTCAGATGAACTCCTTAACGGTCAACAGTATAGACACGAAATTCTGTTAACACATTTAATTTTGATTGACTTTTTAATTCCCTTTTCCTGGCTTCTGCATTCAAGGCTTGGCTCCTGAGGGAACTCCTCAACGTTAACAACACCGATAAGATAATGCTTGTTTTTATTTTTTTTTCAATAATTTTCTATATATAATATATTTAAGCGTGCCGATTGTTTAGAAACCCTACAGTAGTATTTTAGGTAGGAACCTCTCAGAGGCATAATGGACTATTAATCATCAGGTCCTAATCATAAGGTTGTTTATTAAGTCTGCGGCTCTCAATATGTGACTAATAACAAAAACAATGAAAACATTTAGGCACAACTTTCCTTGTTGTACATGACGCGAGAACTATTTTCGGTTAAAATGTAATGTAACTTTATGTAATTAACGCTATAGAGAAAACAAAAAGTTTGTGGGAAACCAGAATGACTATTAGGTAAGTTAATAAACTAGACAAATAAATAAAATTTTATTGTCTCTTTGTAATGTGAAAACAACAGCTTTTTACTGTGTAATACTAGATGCCCCTGCGGTTTTATTCGCGTTTATCGAAATCATATAATATAGCCATCTAGGAAAAATTCCGCGTCGAATGGTAGCAGTCATATCCCGATATGTTCAGTAGTTGTGAGGTGATGGTGCGTCAAAGGAACCCTATTTCTATAAATCGATTTATCTACCTATATCTATCTAATACCTTTAAACGAACAATTCTTGTATATATATATAATTAGGATCTCGGAAACGGTTCCAACGATTTTCATGAAATTTAGTATGCAGGGGGTTTCGGGATTAATTTTCAAAAAAAATCGTTTTATCTGTGTTTTTAGGCAATGAAAACTGCTACGTCATTAGAAGGTTAGGTTTTCAAGTAACATCTTTTGTGAAAAATACTTTTATTGGGAGCCCTTTATTATCGCATCTAATTCGTACCTAGGTATAAATGACAGTGCCTTAAAAAAAGAGAATACGGTAGAAGTCACGTTAGTAAAGAGATCCCGAGCAATGTCATCCAGGTATTATTTATAAATAGATAAATCGATTTTTAATTTGTGGTTACTACAAACAACATCATGTTTTAGTTATCAAATTATTGTACTTATACCATTAAAAAAAAGTTCACTTTTTATTTATGCTTCGGTAAGGTATTAAATAATTATCTCTCAAGAAGTAGGCAGAGATCTCAGTAATAATATCTCCTTATAAAATATTTTAAGTCGCAATGTGACATTTATTTATTTTTTAACAATTAGAACGGTTTTCACCAATAACACAAATTACACATATCTACTAAAAAAAGGATAACAATAAATGAGATCAATAAATTTACAAAAAAAACTAAACCTGTTACTCTGGCGTCTGCATTCCACAATTATCGTCTGCCATCCGTCCGCAAACAGATCACAGTCAGGTTTTTGCTCAGCAGTGTGTTAAATATAGCCAAACTTCGAGGTACAGGAGACATTGAACGCGCGACTATACGACACGTCGGAACAGCGAAAAATTTATGACTTCGAAGGCGACGAAAGTTGTCAGGTGTGAACAGTCTACACAAACTTTCATGCAAGTATGGACAGTTTACAATCCCCCGAAGGACCTTGCACATCATCGAGAGTTGATCACAGTCACGTCTAACTTTAAGCGAGTTTATCCCTAAGCTGCCCAAAAGAAATTTGGTAGGATACATGTAGGGGTAGTACCCAAACTGACGTTTATAAATGTACCAGAGAAACGCCTTCTGTACTTTTTCAAGTAATAATTTATAGTTGGCTTCATAAGGGTTCCAAACACATGTATCTGTTGTCCTGTGTCTGCGTGTAAATACCAATATAACCACTCTATAATACCACTCCGGGAGTGCCAGAAGTGAAAACTTGAACATTAACGTTGTGCATTTTCACCGTCTTACGAATTTTCGGTCAGGTCACGTGTCCTGACGCGAGTTTAACATTTTATACCCATCCCAAGCATAGTGCTCAACGCCGCTAAAGAAGTTTTCATTTCAAAAAGTAGTATATCAGTTATCAGGTTTCCAGAGTACAAGCTCTGCTTAGTTTGGGATCAGATAGCCGTGTGTAAGGAATGTTCCAGTATATTTATTTATTATCTCTGGCTCTCACGCAAATTGCCAATCTCGGGCTACAATCAATTATTTCAAAATTAAAAACCGTAATTGTGGCTTGTCCGACCCGGAAATCGAATTGAAATTTATACCACTACACCACAGAGGCGAAATTAATAAACTGAATTTGTAATTTGGTTTACAATTGCCATACAAAAAAAAAACAACCTTACATTACTAGGTCAATTTATTTTTTTAAATATCCTGCGACATTCTTTTACACACTGCCATTTGGTCCTAAGCTAAGCAGAGCTTGTACTATGGAAACCAGATAACTGATATACTACATTACTACTTTTTTTTCTAAATACATACTTATATAGATATTTACACCCAGACACAGAACAAACAGACAAGTTCATGCACACAAATGTTTGTCCTAGGTGGGAATCAAACCCGCGACCTTCGGTTTGGCAATCGGAGTCGCTAACCACCAAGCCAACTGGCTTTATAGTAAATTTATTTTTGGTAAACAAGATTCAGACATACAATGCGTACCTATATAACATTCCGTGCCTGTGCTGTTAACCGTCAAGAAGTTGCCTCGTCAGGAGCCAACCCTGGGTGGAGCAGCCAGGTAATGATGCAATAAAAATTATGTATTTGCATGTCTACAGTATTGAAGGCGAAACATGTAGCACTCAATTATCCCTCGACATCTCAATCTATCTTGTTTCAGGCTTGTCTCATTTCATTTAATTACAAGTACATATATTGAACATTTTGTGTCAATGCTGAAATCTTTGGTTAAAAACGGGTCAAGGTTACCGTTACGTTATAAAAACGCAATGTCATCGAAACTGCACAAGACAAATATCAACACCGTAGGAGAGGAAGTTGTTCTATTTCAGCTTGCAAGACTTCACCAAAACAAATTAACACTGCAAGTTAAATAAAAACTTGTAAACAAAATTAATCAATAACTCAAGAACAACATGCACCTGGATATGCAAACTGTCCGTAAACACTTGACCGTGCTATCAGAAAATGACCTACGAAGACCGTGCAAAAAAATTATCAACACTCAACATGGGCATTTCCAAGAAACAACAAATGAAGTCACTCGTAATACCGGTTGGAGGCACACATCAGCAAGAGACTGCTCCTGACACACTTCACCATGCGATACCAGATCATATAACAAAGGTTATAGAGGCTGTAATCGCATGCGGCGGTGACACATCTCGTTGTGTTGACCGACGGTCACTAAACAGTCGGTAGTCTAGAGTTTTTGCTCAGAGTCAGACCGGCGTCGGTGCGACACGGACGTGTTTATAAATATTAATTGTGGTCAGTTTTAATATGCTGTGATAAATAACGGAGAATCATTCAAAATGACGCCGTTCTACGTTGCTGCCGCTGTCGTCGCAACATACATATGCTTTGTGGAAGGACGTGAGTTTCCCATCCTGTCTTATGCCAAAAAAACATAGGAAGTCTGTAATTTTTTAACTAACGATTTATTAAAGACCTTGATAACTTTTTTGCGAACTACTGCGTCAGTCCATCGTTCCTGTAATTGTTATCTTCCAAAATTCATTTGGTGTTTGGGAATCCCCATTATTAGTAACGCAACTCGTTGTTATAAATTCTAATGAGCTCGTAACAGGTTTGGATTCAAATCATTATGACAAACATGTTTTGCCATTAATATTTATATTATTTATACTGTTTTAATCATCGGCTAGAGTTCATGTCATTCTATCAATTTAAATTTATCTAATTAACTTGGAACATTCACATTTCTTTGTATTGGTTTCATGTAACATCTTCTCTCTTTGATTTCTATTTATTTAAGTACTAGCTGTCCCCCGCGGTTTCACCCGCGTTCCCGAGCGATTTAGCATTTTCCGGGATAAAAAGTAGCCTATATATTCGAATGCTCTATTTATGTGCCAAGTTTCATCCAAATCAACATACAAACTTTTGTCGCGTTTATAATATTATTAGGATCTTAGTCAATTCGATCATTATGGAAATATAGGTGACTAGTTTCCATACCGCGGTTTCACCCGCATTCCCTTGGAAACTTACATTTAAAAGGGTAAAAAAGTATCCTTTATGTTAATCCAAGTAATAAATAGTGTGCCAAAGGACATTCGAATCCATTTCCCCTAGACTGTGTAACAAACATGCAAACATACAAAAAAAAACACATTTATAACATTAGTAGAAAGAAACAAAATAAAATAATGTAGATAGCGTCATGCAATTATTGACCAAGAACAAAATTTATAATACTGCAATCAGACATAATTACATGTTAAGGACAATGGGGTTAGTTCTGTTTTGCATTGCTAAAGTTTTTTAAATCTATGTAGGTACATCTCAAAAATTATTTGAAGCAGTAGAGCTTGTCGGTTAGGTCTCCACGTTACCCATTTCCGCCGTGAAGCAGTAGTACACTTGTTTTACTGTGTTTTGGTTAGAAAAGTAAGTCCGGTGAAATTACAGGCACATGAGAATTAACAACTTCATTAACAACGCAACGGCGATGCCCCTGGTGTTGCTAATGTCTATAGGCGGCGGTGGCCACTTACCATCAGGTGGACCGTAGGCCACTCTTTAATTTACTTTAGTCCTGTCTCTCTGACTGATATCTTCCACTGATTTTGTGCTAATCTGGTCTGATGCACATTAAAGGCACAAAAAATTGTATCGATCGAGTGATCGATACAATTTTTTGTGCCTTTAGAAAAGAGTGAGGGAGAGTTCCCTCACTCTTTTCAACTTTAGATAAAGAAAGAGAAGTCCATAGACTTAAGTTCATTTAGTCTAATACACGACAAAATCAGAACAATAATAGTGTTTTAGACTTTTTTTTATGCGAATACTACTAATACTGCGATTTTTTTTTCTTTCAAGTTTTTATGGACCAACGAAGCGACTAGATTATGTGGGACTCCTCGCGAAATCATAGACAATTGATCTTTAGTCTTTTCTTTTTAACGTCAAATACGTCTAACGAAGCTAATAAGTCAGAGGAGGGGAAAAACAGACAATCTTTAACATCCCAAATAAAACAACACTTATAAGACCATGTTAAAAAAAACATTAAAAATAATTAACTAATTTGCCAATACCTAAGACCATCTTGAATCGACATTGCATCTTGAATTCAAATCTTAGACCTACGGCGTAAAGTCAATTATCGAATAACACAATAACTACAAACGATTTGACCGATAGACTTTTAGGTATTTTAATAACAAATTCCATCAAGTAACAAGATAAACATTTTATTTTTATTTGCATAAACTTTAGGTCTGGATGCTAAACTGGTTTCATAACAGATTGTATGTAACCTGTTTGACCTTGCTAGACATGTTTGAACAACTTAAATATCATAAAGGATAATACAACTAGAATTGACCGACAATTATGTTTTAATTGTTTTCCTAGATATTAAAGTAATTATCGTTTACATACTGGATATCTATTTACCTTTATTTGTATATAGCCGTCCCCCGCGGTTTTACCCGAGTTTCCGAAGGAGATTTTATATAAGGTATAGGCTTAAAAAGAGGTGGTGACCACTTACCATCAGGTGGACCGCCTGCCCGTTGGTCAATCCATTGACATAAAAAAAAAAAGACCTATGCTATTCCAGACTATCTATGCCTGTGCCAAATTTCTTACAGATAGGTTAAGCCGTTATAGCATGATTGAGTAAGAAACACCCATCAATCCAAACATTGGCATTTATAATAATAGTACTTATTATAGTAAGATATGTCGCACGGCGGTTTTACCCGCGTTCTATTGTTTTCAAATAAAAAAATATTAAGAAAATGATAAAAAGTTTCCAATGTGTCAATCTATCTATATTTATATAAGGAAAATAGGGTTCCTATGGCGCACCATCACCTCAAAACGACTGAACATATCGGGATGGGACTGCTACCATTCGACATGGAATTTGTTCTAGATGGTTATAGGCTATATATGATATCGATAAACGCGAGTCAAACCGCGGGGGACAGCTAGTCTTATATGAATGAATTTTTTATGCTCAAACGGCTGGACATATAGATTTAAATGTTCGTAATAAGCTTACGTTGTAATCGAAAAAGAAAAAATATCTGATATATTTTAAACTTGAGAATAAATTAAAAGCTCTTTTCTTTATCTATGGTTATTTTTGTATTAGCTAGAAACCCCATTCACCATTCATAAATACATCCCCATGCTTTTGAGGGACTAAGCAGGAGTCCGATTCTGTAAGGAAAATGACACTAACTCGAGGATGTTTCGTCGCGGTCTCTACGCTCTGTCTTTGTCGCTTACTACGCTAATACTACCAATCACGTGAGAGGTAAGCTCTCCGAAGCCTCCGTGAAGCGGCTCGCCGACGAAGTTTGTATTAGCTGAATAAGGGGGCAGTTTCCGGCTATATACCACGTGTTACAAAATACCCCCTAAAAATATAAATAATTAATTATCAAAGCCAACAACCCCAGTAAGCTGTCATGTCAGGGAACCAGATTATTTAACAGAAAGGCGTACATACCTATTTAACCTAATAATTGTCTTTAATAGTTTTTCAATTTTTAATTCCAAAAATCTTTTTATTTTTGGGGTATGTTATACAGCGTTACTACGGTTCTTAAATATTGTGAATGGCCCCGTTTAACCTCCCTTCGGGTTTACGGGTAGTTTTGTAACAGCCTGTACATTTATATTATATAGTCTAATTTTAGTTGCAGTCCCATCGTCCGATTATGCGCCATTGAATCACAAACATGTATTAATAAAGGGTTTGTAGCAGAGTTAATCATTATAGGTAATTACATATCGATATAATTAGTAACATACAAATGATTTCCTGTTATTAGTATATTTACGCAACTCATTTCAATATTATTACCGGCTTTTATATTAATTACTAGCTGTCCCCCGCCGTTTCAATCACGTAGGGGTATGTTAATTTTCCCGCGATTAAAGGCTGTACCCCGCGGGTTGAATCGCGTTCCCGGGAGAATTTACATTTTCCCGGGTTGAAAAGCCGTTGAAAAAAAGTTACTGTTATTATTCCGATGGATTTAAAAAAAATCCTGGATAAAAAATCTAAGTTACTCTATATAACATCATCTATATGCCGCTGAAAGCCCCATCAAAATCAGTCCATCCTTTTCGGAGATTAACCGTAACAAACATACAGACAATTTTATAGTGTCCTTGTTATAAGTACCATATATACTTTCATACGCATTTAGTAAAATAATGTTATTGTGACATTACAATCAGATTTCAATTATATTTTTTGTATAGATTGCAAATCGACTGAGCGTGCATTGAACTATGCAATCATCAAACTACATTATTAATGTACTTAATAACGTTTAATTAAATTGGCAATTTAATCTCGTCTAAGCTATTAACATGGCTTTAATTAATAACGCTTCAAATAGCTCATTTATTTCCCCACTAGCTACTGTCGCGCGGATTCAACCGTGTTCCCGACGAATTATATGAATATTTTTAAATTTGTATTTCCAACAACAAGTACACTGTGTTAGGAAACTTAAGATTAGTTACGAAATACTGTACGAAATGCCCCTTCAATTACAGGAAGTCACTACATGCGAAAGTTACAGAAGAAACAACGAAACACTCAGAAATAGAGTACCTACCTTTCTAACAGTGAAATAATTTTTGAAATCGATGGCGTAATGGTGTATCCCAAGTTACAAACTTAGCCTCATCTACCACACTATAAAAATCTGTAGGATCTGTCTGTACGTGTCTGTGCCTGTGTATGTGTATAAAAGAACTAAATTAATAAATAAAAAATCTATGGCATGTAGATAGACAAACCTCCGTGGTTTTTTAGATTGTAATTACATATCTTGTAAGATGTCTTTAATAGTAATAAATTAAAAAAAAAAAAAAAGGTACAGTCACAAGTATAAATTATATATTATAGACATTTCAGACTGGATGTAAATATCTCTATGTATTTAAAAAAGTAGTATATGTAGTATATCAGTTATCTGGTTTCCATAGTACAAGCTCTGCTTAGTTTGGGACATGGCCGTGTGTAAAAGAATGTCCCAGGATATGTATTTATTTTTGAAATAATTTGACACCCATCAATCACACTGTTACTACTTACAGCGACAGAGATGTTATAATACTTGAGCCGTCTAAAAATTAAAGAAGAGATATTAATTAATGAATCGTGAAAACACATATTATTGCAGAACTCTCCGTGGTTACATTTATGACAGGCAGAAAAAAAAATGGATTCAATGATTTCTCACATAACCTGTTTGTTTTAATAGTCGTAAATTGGAAATACACCGCTGTTCAAAAATACACAAAATACTTTGCTAGATAAATAATTATCCTCCTACAAAATTCTAAAGGTATATTCAAGGAAAATTGTACTTTTAACTTGGTTAAATTGCATCGCACTACTCCGTTACTAAGCAACGAACGACGCTGTTTCCTTACCGCTCATATCTGTTTTTTTTTATACCACTTGGCCCGACAAACAAGCGGACGTTCCACCTGATGGTAAGTGCTCACCGCCGCCTATGGACATTTGCAACACTAGGGGCATCGCCAATGCGTTGTCGACCCTGAGACGTGAAGTTGTTAAGTCTCATGTGTCTGTAATTTCACCCCCTTACCTTTCTAACCGAAACACAGTAACACAAGTGCACTGCTTCACGGCAGAAATGGGTAAGGTAGTACTTCTCCGGACGAACTCTGCACTAAGAGCTCTACTACTCGATCTATCGAATCTGTTTTGGGCTTTCTGTGTTCAAATCACAAAGATCAGTGGCCAGTATTGTAGAGATCGGTCTTTGAGTTCAAAACAAGAAGGCACTCTGCACAGCTTGCCAAACAGGACTAGCATTAGATTTAGAGATTGCATAGAAATCAAGTTAATGTTACAAACTTGTAATTGAAATTCAGCTTGCAGACTCCATTTGTGGACCGACTATGGACGAAGAATAACAATAGGTCCCAACTACATATCATATTTAAATAAAGGTACAAGTTTAGTTCAAATGCACATTATTGCACAAACATACAAAAGTGCATGCTGCACAAACAAGGATAAACGGTTGTACAAAGATGCATTCGGAATAATAGTTGAATATTAACAAATTGGAACAAATATATTAAGATTAAATGTCGTTGTCCGTGGGTTGTATGATGAGATCAACTTAAGGTGATGCGATATACACGAATGAATTTACTCGATAGGGTCTATAGGCCTACAGACGGCTGATCCAGGGATACAAAGGCTAAAACTTGCATAAATGACAAACAGTCTGTTATCGTAGAATGTCTGTTGTGAGAAAAATCATAAAAAATTAAGGAGTTATCAATGAAAAATTCATATTTAATAACAAATAATTGGCATATGTATTATTTATTTTATATATCTTCTAAAAGTGATACAAAGGAATTCTTTTTTCAAAATCATATTTTACATATTTCTCTCAAGATTGTTAATACTATTCAACAAAATATTTCAATCGCGATTCACAAAAGAGGAATTCCCTCAAATCTACAAAATTCATCATAAAAATTTGGAATCAACCTAATGGCTATTGCAATTAAAAAGACAGACGTCACAAGAGGTATTTGAATACCCTTTTCAAGTCATAATAAAACACAATTAAGCTTAACAGTCATCGTATAAATAAACGTAGTATTATTTTTTTAAAACCATTGTTAAATGACAATAATAAATATTATGTCATTCTTTTGTATATCTCATGGAAAACCCCATATAACAAAATAAACAGGAAACTTAACAATGAGACGAATATGTTACAAGATATCAAATGATGCACGTTAAAGAAAGAAGTGCATAGAATCACAAATATTGAGGAAAATAATATTAAAACGACAACAAACAGTAAAATTAAGTAAACAAATGACCTCGTTGTACTTGGATAAGACCATTAAATTAAGCGTAAGTAAGAAAAATAATAATTAGCTGTAAAAAATTTCACCTCCATTAAAAGGTATTGATTTTCGCGGTTGATTACGGATGTGATTATTCGAGGATAACCACATAAAACCAATGAATGCTTACAGGTAAATATTAAAAATCGGAAGCAAACGGAGGTAAAGAAATTTAAGACCAACTCCGAAGTTTCAAAAACTCAATTACGCCATCGGAAACTTATGAAAGACATCGCCGCTGAAGTAGCGCCGTCACAAAATCTTCTCAAAGACATAAAATATTAAACTTCCGCTAAATCTTAATCATTATTGACACGGGATCACTGTACTGAAGAAGAGAATATAATGCAAACATGAATTTTGTGAAGTGTTCTTAATCTTTCTTTGTAAAGCTTGAAAGTCATCATAACGAATCATCAATTCAATAAAACACTGGACTGGTCTAATTTACTGATCCCAAGAAAGTGTAATAAAAAAGATATACAATCGACCAGATGGTTAGTGACCACCGTAAATAAGAAAAGAATTAAGACTGTTTTAGTACAAAAGGCTTTCTACAACACAAATGATTATTTTAATGACGACAATGCTAGGGTGTAGCGCTCGCTCCAGCAGGACACATCTTTATGTACAAAATCTTATCTTGAAAAGAGTAATTGCTGAGTTTATTGCCGGCTCTTCTCAGTAAAAGCAACCTTCCGAACCGGTGTTAGAGTCTGACTGACTGATATTCAATAAAATAGAGCTGGAATTAAAAGACCTTAAAAAACCTGCTAATAGTTCATCAGGAGTAGTCTATGGCTGATCTGAGCAGTCTTATCTAATTACCACAAAGCCAAGGAGGTCAAACTTAAAGAAGCAGAAGAGATTAACAAGTAGTCGATATAAGATGAAGCACAAAATAGCATCGTTTAACTAGAAACATTGCACTTCTCTGCACAATACCGCTTGTACAACGGACTGTGTTCTGAGGAATTGTTTGATTTGATGCCCACGGCTACTTTTTACCATCGCACCTCTCGCCATAGACGGGGAGTTCATCTTCACACATTGGAACCAAACCGGTCTCGCACCGAGCGATTCCAAAAGAGCTTTCCGCGCCTGCTCAAGCTCCCCGCCGTGGTTTTCCCAAGGGAGTACAGCATGAGGTTCTTCAAGCAGGGTGTAAAGAGTTTTTGCAGGGTCGGCAACGCGCGCGTGATACCCACGGTGTTACAAGCGTCCATAGCTGCGGTGACCGTTTACCATCAGAGGGGCCGTCAGCTTGTTTGCTACCTTAGTATTATAAAAAAAAAAGTACTAGCTAGTGATGAAGCAAATAGATATGATAATCAATCCGTTTTTTTTATATGACCGGATGAATTCTTCCGCTGCTGTTTGTAATCTCACGTCGATCTTTCAAACGTTACTTATTTAACCTTTGTTTCTTACTAAAGTACCTTATAATTATGTTCATCAAGTCATCAACCTATATCTATCATTAACATTAATTTCTGAAGGCTGTTTATCTATTATTAGTTTTTAGTTATTTATTAGTTGATTTAGTAACGAATTTTGTATTTCATTTTGAACTCTATTCTGAGCTAAAATACAATTTATAATTGGATCAACTTTCAAAATTTATATCGCTCTCCTAGGTATGTCATCGAACGCGGCAATATATTTTCCCGAAAGCTCCGAAAATTGTGGTAACTCGCTGAAATGCACTGATGGAGGTATAAATTGTGACTTAAAAGTCCACCACTGCATGGTTTTGGGTTTACTCTGTCACTTTTTTATGTCTCTAATCACGAAAAGCACCAGATTGCATTAGAGCATCTATCAGACTATCACTATTTCTAACACACCTGTGCGTGGACGTAACTCTGCTCTGTTTACAATTAATTCCAATTTTAATCAGTTCTAATTACAAACGAAGCAATTTCCTTGAGCCGTTACAAGCAAACTCCAATCAACCAGTTTCTATAAGATATTGATTGCAACAAGGGACGTAATAGACTCTTTATAGCAAAAATGCATTTTAACATAGTGACTAACAAATTTTAGCACATCTCTTGACCTGACCTTCAGATGCACCTCAATTCGTGTTGGTACAATAACAATAATTTTGACAGCTTATGTTTTAAATAATGGTCTAAAGACATGGTGTTTAAATAATCATAATTACAGAATCAACGTGTCGTACACCCGGCGGTGGTGAGGGCGAATGCAAGATCATATACAACTGTGAACAGTTGCTGACTCTCATCAACAAGAAGGATAGGACATCGCAAGAACTGGATCTCTTGAAGAAGTCCCAATGCGGATTTGATGGGAACACTCCAAAGGTAAAAAACTGCATGAACCCATCTAATTCTTATTTTACATCGATTATTCAAACAACACATGCCGTAAACTGCTTCTCAATCTTCTCCTTTAATATCGATAGATGGTGATAGTACAGATCAACTAATGTACCTAAATGACACTCTTTCTCATTATGATCTCCAATGTTATTAATTATCTTAATTCTTCGGGTCACAATCCAACGTTTCAATATTACTACCAAATGCTTTGGAAAATCAATACGCGCCTATTTGCCACTAGAAACCTCTAGCTAGTAAAGAATCTGATATTAACCGATTTAAAAGCTCTTCGAATTGAAGGAATTGTGTTTTATTCGAAAAACTTGCTAACGACTTTTCTATGTAATTTCCAGGTCTGCTGTCCAAATCCATGCAGAACCCCTGAAGGGAATCTAGGAAAATGTGTAAATATTTACACATGTCCTCATCTATCGCAAATGCTGCAGCCACCTGTTCCTCAGGATAAAATGCAATACGTACAGAATTCCAGGTAAATAAAGATTTGGCACACAAATCGAGAAATACTACAAAATTTTATTCGAAATCTTTCATGAGTACAAAAATCAATTTTATTTTTATTTAGACGCTTACATTTTTTATTGCGAATAGTGACATTTATACATAGGTAGAACAATCTTATAATAATAATGTAAATTGGATAATAATTAAAACAAAAAAAAACCCGAGGCTCACAGATCATGATGATATTGACGGATTTTACGAAAGACAAAGGCGTTGTAACTCAACATACAACCAACATGGATATAAGGAAAAATATCAATTATTACCAGCCGTGTGTTGAAACTACTTGGAACCAGTCTAGGAACCTGTATAATAAGAACATCAAGGACTCGAGACGTTCGAATACAAAACAACGGTGACGTAACATTTATAAAAGAAATTTTTAAAACACCGCGTTATGTCTTATTACGTCCATAAATTTCATAAGTTAATTTGCTATTCAAATTGATAGACATCAATAAATTTGAATGCACGTAATTCTCTTAAATCCGGTTATTCCATTTTTCATCATCATGTTCTGAACTTATATTCTGATCCCAATAGTCTGTTCTCACATTATTCCTTATCATCTAATTAAATATTATTTCCAAATCGTCCTAATCCTCGAAGAAAATCATAGGACTCTAATCCTTAAGGCTTTATAAAAACCGTCCATATTTCAGGTGCCAAGGCCCAGACCAGCTCAGCGTCTGTTGCGGCCCACCTCCCGATAACAACCCAGTGGGACCAACAGGAGATTGCTCTGCAACCGTCTCCGCCTTCCCACCAGACCCAAGGACTGAATGCTGTGGAGTCGACAGCAGAGTTGGGAATAAAATTGTCGGTGAGTAATATATCATTGAAATATGCCCCCTTATTCAGCTTATACAAACTTCGTCGGCGAGCCGCTTCACGGAGCCCTCGGAGAGCTTACCTCTCACGTGATTAGTAGCATTAGCGCAGTAAGCGACAGAGCCAGCGCATAGAGGCCGCGATGAAACATCCTCGAGTTAGTGTAATTTTCTTTACTCGATTCTCCATCGCCCATGGTATGCGAGACGAAACCTTGTAATACAGTAAGTGCAGGATCAGAAGACGAGGCAACTATTCCTATCAAATTTCTATTAACTAGCAAAGGCATCCGTGTCCATCAGTTGACTTCCATTTACAGAATGATGATGACAACGTTTTAAGCTGATTGACATTTCAGTATCTCGGAACAGAAAAATCAATGAATGGTCGGTCATCATGCTACATTATAAAAACATTGACGTTAAGGCATTGATCACTCCTTTTTACTTTGCAAGCATATAAAGATAGAAATTACTAAGTGATGATCACCCCTATTTCTTTGTCCATCGCAGAGATCTAACAAATAGAAGATGACTTTTTCATGTGCCTCCTAACGCTTTTATTGATAGCAAAACATAACTAAGTAATGTCCGTCTTATTTCAGGTGGTACAGCGACAGCCGTCGACCAATACCCATGGCTGGTTCTCATAGAATACTCGAAAAACAACCAGATCAAACTGCTTTGCGGTGGCGCTCTCATCAGCGGCAAATACGTTCTCACTGCTGGACATTGTGTCGCTGGAGCTGTTCTTAACCATGGCACGCCGTAAGTTACAATACCGAATTCTTTTAGCAAGATTTACCTCATTTAATGACCGAAACCTGAAATATCTAAGCGATATAATTCACAATGAACCTTATTGTGGAATGGCACAAGGTGGAAAATTGACTTTATCCTTCTCCTGGTTACAAGATGCTTGCGCACCAGACCACCGTGTAAACCAGAATGTCATCACCATAATAACGATTAACCCCAATAAAATATACACTACTAATGCATGTGTACCCCAAAGCATAGTATATACAACTCCCATACTCCTACTATATCTTAACAAACTATTCACAGTCAAAATGTTCGTCTGAGTGAATACGACACATCCAACGAAGGCGCTGACTGTGCCGAAGTGGAAGCTGGTGCTGTCGACTGTACTGAAGGAATTCTCGTCATACCCATTGAACGGACTATACCGCATCCAGAGTACAATCCTAACTTAAGGAGAAACGATATTGCGCTTATCAGATTGAAGACAATGGCGCCTTTCACAGGTATGATTTGAGACTTGATTTAACCCAATCTCATCGAATCTCAAGGTGGTAGGCAAACTACCCCTAATTAGAGTATCAAGACACTTGGTCATATATGATATCTACTTGATGATACAATCAAACTTGGTCTTGTTTTCAGATTTCATCCGCCCAGTTTGTCTGCCGAGAAACGACGTTACCCAATTTCCACCGGCAAATTTCACACTGTACGCGGCTGGATGGGGAGCGGTTAACGCCACACAGAGCAAGAGCAACACCAAACTCCACGTGGGTCTACCTTTCGAGAATTTACAGGTAAGAATCAGAAGACTTGTCATAAAAGAATGCAATTAGATACTTAATCCTTATGCCGTCAATCACAGCTTCGTACAAATAAATAAGAATGATAAATTACTCTTAGGCCATATTTTAAGAAAATTCTTGTTTAGAATTTGACTTATAGCAAACCCTTCGACTACCTTTAGAAAATTTGAAAATACACACAAATTTTATCAATATTTTACAGAAATGTCAGGCGGCTTATAGAGCACCAGGTCGCTCCTCTGAACTATGGGATGGTCAGATGTGTGCCGGTGGTCAACCGGACAAAGACTCCTGCAAAGGAGACTCTGGTGGACCCCTCATGTACGAGAACGGAAGAATCACCGAGGTCCTCGGTATAGTCAGCTTCGGACCAACTCCGTGTGGGCTACAAGGCATTCCAGGTGTCTATACCAAAGTGTTCAAGTACAATAACTGGATAAGAAGCACCATTAAGCCATAAGTTAGAAGTGGTATTATATTCGAGGGACATCTTCTGTTTAAAGAAGAAACCGAACACGCGTCAATTGATTTGTAAGATTGAATATGTTTAAATTAATGTGATATCATCAATTGTGTTTGCAATGCTCAAGTTATTCAATAAAACAATCAATATTTGGGATAATTTCTCACCTTGATTTAGTTTTTGCTAGTTACTAATGTGCCTCGAGCATTAGGCTAGGTTAGACATAATATAACTTTATTGATTGACGTCAAAATGTCAAGGCTGGATTAGATCTGATTGTAGTTGCTTTAGAAATTAAGTCTTTAATTCTATGAGATTATTAAAATAAAAAAAAAGTGATAATTTTCAATAACCTCGACTCTTATTTATTGAAAGTCCAACTCCAATCCAATTGCAAAGTAAAATTGCAATATGTGATTCCTTTTTCCTATCCAGATAATAATAATATCGAGAGTAGTAAAATTGAGTTATTCTCTACAATCGCAATTTTAAACTGTGATCCGAGACTGTATGAGAGTACACTAACCTCTTGCATTGGTCGCAGCGTCTGCAATCTTCTGGAAGGCATCCAGAAATGCAGCTATCGCGACCAGCGCCGATCTGCAAAAACAAAAGAACAATATAATAAATTTTATAGTGTTCCATCTTGGCAGCGAAAGCTATTTTCCTGACAGCAGCACTTAACAATTTAAGTGGTGGATACGAATGCGATGTTAATTTTCAATTTTCTTTTTTGCACCAAAAACTGCAAAATTTTCGGTAAATTGTAACCTTGTTGAGTTTATTTCCGGCTCTTCTAAGTTGAAGGCCTTCGGAACCGGTGGTGGCTTCAGTGGCTTTCAATGTCATATAATTATGAAGTAGAAGTAGTAGTAGGCCCAAACGGGACCTGTCTTGAGGAGTATAGATGTAGGGTAATCCCTACGCGGGCTAAACTGAAGAAAGAGCTACGATATCGGTATTTGTTTAATTTTAATATTAACCAGTAGTATCACACTATTGTCTGAATTCGGGCAAATAACGAATTGATTTAAAAGCAGGAGAACGATCGCTATAATAAAAAACGACACTTTTTTCAAGCTGGCTTTTATGTTTGCCTTTAATCGTTAGAGTTTCCTTGTCACGCGCCAATTCTGAGTGCAGCAGCCAGGTAACGGTGCCATTTAAAACGGACAATCAAAATTAAATGTGTTTAAAAATAGTGTCTATACTGTTGACCTGTGGGGAGTATTTCGCCTGGACCCGATCCTGGGTACAGAATCAGAATATGTTTATAATTCAACATGCAAGGCTTGACCTGAACAAACCAACATTGGAAGTTAAATAAAAGCTTGTATAAACCCTCAAACTGGCCCTCCCTTTCTAATAATTAATGAGTTTTTTTAATGCTATACCGAGAACGTGTTTTACATTAAACAATAATTTTATGAGAGTCTGCTTCTATGAGACAATAATACAAAACAACATCCAGACTGATTTACCCATCACAAGTAAAGATATTCGAATTTAAAGTTAAAAAAAACTGGTAATTTTCTGTGAAAAATAAAAGGTAAAAAAAAGAACGGTGGGGCCAATGTCAAATCATTTGCGCCAAGTGGGTAGCAGATGACCCCAACTAACCACCATTTTCGTATATTCAACGTTCAACCAAACATCCTGAATAATATTCCAGAACATACTCTATTTATGTGTCAAATTTCATTTAAATCCGTATAGTAGATTTGCGTGAAAGAATAACAAACACGCGTACATCGATGCTCACAAACATTCGCATTTATAATATTAGTATGATCCTTCACCGCCCGATAATTTTCATTCATGCATTTCGTCACTCGAGCACCGTTGTCATTCACTCAACATGTACCCTTCATCAAACCATTCACAGTCAGTGACGTATCAGCATCAATTTTCGAGTCAATAACCTATTCAATTGACGGAAAATTATAATGACTCCACATTGACAGATATGACTCTGTAGATAGCTTGCAGTTATATTACAGCTTGGACAGGCCAGTTGGTTTAGTGGTTAGCTACTCTGACAGCCAAGCCTAAGGTTGCGGGTTCGATTCCCCCCCGGGACAAACATTTGTGTGCCTGAACATGTCTGTTTGTTCTGTGTCTGGGTGTCAATATCTATATAATTATGTATTTAGAAAAAAGTAGTATATGTAGTATATCAGTTATCTGGTTTCCATAATACAAGTTATGCTTAGTTTGGGATCAGATGGCCGTGTGTAAAGAAAGACCCAGGATTTTTATTTATTTATTTTATTTATTAGTTCAACTGAAGCTGTTGGTATCAAATTAATTCTGGATCATCACGCTTATTATCCCTTTAAAGGTCCAAAGTGATATGTATTGAGCAGTGACGTTGTTTCTCGGGCAATGGCCAATCTAAAAGTTATCATTTATTTATCTACTAACATAAAGTAACATTTACTTAAAGGCTTAAATGCATTATCTACTATCATTATCATTACTATATCATACCTTTAAACGAGCAATTCTTGTATCTCGGAAACGGCTCCAACGATTTTCATGAAATTTAGTATGCAGGTGTTTCGGGGGCGATAAATCGATCTAGCTAAGTTTCATTTTTAGAAAACGTCGTTTTATCCGTGTATTTAGGCAATGAAAACTGCTACTATACCATAAGAGGTCAAAGCACTTACACTTAAAGGTACGCCCTTTATGAAAGCATCTAATTCGTATCTAGGTATATATTGTATTGTTATTGTTATGTTGTATCTATGTGTAATTTGTAATGTCAATGAAATTGTCTATGTTGATGCTGTGTGAGTCCAAAATAAATGTTTTCTTTCTTTCTTCTTTCTTACTCGTATAACAGTGCTTTATAAAAAAGAATACGGCAGTAGTCACATTAGTAAAGAAAATCCGAGCAAAGCTCGGCCATCCAGGTATAGAAATATAAAAGAAGAAGGAGAGTGACTTAAATGGGAAAAGAAAGAGCGAAGAAGGTTTTATCTTCTTATGGTGTAACGAACTTATGGTGTAATAATAATCATTAAAAAAAAGCTATTTTCATAAGACGCTAAGTCGTGACCTATAAAGGTTCGTTAGAAATGTCTAATGAATGCTATATAATGTAGTTTAAACTGGCATATCCGCTTATTCAGCTAATACAAACATCGTCACAAAAAGGTTGCGGTACAGAAATTCAAAGCCTTACCAAAACTAATTTCACACAAATACATATTACGCCAACATCAAAAGATTACGAATAATAATAATAATATTCTGGGATATTCTTTACACACGGCCATCTGATCCCAAACTAAGCAGAGCTTGTACTATGGAAACTGGAAAACTGATATACTACATACACTTTTTTTTATTTTTCAATACATAGAGATATCTACACCGGGGATTAATTCCAAGAATTTATCGATTCTACCTTAAACCCTGCCCTTAAGGATCGGACCAATAATAAAGTATTTGGACTTACTTCAAAGCAGAGTGGAGCTTCGTAGCTTTTGATATAAACTCCTCCCACATCGGCGTACTGTTCTGTAAAGAAATAAAAGTTCTGATTAGATTCTGTACGTCACAACGAAACGATGTTATTTTATGACTTTAGAACGTCTCTTGGACTGTTTATTTGTTTAAGTTGTAAGTACCTAATTATTGTTATTTTCTATTTTGTAGTCTTGTCATATTTTTTTTGTTTTGTTTTTATTAATGTTACCTATAATAAGTATCTTGTAATTGTTAAATATAAAATTATGTAAAATTGAAATTATAAAATAGCCAAAAAGTCAGAATAGATAAAAATTTATATAACAAATAAAAAAAAATGTAACCTTGCTGAGTTTCTTGCCGGTTCTTCTCAGTTGAAGGCTGACTTCCGAACCGGTTGTAGCTTCAGTAACTTTAAATTTGACCTTCATAAGTGCCCTCCGAAGGCCTAAACTGAATAAATGGTTTTGAATTTTGAATTTTTTGAAGGTACTAGCTGTCCCTCGCGGTTTCACCCGCGTTCCCGAGGGATGTAACATTATTTTATTCTTTCTACCATCAATAGTTATCGCAGTGCTTGTGATGTAAGGAATTTTTAGGTCATTTTTTTACACCTTGGATTACATTATTGGCGTTTTGGTAAGTATGACTATTTTTTTTTTAATATAATATAGCCTATGATACTCAATGCTAATGTAGCTTTCAAACGGCAAAATATTTTTTTAAATCGGTCCAGAAGTTTTTAAGTTTATTCGTTACATACAAAAAATTATTATTATTATTAGTGTAGACCATACTACCGGCACGCTATGATGGCCGTTTTGACGTTTCAGATTGTCATAGGAAAAGAAATTGTATTGCTTTGGAATAAGGTTCATTTCCATCATCATACAATTAGCTGTTGGATCAGTGCACCTTATATATGATAGGATAAAGGTTATTTTTCTTTATCATTGTTAAAACGTCAAAACGACCATCATAGCGTGCCGCAAGTTTAGTGTAGATAAAACAAGTAATAATAGTTGACAGTTCTTTTTAGTTGAAGGCTGACTCCAATACAGGGTCAAAAACTGGGCTCTAATTAAAATCTAAACAATCTTAGAGAGAAAATTGATAATATATTTTTTATTATTTACTAAACGCAACGCTCGATTGGCCTTAACTTTAAATTTGACCTTCATAAATGCTAACCACGGGCCTAAATTGAATAAATGGTTTTTAATTTTAATAAAATAAGGAAGGAAATAGCTGTCCCCTGCGGTTTCACCCGCGTTTCCGAGGGATTACACATTTTCCCGACACAAAAAGTAGCGTATATGTTATTCTAGGGCATACTTTATATTTATGCTAAGTTTCATCCAAATTCATTCAGTATTTTGCTTGAAAGAATAACAGACATCCATACTCACAAACTTTCGCATTAATAATATAAGTAGTACATGTAATCGTGATGATAACGCAGATAAGCCTTATCACAATCGCATAGGGTTGTTATTTCTTTGACATTATTAGCTGTTACGACCTTATATCCTTGGAGGTGATAAAAGGCGACATCTGTAACCGTGTGTTATTGCTATCATAAATCTATAGGCGCAGCCTTTAGTCATTTCGAGTGTCAATATCAAAGCTATTTTTCTAAGGTCACATTGACAGGCTAAAATAAAAATTTCAACGAAAAATAAACCGAATTTCAATTCAATACGGTTCAAATCACAACAGATTTACATTAGTATCCAAAATAGAACCGTTACCAATAATGAAAATAATCTTTCCAGACCTCAATTTATTTTGAGGACAAAGCAATCCATTCGAATACCAATCTTATTGTATACAATTTGTAGTCCAAATTTTAACGACGCGAAGCACATTAGTATAAGTATCAAGGTGGATGATAATAGACGGACGGACGGACAGGCGGACGGCAGCAATTTGTCTCATATTGTCCGCTGCTCAGGTAAACGGATAGCTGTAATCGTTTCACCATTTTGTTGGATTAGCTAAGTTTTGTATTAGGATACCTATTAGAAATTCAAAAAAACATTGTGTAAAGGCTCTGAACTACTGTTAAAACAGTATTGTACTTTTTTCGTGCGTTAATACTTTTCAGTACTGGTCTATAAAAAAGTATACAAAATACGGCTATTTATGTCCGCTGTGTAGAGAGACTGAGAATGATAATAAATTGTTATATTGTGCACGAGGTCCAATAAATATGTTTTTAAAACGTAAAAAAATGTTATACTGTTTTCTTTTGTAAAATACTGTTCATTTTATTTCTCCGATCTTAATGTACTTCATTTCTCGTACAAGAAGTTTGGAACCATAAGTATGCCTAATGACGGTTTACCTGATGGATTAGCGGTTACCACTGCTTCATGCATCACAATGCGTTATCGACCCTGAGACGTGAAGTTGTTAAGTCTCATGTAGGGACCTGTAATTTCACCTCACCTACTGCTTCACTGCGCAAATGGGTAAGGTGGTAGTACTTCCCCGGACGAACTCTGCACTAGCTCTACTACTTCTTAAATAGAAGTGATCTCGAATGCCGTGTCAGGAGTCGTGGGTTCAAATCCTACACTGACTTTAACGGTAAATTGGTGCATTGTAGTTACCGCCTGGCTAGCTTCCAACCTCAAGTTGTTAAATTTGTTGCCAAGCAACTACACAGCTGCACACTATCACGTATCAACCTTACCATGGTCATTTTGTGGTCAAACGGAAGCCATCCCCATTATTCAGCTAATACAAACTTCGTCGCCGCTTCACGAAGGCCTCGGAGAGCTTACCTCTCACGTGATTCGTGGTATTAGCGTAGTTAGCGAAAGAGACACAGCAAGAAGGCAGCGACGAAACATCCTCGAGTTAATGTCATTTTCCTTACAGAATCGAGCCATTGGTCAGTAAATATCGAACTATGCCCTCGAAGAAAAAATACACACTTATATTCTCATAGTAACATACTGACTTAAGAATTATTTGAGAATCCCAACCTTTAAATAAACTGTGAATTCAACAACAAAATTCGCTGGAACACTCAAAAACAATTAAGTTAAAAGTATCTACTAATCTATTATCATCACAACCCTTCAAGTTTTCGGTTGAAATACCCTCATAATGATTACATCAAGGGCAACGGTAACCCACCCTATAATATGTCCCTCGACAATACAAGCGAGCGGTACTTTTGAACTTCACTTTCAACTTTGCCGACAGCTTTTTTGTCGAAACTTCTGTTCAGAAGCAATGACATACATAAACTATAGATGCGTTGTTTGCGCTCAGAAATGGGAACATAAAATATTGGCAATTGACCTGATTCTATTTAGTCGCGTTTAATTTTGGGGTAAGAGCTGCCTCATGTGCCTGTTATTTCACCGGATTTACATTTCTAGCTGAAACAGTAATACAAGTGCACTACTGCTTCACGGTGGAAATGGGTAAAATGCTACTTCCTCGGACGAACTCTGCACTAAGTGCTCTACTACTCAACTATCATCTCTCTCTAACAGGTAGGAACACACAGGGATTTATTTTGTTTCCCTTTCTTCGTGCAAAGCTATCTAGTATCTATGCTTTTTTTAGAGCTGAGATATTGGTGAATGACGACGTGTTTATATTTCTTCTATGTATGCAGAACTTTTTTTGACAAAACATCTGTTCAGCTGCAATGACATATAAACTATAGATTTAAACGAAATACTTCCATTGAGTCGCCTTCAATCTTAACGTAACCAACGATTTATATTCATCTCTAGGTCGCATTTATATCTACGCTGTTTTTAGTGCCGTGATGTTGGTGAATGACGTATCTATATTATAACACGTCATTCTTCGACAGTTTTTTTGTCGAAACTTCTGTTCAGCTGTTACATTACGTCAACGAGACGAAGTGAATTATTTATTTTTACTCGCAGATGTTTCACACAATAAGAGGAAGACTCGCCATCAGATTTATGACAATTGTCATCCTTCTCATTTTCTAAGTGATTGATAGTGACAGGTAATAAATACTTTACAGAAATTAACAATGAGATTTGAAGAGCAACAATTCGTTAGCCGAAACGAGAGACACGCTCTTTTCAAACCTCGAGAAATAATATCAGTAAACTGAATAAGACAGATGTATGAAGAAAATAGCTGTCCAATACTGTTTAAGCCGCGTTCCCGCGGGATGTCACGTTTTCCCGGGATACAAAGTATATAGCCAGTAAAATATATTAGGTGTACAAATAAGTTTCCGCCAATTTGAGAAAGATGGCGTGGCACGAGGTTTACGTTCGAATTCACAGATGATAACTGGCTTTAAAATTTTCATATTATTAACTCCGTATTAGCATTGTATATTTTTTTTTATCCAATAATGACAAAATTTGAGCCAAATAAGCGTCATTTGCGCGAACTTTTAATTTTCTTTTTTAATTTAAAAAAATCTGCTGCCGAGGCCCATCGATTGCTCGTAGAAGCATATAATGAGGCTGCCTTGAGTGAGAGAACATGTCGTCAGTGGTTTCAAAAGTTTAAAAACGGTGATTTTGACGTAGAAGACAAAGATCGCAGTGGAAGGCCAAAAATGTATGAGGATGCAGAATTGACGGAATTATTGGAGGAAGATTCGTCTCAAACACAAAAGGAACTTGCCGAGAGATGTTGAACGCCGATTATGCATGAGTGAAATGCTGCTGGCTAGGCACCAAAAAAAAAAGTTTTTTACATCGAATCGTCACTGGTGATGAAAAGTGGATACATTATGATAATCCAAAAAGAAGAAAATCATGGGGACTACCTGGCCACGTGTCAACATCCACAGCAAAACTGAATATTCATGGAAAAAACTCATGCTGTGTATTTGGTGGGATCAGCTGGGTGTGGTGTATTACGAGTTGCTTAATCCAGGCAAAACAATCACTGGAGCACTCTACCGAACTCAATTGATGATATTGAGTCGAGCTCTGAAGGAAAAACGCCCTCAATACTACTCCAGACATGACAAAATTATTCTGCTCCATGATAATGCTCGTCCGCATGTAGCGGTACCGGTGAAAAAATATTTAAAAACACTTAATTGGGAAGTACTACCTCACCGGCCGTATTCATTAGACATTCCGCCGTCCGACTATCATCTGTTCCGGTCAATGGCACATGCTCTGTCGGAGCAGCGGTTTACATCATATGAAGATACCAAAAATTGGGTTGATTCGTGGATAGCCTCAAAAGACGAGGAGTTCTTCAGACGTGGAATCCGAACTCTGCCTGAGAGATGGGAAAAAGTAGTTGCTAGTGATGGACAATTCTTCGATTAAATTTAAATTACCGTTCTTTCTTAATAAATATTATTTTATGGACAGAAAACGGCGGAAACTTATTTGTACTCCTAATATTATTCCAGGATATGCTCTATCTATGTACAAAGTTGCATTTAAATCCGTTTGGTAGTTTTTGCGTGAAAGAGTAAAAATAACATCCATACATACAAACCTTCGCATTTTTAATATTAGCAGGATACTAATAGAAGTAATTTAATAAATGTTAATAAAAACGGAGAAAGAAGTGAAATTTAGAATTCACTGACAGTGAGCAACGTACTCAGCATACTGGTCGATAATACCACCTCAGCCCCCTTATTCAGCTAATACTCTCACGTGATTAGTAGTATCAGCGTAGTTAGCGAAAGAGACAGAGCACGGAGGCCGCGACGAAAAATCCTCGAGTTAGTGTCATTTTTCTTACAGAGTCGAGCCCCTGATAGCAATGCTTAATCTTTAACTAAGGTATACTACTTTTGACGGGCCAGTTGGCTTGGTGGTTAGAGACCCTGACTGCCAAACCGAAGGTCGCAGGTTCGATTCCCACCCAGGACAAACATTTTGTGTGCATGAACATGTATGTTTGTTCTGTGTCGGGGTGTAAATATCTATATAAGTATGTATTCAAAAAGTAGTATATGTAGTATATCAGTTACCTGGTAGCCATACTACAAGCAGTACACTCTGCTTAACTTGGAACCATGTGTGTAGAATGTCTTGGGATACTTGGCCGACAAACAGGCAGACGGTCCACCTGATGGTAAGTGGTCACCGCCGCCTATGGACATTTGCAACACCAGGGGCATCGCCAATGCGTTGTCGACCCTGAGACGTGAAGCTGTTAAGTATCATGCGCCTGTAATTACACCGGCCCCCTTACCTTTCTAACCGAAACACAGTAATACAAGTGCACTACTGCTTTACGGTGGAAATGGGTAAGGTAGTACTTCCATTGAGACGTGAAGATGTTAAGTCTCATGTGCCTGTAATTTCACTGGCCTTACCTTTCTAACCGAAACACACTAAGTGTACTACTGCTTCTCGGCGGAAATGGGTAAAGTGGTAGTACTTCGTGAGACGTGAAGATCTTCGTCAAAAACACTAGTCAGGTCACGACGATTACAAAATTCATAACGAATGTAATCGAACCTTTGTTTCACCAATTCGAAGTCATCACGTGGAACGGTGACGGTACTCCTAATAAAGAACATTTTGTCACGCCAAATGAGACACAAGTTCATAGCAATCAAATAGCCATCAACGCCAAATGACCCGGTATGCGTAAACAAATCAATTCACCAAATCATCTTAACAAAAAACATGGTCATCGCTCCGATGACCGTTAATTGTACGCATTCGTAATGATCAAATAATAATTGAATAGTTGCCACAGTGAGTGATACAGCTAAAGTAGTACGTTAACTACACTGTGACCTTGTAAATTGAGCTCGAATAGATATTTAGGATTCGCAAGCAACCAGATACTGACTGTGGTGTTTGAGGAATTCATGACAATGTGTTTTGATGACGCAGTTTAGCGTTATGTAACAGAAATCAGAATAAAATGCAACCAATACAAGGTGGTTGTTTAAATAATGTTTTCTGTACATTACTTATCTGCTTTTATTAATTTACAGCATCTATAGTTTAAGCTTCATAGCAGAACAAGCTGTCCACCGGGGTTTCACCCGCCTTCCCGAAGGATACATTTTCCAGGGATAAAAAGGTGCCTGCTATTCCAGACAATAATCAATCAAAAAAATCAAAATCAAAACGAAGACTGAGTACTACATTTCTCCACACGTCAGTCATAAAGAAAATATTAGAATTATTAAGCTGTAGACGTGTGACTGAAAGAATTAAAATATTGTCGAAATACAGGTTGTGTTATCAGTTGGTTTACTGCATTCCTTACATTTACTGTGTACCTTTGCCAACTAACAGTAAAGCTTGGTGTACACCATTTAATTATTATAATTCAATGATTGTGATTACGGTAACGCCTCTTATTGATTGGCCATCAACGCCTAAGGTTACTGGTTTATGAGAATTTTAATTGGCAAAAAAAGATGTATTGAAATTATTGTAAGGTTACTATTGTAACAAAATGAATACTATTGCAACGGGACTAAAGCTGTAAATTGCATAAAACACACAAAGTAATAGTTTTCGGTCACTTCTAGGCATTTTGCTATATTAGGCCACATGATCACTTACCAGGTTAATGTGGACAAAGGTTATTGGCAAATATATGTTGATTTTACAAGATACAAGCTTTTATTTAGCTCGCAATGTATATTAGTTAGTTTGTCCAGGTCAAATCTTGCAAGCTGAATTAGAACAACTTCCTCTTATCCTACGGAGTTGAAATTGAACAAGTTGGTTCAGTTGCAATGACAATGCATTTTTTCATGCCCCCATCTCGGAAAGAGTATTTTGATCTTCGATATCTGAGTGCAAAAGCAATTTTTATCCGCTAGAGGATAAAGTAAATTTAATTTAGAACAACGCGTGCACTAAGTTTGTGAATTTAAAACATCATTAAACCTATTTACTTCTACCTTCATGGTGCAGAATTTATCATACAACGTTTTTTAATTTGTTGAAAACTCAGACGCAGATGCTTTGCGCGCGCCATTTCTTTTTTTTTGCATTTAGTCTTCAGTCTTTCCTCGCTGAGGTGGGATGAAAAGTTACGTGTTGCACTCGAGTGCAAAAATTTTTCACCTCGTGCCTTTTTTAATCACTCGCTGCGCCCGTTTTTTGCACCATTACCTGCCTGCTGCACCTAGGGTCGGCTCTCGACGAGAGAACCCTTAACGGTTAACGGTTGTGTGTGCTACACACGAAAATCTTGTTTTTTTTTTACTATTAATTCATTCTTCTAAGCCCCAGACAAGTACACTAGGCAAATAAATAAAATTGATACCTATAAAATATAATTTCCTGTCTCAGCACTCAAATTGGTACTGATTATACAGATAAAGCTTGAAATCGAGTTAGACCAATGCGCAGTTTTAGCTGACCTCCATATAAAGGAAGCATTTTTCATTCATAAGTGGTAAATGGTAAATTGACACAAATTCGCAGCGGCTAGTACTAGTCTAGTCATATACTACGTTACACATTATGAGCTACATGACGGGCCCGTTGGCATGGTGGTTAGAGACCCTGACCGCGATGGTACAGGGCATGGGTTCGATTCCCACCCAGGACAAATATTTGTGTAACATGTCTGTATGTTCTGTTTCTGGGTGTAAATTATCTCTATAAGTATTAAGAAAAGTAGTTTAAGTAGTATATCAGTTATCTGGTTTCCATAGTACAAGCTCTGCTTATTTTTGGTTTAGTTGGCCGTGTGTAAAGAATGTCCCGGGATATTTATTATTATTTATTACTGGCTGTGAGACGCAGTTTCATCCGCGTTCCCGGGGGACATTTTCCCAGGGTTAAACTATCCTGTGTCAATCAAGGTTATAAACTATGTGCCAAGTTTCATCCAATTCGCTTAGTAATTTTATCGTGAAAGAGAAACAAGCTAAATCTATCCACCCCTAAATCTGTCCATTCGTTTGGGAGCTACGATGCCATCGACAAACCCGTTTAACTTATAACACCCCTATTTTGCATCAGGGGTTAAATAACACTACTACAACTCTGATTTGAAATAAATAAATCTTGTCAATCCTATTAATATAATATTATAAATGCGAATGTTTGTGTATGGATGTTTGTTACTCTTTCACGCAAAAACTACCAAACAGATTTGGATGAAACTTGGCACATATATAGAAAATGCCCTGGAAAAACACATAGGGTACTATTCGTGGCGGGAAAATGTTACATCCCTCGGGCACGCGAGCGAAACCGCAGGGGACAGCAAGTATTTTATAAGGCCATATAACGCGGCCTATATAATTTAAAAGACCAGAATCAATCGCACGTCATTTAGGGCTTCTTAAAGTAGTATATTTATTTTTCCACTGACTGTTGACATTTCCCATGGGGTATGATGTTTATTATCGCTCGGTTGACAACTGTTGGGGCCAGTTGTCACATGTTATCAGCCTTGAAGGGTTTCGTTAAACTCACATGGCACGTTTGAACATGTTATGGATACCATGGAGGCAAATTGAGACGAAAATTACATACATTTTATGTAAAATAACAATTGATGTAGCAAAAAAAAAAGCAAACCGCAAATTTAAAACAGTGAAGCTATAACAGCCTAAGGGAGAAACAAATTACAGGGACATGAGACTTAACAACTGCAAGTTGGGGAAGTACTACCCATTTCCAACGAGAAGTAGAAGTGCCAGCTTGTATTATTGTGTTTCCGTAAGGAAGGTAAGGGGGTGAAATTACAGGCTCATGAGACTTAACAACTTCACGTCAAGTAAGTACTACCGCCTTACCTATTTCCGCCGTGAAGCAGTAGTGCACTTGTATTATTGTGTTTCGGTTAGAAAAGTAAGGAAGCTGGCGAAATTACAGACACATGAGACTTAACAACTCCACGTCTCAAGGATGACAATGCCTAGGTGATGCTCTTAGTGTGGGAAATGTCCATAGGCGGCGGTGATCACTTACCATCAGGTGGATCAACCGCCGTCGACCCATCTATACTAATATTATAAAGAGGAAAGATTTGTTTGTTTGTAATGAATAGGCTCCGAAACTACTGGACCGATTTCAAAAATTCTTTCACCTTTGGAAAGCTACATTATCCCCGAGTAACATAGGCTATATTATATTTAAAAAAAATTAGGGATCCTTACTAAAACTCCAATAATGTAACCCAAGGTGTGAAAAAATTACAAAACATTCTTGCGCTGCGAAAACTATTGATGATAGAATGAACAAAATAATGTAACATCCCTCGGCAACGCGGGTGAAACCGCGGGGGACAGCTATGTGGTATAAAAAAGAAAATAAATCGAATTATTTTAGTCCACAAAGGGCTACTATCTCCTTTGAAATAATATTTATATATATTTTCTAAATAATAAGATTTTTATCTATATTGTCATTTGAGAGTGCTCGTTTGTATTCATTTCTAGTTTTGTTTTTCTGTTTACATATGTTTTGAGTTGCAACCCAGCTCTATATGTATTATTACTTATTATGTGGTTACCTTTTGGTTGTAATTTGTATTGTGTATCCTAAATAAATACCGTTCGACATTGATTAAAATAAAGACACGCACAAAACTCCTGAGACATCAAATCTTCCTATAATCTCTCATCCCACACCCGAACCGCCCATAGATTACCCAAATTACTTCATTTACCCGTCGTAAAGAGAGCCGTAAAATATCCTTTGTCTACGCTGTTTGGTTAAGCCTTAATCAGTTCACTATTTTGGGTGGCTTTGAACGTATTTCACTATACGTACAAGACACTAAACACAAATTCTGTTGGGTTTGCAATCTCGTTGATAGAATCTACAATATAAGATATACCTTGGTTACTACGACACTATATAACATGATTCTTAGTAATAGATCAAAGAACTGCAAATAAAAAAACGTTTTTTAAACAAGCTTTAAATCATAAAACAAATGAAGCTAACATCACGTATGCTAACAAAAACGCCATATCCACCATAATTGAGTATGTAAAATTTCATGTCGATTGGACGGGAGCTGGGGCTCGATTCTGTAAGGAAAATTACACTAACTCGAGGATGTTTCGTCGCAGCCTCTATGCTCTGTCTCTCACTACGCTAATACTACTAATCACGTGAGAGGTAAGCTCTCCGAGACCTCCGTGAAGCTTGCCCACGAAGTATGTATTAGCTGAATATGAAGAGGTATAAAATTCTGTTGCAATATTTGTCCCAAACATATAGGTGAAGTAAAAAAAAACCTTGTAAAATCAGAGCTATAACAATAACTAACTTTATTACTATAACAATTCAATTTGGCAAATCTCAATATAGCATAATGCCATAAGTTGAATCCACTCAATTAAACAGTGGAATCCAGAACCAGATCAAACTGGTTACCAATAAACGTTAAAGCTCATATCCAGCGTGGAAATTGAAATAGCATCGCGTCAACGACAATGAAGTATAAGTCCCAAAAAGATTACCTTAAATTTAAATTGAATGATATCATTCAAACTAAAAAATTAATTTGAATTAAGAATAGCGTAAATAAGAAAAAAATATTCTTAATTCAAATTTATTTTCTATTTTTAGTTAGATTTTTCATAATTCAATTTTAATTAAAGCTAATCTCAGCGTGTTTTTTTTTGTTTTTTAAGTATTATTTATTTTTAATTTTTTTGTTAAATCTCTAATCCTGATTATCCTAGTAAGGATAACGGGCCTGTTTAAAATATTGAATTGTCCTTTTATTTTTTTTTATTTTATTGGTCCTTTATAAATCTACAAAGTATGAATGAAATCTGATCGTTTAAAGTGCGTCAAACATACAGGTTAAACTAATAAAAACGAGTTAAAAAAGGCTTTAACACTCTAAAATCTGCTCAAGAATTAGTTTAGGGAACCGCTGAAAAATCTATTTCGAATTGTGCAAACAATTAACCTTCTCAACGCCAGTCCTTTTTCAACCCTCTACTGTATATCATATAACACCATGTACAACCCGGGGTCTGTGAGTCCGTCCGAATTGTCATGTCCGGGAGCACCTACTCGACCGAAATAATGCCTGCGTGTGCATGGTGTAATTTTTAGATGATACGACTACGTACGATCTAAGGATCAGGAGACATCTATCACAGTTATCAAACTTATCAAGCAATTAACTAGCCAGTTCTTTTTATACTTCTAATGGGGCAAACAAGGTGGCCTGATGGTAAACGGTCACCGCAGCTTATAGACACTTCGAACACCAGTGGTACGACTATGCAAAAATCTCTCTGCCCGTTGGACGGCAAGGTCTATGTTGATCACAGATCACAAAACACGTTGAGGCATAAATTATCATCGGTAAAGTGTAAGTACACTATATTTAAAAAATATTACCGTTTATCGAGATTAAGTCTCCTTGCATAAAATCATCCTCGTATATAATAAAGGTTTCATTCTCAGTCGTAACGTGATCGTGTCGTGAGTATAAAAACCCGGAACACCAAGGGGAGTCAATGACCCGAAACGTGGCTTGTTAGGAAAAGCTAGTTCAACGTGTTCCTGTAATATTTCACAAAACTGGAGCACTCAACATTAAATTAGGCGTATTGTTGATGCCCGCGTGTATGTACGTTTAACTCAGTATTTGTTTATGTGTTTGACCATAAACTCAACACTGCTAGTGATTATGTACAAGCTAGCTTGGAGGAGGACTTCGATTATGTAGGGAAGATGACCAGCTCGAAGATGCTTCGGTGCGGCCTTTATGCTCTGTCTCTTTATACTACTACTCAATCACGTGAGAGGTATAGTAAGCCATCTGAGGTCTCGTTGCGCCGGCTTGTCGCCCAAGTGTTAGCTGAATAGAATGCAGATAGACCAGGGTAGAAGCTTTTAAAAATAATAAAAAGTGAAAAAAAATAATAGTAGGATGAAACCCATTAGAAAAGGACGGGAATATTATAAAAATGAAAGGAAAAATAATTTACGGGCGATCTGAGGTCGGGAAGAGGGTGGGGGTGAGGTCTTAAGGGTAAAAAACGGTTTTTCTCGATTTCCAGCAAAACTAAAAGTCCTATGGAAAAAAGTCAAATAGCAAAGTTGTAGCTAATAAAAAGATCTAAAACTTTTGTACTTACACTTTTTTTACATAACCTCAAAATTCATGTGAAAAATTCAAAAAACCAAGTTTTTGGTTATTTATTTTTATCTTTTACAAAAAAAATCTTTTTTTCACGAAATTTGGTGAAAACTTACCTTTTTATGTCCCGAATACGCTGTAATTTATTTGATTAGAAATATTTCTTTTTTCACCTTATTTTGAATTAATATCGAAAAAGCACCCTAATTTTCAATCGAAAATTCACCCGTCAAAATATCAGCTATTTTCAAAAAGTTGGTATGTTTTCTGTTCGTTGAAATCTCTACTTTCCGATGGTGAAAAAAAATATATATGTTACTTTAGTAAATCTTCTCAGAAAATGCAAAGAATGGAAGAGATAATGAATACATATTTGCGCTATGTAGAAAAACATTACGCACCATCGAACTCTGGAATGTTGTCTAAGGATTTTCTACGACTACGTTCTCCTCTTTTAGTTGAAGTAGCTGCTGGTACTGTTGTGACACTAACTGATTTTTTTAATTTCGGGAGTCCCATCAAAGACAATATAGCTGCTTGCTGCGTAATGTTTTTCTACATAGCGCAAATATTTATTCATTATCTCTTCCATTCTTTGCATTTTCTGAGAAGATTTACTATTGTAACATATATATTTTTTTTTCACCATCGGAAAGTAGAGATTTCAACGAACAGAAAACATGCCAACTTTTTGAAAATAGCTTATATTTTGACGGGTGAATTTTCGATTGAAATTTAGGGTTCTTTTTCGATAATAATCCAAATAAGTTGAAAAAATAAATATTTCTAATCAAATAAATTACAGCGTATTTGAGACATAAAAAGGTAAGTTTTCACCAAATTTCGTGAAAAAAAGATTTTTTTTGTAAAAGATAAAAATAAAAAACCAAAAACTTGGTTTTTTGAATTTTTCATATACATTTTGAGGTTATGTGAAAAAAGTGTAAGTACAAAAGTTTTAGATCTTTTTATTAGCTACAACTTTGTCATTTGACTTTTTTCCATAGGACTTTTAGTTTTGCCGGAAATCGATAAAAACCGTTTTTTACCCTTAAAACCTCACTCCCATCCCCTTCCCGACCTCGGATCGCCCGTAAATTATTTTTCCTTTCATTTTTATAGTATTCCCCTCCTTTTCTAATGGGTTTCATCCTACTATAATTTTTTTTTGTTTTAAAAATTATCGACCCTGGTCTAAGAAGGTACTTGACGTTTTCAAATAGGCATAGTACAAAGTTAAGTAACATGCCAAATATTATTAAGTTTCACACAATCTTTAATTTTGCCCATACAACAAGCACAATAAGACTCAAGCTCTAATAACTTGTGGACAAAAGACTTAGCATAAAATCAGCAGGACCAACATATATGATTGAAAAACAATTATTCAGATTATAAAGACATCTAAAACACCACATCCCATAGTAAGTACCTAAACTTAACGCCGTTAATCAAAACATCATAATACAACATAGCCCATATTATAGTTGGTGATTTCTTTGAATACGTAAACAGCTAACAACAGCTCTATAAACATACCCACGTTTGATCTCTGCGAATATGAAATTAACGTTTTGACCAATGTTTATCACTGACTGTGTATACAGATGGATATTGAGACTCGTCTTGACAGTAGGCGTATCTGTTATTATGACTTCATCAAGAATTGTCATCGTATCATTGTATGCTGAACGGGAAGGCAGTTGTGGCGACATCTATGAAACACGCCTACAATCCTTCACGCCCGCACTACAGTGAGGCGACATCTATCAACGAGTGGAAACACGCGAGAATCCTACATCGCACTATCAAGATTCTCTCAGGATTTGACATATATACAAGCTTCCAACATCAACAGTCGGACCGCGGTCCTCAGGCATGATCACCTAGCCTGGCGGAAGATCATTCCTGTTAAATGGAGGAGTCTCATACCTCGCTCCTCCATAAAGTATCAAAAAGGTAAAGCAAAATTCTTCCCCAGTGGTATTTCTTTTTTGATTCCACATGGGCCGACATACAAGATGGTCTAGCTAATGGTAAGATGTCACCGCCTCTAGATATTTGCAACACCAGATCGTGGCCAATGCATAGTCGTCCTTGAGACGTAAAGTTGTTAAGTCTTGCGTGCCTGTAACTTCACCGGCCCCCTTACCTCTCTAACCGAAACAATACAAATACAAGTGCACTACTGCTTCACGGTGGAAATAGATAAGGTGGTAGTACTTCCCCGGACGAACTCTGCACTAAAAGCTATTTTAAAATATTTGCTATTTATTACTGTGGAATCTTAGTTCTACTTTTACAGTACACTCTAGCAAGATAGTTAATTTGTTATAAAATCTTAACTAAAGAAATCCCTTATTTGATATGAAGACATCTACAAATCCCTTATCAAAATTTCATAAGTCATAGTTATGTTAAACAGAATCTGTGATAGTGTAAACAGCTGTTCATTCACCTGCAGAGCTGAGATAAAAATACTACTAAAACGTCTTGTTTTAACATCGTTCACTATGAGTAGGGCTGCCACAGAGAAATTCACGAAATTTCATTTCGCTATCTCACCTTCATAATCATAAGATTAATTGAGAATCGGATGCAGCTAATTTGTCAAAATACGAACCGTTTTGTCGACAGTAAATCTTCATCGTCATGGGCTTAAAATTTTAAATCTATTATTGCAAACAGGATTCATGATTGACCAGAGCGTTGATTCACGTCCTAAGATATGGCCAAAGATTTAATTTGAATTAAACAGTCAATCAAACAATGTATGTCAGCTTATATCAACCAAGTAATAGATATTCAACTTCTTTTAGAGAATTTCATAAGTTATTGTGTATAATACACCTTTTATCCCATTCAGGCAAAGTCGTGGCGGGTCGCTTGTGCCAGACAAATTAGAGCCACAACACGTACTTATTACAAAATTCAGAGCCATTTATTCAGTTTAGACCCTAGAAGGTTAATAAAGGCTACTAAATATACCACTGGATCTGATGTCAAAATCTTGTGTTTTAGTATCTTTATTACAAACTAGCTGTCCCCCGCGGTTTTACCCGCGTTCCCGTGGGATGTCACATGTATTATACATAAAAACCTTCCTCTTCAATCACTCTATCTATTAAAAAAACCGCATCATAATCCTTTGGCTTTCCCTAATATAGGAGCAGAGAAAGCGACTTTGTTTTATACTATGTAGTTATAACATCTCTCTAGTAAATGCAGCAAACAGCCAAGTCTTCAGAATCAATTCTATGAATTGATTAAGAAGACAGCCCTGAAATTGCGAGATTGAGATAAAACACACGAGCTAACAGTTATAAAACGGATTACGATGAACGTGCTGACAGAACGATGCAAGACGATATCTTCGCTTTTTGTTTACGACCACACCGCTGTGTGGTCAAAGTTACTATGAAAATAGCGTTGGCAAAAGCATCATCATTGATATCATTCTGAGAATTCTCATTTGGTTCCTAATCTTAATGTATACTAGTCGCCTAGCAATCGAAATTCGACCGTAATACTTTATTTTAAAGTTTGAACGTCATTTGGCTTTTGTTAGAACCGAGTACTTTTATTATATTATTTAGCCTATGTATAGTTTTAATAGTTTTTGATAATTTTATAAGCAACATTTTAGTATCTAATTTTACTTAACTGTACCATGTGTTAACCTTATATTATGGCTATTGAAGAGCGGGGTCTTCTGACACAAGTATTGCTGTACTTAAAAGAAGGTCCCAACCTTAATTTAAAATTGGAAACCTTGGATACAGAAATAAACATTTTTTTTTTATATCGCCAGCGGTCCCCCGCGGTTTCACCCGCGTTCCCGAGGGATGTAACATTTTCCCGGCACAAAAAGTATCCTATATTACTTCTAATACTAAGAATATGTATACAAAATTTCATGATGATCGGTTCAGTAGTTTTCGCGTGAAAGCGTAACATACAAACTTACATTCGCATTTATAATATTAGTAGGGATTACATATAACTTTACGGTTTTCGTTCTATTACCGCAGCGGCGAGCGTGTAGTGTTTGACATTAGCAGTGTGAACATATTATATGTGTGTGTACGTGTGTCAAATCCATGGTATGGTGTTGTTTTTTTTCTACACTAATAATAATATTATAAAGAGGAAAGATTTGTATTTTTGTATGTAACGAATAAACTCAAAAAGTACTGGACCGATTTTAATAATTCTTTTTTCATTAGAAAGCTACATTATCACTGAGCAACATAGGCTATATTTAGTACCAGTTTACTGTATAAATCTTTAGAAATTCCTATTAAAACCAACCGAAGGTGTAAAAAAATCTTTCCTCGCATACGCTGCGAAGAGTATTAATGATAGGACAAAAAAATGTTCTACAATATTATAGAATATACGAATATCTACAAAAAACTTCGCGAGACCATATGTCTAACTATTGTAGTTACGTCACTATAACTACTTTTTTACATTTAACAAATTGATAGAAATGCTGATCAAAATCAGACCGTGTTATCCATACCATTTATAAATTTTTATCCAAATAAATAATTTAATATTCAAGACTGTCTCAATACCTGATGATAACTTTTTGAATTATTGAAATCGGACATTCCATTCAAAAGATATCATGAAATTAAAATAAAAATACATGCCGGCGGCGGCACGCGGGTAATTTAGTATGAAACAAAGTCGCTTTCTTTGTCCCTATATCCCTATGTATGCTTAAATCTTTAAAACTACGCAACGGATTTTGATGCGGTTTTTTTTAATAGATAGAGTGAAGAGGAAGGTTTTTATGTATAATACATGTGACATCCCACGGGAACGCGAGTAAAACCGCGGGGGACAGCTATATTATATAAAAGTATTTGTTTTCTGCACTCCTTTTACATATAAACTTTAATTGTGCAAATTGTATATTTTAGTGCTCGCATAATTTTCGTAAAAAGTATTTTCTTTTAATTTTTAAAGATTTTGCTCCATGTTTATGCACTATTATTATACCATTTTTGATTATCACCTTCGTGAATACTACATATAAGTGCACATTTTGTGATATGTGTATAATAGTTTATTTAATGTACTATTAATTCACTTTGTATTCCATTCACTGAAATTCTTTAAAATTCCATGTTTTAAACTAATAAATTAATTCCGACCATGCGTATGCATTTCGGCTTTAAAATAACAATTAATGAAGTTTTGTCACGCTTCGATACCGGGGTAATTACGTTGATCTAATTTTGATTGTTCTCGAAATGGTTCGGGAACACGAACTGTCTGTTTCGATTATTTCCCTAATAAATATTTCTTCCGGACTTTTCATGTCCATTTAGAATTTATTATTTATTAGAATTATTAGTTTCTAAGAAAGATTGAGAATCAATACATTATTATTAAATATCTTCGGACATTTTTGACACATAACCATCTGATCCTACACCTCAAAACCACTGAACATATCGGGATTGGACTGCTACTATTCGACGCTGAATTTTTCGTAGATAGGTTATATATGATATCGATAAACCGCAGGGGGCAGCTGGTATATAGATAGTCACGCTCACACTGTAATGATCTTCTAAATACATCTCTAATACACACAATGAACGCATTATATTCAGTTCGTCGACATTGACTAAGCTATGAGCGATTACCCTATGCCCTTGAGACTGAAGCAATTGAAATGTCAATAAACAAGTCGGGCGAGACGTCTATTGCACTTGGTACATCGAGCTTACATAGGGGAACAATCGTAGGTTTGAGATGTAATAGCATTTAAACATATTGTAGAGCGATAATGTTCTTTAGATGATTTTAATGTAGGTGTCTTACTTGTTTTAGCTGTAGAAGTTCATGGAGAAGGTTTGTGCGTAGTAGACATTCCTAAATACGCAATTGTCGACATTATTGTGGAGGGAGGCTTAAGAGAGTCAGAAATCTATACCCCTTTCTTTAGGTCGTAGAATCAAATTTGTATGAACTATCTGCGGTCGTGTGGTCTATTAGATTTTTAATTGCAACCATTAATTTAGCCAAAACCAAAATTAACATCAAAAGTTTTGCAGAAATCTACAACATATTTATTGCGCATCTAATACAAACTTGACCGACATTATCAAAGCAATACAATCGAGTGTGCCGCTTGATTGAAATACATATGAATTATTACGCAAGGCTTTAGTTAAATCAACAGATAAAGCTTCAAAAAGATAAGATTATTGAGTACATTTTTAATCAAACTTTGGAAAGGGTTTGATTTGCTTCAACCTCACAGAGTAATCTTGTGACTGGAGCTGGGAAGCATACAGAACCTATAAGCAAAATAGCAAAAATGTCCAGTTTTTTTTTCCACTTGGGTTGACAAACGAGCAGACGGTCCACCTGATGGTAAAGGCTCACCGTCGCCTATGGACATTTGCAATACCAGGTGCATCGCCAGTACGTTGTTGTCCCTGAGACGTGAAGTTGTTAAGTCTCATGTGCCTATAATTTCCCCGGCCCCGTTACCTGTCTAAGCGAAACACATAATACAATTGCACTACTGCTTCACGGTGGAAATGGATAAGGTGGTAGTACTTCCCCGAACGAACTCTGCACCATGAACACTACTACTTTCAAAAGTATTTTCTGCAGCTTTCAGATCTTTAAATATTCCAGGAAATTATCATGAAACCAGTGAAATCCAAACATTAATTCCAATTAACAACCATCAAAAGATAAAAAGAAACCCTAGTCAGGACCCATTAAGTTCTATTTTTAAGAAACCAATTGAATGAGGGACTCCACTTTCTATTTCTGGAGTGCAATTAGTTTACACATCCGAAGCAATCTTGGAGATACAATCAAAGGAGCTAAGAATATAACAGAGACAGATGGTAAGCAGAAAATACATTGTGAAGTAAAAAAAGAAAGAAAATCACATCATGGTGATATTCTTAATCATGATGAAAACCATGATCATCTGCCTGCCCGGATCCCAATAAATTCTGTCCCTTTATTGATTTACATTTGACTAGGATATTGGGAACATTTTTTGGACCGGTCGCGTGCCTAACGCCTGTCCCCTTTTGGAATGCTTTTGTAGACTACATGGTGCAAGGTGTAATGTGTACGTGATCATCGGTCTAGTCTTTGCCTCTGACAAAACCCTAGATATGAGTTAAGTTATGATGTATGAATATTAAGATTATTGACAGCGGGTCTAATACATTCTGAAGATGCTTCGTGTCGAAGCGAAACACGTGTCGATTTCCTGTTGAGTTTCCATGTTTGGGACTTGACAGAGAAGGAGATCCAGTGGAATTAGTTACTAGATATTTGTTGTTGTATAATCATACAATAGATTTCCACAAGGTCACGCCTGAGTCAATTAGTTACCTTAGATGAATATTATAAAACCTTTGATAATGTTACAGTTTAATCCAGCAATTGAAAGCTCTGAATCGCACTAAAAGTAGTAGTAGGCCAGCCACCTACGAAAGGCTGCCCCGCCACCTTACGCATAATCCCGGAATTGCTCCATCGTGCCAATTGGCGATTGGGTGGGAGGACCCGATGGCGATCTCCGGGGGGGTTCGGGCGTCCCCGCGGTCTCCAGACTAGCCTATCCTTCAGTGCAGCGTCTCTGTGTTCACCACAGGATTCTGCGCAGCGCCTCGTACAACTTCCGTCTTCCCTGCCTATTCACTCCATAAAAAAAAATAAACAATGAAAAGGAAAACTAAAAGGCATAGAGTTCCACAGCGGCGGCACTTCCTCCCACTTAAAGTGCACCTCACGAACATCAGAGGCTTGCACTCAAATCTCTTTTCAGTCCACCACCACCTTGAGACTGATAAGCCGCAGCTGCTCTTCCTTACGGAGACGCAAATCAGACGACCAGCTGACGTGTCTTATTTGCAGTACCCGGGGTATTCCCTGGAGCACAACTTCAAGGCCCGCGCTGGTGTCTGCGTCTTTGTCAGCGACAATATCTGCTGCCAGCGTCTCCGTAACCTTGAGGACTCCGCCTTTTCAACGCTGTGGGTGCTGGTCGACACAGGTGTGGACAAAATAGTTTATGCCTGTGTGTACCGTTCACATAGCGGTGATCAGGAGACAACCGGGCTGTTCGAACATCTGAGTGTGGCCGCCGACGAGGCTCAACTCAGGTACCCGTCTGCTCAACTTGTCTTTCTGGGGGATTTCAATGCCCATCACCAGCAGTGGCTGTTCCCATACCAGAGGACTGACCATGCTGGCAGAGAGGCGTACAAGCTCGCCTTGTCGCTGAATCTGTCCCAGCTGGTAGAACAAGCAACGCGTGTACCTGACGTTGATGACCACTCGGCAAATTGCCTGGACCTTCTGCTGACTACAGAACCGGACCGATACAGTGTGTCAGTTTCGTCCCCCCTGGGAACTTCTGACCATTGTCTGGTGAAATCCGTACTGTCCTGTTCACCACCCGATCTCAGCCCCAAGGGCACTAGACGGGTTTGGCGGTACAAGTCAGCAGACTGGGATGAGATGCGTCATTTCTTTGCATCGTATCCTTGGCGGCAAACGTGCTTTTCTTCTGGCGATCCGTCGAGCTGTGCGACTGCAATCTCAGAGGTGATTTGTCAGGGGATGGAATATTTCATTCCTTTCTCTGACATCCCTCTTGAGAGTAAAGCTCGCCCATGGTTCAATGCCGAGTGCACAGTTGCTGAAGCACTAAAACACTCGGCTTACCAAGCTTGGGCTGATGCACGAAGTCGAAAAGCTCCGGATACGCGAGACAAGAAGAAAGCCTTTAACAGAGCCGCCAAGTCCTGCAAGAGGACCCTGCGCAGAGCACGCCTTGACCATATAAGCCGAATCGGATCTAAACTGGCCTCCTATCCCTCGGGGAGTAAGGCGTTTTGGTCCTTGGCTAAATCGGTCGAGGCGAATTTCTGTCGCCCGTCCCTGCCTCCTCTGCTGAAGCCGGATGGAACACTGGCTCACACAGCTACTGATAAGGCAAACTTATTTGCCTGTCGGTTTGCTGAGAATTCGCGTCTAGACACTGTAAACAAAATGCCACCCAAGTTGCCTCCTTGCGGTACCACAATGTCACCTATTTGTATCCGTCAAAAAGAGGTACTCAAAACAATCAACAATCTAGACGTGAATAAGGCCAGTGGGCCTGACGGTATACCAGCCGTTATTCTGAAGAACTGCGCTCCTGAGTTGTCTCCTGTTCTGACACGCCTGTACCGCCTCTCGCTCAAAACAGGATTAGTACCTAAGTCTTGGAAGCTTGCCAACGTGCAACCTGTGCCCAAAAAAGGCAGCCGGGCTGACCCTGCCAATTACCGCCCCATTGCAATCACCTCTATAATCTGTAAGATTATGGAGCGTGTATTGAACACCCGCATCCTAGCGTACCTAGAAGATAATGACATCCTCAGTGATTGTCAATACGGATTTCGCCGTGGCAGATCTACTGGGGATCTTCTAGTGTACGCTACGCATGTATGGGGCGAAGCCATTGAGAAACATGGAGAAGCTCTAGCCGTGTCTCTCGACATCTCGAAGGCTTTTGACAGGGTTTGGCACGCTAGCCTTATAGGCAAGCTTCCTTCATATGGGCTCCCTGCAAGCCTGTGCAACTGGGTATCTGATTTTCTGAGGGAACGGTCGATCCGAGTGGTCATCGATGGCTGCTCGTCTGACCTAATGGCTATCGACGCCGGGGTACCTCAGGGTTCGGTTCTTTCCGCAACTCTATTTCTGCTGCATATTAATGACCTGCTGAAGCCCGGTATAATTGGGTATGCAGATGACAGCACAGTTGTGGACAGATATTTATCCAGTGCACGGGCCACCAGCGCCGAGACGCAGTCCCTGAGAGGGGCCATGGTAGAGCGCATGAACCTTTCACTTCAGGCAGTGTCTGAATGGGGTGACAACAACCTCGTAAGGTTCAATGCCTCTAAAACACAGGCTTGTCTTTTTTCCGCCAAAAGGAGTCCCTTCACCTTGACTCCCACTCTCCGAAGTGAGTCCATTAAAATATCCGACCACCTTGAGCTCCTTGGTGTTAACATTACATCAAATTTAAATTTCGGCCGATATATTGAATCTAGGGCAAAAGTCGCTGCAATGAAGCTAGGCATCCTCTCTAAGGTGAGAAGGTACTTCCCACCTGGACAGCTTCTTACTTTATACCAGGCTCAGGTCCGCTCCTGTGTGGAGTACTGTTCTCATCTTTGGGATGGATCAGCCCGCTACCAGCTAGAAGCCCTGGATGCTATAGATCGCCGAGCAAGGAGACTTATAGGCGACGTCGAGTTAGTCTCGAGTAAGCTCCAAAATCTTGAGCATCGCCGCAAAGTTGCCTGCCTATCGGTGTTTTACCGGATTCATTTCGGAGAGTGTGCGCAGGAGTTACACGACCTCATACCCCCTGCTCCGTTCCACATGCGGGCGACTAGGCGCCGGCTGGGGTTCCATCCTTTTGTTGTTGATATTCCGTTTATCCGCACGAAGCGTTTTGCTTCTTCTTTCATTATGCGGACAGCAAAGGAGTGGAACTCATTGCCGGCGTCAATTTTTCCCGATTCATACAATCTCGGAGTCTTTAAGGCAAGAGTGAATAGGCATTACTTGAGTTCGCGTGTACCATCCTCGACCACATCGTCACTTTCCATCAGGTGAGATCTAGTCAAATGCGCTGAAGTTTTTATATAAAAAAAAAAAAAAAAAAAAAAAAAAGAGATAAAGGTTTAAATGGAACGGAATGTCGTAATCCATACTCCATCAATTACATTATAATCTTGTTTAAATAGGTTAAAAGTATGCTGTAAACTGTGCCGTAGAGATAAGAAAGATTAATCGGTGTATCCCACACTAACTGAACCATCTACAAAAAATTTGGAATCAGCTTTGATGTTCTGTAATCACTCGACGATGAATTCACGAAGTGCCTATTCCCTGTCTCGCTCGTGACCCTGCAATTGGACGAGAGGTCCGCTACCAGCGTGTTTACCTGAGTGATCACTCGGCGAGTTTCGGTTCGTGAATAGCACGACAAGTATTACCAATAAATACGACCGACCTATTTCATTTCATTGCAGTTAATCAAAGCATGATAACGATCAAATATTACGATCGCTTCGATAGAAACTATAATAAGAATAGTTTATCCATCAAAAATCCATCAAGTATCCTTTGATGGAATGTGAAAAACAAATTTAATTGATTCTCAGCCAATGGAAAAAAAATAAAACGAAGGAAATAAATTGCAGCGTGAATTCCGCAGCAAATCGTATTAACGTGCAGGAATAGAATACAGCCCTACAATTGATGTACTAAGCACGAACATCTATCGTAAGCGTATCGTCAACGTATCGTCACGATATGCGTATTTTTATAAATTTTTCGTTCAACCAGCTTTTTGACGCACTCGATACTATTGCGATAGGTGTTCGTGTTTAGGCCTCTGGTAGAAAAGTATTCTTGGTGTTTAATATTATTGATTTCATGACGATCAGTGCCGGATTCAACAAGCGCGGGGCCCGTAGCTAATTCTGTCAAGGGGCTTTTGGCCCCCTTTTGCGCGGGGCCGCCTTTTGTACGGGGCCCACTTTTGCGCGGCGCCCGTAGCAATTGCTACTCTTGCTACGAGGTTAATCCGGCACTGATGACGATGATAACTATGTTGGTAGTGACGTCAAATGCCATGGCAAGAATAGTTAGTTCGAAATAGTTTGGATACTACAATGAACTTGAAATTTCGGTGAAGGAAATATTTCACAGTAGGTAGGGTACTTTTAGACCGAGCCAGTTCTCTTCTAAGCTTTGTGTGGATATCCTCGGCAACGAGTACGTAAACTACAGAAATTAATTATGCTATAGTTTTTTAGGGATCCATGCCCAAAAGTTTCTAGGGGGGCCTGTTACTATGCCTCCGCTGTCCGTCTGTCTGTCAGCGGGTTAGCGGTCTCATAAATCGTAATGTTGGAATTTTCACAAAGTGTGTACTACTATGGCCGATTTCACAACAAAATATAAAATTATAAATTAACTAGCTGTCCCCGCGGTTTCACCCGCGTTCCGGAGGTCTGTAATACGGGAACTGTCAAACGCGCGCAGTTAAAATAGTTGTAATTCTTATAATTCTCGGAATTTCTGAATTATAATATGCATGTATTATACATAAAAACCTTCCTCTTCAATCACTCTATCTATTCAATAAAACCGCTTCAAAATCCGTTGCGCAGTTTTAAAGATTTGAGCATGCATAGGGATATAGGGACAGAGACAGCGACTTTGTTTTATACTATGTAGTGAAGAGTTTTATTGGCGTTTTGTTAATAGTGGTACGAGACCCTTCGTGCGCGAGCTCGATTTGCACTTGAAATCTTTTTTATTTTTTTTCCTCAACTCTTAGTGTTAGAGTACCTTAAAGATAATACAAATTGGCAACGTGTACAATGAGTTTCAGTAGTTTAAAAACCATAACATGTAAATCGAAAAATCTCAAACCCGGATATCACTAAAACCAATCGAGTCATCAGGAAGGGGGAACATCACAAAATAAATTGATTCCGCCGAAAAACAATGAAAGCTGGAAACACAAAGTCAAAACCGGAAATCGAAACGTAAACACTAACATTGAATGAGATTTTGGAGTGAGGGACTGTACATGGTTACTATATTTTACTGTGAGGATACTATTTTAAAGAAATGTATGTACAGTGAATACTTCAGATATAGGATCTGCGGAACAAAGGCTTAATGCCTGATCTAATTCGTGTTCATTGGGAAAGCTCAGAGTAAGTCGTATAGGGCTTTAATCAATGTAGGTCCCAGCACAGAGTACATATTGGAATTCTAGATATACAAGAAAAGAATAAGAACCTGGAAGAAAACAAACTAATAAGATATCAGAATCCATTTACAGCAGACAAACAACCCTTTTCGAAGGCGAAGATATCACCTCATTTACGAAGCAATATGATAGCATAACAGAAATGGGATCTCCCAATCGTAATTTCACGATATAATATAACGCAATTTGAGAAGCGCCGAGTATACTAAGTGCTCGCCTAAATTCGTTACAGTATCACGATTACCCCGCTGAGGAAATTGCTAGAGGAAAAAATGTATTTCCAACGGGAAATGTTGGGGGAGGACTTGGGGAATACGAGGAAGTGAATTCGAGTGTAGTAAATACTTTAAATTGGAGATCGCCTAGGGGTTAAAGCGGACTCCATCAAATTGGACAGCTCCGGTTGTTTAAGCGTGTTGAATAAAAAAATGAAAAGTAGTAGACCTCAGCCAGGGAAGTACTACCATCTTACCCATTTCTGTGGAGCACTAGTGCACGTGTATTACTGTGTTTCGGTTAGAACGATTAGGGTCTAAAAGTCTGTTGCAAGATTTTTTCCCAACCATAATACTGGTGAAGTTAAATAAAAGCTTGTAAAAAAACAAGTCGTTCAACTCGATGAAATAAATACGGTCCCTTATCCTCTTATATTGAAGGTGACACGAAAGGCCCCTTAGCGACAGCAGCAAAACCTCAACTCACCTCAATTTTTAAAACAAAAACTTAGACGACGTACTCGGTCAGAAGCGTGACCTGAATCCCTCATAATTAACCCAATAAAAACCGTCAACGGGCCTGCGGCTTGCACAGACGAGGTTTATATTTAGATGATGTAGTATTACGGGATTTCAGCTTACGCGTTGGCTTACTTCATCGTGATGCATATAAACTTGTGATTAATTACGTATCAGCACAACTAATTTGCCATGCCGTTATGCTGTTTTTGCACTAAGGATTGATAGATAAACGCTTGAAACTAGGATAATTATTGTAATTGCTATCTATAGTTTGAATGTAGCTCTTTAACTAAATAAAATAAAAAAATATAGGTGTGTCGTAAAGACAGGCTGGTAGTGAAACTTTTGTAAAACAGGGAAACATTATAATAATTCATCAATCACTTTTGAATAGCCTAGACTGTGTTTATCATTCATTTATTTTTCATCATACAAAAAGGTTGCCGATCAGAATTTCAAAACCCTCCCAAAAGAAGTTTTACTGCAGTAAAACCCTGCGTTGTGTAAATCTTATCTTAGTATTTTCTCCGCGATCAATATTCCTGGCAAACCAGAATAATAAATATGAGAAAAGGTTGTAATTCTTTTAAGTATAGAAGATTAACTTTTTACAGCACTCAATATAAGATCCTGGTAAATTAGGCACTCTAGCTTTACTGCATCTCTGGTGACAATTGTTCCCAGACGTATCATCTTACAGCGCGACTGTAAACGTTCTTGGGATAGTTTTATAGCGTGCATTATCTAGAAATACGAGTTTGGATATCAGAACGTTTGTTACTCACATCACGTAAAAGCTTAATGGATGCCGGCGATATATGATACAAGTATGGACTGTAATATGCTGGATTTGGAACACTGTGTGTATGTTCCATGCGAATCAAAACACAGGTGTGCTCTTGTAAATTTTAATCCTCTATTGCCCTAGTTCCCAAAGTGGTCCAGGTGGGCCCCCAGGTGTCCACGGGAGACTCGACGGTGGTCTACGTTAATTCCAAAGTTAGATCTAATCTTCTAATTTTTGTCGTGTTTTGGAAATATCGTAGAAATTTTGCTGAAGGCCACTGGAATCAGCAAAATTTTGAAAGTGGTCTATTAGAAAAAATGTCTGGGAACCTCTGCTCTATGTCATAATTAGTTAAGCTTCTTGTCAATATCATTACATAACGCCAGTTATTTCATCTCAAAAATACAATATTGGAAATCAATTCAAACAGAAAGTTATCGTTAGCTTTACCTCGAATATTTTCTAAATCAAACACCTTTTGATCCATATCTAAATCCACAAATAACCTCTTTCAAATAAAACGAAACTTTCCCCCCAATTCTGATTGTAAACTCAATTTTAGCGCCCAAAACCATACAGCTGACAATTTCAGTGGGTGATAGAAAGTTAACATTTCGAGCAACGTCCTTAAAATCTCTGTGTTAAAGTTGCAAGTCGATTGTACATGCAAATCGGGGAGAGTTCAACGTAGGTAGAGTAGTGACGGGGACGTGTTTGCAATATCGATAAATACGAATCGACATTCGCATCGGGATCTGTTGTGGCACGAATTCCGTGTGTTGCATTCAAAATTGCCATATAATTTAGTTTAACTTTTGTACGTGGTGTTATTTTGACACAAATTTAAATGCCCGATGTGAGAGTACAAAGGAGACATGCCGAATACTTTGTGATATGAATATTACATAGATGACTTGATTGATTGCATCAGATAACATTTAAAGCGGCTAGAAATGGCTCACGTTCAATAACTCATTATAACTATCGTTAGGTAAAAGTTATAGCGATTAATCATTCATATTATACCAACACTTATCATCCTACAACGAGAGCGTAGGTCGTTATTGAGAAATTCGGGCCGTACCTTCAAAGATCAGCGATAGGCCCTTATTTAGCAAGCGGGCGTTTCCATTCAAATACTGTACTGGGAATGCTGGAATAACTCGGTTGAAAGTAAGTTTCAACATTCTCTGAAATCGATTTTGAGAATAGCAATTTACTTGTTGAGTTGAATTCGATTTACTTTATCGTCTTTTGTGCATACTTGATTAAATGATTTGCATTTAAAAATTTGTCGTTGGAAACTAAATTGTACTTGGCATAATCGTACCAATTTCTACTGTGAACCAGAAGTACACTGTTACTACTGTTTCGGAAATATAAAGGTAACTGTCTCCCGCGGTTTCACCCGCATTCCCGAAGGATGTAACATTTTCCCGGGATAAAAAGTTGCATATATGTTAATCCAATGTATGTTCTATCTATGTGCCAAGTTTCATCCAAATCCGTTGGGTAGTTTTTGCGTGAAAAAGGAACAAACATCCATACATCTATACATCCATACATACAAACGTTGGCGTTTATAATATTAGTAGGGTATAGGGGCCAATTTAATTACTGACATATGGGGCTCAACAACTTAGGGTCGCCAATTTGACGATGCCTCTGCTACAAAAACGTCCATAGGGTTTTGTGATCTTAAGCCTATTTATCCAAGAAGAAATCTACTTATAATTATCGAGGTAATTAATAGATATATTAGAGGACAAGGAGGAGAAAATAGAGGGAATATAGGGGGAATTATAGATACTGTTATCTTTGTAATTGTTAAATATAAAATTGATATTATAAAATAGCCAAAAAGTCAGAATTGATAAAATTTATATAAAAAAATATTTAATAAAACATAAAAAAAGAATGTAACCTTGCTGAGTTTCTTGCCGGTTCTTCTCAGTTAAAGGCTGACTTTCGAACCGATTGTAGCTTCAGTAACTTTAAATTTGACCTTCATAAGTGCCTTCCGAGGGCCTCAACTGAATAAATGGTTTTGAATTTGAATTTACCTCAAAGTAATACTGCTTGGCTATTTTACTTGAGCCCTCTTAATTCTCACCTTCATCCTCAATTTTTACCGAAAACTCAAGCGAAAGATTTCAATTCTATCCTCGAATGTAACATCCAAGTTATCTCATCATAGATAATACTGTCATAACATTAAAAGGGTGTGAATAGTCAATATTTACACAAAAATTTCAAGATCATTACCAATTAGAACCTCGTCAGTCTTGTTACAAACATAATCAAATGTACTATTGCCATTTACTCCACAGATGTATTACGAAACGCTTCTAGAGTAACGACCTACTTTCTTTCACCAAGCTAAGTGACCTTGAATCTCTAGTGGCACAGACGCCTACACGATTTACTATGATGTCACACCATATGCCATTGATACAATTATGATCACATTTGCCATATGCAATACAATTTACAATAATTAATAAACTATTATTATTAATAATGAAAAATGGAAGTCCCTCAACAGACTCCGAACCCAAGTCAGCCGTTGCAGGGACAATCTGTTCCGATGGGGTTACAGCACAAGCAACCAGTGCACTTGCAGTGCCTCCCCTCAGGCAATGGCAATTCTATTGTCGTGCCCTGCGTGCCCTTCATCTTGCACGCCAGAAGACCTGTATTATGCTACAGACGACACAGTGCGTCTGGCAGAATTCTGGTCTAAACAAATTTTGCCAAAACGATCGACACGCAAAAAAAATGAAAGAAAAAATTTAAGAAGCTACTTCTTTAATAATTAAGAATTCAAGTAAAATAAAAGAGATACCTAATATTTACTAGTAAGAGTTTGTCATACACGATGACTTCGTTTATTACTTCATTTGACAGGCCAGTTGGCTTGGTGGTTAACGCTCTGACTGCCAAACCTAAGGTCGCGGGTTCGATTCCCACCCAGGACAATACATGGTTTCCATAGTACAAGCTCTGCTTAGTTTGGAACCAGATGACCGTGTGTAAAAAAATGTGCCAGGATATATATTTTTTTAATTGTTGTACGAAACTTCCTGGAAAATGGTATAGATTCTAAATCAATATCAATAAAAACAGCTCACTGAAATTTTATATCAAAATCCCAAGACGCTTCCAAGTCTTTGTAAACTCGAGTAAACAAAAATATATTATGACATCCTATTCCAAGATCTGAAAACAAAGTATCCCAACGGACGAGTTATACAAATCGCTGCTTCCTGAGACCTTGTCTGCGATATAGCTGGCACGGAGCCAACGCCGTAACTCTGAGTAGTTGTGACGAAAATCTAAACTTTTGGTTTTTTTAAGCGTAAATTTATATTTAGATTAGTAGTGCGGTTACGTAATAAGAACAGACATTAATTTTATGCATGGAGCATTGGATTATTTATAATGAGCTATATAATGGCCATAATACTCTGACCGTCTTGAATCGCGATCCCAAGAGATCTTCTATTTACCCGGGATAAGAGAATCTATAATAATATATTTATTGCAAATTTTCATTAAAATCTGATCAGCCCTTACGAGGCCTAGTGGTCACAAATACACACTCATACACAGCCTTTAACAAATTATTATTAAGAAAACTATTAAAAAGATATAGAAAATCCTACTTAAAAAATAGAGTATTTTTTTACAATAAAATACTTTTTTTTCTTCTTTACACTATTCTTAATTCAAATTTATTTTCAATATTTTTGTTGGATTTTCTTTAAAGGCGTGTTTTTTGGTTTTTTTAAACTATTGTTTATTTTTCATTTTTTAGTTACACCGCTATACCTGATCATCCTAGTAAGGATAACGGGTTAAACTATTTAGAATATTGAATTGTCATCGGTCCTTAACAAGTATGCCAAATTTCGTGTTAATCCAACGTCTTGAAGGGGGTCAAAATCATGTTCAAAGATTCCGTTACATACTAACATACGTCTGATGCTAATAAAAGCGTATTAATATCTGTGTAGATACGGAATTGAAGTCCCCAGACTCGCTCAGGTGAGCTAAAATTAATATTTCTTCGGAGAATTTATTACGAAACACATAAATATTTAGTTAATAACAATAAAGAAGTAATAATTCATTAAATATTAAGCTCGTTAAAATTATATTACTTATAGTAACGGAACCGTTGAAATTTTATTAGTGGGTTAATGTGCCTTCTAAGGAACCAGTCAGCTGTAATTATTTCGATACGCAGCTCCAAATAAATGATTGGAAACTTCCAAAGACATATTCAATTCGACATCAGCAACTCGATCATTTCTCATTCGCTACCCAGCCCCCTTATTCAGCTAATACAAACTTCGTCGGTGTGCCGCTTCTCGGAGGCCTTGGAGAGCTTACCTCTCGTGATTAGTAGTATTAGAGTAGTAAGCGACAGAGACAGAGCATAGAGGCCGCGATGAAACATCCTCGAGTGTCATTTTCCTTACAAAATCGAGCCCCAGGTGAAGTTTTCCGTGGTCACTTTACTGGTAAATAGTTGTATTGAATTCTTATTTTCTTTAATGTGTATATAAACAGTCTTTAGATCGATTTATTGAAATATTAAACGCAGAATTGGAAACTATGAATTTGAATGCCAAATTAACTCAGGTTGTCTGTATGTCTGCTTTTTACGATTAAGCCGCTTAACACATTTTTTGTAAGTTTGGCATAGAGATAGATTATTTCCTGGATAAAGACAGATAAAAAAATATAGATATAAAATTTTGGGAACGCATATTTGCTCATCTAGTTCTATTTCTCAATCTATCAAGTTAGATAGTCTGAAAATTTATGAATACGATAGTAGCTTGAATTTCTAGATCTCGATCTGTTTCTTACCTTTCCAAATAGCCTAACAGTAAAAAAATTGGACTCGCACGGAGTATTTGTCAATTTTGCTCAAAACGTGTTGCGGAAGCTAGTATCTATAAAAAAATTAAAAATATGCCACGAAATAAAACAGTTAACCTCACCAAAAAATCATTCCACGAGAGAATTCTAAAAATATTCCTGTCACCTATGCCACCTGGTGCATTGTTATCGGACAAAGGAACCCAGGTTAAATAACAGAGTCAACAGATTCCATGAATATGCAACGACATGTCCCCCGTCAAAGATGTTTTCAGTTTGCGATGCGACACGATTTCCTAACGACTTAAAGTTTTGGGAGGTTTCTCAGCTCATGGGCGATTATGGCCAAACGTATAGAACGAGAAAGAACTTTATAAGAGAGCAGCACAAAGACTCCGGCTAAGGAGATAATTCGCAGCGATTCATATAAAACGCATCACTCGACAATTTGTCACAATAGCATAGCAATTTACTTGTGAATGCACGACATTCACTAGCTCAATGAGAAAATTGCCCAAGGGTAATGTTTGAGTCAACGGTGCATGCATCCTTGAAGCGAACTTTGGCTCTTGGCTTTGCAGACTATTGTACCTACGTTTTAAAAGGAACTTTTGGTACTCGCGGTATTTAAAGATGCATTCCTATTAGAATCTGGAACCATTAAGCTATCTCAAATTATTCGAACACAAAAATAATTATTCAGTTAAAAGACCTTTATTAAAGCAGGCATTAATATTTGACGTCACACATTTTGCTTGGCAACAAACTACATTAGATACACAATAACATGGATGGATAGTTGGGTAGTGTATGAATTGTCACATCCACCACAAATTTAGAATGACGTCGCAAAGCTAATCGTGCATTGTCACCAAAACTAACTATATTTGCAAGATTTCAGTTCAAACCTGATGGCGGAACCGGTTTATAAATCAGTTGCAAGATTTGACCCAAAAATAGTGGAACGAACTGACAGGACTGAACTAAAATATAAGTTTGTAATGACCTTTGGAAGGCTTTCGTTGCTGGTTCTCGAGAACACAGAAATTTAAAAATATCGTCTCCTCTAAAATCCACAATATGCCATACACGTCAGTCGGCAATAGTCGGTATACATTGAGAAGAATTACATTGTAAAAGAGCGTGGCGTATTACATAACTATTGATATAGTTGTTCAAACATAATGTAAGGACATGGCTATAGAGAAACCGGCTGCTGTTGTGACGATGGATTGGTTCCACTTCATTAGTCGTACCACACGCAACAGTCTTGCAACGGACTCGATCCATCGATACAAACAAGCATGTGAGTTCATAAAATAAAAAAACTGCCTGCATCATAAGTAATAATTCAAATAGATTCGATTGATTTTTTCGCGGATGCCATATAATTTTTTACTAGCTTTTAGTTTAACTGTAAATGTTGGTTTGTTTAGGTCAAGTCTTGCAAGCTGAATTAGAACCACTTCCTTTATGCTACAGGGTTGAAATTGGGCATATAGGTTCAGCTCCGATGATAATGCATTTTTATGGTAAGCATGACCTGATTTTACGCTCAGGGTTGGCTCTAAACGAAGAAAATCCTTAACGGTCAACAGCACGCACTCGAAATTTTTTACAGGCTGACTTATTTCTAAATAAATATTTTATAATCATTATTGATATCACCACATATCACTCCCACAATCTTGAATCTTTTCATATGTTAAAATCCTTCAAACCGACAATAGACAATAGAGCATGCCAAGGAAATAAACATTTATACACTTGAAAAACATTCCCTTCTTTCAGCAGTTCTTCAAAATGTAACTATTCGAATTGGTATCTCTAAGGTGGACTTGAACAATCAAACTATTCAACATCAAAGTTTAATTCACCTACAAGTGCCCAAATATATCGAACGGAACAAAAGAAGTCTGTAACCAGCCAGGTATTATAGCGGCCATTCCTGTATAGGGTACCTACTCACATTCAATATTCGACAAGTAGTGTATACAATCATAGTGACGCAGGAATAGGTACAATAGGAACAATTAATATTTGACTCCGTTTATTTATATAGTCGATGGCATGCTGTGTGTACAGATGTTTGGTAACCGATACTGACTTCGGGATATAATGATGTTTTAAAAATCGACTAATAAGTTGTTAAAATTTTTATGTTTTGGTTTATGCTAGGTAATCAGAGAACGTTTTTAAATGATCCAAATATAAATATATCCAATATAAATCATATATGGGCAACAACCGGCCCGCTGTAAGATATGATCCAGCCCGCGAGACATATTGAAAAAACCCAATTAAAAAAATATCACATTAGGTACTGATACTCACTAAGTACTGCAGCAATAAATGCACTAAGTACTGCAGTAATAAATGCACGAAGTACTTCTAAACGCGGCCCGCGAACGTCAAATACGTTCGCGCACGCTAAAGTTTGGACCTCAACATGTCAAAGGTTGCCCATACCTGGTTTAGATATACACAGGTAGACCAGAAACAACGACAATGCATCTCAACATAGAATGAAATTAAACTGTCTTCTATTGGATGTAAATGTACTAAGAACAAAATATGAATTGTCATAAAAATGGATTATTTAAAGGAAGTTATGCTTTGGAAAAGAAGAAAGAAAGGAAAGATTCTCAAAATAGAGTAAGGAGAACTAATGGAAAAAGCATTTAAGAGATCCCCAAACCAGTAGAAACTATGTAAATCTCATCCAGGGAAAAAAGTGTGAAAAAATTTGGTGATCAACAATGACTCCTCACAAAATGTTGCAGGCCTAATACCACATCTTCGCGTTACAATAGACATTTCGTAACACGCGACCAGCACAGCGTATCGAAACGGAACGCCCGCTATTGCCCCCACATCCACCGATTACAGTGAAACTAATTGCAACTTATGAACACGCGTGCCGTCCGCTGTGATGAAAATGATAACCTTGAATGTTGTTATAGATTTTTTTGTCAGTCTCGCTTTATGTGGGGACTATGACCTCAGATTAAAAAGAGCTGGCGAAGAAAACCATAGCACAGTGGTGGTACTATGTAGTACCGGTTGACTGGCTACCACGTTCAAATTGAAAATCTGTCGCTAAGCACCTGCCGGCGTGTTCCAACAGCTGCACTACTAAGATGATCTTATAGACTTAATGTACTTACTTTAACTCACATTATCGCTTACCAGTGTGAGGTTGTGTTCAAATAGAGCATTAAAACAAAAGAATTTAATAGAAAGTTCGACAAGATAAGATTACAAAAGAGAGAAAGAAAGAAGCTGGACGATATGGGAATGACAAAAATCTGCCAAGTCCATAGGTGAACGACCAGACTCGATCAGAGGTACTGGATACTTGGCTAAAAGGAAAAAATATTGTATAATCCACACACGTAGTTAACAAGTGTTCTTCAACACCGTGAGGAAACCAATTAGATAAGTCATCGATGCGCGTAAATGGGTTAATTGCGATATTAACAGGACTACTGAGAAAAGTGTTTCCATTTTGTGCTACAAATATCAATCAAAACTAATCTATTTCGAATGCTGAAAATGCTGGCACAAGAATCTCATCAATTAAAAATGGATAAAATGGTATCGGTTCAGAAACTAATGGACTTAATAATTTTACGTGTACGCAGCATCTTATTCAATGTTGCTTTAGCTTCGCGAAATAATTCTAGCGAGCTTGTTATGTCTGCCAAGTTTGTTATGTCAGCCCCTAGACATTATAAAGATTCATATCTAAAGTACAAGCATTCGAAGACACCACACAAAAAGGCATTAGTTTCATAACGTTATTTCTATTCTTTCACTCGCGAAGTCACTTAGACTGACAGACGGGCAGTCCATCTGTTGGTATCTACTTATTGTCGCTTATAGACATTGAGATATCAGTGGCACCACCAGGGCGTTGTCTACCCTGAAATATGGAGTTGTTAAGTCTCATGTACTTGTAATTACATCTACTTCCTGTAACAACGTACGGTGGATCCTCACTGTTCCCGCCAGGCAGTTAACCACTACCAACAAATTGAAAACCTGTCGCAAAACTTCTACCAGTGTATTTCGGGAGCTCCATTTGAGTAAGGCTTCCCTATCTTTAAGCTTTGCGTGCTTACTTACTTCACCATCACTTACTATGGTGAGATTGTTCTCAATGGTATAGAAATATTCGTGCAACCAGAAGATCAGCGTATTGCGGTTGTCGATGATTCGGCAACGGTTGCTTGCGGTAGCTTTATTTGAGTTAAACATGAAAATAATATTACGTGGGCTAGTTATGAAGCCACAAATTATGTACACTTACATTCACTATACAGATTAAGTGTTAAGCCATCAGCGAGTCACTCCGAACATTTTATTATTTGTAAATTTACGCGTTTATCCCCTTGCAAGTGTTTGGTACACTAGCACATACAAATCAATTGTTAATTTAATTAAATAAATAAATATCCAGGGGCATTCTATACACCCAGCCATCTGATCCCAAACTACGCACTACGTTTGTACAGAAATTTCTTTTTATTTTTCTGCATACAGGCAGGTGGGAATCGAACCCGCGACCTGCGACTTGGCAGTTAGGGTCGCTAACCACCAAGAAAACTGGCCTGTTTTCGCTAACTACCTACATATATTATACAATTCTGAACTAGAGTTTAAGGGATGTTGTAAAAGTCAGTCCTTAAATTGATTGATTTGTCACAAGAAAAATGTTCATCAACCAAATTGTTATGTTATTAGGTAGCTTCTACCTAAATATTGCTCTTTATCGTGGGAAAACAATTTTCTTTAACTAGTGAACGTGTGATTTTTTTAAACTAAAATTGGTTAAGCGGAAAATATGTCATATAGCGCTGATGGGTACAGGTGCATATGCTTGGTGATATCTTCAGTAACTTTGACCTTCATAAGTGTCATTCGAGGGCCTAAGCTGAATAAACGATTCTGAATTTAAAATTATTGAATATCAGATGCCACTGAACGATAAAAGTGGCTCCAGAGCGTTCGGTGTGAAAAATAAATCCTTTAGAAAGGGCAAATTCAGCAGCACACGATTTTAAATTGAATACACAAACCCGACGCGATCTCTGTCTCGCTCTGCCGTCACAACTTAAACCGCCCAGAAAGGGTCACAGTACCGCTACGCTAGCCTCGTCGGCGCCGTCAGTTCTGCGTACTTAACTCGACGATAATGAATGCAAACTGTCCCGGTACTGTTATGCCGATCTGGTGTTATGCAATCTATCATGCGATGACATTTGTGCTGTTTAGGGATGGCGCAGAAGTGATAAATCTGTTAGCTGCAGTAAAGCATGCCACATAATAATTGTACACGCAAGGTTGTGAACTTGTATGAAAGTCTTATTTATTCGACAAGTACTCGTAAAGACGTAGCGGAGGAAAGCTGGAGAAAACGCTGTCAAGTTGATAAACTAACTAAGTTTCTGTTCAATAAATATATGAAAGTATGTACAGCAATACCTCTTATTGAACTGCGATGAAAGATTCAATTGGAAAAGATATCTTTGAATTCTACGTTGAAATTTTCAGTAATTTTCTCCTTGAATTCAACTCACGTTCCAAGTGTTTGCTCGCACTACCAGTCTAGTAGCACAATCGTAACTACATCTTTCACTCTATCGTTTTCGTGACCATCGTGCCCTGATTCATCGTCGTCGATATAAATCTGTTTGCGACGATTTATAGAAGCAATTCTTAAAATTCCAATCGGGTAGCCAGTCGAGAAGGAATTCGTTGTTACACTGTAAGCTATTTGGGGAGGAATGGAAAGTTGTTAATAAGATTGATATCGGGTTGACGTAAGTTCTTGAAAGTATACCAGACATTCTAAAGAAAAACCCCTATAATTGCCAAAAAATATTTACTTGACAAACTACAGTACTATTTTGGTACCTTTGAGAAATTTGAAGGTATACTCAGTCAGTAGTCCCAGCTGCGAGAGCATTCCTATCGTCTCTCGATTATTGAATAAGATTATCTACAACAGTAATTATATTTGGATCAACGAAAGTCAAAATAGGATGTCCAAAAAAATCTTATTGGTCGATGTCCAAATAAATAAGCTCAAATAGTAACAAGCCCACCCACGAACGAGTTTCTAGACTAATATGCCATCTAGTACGTGGATAGACAAGAATGGATGTAATGCTCGAAGTCCGTTACTACGAGTGTTCTAGTCCCCATATGGCAGCTGCTCTTCATGGTCATCATTAGTATATCTTCATTGATCTAATGCACGTGTGCATGAATCCTTTGTTCTTAGACTTACTTCGTCCTATTTTCATCGAATTTTGTGCAAAGTATTTGGAAAACCGATTCTTTTTATGGAAGCAGTAAATTTTAAAATGAGGCTGAAGATTATACTACATAAATTTAGGAGTCACAAAGTTTTATTTGGGCAAAATACTCTAGCTTATCGAAACAAATATCAAGTTAGATCAAAACGACAGTGCTTCCGTACATAAAACCCGCTAATTGAAGGCCTTGCTCTAATCTGGATCAGCCGACGTGTACCTACGTCACATCACAGCTAAGTCATCACAACAAACATTGGCAATTTAATCAAAGGCAAAATAAGCCTTCATGATTTGCAGTGATATAAAAATAGCTGTCAAACAACAAGACCATATAAGATCGTATCATTAAGGGCCGGGTCTCTGTAAGACCAAAATTGGGCGCTAAACGGCCACATATATGGAGACATAAAGGCGTGACGATGAAATTTAATATTCATATCATGCCCCGTCCCAACATACATTTGTAGCACGTGTTATGTCACTTGAATTGTTATTACTTACTTGAATTTTTGATTATATTTGGGCTGCAAATGTTTTTATGTAAGTCTTGTTTTGCTTATGTCAAGCTACCAGAATTCCACCTAGTAATGTTGTAGAATTAACTCTAAAATATAAAACACCCGTCTATCTATACATATAAAAAAATCGGCATCACGCATGACTGAATTCGCTAATTCTTTTTTTGTTGTGTTTGTTATTGTCAGGAGAAGGTTCTTATAAAAGAAAAAATTAAGAAACTTGCGTGGAAATTTAGACAATATAAACTATTATTATTGTCAGTCGTTTGACAGTTGGAGCGATTGACAGAAATTTTAAACAATATTTGCAGCCTCTGCATGGGTCGGAATTATATTGATGAAGTAATTAATTTACAATATCTTAGTGCACATTTCACAGTCGATACAGATCAACGTCTGTCGGGTCGGCTAGTACTGAATAAATTGCAGCGACATTCAGTAACGATCTTGTGTCGACGCTCCTACGTAGCTGTCTTCAAAAACGCGCCTAATCAAGTGATTGGTCAACCCCACAATATTCTCCCCCCACTGCACACTTCAATAAAAACTAGAAGGCAACGGTAATTTTGTACAAATTCATCTAAAATCTAATACTGTAAATACATTAAACTTCACTGAAATCTATTATCCAGCTTTTTTACTGCAAGCGTCCTCCTCCGCAACATCTTTTTTTCCTCTATTTTTGTTTTCTACTATTACACTGCCTAGATTGTCAGTTCAATTAGAAGCAGTAATTCAATGATTTTATTGAGAACTTACATTTGTTGCCGAAACTGGTCTTTTGTGAAATAATCGCCTGAAATCCCAAAAACATATGCAAACGATACTCACACACAACCGTTTCGCTTAAAGGCCTAAAAACTAGAACGTGTGGGTCAAAAGTCCTCAAAACCTCTCAGACTTGTTCGCCCTCCATACACGGAACGTTCAACTTACACTTGACACTTTGCCAACCTCAGGCTGTTACTATTGTGTATTGTGACGTCATCGACATGTTCGGATACAACGTAATGGTACTTTGGGACGCTTTAGTGCGAGCAAATTTTCTGCTGAACCCTTTCCGTAATGTGTGAAAGATGATGTTATGTGCCATGTTTGTGGCAGTATTTGGTTGTTTATGATGACAGCTCTGTATGTAATAACAACTGCAATTGTGGCGTGCTCTTTTTGCTCGAAGATCTGTTGATGTTCTTAGCCCGCGTGGACTTGTTTGCTTAGACTTTACTGGTACTAATAAGTGCTAACTAGTTAAAGAACTAATAATGACTTTACAGCAGTATTAGATTACATAAAGATTGTGGACATATAATGTCAGAACAATTACTATACCATAGTCTATTTAGCTTCAATTTTTCATCATTGTCACTACTATAATATTATTTTCTAATTAACATCAGATCTACGTCACAAAAGAACGTATATGACCTCAATCGAGGAATCAAAGGAGTCAAAGAGTTCCTTATAGGAACAAAGACTCCTTGCTGCGCGAGAGTTAATAACAGTTCATTTGTTTTGAACAGGACCTCTGTTGTGGGTTATGTCATACAGTAGATAAGTTGGTACTTAGCATCATTAAGGTTAATTGCTCATAAGTGTCAGTGTTTGTGAAAGGTCAATGTTTTTGTATCATTGTTATTTAATCTGTATCGTTGAAGATGATAATTATTACGTGGAAATTGTTGTAAAGTTTGAAGGCATCTCAAATCCGCAAGTCGATACTGAGGGACTTTGATCTTTATCTCCCTCGTTATAAAAGACTTTTGAGGTTGCACTGGGGACGTATCGGAACAAGTGATAACTGGAGAACGCACATTTGAGTATGAAGAAAGTGTTTAATTACCTATTTGATATTTTGTCTCAAATAATCCATTAAATTATTTTACTTTTTTATACCACATGAGTAAGTGATGGTAAGTGGTTACCGCCACCTATGGACATTTGCAACACCAGAGCATCGTCAATGCGTTGTCGACCCTGAAACGTGAAATTGTAAAGTCTCATGTGCCTGTAATTTCCCCGGCTCCCTTACCTTTCTAACCGAAACACAGTAATACAAGTGTACTACTGCTTCACAGCGGAAATGGGTTAGTACTTCCCCGGACGAACTCTGTACTAAGAGTTTTACTACATTTAATAAATCTACAAAAATCCTACCAAAAAAAACTTTCTCCCTCAAAAACAAAGCACAATAGTCGACATGCATCTACACAAAAGATGCATTCCCATGGATTTCCCTTTGTACTGAATGCACTCCCTTTGAAATGCCATGTTTTTGAGTGTACGTATGGGACACTCCTATGGGTTTTGTTGTCAGCCTTTTATTTCGAATGTGTTTTTTTTTAAAGTTCGACGAACTTGAATATATTGGCAGGTTAGTTGAGGAGAAATGTGCACTTCGTGACAGTTTAACGACAATCTTTCAATGACAACATAGACGCATGCGATCTCTGCGATGTCAGTTATTACATGATTATCTCACAAAATCTTTTCGAAGGCAATATACTCTTAGTTGTTTAATTGGTTCAAAAACGAATTATCGAAAACCCTCATTCATCAATAATATGATATTTCAGAAATACATGATACTAAAGTCTTATTACTGGTAACGGTAAAGATTGGATTACAAAACGAAAATAAAAAGATTTTTTCAGTTTGCGTTAATCAAAAACAAACCATATAGCACTGAATTTAAATTCAATTGTTGCGGATTCTATTCCAGCTTTCACGATCCCTCGACTACCAGGGATCGACAGTCCCAAATACTCGAAACGAAAAAGGTTTTCGACATTCGCCTCAGACCATCTGTCTGTTATTGACCATAACCCGAGAACCGCTTTATTTCAATTTGCATACCTTGATAGACAGACGAGCTATGTCTAACTAAGGTCTAGTCTAGTATTAGATGGATGTGTAGCTAGGGTGGATACAGTCCAGTGCGTTGAGATCGTGAGTTGCACCGTCACGCGCCGACCGGTACTAGTGATGTCGTTGTATCGATATCGATTAATTTACTTTTTAATGGCGTTGGAATCAAATTTGGTGGTAATATCAGACACGTATTACTGGCAATTTAACCTTCAACGGATGAATCAATTATACAATAAAAAAAATCTAATTAAAATACTTGTCATAAATACAATATTGATATTTTTTTGTGAAATTTAGTATGCAGGGGTTTTCGGGGGCGATAATTCGATCTAGCTAGGATACATTTTCAGAAAATGTCGTTTTATCCGTGTTTTCAATGATCAACTTTATCGATAATTGACTTAAACATAACCTTAAAAAAATTACTTCCTGACATTAACTGTTTTAACGACACAACAACATTAAAGCTACTCCAGTAGATGGCGTTGGTAAGCAACACTAAGCCAATAATCGACTTTACATAATTTACCAAAAAAAAATACCGGGCATCCAGATACATTATTTTGATGAGGCAACACAGAAACCCAATTGTCTTAGTAAGATCTTAAACTAAGTTAGTTGGAGCGAACATAAAACGTATAAGTCTTCGTCCTCTGTGTGAGTCCACATCAGAGAAGCTATGAACCTTTCGTTAATGTAAATAAAAACTTTATGAAGTATAAAATCGATTAATAAATAAACAAAAAAAATAATAATAAATCATCAAATCTCATTAAATGTCCACACAATCAATCATTCTTCCCAAGATTATTAATCCCTTTAAAGCCATTTTTATTCCTGTCAAGTAATTAGTTGCACAAGAAATTGTATCACCCTCTTCGTACTCGCATATTTCTATCCATCTACGAGAACACTTCTTTTCATACCTGAATACAGCATCGTTATATCCCATACACCATGGCCCCAACACTACAATCTACCGTGCTTTTGAGGGCATTGACACTGGACTATAGTTTTTGCGCCATACGACCCTGCGTCTTCCTGTCGACTAATGAGACGCAGCATCCTCAGGCGTGTTTATGTTGCCGCCTTTGACAGTTACAGGATCTGATGTAGCTTGTGTTATGGGATTTATGGTTCTATGATTAACATTTATTTGGCTCAAGGTATCAAAGACTAACTGTTCCCCGCGGTTTTACCCGCGTTCCCGAGGGATATCACATTTCCCGGGATAAAAAGTAGCCTTTATGTTATTCCAGGAGATAATATAAGATTTATTTATTTGCCAGAAATATGGTTATGAATACATAGATGTTAAGTTTTAGTCAATGTCCTTCATGTTTTGCCATAATGGCGTGAAAATATACATATGTCATTAAATAGAATTCAAGCCAATTTATCACACAAAAAACTACAAATGTCTCATTCAATAAATTAAAGCATACAATTACTCATTAATAATTCAAATTAAATTAAAGAAAATATATATACCTAATTATAGGAAGTATAGGATATAGGATACATAGGATATGCTCTATCTATGTGCCAAGTTTCATCCATATCCGTTTAGTAGTTTTTGCGTGAAAGAGTAACAAACATACATACAAATCTTTCCTCTTTATAATATTAGTATAGATAGTTGTGTTAAGCTCATGTAGTCTACAACTGACGCATAGAACAAGGTTACAGAAGGTGAATGTCTTCATTCTTCTAGTCCTTTGTTGCTCAATTCAAATGAAGCCTGGATGTAAAGTTATTTATAATACAAACTAATACTGTATTCACTTTTACCTTTCACTTCATTATCATCGCATTAATCTTAAGATCATCATTTTTATTCTACAATGATACTCATATTCATTTAATACCAGATAAACCTGGGCACACTTCACTGTGACTAAGTCAAATATTAATTGTTTTCCTCATCCGTAGGATTTTCGAGAAACAAAGTAAAAATTTAAAGTCTTGCTAACAACTGCTTCGAGTTTTAAGAACACAAACAAAATAGGGTTACTTTGACGCACTACTGAACATATCAGGATGGGACTGCTGCCATTCGACGCGGAATTTCTCCTAGATAGTTATGGGCTATTTATGATATCGATAAACACGGGTGAAACTGCTGCAGACAGCTAGTTATATAATAAGACTAGCGACCCGCCCCGGCTTCTTTCGGGTGCAATGTAGATACTAATACATATAAACCTTCCTCTTCAATCACTCTATCTATTAAAAAGACCGCATCAAAATCCGTTGCGTAGTTTTAATGATTTAAGCATACATAGGGATATATGGACAGAGAAAGCGACTTTGTTTTATACTATGTAGTGATAATGAATACATTTCACCAGTATTTGAGAGAATCCTTAACCTAACAACCCTATAAGCTAAAGGTTAAGTATATGTCATTATTATTCTAGAAAACATAACACAGGTAGAAAAACCAACACACTTAGCCAGTACTATGAATAGGTATGCAAATAACTCTGGCGACCGTGTGTATGGTTTAATGTAATCAACAATGACCTTTTATCAATTGGTTAGTGTGCCGTGGACGTAAGCGAAGACGCTATCACATTATGCAAAAGATACTCAAAAAATATTGCTCATGGATTCCGGCTACATCTTTTCAGTTACGAATTTTCTCAGATATTTTTTGCACCCTCGGCGTTTTAATTAAATGTTTTATTTTAGGGATTTTCCTTATGGACGCTTCAAGGGAAATATTATCATAGCTTTCTCAAATTATTGAAATCAGAGCAACATCAGATCATATTTCATCACAGTATACGGAAATATTTCTATTATTTAAAACAAGCAGTACAAGCAAACTTTACCTTGTACATGATTCCACAAATATTTAAAAAAATAAACGATAACCTATAAACTTGGATACGATAAAACATGATAAAGCTCGCATATCCATGTCCGAATAAACAGAAGCACTGTTCCGTAATGTCCCGATGCAGAGCCGCTACGCAGTAGACTGAAACGTAGGGGGATTAATTCTGTACCTACGCTGTACCTGAATTAAAGCGGAAAACATATTGACATCCTGTAGTTTTACCTGCGTTACCGTGGTATGAAGTAGGTATACAGACTCAATATTTCTGTCAATCTATCTGTTTGTCTGCAAATCCGTTTTTAATTACGCAATAAATATCGATGCGATTTACACTATCGATAGAGAATTTCACTCTTTTACTATCCCACTCAAACGAAACTGGGTGGTGCAGCTAGTCTATATATCCATTTCTATACTAAGACTAATAATTTTAATTTTAATTATAATATATATAATAATATATTTTAATTTAATTTAGAGAGGAAAGATTTGATTGTTTGTTTGCATTGAATAGGCTCCAAAACTACTGGACCGATTTAAAAAAGAATCAGCGTTGTGAAGCTGCACTATCCCCGGGTGACAAAAGATATAGCATTATAAAAAATTTGGGATCCTTACTAAAACTCCAATAATGTTAGCCAATGTGTAAAAAAATAACCTAAAAAAAAATCCTTACATCGCGTGCGCTGCGAAAACTATTGATGAGTAGCTGACATTTATGTCAAACACCATAAGGTTACATTATAAGAGTTTATATTGTCAAAAGCGGTAAGGTTACATTAGAAAAGTTAATATGGTCATTGTTTTCTTAAATTTTCTAATTTTCCGCGCAACTTTCTTAATTTTTTCGTTCATAAGTACCATCTCCTGACAATAACAAACACAACAAAAAAGAATTAGCGAAATCGGTCCAGCCGTCCATGCGTGATGCCGTGACCAAGGGAAATAGGGATTAATTTTTATATATATAGATAGAAAGAACAAAATAATGTAACATAAGGGGACAGCTATCCTATATAAATGCATCAAATGATAGCATCTTGAATGATGAACTTTCTATACAGTGCGTTACTTTCCGATCGATTCTCTTTCCGCAATATTAACCACAAGTGCGCAGAGTTGCGATCTGGGGCTCGATTCTGTAAGGAAAATGACACTAACTCGAGGATATTTCGTCGCGGCCTCTATTCTGTCTCTTTCGCTTACTACGCTAACACTACTAATCAAGTGAGAGGTAAGCTCTCCGATGTCTCCGTGAAGCGGCTCGCCGAAGTTTGTATTAGCTGAATAAGGGGGTTGATACACAAGATGCCGCGTCAAGAGTTCAACGGAAAATCTAACAACACGCAATCGATTCCCTGACCACAAGGTAGAGCACGACACGACTTTCCCCAATCGTGATACGATCATCAATGGATTTATACATCACTAGATAAATTGAACTTGCGAAGACGGATCGGCTGCGTGATGCGTGCAATCTTAATGTACAATTAAGCGATCGTGGACGTCGAACACTTTCGATTTCCTTCGAGACGAATTCTTGATAAATGAGGCGACTTGAAATTTAAAAGTAAACAAATCTTTACGATCCAGCCCCTTATTCAGCTAATACAGTCTTCGTCGGCGCGCTACACGGAGACCTCGGAGAGGTTATCTTTCACGTGATTAGTAGTATTAGCGTAGTAAGCGACAGAGACAGAGAATAGAGGCCATGACGAAACATTCTCGAGTTATTGTCATTTTCCTTGCAGAATCGAGCTCCAGATTTGAATAACAGAGGTGCAGACGTAACGTCGATATGGAAATTATCGCTGTTGGTAGGTATAACGATTGCCAACACCAAACTGATGATTTAAAAATTTTATGAACGTCATAAAATGCAAAGGGCTGAAAAATACTTTGAAATTTACTTGAAAGTCAGACAGCATTCGCGTTCCATTTATGATTATTTTAGATGAATTTATCTACACTAATATAAAAGCTAATGAATTTGTTTGTTTGATTGAACGCGCTAATCTCAGGAAATACTGGTCCGATTTGAAAAATTCTTGCACTGATAAATAGTCTATTTATTGAAGATGGATGCCTTATATATAGCTTTTAATCCCACTGCTGGGCACGATATAAAATGAAGTTAACGCAAGCGAAGCCGCGGGCGGAAAGCTAGTTTAAGATAGATTGAAGATAGACTATGATTGTTAGCTTTAAACCGTGTGGTTGCTTCATGATCTTGACAAATCTTGTGATAGTTAAGAAGACAAGTCGGCTTTTTCGCAGCAACTTGCAACCTCAAATCTCATTTATATTTCTTACTAGCTCCCCGCGGTATTACCCGCGTTCCCGAGGGATATCACATTTTCCCAGGATAAAGAGTAGCGTATGTGTTGTATTCCAGGATATGCTCTATCTATGTGCAAAGTTTAATCCATATCCATTTAGTAGTTTTTGCGTGGAAGAGTAACAAACATACAAATCTGTCCTTTTTTATAATATTAGTACCTATAGAAGTATAGATTGCACCACAAACGTCCAGAAAAGTCCAAAACCTCACACGATGTTTGAAAACATTTCTCCTATACGCCATCTTCTACTCCCGGAACTTTTATAGCTTCATTCCACAAACAATACGTGACTGTAATAGGCTATAACCTTATTTTTGGCTGCGATGAAATTTAACTTTGCCTATAGCACGGAATGTGAAGTCGGGAAATTCCTTCCTGCCAATTTCCCATTGATGCTTCCGACATGTGTAACCCAAAAAATATATATAAAACCGGAATGGAACCCTGTCAATTAGGGTGTTGAAATTACTCTATGTTAATTTCGCGTGAACGGCTGGACCGATTTCGTTAATTCTTTTTTTGTTGGGTTCGTTATTGTCATGAGAAGGTTCTTATGAAAGAAAACATTAATAAAGTTGCGTGGAAAATTAGAAAATTTCAGAAAACTTAACCACTTTACTAGCGCTTTTGACAATATAAACTTTTATTATTGTCAGTCGTTTGACAGCTGGAGCGATTGACAGAATGCGCGCTGCATATATCGTATAAAATAGAGGCATGGTTCGGAATTATATTGATAAAATAATTAAATTATAATTTCTTATTGCACATTTCACAGTCTATTCAATCGGAAGATTCGAATTCAATATTCATTGTTAAGACAGGACAACGTCTGTCGGGTCAGCTATATAATATAGTAATTGTAGAACGATAGATTTTTATGTACTTATAGTTTTTAATAAAGTAAATATGGCAAGACAACGTTTGCCGGGTCAGCTAGTTTATTATATTATTAAGCTCTATATTGTAGTCCAAGCGAGGAACCACTGGTGACTCAAAATACAGGTATCCACCTAGTTTGAGAGTCAGAGGCAAATCGATTTTGAACATATAATTTTATAGCCTGTCTCACTTTAATTGTCTCATATTATACATTTTATATTTGTATCTGACTGATTAAATAAATAATTATTATTTAAGATATCATTAAAACACATGATCAAGTAAAATACATCGACCTAACAAATCACAATCATGTAAAAAACACAAATAAAACCAATTTAACGATACCGGTTGTACCCCAAATGCGGTTTGTGGCACGGATATGTAACTGTACACTGAGACAGATATCTGATTCCATCATAACAGGACACTGCATTATAATATCGAAAGATTCTCTACGTATTCTAGTGCTGAAACTAGATAACCTTCAACGTATACCAACCACTTAAAATACTCTTACAGATAAAAAGCTCAAAGTCTTAAATCTTAAAAAAAAAATTACTGGGCTTTGATACAGGGACTGGATTCTGTAAGGAAAATGACACTAACTCGAGGATGTTTCGTCGCGGCCTCCGTGCTCTGTCTCTTTCGCTAACTACGCTAATACTACTAATCACGTGAGAGATAAGCTCTCCGAGGCCTCCGTGAAGCGACTCGCCGACGAAGTTTGTATTAGGTGAATAAGGGGGCAGACTTCTTCGAAACGGGATTTTTTATAAGGTCATTCATAGGGGCGGAAGAATTGCTAACGGAAAACCTTGTCGTTTAGGTAGAGATAATGAGCAGACCATGTGCTCATGAAGCTTTGATAAGGCTTCCAGAGTAGCTACCAAGTTAAGTGATGAAAGTGTAACTGGGACATTTCTTACACACGGCCATCTGGGTCCAAAATTAAGCAGAACTTGTTCTTTGGAAACTAGATAACTGATACTACAACACCTTTTTTTTTTGTAATCCTCGGTTTGACAAACGCGCGCTAAGTTCTCAAATGGAATATTTTTTCTCAATTTTGCCATGTTTTTCATTGATGCTCCGATCATATTGGTCATAAAGTAATGTTACATAACCTATAGCCTTCCTCGATAAATGCCATATTCAACACAAAAATATTTTTTCTATTATTTGTAGTTCTTGAGATTAGCGCGTCCAATCAAACAAACTCTTCAGCTTTAAATATGAATATAGATTTACACCCAGGCACAGAACAAACAGACATGTTAATGATCACAAATATTTGTCCAGGGCCTCTAACCACCAAGCCAACTGGCCCGTTGATGGAATGATGGTCTTATCTGACCTGGTCAATCTGTTCCAACACTGCAAGCAAGCAGCTAAGGACTAAGTCCCGAATAAAAAGATGATGATGCAATTCCAGTATACAACTCGGAAACACTTTACTTAACTAATATATGGTCTCAAATCATATTATCTACGTTTTCCTGTTGTGTTCCTGTTTAATTTTACAATTAAGGCTAACTTAGTGTTAATAATTCGATAACAGAATAATATTTAATGTTTTCCTTTTTTTCTGACATCATTTACATCTGGAGTAACTTATTTATTTTATAAATCTTTTTACACTACGACTATTTATAAATTTACTCTATCAAATGTCAGTGTTAAATTCATCACCCACTATCCCTTTCTTATCTCCCTTACATTGTCAGTTCAAAAGACCCTATATTACCCTCAACATTCACATACTTTAATTAAATTTTCTCACTAATCGATAAACTCAACAATCAAAACAGTGCGTAAGCACTAGTAGCGCTCCGCGGTTTCACCCGCGTAGTTCCCGTGCCCGTGAGAATACAGATATAAAATATAGCCTAGGTAATTCACTGATAATATAGCTTTCCATTAGTGAAGGATTTTTTGAAATCAGTCCAGTAGTTTTTCGTGTAATCGTAACGAACAAACAAACAAAAATCATATCTTACCTCTTTATAATATTAGTTTAGGTTACATTAAACAAGTATACACAACATTTGTATTTGATTCGTTTTATATAATTTCAGTAAACTGTATTCTTGTGGAAGATGTGCTTTCCTACGAGTACAAATTTTGTAACCATGTTTGTTGTTGGATTGCCATATATTTCCGGGTTACTATATACGATCCCGAAAATCGCAAGATTGAAGTAGAATTTTGACATTACGTGTATTAAAATTACTGTCAAAAGGTTCATCAATCCATGGATTTCGATCGGGATCGTATATGTAACCCGGCATATGTCTTTGTATATCAAAAGCTAGGATAGTCTGAGTCTGGACTCAAAATAGGCTCCATAATGCAATTTATCGAAGTAACACATTCAGAGCCGAGTCATTTGATTCATTTCCTTGCGTACGTACAGCTTTCCCCAGTCGCCGATCGAATTACCAATCATGGAAAGTGGGTTGGAGTCCCGCTCGACTCTTGTGATGTATCGATTCGGTGATAAAGTTGCAATGCCATGGGGAATTCATCTTTATTTAAACGTTGTTAACTGCTAAATAAGAGTCGCAACTTCGTAAGGACTTGTGTAATTTGGCGATCATGAGAAAGGCGTTAAAACTATTAACACTTACAAAGATTAATTGAATTCGATAGTTTTATGAATTAGTAGCACGCAAGGAAATTCCTAGCCAAAAATCTGGAAACTGCTAGCTTTTTTCATACCGTGCGTAATTTAATACTAAAGATTTAAGATTTTATAAACGTAGTGGATGTGTCGCATACTCGCATGGCAGAAGCTTCAGAAATTTGTATTTTTACTTTTAACAAAAATTTTTGCAGAGGCCGTAAGATAAAAAAGAAATATAGTTTAAAAAAACTAAAAAACATTTACTACCAACTAACACCAATTACTTTAAATAAGGAATAGTATAAAACTATATATTATTAAAAAAGCGTGGGGTCATTTTAAAGATATTTTCATAATTACCACTTTTACCAATATTTGTCAATAAAATATCTATAACAATTGACATCATGCACCCCACGTTTTCTTAAAATAAAATATAGTTAGTTTCACACTATTCTTAATTTAAAATTATTGAAAATTATTTTCTACTTTTAATTTTGCTTTTTATTAAAGCGTGTTTTTTAGCTTTTTCGTTCGCGGAATCGTTAATGCGTATTTTTTAGTTTTTTCAAATCGCTAATCCGGATGATACTGGTCAAGATAATGGTACAAACTATTGCATAGTCATCCGTCCTTGATAAAAGTGCAAAGTCTCAAATCGATCCGTCGTTTTGAACTACATAAAAATCACGTTAAATAAATACATACATACATAACAAGCTAATATAAGCGTGTTAAAAAGCCACATTAATGCATAGTCGGTGAGTAAAAATACATGTTTTATTCAATGAATGGGATAATATGGAAATTGTTCAGCTTATGACTTCATTGGAAATACTTAAGCACTGTTACTTCATTTGTATGGTAAGTAGCAACTTTAAAAGATGATGATGATAGGGGCTATTGAAGTTAGATTAAATATTGAATCTCCCTTATCGTACAAAGACAAAGTTTATAAGTTTGGTTCTCAACTGGAAATCGACACGTGTTTCGCTTCTACACGAAGCATCTTCAGGACGTATTAGACCCGCTGTCACTGAGTCGACGCACTAGCACCACAGACGTTACCTCGTCGACCGCCGGACAGTAAGTCACTTTCTGATACATATTTGTTTTTGATTATAAGATTATAATCTTACAACGGATTTGCGCAAGGTCACGCCTGAATCAATTAGTTATCTTTGAATTCGGGAATAATAAGAGCGCTCTCAAACCGGAGTAACGATCATCTCGTACGCAATGACCCCTCAAAGAAATCGAGACCGAGCGATCTAGTCTTTGATGTTTATTTACGAGTATAAGAACAAAACGACCCGCGTGGGAACTGGGCAATGCCATTGACATTGCTTTAGTTGGTAAAGAGATTGTTGGGGTGATGTCAGACTGTTCTGGGTTAAGGTAGCTGTTTACATACGCACTGAATTTTATTGGCTATAAATCTGAAGTAGTTTAAGGAGGTTTACTTAACGACTTCAAAAAATGTTTTTGATTAAAAGCCGTTTTTTTCTTTCTATATTTACCGAGGCAGTGTGGCCATCTGATTTCAAACTAAACTTTTAAGAGGAAACCAGAGAACTGATAAGTTTTTTTTTCTATTTACATACTTATGTAGATATGTAGGGTCAAACACAGAACAAAAAGTTCATGCACATAAAAATTTGTCCTGGGTGGGATTTGAATCCACGACCTTTGGCGTGGCGGTCAGAGTCTTCACCATCAACCCAACTGGCCCGTGTATCGTATTAATTCGTATTTACATACGGCGATAACGACTGACTTTTCGGAATATTATAAAAAAAAATATACCAAATGGTTCCACCGTGAACATACAGCATGGATTTGTACTATCGAAGTCTATTGATGATTTACCTGAAACAAAAAGACATAACAAATAACATAAACTATGTGCAAGTACATATGGCAGGGCTTCCTCGAAAATCTCGGACAGGGAGTATCGGGGGGTTTAGAAATAGATAAATATAAATATCCCAAGACATTCTTCACACATGGTTACCTGATCCCAAGTTAAGCAGAGTGTACTGCTTGTAGTATGGTTACCAGGTAACTGATATACTACATATAGGTACTACTTTTAAATACATACTTATATAGATACTAGCTGCCCGGACAGACGTCGTTCTGTCGAAATAAGTCCATACAAAAATGCAGGAATTCGCTCGCAGCGCCACCTACCGGGTCCAATTGTGAATCTAAACCATCCAGGGCACCACCCAAACGCAAACAAAAAAAAACATTCCAATCGGTCCAGCCGTATTAAAAAAGAAGAAATAATTGAATTTCACGGTATTTCGTTTACTACAAAATAAATTTAATTTATACATTAGCCTCAATAACACGTGGTAATCATGATATTGAATTGTAGCTTATATGACACGTTCGTAGATTTACCATAGCAGCGCCATCTATTGATGACTTACTCAACCCAGTCGAAAGGTATCGACATCTCTTAGAATCATTTGGAGTTAACAGATAATTGTGACTGTCAAATAATAACAGACAAATAATTAGCAATAAATTAAAATTGCGACTATAATTTGAGATTTAAACTATCCTATCTCTCAAGTTGGATCGAACTGCACATGGTGTGCGAATTTTATTATAATCGGTTAAGTGGTTTAGGAGTCCATTGAGGACAAACATTGTGACACGAGATTTATATATATTAAGATTTACACCCAGACGCTGAACAAACAGACATGTTCATGCACACAAATGTTTGTCCTGGGTGGGATTCGAACCCGCGACCTTCGACTTGGCAGTCAGGGGCGCTAACCACCAAGCCAAGTGGCCCGTCAAGATAGACCTGGGCTTCGATTCCGTAAGAAAAATAACAGTAGCTCGAGGATGTTTCGTCGCGGCCTCTATGCTCTGTCCCTTTCACCATCTACGTAATCAGGTGAGAGGTAAGCTCCTCGAAGCCTCGGTGCGCCAGCTCGCTGACGAAGTTTGTATTAGCTGAATAAGGGGTTTGTTCTTCTGATTTTATTTTTAAACGTTGTCTTGACAGCTGGATTTATCATGGCCAATCGAAAACCAGGAAACTGATACACTACCGTTTTTTTTATGCTTTGGTATCGCCTGATGGTAAGCGATTACCGCCGCCCATGGTCACCCGCAACACCAGAGGAGCCACAAGTGCGTTGCCGGCCTTATATACATTACTTTTAATTTCAGTGTATTAAGTAATGCAGTAGGTAAATATTTTAAGTCGAAAAAAATTTCTGAGCCAGAAGTAATAGCAGCAACACGTTCCCTACTCCTAGTTAAAAATTCATAACTAAAACAGAACTTTTCACTCAAAGGCCGAGTTAAGTACCAAAGTTGACGCACCTAGCTTTATACACATTTTACTAGCTTCAATTCCGTAAAGTAAAAGTATGCTGTGTGAAGAAATTGCGCTGTTGCATTAAGGCGTCAAGAGGAAACATACAAAGCACTTTCGCATTTATAATATAAATGGTAAAGTGTTATGTCGCATGCATCTTCTTGAAGCCTTAGATAAGAAATAGCTGATTAATAATTTCGTTGTTCCTGGGGAAACAACAATCTAAGGTACTGCAGGGAAACTAGAGATAACTAGGAGAAATTACAGACACATAAGACATAAAACCTTCACGTCTCAGGGTCGACATCGCATTGGTGATGCCCTTGGTGTTGCAAATGTTCATAGGTGGCGGTGATCACTTACCATCAGGTAGATGGTGTGCTTGTTTTACGGCCCAAGTGGTTTTACACAACAAAAAAGAATCATTAATACATTTCTACCACATTGATCTGAATGACTAAGTCGATTTTTTTTATTGGTTCCGATACGCTTAATTTATTCATACTTATTGGTTTCTTTGTCTTTATTTTCTTGAATTGTAATCCTATTACAATAGCAATGATCTCATTATTGCTAACTCTGATATCATCAGTCGGGTCATATTATTCTTGTTAAAGGACTTCCTTTAAAATTGATAAATAACAAGCTTTTGATAATGGTGTTATTAAAAATATTTTCCTACTACATTCAAGAGACCAACCCATTCAATCGAACTTGCGGAAATAAAATATTATACAAGGAAAAGGAATTCAAGTACAACACAATCCTTACTAATATTCGAAATATGCACCCCCCTTATTCACCTAATACAAACTTCGTCGGCGAACCGCTTCACGGAGGCCTCGGAGACCTTAATATAACCGTTAATACTTCTAATCACGTGAGAGATTCACGTGATTAGAAGTATTAACGTAGTTAACGAAAGAGACAGAGCAAGGAGGCCGCGACGAAACATCCTAGAGTTAGTGTCCTTTTCCATATAAAATCGAGCCCCAGGAAAGACAGTTACGATGGAAATTGATGAAAGGGTAATTTGAAAATTAGAAATGAAAATATGATACTTAACGAGAGTAAGATTGCCCGATCAAGAAATCCTACTAACATTAAAAAGAGAGAGTATGTCCTTCATTCAGAACGCAACAGATTGACAGAGCGAAAAATAAAACGGGCTATTTATCTTGAGAAGGCAAATGAAACCACGGAATAGCAGCTTGTGTACAAAGGATCAATACCAACAAAAGATAACAATACCCAGAGCATCATTGTCCAAGAAGCCATAATTGCCGATTTCATAAGACCGTACAGACATGAAACAGATCCGTTGCCGGCATTCAAAATTATAATTTTCGTTAATTCATGGATATTGTTCCGGACGCCTCCGCAACTTATGTTTACAGAACTGTACCAGAAATAGAGTTTCTGTTTTGTTTCCTTGCTAATACTTGAAGGCATCGCATTTTTTTTACTCGCCACCAGTAAATAAAATCAAAGTATATTTTTCGATTATTATTCGAAATAAACGCCAAAATATTCGTCATCCATTTTAAGACGTTTTGTTCGTCTGTCTGTCTGAAAGTTTGTCTCGAACAGTCTACGAAGCATCTGATCGAATTCAAACTACATTTGGGGCACAAAAATAATCTGGATTAGCACTAAAACTACATTTTATCGCATATACTATTTTACCCTGAAAACTCGAACGGAAACTTGTTATTATTATATCTTAGTACGAAGTTTTAACATTATTGTATTTGATTCCATAATTGAAGGAGATTCGATTATCTCCTAAGTGAAATCATCTGTGTATTCCTGTCCAATATTGAATTATATATTGGAAGAGCTCGACCTAGTTAATTAATGATGTTATCGTAATAAGTAGGGAATTCGATATCGATAAAGGAATAACTACGAGAGCAAATAAAATAAATGTTACAATTGAATGTATTTGAAATGGCAAATATCTGGAATAATATTACTTGAGTATTAGCGAAGAAAATTTCTATAATGTAGGTACTAAAATAATGTCATAAAAGATAAACATTGTTCTTACATATTTGCTACCACTCGCTGACCAGATTTAGATGAACTTGCCACTCCTATAGTTTATGTTTTGGAAACATATGATACTCTGTCTCAATTTGATGGGCCAGTTGGCTTGGTGGTTAGATAGCCTGACTGCCTGTCTATGGTCGTGGGTTCGATACTCACCCAGGACAAATATTTGTGTGATGAACATGTCTGTTTGTTCTATGTTGGGATTTAAATAACTATATTCGTATGTAATTTAAATAAAAGGAGTGTATGGAGGAGGCTCTGGTTAGCCTGGGTGAAAATATCTAAAGAAGTATCTATTTAGTAAAAAAAAAAAGTAGAATACATATGTATATCAGTTATCTGGTTTCCATAGTACAAGCTCTGCATAGTTTGGGATCAGATGGCCGTTTGAAAAGAATATCTCTGAATATTGATTTAAATTTACAACTATTAAAAACTCCCAACAGTAATGGCATACCCTACGTACCATCAGTAAAAGCTCACTTTAGCCTTGTTAAGGCTTCCACCAAATAGAATTATAGAACTTACGTCTAAAACATTGAACTCTGCGGAGCTGTAAACGGCTGACAACACGGCCACCGCAAACCTATTTCCCAACAAAATAGCATCTCGCTAGACGGACTCAACATTTCTAATATATCAGGACTCGCTTGTGACTACTCATTTCAAATTTCTAGACGATATAATTGTACGATCATAAAATCCGTACCGCCCCCTTATTCAGCTAATACAAACTTCGACGAAGCTTATCTCTTTCACGTGATTAGTAGTATTAGCGTAGTTAGCGAAAAAGACAGCATGGAGGCCGCGACGAACCATCCTCGAGTTAGTGTAATTTTCCTTACAGAATCGAGCCCCTGGCGTGAATAGGTTGATAAGTCGAAAATTCCCACATTTCAGAGCAGCCATTTTTAGGCGTACGTTTTATCTGTACTTAAATTATATTTTTACTAGCTGTCCCGATAGACGTTGTCCTATCGAAATAAGTCCATACAAAAGTTCCATAGAAAAAAAACAATGCAGGAATTCGATCCGAGGGGTCCTATTGTGAATCTAAACCATTATCGAATCCACTAGAATACACACAAAAAAAATTCACCATAATCATTCTAGGCGTTTAGATGTTCACTAACATGCACACGGACAGAAGAATGAAATTTTTATAAGATTAAGATGGTACTTAATACCTTTTTTACCTAAATGTGTTTAATTTGAATGGAAACAATATCAAAGCTACTTTCCATTTTATAACAAAAGCAACAATAATATTCAATTTGATATTGGTTACCGACTAATTAAATCAAATAAAAGATAAAAACTTGTTATTTCTGTTACGAATTGAACCTACCTAATGTTCAGGCAATACATATTTTCGTGTTAGAGCGCTCATTACTCATCCTTAGATAACAATAATTCACTTAGGGCGTAACTAACGATACTTTTAACGTACTGAAAAAATCATATTATTTAATTACTGGTTTAAGAACAAGGTATTTAATTAGAGCTAATTTACCAATCACTATCGACCATACTAATTGGCTTGTGGTGACTGAAGGTACCACAATCTCGCCGTGGTAAGTAACATGGTCAAAAGCAGAAAGAACCCAAATGCACAATTGCAATCTGAAAAGGTATACAAAATATCAAATATCCTCATCCATGAAACATAGTGTGGTGTTCATAATCCATCTCTCGGTGCAACTAATGCAATAATAAAGCAATTTCAACGCAGCTAGCTACTATAGCACCCAGTCACAACAGTAAACAAGTAAACAACCGTATAGTATACCTTCTGCTACAACGTTTTACAAAACTGGGTTAAATTAAATGCGTTTACCTGAAGGTTTTTTTTCCTATTTTAGATAGACTTACCTTAATCTCTTATGTTGCTATAAAGCTGTTTGGGACTATATAGTTTAAAGTTATCGTTTAATCCAAGGTTAGGTTTATATTTTAATTTAACTAAAATGATGCTGTGAGACGACAACGAAAACTACCATCCTAACTAATAGAGGGTTTCGAAAAGCGATTTTAAACCTTCTAACAAGTGGTCAACAGAAGTATTTTCAATGGACACGAATTAGATTCGTGAAAATTCTGCCAAATCGCTTGCAATCCAAAATTTATAGAATTATGCATAATAGATTATTTGGTTAATGATTACAGCCGAAGGTGACAAGCACGCGAAGGCTAACAAGAAACACGATATTAAAAGACAGTAATTTTCTATTTATGCACGATGAAGAGCTCTTTGTTGGACATCCAAATAAAATAAAGAAATATGAGCTATGACTCGCATTTTAGGCAGTACAAGCTCTACTTAATTTGGCTTCATATGACCGTGGGTAAAGCATGTCCCAGAATATTTATTATTTCAGTAAATTTTTCAATGTGAATCCAAAATTTCCTTCATAGAAAGTTTAAGGGTATTGTTGGATATGAACACAAATCCTGCTATTGCGTAAAATGACACCATCTCAGTTATCACTTTTCATAGAATGATGACTATTATATTAATAGTCGGTATTTGTTGCTTTTATTTCCTGAACTAACCACAACATTTCATCAAAATCACAAACAATATGTTACTTCTATTTTAAAGTAGGCACCTACAATAGGCATGACTCTAAATAACACTATAGCTCACATTATGTACTAATCGAGGAAATCATCGCGAAATAAGGCAATGTGATATAACAATTTTGAAGCTCGGTTTATAACTTGCTCTCCATTTTGAACCAAATCATAACTTTTTATACATTGTAAATGGTCACCGCCGCCTGTAGACATTTGCAACACTAGGGGCATCCAATGCGCTGTCGACCCTGAGACGTGAAGTCCCATGTGCATGTAATTTCACCGACCCCTTACCTTTCTAACCGAAACACAGTAAAACAAGTGTACTATTGCTTCACGGCGGCAATGGGTAAAGTGTTAGTATTTCCCCGGACGAATTCTGCTTTAAAAGCTCTACTACTCTAATCATACCCAACCTTATCTGAAGTTCAAAAAACTTTACAAATTTGGAAGCTACCAATTATAAAGACTTATCAGAATAAACTATAAACTAAATCCATATCAAAGAACAAGATTTGTAATTCATACATTCATTGCTTGTAAGCGGCACAAGATTACGACTAAATGAGAGAGGAAAGCTAATACAATTAAGATAAGGGACGAAAAAACAAAGGGCTTTCTTATCGCGTACCGGAATGGCGGTCGAGTGACACAAGACTAACTAAATACTTATTTAGTCCCACTCATTTATCTTTAGTGTAAAGGGTATGTACTTAATTGTCAAACTAGGGATGAGATACGTGATGGTGGTGAATTATCAATGAAAGTAATTGAAGTGTCGTATTAGACAAGAAAAGATTATTAAGTGTCAGTCAATCATTATAATCAAAATGTCATATCGACACAATCGCGACTCAGTGTCACTCGACCTAGTCAATTACAAACCAAACCATATTGGGTACAGGAGACGAATTGCAAATACTTCGATAAACCAGTATCGGGTTATGACAACAACACTCCTTTTTAAATTATTAATGACAGATAAAACTTGGTAATCTGTAAATCAATACATAAATTGTCACTAAGTAGGTCTTTACTAAAAGCGTAAGCAAACAGAAACCTTATCTAATAATTTAATGCCTATAGAAACAAAACTATTTATGTACAATTGACGGATTCCTGGTATTAACAATTAGGAAGCAAACAGAACGACCAAAGCTCAAAACAAGAACAAACAAATAATATTAGAAATACCTTCCGTACTGATAAACGCCTACAAGAGACAAGACAATTAGTGAGGATTACAGGCAGGTGGTCCCCCTCCCAGGGTGAAGCGTCCTACTAAAAGTTCACATTCCCCTGTCCCCATGTATTATTAAAGGACTGTTTCCATGTAGCCCCTCCAGGCTATTATACGCTTTAATGTATTTCTAATGATTACATGTCAGACAAAAACCTTCAAAATTCTTGATAAAAATAAATGAAATATTGTCCCTAAAAAAGTATTACACATAGTTATCTTTATACCAACAAATTAATATATTTATATGTGGTTAGGTTTCATGGCCTAAATAGGGATCAAAGACTAAGTGAGATTTATTCCAGGAAAATACAAAGGACTTTATTATATTATGTAATTTTTATTTTTTAATTCTATTAAAATTCTCATCCATACCAAATCGCTATGAATGTGAAAGAGAATCGGTATGAAAAGTTATCTCCCAATGGCAGTTTTCCAAAAGTAATTTAAGCTTGGTATCAGGACGGATATAGTAAAACCGTGGAGCACAGTTTGTAACCAAACACACCAACGGCTGTAACAGTTGCTGTCATTAAAGCAATTCCAAATTCGAATGCACGCCAACTCCGTTGAACAGTTCACCCTAAGTTGGATCAGCTGAAAACGACAGTGGCGCCCCGTCCCACACTCGACCCACTTCCAGTACACCGACCTGAGGCTTTATTGAGCCAGCTCACGTGACTGAAGTGTGGATGATAGCGCCTACACATGTGACAGCTACGGTTCAAGAAACGATGACGGTGCAATTGTCAAGATATGGAAAATGGTTGTGATGATGGACTTCATTGTTGATTTGTCTATTCTTATAACTACGTTTCGCCTACATCAAACGCCATTGTGATTTAATATTCAAAGTTGATGATGTCTGATTTTTTGTGAACCTACATTCAATCAAGAAAGATCAAAAGTGATTTTAATCAACAACTAGGTGTTCCTAGAATAAAATGAAGCCACCTCCGTCTCCATACCATAAGATAAGCTACGTGTGTGCCAAATTGCAGCAAGATCGGGTCAGTCGCTTATCTCTGTGTTAACAAAATAAACAAACAAACTTACTTTCGTTTTAAGAATGATCGTATTAATAAGTATTCTAGCTTTCGCCTCGCGGTATTGCCCACATTTCTTAAGGTACAAATCTTTGTGGTAAATTGTGAACAGATGATATCTATGCGATTACAAATACAAGCACTGAAACTTTCACGTTAAAGTTTTCAATACTTTTTTCAAGGAACTAATCAATTAAAGTAATAAGAGAAAACCCCATAAACAATCAAAGTTCCTATTGCTAAGCCGTGCTTAAGCCAAACTAAACTAACGTACACTGAATCAGTTGCATAATGCACGATTGTTGTAGGTCATACACGTTAAGGACAAGTGGGTGGGACAACATTTTCTTGCTTCATCATGCATAATGCTGAGGACCATATGTCAGGCACAAGACAGTCTTTGGAGTTGGTAACCAGTTGACTACTTCATGGCTTCAGAGCACATGGACTATTAACATACGGTTTAAGACCGTTCGAGGTGGAAATCCAGGGGAGAAGACTATTTTATTTTTTTATTTTATAAATGATACAAAAACCACTGCATTATATAATGTTAAAATAAATCATACGGTTTTTGCTTATTGCCTATGTTTAGCAGTGGACATCCCTGAGCTGATATGATGATGATGAGAGCGTTAGGGAGTCTCAATTTAATCATTTCTCCAGGTTTCTTTTTCGTGATCGACCAAACCATTTGTCGAAAGTACTTCAGGACTTTTGGTATTACCAGAGCATGTCATGCTTGGTTCACTAAGAATTTGTTCTTTTAAACAAATTCACACGGCAACTTTTCAACGATTGTCCAATTAACATCAAAGCTATTCAAAATTACCTGAACAAATTGAACAATTTAACGATGAAACATCTCCACCTCCAGTATAATTTATGCAAGAATTTCTGTATGAAAATTTGAACGCGAGACTTGATTATGAATTCAGCTCATTTAACATGCATTTCAGGTAATATCCGAACATAATTAATTAAATATCGTTCGTTTTACTTTTAAAATGAATGATAATTACACAAAGGCTCCGTTCCGGAGTTAATTGACCGTATATTCAATGAAATTATACTCTTTATAACTGTTTTTAATTTACGAACTCTTATTACGACAATAATGGAGTTGCTGGAGTATATTTGAATAAAGAATATGTTAAAAAATATACTGTGGAACATAGAACTTCCTCTTTTTTGAAGTCGGTCAAAAAAACAGGGTGTGTCGTAAAGACACGAAGCCAAACTTCTGTACTACAGGGAAGCATTTTAATTATTCATCAATCACTTTTGAATAGCATAGATTGAGTTTATCATTCATTTATTTATCGTCACACCAAATCAGTCAAATCAGAATTTCAAAGCCCTTCCGTAGAACTTTCACTTTAATATAAATAATAACAAGAAAATAGATATGGGATTTCAGCCCAGAATCTCATGACACGAAACAGGCGACTAACAGAGCAAAATAAATCAATCAATTAAACCGCCCTCCCTAAACTACGAACCAGAACAATGAGTCAAGAGTGTTTTCGATCCAGAATTAAACTGAAGCCAATACATTACCGCAAATACTACTGGGTTAACTAGTTCTCGAATATGCTAAACAAACCGAGATATGTCGGTGTAGATTGGATCGATGTCGTTGATCCTTTACAAAGATATCGAGATACTTGCAATCCCGTGCATGTAGTTCCAGATCCATTTGCAGTTTGTTGAGGCTATCGTCACATTGGGCAAGATGGTGGGTATTTCCTGATAGAAAGTCGTCTCAGCTTTTACCACAAAAATACCCAACTTACAAGATAATTTGTAAAATTGGTAGTTACTAAGACCACTTCTGAGTTTATCATCAGAACAGCTCATTACGTCACCAAACTTAGATATAAATACGTAACATTTCAGCTAAATCAGGCGTCAGCTAAAGGTTAGAAAAAAAAGACGCTGCAGGTAACATTAAAGCTTGCAAAATAGGTATGCTTTACATCTCTGTGGACTTTTTATCAAACATCTCCGATGTAGCTACCTTATACCTGTAGATACCTTCAAAACTATCAATTCAATTTGCCCAGGATCATTATGTCATACTTCACAATGCATACTCTTTTAGCCAACTTCACAAAAGAGGGATGTTCTCAGTAACATTGAATCTTTGTTTTAATTTTTTATGTACGTTCTTCGATAACACCAAGACGGCTGGACAAATTGGGATAAAAAAGAATTGTAGCCAATAACTGGGCAACCGTTTTAAGAATTAATTATTTAAAACTTCTAAGTTTTGTTATAATTCAACTATTATACCAAAAATCACATAAATAAAACACCCCAAATCTCAAACACTTAAATCAAGCAATTATAACTTTCATGTAAGCAATTTGTTTTATCGCCTCACACCATAATATACCAAACTGCCGGTCGTAAGTATGATGCTAATTGTACTGTGGAGGACCATAACAATAAAGTACTTCATTAGTACGCCAATGTGAAATGATTTGAATTCAAGGTTGATTATAGAAGCCGTGAGTTGTTTAGTTTGAGCAATTATAAATTTAAAAATCTTCTTTCTAAAATAAATCAAATATATAATAATTAAATAAAATCTAATCTTATTATATTATATACTATTTTGATATAATTATCTCACTACTTACATATTTTTCCATCGGAAACGATTAGCAATATTGAACATAAACCTACTTTCCCTAGCAATAGATGGTGTACATCGTTATTGCTTTTAAAGTCTAAGAAATATAATTAAATAAGTTTATTGTTGCCCAACGACGAAATCGTATTACAACAGTTATCTTTACAAGAAAATTCAAGAGGAAAAGTTTTCTTCCGGATAATATTAGAGCAGAAAACCTCAGCAGACATCAATCAAACAAAAACTGAAGTCACAAATCAAGTAGCCAAGGTAAGTATTGGACCCGTTAGCGCGGTTGGATTACATAGCGGTAATTAGACACGCCTGTGACTATGACCGCTGCGCACGCGCACACACGACAGACGCAGTGTTGCTATTACGAGAGAACTTTCATAATGTTCTGGGACGCTCTTGGATCATAATTACTTTGTTTATTTTCAGAGATTTAATTTACGTCCGTTCAAAAATAAATCATAATTCACTCTATTGTAGTTTCCATAAATATAGAACTTTTATAAACCAACCCAATTCGGTTTAATGTCACGATGATCTACAATTTTTCTTCAACTATTCGTCTCATAATTGTAAGATATAAAAAAGATAGTTCAAACAACAATAACATTACGGTAAGCACAGACGACCTAGAAAGCTTCCAAACGAAATTATAATAATTTGTTCAAAGAAAACAGTTGCATTTCACATTGTATTCAGATAACGGGTCGCCTTATATCCCACGGGGTATAAGTATAAAGGAAAAGATGCACACATTCGCAAGAATTAAAATTAATAACTACACACTCTTCTTGACGAACTCATTATTTGAGAGTTACGTTTTATGTCACAATTGCATCGCAATTTAATGTTACTAGACGAACAATTAAAAGAATTGAAGTTAATAGATCACAGACACCTAAACAGCACCCAGTTTTGTATCTAAATGACAAGATGATCCAACCAATTGCCATTTTTGGACCTGACCAATTAGATATTTAACCTATCGCTTTACGAATGATTCATAGGTGCTTTGGCTACTTTCTATAGTTTCCTATATTCATTTTAAGTCATGTTTTTCCTTTATACTATATATAAAACAAATTTTGATACCACGACGATTTATCGAGTTAGATGTACACGAAAAATGCTATCAGTTACAATTCCCTGAGCACAAAGTTAAACTGAGCGAAACGGGGCGTTACCAATTTTCATGATTTGCAGAATTTTTCACGCCTTTTGAAGATCATGTAACTGAGGTAATCCAACGAGATCTTTAACTTTGAAGGTGTTACGAAACTCACAATTCAGTCATTCTTTTCATCGGCTCAGATAATCTTGACCACGTTTAAAACCACTTCTTTCTACGTTCGTCATTGTAAAATGATGCTATTATGTGCTATTATCATGACATTACGTTGGAGGTATAATATGACTTTCATTCTGTGTCTTTGGAACCATAAAGCGCTTTCTAGCTCAAGTACCCACTTTTATGACAGTGGATAATGTAATTGCGACGTGCACATTTAGCTCACGTTTTACTTTTCGGACATGAAACCAGGCCTCTACTAAGCTTAAGAGCTCTTTGAGCCGGGTAGGTTGCAATGTCAGGAGATTTACGTAACAGGATTTCTCAGAAGGTTCGTTACTACAGGTATTTTGTAACATTTATTAAGATACTACTGCCCGTGGTTTTATTTGCGTTCCCGAGTGATGTAATGTATCGGTATCGAAAGTAATCTATTATTGGGATATTGTTTTAAATCAGATAAGTATTTCCGGAGATTACCTCCTACATAACCATTTAATAATATTAGTGGAGATGTTTTATTTTCGTCGGTCCGTCAAGTTATTGGCGCCCAGCACCTACGCCGTCTGCATTTTATTGATTCTTAACCAAATACGAACTGACCACTGTCACTTCAGTTTACTTATTCATACCTAGGATAATCCGAGATTTCTTTTTCAGGTACCTCCCTGCGGAATCATCATTACAAACCGTGGGTTTGACTACTATGCGTAGAAAAGTTCAAGTTTGTATATCAGATGTTCTATTGTTTTAATAAAAGTGTTAATCTAAAACCTAAAACATACATTTATTGTGTAATGAATATCGTCTGAATTTTATCTACCTAATACCTTTAAACGAGCATATATAATTAGGATCTCGGAAACGGCTCCAACGATTTTCATGAAATTTAGTATGCAGGGGGTTTTGGGGGCGATAAATCGATCTAGCTAGTTTAAATTTTTAGAAAACGTTGTTTTATCCGTGTTTTTAGGCAATGAAAACTGCTACAATACCATTAGAGGTAAAAACACTTACACTTAAAGGTACGCCCTTTATGATCGCATCTAATTCGTATCGGCGGCATTACGTCACATTAGTATAGAAAACCCGAGCAAAGCTCGGCATCCAGGTACTTATTATATAATGTGCGATTGAAGATAGGAACAGTGTAATATATGGTAAAGCAATGGAAGTGTTAAATTATGCAATGTCATAAATAATCAAATAAGTATGACGCAATTAAAGACGATGATCGTGCTGTGATTGGGAAGTTGTATTTCCACGAGAAAAGGGTCCAACAGATGATTATAAGAAAAATATTGTTGTAAAATGTTCAGAAAGCCAAACAAAACAACCTCTTTTCCATAACACACGATCCTGTTCATAACTTGCATCAAAACACCGTCTAATACATAATGCAGCACCATTCAAGGAATCGTTTGTAATATTGTACAATAAGATGAACAGCATGTGGTTTATGGAAGATTATGAGATGAGCTCGATAGAGACAGCTTCACTGGCCCGATTTACGAGACGTTTTAAAGCCGTTTGGCCATTAACGCTTTTGGTATCTAAGCTAATCATTATTGATTGGAGCTTAGGGATAAAGAGGAAAGAGTGGAAAGGGATGGGAGGCTTTTGTCTAGAAAGGTCGAGAAGTTAAAACTAAAGGTGGCTTCAGTAACTATAAATTTGACCTTCATAAGTTTCCTCCGCTGGCCTAACCGGAATAAATGGTTTAGAATTATTATCATTTAACTCTAACATCCAATGTACAATGACGTCCAAGATCTGTTATTAGTAGCACGATTGTTCTTTACCAAAGTTTCCCGGTAACTTTTTAGATCCGTTTTGTATTTCAACAAACGAGACACGCACGAAACGTAACATGCGTATGGTAATACCGCATAATGTACGCGGTGGAATATTTATGGTGCCGACAAACGCGCCTGCGGTTTCCGAGCATGGCTTTCTCGGAGAAGTTATGGTGCCAGATTCTTAAGGAAATATGCAGAAAAATTTGGACAATAAACTGTATGAAGTCGCCAACAAAGTTAAGATTCCGAAAGGCGGTGTTATTGCAACGTTTTCTTATAAGACTATCTTAAGAGCTATACAGGATACTGGAAGATATCTAGGAAGTTAGAATCATTATCAGATGGTATGATATGCTCAGGTTAGAGGATAATATTCGACGCCAATATATGTAAGTCCTCTTGTAAGGCCTTTTGCTTGGAAACCTAGAATCCTACAACGTCAGTGATGAAAGTTTTAAATAGTAAATGAGAAATTAGTCTCCTAGTGTCTTTCAAAAACAGTATTTTAGACATTTAAAGGTGAAATAAAATAGTTTTTTTTTCTTCTAAAATAAGGTAACTAATTGACTCCATTGTAAGATTATACAAAAAACAAATATCTAGTAACTAATTCCGCTGGATCTCTTTCTCTGTCAAGTTTTCCTGTTGAATTTCCTTGTTTGGAACTTGACATAGAAGGAGATCCAGCGGAATTAGTTACTAAGTATTTATTTTTTGTACTAACTTTGACATAAGGTGATCCATTGATCTAATGGTTAATAGTATAATGGTGCAGATGAACTTTAAAACGAAGCAATATGATAAATTTTCCTATGACATTCTTAAGTTACTACAACTACAAGCTGGTACATATATGGAACACACTAAATACCCGGATTTGCGAGAAAAATATTCAAATTATGATAATGAACATCGCATTATTAAGGCCACCAGTGGAAAATATACATTTTTCATTTACTTCCAAATGCCGCCCGAGGCTCGTGGGTATTGTGATGAAATTATAAACGGATGCAAACAGTGTACTCGTATGTAGGTGTTTAATTAAATACGTTCTAGCTTTTTGCTTTCTTTTTCCAGAACAACTAATAAAATCATTGTTGCGTGATTTTGCTTACAAAAAATGTTTACTACTAACTAATTATCACTCACGTATGAAGCAATATTGAGTGGACCGTAATCATCATTATCATTAAAGACATCATTTTCGTAAGAGAAAGATAATTTGTGACACAATTTAGCTGATTCTGTAGCAAGTTGTTCGTCATCATCATATCCATTCGGTGTTTTCAAAATTTAAACCCATTAATTCAGTTTAGGCTCTAGAGGGTCTTAATAAGATCAAAGCTGCTGAAATTACCACGAGATTGGAAGTCAGTCTTCAACTGAGAAAAACTTGGTAGAAACTCAGCAAGGTAATTTTTTTTATAATCCAACTTATTTGGCTATTCAATTTTGGAACATAAAACAATAAGGAAAAGAAAAGCCCGTACGTACACTACATTCAAAAGTATTTGGTCAAAGATTTACAGCAAGCTACACCTTCTTTGAGAATGAGGTACACTTCGACATATATACGGTATACTTTGTTGTTCGATACCTAAGACATGAGTTGGTATGGTAGTATTTTTCGCCACTACCTAGCATTGCGACAATAATTATTATTAAAATCAGCTTAATCACCACTAAACAGAAGTATGCGATAATGTGTCACCACGAAGTGAAGGATTGCGACGCTATAACGACTAAATAAATTTGGGTGAAAGGCTTACAAATAGAATTGTTCTAGATTAACTAATAGAAGGTATACTTAGTGTCCAAGAAGCACAAAGATGTACTTCACTCTACTAGGCCACCTCATGCTTACTCTTCAGGGTTAACTGCGCAGAAATAAGATGTTTGTGCCTTGCAACTTATCCCATATTAAATTCCTTTCTACATTTCGTCTTCCATCAAAAGATTTAACAGTGGCAAAAAGATTGTAATCCAAGGTAGCATTGTAACATTTTAGAAATTGGCCATTATTAAGATAATAAAATCAAACATTTAACGCTTTCTGAGCCCATTGTCTTGAATGGAGTGATATTATATTAATTATCACGATGCTGCAAAATGAGAAAATCGCCACTGGATAATTAAAACGGAACAGTGAATCGACGTAACAACTGTAGTTCGTAAACTCAGCTATTTTTCGACAACAATAACAGTATAATTACGATGCCAAACTTTTCATTGACTTAAATACTAAGATGAAACAAAAACTTGAGAGGTGTCAAGGGACACCCGGATGGAACGAAGATACGCATTGGAATTGACCAAAACGCTGAGTTTAGGCCCAGTGTTGAGAAAACCTTGCAATCTCTCGTCTTTAGTATTAGGTATTCAATAAAAGATCAAGACTGTGCTAATAATTACTAATTATACAAATTTATAAATGGAACAGAATTTTTAACATGTTGTATGTAGCCTTTAAATAAATTATGAAAAAAAACAAACCCAATAATAAACCATATCATTTAAATTTCGAAAATAAGTGTCGTTACAACTTTTCGTATGTTTTTTTTCCTTCTAGCCCCCTTTCACAACGCGCGATAAGGAACTTCGTTCCAAAAACATCTCTCTTTTACCGAAGAATTTAACGGGTCTATTATTTTACTATCCATACTTATTATATATATTCTTACTGCGTTTAGCTGTAAATTGAATGATTTTCAGACATTCTTTTGGTGATTAAGACCTTATTTGAAGTTAAGTGGTAGCAATATACCAAGATAGACTTAAATAGCAACATTTGACAAGAGTGTATCTCTTTTTGTCACGCTATGTTTGTCTCTTTTTGGTACATGGATCTCGTAGTTTAGCTATGTTTAATGCAAAGGTGTACATTAACTTTTCAAAGCAACTACGTTCATAGCTCAATATATGATAATTGATGTCAATAATAAATTTTTAAGCCAAGTAAAATATTTAGAATAGATGTCACAATAAAATAAATTTGGCGATAGTCACGTAACTAAAAAACCATGCACGCAAATTACAAATCAAGACAATCGATAAGAAAAATTTAGATTCAGCACGGCTCTTGTGACATGATAAATTCTATAGGGTGCAATCGAAACTAATTTCAAAGTAGCCGACGTACCTAAAAATAAATCCAAGAGAAAACTGGACCAATTTCCGGGCGAAAGGGTCGTGACTTTCATCTCACTTTGGAACGAAGTTTTTGTAAGCCAGATGTTCACGAGCCGCTATTCATTTTTTCTGTCAGTTACTTAAAAATTTGTTGAATTAATTCTATTGCTTGACTGCGATCCCACCTGATGGTAAGCAGTGATGCAATCTTTGATGTTGAGGCGCACTAGTTTATTAAGAGCCTTTTATGTTCTGGAGTATTTCTCACACACCAACTCAACTAAGCAGGGCTTGATTTTTCAAGGTCGGCAACGCGCGAGTGATGCCCACGGTGTTGCAAACGTCAATAGGCTGCGGTGACCGTTTACCATCAGACGGGCCAGCTATTGTGCTACCTTAGTTGTATAATATAATTCTAGAGTAGTAGAGCTCTCAGTCAATATAATAACAATCTAAATCAAAACATGGTATCTCATCACAAAATCCAGAAACCAAAAAAAAATTACCACTCAAATGGAAAGTAAAAAAACCTCCACAGACATTGCAACCTAAATCAAAAAACACAACACGTAATCGAGAACTGTAAACCGTGCCAGAACAGCAACCCTAACCTTCAGTGGGATCGATACGCACCCCTTATAATTCACCCCCAAAACGGGGGCAGACCATTAGTGATATATTCAATAGACGCTATCATAGACTGATATTGTACTATTATTAGTTAACGTAGGCGTTTCGCTCACATCATGTGACGTCAATAGGTGGCGGTATAGGTAAATTCAAAAATGGAAATAAAAACATAGATTGTGCTGCATTTCTCGATGGACGAACATACTGTCCTATATATGTAACTAGCCATCCCCCGCGGTTTGACCCGCGTTCCCAATGCATGTTTCATTATTTTGTTCTTTCTATTATCAATAGTTTTCGCTGCACACGCGATGGAAGTAAATTTTTATGTAATTTTTAGGGTTATATTTTCGAAGTTTTATAAAGAATCCCTTATATAATATTTTTTTATAATATAGTCTATGTTACGCTGGGATAGTGTAGCTTCCCAACGGTGTAAGAATTTTTCAAATCGGCCTAGTAGTTTCGGAGCCTTTCACAAAAAAAACAAAGAAACAATCAAATCTTTCCTCTTTATTATATTACAAGCTGCGCCCTGCAGCTCTGCCCGCTTCAAACCGCTCAATCCTGGTTATAAACCTTCCTGTTGAATTACTCTATCTATTGCTGAAAACTGCATTAAAATCCGTTGCAGTTTACGATTCTATAAAGGACATACAGACAAACATTCATTTATATATATATAGATTAATATAAAATTACTCTCTGAAATCTGCCATCGGACAACGGGTGAATTAAATCTATAGATTAAGGCATACATACTATTAATGTAGGTTTGTACTCAGATCAGTCCATACCTACTCGCCATAGCAGCTGAACAAATTTGAATTCAATTTGGCACATAGATAGAACATATTCTAGATACCGTTTATTCCGTGGATACATAGGATTCCTATAACAGCTTGTCCTAGTTATATTATAAATGCGAATTATTGTATGTATGGATGTTTGTTACTGCTTCACGCAAGTCGGACAGATTTGGATGAAACTTATGCTACTTTTTAACCCGGGAAAATGTGTCATCCCTCGGGAACGCGGGTAAAACCCCGGGAGACTAGTATGTTATAAACTTCTGGTTGTGAACACCACAATGGTGTCATTTGACCACACGCTAAGGCAATTATTTTGATTCCTCAATCGTAAAAGACAATGTTGATTGTATTGGCACGGTGCCATCAAATTTGGTGCACGGCGCCTTTCATGAACAGAATAAAAAGCTTTTGTTCAGTAATACTTGTAAACTAAGCTATTCACGGCTGAGTTTACCTTTGTACCAATCGCTCATCATGGAAATGAGCTTCCTCTTCAACGCATACGTTTTCCGGTCCCAACTCATCCGTTTCTGTCATTTTAACTGTAACAGGGCACGACGGAAGATTCAAGCCGTTGGTAGCAATAAATATCCCAAGACATTCTTTCACACATGGTTACCTGATCCCAAGTTAAGCAGAGTGTACTGCTTGTAGTATGGCTGCCAGGTAACTGATATACTACATATACTACTTTTGAAATACATAATTATATAGATATTTACACCCAGACACAGAACAAACAGACATGTTCATGCACACAAATGTTTGTCCTGGGTGGGATCGAACCCGCGACCTTCGGTTTGGCAGTCAGGATTTCTAACCCCCAAGCCAACTGGCCCATCAAATGATGTATAAACTACAGATACGTTATCCGCGTTTAGATATGGCGACATAAAATAATGGTAATTGACTTAATTCCATTTAATCGCGCCCGAATCACTGTCGAGACGGTACGCGCGGTTAGCAGCTCTCGATCTTAACGTAATAAGTGATGTATTCATCTCACTCTAACAACAGGTAAAGTCATTTTTAGGGTTCCGTACCCAAAGGGTAAAGCTGGACCCAATTACTAAGACTGTCTGTACGTCTCTCACCATGTCACATCAACCGTGATAGTTAGCCAGTTGAAACTTTCACAAATGATGCATTTCTGTCGCACTATAACCACAAATACAAAAAAAACCACAATAAATTCAATATTTATACAACATGATATTTTGCCGTTTTTGTTTCTTTTCCTTTCTTAGCGAGTATAAGTAGCAATCTTATATTTAAGCTGCTATTGCGAGCCGTGATGTTCGTCGATGCAGTATCTATATTATCGACATTGGTCGCTAGCAGATAATCACGTGTCGTAAACACAGACCTGTCACATACGCTTTTCGATCATTCAAAACAAGTCCCTGTTAGTATTATTCTGCTCAAACGGATATTAGCAGCAATTTGCCTCGTTTTATTACAATTCTCCGGTCATTAAACAGTCTCAGACACGATACGATACGTTTATCTTGTCTAATTGACGTAAAGAGGTGCAATTAAGGAATCCAGTTTTTGGGCGCCAACGCGAAATGTCCGGATAGCATAAAAAAAACTAGCTCACGGTACGCTCCGTGCCAATTAACGGTATTACGTCGGTTTGCAACATAACGTGCGATGCAGCGTTTAAAACAAGGTGTGAAATTCAACACAAAAAGGCGCTTTATTGATTTGGGCGTCGACAAAAACGTGATGGTACGACAGGCCAGTTGGCATGGTGGTTAGTGACTCTGACTCCCAAACCGAAGGTCGCAGTTCGATTCCCACCCAGGACAAATATTTATGTGCATGAACATGTCTGTTTGTTCTGTGTCTGGGTGTAAATATCTATAAATTTAGAAAAAAATATGTAGTATATGTAGAATGTATATCAGTTATCTGGTTTCCATAGTACAAGCTCTGCTTAGTTTGGGACCAGATGGTAAAGAATGTCCCTGGATATTTATTTGTTTAATTAATGCAAGTATTTTTTATTTCAGGATTCTTGATTGCAATACGCAGCTCTTAGATATAATGTTTTTATAAGATTTTAAAGCGTGAATCTTGTTTTCTCGAAGCCATGCAAAGCATTGGCTTAGTGTGTCCAGCACGGTGTCGCGTGGCTAAATGGATCTTCCGCGATCAAAGTGATTTTACATTTAGATTAAAATTTTATGCAAGTGGGCCAAACTGGAATTTAAATCCAAACTAGTAACTAGCCTCCTTGCTGAGCTTAGCTAGGTAGTTTACCTATCTTGAATCTGTTTTCCAATCATAACTTGGATTTATATTATTTCGAACAGAAACATTAAATGATAAAAAAATATGTTAAATATATTTCGTTAATCTGTAACCCTTCTAAGATCGTCTTTTTGCTGCAACCTTTGTTTCGACCGCTAATTATCTGCTTCCTGACTCCAATATACACCTGAGCCAATCAAGTCCCGAGCAATCATGTACCTCACCGACAAAGGGGTGCTCCACAATAAAGTTGGTAACAGACAATAACCTATTTTCTATTGTGTCTGTCGGTTGAGCGCAGACGTTGCGGCGTCCCAGTTACAGAGGGCCGTGGAACCGGTGCTCATCAGTAAGTAGGCCCGACAACTGGTTCCAGATATAATATAACTGCTTTGCTGTGATTTTCTACAACATAGTATCGTGGCACTGGAGTTGGGGTTAAGGAACTTGGACATAGATAATCTCACGTAGAAATCTTTAATATAAGAAACTGAATGATCTAAGTATGTATTAGTGAGATAAACGAAGCAGCGCAAAAAAACTATGGGAGCTTTGACTATGTCTTATGAAATAATTAAAAAGCCAAATCAAAACTTGAAGAATTGTTGAATTCTGATGAAAATATTACTAAGAATGTGCCCTATATAAATTTCTCCTCGTCCAGTGGAGCGGAATAGAGCGCAATTGCATTCACAGAGCAAAAAATTACAAGTCCAATATCATAAATCATTAAGATGCGTAAATTTCGTCCGTTAGCCTCAGCAGATAATCTCTTAATCCATCATTATTCTGCTGCCCGCCTTAATGGTAATACGACAGATGAATTTACGAATAGCTTTGAACCTTGCAGCGTTTAAGTCCGACCAGAAACAGTTATTTAGTTAATTAGGACAACTCCAAACATCATCTCAAGACGTCACGTTCCATAAACAAAACTATTCATCACATAACCCTCTGACAAGTAGTAATCAACTGAGCATTTGAGCTATTCCACAACTGTCCTGTGTGACGTCATAGAGGTATGAAATCTAGTTTGTTGGCTACTGTTATAATGGTCAAAAAACGTCCGCTACTTTTGAAAAAAAATTGAAAGCTAATGCAAAAAGGTTCGATACAATACATCATAATTGCAAGACATTAGACTAATTGTTAATTGCACCATCGCGGTTATAGCAACCATATTTAGTGCGTATCCTCCCACTTCTAGTTCAATGATTCCACTTTTTTTGTACCACATGAGCCGAAAAATAAGCAGACGGTCCATCTGAGGTCTGTAGACATTTGCAACACCAGGGGCATCGCCAATATTTTGTCATCCCTGAGACGTGAAGTTCTCACGTGCCTGTGATTCCACTTTTTTCCAATTCGTACATAATCGTACAAAGACACCGTAAATCTTGTTTTTAAGGCTATTCTATATTGTCTAACATGCAGAGCATAAGTAGCGCTCCCGTGGGTATTGGCAGCCTCACTATCCATCACATGTCAACCACCACCAGCGCATGACAAAGTTTTTGAAACGGCTGATATAATTAACGATGTATAGAATCGGTATGGCGCTATTTCCGTGGTATATTATTAGTATCACACACGTGTACGAGCCGTCCGATGTTTCCGTTTACTTTAACTGGACGTGAATCCTGTTTAACTGATGGAGGTTCATATCAACAATGTCAATTTGTTTGTCTATGCACTTTTAAAGCTCAACAATTTATTTTTTTAAACTGTGGTTGTTGCACTTTCATATAGAATACCTATACGGTTACCAGCCAGCCAGTATTTCTGCGATAGTTTTAAGAAAGAATTTTTTTTAAATTAGTATTATTCTGTCATTGACGTAAAAGAGATTCCATCAGGCCACTTTCGAAAGTTTGCACGTACTATTATATAATTGTTTCAGCCAGGGCTTGGTTTATTTGACAGTTTATGTCTACCAATCAAACTCGTTACTTGTCAAAGTTCAGCTGATAAATAACCTTCCATTTTTAAATCCCCTCTCAATACCAAAATGGCAATCATTTATTATTAGACGCAGCCTAGAACTCAGAGCTCAAAAAAAGAACTAGAGCACATACGCTAGCTATATTTAAGTATTAGATTCAGAATAAAATACCAGATCCATCGTATGAATGTTCAAAGTTATTTTTGAATTGCGACAGTCAAATTCAAGACTTCGTGAGATGTGAGCGCAGGTCGAGGCGGGTCGACTGGCAAATGGCAAATATGTCGATATACCTCCTCGTTCATTTATTATGATCCTAAAGGGAATAACTTTTTGCAATTGCTTAGTTATCTTTAGATAACAAGCTAATAACGAACCTTCGTTATAAGTTGTGAAACTATAAACTTGTTTGATGAGAAAATCCTTTACAACGATCCTGTCAGATACAAAAGAGCTCACTAATTACGAACTTAATACCTAGCAACACTAACATCTTATATTCTTTACCATTGTTTAGAAATTAGTGCTCTCCGTTGGCATTTCAAGACCTCTAATCAAATATTCTTCTAAGACAAAGAATAGCAATTACGAAGCTTTTCCAAGACTCGTCTGGGGATTACAAAGCACCCTCCACCTGTAAGTCCTTTACATTGACCTTTGATCGTGAAGGGACGAATAACCTAAAGATCAAGGTTACACGAAAATGAAATATTTGTAATAAACTTTTTAAATTGAGTTACGTGTCGTTGAAAATATATGGAATTTTATAACAAGTTAGACTGCCATACTTGCTCTCATTTTGTTTTTCGGGTGTCTTTTTTATCTCAAGCATTTTTGTATTGATTCTTAATTATGCTTAATAAATAAGTTTAAGGGATTCCTTGATAAATTAGGGTATGTTTGTCAGTCTTTTTTTTTAATTTATAATTTCTGCCGGGATTTCGATTGACCTCTCATCTCACCAGATGGTAAGTGACGATGAGGCCGAAGATGGAGCTCGCTTTCATAGATATAGACTTTAGGATGAGATTTAAGTCATAGTATCGAAAAAAACAGTAACCGTGTATAATTTCTGAAAACAACTTCGGCTGTGTGAACTTGGCGCCCGACTTTGAAAAATCATTTTTTTTATATTTTATTCCTATAGATATTCGTATGTAGTTGATTGTAGTAAAAAAAATTTCGTTTGTAGTAGCTCCAAAAAATTTTTTTTTTTACTTTGAAAAAATACCCATCTCCCGGTTTTTCCAAAACTCAACTTTGACAATTCATTCTTGTAAAGAATCGTTTGTAGTTGATTGTAGTGAAGTTAATTTCGTTTGTAGTAGCTCCAAAAAAATTTTAGAGGACTTTGAAAAATCTCATACCGCGGTACTTAACTATAACTATTCAATCATGAAAAAAATCGTTTGTAGTAACTTCTATTCGTTTGTAGTAACATATATTCGTTTGAAGTAACAAAATTTCGTTTGTAGTAACATAAATTCATTTGCAGTGACTAAATTTCGTTTGTAGTGGTGATATTTTCGTTTGTAGTAACTTCTTTTCGTTTGTAGTATTTTCTTTTCGTTTGTAGTAACATAAATTCGTTTGTAGTGATGACAACTTCGTTTGTAGTTACTTAATTTCGTTTGTAGTGGGGTTAATTTCGTTTGTAGTAACATAAATTCATTTGTAATGACGATAATTTCGTTTGTAGTAACTTCTTTTCGTTTGTAGTAACGATAATTTCGTTTGTAGTAACGTAATTTCATTTGTAGTGGTTATATTTTCGTTTGTAGTTACTTAATTTCGTTTGTAGTAACTTCTTCTCGTTTGTAGTGACGAATTTTTCGTTTGTAGTAACAAAAATTCGTTTGTGGTGGTGACAATTTCGTTTGTAGTAACATAATTTCGTTTGTAGTGGGGTTAATTTCGTTTGTAGTAACATAAATTCATTTGTAGTGAGGATAATTTCGTTTGTAGTAACATAAATTCGTTTGTAGTAACTTCTTTTCGTTTGTAGTGACGATAATTTCGTTTGTATTAACGTAATTTCGTTTGTAGTAACTTAATTTCGTTTGTAGTGGGGTTAATTTCGTTTGTAGTAACTATATTTCGTTTGCAGTGACGAACATTTCGTTTGTAGTAACATAAATTAGTTTGTAATGGTGACAATTTCGTTTGTAGTAACTTCTATTCGTTTGTAGTAACATAAATTCATTTGTAGTGACGATAATTTCGTTTGTAGTAACATAAATTCGTTTGTAGTAACTTAGTTTCGTTTGTAGTGACGATAATTTCGTTTGTAGTAACTTTATTTTGTTTGTAGTGACGATAATTTCGTTTGTAGTAACATATATTCGTTTGTAGTAACAAACTTTCGTTTGTAGTAACATAAATTCATTTGTAGTGACTAAATTTCGTTTGTAGTGGTGATATTTTCGTTTGTAGTAACTTCTTTTCGTTTGTAGTATTTTATTTCGTTTGTAGTAACATAAATTCGTTTGTAGTGATGACAACTTCGTTTGTAGTTACTTAATTTCGTTTGCAGTGGGGTTAATTTCGTTTGTAGTAACATAAATTCATTTGTAATGACGATAATTTCGTTTGTAGTAACTTCTTTTCGTTTGTAGTAACGTAATTTCATTTGTAGTGGTTATATTTTCGTTTGTAGTTACTTAATTTCGTTTGTAGTAACTTCTTCTCGTTTGTAGTGACGAATTTTTCGTTTGTAATAACAAAAATTCGTTTGTGGTGGTGACAATTTCGTTTGTAGTAACATAATTTCGTTTGTAGTGGGGTTAATTTCGTTTGTAGTAACATAAATTCATTTGTAGTGAGGATAATTTCGTTTGTAGTAACATAAATTCGTATGTAGTAACTTCTTTTCGTTTGTAGTGACGATAATTTCGTTTGTATTAACGTAATTTCGTTTGTTGTAACTTAATTTCGTTTGTAGTGGGGTTAATTTCGTTTGTAGTAACTATATTTCGTTTGCAGTGACGATATTTCGTTTGTAGTAACATAAATTCGTTTGTAGTGGTGACAATTTCGTTTGTAGTAACATTTATTCGTTTGTAGTAACTTAATTTCGTTTGTAGTGGGGTTTATTTCGTTTGTAGTAACTTCTTCTCGTTTGTAGTGACGAATATTTCGTTTGTAGTAACAAAAAAATTCGTTTGTAGTAACATAATTTCGTTTGTAGTGGGGTTAATTTCGTTTGTAGTAACATAAATTCATTTGTAGTGACGATAATTTCGTTTGTAGTAACATAAATTCGTTTGTAGTAACTTCTTTTCGTTTGTAGTGACGATAATTTCGTTTGTAGTAACGTAATTTCGTTTGTAGTAACTTAATTTCGTTTGTAGTGGGATTAATTTCGTTTGTAGTAGCATAAATTCGTTTGTAGTGGTGACAATTTCGTTTGTAGTAACTTCTTTTCGTTTGTAGTGGTGTTAATTTCGTTTGTAGTAACATATATTCGTTTGTAGCAACATCATTTCGTTTGTAGTTACATAAATTCGTTTGTAGTGACGATATATTTGTTTGTAGTAACTAAATTTCGCTTGTAGTGGTGATATTTCCGTTTGTAGTAACTTCTTTTCGTTTGTAGTGATGACAACTCCGTTTGTAGTGATGACAACTCCGTTTGTAGTAACTTAATTTCGTTTGTAGTAACATAAATTCATTTGTAGTAACGATAATTTCGTTTGTATTAACTTTATTTTGTTTGTAGTGACGATCATTTCGTTTGTAGTAACTTCTTTTCGTTTGTAGTGACGATAATTTCGTTTGTAGTAACGTAATTTTGTTTGTAGTGACGATAATTTCGTTTGTAGTAACATTTATTCGTTTGTAGTAACAAAATTTCGTTTGTAGTAACATAAATTCGTTTGTTGTGACGATAATTTCGTTTGTAGTAACTCAATTTCGTTTGTAGTGGTGATATGTTCGTTTGTAGTGATAAAATTTCGTTTGTAGTAACATAAATTGTTGCGATGACAATTTCGTTTGTAGTGTTGTTAATTAAGTGAAATTAAGTTACTACAAACGAAATTATCGTCACTACAAATGAATTTATGTTACTACAAACGAAAATATCACCACTACAAACTAAATTATCGTAACTGCAAATGAATTTTTGTTACTGCAAACGAAATTAACACCACTACAAACGAAAAGAAGTAACTACAAACGAAATTGTCACCACTACAAACGAATTTAAACGAAATTTTATCACTACAAACGATAATATCACCACTACAAACGAAATTTAGTTACTACAAACGAAATTATCGTCACAACAAACGAATTTATGTTACTACAAACGAAATTTTGTTTCTACAAACGAAATTACGTTACTACAAACGAAATTATCGTCACAACAAACGAATTTATGTTACTACAAACGAAATTTTGTTTCTACAAACGAAATTACGTTACTACAAACGAAATATTAGTCACTACAAACGAAAAGAAGTTACTACAAACGAAATAAACCCCACTACGAAATTAAGTTACTACAAACGAAAATATTACCACTACAAACGAAATTGAGTTACTATAAACGAAATTACGTTACTACAAACGAAATTATCGCCACTACAAATGAATTTAAGTTACTACAAACGAAGTTGACATCACTAGAAACGAATTTATGTTACTACAAACGAAAAGAAAATACTATAAACGAAAAGAAGTTACAACAAACGAAATTAACCCCACTACAAACGAAATTTAGTTACTACCAACGAAAAGAAGTTACTACAAACGAAATTATCGTCACTACAAATGAATTTAAGTTACTACAAACGAAATTAAGTTACTACAAACGAAGTTGTTATCACTGCAAACGAATTTATGTTACTACAAACGAAAAGAAGTTACTACAAACGTAAATATCACTACTACAAACGAAATTTAGTCACTACAAACGAATTTATGTTTCTACAAACGAATTTATGTTTCTACAAACGAAATTTTGTTACTGCAAACGAATATATGTTACCACAAACGAAATTATCGCCACTACAAACAAAATAAAGTTACTACAAACGAAATTATCGTCACTACTAACGAAAAGAAGTTACCACAAACGAAAAGAAGTTACTACCAACGAATTTATGTTACTACAAACGAAAAGAAGTTAGTACAAACGAAATTGTCACCACTACAAACGAATTTATGTTACTCTTAACGAAATATTCGTTACTACAAACGAAAAGAAGTTACTACAAACTACTAGTGATGACAACTTCATTTGTAGTAACTTAATTTCGTTTGTAGTGGGGTTAATTTCGTTTGTAGTGGTGATATTTTTGTTTGTAGTAACTTAATTTTGTTTGTAGTGGGGTTAATTTAATTTGTAGTGACGATAATTTCGTTTGTAGTAATTTCTTTTCGTTTATAGTGACGATAATTTCGTTTGTAGTAACATAAATTCGTTTGTAGTGACTATAAGTTCGTTTGTAGTAACTTCTTCCCGTGTGTAGTAACATACATTCGTTTGAAGTGACAAAAATTTGTTTGTAGTAACTTCTTTTTGTTTGTAGTAACTTAATTTCGTTTACTATTAAATATATAATAATAATATATATATAATATAAAAAATAATATATAAATTCGTTTGTAGTGACGAAAATTTCGATTGTAGTAACATAATTTCGTTTGTAGTGGTGATATTTTCGTTTGTAGTAACTTCTTTTCGTTTTTCGTCACGACAATTTCGTTTGTAGTAACTTTATTTCGTTTGTAGTGGTGTAATTTCGTTTGTAGTAACATAAATTCATTTGTAGTGACGATAATTTCGTTTGTAGTAACTTCTTTTCGTTTGTAGTAACAAAATTTCGTTTGTAGTAACATAAATTCGTTTGTAGTGATGACAACTTCATTTGTAGTGGGGTTAATTTCGTTTCTAGTAACATAAATTCATTTGAAGTGACGATAATTTTGTTTGTAGTAACTAAATTACGTTTGTAGTGGTAATATTTTGGATTGTAGTAACATAAATTCGTTTGTAGTGATGGCAACTTCGTTTGTAGTAACTTTATTTTGTTTGTAGTGACGATAATTTCGTTTGTAGTAACAAAATTTCGTTTGAAGTAACATAAATTCGTTTGTAGCGACTAAATTTCGTTTGTAGTAACATAAATTCGTTTGTAGTGATGACAAGTTCGTTTGTAGTAACTTCTTTTCGTTTGTAGTGACGATAATTTCGTTTGTAGTAACATAAATTCGTTTGTAGTGACGATAATTTCGTTTGTAGTAACTAAATTACGTTTGTAGTGGTAATATTTTGGATTGTAGTAACATAAATTCGTTTGTAGTGATGGCAACTTCGTTTGTAGTAACTTTATTTTGTTTGTAGTGACGATAATTTCGTTTGTAGTAACAAAATTTCGTTTGAAGTAACATAAATTCGTTTGTAGTGACTAAATTTCGTTTGTAGTAACATAAATTCGTTTGTAGTGACAACAAGTTCGTTTGTAGTAACTTCTTTTCGTTTGTAGTGACGATAATTTCGTTTGTAGTAACTTTATTTTGTTTGTAGTGACGATAATTTCGTTTGTAGTAACAAATTCGTTTGTAGTGACTAAATTCCGTTTGTAGTGGTGATATTTTCGTTTCTAGTATTTTCTTTTCGTTTGTAGTAACATAAATTCGTTTGTAGTGATGACAACTTCGTTTGTAGTAACTTAATTTCGTTTGTAGTGGGGTTAATTTCGTTTGTAGTAACATAAATTCATTTGTAATGACGATAATTTCGTTTGTAGTAACGTAATTTCGTTTGTAGAAACTTAATTTCGTTTGTAGTGGTAATATTTTCGTTTGTAGTTACTTAATTTCGTTTGTAGTGGTGTTTATTTCGTTTGTAGTAACTTCTTTTCGTTTGTAGTGACGAATATTTCGTTTGTAGTAACATAAATTCGTTTGTAGTGGTGACAATTTCGTTTGTAGTAACTTCTTTTCGTTTGTAGTGGTGTTAATTTCGTTTGTAGTAACATAAATTTCGTTTGTAGTGGTGATATTTTCGTTTGTAGTAACTTCTTTTCGTTTGTAGTATTTTCTTTTCGTTTGTAGTGATGACAACTTCGTTAATTCGAATATTCGAAAATTCGATAATTTCGTTTGTAGTAACTTAATTTCACTTAATTAACAACACTACACACATTTTACATTATTCTCGTTTGTAGTTACTTAATTTCGTTTTTAGTCGTCTTTATTTTTTACATTTTCGTCACCACTAACGAATTTATGTTACTACAAACGAAAATAAGTTACAACAAACGAAATTATTGTCTCTACAAACGAATTGATGTTACTACAAACGAAAAGAAGTTACTACAAACTAAATTATCGTCACTACAAACAAATTTATGTTACTACAAGGGAAATTAACAACACTACAAACGAAATTGTCATCGCTACAAACGAATTTATGTTACTACAAACGAAATTAACAACACTACAAACGAAATTAAGTTACTACAAACGAAATTAACGCTAATACAAACGAAAAAAAGTTACTACAAACGAAATTATCGTCACTACAAACGAATTTAGGTCACTACAAACGAAACCAAGTTACTACAAAGGAATTTAACGCTACTACAAACGATAGAAAGCTAGTACAAACGAATTTATGTTACTACAAACGAAAATAAATTACTAAATAGAAAATGTCGCTAATGTAAACAAAATTAAGTTACTACAAACGAAAATAAGTTACTATAAACGAATTTATCGTCAGTACAAACGAATTCATGTTACTACAAACGAAATAAAGTTACTACAAACGAATTTAACACCACTTCCAATGAAATCAAGGTACTACAAACAAAACTAACGCTACTACAAACGATAGAAAGTTACTATAAACGAAATAGACGATGCTACAAACGATATAAAGTCACTACAAATGAAAGTTTCGCTGCTACAAACCAAATTAAGTTACTACAAACCAAATAAAGTTACTACAAACGAAATTGACGTCACTACAAACGAATGTATGTTACTACAAACGAAAAGAACTTACTACAAACGATTTTTTTCATGATTGAATAGTTATAGTTAAGTACCGCGGTATGAGATTTTTCAAAGTCCTCTATAATTTTTTTGGAGCTACTACAAACGAAATTAACTTCACTACAATCAACTACAAACGATTCTTTACAAGAATCAATACTCAAAGTTGAGTTTTGGAAAAACCGGGAGATTGGTATTTTTTCAAAGTCAAAAAAAAATTTTTTGGAGCTACTACAAACGAAATTTTTTTTACTACAATCAACTACATACGAATATCTATAGGAATAAAATATAAAAAAAATGATTTTTCAAAGTCGGGCGCCAAGTTCACACAGCCAACAACTTCGTGAGTAAAAAGGTCAGAAGTTTCCACCTTTGGGTAGACGAGTTCATAACTCGAAGGCCGCATGGGGCGTCACATACTAGGTGGATCAAATAGCAAGGAAAGGCGACGTATAACCTATACTAAAAATCTTTAGGTTTATTCAGCTTTTCATTAATTATTTCACTGATTCTAAATAGGTTAAATAAACGTGAAATAATACTCTCTTTACCTTAGCAATAAGCAATTCAATAACCTTATGGATGCAGACGTTTTCTAACAAGTAAACGTGTCTTCAAACAGTCGTTTAACATATTCGATCAACCTGTTTTACAATTAACAGAGGCAATTATTATCGTTTCACAGACTGAACACTGTGTATTCATTTTAATGTCAAATAGAGCGTGAATTCCGTACACTCAGTGTGTTGTTTTCGGTGTTATTATTTAAGGAGAAATTATTCCAAGAGCATTTACATACGTAGATAGTCTCCAGCAGATCTACATATTACAAGAATGAGATAATTATTATTATGTTGAAATCTATTTATTTTTTGTTGTTTTTTAAATGAATTTGTAAATCAATTGTAACTACATCTTACCTAGAGGGGGGTGGCATGAGTCTCATAGCACAGGGAAAACATATTTAGGCCCCCGGTATGCATGAAAAGAAAAAAAATATTACGATAAGAGGTAACTTGTGCGGCAATTATTTCAAAATAGATTTTTTGTGTTTATTTACAAACAAATTTTTGTAAGTGACTTGCCCTTTCGTGTAACGGATCATAAACGACTCAATCAAATCGAGAGATTTTTCTCCTAGCTCGTATTCTCTATGAACTTAAAACCTCTTAGGGAACGTACCCATACTACGTGACCCATTCTTTTACAATTTTTACCAATATATTTTTTTTTAATATATTAATTATATATTAATTTTTTTTAACATATAAAGGTCTAAATAAGAAACTCTGGCCAATAAAACTTCATCAACTACTAGCTGTCTCTCACGGATCCACCACCGTTCCCTTACCCATTTCCGCCGTGAAGCATATTTATTACTGCATTTCTGTTTGAAAGTAAAGGGAACAAGTGAAATTACAGGCACATGAGACTTAACTTCGCCTCAGGGTTGACAACGCATTAGCAATGCCCCTTGGGTTGCAAATGTCCATAATGGCAGCGGTCACCACTAACCACTGCCTGTAAATCGGCCTCCTTTTTATAAAAAGAAACAAAATTTCCTTCAAGGTTTTCCTTCGCCGCTAATTAATTATGAGTCTAAATGTATGCTTAAACTGAAAGATACAGTACTTTATTTCGTAGGTCGGCTCATCAATAAGCCACCATGGTCTTTTAATGGTATTGGTCTATAAATTAACAGCCGCAGTTTCTATAGAGGCACCAAGTCGATTTACTTCTTAATTGTTCGATACACGAAACAATAGGAGTGCAAAAACAATGGAGACATTACTTTACGCTACACTTTTACTTTTCTTTATCTGTGACCTTAATATGAAGAACTGCTGTAGAAACCATGGTCTGGCGTTAATTTTAACGACTATCTACTTATTAGCAAACGGTTATTAAACGAAGAGGAATTTCATTAATAAAAATTTGAGATTGAGGACAATCGCCATCCCGTAAAAAATAAAAAACTCGGGTCAAAATGTTTAAAATATTGAATTGTCATCGGTCCTCAATAAATATGCCAAATATCGAGTTAATACGACGTTTGGAAGGGGGTCAAAATCATGTTCAAAGTTTCCGTTACACACTAACATACTAACATACGTCTGAAGCTAATAAAATCATATTAAAAATGGCGTAGTTTCATATCTCCCACTTTTGAGTGTACCAAAAAGGTCAGTACAGTCATTGTCATCTTCGTGTCCTATTATCAATCCTAATGGTTCAGCGCGATTTGTATATGCTTAGTCCATCGCCATTCGATCCATTACAATTAATTAACTTGGCTTTAGTCAAGAATACCATTCGTAACTCAACTAGTTTATAATTAAAACAATCAAGATAGCTTGTCCACATATTCTTTACACTCTGTTTGGTTTAATAGAAAGCAGACATAAGTATGGTGTTTTTGCTTCTCGTAAGTATTACATTATAACACAATTTTTGGAAAAATATCCGGCTCGAAGGACTAGTTTTACAGAAATTAAGAAAAGTTAGCTATTGTGTAGCTAGCTATATATTGGTTAGGTCATATTTAAAATTCTGTAATTTATGGTACTTACCCCTAACACAAACATCCAGAACAATGTTCACACACGACGACTACATCTGATCATAAGCTAAGCAGAGCTATGGTCAAGTAGGCCGAAAAACAAGCTGACGATCTGTCTGATGGTAAATGGTCACCACCTATGGAAATTTACATCGCCAATGCGTTGTCGACCCTGAGACGTAAAGATGTTATGTCTCATTTCTCGCTTGTAATTTCACCTGGTCTTTTCTAACCGAAACTATAATACAAGTGGAATTATGCTTCACGGCGTAAATGGGTTTAGTACTTCCCCGGACGAACTCTACAAGAAGAACTCTACTTGTCAATATATGAGTGACCGCGTTGATATTTTTTTCTTAGGAATCGATTTATTGTGCAATAATACGGACATCATTGTTAAAAGTATTGATGAGCAATACAACTTAAGTTTAAATATATTGTTCAACATATTTTATAAAAAACCGCCATCTACTTGATCCTATGAGCAACGGAGTAACCTTTGCTGGATGATAAGCATTGCGAATGACTAAATATAAATTTAGAAAAAAAACATCTGATCTCATCCTGCATTGGCAATATTATTAAGTATGTCAAGCGTAAGGCATACAAATATGCAATTAAATATTAGAATGACCTTCTGGACGTACAATTAAAATGCATTACGCATTCCAAGAACGAATAGGTCATATTGGTTTGTTCTACTGATTAGGTATTGTTTTTTTATGTGAAGTAAGCCGACAAACAGGCGGACCGCCTGATGGTAAGTGGTCACCGCCGCTTATACACATTTCCAACACCAGGGGATCGCTAAATCGTTGTCATGAAGTATGTAGTCTCATGTGCCTGTAATTTCTCCGGCCCCCTTACCTTTCTAACCGAAACAAGTGCACAGCTGCGTATAGATATGTACGCTGTAAGAAAGAGGTGTACCCAATTCTTAGAACATGTCTGTTTGTTCTGTGTCTACGGATGATATGGACGTTACCTGGCTACTCGAAGGTACCCCCTAGCTAGTTCCTCTTTAGGTTTGATGTGCTTAGCAACATCGGCTACATGGTCATTCACCATGGTGAGGTTGTGGTCATGGCTATACCTACGTTATTTATAAAACGCAAGTCTATAAAGAATTAATTAAAAAAGCTTCATAAATATGTAAATCAAAAATGGTTTCCAAAGTACAATTTCAGCATAGTTTGGAATCAGGTAACCATGCTACTAATATAATAAATCCGAAAGTTTGTATGTATGGATGCTTGCATTACCAAATGAATTTAGATGAAACATGGCACTTATATAGAGAATCCCCTGGAATAACACATAGAATACTTTTTGTGCTGGGGAAATGTTACATCCCTTGGGAACGCGGATGAAACTGCAGGGAACAGCTAGTGTATCCCATGGCCCAGGATATTAACGGCCATGTAAAGCATAAATACATATAATGTTTTTTAATTAGGTAAATTAGATATAAATGTTAGATCATTATAAGTAATTGTTTAAATGCCTTATTCATATCACATCATACTTCACGGACACACGCAATATTGCCATGCATTTTAAATGCAGTGCCATTTGCAATGTCTAATTAAACATTCTGAGGGGACTGTCTTAGGCTAAACTTGGTATAATTTAGATATCAGCAACATGCTGCTGATTTATATAGTTCTATTTTATTTACTTGCTGTCCCCCGCGGATTTACCCGCGTTCCTGTGGGATGTCACATGTATTATACATAAAAACCTTCCTCTTTAATCACTCTATCTATTAAAATACCGCATCATAATCCGTTGCATAGTTTAAAAGATTTAGGCATACATAGGGATATAGGGACAGAGAAAGCGACTTTGTTTTATACTATATAGTGATTTGGCACACAAAACAGAACACAATCAAATAAGCATAATAAGGTTACAGGAACAAAGTTCTGTACCAAATGGGAATAAAAGAAGTTTACTACTACAATCAACTATTATAACATAATTCTTCTGTCCATGTGTATGATAGTGAACTCCTAAATGGCTGGATATATTTTGATGAAATCTTGCTATATAAAATTGCTATTTCAGAATGGTTTCAATTAGACCCAGTAGATCGAATTCCTTCATTTTTCTTTGGACTTATTTCAACAGGACAAGTTCGAACATCAGTAAATAAGAATTTTTAAAAATGTATAAAGGTTTTTCAAAATCCAGCCCCGAGTGCCTATCTGTCTATCAGGCGGCTGTATCTCATGAACCTCAATATGAAGACTGTTAATTATTTACTGTGTGTACTACTATCGATGCTATGACAAGAAATAATAAAAAAAAAACCTATGGTGAAACTATTATACGCTAATTATAATTTTTTTTTATGAACTTAGTAGGTAAGTATAAAATAAATACCATTTTTAATGAGTTGTAATAAACAATATTTAAACTTAATTATACTTGAAGGAGATTACTGTTATTATTTACTTATTTGCTTCTGATATGGAATTAGTGGTATATTATTTTATTTGAAAATTATCTTGACCTCCTTGGTTCTAAAAGGTATGGAATTAATCCAGTACATATTCTTCTTCATGTATTAGTTCCAATTTAGAAATCAAAACATGTCCAGTTAAGTACCAAACAGTTTATAAACATTAAGGAATGCTGTAATAGGTTTTAAGTTACAGTAGTACAGTAAATCTTACGAAAATTGCGTTAAAATGTAAAATTAAGCAACTTGCATAGTTTTTTAGACATCGCGATAGCCTTTTAAGCTCTAATTCGTAGTCTAAATTAAAAAAAAAATACATGAATTATATTACCATTGAAAAATCTAGTTAGCAATCATCAAAGCATCTGATAACTACGATTCGTTCAATACGAGCGGTTTATCGGGACAATTTCTATGAAATGTGGGCCGCTAGACCGGTCCATGCGAGACCGCGGACCGCGCAGTTATTTATTGACTTAAAATACATGACCTACCTTCATATCCGACACGATTTGCTGATAAAGATTCCATAACGGTGAACAATCCTTCTCAGTAGTCCCCTCCATTGTTATTTATTGACACAGCAAACACAAAAAAAAAACACGATTAAACAACAGAAACTCGATCACAGTTACTAACGCCGTATCGCGCCATTAAAAATCTCCGCCAACTGTTGCATTTTAGACTTTTCGCTCCCTTTACGATAGTTCGAATGGTTTATAAAATTACCTACATTTCACTTCATGTTTCAAGGCACAATACAAACGTAGAAAACACGATGCAACAAATCAATATTTATAAACATGAATACCCTCCATGTAATCTCGTTCTGTGGGGCAAATCGTTGTAGCATCACTGAACTTCACATGAAATTTATTTATTTATTATTTAGAAATAAGTTACGCAAATATTTACACCCACATTCATTCAATAAAACAATTTTTTTCACAAAATTTCATACGAAAGCACTCGGACTGGACGCTCAAGCAGCAAGTCGCATTTTCTTTCATGAAAGAAAGAACGACAGTGAACGACACTCGCTCGCTCGCTCGCTCGACAGACTACCAACCAATACACGGAGACTAGTGAGAGAATGACCAACCAACAGACAGAATTCGAAGTCTCGGAAATGTCCACATGTAAATCGATTCATTTGTCTTCAATTATCGGTATATTTGAAGAAAACTAACTCGGTATATCCAACTAATAATATAAATGCGAAAGTATGTGAGGCTTGATGGATATTTAGAACTTTTTAACAAAAAAATGAATAAACATTTGCTTCACTCAACCGTACTACGTTTTAACCCACGTTCCCTCAGGAACTAATCTATGACGGACTAGTCTCCGAAGCTACTCTATCTATTAAAATCATATAGAATCATACTAAACTATGTTATTGTCTATGTCACTCCGGAATTCAAGTGACATTTTTTGCATTATGTGTCGCTGAACTTGTTTGTTAATCAGGCATCTGAAATTTTATATATACTATATATATAAAAAACTTGACGGCCATATTTACTTTTATAAAGTAACCTCTGCGCTTGTTGTTTGACAGAGGACGTGATTGAAAGAATGCGCGCTGTAAATATCGTTTAAAACTGATGCATCGGTTGGAATTATCACTTGTAAAGAAAAATAAAACTAAGAATGTTGTGTATCATAAAACATTAGAATATTAAACACTATCTTTTTACTTTTTCTTTATAATTTCCCAATTCGGATTCAGTATTCATAATTAGGGAACGTACCCATACTACGTGACCCATTCTTTTACAATTTTTACCTCCCTCCCCCCCTTGGTGACCACGCGTAATATATGCCAAGACTAATTCGTACTATTATACTATTATAAATACGGCTTTCAACGATATTTCGCAAATAGAATGACAAAAAAATCGCTTAATAAGGCACGCCATATTTGAATAAAGCTAAAAGGCGCGAGATTTCCTTATAGGTTATTGACTACAGGAGTCCCTTGTGACTAAGCGTGGAATGCTGAAAACCTTACTCCCAATGAATGGGTCACGTAGTATGGGTACTTTCCCTTAAGATTGTACAAGCCTGTGTGTTCAGCTTAGCCGTTAGAAATAAAATTGCAAAAAATCGGTAGATTGACTTCAATTATTTGTTAAACAGTGACAATTATCGGTAAGCTCCGTTCCCTGAATTTTAAGTTAAACCAACTACAATTGTACGTAATACTATTTATGAATTTAATATTGTTTTTTGTTACGTCGTATGTTTCATCAATAAAACTCTATTTAACAATGTTTTATAGAATTCTTAATTAGAACTACTTAAGATTTTGTCGCATGTTGCATAAATGCTTTTATGGAACTGTTTTTGGTAATTCTTTATTTAATTTATGGAAGTAAGGGATCCTTTACGAATCATTATTTATTCTCTGCTGAGTTTCACGAGTTTAGTTTTTCCGAGAATTTCTATATAACCGTGGAAATCTTTATGATGTGTAAAAATAAAAAGAAGTTGTAGATGTAATATGTAGTTAATAGACGATCTGTTCATTTGGTAAATAAAGGTTACCGTGATGACGTAACCTGATACCTGATGACGTAAAGGTTTGAATTATCACAATTAAATTCCTTCAACATGTGTTCTAAAACAATGGAAATTTAAGTAGTTTTTAACCAGGAACTTCACCAGGTACTACTTTCCTACTTATTTTGACCAGATGAGACCTGATAGTGTGACCATACTGTAAAGTCTTAATTTATGTTTAAAATAATAATATCAATTCTTTTCAAGATCCTGCCAATGTTGAGTTTAATATATTTATTCCACCATATATCGTTTCATTCGCTTCAATTCACTTTCTTCTTCAGTGTAGCACTTTGGTGATGATTGTAGTACCAATTTTGCTCTAACATATTCACATTGGCACAACACTACTTTCGTGACATTACATCATCGTTCAAAACTATTGTCAATTCAAATTCATGAGCGGACAGAAGTCAGATCGGTCATCAACCAACGCCAGTGTTGTTATACATCATTTGTAGTGTTTTCAAGGAGATTTTTCAGATAGCTCTAACATTTCTATCAGCCACGATTATGAAAACGTGCTTGTGAATAAAATGTCTAAAGTTATAAACAGCGACGGTGTTCGAGCCGGCTGCATTTACAGGATAGCACTTGAAAACTTTGTGTAAGTCCGATTATGTTCGCGCCTTTTCAGCTTTGATATGATTAATGTATTACTGGGTGTTTTGTGATCGTTGTATCGGTTAGTTCTATCTTGTTTGGCAGAAACAAGTTACATTAGTGAATTAACAAAGAAATGGTCACTAAAGTTATTTATGTTGGTAGTAAAAAAGCAATGATTTGAAATTACAAAAGACGAATCTAATATTCTTCAGAGGGGGATCTAAAATTCTTCCATATGCAGGTTAAATGTTAATTAATTCAGCTTATGGGCTCTATAAACAGTCAGAGAAATATAAAAATAGATCATTTAGAAATTTGTTTATATTCTATCAATCATCAGGAATGCTCAATTTTTTTAATTTTACATCTCATTTCAATCATAGAAATAAGCTTAACCCTAACCCAATTAGCTTAAGATATATAATAACTTCTACTTGATCTGATCTGTTGAACCGGTTCAGAGCTGAGTTACACATGTCTAGCTTCTCATACTACAACAACTGCTTAGTTTGGGATCAGATGACAGTGTGTAAAGTATGTCCTAGGTTATTTATTAAAAATGGTTATGGTGTGGTTTGTGTAGGTATATACAATTTATCTAAACATATTGGACTGAGTCATTGTTAAAACAACAGTACCATAGTTCAGAATTTGGAATTTAATTATGATTTTGCCTTTTTGCTGTGCGCAATAGAGTTCATAATTGTACTTAATGAGTTAATTAACCAACTAAGGTGTACATTGTGGAACGCTTCTAAATATGAACATGCAATTGAAGAACCATAGAAAAAATGGTATGCTCTAACATATGTATAACTACTTTACATTAAGTTTTAGAGTAGTAGACCTCTCAGTGCAGAGTTTGTCCGGGGAAGTACTACCACCTTACCCATTTCCGCCATGAAGCAGTAGTGCACTTGTATGACTGTGTTTCGGTTAGAAAGGTAAGGGGGCCGGTGAAATGACAGGCACATGAGACTTAACAACATGACGTCTCAGGGTCGACAATGCATTGCCGAGGCCCCAATGCGGTGACCACTTACTGTGACGTGGACCGTCTGCTTGTATGTTGGCCCAAGTGGTATAAAAAAAAAATCTGTATGGTGGTCTTTGCATGAAAGAATAACTCACATCCATACTTACAAAACTTTCGCATTTATAATATTAAAAGGATTTTGTTATTGTTTGTAAGGTAGCTATTATGCAGATTTATATAGTAAAAAGTTAATTACATCACTTTTAGAACTTACAAGCAAGTGGAACTGTACCCGAATTTGTCGCTAAACTTGATAATTGGTCCAAATGGAACTGGGAAGTCAACATTTGTGTGTGCCATCATTCTGGGGCTCTGCGGGAAGACCAGTGTCATTGGACGTGCTAAGAAGGTAACCTTAATCATTGCTATCATTACTACACAACAAAAAGTTTTGGGTTCACATGGGAAACTTAAGATAATTTCTGTGGCCTGGTGCGAAAAGGGCCAAAGTATGTTTTAATGAAATGAGATTGTTTCTAGTTTATTGTATATGTATGTATTGTATTTATATTTTACTTAAAAACATAAATCAAATAAATTGGTATAATAATGTACGCATTTAACAGGCCAGTTGGCTTGGTGGTTAGCGACCCTGACTGCCAAGTCGCAGGTGGCGGGTTCGATCCCCACCCAAAACAAAGATTTATGTGCATGAACATGTCTGTTTGTTCTGTCTGAGTGTAAATCACTACATAGTATAACGTCTAAGAGTAAAACTCACCAAGGGGTGTGGGGGTGTCGAAAAATCGCCAAAATCACCTAACGTAATTAATGGATGCCCCCTTAATAGTTAATGTTACATGATAGTTATATATGTCAGATGTCCTTTGTTTATTTTTGTCACCTGGATAGTTCTTAGCTATTGTTGGATCCAGTAGGTACGACTGCTATCGAGATCAGGTATTTTAAGGCTCCGTTCCCAAGGGTCAAACGAAGCCTATGTCTGTCACCAGGCTGTATCTCATGAACCTCATGAAATTATTTTTTTCAGATTTTCACAGATGAAGTTTCTATGTTGCCGCTATAACAACAAATACAGAATTAATATTTAAGGGGGCTCCCATACAACAGCCATGATGTTTTGCCGTTTTTATTTTTTGTCCATAATTTTTTTTTCTCTACGAAGACGTGAAGTTATTGTAGCTCTTAGCGCCACCTACTGGGCAAAGCAACGTAGCTAGTGTAGTATATTAAATCAATGATTTTTTGTTTCATTGTTTCTACGTTATGCCTTTATCCGATTTCGATAAAACTTTATCAACTTGTTGCTAGCACTTGTGCGAAGGTTACAGGCATAGTATAATTAACGTACAGTAGGGTGCGCCAGTGTCGCATCGGCTAATGTATTTCAAGAGCACTTCTGCTACTCTACAATCATACTTTGCGTTACGCTTTACGTTTTCAATACATTTATATATATTATCAGCAAAAAAATAAATTTTATTCCTTCTAGCATTCCGTATCTATCTATCTATTTGCCGTGAACCTATATACGAATATAATATACAGGGTGTTACAAAACTACCCGTAGTGCCGATAGAAGGTTAAATGGGGCCTTATAATGAGTCCATTCGCAATATTAAGGAACCTTAGTAACTGTGTATAAAAATTTAAAAAAAAGGATTTTTATGAATGTAAAATAGAAAAACTATTAAAGTAGACAATTATTAGGTAAAACAGAAATGCCTATATATACCTTTCTGTTAAATAATCTGGTTCCCTGACATGACAGCTTACTGGGGTTGTTGGCGCGAAAGTTTGTATGTATACGCAAAGACTACCCAACGGAAATGGATGAAACTTGGCACATAGATAGAGCATATATTGGAATATTATATAGGCTACTTATCCCGGGAAAATGTTAAATCTCTCGAGAACTCGGGAGAAAACGCGGGGGACAGCTAGTATATACATATATATAAAGATCTAGGCATACGTACAAACAACGGGAGCGACTTTATTTTATAATATACTAGCTGCCTCCCGCGGTCCGGGGGACTGTAATGTCTACTCTACTCTCTGTCGGACAAACTGACTAACGCGCTCAGTTAAAATAATTGCAATTCATTTAAATTCTCGCTTTTTCTCTACTATATTATGCATGTATTATACACATAAACTTTCCTATCTATTAAAAAACCGCATCAAAATCCGTTGCGTAGTTTTAAAGATTTAAGCGTACATAGGGATATAGGAACAGAGAAAGCGACTTTGTCTTATACTATGTAGTGATTTTTATATTTATACCAACATGTGAATAAACAGACATGTTCATGCACACAAATGTTTGTCCTGGGTGGAAATCGATCACGACCTGCGACTTGGCAGTCAGTAACCAAGCCAACAGGCCTGTCAAATCATAATCAAATAATTTCAGATATCAGAATACGTCCGAAGCGGTTGCGAGACTGCGACAATAGAGATAGAGCTGTACCAACAGCCCGGCAAACGTAACGTGATCATCACTCGCTCGTTCAACATGAAGGATGTATCCACATGGCGCATAGATCATAAGTTAGTCCGGGAGAAACAAGTGCAGGAGTTGATTGCTTCGTTAAATATACAGGTATTTATGACCATATTTTCTTAGTTTTGCAGGATCTCAATAACGTGCAATGCTTTGTCGTCGATGGAGTCAATTTTGTAGTACAGTGCCGGCTCTACGAATGTTGTGCAACGTTACTCGTGCACAAAACCATCAATCTGTTATGAAATTGGTTTACACATTGAATTCGTGAGAGTTATGCAATTCGGGTCTACTGGCACAAAATCCAATGGCAGTTTAATAGAAGTGGGGGTACCACAGGGATCCATTTTGGGACCTTTATTGTTTTTAGTATATATCAATGATTTGCATGCAAATGGCTTTTCTGATAGTCTTGTTAGCTGATACATAAAATCAATTAATTTACATTATTAATCGGGATTATTTAATTTAACATAGCAAATTGCATGCGACAAAAAAAATATTAAGCTCATACAAATGTGCATACTTCTTTGATTTATAAACAACAAACTATACCATCCGCAGGTCGACAATCTCTGTCAGTTACTACCCCAAGACAGAGTCCAGGACTTCTCCAAGATGGATGCTCAGCAACTGCTCCGTAGTACTCTGTCTGCTGTGGGTGGTCAACAAAGCGTTGCAGAATTGGAAGAGTTGATAGAATGTCGAATGCAACATCGCGGGCTGTCCACGAAGCTGCAGAATAATGCGCAGCTGATGCAGGAGCAACTGCGGCTTAATGAAAGGTAATTATTCAAACACTTTAATTAGTAACACTATTCACATTTTAGTGTTATTTATTTACGTGATTGGTACCTATATTATGCACATTGTAAATATAAAATTTAAATCAATATATGTTATATATCAGTTTCTGGTTTCCATAGTACAAGCTCTTTTTAGTTTGGGACCAGATTGCCGTGTGTATAGATATTCCCAGGATATTTATTTAAAAAAAAAATTAAATAAAAAAAAAAGACAGATTTTTAAAATTTTATTAAAAGAAATAAAAATGTTACCTTGATGAGTTTCGTGCCGGTTATTCTCAGTTGAAGGCTACTTCTGAACCGGTGGTAGCTTCAGTAACTTTAAATTTGACCATCATTAGTGTTCTCTTTAGGCATATTGCGCAAACGGAGGCGAGTGTGATTTGGCGTAGTTAAAGTTTAAATGGAAAACAAAAGGAGTGCAAAATACCTAAATTGATATATATTTATTGTTACAAACATTAAATTAATTAAAATAAGCAATTACACACTATCTTTACAATATAAATAGCTTACGCTCATACAGCCAATGTCAAACAGAAAATTCAAAAAAGTTCTATGCAATGATCATAGAGGTTATATACTCCAACAAAAAACCTCAATGAAGTTCAAACTTAAATTATATTGGATTACGGTCGAATTTCGATCGCCAGGCGACCACTAGTATTAATACATAAATATCACCCAACAGATTAAAAGTAACAATAGACGCAATGCAACAACGTAAAGATATTGAGAAACAAATAGCCATATGTGAAAAAAAGAAGCTATGGATGGAATATAACGACTTGAGAGCTAAAGTACTTGAATATAACGAGGATAAGAAGAAATCTGTGAAACTGGTCAATGCCCATAAGAGTAAAGTGGAGCCATTGGAAAAGTTCATACAGAAAGCTAAGGGCGGGATCAGTAAGCTGGAGCAGGAGAAATTATCCACTGTAAGTATATTAATTAAAAAAAAAATAAGCTGAGTTTTGGCAATAGTAAAACAATGGTTTAAACGGTTCTGTACCAGTATCGTACAAAAAGATCTTTATGGTAAGACTGGGATGCTTCTACTTAAGTCATTACTAACGCTATGACAAGTAATTGCACAATTATACAATGGCACAATTGTAGAGCTTGTTCGCTCGCCTCTGTTCAAATTGGTACATATAATTTTAGATATTGACAATTGGGCCTTCAATTGCTGGTTTTAAATCCTCATCGTTCATCAAAGCTTCTCAACCCAGTGGATGAATATTGAGATTATTAACTCTATAACGAATCTCCATAGTAATTGTATCGAAGAATATTTATGCATAGTTGTAAATCAACCAATAAAACTCAATCCATAGATCCATCCCCTATTTTTTAGTTTAGGGCAAATTAGAGGATAAAAATGTTGTCCAATTAAAAAAAAAAAGCTTTTTTGAAGTGAAAACTTCTTTAGCGGCGTTGAGCACTTTTCTTGGGATGGGTATAAAATTTTAAACTCGCAGCAGGACACGTGACCTGATCGAACATTCGTGAGACTAAAAATGCATAATGTTAATGTTCAAGTTTTCACTTCTGCCGGAACTCCCGGAGTGCAACCCGTTGTTTTTTTATAACACTTGTGCCGTCAAACAAGCCGACGGTCCACCTGATGGTAAGTGGTCACCGCCGCCTATGGACATTTGCAACACTTGGAGCATCGCCAATGCGTTGTCGACCCTGAGACGTGTTAAGTCTCATGTGCCTGTTATTTCACCGGCCTTACCTTTCTAACCGAAACCGAAGTATTATGTCCTATTGTGAAATTTGGTCAGTATGTCGCGGTTTCTCGGGCACGTATATGACCGGGCCGACATTGCACGGCCTGGGTATCGAACCTAGTACCTTCAAAATAAAATAATGATATCATTCTACTATTTCAGAATAGAGAAATTCGCACACTGAATGATACAGCAAAGGAAACTGTTGCCGCAGTCAGAACACAAGAATATGCCCTCAAAGAGATCGAGTCTACCTTTCAGGAGAAGTTGGAAAGGCACAAGAATAGAGAGAGAGAGCTGGTGGAAGCGAGAGCTAAACTCGACAAGTTGGTCACTGATAGGAGTACACTGGTCGAAAAAGTTGGTGACGGTGAGTATTTTTTGTACCTCCCGTACATAAGGGTTGCCGTCATCGTATCTCGCTTTCTGGCGCTCTCGATACGATGACGCTACGCTTGCGACAGCTGTTCGTGCTTAGGCCTCTAGACTCTTAGTCACAAAGCTGCCGCTAGATGGCGCTGTACCAATAACGGGCTACTCTACACTGTGCGTGGCCAGACTCGCACTTGGCTGTAATTAAAATAATAATATAAGCGAATACGCTTTGGTACAAGTTCGTGACTACCTACAGGTAAGATTTCTCTGTGTAGAGTACTGGTAGCAGTAGCTAACATCGTCTTATCGGTTTATACAAAAAAAAAAAAAATATATTCAAAAAGATTGATATGCGGAGTGCATACTCATCAATACTAGAAATAAGGATAAACTTGTCACTTCTGCATATAGACCGCAAAAAGTGCAAGGCTCATTTTTAGGACTTAGTGCACGCATCTATAATAAAATCCCTGCTGAAATTTTAAATTTGCCTTTACAAACATTTGAGGAAAGAATTAAGACTGGTTTAGTACAAAAGGCTTTCTACAACACAAACGATTATTTTAATGACGACAATGCTTGGATGTAGCGCTTGCTCCAGCAGGACACATCTTTATGTACAAAATCTTATTTTGAAAAGTTTTTATTGCTGAGTTTGTTGCCGGCTCTTCTCAGTAAAAGCAACCTTCTGAACCGGTGTTAGTCTGACCATTCATAAGTGCATGGGAAGGCCTATTTGAATAAATATTTCATATCACCCGAGCAGTTCCGAAAATCACCGAATATTTCCGAACCCAGTAAAGTCTTTATACTATGCATTTTACTTCCAGAGGCCAAAGTGAAAATGGAACTGGCGGAACTTCACAAACCTATATCGAAAACCAACATAGCGATAGACAGTATGAAGAAACAGAAGCTGGAAGTGCAATATGATCTGGAAAATAATGTGATACCACAGATTAGATTGTATCAGAATAGGTGAGTTTACAGAATATATATATAAACTATATTAAATTCGAACTGGTATCATTAACACTAAACATACCATAACCGGGTCAAATGACCCATTTTGAAATTTGCATTGAAAATGCACGTTTTTATAACAATTTTTCTAGTACATACTCGTATGTTGAAACAGGAATACGCCTTTATTGGATCGGACAGGGTTTTTGTTACATATTGTATATATTGATAGATAGGCAGCGACGTAATAGTTTAGTACCATTTTCTCTGATATTTGTTAATCGCTTTTTTTGTTTATGGGTGTGATTTATTTTCTACTAGCTGTCTCGCGCGGTTTTACCCGCGTTCCGGAGGTCTGCAATACGCGAACTGTGAAACGCGCGCAGTTAAAATAATTGTAATTCATTAAAATTCTCGCCTGTTGGTTTGGTGGTTAGTTGTTGCATGTATGCATGTTCATGCATACAAATGTTTGTCCTGGGTGAAAATCGAACCCGCGACCTTCGGATTGGCAGTCAGGGTCGCTAACCACCAAGCCAACTGGCAAGTTAAATAAAATACTTAAATGAATGTTACAGAATCAAGAACCTAGAGAATGTATATGAGAAACGTCTGGAAACGTTAAGGAATTACAGTGAAGATTGTTACAAAGCCGTGTTGTGGCTCAGAGAGAACATGGACATGTTCGAACATCCTGTCTATGAACCAATGATGCTAGAAGTAAGTACCTGTAGAATTAGCCGAGTTTCAAAAAGGGGAGGTGTCATCTTATATAGGATGGAATTATCTATATTACCTATTTATTTATTTATAATGATTATACAGAAATAACTTTCATTATTATCACTACATAGTATAAAACAAAGTCGCTTTCTCTGTCCCTATATCCCTATGTCCCAATGTATGCTTAAATCTTTAAAACTACGCAACGGATTTCGATGCGGTTTTTTTAATAGATAGAGTGATTGAAGAGGAAGGTTTTTATGTATAATACATGTGACATCCCACGGGAACGCGGGTAAAACCGCGGGTGACAGCTAGTTGTTATTAAATCCAATGTCATAGAATAAATTAAGTAGCAATTCGATGGTTTTATAATTAACTAGCTGTTATCCGTGGTTTCACGCGCGTTCCGGAGATCTGTAATGCGTGAACTGTCAAACATACGAAGGTAAATTAGTCGTTAAGGTTACTGAAATTTTCAAATTTTTCGTTCACTAAGATACTTCTACAAAGTATTAGAAAACATTTAAAAAAAGTATAAGTGTAATCGGTTAAGGTGCTCAAATTATGGCGTGACCAAGGACAAGTATATCAAAAAGACCTACCCGTTTACCTTCATTGTATTGGTGTATACTAACCTACACAACAACAACACAATTCGCAAAAGTTCTTAAAAACTATAAAAAAGTAGAATTAAAAAATGGAAGAAAAAAATTATCTTTGAGAACTGCTCGTAGGGCACCCTCTAGCTTAAGCATGATAGTTTTTGATGCAACACCCCATGATGTGATGCAGTATGTTCCATCTAATCCTACAAATAACTAGTTAACATTGTTTTCTAGATAAACTTCACCGATCCGAAATTCGCCCGTTACCTAGAGTCGACGGTCCCTGCCCGCGACCTCGTGGCGTTCACGTTCGAGTCCAGCCAAGACATGAACCTGTTCCTCAAGAAGGTCAGGATCGAAGGTGGCCTGAAGCGGGTCAATGCGGTGTGTAGCCGGGGAGACAGGGTCAACGCGCAGGGGAATATACAACAGTTGAGGTAAGCAAAATATCTTAATTTCTGATAGGTAAGTAGCTAGATGCAGCGATGATATACGCAAGCTGGCTGGCAGCGGTTGGAAACAAAGAGCTGAGGATCGAGCTCAGTGGCGTGCCATAGGTGAGGCCTATGTCCAGCAGTGGACGGAGATAGGCTGATGATGAATAAATGAGTGAAAGTAGGTGATTACAAAATCATTATTATATTAAAAAAATATATTTTTATTTATGCATTTGTTTGATGTTAATTAAGCAATTACGTTGATGATTTTTTTGTTAATGTAAAATACAGTGTAAACTCTTTATAACGAAACTCAAGGGACTGAGCATTTTTTGTCGTTATAGAGAGTTATCGTTATATGGAGTGAACAAAAAAAACCAAAACAAAGTGAACAAACCAACCAACTTGGGCTCACTTCAACGTTATAGGGAGTTTATCGTTATAAAGGATAACGTTATAAAGAGTTTACACTGTATATAAAAATGAAATATTAAAACAGTCAAAAAGTCAGATAAGATAAAAATTAAAGTGAGAGAAATGATAAAAAAATGTTACCTTGTGGAGTTACTTTCCGGTTATTTTAAGTTGAAGGCTGGCGTCCGAAGCGGTGGTAGCTTCAGTAACTTTGACCTTCATAAGTGTCCTCCGCAGGCCTAAATTGAAGAAAAGGTTACTATCTTCTTTTATAATATCTGGATCCATTAGATCCCTAGACAATGGGGGAAAACTTTATTCCCCGCTCCGGCATTATAGCTAAAAAATTTAAAAAGCTTACGTGTACTTTAGTTAACAGTATTTTCCTAATAAACATGAAATTGCCGCCAAATATATAACCAATAAACTTTTTTTTTTATGTTTCAGCTACCTTGGTTTCTACACGTACCTAGTAGACACGATGTCTGCCCCGCCAGCGATCACCTCCTACCTGTGCAAGCATTACAACATACATAGGATACCTATTGGCAATGAACACACTTATAACAACAGCGGAAAGGTGCCAAACAATATAACCTTCTTTTTTACTGGTAAGTAAATATTCTGAGACATTCTTCACACAGTCATAGGAAGCTATTTAAGCTTTATAATAATAATAACGAAAGTCTTTAACGAGTGCACTACCTGTACCACGTCTCGACGTGGACACTGACGGTGCGACTGGTTCACCTACTCAAAGTCGCTCAGCGAGCTACGGAGAGAGCTATGCTCGGGGGCTCTGAAGGATCGAATTCGAAATTAAGTCATCCGTCAGAGAACCAAAGTTATCGACATAGCTCCATGGATTAGCAAACTGAAGTGGCAGTGGGCTGGTCACATCTGTCGTAGAACCGATAACCTTTGGGGTAGACGTGTTCTAGAGTGGAGACCACGGCTCGGTAAACGTAGTGTAGGGCGCCCTCCAGCTAGATGGAGCGATGATATACGCAAGCTGGCTGGCAGCGGTTGGAAACAAAGAGCTGAAGTTCGAGCTCAGTGGCGTGCCATAGGTGAGGCCTATGTCCAGCAGTGGAGGAAATAGGCTGATAAATGAATGTTCTTTTCCCAAGATATTTATTATTATTCACACGACCATCTGGTCTCAAACTAAGCAGAGCTCGTACTATGGAAACCAGATAACTGATATATTAAATATATTACTTTTTTTTAAATACAAGATATTAACACCCAGACACAGAACAAACAGACATGTTCATACACACAAATGTTTGTCCTGGGTGGGAAACGAACCCGCGACCTTCGGCTTAGCAGTCAGAGTCGCTAACCACCAAGCCAACTGGCCTGTCAAACCTTTATACTACTATATAATTTTTTTTTGTTATGACGGGATTGCGATTGACCTCAATCTCACCTGATGGTAAGTGATGATGAGGCCGAAGATGGAGCTCGCTTTCCCGTTAGTAGCCTATTCACTAGCACTTTTTAATTTTAACATTAGCCGAGGTTTACACTACTTAACCACAGGCGAAAATGTTCTGAAGGGAAAACACCTTTGGACATTTTTTGAAATGGGAAAAAACAAATTTTACTCGCGACACTTACCGACACCTTTGTTTATAAGTATCCGAATTTTTGAAGTTATATTATACTTCTTTAGGCGCATTATGAAAAAATAATGAGAGTGAAATCGCGCATCAGTGTAACACTAAATTCTCACGGATGAAGTTAGCTGATAACAGTCTATCCGGAGCATCGCACAAATCGCAACTAATAGTGTCAATGAGTGGGTGATGTTATTGTCAATAATAACCTAACAGCAAAGAGTTTGGACACTACAATTTCACGACTGTATAGTAAAAAATGCTTTTAGTGCAGTTTTTTTTACCTATCATTTCGGGTATAACTTCTTACGTTCGTACATAAGTACCCATATGTTTTTTGTGTCTTAGGTGTCACCACTTCTAATAAAAGTTGTATGTTGTTTGTTGTCAGAAAACCACAGGTTTAGCGTCCGTGTGTCGGCTTACAGCGGCGTTAAGTCCAGCTCCACTGTAGAGATACGACCAGCCAGGCTGCTCGCGAACACTGTGGACGTTGAACAACAAACCAATTTTAATAAGCAGTGAGTATTAAAAAAAAAATTTAAGCAATTTTTATACCACATGGGTCCACAAACAAGCAAATGGTCCACCTGATGGTAAATGGTCACCGCCGCCTACGGACATTTAAATCATGGCCATCGCCAATGCGTTGTCGACCCTGAGACTTGAAGTTGTTATGTCTCATGTGCCTATAATGTGTTCATCCAGGCTATAAACTATCCACGCGCCAAGTTTCATCCATATCCAATTGGTAGACAGGCCACTTGGCTTGGTGGTTAGCGACCCTGACTGCCAAGACGAAGGTCGCGGGTTCGATTCCCACCCAGGACAAACATTTGTGTGCATGAACATGTCTGTTTGTTCTGTGTCTGGTTGTAAATATCTATATATGTAGGTATTAGGAAAATAAAAAGTAGTGTATGTAGTATATCAGTTATCTTATTTAATGACAATTTATATTTGCACGCCATTATGGCAAAACATGAAGGACTTTGACTAAAGCTTAACATCTATGTATTCATAACCATGTTGTTGGCAAATAAATAAATCCTATCTTATCTTGTAGCTTCAGTAACTTTAAATTTGACCTTCATAAGTGCCCTCCGAAGGCCTAAACTGAATAAATGGTTTTGAATTTTGAATTTTTTTTTAAATCTGGTTTCCATAGTACAAACTCTGCTTTGTTTGGGATCAGATGGCCGTGTGTAAAGAATGTCCCAGAATGTATTTATATCCGTTGAGCGGTTTTTGCATGTTAGTGTAACAAGCATCCTCACAAACTTGCATTTTTTATATTTGTAAGGTGTTTCAAAGCCTTCTAGAGGGAACCTTCAAACATACAATTTTAAGAGGTACAATATTTTTTGTTATTTTCCAGATTATCAGCTTTCGAGCAAATGGCCCAGAGTCATCGGGCTAAGACTCAAGATTTGGATACCAAGCTGGCTACTTTAGAAACTAATCTGAACGAGTTGAACACGAGGCGGAAACGAATCAATGAAGGGGTCGAACGGGTAATTTTAATAATTTTTGAGTAGTAGAGCTCGTCCGGGAAGTACTACCATTCCCATTTCCGCCGTGAAGCAGTAGTGCACTTGTATTACTGTGTTTCAGTTTGAAAGGTAAGGGGGCCGGTGAAATTACAAGCCCATTAGAACTTCACATCTCAGGGTGCGATGCCCCTGGTGTTGCAAATGTCTATAGGCGGCGGTGACCACTTACCATCAGGTGGACAGTCTGCTTGTTTATCCGTATAAAAAACCATGTTAAAATATTGTTCCAGGATATTTATTTATTATATATATTATATTTATAAAAAAAAAAATTAAGGCAAAAGATACTCGATGTCTGCCCCCAAGATACTATCTATACTTATTTTTAGAGACAAAAGGTAGCTGATATCTCTCCCCAAGAAACAATCTAAATGCTCACTAAATATTACCGAGTTCAGTTCTACCGCTTTACCACGAAAACCTTAAAAAACCCTTTCGAATTTATAATTTTAGTTTTGTTCCAAGTTTGATCCAAATTCGTTCAGATCTTTTTAGCATGAAAGAGTAACTAACATCCATACAGACTGATATCCCTTGTATCCCAGTTTTACCTTAGTTTTTACCCGCGTTGTGAAAGGGGGCTAGAAGGAAAAAAAACATACGAAAAGTTGTAACGACACTTATTTTCGAAATTTAAATGATATGGTTTATTATTGGGTTTGTTTTTTTTCATAATTTATTTAAAGGCTACATACAACATGTTAAAAATTCTGTTCCATTTATAAATTTGTATAATTAGTAATTATTAGCACAGTCTTGATCTTTTATTGAATACCTAATACTAAAGACGAGAGATTGCAAGTTTTTCTCAACACTGGACCTAAACTCAGCGTTTTGGTCAATTCCAATGCGTATCTTCGTTCCATCCGGGTGTCCCTTGACACCTCTCAAGTTTTTTTTTATATACTTTTTTTTTTACTGATTTACAAACGTGTCACATTTTCTTCTTGTATAGTTTATGTTACCTTTTAAGCACATGTTGTGACGCCTTAAACAGGTTGTGCATTTACATATATATTTTTTGTAATCTAGTTTTAAGTTTTAATTGATGAACCATCTATATTATACTCGTATAAAAATGAATCCCTATTTCCCTTGGTCACGGCATCACGCGTGAACGGCTGGACCGATTTAGCTAATTCTTTTTTTGATGACATTGTTTTTGTCAGTAGAATGTTCTTATGAAAAAAAAATAAGAAAGTTGCGTGGAAAATTAGAAAATTTAAGAAAACTTTACGACTTTACTAGCGCTTTTGACAATACATATAAACTTTTGTAACATTTGACATTATTGTCAGTCGCTTGACAGTTGGCGCGATTGAAGACAGGACAACGTCTGTCGGGTCAACTAGTGAATAAATAAATAAATAAACAAATATGTCCACCAGGTTCGAACGATATGCGCTCAAATACGTCTGCAGAACAAGAAAATCCAGGACATACAGAACGAGGCCACATTGAACATTGACCAAGAGAAACTCCGATGTAGGAGAGAGCAGCGTGAGTGCGTCTTGAAGCAGTGCAAGCTGCACCAAAGGTGCAATGAGATTATGGAGAAGCTCCAGGCCAGGATGTCCGATGGGGAGTTGTGTAAGGTGAGGCATTAACCGACTGAAAAACAGAAATATACATAATAAATAAATATCCTGGGACATTCTTATACACACGGCCATCTGGTCCCAAACTAAGCAGAGCTTGTACTATGGAAACCAGATAACGGATATATTACATATACAGCTTTTTATATTTCTAAATACATACATATATAGATATTTACACCCAGACACAGAACAAACAGACATGTTCATGCACACAAATGTATGTCTGGGTGGGAATCGAACCCGCGACCTTCGACTTGCCAGCCAGGTCGCTAACCACCAAGACAATTGGCCTGTCAAACACATACTAAAGTCGTTGAATTTTAATATGCCAGGTTTGATAGTAAAAAGTATTCATTAAAAAGCGAAATATCACTCACTGTCGAAAACTATTTGATGTAGGAAGCTGAAATAAGCCTGATATTTATGTCAATACAAGCTGTCCCCCGCGATACACCCTCCTTTATCGATATCATATATGGCCTATAACCAACTACGATAAATTCCGCGTCGAATGGTAGCAGTTCCATCTCGATATGTTCAGTTGTTTTGAGGTGATGCTAACTGTCCGGACAGACGTCGTTTTGTCGAAATAAGTCCATACAAAAATGCAGGAATTCGCTCGCAGCGCCACCTATCGGGTCCGATTGGTAATCTGAACCATTTTTGGTCCCACTGGAATACACACACAACATTTCACCATAATCTATCCAGCCGTTTAGGAGGAGTTCAGTGACATACACGTACAGTAGAATTATATATATATACTAGTTGTCCCCTGCGGTTTTATCCGCATTCCCGAGGGATATCACATTTTCCCGGGATAAAAAGTAACCTATATGTTATTCCAGGATATGGTCTATCAGTGTGCCAAGCTTCATCCATATCCGTTTAGTAGTTTTTGCGTGAAAAGTAACAAACATACATACATACAAATCTTACCTGTTTATAATATTGGTATAGATTTATAAAGATATAGATTTCTGTAATTTCAGGTGCAATTGGACTTTCACAGAAACTCTATAGTGGAGCAAGAGTCTGAATTAAGGGCATTGAAAAGCGAATTAAGTAGCGTAATGGTAAGATATATTTTTTACAAGCTCTCCCCAGCAGTTCCACCCCCATTCCCGTGGGATGTTACATTTTCCCGGTATAAAAAGTATTCTGTGTGTTAATAGAGGTTATATATACTATCTATATACAGGAATATTTTTTAAGCAATGCGCAAAAAAATTCGGTGATTCAGTATCAGTAACAGAACACATTTCCATTATTTGTTAAATTTTTTTTGTAGTTTTTTTTCGACTTAAAAATTAACAAACGATGGACACTATCTATTCAAAATAATATCAAAGGGCGCACGCGGCGGTAGAGCCAGCTGTTGCCAGGGCGCGGCCGGGGTGGGCGCCCGACAGACAGTCGTACAGTAGCCATAATATCAATTTTAAAGTCTATATCTTTCGTTAACGATAACTTTATTTTTTGTACTAAAACATCAAAATAAAAGATTGGTGTTTAATAAAACTCATTTAAGTTTTATTTGTCAAAGTTTGCGCACTGAATACAAAATATACTTGTGCCAGGTTTCATATAAATCCGTTGGGTAAAGAAATACATTAGAATAAAATGAAAAATTTCTTGCATGCTATCGCAGCGCCACCTACTGGGTCCATTTGTAAATCTTAACCATTCAAGGACTATGAACTCGAGGACATACACTTTTTTTTGCTCATAATCGGTCCAGTCGTTTAGAAAGAGTTCAATAATAATAGTGAAAAGTTTTCACTTCAAAAAAGTATACAAATTTAGAATTTAACATAAAAAATAGTAAGATACCTTCTAAAATAAATTGCCTTAGTTAAAATGTTTTTTTTTACAGGCAACCCTAGACAACATAGAGAGCATGCTTAACCGAGCCAAATCGAACGCTAAAGAGAAACTAATAGAAGCCAAGAAGTCTTGCAATAATAAACTGCCTGGAGACGACGATTTCCCACACAAAGATGATTTCGAAATTCTACCCAAAGATTTGAGTGGTTTACAGGAACACTACTACGAACTGCAAACTAGAATTGATTGTATGGAACAGGGGGACGAACAGGTGAGTCAACATGCCCGTCACATCTCACTTTCAACTTGTTCTAAACTCGCTTTTACAAATTGTTTTTCCTTGTACATGTATGCCCTTACCAAAATTCAAAAGGGAATTGACTCAAAAACAAATTCTAAACCATTTATTCAGTTTAGGCCCTCGGAGGGCACTTATGAAGGTCAAATTTTAAGTTACTGAAGCTATAAAATAAACTATACTATTATTATTAATTTTACGACTAAACTATTAATCCAAAAAAGTTATTATAGAATTGATGAGTTGTATGTAATTTAATTTGTTTATTCTTTTTTTATAATTGTTATTAATTCTTTTATTTATAAATATTATTCCCTTAATTTGTATGCCTTTCATGGCAAAACATAGAGAACCTGTCAATTTAAGATTTAAATTATGTACACCTATGTTTCACAAATAAAAATACTTGAGAGGTGTCAAGGGACACCCGGGTGGAACGAAGATACGCATTGGAATTGACCAAAGCGCTGAGTTTAGGTCCAGTGTTGAGAAAAACTTGCAATCTCTCGTCTTTAGTATTAGGTCTTCAATAAAAGATCAAGACTGCTTATAATTACTAATTATACAAATTTATAAATGGAACATGTTGTATGTAGCCTTTAAATAAATTATGGAAAAAACAAACCCAATAATAAACCATATCATTTAATATTCGAAAATAAGTGTCGTTACAACTTTTCATATGATTTTTTTCCGTCTAGCCCCCTTTCACAACGCGCGATAAGGAACTTCGTTCCAATAATTGATTTTGATTCTGGTTTTTGTTTCCTGTGGGAATTCGATTTGGGGTTTGGTACTAATTCTAATAAGCATCAAACTAATTATTGTGATACGAAAACTTGATTAACACCGTTGTGATTTAACGACGTGAATATCAGCGCTGTATACAAACTTCGCCGGCTACATAAATTTAATGCCCGCTTTGTGCTTTCAAATTTGTGTATAGAATAAATGGTTTAAATTATCTTTAGGTAATAAGAGAATACGAGGACCGGGAGAAAGTTATAGCAAAGCTGAAAGCTAATGTAAATAATTCGAGCGATCTGAACAAACAGCTCGAAAACAAAATGGAAATGCTCAAGTAAGACAACCTTTATACCTTTATTTTACCTATTAAAAAACTCTAGTTGACTCGCTAGACAGTGTTCTACTGTGTATGAAATAAAATTAACTGGACCTCGATAACAGCACAACTATCAGCAATATCTAAAATCTAGATGACCCTATAAGTACAGAAATAATATTAAAATCGGTATAGCCGTTAAGAATTACGAGTAGGCGCATACCGCAATTTCGTTTTTCATCTATTTATTTATTTTACCCGCGTTCCCCTGGGATGTCACATGTATTATACATAAAAACCTTCCTCTTCAATCACTCTATCTATTAAAAAAACCGCATCAAAATCCGTTGCGTAGTTATAAAGATTTAAGCATACATTGGGATATAGGGACAGAGAAAGCGACTTTGTTTTATACAATGTTGTGATATGTAAGGACTTTTTTTTAATAATGTTATTTCATCAGATCAAAATGGCTGCCGCCTCTTGAAGCGTTGCTACACGACATAGACAAGAGCTTCGGCGACATGCTCGCAAAGCTCGGCTGCGCGGGGGAAATCAAACTGGATAAAGGAGGGAGTGATGTAAGTAGTCTTTGATTTAATATCTAAAAGGTTTAAAGTTGACATTTTCCGTGTAAGGGTTTAGCCATTATTCAGCTAATATAAACTGCGTCGGGTTGCGGCGCAACGAGGTTTCGAAGAGCTTACCTCTCACTCGTTTGCTTAGTTAGTTTTTAGAGTAGTAGACCTCTTAGTGCAGAGTTCGTCCGGGGAAGTACTACCACCTTACCCATTTCTGCCGTGAAGCAGTAGTGCACTTGTATTACTGTGTTTCGGTTAGAAAGGTAAGGGACCGGTGAAATTACAGGCACAAGAGACTTATCAACTTCACGTCTCAGGGTCGAAAACCCAATGGCGATGCCCTTAGTGTTGTTGTCGCTTGTTTGTCGGCGCAAGTGGTATAAAAAAAAAGACAGAGCATAGAGGCCGCGAAAAAACATCGTTGAGCTAGTAATTTTCTTAACAGAATCCAAGACCAGAACCCAACATTCTTTAGTCCATTAAAAAGGGCCATTTGGTGGTTGGGTACCCTGACTTAAACGCCAACCAACAAACATTTGTGTGCATGTCTGTAAATATTTATACAAGTATTATATATAAATATTTATTTCGTATACATTTTAGTCTGTTTTTAAAGTAAATAAATGAATATCCTGCGACATTCTTTACACACGGCCATCTGATCCCAAACTAAGCAGAGCTTGTACTATGGAAACCAGATAACTGATATACTCGTACTTAGAACTTTTTTTTTTCTAAATACACACTTATATGTATTAGATATTTAAACCCAGACACAGAACAAACCGGCATGTTCATGCACCCAAATGTTTGTCCTGGATGGGCATCTAACTCGCGACCTTCGGCTTGGCACTCAGAGCCGCTAACCACCAAGCCAAGTTTAACAGTTATCTGTTTGCGTAAAATACAACTCTGCTTATTTTGCAATTTGATAACGTTATGAGACTGATTAGTGTTCATTTATATTTAGTACTAGCTGTTCCTTGCGGTTTCACCCGCGTTCCCGAGGAATGTCACGTTTTCCCGGGATAAAAAGGAATATATATATTACAGGAAGGAGTGCAGGATGATTAGCAATTTTTTGAAATGAAACTTCTTATGGGCTTTTAAATTCTGATCAGCAACCTTTTTGTGTGACGAATAAATGAATAATAAACACAATCTATGATATTTCAAAGTGCTCGATGATTTATTATTTCCCAGTAATACAAAAGTTTTACTTCTATCGTGTTTTTACGACACCCTCTGTATTTATGATATGATGTATAAATATTTTTTTAAACCTTAATATAGGTTTAGTTTCTTTAAGATCTCTTGGTAGTTTGTATCATAAAACGCCTTCATATATTTTTATATTTATTATATTTGACTTTCCACAGTTAGTTCTTAGATGCCTTAGGCGTAGATATACATATCGCACCCTCAGAACGATATGGGCTTAACTCAAAAAATCACTTTTGGCACATCTCTGATTGGGTCACTTTCGCTCAGAGCGGGGAGGGTGGGTCCCGGTGTTAAAGAGGCTGAAGTATCGGTATGCTTATTCTATCATTTAATTGACTAAGTTTTACTATTCATCGGATAAAGCGTACTTTGTTTAGTCTCTCTATGATCGTAACTCCATTTCGCAAAATTTTGAGTTAAGCCCTTAACGTACTGAGGGTTCGATATGTCGTTCGCTCGCTAGCATTTTTGCTGTATTTAAAATATTAAAAACAATATACCTTAACTTCTGAATCTCATGGCTACCACATTGCTATATCTAAATTAAAAATATGTGGTGACATCTATGAACACGCACGCGAGATTCCTACAAGCACTATCGAAGATATATCAGGATTTGACCATATTAAGAAGCTTCCGAAATCTTTACTTTCGCTACGGAGTGGGAGGGATTGTACTGTCATCACCACATTTTGTTAGAACTGGAGTCCCCCAGGGCTCATTATTGTCTCCCCTGTTATTTGCACTAACGAGTAACATGCCCAGGACTAGAAACACTGACCTGGCCTTGTTTACGGCAATCTATCGATCCAGTAGAAGCCTTTGCTCAATTTTAAGCGTCTCTATTGCTCAGCTAACGTCCTAGGCAAATGGTTCCCTAAATAGAGAAGCAAAACCCTCTTAAAGTCAAGCCATTCCCTTTCCCCCTGAGACATCCATCTCCATGTTTGGCGTGCCCATCCCTTGGGATACGCAAGCCCAATATTTGGGGGTCATCTTGGATTATATACTTACGAGATGCGTTCGCACGCCAACCTTGTGTTAGGCATGGTCCAGTTCTTCTTTAACTCTTGGTCTAAACTCGCCCAAAAAAGCAAGGTAGACTCAAAAATGCTGTAGGAGTCTCATACCTCGCTCCTCCATTAATGTTTATGGAGGAGTCCCATACGTCGCTCTCCATAGATGTTTTTGAAGGGGTCTCATATCCCGTTCCTCTATAAATGTTCCCAGGAGGACTTCGACAAGTACGGCATCGCGATCCTGGTGCGGTTCCGGTCGTCGGAGCAGCTGCAGCCGCTCACCCGCCACGCGCAGTCCGGCGGCGAGCGCGCGCTCTGCACCGCGCTCTACCTCATGGCGCTGCAGAGGCTCACCACTGTTCCCTTCAGGTACACACATACACACACACATACATACATACACACACACATACATACATACATACATACGGCGGCGAGCGCGCGCTCTGCACCGCGCTCTACCTCATGGCGCTGCAGAGGCTCACCACTGTTCCATTCAGGTACACACATACATACATACACACACACATACATACATACATACGGCGGCGAGCGCGCGCTCTGCACCGCGCTCTACCTCATGGCGCTGCAGCGGCTCACCACTGTTCCCTTCAGGTACACACATACACACACACATACATACATACACACACACATACATACACACACACATACATACATACACACACACATACATACACACACACATACATACATACATACGGCGGCGAGCGCGCGCTCTGCACTGCGCTCTACCTCATGGCGCTGCAGAGGCTCACCACTGTTCCCTTCAGGTACACACATACACACACACATACATACATACATACGGCGGCGAGCGCGCGCTCTGCACTGCGCTCTACCTCATGGCGCTGCAGAGGCTCACCACTGTTCCCTTCAGGTACACACATACACACATACATACATACATACGGCGGCGAGCGCGCGCTCTGCACCGCGCTCTACCTCATGGCGTTGCAGAGGCTCACCACTGTTCCCTTCAGGTACACACATACACACACACACACATACATACATACATACGGCGGCGAGCGCGCGCTCTGCACCGCGCTCTACCTCATGGCGTTGCAGAGGCTCACCACTGTTCCCTTCAGGTACACACATACACACACACATACATACATACATACGGCGGCGAGCGCGCGCTCTGCACCGCGCTCTACCTCATGGCGTTGCAGAGGCTCACCACTGTTCCCTTCAGGTACACACACACTCACACACATACACACGCACATACATACATACGTTGAGTGCCTGTTTTGGGCGATGCCCCTGGTGTTGCAAATGTCAATAGGCGGCGGTCTCCTTCACATCAGGTGGACCATCTACCTGTTTGTCGGCTTATGTATACATAGGTATCTAATTTAATGGTCATATTTGTGAGACATCAATTATTCTTGATTACAGATGTGTCGACGAAATAAACCAAGGCATGGATCCTATTAACGAGCGCAAGATGTTCCAGCTGCTTGTAAGGGTCACCACGGAGAATGATAATGCACAATACTTCCTTCTAACACCTAAAGTAAGTATTTAGGTTCTATTCCCGTCTAGAACAAACACTTGTGGGCATGAACATGTATTTTTTATGTATGTATAATTATGTATTTAAAAGTTATCAGTTATCTGGTTACCATAGTACGAGCTCTGCTTAGTTTGGGTGCCACGTAATAATATATGTTGAATTAATTTATAAAAAAATAAGTTTATAAGTCGAGGGTCGCATAAAATGAAAAATATATGAATATATGTTAATTAATTTTCTTCCAATATCATCATATCCTGACCTATATTCAAACTCATCAGAAAGGTAATTAGTTGATTTTTATCAATAACAAAATGCCACCTTTCCTTCACTCACCAGCCATTGTAGAATTTTATATGTAAAGATATACAATATGTACTTTCAACAACATAAACAATTATTTTAAGCACGACAATACTTGGGTGTAGCGCTCGCTCTAGCAGGACACATCTTTATGTACAAAATCTTATTTTGATGAGGTATTGTTGAGTTTATTGCCGGCTCTTCTCAGTAAAAGCAACCTTCCGCACCGGTTCGAGTCTGACCTTTCATATGTACCTGTGAAGGCCTATTTGAATAAATATATTTAATTTAATATTTTTATATAATTTTAATATCTTTTCCATTTCAGTTATTAACAAACCTGGAATACAACGACAAAATAATGGTTCACACGATAATGAACGGCAAGCAGATCATGAATTATAGGAAGTGGAAGTATCACCAGTTCTTGGAGAGAGCGCAGCAGTATGTGTCTTGAAATTAGTTTCAGTTCCCGAGATAAATTTTGTATTATATTACTTGGGAATACTGAAAGGTGTAAACGAATTTTCTGAATCAGTTCTACATACAAAGAAACCAAATTTACCTCTTTATTGTTAACATCACAATCGGTAATGTCAAAGAAAAATCAACCCTATTGCCTTGCTTCATCAGCATCACACAATTTACTATTGTATCAATAGATAAATTTTATTTTAGAACCGTTTAAAGTTGATTTTTCTATCCCCTCCTTAGTTGTCAAAACTAGCCTAATAAATAGCGGTTTTAGTGACTAGCTGTCCCCCGCGGTATCGCCCGCGTTCCCGCGAAATGTGACATTAACCGGAATAAAAAGTATTCTATATGTTGATCCAGGTTAAAATCTATATACATGTCAAGTTTAATCTAAATCCGTTTAGTTTTTGTGTGAAAGAGTAACTAACAACATAGAAACTTTCACAGTTATATTAGTAGGATTATCCTTAGTACAAGTTATATGTTCAATTGTCTATCTATTTATTGTTTCTTTATTATAAATTATGATAAAATACTCGGCCAGTCTTTGAAATTTGTTTTTTAATAGGCTGGCAATGTATTACAAGATACTCTTGTTTACACTTTCGAAGCGACATGGTAGCATCTCAAGAGCGAACTTATTTACAATCTTCTAATTAATAAAAATGAATGTTGCTAAGCGCGTAACTCGAGAATGGCTCAACCAATTAGGCAAATAAATAAAAGACCCAAGGAAGGTATACTACTAAAAAAAAAATAAAAAAAAATATTTGTAAGTCATCGTCGTTTATTCGTGATCACTCGAAAACATTATTTATTTTTTTATTAACTTTTGACAGAATGAAGTCTGTCCGGGCAGCTAGTTTGTAATAAACATGGTATTTAATACCAATTTTGGGAACTCAATCGTTTATCTTTGTCATTTTATACATATTTGATAGTGAGTATATTGGTAACAAAAAACAGGGTATCGTAAAGACACGATAGAATTGACACTTTTGTATTACAGGGAAACATTTTAATTGGGATGTGTCCTGTATTAAAGATAAATGATCAAACACTAACCAGTGTATTGAACATCCAAAAATATACGAAAACATTAAATATGATCAAAATTTAATCATTAATGTGATTTTTCAGTACCGATCTAATCATTTTAGAGTATGTTATTTGATGCTGTACAATTATGACGTCACAACTTGCTATTTCATACAAAAATCGTTTTGACATTTCATAAAGAATTGCTGATTTGACATGTCAAGACACATCCCTATTATTCATCAATCACTTTTGAATAGCATACATTGTATTTATCATTAATTTTTTTTTGGTACACAAAAAGTTCGCGGTCAGCATTTCAAAGTTCTCAAGAAGTTTCACTTCCACAGTCATAAGTATTAGAAATACTTGCTAGGTTACTTCCTCACTTCCATGGAGTGGGTATGCAACTATTCTACTGTTACTTAGCGGATAACCCTACTGATATGGATTGAAATTTAACATAACAAGCGAACACTGCTTACGTGGGCGGTACGGCGTACTTTAGTTTCGTTCAAGTAATACTTCATACAAATTCCCGGCGGTATTCCTCGATACCCACAGCGGGAGATATTGCTAATATCTGTACAGGCCTTTAACCTTTTGAACGCAATGCCATAACGGCATCTCTATGTCCTGTACGCCAAGCCCGAAAATCGATAGAAATAACCGGGTGGTACACGTATCCCTACTGGTAGGGATGAGTGCACTTTTTGTAGATTTATTTCTACCGGTAGGGATAGGTGCACTGTCCATTACCGAGTGGTACACTTATCCCTACCGAACTATCCCTAATGGTAGGGATAAGTGCACGTTTACAGGCACATGAGACAAATATACATTGTATATTCTTTCAATTCATTTATTAGTAACAAAAAAAAAATTTTAAACTTTTTAAAACTTTTTAAATTTAATAATTTATATTAGTTAAAGAATGACTAAAATGTATCAATAAAACATAAAATTAATGATTCAATATGTTTATTTAGTATTTTTCTGTTAGATTTTTACTGTTGAGTTTAGACAACAATGGCGCAGGGCACGCTTGCGCATGAGTGTAGCCGACATTGGCGTTCAAAAGGTTAATCTTCAAACACCATGTCACTGGCATAATTAAGCTTTTATTAGGCGCGCCAATAAACTAACATTGTTAGTCGCTCGGGGTCTGCAGTTACCAAATTGATAGGTATGAAAAAACTGGACCTAGAACTCGGGGACTAGAGAGTTAGGAAGCTAGCAAGAAATTCGGGTTGACAGCGTTAATAGGTATAAAAATAACTTAACTTGAAGATCACTGGGGGTCGCGGCGACCCCGCGCGCCTAATTAAAGGTTAAGTTAAAAAAAACGTGTGATAAATAAATAAATGTGAAAAAAATACGTTTAAAAATGGATTAACAATTGAAACAAAGTGTATACAAAAGTTAGATTTTTTACTTAACACTACAGTGTTGTATTGCAGTTTTAATTATATTATTATTAAATTAAGATATCGAATATGTGATATTTTATTATATCAACCAAATATATAATTTGTTTGTAAATTTGAATAAACGTTGAGAAATGTCTTTTCTGGACAATTTCAGCTTTACTACTTACCCATCCTGCGGTGTTACCACGAACAATTTTCTAAATAAAAACTATTAAATGTGTTAATCGTGATCATAATCTAGATGTGTGCAAAGTTGCATCTAAATCCGTTAAGCCGACTTTTTTTATTTTATAGGTCAAAAAATATTTATATGTAGTACTGAATCATATTCACATCTGCAAAAATGAATATAAAATATTAACAATTTTAAAAATCATGTATGCATCACTATGCATTTATAACAATTTATAATGAAAATCCGTTATTGGCATTAAGTAACCTACAATTATTATTATTATTTATTTATTAGGCTTACCAACTATTAGTACAGTATTACATACGCAATTTATAATAAAATATACAGCCCATTCTGTATATACAAATACAAATTTAATTAATAAAAATGTTGTATAGACGCTGAAGTTGTAATTTATTCGGAATATTTGTTGGGGGACTTTACAAACTGATAACCTTAAAGATGCTACTAGCTCTTTAAAAAAAATCTCGTTGTATATTAATTGATGAGAAATTAAAACAAATAAAAGTGCTAATTGAGCTGTTTCATTCTCGTTTGAAATGTGTGCCTTATCATATCTCGTTTGTTAGGGTTCCGTACCTAAAGGCTAACGAGTACCTATTGCTGAGGCTCTCCGTCTGTTACAGGGCTCTATCTATTGAACAGTAATAGATATACACTTGATATTCTCAGTGTCTGCTACAATGGCTAAACATATAATATTATGTTAAAAATCAAAGTGCATTTATTCCGGTGATTTAACCGTTCGAACGCCATCCATGTCCTGCACGCCAAGCCCGAAATCGATATAAATACCTATATCAATAAAACACAAGAGAAATATTTAATATTTATTTATTTATTTATTTATTTAATATAAATTACAACACCATTACAGCCTATAGTAGGTACTAATTCGATGCTATAACTAAAGTACATTAACATTATACATTTTTGATAAACATTATAAACAACACAGAATTACATTTTAAACAAAATAGTACATTCACAACATAATATAAACGGGTGTCACAATGATACATAATTTTCAAAGTATTTGTATGCTGCCTCCGTGAATTTCGACTGGTCAGAATAAAAGATATCCACATCTCGAGAGATTATATTAATGCATCGTATAGCACGTGAGAGTGGAGCATACTGAAGCAAGTTGGTCCCAGCGGTTGGAGCAAGAAGTAGCGCAGGACGGCGACGCTTAAAGATATAGTCGTCTGGTACGCATAGCTTTAGTGCCGCGAGCACATCCGGGTGATACACCCTTCCACGCAATACCTTCCACACATACTTTACCTGCGCTACTTCTCTCCTCACCTGCAGCCTACTGTAGCCTACCATGCCCATTACAAATAAGCTAGGGTACATCAATGGATAGTAAGGATAGGTACCACACTGTTTAAAATATAAGAAACGTGTAAATTTTTTTTGGATTTTTTCCAGCATATTTATATATTTAGCTTCATATGGACTCCAAATTAAAGCATTTGTTTCCAGACGACTACGGACGAGGGCGTTAAATAAAATCTTGACTACTGCAGTATTCTTAAAATCTCTGCACTGTCTTAAGATAAAGCCTAGATTCCTAAATGACTTCCCACAAATGTCCGTGATATGCTGACGAAATGTCAGTTCAGGAACCATCTCTACGCCTAAATCCCTAACCCGCGAGACGCGTGGTATGACCGCCGCATCCACCTCATACGGACAGTGTAGCGGAGCTCGCGCGCGACTGAAACTCATAATACAGCACTTGCTAACGTTAAAATATAATTTGTTTTCCTTACTCCACTGTACCACCCGATCAATGTCATTTTGCAGTTTCTGGCAGTCTGACGTATTATGGACGGGTAAGAAAAGTTTGAGATCGTCGGCGAATAGCAAGCATTGCGCATCGATTACAACCGAAGGTAGATCATTAATCATCAGTATGAATTCCAAGGGCCCCAGATTACTGCCCTGACTCACCCCTGAATATGTGAAGTACGCCTTCGATTCGTATCCTCCGTAATCAACGTACTGCATGCGGTCGCTCAAGTAGCTTGAAAAGAAATTTAGCAGGCTAGGCGTAAAGCCTAACGCTGCAAACTTAGTCAACAGAATATCGTTATCGACAGTATCAAAAGCTTTCCTAAAATCGAAGTACGCAGTGTCCACCTGTCCCCCAGCGTCAACAGCTGGTACCAAGTGATTCATGAAGGACATCAAGTTACTCCCCGTACTACGACCCGGAAGAAAGCCATGTTGAGCATCAGTAAGTTGTGACCTCACCTGCGAGTAAATACGTCTATGAATCACAGACTCAAATACTTTAGCGAACGCTGACAATACAGCAACCGGCCTATAGTCACTCACTTCAGTACCTGATCCACTTTTGGGTACCGGGGTTACACGAGTGGTTTTCCACTCTTGTGGATAATAACCTTCCTTGAGACATAAAGTAAATATATGCAAAAGAGGCAATTCCAATACCGATCGACAGTCCTTGACAATAAATGGTGGAATACCATCCGGACCCACTGAGGTTTTAGGCTTGAGGCGAGCAAGCGCATAGTGCACGTCTCCCACATTCAACTGACCAATATGAACGCGAGCAGCGCCAGTCGCGCGCGCCGCGGCTGTGCGTTCCGCCTCGCATGGCTCCAGTACCGGCCTTACCTTACTATAGACCGAGTGGAAATATGATGCAAAACTCTCCGCACACAGCTCCTCACTGACCTCTTGCCCCTCCTTCGTTACTCGAGTTCTATTGCGTATCGACTGTTTACTTTTAATAAAATTCCAAAAGCTTTTCGGATCCTCCTTTATATTTATCTGTATCCTATTTTGGTATTCTGCATAAGCAGAAACTATTTTACGTTTTACTATTTTGCGATACCGAGAAAACGAATCATAATCACTCTGGGACCCTAAAGATTTAAATAATTTGTGATATTTCCATTTTCGTTTAATATCCAATATCAAATCAGATGTATACCATAATGGATAGGTATACTTTGATTTACCTAATTTACGTTGCTTTTGAGGTGCACACAAACTAATAACTTTGTTTACTTGATCATAAAAATATGACAATGCAACATTGGGATCTTGGATCAAATACAACGCCCCCCAGTCTATTAAGTCTAACATATTATACAAATCTGAATAGTTGCATTTAGCAAAATTCCATCTAATTTTATTATTCGATTCATACGAAAAAGATTTAAGATGAGTCGGCATACTCCCCGTGACACTCACTGTGAGCGGCGGGTGCTGGACGTCAACATCTACTAACGGTTCATCAGACAGACACACCGCTAAGTCACATGCTGACAAATTTGTTAAAACTAAGTCCAAAATGCGATTATTAATATTGTGTACATTATTTACCTGTCGAAATTCACAGAATGCAGCAACATACTCATAATAATTTTGAATTTCCACTGTCGTTGAGGGCATATTGAAATCACCAATTACCACCACTTTTTCAAATTTAGGGCACAAATTCTCTAATATATGAAATAGGCGCATATATTCCCTATTATCACATTTAGGTGGAATATAAACCACACAACAAAACATTAAACACTTTTTTCCGAGGAAGACGGTCGCACCAACAATCTCAAATAAGGCCGTGTCGACATTACCGATGGAAACGCGTTTCAATTCCAATCTTGAAGATGATGCTAATAGGACTCCACCTTGCTTGCGGCCATCCGCTCGATCACATCTCAATATATTATATCCTGATGGAAAAATTTCACCATTGTGTATAGAATTATTTAAACCTGTCTCCGTAATTGCAAATAGGTCACATGATGACGCCAAAAGATTGGTATAAAAAGTACTTGTTTTCGTTCGCAATCCCCGGACATTCTGGTAAAAAACTGTAATAGGCTTTTTAACAACGATTTTATTGACTGGTTGATTTCCGCTGGTTTCGAAACCACACCCACTCATTGAACTGAGTATTGACCGGCCAACAATCAACATTGTTAACTAACTCAAACTTTGATTCAGATACTCCAATCATGAAAGACGAATAATCTCTTTTGGTTTTGGGTTTGAGTTTTTCCACTTTTATGTCCTTGGTCTTGCAAATACTTTCAACGTGTTTGGTTATTGCCTCTCCCGATGTATCAGGGTGAAGGGACCAGACATGCAAAAATTTCTTCTTTTCTATAGCTAGAATCGCTGAAATCTGTGCGTTCTCTCCCTTCTTAACAATCTTTGGCTGTGATTTCTTGGCCTTTTTCTTATTGATGACATCCTTCCATCCTGAAGATTCTGCGCTGGAAGACTGACCATCAATAATTATCTTTGCATCTTCCTTTGCGGTATTTAACCGCTCCGGCTTATGTAATATGGTCGCATCCTTAGCCGATCGCTCCATAGCCCGGCGACTGCGCGCCGATATTGCTACAGCGTCAGTCGCTATAGCGGTCTCGCTCACACTTTGCAGCAAAGGAACGTCGACCAATATCTCGCTCTCTTTCTCGTTACTGCACAGCGTGTTGATTCTCGTTGACATTATTTCAATTACCCGCTTTTGTTCACTGACAATGACGATATTTTTTTCGACCAGCTGTTTCTGTTCATCTATTTTCCTTGTTTGCATCTCAATCAGGTTAGACAGCGAACCAACTTTGGTTGTCAGCGCAGCCAGTTTCTTGGAGAAATCAACAAATGCAGCTTCGACGTTAAATTTCGACATTTTTCTCAATAAAATCGAATAAAAATACGGATGTAGATGCTTTCGTGTAAGGCGTACGACGAATATGTTTATTTAGTATTTTTCTGAGAGCTTTAATTTGAAATTACAAGCACGTGAGACTTAAGATTTTCAAGTCTCAGGGTCGACCCATTGGCGATGCCCCTGATGTTGCAAATATCCATGGGCGGCGGTGACCACTTACCATCAGGTGGACCGTGTTTATCGGAGCATGTCGTATACAAAATAAAATACCTATTTATTTACACTCTTGTGCATGTCGAGTTGGTGTTCAAAAGGTTAATAATTATTGTATGGTCCATATTGGACGCTTTATAATATAGTCTAAAAGATACCATATTTTTTTTAGAAGAAATGTATATATTTATGGTTGACGGCCAGTTGGCTTGGTGGTTAGAAACCCTGACTGCCAAACCGAAGGTCGCGGGTTCGATTCCCACCCACGACAAACATTTGTGTGCATGAACATGTCTGTTTGTTCTGTGTCTGGGTGTTGATATCTATATAAGTATGTATTCAAAAAGTAGTATATGTAGTATATCAGTTACCTGGTAGCCATACTACAAGCAGTACACTCTGCTTAACTTGGGATCAGGTAACCATGTGGAAGAATGTCTTGGGATTTATTATTATTATAATTAATCTTTACCCACCAAACTGTGGTACAATTTTAAAATTAATAATTTTTTAAGTACTCATTATGTGACCTGTGCCCAAAGCACGAAAATGTATCATAAGCGTATCGTCATAGAATCGAGTATGCCAAAAACGAACCCAATAGCCAGCTTTTTGTCCCACACGATACGATGACGATAAGCTTGCGATATATGTTCGCGCTTAGGCTTCTGTTATCTTGTGTATGAACACATTATTTTATTTGTTTTTAAACTATTGCACACAAAAATGAAGATGTCGTATTCAGTGAAATTTACAGAATTTAAAAACTGAAATCTTTGTTATTAAACTTTATTAGAAAATAATCGTTGAATTTATAATTTAATTCTATGGTATGTATCATGAATAATGCAGAGATGATTTCATTGGTGTGAATAAATGTTTTTTATATAATATTGTTGTTTTTTAAACCACCATAACAATTCTTCTCAATAATATCATACAGTGAGTAACTCAGTCTATTATGAGAAGTCTGTCGAAAACAAGTAATACATTGTGATTCAGATTACTTTCGTTAATGTTTTACATTATAGTTGTCCCCTGCGGTTTCACCCGCGTTCCCGATGGAAGTTACATTTTCCCCGGATAAATGGTGTCCTGTGTTAGTCATGGTTAGGGCTGCCATCCGTTCGAGTTTCCTCGGATTTGTCCGAGTTTAGAGGGTATCCGAGGAGCGTCCGGATGGAGTTTTCTAAAAGTGTCAAGGTGTCTCGGACACATTTTGTGTCCAGGGAATAACAATTAATTGATAGATAAGCAGTTAAAAAAATGATTTGTAATCTTGAACCGTATTCAATGAAAATATAAACTATGAGTGTAAAATTTTTTGAGGCGTGTCCGGGTGAAAACCCAATATCATCTAAATGTCCGGGGCTTTTATGTCCAGCGCTGGCAATTAAGGTTATGGCAACCCTACTCATAGTTATAAACTATTTACCGTATCAAAAGCGCATGAAAATTTGATATATATGACAAAGGTATCCACATCCAATTAGTGCTTCATGCGTGAAAAAGTGACTAAAATGCATACATACATTTTCACAAACTCGCATTTATAATATTAGTAGTAGGCACGCTGGAAATGTATTTAATATTAAAATTAATTATAAAAATTAAAATGGCTTTAACGGTCTAAATTGACGTTTTAGTAAAAAGCAATGTTAAGGCATAAAATTGCATTTGCCAGTTTCATTAGTTACATTTTCGTTAGCTTTCTATATCTATATAAATAAAATATATTGGTGTTTGTAGGCAAGCGCATCACTTGAGAACAGCTGAACCGATTTGAAAACACTTTTACCTTAGTAAAAGTTCAAATAAGGGAAATAAATTCAAAGGCAAATAATATTAATAAACTCAAAATCCTTTAGCAATGTCACAATAAAATTTTAGTTGCCATGGTAACTTCTTTTCTAACACATCACTGCTCCATCTGAATGCCCCTCCCTGTCCATTGCTCGTCTAATTTGACGTCGCATTCCAAGTCGCAGAGCGCCGACTTGATGTCGTAACCAAAGTCCTGCTGGAATTTCTCGTAGGAAGCATTTAACAACGCCTCGACCCCTAACTCGTGGAATTTACCGTTCTGATCTCGACATCTCGCTATCATGTTGCGGATCGCCCAGCAAGCGTGTCTCTGAAATAATTTTAACTCAATTCAATTCAAAACCATTTAATCAGTTTAGGCTCTCGGAAGGCACTTATGGAGGTCAAATTATTTATTTATAGTTTTATTTAACAATAAAAAAAAAAATCTACTTAAGAGGCAATGCATAAAATACGTCACACGTTAATCAGGAGGTCAACAAAGTGTGCCATGGGGGAGGGGTCAAATTTCGTGACGTCACATATCAAAATCAATTTTGGCTTTAATATAAAGAAGTAGGCTCAAAGTCCATTGACACAAGAAGATTAAATGTTGTTTCATTCATTGATATCACTACATAGTATAAAACAAAGTCTCTTTCTCTGTCCCTATATCCCTATGTATGCTTAAATCTTTAAAACTACGCAACGGATTTTGATGCGGTTTTTTTAATAGATAGAGTGATTCAAGAGGAAGCTTTTTATGTATAAACATGTGACATCCCACGGGAACGCGGGTAAAACCGCGGGGGACAGCTAGTAATGAAATAGACTTAGCTTTATGACTGCTGTTAATTTTTATGTGACGTCACACTATAGTCTAAAAATATGACCATCTGTGACAAGGACAGGGGGAGGGGTCAATAGAATCAGGATTCGTGTGACGTAATTTTTGGAAGGCCCCTAAAGTTGGCCAGTCAACTTAAGAGCGTTGACGCCGATTTTACCTGCTTGGCCCAAAAAGCGTACTTTTCAAACCATTTTATCTCTTTAACAAACGTATCTAACGAATGTGTGAATTACTAATGATTTTAGGAAATATTTCGATCTAAAAAGTTAGCTGAGAACATTTTTAAAATTAAAAGAGTATTCGTGAATTCTAACCACATGAACGAACAGTGTTTTCAAAATTCCTAGTACAGTGGTCATTTCGAAGCTTAAAATATCCGAAACCACTAACACAATTTACAAACAAACAAACTTATTTGATTGTTCAGATCCTTGAGCAAAAAGCCATCAGAGGTTTTTTTTATTATCAACTCCTAACATAATATAAATAAAACAATAAACAAAGTGAAAATAACAAAAAACACGGTTGGGAAATTCATTATTTCCTCCAATAAATCTTACTTAATTTTACAAAATAAACGTGTATTTTAATAAAAGAGTGTCCTCTTTACAAAATACGATACAGAATTCAGCTTATTGAATTTAATTTAATTTATTACAATTTTTTTTAAACTACTATAAAACTGTGCGCGTAAACCGGCTCAAATCAGTCCGCCGTGAGGTCTCTCAGGGAGTGGACGTATAGCTCCTCGTGACCTCTCCTAACCTTTGGCACTGAGTGAGTTTATAGTGCGACCAAACGATCTTGGGTTGGTAAGTAAAATATTTAATTTAATTTAGATGACTGACAACAATATTTTTCGACACAAGAAAAATTGTTTCAGATGCCATGGGGAATAAAAACAAAACAACAATACTAGTTATATTGAGGAAAAAGAAGAGATTAAATCAAGAGATTTTAGCTATAGCCAGAGCTAAGAGGTTGGTAAAATAGTATTTTTAATAGAACTTGATTTGCTATTTATGGTCCTCGTTTATTAAGTTACTTCCTTCTAGGGAAAGATTCTACTGCTTAAATACATATTTTTTTCTATGCGACCAATATTGAAATTTCAAAAAAAATATTTCCTCAAACTAAACCGCCGATCATCTGATAACAGTTTTTTGACAAGCTTTTATTTAACTTGCAATGTTTGTATGTATGTATAATAATAATAATAATAATTAATTTTATTTATCTCCACAAATTACATGCAATGATAAAATACAGTTGACAGGAAGATTAGGAAAAAATTGCAATTTGTGGGAGATCTGGAGTCCTAACTAAGCCTGAGCGTGTATTTTGGAGCTTCAGGCTTCTTAATTGCAGTAGTCAACGTGGTGCGTAAGTGTGTATAAATGTGGGAGTAAATGAGTAACCGTTTGTGTGTGTGTGTGTGTACGTGCGTGTGTATGTAGTAATGTTAATTATGCAATATGAATTAACCAATTGACCAATTGAAGACTGTATGTTTGTTCGGTTTAAATCTTGCAACTGAATTTTAAAGTAGTTATCCTCAACTGATTGAGCTGAGTTTTGCATACACTTTTAGTTTGGATGACTTATCTAACCATGAAGTGATGACATTATAAATCTAATAAGGCGGACCGCCCAGGATGTCGGACAAATTATTTTTATGCACTCCCATGATATGAAATGCAAGGGTTTCCTGAAAATAATAAAATGACGTCGGCATTCAGCTCTTCGAGGAGATGGTGTACTACTAAATGTTAAGACTTAGCAGGGTCGTTTTAATTAATATGCTGGATATAATAATATATGGATCCTGGGCAGAGTCTAGCGGCCATACTGTGGGGAATACGAGCAAACACGTAAACAAACACGGTTGCACAGTAAAGTTGTTGCATGTGAGCAGTCAAAATCGACCCCTAGAATCTTATATAATACTTTATAGTCTGGTAATTTCATGTTCGTGGTTCTATATTGCTGGGGCTTCTTGTTTCTCTAAACCATTTTAATGTTTTTTTTTTCTGCATACTAGATTTGATTCTGAACAACACCCTAAAGGCTCGTACCTTTTTACCATCCTTTATATTATGTAATGTTATTTATGAATGTATGTAATGTAATGTTTATGTTATGTTAACCGTTTACGACTTTATTTACTAACTCTGGTTTATGGTTTTCTTCAGGCATTGTAAAGAAAAAAACATACTTTGAGAGCAGAGAAAATGTCGAAATCCAAAATGAAGTAATGGTAAAGCATAAGTACTTAATGTATTGTTCACAATATTTCATATTTATGTACCTATGGATTTACATCAATTTTTTTAAACAGCCTCAGCCCAGAAGCAGCCGCGTCATCCCAAACTATAGAAGCGACATATACAAACAGCTGGTACGCATAGCAAAGGTGACGTGGGGCTTGAATAGAGAGATCACTAGAACCATCTACGTCGCAGTAATAGAGCCCATCATGACATATGCCTTGAGCGCATGGTCTCCAGCCACTAAGCTAGAGCTAATCAAGAAACAATTTGACTCGCTGCAGAGAGGCTTTGCCCAAAAGATCTGCAAAGCACACCGTACAGTATCACTTACGTCAGCACTTACGCTGTCAGGACTTCTCTCGCTCGACCTGAGGGTGCGAGAAGCCGCAAGTCTGTACAGGACAAAAAGAAACCTCTCTCTCGACTACTTACCAGCAAGCAAGGAGCTCGAAAACAACATTAGCTATTTGGACCAGAAACACCCGTCCACACTCATATCCACGGACTTCGAGCTCCTTGAGAATTTTGACCCCGAGACCCTTAATCCCACCATCGCTGGCCCTCAAATCTATACAGATGGCAGCAAAATAGAGGGCAAAGTAGGAGCTGTTCTTACATGGTGGGAGGGGGGAAGGGAGACCATTAACCAAGAATTCAGCATCCCTCGTGTACAGTATTCCAGTCGGAACTCTACGCACTTTTTAGGGCAATTCAGATGGTGAAACTTAGCAAGGAACCCATCGTTAGCATACTGAGTGACTCAAGATCCTCACTCGACCTGCTAAAAAATGCCAAAACGAGCCACCCCTTAGCCAAATCCATCAAAGAGTGCATCGAGGAGATTAAAGCGGAAGAAAGAGAATTACTGGCAACGAACGCGCCGACGAGCTCGCCAAGTCGGCAGCGCTCACCAAACAACCCAAGACTATGGTGATCGAGTATATGAGAGGTGTCAGCGACGTAATAATATAATTAAGATTTTGTTATATATTTTGTTGAATGTTATGTCATGTTATATTGTATTGTTATCTAATTGTATAACTAGCCTTCCAATATTATTATTAAGACTAGTTTTAAGGCCTAGAAAGGCAACAAATAAAGATATTTCGGGTTTTGTAGTTTAAATTAGCCCCAAAAATGGACCTCAAAACGAGGCATTACCAAAACGAGAGCCGTTTTACATTTTTGTCAATATTTATCAAACTAATTGTCATATTGTAATAATTGTTTTTGTAAAACGTTATTGAATATAAAGACTAACGTAAGAAAATGAAAATTGTAAAGGAAAGTCAAAACCCAAGGAAGTAAAAAGGGAAATCTACTTCACCCTAAAATGGGCGGAGCTTAACAACGTAAACATGGACTGATCCATTTTAAGTAGGCCTTTTCATTGGCTGACTCAAATTAATTCCGCGCCTGTGATTGGTCGCAATACATAGGAAAAATGAATAAAAAAGAGGCAACTTCCTTGGGATTGGCACTCCTACCAGAACAGCTCTACCAGTGTACAACAAATTAGAAGAAAAGAAATAAAGGAACATATAGTTAAAGTAGTGAGTTTTCTTCGCCAAAAAGTGTGGTTCCTGAGTATCCCGAGTTCCAGAGTATCCCGAGTTCCAGAGTATCCAGAGTATCCCGAGTTGCCGAGTTCCCGAGTTCCCGAGATCCAGAGTATCCCGAGTTCCCGAGTTCCCGAGTTCCCGGATAAGGATCAACGAGGCACGGTGCCAGAGTTAGGCTTCGTAATCCCCCTCCCCCCCCTTCTCCCCCCAGACGCCGTCGTCTATCCCCGCCGTGACCGTCGCTTCGTTCACCGAAGTCTTCGGCACGTGTGCGCACGCCCCTCCTCTTCTCCCCTCCAGCCGGCGCGAGAGAAGATTCGAAAAATACAGTCCACGGAAGTTCGCCACATCAATTGGTCCTTCGAGCCGGATCTTGGATTTCGAAGATAAGAAGAATGGATCGTGCGCCGAGAACCAGAGCAGAAAAAACACGTTCTCAAACAACCGAAGAAACGGCAACCACTTCAGATTGGAGCATGAACACCCCCGTCGAGACATCGAGTTCGTCAGAGAGTCAGGCGACACTGACGAACGTCACTCCCTCGCACCCCGTCGGTCAAGATCGTACCCCCGCACACCCCGCGGGGAAAAGTACCATCGAAGGAGGAGTCGCCCCCGCACGTCTTACCGGAGTCGACACCGTACCTACCGTCGAGCGCGTCAAGACTGGAAACCCTTCATGCACCGTTCCTGAAGAAGTCAGGAGAAACCAAGGACAGGATGGATATACGTTCGCAGTTCCCGCCGCACCGCGCCAGATAAAAGAAGCGTCATCAAGAGGGATGGATACTCGCTCAGTCCGTTCATCTAAACGCCGTGCCGAAGCACAAGCCAAAATGACTGTAGCCAAGATAGAACTAGAAATGGCAGAGGCAAGATCAAGAGTGGCCCTGGCCGAACTCGAAATACTGCAGATCGAGTCGGACGAAGAGGCCGAGATCATGGAAGAAGAAATGGACCGATCACACCACGTGGAACAGTGGCTCACGCAGTCGAGACCACAACAGACTCAAGAACCGGTATCCACTCAAGAAAAGAAGAGTGATATCCAAGAGTTGGCTCTGGCAATATCCAAGCTGTCCGGGAAGAGTCAAATGCCGAAACATATGATAGAGTTACCTTGCTTCAACGGTTCCAGCGAAGAGTGGCTCGCGTTCAAGAGAACCTTCAAAGACACAGCCAAGGGATTCACCCACGCTCAGAACCTGGCAAGATTAAGGCGAGCTCTGCAAGGAAGGGCAAAGGAAGCAGTCAAAAGTTTGCTGTTCACCGCAGAAGAACCATCCGAAGTCCTCAAAGGATTGGAAGCGCGCTTCGGAAGACCTGGTGCTTTAGCCCTGTCAGAACTCGAGAAATTGAAAAACCTATCGAAAGTCAGCGAGAACCCCAATGAAGTCTGTGTATTCGCAAGTAGAGTGAAGAATGCGGTTGCCACTATCAAGGCTCTCGGCAAACCGCATTACTTGAGCTCACCGGAAACATTGAAAGTCATCATCGAAAAGATGTCACCTCAAATGAAGTACAGATGGTTCGCGTACCACCGAAGTCGTCGAGACGAAGAACGACCCGAACTGGTCCTCATCGACGACTTCTTGGAGATAGAAGCTGACATGTGTGGGGACTTTGCTTCACCTGAAGTGTTACCAGAAGCAAAGAAAACCCGTCAACAGTATGCTCCACCTGAAGCGTCGCGGGAGCAAAGATGGAACGGACCACGCAGAGCCGTCCATACCGTTCAAGAAAGTGAACCGTTCATCAAGAAAGAAAAAATTATTTGTCCAGGATGTCAAGAAGAACATTGGATGTACGAATGTCCAAAATATAAAGAAGCTGACATCGACCACAGGTGGGAAATGGCCAAGAATGCGAAGATTTGTTTCAAGTGTCTACGTTACCGGCACTCGAGATTAAACTGCAAAGCCTTAACCTGCAAGAAGTGCAAGAGATGGCACCACTCTTCCCTCCATTCTGATGGACCGCTGTCACCAGTCAAGGATCTACCCCGCCGCAACACTGCAAGCACGAGTGAAAACGATTGTGAATCTACAAGCAAGATTAGCTCCGTGCACACCTCTGCCACCGAAGGTCACGCATACCTGAAGATGCTGCCTGTGAACCTATACGGACCGAGAGGCTCTATTCAAGTACTAGCACTTCTGGATGAAGGATCCACTATAACTTTACTGGACTCTTCCGTCGCAAAGAAGATTGGGGCAAGAGGCAAAGAAGAAGCGATCACCATCGAGACAGTGGGGGGACAAGGCATCAGGACGAATAATTCTCGACGAGTTCAGTTGAAAATAAAAGGGGCCCATCGTAAGGACAAGAGGGCAATTGAAGTCAGAACGATTGACAACCTGAAGCTATCCAAGCAAGGTGTCAAGAAAGAAGTCGTCGACAGATGCGAGCACCTGATACCGATACAGGATCAACTCATCTACGACAAGGAAGAACCGCAACTCCTAATCGGTCAAGACAATTGGGGATTGATCGTCACAAGGAGTTTGAAGAAAGGAAAGAAAGCAGATCCGGTAGCCTCTCTCACGAGCCTCGGTTGGGTTCTTCACGGGTGCGACGCAAGACATAAGACTCCAGTGCAGTTCGTCAACCACAGCAGACACATCTAAGAAGAAGATGAAATAGAAACATTAGTGCGGCGTCACTTCGAGATCGAGTCGATTGGCATCCAACCTCGCCGGCCGAGCAACGATGCGGATCAAAAGGCAATAAAGATCCTGGAAGAGACCACGAAGCGACTGCCCAATGGTCAATTCGAATCTGGACTGCTGTGGAAGAACGAAAACGAAGTTCTACCCAACAATTACGCACAAGCTCATCGACGTCTCGTCAACCTAGAGAGGAAACTAGACAAAGATGAAGATCTGAGGAAAACGTACGAGGAGCAGATGCAGAGTTTCATCGACAACGGTTACGCAGAGGAAGCACCACACGTACCATCCGAGAAAATATGGTACCTCCCGCATTTCGCAGTGACGCACCCGACGAAGAAAAAGAAACGTCTGGTGTTCGACGCCGCTGCTAAACACGCTGGGAAGAGTTTGAACGACATGCTTCTGCCCGGACCGGATATGCTTCAGTCTCTCTTCGGGGTCCTGCTACGATTCAGACAACAAGCAATCGCAGTCGTGGCAGATATAAAGGAAATGTTTCTTCAAATCAAGATAAGGCCAGAAGATCGCGACTGTCTCAGATTCCTGTGGCGAGGCGACCGACGTAATGGGACGCCGAAGGAATACCGGATGTCCTCGGTGATTTTCGGTGCCGTCTGTTCTCCGAGCATCGCCATCTATGTCATGAACAAAAATGCAAAGGAATTCCAGAACGACTACCCAACGGCAGTGGAAGCCATAGAAAAGAATCATTACATGGACGACTATCTCCAAAGCTTCGCGTCCGAAACCGAAGCTAAGAAGATAGCGAATGAAGTGCAGAAAATCCATGAAAGGGCCGGTTTCCAATTGAGGGGTTGGGGAAGCAATAGCGCAAAAATACTCGAAGGCGCTGGGGAACGACTGAACGACGGGACACTGGAACTCAACAAGGAAGAGAAAACACTTGGACTCAGATGGCTAATGAACGAAGATACATTAGCATTCAACGTAGGACTTCGCAACACACCAAAGGAACTTCTCGACGGCAAGAAGACACCTACAAAAAGAGAAGTGACAAGTGCGGTAATGTCAACGTTCGACCCGCTGGGATTCGCCACACCAATCCTCATTCAAGGAAAGAAGCTCATCCAGAATATCTGGAGAACGAAGATTGGTTGGGATGAAGAAATTCCAGAAGAACAAAAGGCGGCCTGGTTGACATACTTAGAAGAAGTGGCCTCATTAAGAGAACTAAAGATAGCGAGATGCCTATTGCCAAACCAGAAAGAAGGTCAACTCCATACATTCAGCGACGCAAGCGAAGAGGCTTACGCCGCAGCGGTCTACTGGAGAACCATCGAACCAGATGGTAGAATACACGTGTCACTCATCGCCGGAAAAGCAAGAGTGGCGCCGACAAAGCCGGTCTCAATTCCCCGGCTTGAGTTACAAGCGGCTCTACTTGGGAGCAGATTGGCTTCCGCGATTCAGAAGGAAATGGATTTAAAAATAACGAAGAGAGTATTCTGGACCGATTCAAGCACGGTGCTCCAATGGATCAAGGCCGATCCAAGGAAGTTCAAAACGTTTGTGGCTCACCGACTCGCAGAGATTGAAGATCTGACGAAACCACGAGATTGGAGGTGGGTCCCTACGAAAGAAAATCCAGCCGACGACGCCACGCGAGGAACACCCAAGGAATTCGACCACACCGCCAGGTGGTTCAACGGTCCTTATTTCTTGCGAAGTGACGAAGAAGACTGGCCCTCCAAGAGATTCGATCATGAAACCGAAATCACGGGAGAGGAGAAGAATACCCAGACGGTAACTACACTGAAGATCGTCAAAGAAGAAGCGCCAAACGTAGAAAAGTTCTCCAACTGGGTACGCTTGCTACGAACCATGGCACGCGTCTTCCACTTCATCGATCTCCTGAAAGAAAAGGTCCAGTCCAGAAAACAAGTCAACACCACTCGCAAAAGGAAAGACGAATGGAAACCACAGAAGTACTCTCCGAAGAAGAAAACGAAACCAATCCAGCCAAGCCGTGAAAAGGTCGACAAGACATTCATCCCACTGGATGATAGTCACTTGAGAAGAGCCAAAGAATCTTTGATAAAGAAGAGTCAAGGAGAAAGTTTTACCAGGGAAATAATCTGTTTGAAAAATGAGAAACCTCTGGAAAACACGAGTCGAATAAAGAAGATTGATATCTATCTGAATCAACAGGGTATTGTCAAACTGAGGAGTCGCACTCAGAAGATCGACATACAAGGAAGAAAAAATCCTGTGATATTAGACGCCAAACATAAAATCACCCAACTCATCGTCGAACATTATCACCGAAGATTTCTCCATGGTAACACAGCAACAGTGATAAATGAAATTCGACAGAAGTATTGGGTTCTGGGTCTACGTACGCTAGTGAAAAAGGTCATTCACCAGTGCCAATGGTGCAAAGTAAAGTAGAGTACGCCGCAAATACCACCCACTGGAGATCTGCCCATTGAACGTCTGCACCATCATCAGCATCCGTTCACATGCGCCGCAGTGGATTACTTCGGGCCAATGCAAGTCACCGTGGGAAGAAGAACAGAAAAGCGCTGGGGAGTTCTCTTCACATGTCTCACAACAAGGGCTGTTCACTTAGAGCTGGCAAACTCACTCAATACCAGCTCTATGATAATGGCATTGCGAAGAATGGCAGCCCGAAGAGGAACTCCGAAGATAATCTTCAGCGACAACGGTACAAACTTCGTGGGGGCCAATCGAGAATTGGAAGCTGCTGCCGTACACAAAGGCATAAGGTGGAAGTTCATCCCCCCTGGGTGCCCAAACATGGGTGGCGCCTGGGAGAGACTAATCCGATCGGTGAAAACGGCGCTGGCAGCGGTCCTGAACGAAAAGAACCCACCGGAGGAAGTCCTTCACACGCTCCTGACCGAAGTGGAACACATCGTCAACTCTCGTCCACTTACTGACATCAGCATGGACCCGAACGATGAAGAAAGCTTGACACCAAACCACTTCTTACTTGGACGTTCCTGTGGAGCGATGGCGCCGGGAGAGTTCAACGACCGAGACCTCGTCGGACGGGCGAATTGGAGAACAACACAAAGGATGGCGGACCACTTCTGGCAGAGATGGATCAGAGAATACTTACCAACTCTGATGCCAAGAAAGATCACAGGAAGAGACACGACAGATCCGAAAATCGGCGACGTCGTGACAATAGTCGACGCAACGCTACCTCGAAATTCATGGCCCCGAGGGCAAATAGAGAAGATCTACCCGGGACCAGACGGAAGAACAAGAATAGTCGACGTGCGCACTCCGGGCGGCGTGCTACGACGACCTACGCGCCGAGTCATCGTGCTGGTTCCTGCAGCGTCGCTCCCACAGGATGGAGTGCTTCGCACTGCGGGGGAGAATGTCAGCGACGTAATAATATAATTAAGATTTTGTTATATATTTTGTTGAATGTTATGTCATGTTATATTGTATTGTTATCTAATTGTATAACTAGCCTTCCAATATTATTATTAAGACTAGTTTTAAGGCCTAGAAAGGCAACAAATAAAGATATTTCGGGTTTTGTAGTTTAAATTAGCCCCAAAAATGGACCTCAAAACGAGGCATTACCAAAACGAGAGCCGTTTTACATTTTTGTCAATATTTATCAAACTAATTGTCATATTGTAATAATTGTTTTTGTAAAACGTTATTGAATATAAAGACTAACGTAAGAAAATGAAAATTGTAAAGGAAAGTCAAAACCCAAGGAAGTAAAAAGGGAAATCTACTTCACCCTAAAATGGGCGGAGCTTAACAACGTAAACATGGACTGATCCATTTTAAGTAGGCCTTTTCATTGGCTGACTCAAATTAATTCCGCGCCTGTGATTGGTCGCAATACATAGGAAAAATGAATAAAAAAGAGGCAACTTCCTTGGGATTGGCTCTCCTACCAGAACAGCTCTACCAGTGTACAACAAATTAGAAGAAAAGAAATAAAGGAACATATAGTTAAAGTAGTGAGTTTTCTTCGCCAAAAAGTGTGGTTCCTGAGTATCCCGAGTTCCAGAGTATCCCGAGTTCCAGAGTATCCAGAGTATCCCGAGTTGCCGAGTTCCCGAGTTCCCGAGATCCAGAGTATCCCGAGTTCCCGAGTTCCCGGATAAGGATCAACGAGGCACGGTGCCAGAGTTAGGCTTCGTAATCCCCCTCCCCCCCCTTCTCCCCCAAGACGCCGTCGTCTATCCCCGCCGTGACCGTCGCTTCATTCACCGAAGTCTTCGGCACGTGTGCGCACGCCCCTCCTCTTCTCCCCTCCAGCCGGCGCGAGAGAAGATTCGAAAAATACAGTCCACGGAAGTTCGCCACAAGAGGTGAAGTCGCAGACCTCTGTGGCTGCATCTAAGCCTCAGAAAAGCATTAGGTGATCGTGTACGAAAACAGTGGGGAAGACCTGAGCTTCCTCAAAGTTCCACGACGCGTCTCAGCACCAAGAGCAAGTAACACCAATCCAGGCTCATGCCCGATCACTCAAAGTGGTTCTGAACGCATACAATAAAAGGCAGCCGTCATCAAAACCGCAGTAGATCAAAGCGGCAGTCCAAAAGAAACCATCCGAGACCGAAATAGCTTAAACTCTAATATTTCGAATTATAAATTTTGATGAATAAGTGTAACTAAATTTAAGTAAATGCTAAGTTATTTATTTATAATCCATGTATCGGCAATAGAAAAATTCAATGTAACACTATCATTGAACGTTGCTTGAACATTGCTCGTCCACAAGCCACAAGCCTCAGTTCAAAACAACGAGCACGCGCGGAAAGATGTTAATTTTTAGAAACACAATACAATTGATCTTAAAATAATTTATCGTAGAATCTTCAAAGAGTACGGACTAAGAGTCCGTAGAAAATGTAAAAAGAAATAAATAAAAAAAAACTATAGAAGCTATTGACTTGGTAATATAATTCTCCCATTAATCCGTCAGCTCCCGCTATAGGGGAAATAATATACATTTTATTGTAACACCGTCATTTGTTTACCTCGGGTGTGTAAACTTTAGTGAGAATAAAATTTGAAGACTAAAATTTCATGCACTGATATTAGCGTGTTTTCACTATTTTAATATCGTGCGTATAACAGTAAGTAAGTAGCAGTTAAGATTAGTATGTTTTAATTTTCAGATTCTCGAAGCAGAGGTTCCGCTTGAAACCAGTGTAGTTATTGAAGGTCGGAGAATAATTGATCTTCAGTTTTTTATAGATCAAATTAAAACATTCAATAACCATAATAAGGCAACTGGCTGTACTTTTGGTAACTTGAATATCGTTAAAGAGCGCAATATCGGAAAAGGCAATGAAACATAGGTTATTAGAATATTATAATAAGTGTCTGTTGCCAGAAATTGTTGACCCAAGAAAGTCTAAGTCGATGCCACTACGGAGCACGACTTTCCAGTCATATTATTAAATATATTTGTTATTATAAATAGCATTTTTATTTGTTGCTTTTGCATTTGACGACGTGTGTTTTTCTTTAAACTAGAATCGAAGCTCATATTATAAATGCGAATATAAATAAGTTTGTTTGTTATGCTTTCACGTTAAAACGACTGAGCGGATTTGGATGAAAGGCTAGTAATTTTTGTAAAAGAGTAACAAATATTCATCCAAATACCCATCCATATAAACTCTCAAACTTTCGCCTTTATAATTATTATTTGAAAATATGGTCTGTATGCTATTCTGATGTATAATCTATAATATAATCAAATTTAAGTACTATTTTTTCATCAAAATCCGTTCCGTAGTTCTTACGGGAAAAACTAAAAAGCATGCAACCATACATCCTCACAGACTCGTATTTATAATATTAATCGTAGTAAGATTTTACATTACTACATTTCTAACTTTTCACGCCTGATTTTGAAAATTGCCACTTTATTTCACAAGGCTGTAATAGAAATAAAAATAAACTGACTATAAATAAATATTATTAAACATAACTCAATGGATCAACATGGTTAGTTTGACTATAATAACAGAGAGTGCATCAACTCTACGCACACAGTCACGTGCGCATATGTGTGAGTGGAAAGAACACTGCAATTACCTAAATATTGTGCCGAGGATTTGGCGTTAACGCTCTTAAGCAAGCCCATTTGTCACTTATATCGTTTTAAGCCATATTGGTCGACGAACGTTGTTCTATCACCATTTGACGTTCCTCTTTAACCCATTTGCTCGACTTTATATTAAATAAGGTATGTTAATACCTGTACACTAGCATTGTCTGGGTGCATTTTCATTGCAGCCACTATTGCTTCTGGAGCGCCGGTGTCTATGAACTGCATGCCGTGGTCTGGCTCGCGGAGTGTTAGTGCCGCTATGCTCTTCAGTATTAGTGCTGTAGCTGCTGCGTTACCCTAAAAAAAAAAACCAATCCATAAAACTGACGTCACGTATGCTGCTTGGCACACCCTTTCATTAGATACCCATGACTTAGAGGTGGCTTATGAATAAATAAGTGACCATCTCATCACGTCCGCCATTTTGGATTTAGAATAACGTCACTTAGCTAATCGTGCAATATCAAAAAAAACTTTGTTTCACATTATAGACATTTATCTAAAAATTTTTGGAATAATATTCCATTAAGGGTATAAAAATCGCTTTATCAATCTTAATTTTACACTTGGAAAATTGGAATGATAATGGGAAATGATAAAAGTAGACTAAATCTCCAACTAATATTGGCCTTGCCTGCTCTGGCGAGCGCCTTTCACTTTATCCCTACTCCGCGGCCGACCGTCACGCGACATGCAACACACAGACCAAAAAGTTTGAGACGATCTAATAAAAGTTTCACTTTTAAAACTAACTGCCTTATAATTCCGGCATAAATTCAATCCCTTGGGTAAAACCGCGGCACGGAAGCCAGTCGTCAATAAGTAGCCTACAGCCTCGATCTGTATATAAAATTGGATTTTCTGTCTTAGCAAACATGGTTTGAAAAAATGAATGTTTTTTTTTATACCACTTGGGCCGACGAACAAGCGGACGGTCCACCTGATCGTAAGTAGTCACCGCCGCCTATGGACATTTGCAACACTAGGGAAATCACCAATGCGTTGTCGACCCTGAGACGTGAAGTTCAAGTCTCATCTGCTTGTAATTTCACCGGCCCCCTTACCTTTCTAACCGAAACACAGTAATACAAGTGCACTACTGCTTCACGGCGCAAATGGGTAAGGTGGTAGTACTTCCCCGGACGAACTCAGTACTAAGAGCTCTACTACTCGAAAAATTTATACTGAAACTAGCTGTCCGGACAGACGTTGTCCTGCCAAAATAAGTCCATACAAAAATTCAGGGTTTCGATCGCAGCGCCCCCTACCGGGTCCAATTGTAAATCTAAACCATTCTCGAATCTCCACGAACACACACAAAAAATTTCATCAAAATCGGTCCAGTCGTTTAGGAGGAGTTCAGTCACATACACACGCACACAAGAAATATATATAATAAGATAAATTGATAGAAACACACTACGGCGAGTATTCTGTACCTAACTTCTGTAAGTTAAATGTGCTACTGACCGAATGTCTGGCGAGTAGTGAAGTTATAACAGGCACGATTCCGCTCTTGACTAGATCTCTTTTGACGTCATCGTTACCGGCCAGCGCTGTAATTCTGAAAAAACAATACACTAAATTCAATTCATGTCCTAAAAACTTAAAATCGATACGACAATATACGAAGGAAAGCCTGAATGTCTGGCATAGAGTAAGATTTTGGTTCCAAACCCTAAAAACCAGTAAATAATTATCCTTGGACATTCTTCACGACCTGGTCAGAGTCGATGGAAGCTGCTGGATGCAGGCGGCACAGGACCGTACAAGGTGGAAATCTAAAGGGGGGGCTTATGTTCAGCAGTGGACATCCATGGCTGATATGATGATTCTTTACAAGGCGTTATCTGATCCCAAATTAGCATAGATAACTGAATTACTGGCTTACAATGATATTAAACCCAGACACAGAACGAACAGACATGTTCCTTGTTCATGCAAACAAATTACGACCTTTTCCCATACGCTGAGGGATTTTATTGTCAAAATCCGTTCGTGAAAAATGAAAAATGCGTGATGGGGGCATAATTATCCAATTTACATGTAAATGTGTTCTGTTTCGAATGCCATTTAATCAATACCGTCACTATGTAACATAAACGGTTAAAACAAATCAATAGACATCCATCGAATTAACTACGTTACCATAGAATTCCTATGACAACCAACTGTTTATTAAAACCTTGCCAAATCATTAGAAAGAAGTCATCCAAAATGACAACAGCGCAAAATGGGGACTACCTATCCTTCGGGGATAGAAACTATGGATTAAAAACTGTCTTGAACTGGCATGAACACAATGAACGCGTCCTTAAAGGAGACATCATAGGAATAACAGACGACAATACATCAACAACGAAGAACTGCATAATCAAAGTCAATCATACGTCATGCAACGATTTCTCAGACAGCACTGATCAACTAAAACATCGGGCGAGACACATCAACTATTGGAAAGCCGAACTCGAAAGGGCCATTCGAGATATAGACGCAGAAATCAACATTCTAGAAGCCCAAAGACAACAAATAAAGAACGCTATGGACGTGCTCAAAATACCAGAGTACATAACCGAGGAGTGTTTAGATTTGCGACGCAACCGTATGCAATCAGATTTGATATACGACGAACCGCAAGAGGCACTGTTTTCCGAATCAGCGTTGATTCAAAACGTTAAGAAGTTACACCAAGAGATGTTAAGGGACGTAGAACATCAAATGAGAATGAATGTCGCCGCAAAGAATTCATTAGAACGAGACTGGAGCAATAAATATTTAGCTTTTAAATATGAGAGCGAAAATTCTGATTTGGAAACAAAATCTGTGAACGTTAAAGATTCAGCGGGAGCTACGCGTTTGTCTGAAGGGCAATCCGATGTGCCATCTTGGGAATACAACACTGTATGTGCTTTGGACGAGTTCAAAACAGCAATTGACAGATCTAAAGCCCTGAGAGCTAAAGTAGAAGCTGTACTTATAAATTCATCTCGTGATTTACGCTCGCAAGACATAAAAGTCAACAAATCTTTGAGCGAGAGAATAGCTACGACAGAACAAGTGAAAACCGAGCTGGAGAATCAACTGCGTTTGACATTAAACAAAATAGTCGAAACAGAAAACATATTGGAAATGCTTCACGAGGAAATGATGAAGGTATCGCAGAGGATCCAAGTTGCTCAAACTCGATTGAATACTAAAAACTGTAGGCCTAACGTGGAGAATTGTCGAGAAGGATCTCTCGTAAGTCTTCTGGAAGAAGTAAGAGATCTAAACGACAGTATGAGCATGTTACAGAAAAGGTATTTAGAAACCGAGAAGTTGAGAGCTGAATTGATCCACGAGAGATCTACCATAGAGAATGAGATAATTGTGAAGAAGAAAACTTTGCATATTGACAATGAGAGGTGTCTATATTTGAGATCGCATTTCCAGTCCGCTGAGAAAATGTGCGGTTATTAAACAACGTTAAGTAGTAGAGCAGTAGGTTCATTTTTGCACAGACATAATTAAAAGTTTTCACATAAAAATTGGTTTTTCTTTAACCGTTCCTATTCTTTTTAAATGAGAGAAAATCTTTTTGACTTTAGTAATATAACCTGCTCGAGACTTCGTACGGGACAGATTGTGAGTGTGTTAGAAAGAAAGTATCTGTTCGGGGTAAGTATGTGTTTGAGACAAAATACGAGTAGATGTATTATCCAATCCAAAATTTAATATGAAACTAGCAAAATCTTTAGAAATAAGAATATATTATAAACCGACTACATAAAAAGGAGGATAACAGTTCGTCGAAATCTTTCATATTTTTTTTGTTTATTGGATCAACGAACAGTTTACACAATATACATATTTTGCTATGTATTTTCTCCGATTACTCGAAAACGACTGGACCGATTTGGAGAAATATTTTAGGTAGGTATAAACCATGTGCCAGACAAGGATTTCTAAAGCCCGACAGTACTAGATTTTCTATTTCAGTGATCTAAATTCAATTATAGGTTCTAATAGCAAAATCCAGTGTTGCCAACAGGCGACTCACAGTTTACTGGCCTGTTGTACGACGGCAACACTGTCGTAGTTGTCGGCGAGCACTGAGAACAGCACATTGACTCCGCACTCAGACACCATCGCACACAGTTCGTTACGCACCAGGAGTGACGCTATTGTCAGCATCAGTTCCGATACGAATGGAGGTTTTGTGTTTTCTGCAACAAATTAAATGAAAATAATAATAAGACACAGTCACCGAAACTCTCTTGGCGGTGATTTTTCGAAAAAATACCGAAATGAGGTCAAAAAAAAATTCTTATACTAAATAATTTATAGAAATAAAAAGTTGATGTGCATTACATACTCGGTAGAAGAGAAAACTGCCTATCTCATTCTCTCGCTTGGGATTCTACGCTAAATCCTATAGAAGTATATATTTGTCTCTTTTTAGTGATTCTTTTCATATATTTTCTAATCAGAACGTGTGTGACTCTTCAATCAGGATCAAAAGTGAAAATTCTTTATTGGTTATAAAGAATTTGAGAAATTTTCACTTCATAAACAAACTGCTGCGTGAAGAATGTCCCAGCATGTAAAAAAAAGATAAAAACGTACCTTTTAACAAATTTGTAAGTGGCTCCAACATTTGCGCGCCCAATTCTCTCGCGTGGTCGTGCGCTTTGCCAAATTCGACTCTAACGTCGTCATCTAAGGTGAATTTTCTTATGGCTTGTAAACATTCGCTGAGCAACTGAAATTATATATGGAGGAAGTTCTTAATTGGACCTTTCTGTTCAATTTATTTAGAATTATTGTTATTCTTAAACTCATTATAAGGTTAAAATTTTACATAAATAAAAAAAAATTAAGCTGTTGGTAAGCGCCTCACTTTTAAATGGCTGGAGCGCTTCTGCATTTTTTTTTAAATAATCCGAATAATTTTTAGGGAGAGAGAAATAGGAAAAGTTTAAATTTTAAGTTATTTTTATTAATGGTTATTTTTTTATATTTCCATACGTACACAAGGCATGCTGGGAACAGCTAGTAATAAAGCATGGTGAAGGGAAAATAAAGGTACTTTTAATATCTATACATATTTTAGTCAAATTAGGACTATATCCTTTGAAACTCTACAAAACTGTAGACAAGTGTGGCGACACCTATGAACACGCCTACTCTCCTTCACCGCCCGCACTACAGTGATGTGACGACATCTATGAACGAGTAGAAACATGCGAGAATCCTACATCGCACTATCAAGATTCTCTCAGGATTTGACATATATATAAGCATCCAACATCAACAGTTGGACCGCGGTCCCCAGGCATGATCACCTAGCCTGGCGGAAGATCTTCCCTTTTAAATGGAGGAGTCTCATACCTCGCTCCTCCATACAAGTATACTAGACTGATGGAAGGAAATACTGGATTTAAAATCAAATTTAGTTTACCTTCTTATTACCAGCAACATTCAGATTAAGTTTCAGATTTTCAGCAATGTTCTTAGAGAATAACTTCTGTCTATTCATTTCGTGTTTAGAACAACATGTTGACACCCATTTCAATGTTAATATAATAATTTCATCACTTTCTACGTTATCTAGAATACTGTGGACAAAATAATAAAACTTATACATAATCTGGACCTTCTTACTACAGTTATCTTATACCAAATTAACCAGAAGCACGAACTTATATCGCAAGCGTAGCGTGAGCCAAAAAGCTGGTTTGTGTAGAACATTGTGCATTTCCCATTCCCTTGGTTAATGGCACATTTGATAAGATGACGATATGCTAATGATAGTTCCGAATATCAGTTAAATTTCTACATTACTCATAACTGAATCTTTTGTTTTTTTTATTGGTCTATAAAACTGAGTTCTCTTTTTGATCTAAAACATTAATAAATACTTAATTATTAGGAAAAAATACAATTGAGAACAAAAAATTTAAGTGGGCATAGCTTTATCAAGCACTTTGCTGATGAAAGGAAAACCTCTAGAAGAAACGAAAGAAAACCTAGTTTCATTTACTGAATAAAACAGTCAAATAACTTACATTTTGATCAAATCAACACCCTTTCCATCTAATAAATCAGGTTGAGTATCCATCAAAGCAATCAAAGTGCTCAGCACACTAACTATAAATCTTGTGTCTCTCTCACTCAGTTCTTGTGCAAACTTCTTATGCTTTGTCTCTAGTAAGTCTATGAGAAGTTTGTAAGCACCTTCCTTACCTGCCCTTACCCTGTGGGCAATGTCTTTACTGCATTCTGCCTGGAAAATAGAATAAAGTTGGTGTCATTTTCCTGTGTACCAATCATAAACTTCTGGGGACATTTTACAACCAGCCATTTGATCTTATAAATATTTCAAAATGTATTTTTGAGATTGCTAATAGAGAAAACGCCTATTATTTTTATACAATGTGTTACAAAATAACCCTGTAAAAATATAATTAATTATCAAAGCCAACAACCCTAGTAAGCTGTCATGTCACAGAATCAGATTATTTAACAGAAATGACTACGTACCTATTTTACCTAATAGTTGTCTACTTTAATAGATTTTCTATTTTTCATTGAAAAATCAGGTTTTTGATATTTTTTGGGGTATGTTATACAGTGTTACTACAGTTCTTAAATATTGTGAATGGACTTGTTATAAGGCCTCATTAAACCTGCTTTCGGCTTTACCTATATTTGTATATTTCTTCTGTCTGTCAGTTTTTGTGTATGTATTTGGCCAAGTCCCTGGATAGTTTAGAATTGGACCAAGTAGGTGGTATTGCGAACAAGTTCTAGGATATTTCTTGATTTTTTTACATGAAATAGATTTTTAAACCAGAACAAACATACAGACAAATGTTTGTCCTAGGTGGGAAGCCATCCCATAGATAGGGAACATGGGATGGCATTTAAGGTATTCAACCTCTTTACCTACTACCAATATTAGTTTTAATTTAGAAAGGCTTGCATTTAAACACAACTTCAGAAGTGTGTAATGATTTAAGTGAACTGGCTTCGAAGTGCTGTGTCCACAATACATTGGTCCATGACCAGCAACAGATGGTCAACTTGGGGAGTTCTAGCTTGGTTGGTAAAATTAATCATACCTTCAGGATCTCCAATTCTTTTATAATCTCATCTATATCATGTTTCTCTTGGCTGCTCAGTTCTTTGATTCTGGATACAGTGGTGCTCACAAGGTGGTTTTCTTCAGAACTCAGAGCAAGATCTTTTATTATATTTGATAGATCCACTGCCTGAAAAACGAAAAAAAAAGAAAAAACAAAATTTTGCATATGGTGTCATTATTGCTAACCTTCCTGTAAAATCACCATTCATGCCACATTTCTTCATATCTTAAGGTACAGTCATACACTACTATCTTTGGCCTCAACGTCGTACTGCGCCCTATAATTTAATCTTTAAAAGGAGGGAAAGTTAGGGGTGAGAACAGTAGTGGCCCTTTCCAGGTTAACATAAGCATTTAGTGCCTAGTTTAAGTCGTGACCAGCTTGATATCTTTTTAAAGTTTAAACAAAGAATGGTTATTACCTGAGCCTCAAATTGCGCTATTGCTTCAGCAATGGCTTCTTCTGGACTCATATCAAATTCCTCCATATTCTCTTTAACCACCTCATCGTACGTCTCCTGAGTTATTACACGAACCATTTTTACTGCTTTAATTTGAAATTTTGTTCGATTTTAATACAGAAAATAATGTATTTTCCGAGAAATTTACAAAAGAGAACTCATCAGGCTGGGCTGATGCAGTCACCGCAAAACAATTTACTTTATTTTGTTTTTTTTTTCTGGAATGTCAAATACTGTTGTTCCATACTAACCAGTTTGTATTTTATTAGCCAACAGCAAATATATTACTTTCCGCTTCTGTCTACCTCTACCAATGAGTATTATGCTATCTCACTTATTCAGTATGTTACTTAAATACAGAAGTCAAGTATCGATGGAACGCGATTTATTTTCAATTTGACAGAAAACAGCTTATGCGTATGTTCGCTCTGAAACTATAAATCGTCATATTTATTTAAACAATTCAGTAAAAGAATTGTGATGAAAAAGTGAATTCTGCTATGTTTTTAAATCTGATAAATTACAATTTGCTTTATTTTTTATTCACTTTTTAAATAATGGCTTCTTCAATTTGTTTTTGACAAATTTCGATATATTTTGATTCGAATTCAGCACTTGTTTGTAGATTTCGGATCATCATCACCTCGATGACGCATACTCCCGTAAAAGTGGTGAATCGAAATAATTTTCTTATACTATAGGCGTAATTTGTGAATATTCTTGTGACTACGTGACTTTATTTAACATTTTAACTAATATTAGTGTTCCAAAATGAGTTTTCTGGGGAAAATATTCGGTGGGAAGAAGGAGGAGAAAGGACCCACTACGCACGAAGCAATTCAAAAACTACGCGAGACCGAGGAGTTGTTGATTAAAAAACAGGAGTTCTTAGAAAAGAAAATCGAACTAGAAATACAGACAGCCAGAAAAAATGGCACGAAGAACAAGAGGGGTATGTATAACTATCCACTGCGATACTTTAGATTTCAATTGGTTCTCGCTCGATAAATTCTTAATGATTTCTTTTGTTGACTTGTTATGACCTTGTTTTTCAATTGGACAAAAGCATGTTTTCATGATATTCTTGGCTGCCCACTGTATATTCATTCACATCATTAAAATAGCTCTATTTATAAAGTAAGAGACATTATACTCAATGAAATCTTGTGGAAAACTTCATTGCAGTGCCTATTTATAAATACCTACTTAAGTCACAGGACAATTTAGGAGTTACCCGCCAGCATACAATACTTTGGGTTATAAATTGTTTCCTACTTCATTTGTATACCTCAAGTGGTCAAATAAACAGATAGATAGTCACTACAATTTTTATATACTACTATGGATAATGCTCATTTTCAATCATGTTATTCTTACTATAATATTATAAATGTGAATGTAAGTTTGTTTGTTTCACATGAAATCAACTTAACCGATCACCATGAAACTTTGTACACATATTCTTGAAGGTACATATTAGAAGTAAAATAGGATACTTTTTGTGCCGGAAAAATGTTACATCCCTCGGGAACACAGGTGAAAATGCAGTGAAACAGCTAGTAAATAGCCAAGTTTTAAGGATAAATTGTAGATTAAGACTATATTTACTCTGTGGGCTCTCCCTATGACAAAGATGAGGGGAAATGGATAAACAAACTCACTTTTGCATTTATAATATTACCAGGATGAGTCATTAAAGTATGAACAAGATTATGTATATTAGTGTTATTGCCCTTTGTTAGTGCTTATTTCCCCTTTTTATTATTAGCAATCAGTTGCTTGACTATAATCAGATTTCGGTGAGAAGTTATGATATTAATGACTTTTATAGTCATCAACATTTTACCTGTTTAGTAAGAGAGAATTTTGGTGCCATTTGTCATTAAGTTATGCCACTTAATAAATGATTTCATAAAAATTTTTTCATTCAAATAAGCCTTTACAAGTATTTATGAATAGTCTGACTCAAATTCCAGTTCAGAAGGTTGTTTCTTACTAAAAACACTTTAATTTAATGGCAAAAGGGTTTAAATGATTTATTAAACACTCTACACATCTTTTTGTACTACTCAATTTCTTGACTGATAGTATCCCCTTGGGTGGGATCAAGAAATTTAGACAATTTACTATAATTATAAATGTGAAAGTTTTGATGGATGTAGCTCAATCATGTCAGAACAGATGAAAGGATCTGTTATTTATCTATTGTTTTGGCAAATCTTTAGATTATTATCATTATTATTATTAAAGCTTTATTATTCCACTTAACAATTCTTATAAGAGTATATATATTAGGTTGGGGAAAAAGTCTTTTCGCATTATAGTATGTAATGAAATGAAATGAAATATTTTATTCAAATAGGCCTTCACAGGCACTTATGAAAGGTCAGACTCTACCACCGGTTCGGAAGGTTGCTTTTACTGAGAAGAGCCGGCAATAAACTCAGCAATTACTCTTTTCAAAATAAGATTTTGTACATAAAGATGTGTCTTGCTAGAGCGAGCGCTACACCCAAGCATTGTCGTCATTAAAATAATCATTTGTGTTGTAGAAAGCCTTTTGTACTAAAACAGTCTTAATTCTTTCCTTAAATTTTTGTAAAGGCAAATTTAAAATTTCAGTAGGGATTTTATTATAGATGCGTGCACTAAGTCCTAAAAATGAGCCTTGCACTTTTTGCAGTCTATATGCCGAAGTGACAAGTTTATCCTTATTTCTAGTATTGATGGAGTGCATATCACTCTTTTTGACATAAAGACTAATATTTTGATGTACAAATATTATGTTTGCATAAATATACTGCGATGCAACTGTGAGGATATCAATTTGTTTAAACTTTTCTCTGAGGGAAGCTCGAGAACTCAAATTATAAATGGCTCGAACAGCTCTTTTTTGCAATATAAAAATGGTTTCTATATCAGCAGCTTTACCCCAAAGCAAAATGCCGTAGGTCATAACACTATGTATGAACTTGTAATAAAATCTCTTTGGCTATACTATTTGTATCTGGCTGGTTTTGGTATCATTGAAAGTTTAAATTTTAAAGAACATAATTCCAAATTCAAATTAGGAAAATGTGTGATTTGCATTTGTTTTTCGTACCGCCAAGATGAGTGAATTTAGTGAAGAAATTCGATTCATTTTAAAATTTTACTAGAAAAAAGGTAAAAATGCAATTTAAGCCGCGAAAAAAATTTGCGATGTTTATGGACCTGCAGTGTCTGTGAGAGTAGCACAAATTTGGTATAAGCGTTTTCAATCCGGAAATTTTGATGTCAAAGATGCACGTCGCTCTGGTCGCCCCATTACGGATAAAATGGAAACAATTTTTGAAAAAGTGGAGCAAGGTCGGCATATCAGTAGTTACGACGTAGCTGAAGAACTGGGAATTGACCACAAAACAGTTTTGGCGCATTTGAAAAAAGCTGGGTACACAAAAAAGCTAGATATTTGGGTACCTCACGAGCTCACTGAAAGAAACCTAATGAACCGTGTACTCATTTGTGATTCTTTATTACGACGTCATGAAACCGAACCATTTTTGAAGAAGCTGATACCTGGTGATGAAAAGTGGATCACGTACGACAAGAACGTGCGAAAAAGGTCGTGGTCAAAGGCCGGTCAGGCTTCACAGACTGTGGCGAAACCCGGGTTAACTCGCAACAAGGTGATGCTGTGTGTGTGGTGGGATTGGAAGAGCATTATTCATTATGAGCTGTTACCACCAGGCAGGACCATCGATTCTCAACTCTACTGCGAACAACTGATGAGATTAAAGCAAGAAGTTGAGAGAAAGAGGCCGGAATTAATCAACAGAAGGGGTGTGGTTTTTCATCATGATAACGCTAGACCTCACACATCTTTAGCCACTCAGCAAAAATTAAGAGAGTTTGGCTGGTAGGTATTAATGCATCCGCCGTATAGTCCTGACCTTGCACCTTCAGATTTCCACCTGTTTCGGTCTCTTCAGAATTCTTTAGGCAGTGTCGGTTAACATCACGAGAGGACTGTCAAAACCACTTGTCGCAGTATTTTGATCAGAAGTCCCAAAATTTCTATAGCAATGGGATCAAGATGGCAAAAAGTTAATGAGCAAAATGGTACCTACATACTTTAGTTAAATGTAAATAAACTATATTAAAAATGTTTTGAATTTTCTTAAATAATGCGAAGGAACTTTTTCCCCAACCTATTATATATATATTTAAATTATAAGTTATTTGCTTTGTTATGTGGCCCCCCTAAGGGTAAAAGCCTCCTCCTTTTCCATTTTACCACCTTTCTCTGTATATGGCTGTACACATCTAGCTTTTTCCAGCTGTATTTATGAAATCAGTTAATAAATCTTTAGATAAAATCTTATATATGATTTTGAACTGTAATTTGTCGGAATACAAGGTCTTCTTTTTCGATACTCGTTGTACTCGGTTGTATAATCCGACAGATTTGATAGTCCGAGACTGCCATGCAAAACGTTTATCGGATTACCGGGTGTCCACTGAATTAATATGAAATCTGTTGAGACTAAATAGCTTGGTCATCAACTTCATAGGAAAAGGGAATAAGGTATTTATTTTACTTATTAGGGGGATGCATGTGCAATTGTGCCCCCTTGCAACACTCACCCGTCGCCCATGTCCGATAACCAATGTACTTTCATATTTACTATTCAATATCACTTTCCAGCTGCGATTGCCGCTCTCAAGCGCAAGAAGCGCTACGAGAAGCAGCTCACACAGATCGATGGCACACTCACTCAGATCGAAGCACAGAGGGAAGCGCTGGAAGGTGCCAATACCAACGCTCAAGTATTGAACACTATGCGCGAGGCGGCTAACGCAATGAAGCTAGCTCATAAGGATATGTAAGTACTTTTAGTTAATTTTTTTGGATTTCTTCACCTGTTGTTGCTATTTCATCTCACGCAAGACTGAGAGTGTAGTGAAGTGAGCGCGAACGTTGTTGTTATTAATCAATAACATTAATATTCTGTACACGCGGCCATCAGATTTTAAAATCAACTAATACCTTTTCTGAATATTGTGTGTAGAGAATGGTTCCAGAATTTTTATTTATATAATATATAAATATTAAATAATATTATTATTCAAATTCACCTCTTCTAGTAGGTATTCAGTACTGAAACCTCTATCTATCTCTTTAAGCGTAAGTGGCGTGATATATTCACGATTATATACCTATGTTCCGGGACTCGCCTACTCTACACAAACTTGTTCCCAATAAAATATATGCACAGAATTTAAAACTCCGATGTCTCTCTCATACGTGAGATTTCGTGTACGGAAGAGCGAGACGGACACTGTGTCACTGATTTTATTCAATAATATTTTTTAATAGACCATTGTCAATGATTACATCCACTGATGACTCAACAACTCCAGTCATTATCTTAAAGAATAATATAGTGCATTTGATAAGTAATTGTTTTCACTGTTATGATTATTTATCTTCCATTTTAAAGCAATTACGATGGGTTTGAGCTGTTGCGCTAGTTTAGGACCATTTGTTCTAGAAATCTATGAGGGTGGCCATAATTCCGTCTATAGTAGGCTGAAATTCAATAATGAACGGAGTAGGGTCAGTTACCTGGTAGCCATACTACAAGCAGTACACTCTGCTTAACTTGGGATCAGGTAACCATGTGTGAAGAATGTCTTGGGATATTTATTATTAATATTTATTTATTATAATGATGAAAAATATAACAAAAGTAGTAAAAGCAATGCTATGTTATCCTCATAATCACTTCATCTGAGTTCCCAGGGAATCCAAAGGTTCCCTTATTATTGATATTATCCAATGATATAACAAAATGAATCTATGTAATGAAATACAATCCTTATAATAAACTCGCATCATCTGCGTTCCCAGGGAATCCTATGATTCCCCAGGATGAAAAGTATCTTGTGTTAATGCTTGTTAATTTGTGTGCCACAATTCCTTCAAATCTGATCTGCCGGAACTGAGACTTAACCAAGGATTTAATGCAGACCTTGTTTAGGGAAGTACTACCACCTTACCCATTTCCACCGTGAAACACTATTGCCTATATGTATTGTTGTGTTTCTGTTAGAAAGGTAAGGGGGCCGGTGAAATTACAGGCACATGAGACTTAACAACTTCACGTCTCAGGGTCGACAATCATAGCGCTGCAGGTGATTCGAATGAAGCCAATTTGCCGATAAATTAGCCATACTATTGTTATCTCTCTCTGCGCGTAAGTGTGTGAATGAGATAGCAATCAACCAAAGGTCAATTTAGTAGCAGATCCGCTTCGACTTCGATTCCAAGCTGGTAAAGCATATGGACGATATCGATGTTTACCTGTCTCGTTCTCTCGCAGGTTAAATCCTAAAAACATGTATATGTTTGTCTCTCTTTAGTATCGCTTTTTCGTTTCATCTACTTTCAAATCATAATAGTGTTATATAAGTTTTCACTTCAAAAACCATCATAAATTGACACGTCAATTCTCATTGCAGCGACGTAGACAAGGTCCACGATATAATGGACGACATTGCCGAGCAGCACGATGTCGCTCGGGAGATCACCGACGCGATCAGCAACAACGTCGCCTTCCCCAACGATATCGACGAGGAGGAGCTTGAGAGGGAGCTCGACGAATTAGAACAGGTACTTACAATATTCCATATGGGAGGTCCTTTTTATTATTTGAGAGTGTCATTGCAATATCAACTGTATTGGTTTGTGATAAAGTGCATCTGCAATATGATACAAATATGCATTGTATAGAACAGGTACTCACAGTGTTCCATATGGGTGCCTTTTATATTGCCATTGGAATATCAACTGTATTGGTTTGTGATAAAGTGCATCTGCAATATGATACAGTTATGCGTTGGATGTTACAAATAAAGTTGATATTTCAATGACACCCTTTAACGTCAAAAAATAGTATCTCGCTGTGGTAATTTAATCTCATTCATTTAGCAAATTTTTTTTCGAATGCTTCGCTTTCAAATTAACTTAAATTAAATATTATAAATAAATTATAAAATTCCAAAACATCGAAAACCGGCCAAGTGCTAGTTGGACTCGCGCACGATGGGTTCCGTACCATTATCTATTAAAAAAATTATTATCATTAAATTATTATTAACAGAGATTATGTGCAGAGAGCAGCCATTTCTTCTATGTGATTATGAAGCAATATCCATACAAATATTATAAATTCGACTTGTACGTCTGTTCACGGATCTAGATGAAATTTGCCTTGAAGATATATTGTATCTTGGATATAGACTACCTTTTCGTCATTGTTTCAAATTTTAACGGAAACTAGTTCCAAATCTTTTATTTTGACAAATGTTGACAGAGTTATAAATATTTTTTCATAATTTATTTATTCTTCTTTTAATCTAAAATGTTTGTCTGTTTACAGGAGGACCTGGACAAAGAGATGCTGGGTATCAATGTGCCCACCGACAAGCTGCCGGATGTACCCAACGCGGACCTCGTCCACGACAAGCCCAAACCTAGCAAGTCCAAGCAGACTGGTTAGTAGTATAGAATAGTATTTATTTTTTAATTTTAAAATTTATTGCCACTGAAAATTCATAATCACTGGTTGAGTGTAGTGTTGCCGAACTATCGATAGTTTTCATCTGAAAAAGAAATAATTAGCCTATCGATAGCTCAGCACTGGAAAAATAAGTGCAATACTATTGATTCAGTCTATCAATAGTCTTGACCTTTATAAGTGCCCTTCGCGGGTCTAAGCTCAATAAATGGTTTTGATTTTTTATAATAAGTTGTCTATATATATCTATCTATAATGTACATGACGTAAAAAAAGCTTGTTTTGATCTTATTTTTTTTTTATTGCAGAAGAGGACGATGAACTGGCACAGCTGCAGTCCTGGGCGACATAATCACCCCAATCCGTTGTATATGTTCTATGTTTGTGATATATCACCAACACCCCGCTATCGTCTACGATTCGATGACAGATGCGAGTGTCATCGAGTTTAAATCGATACGGGAAGTGTTTTGTTATAAAAGTGGGGATCATTGAGTTAGTTTTTTTTTACTTTGAATTTTGCTTTTTTTTTTACCACAATCTCGTCTAAATGTGGTTGAATGTGACATGGCTAGGTTACATTTTTGTGGTGTGGTCGTGGGTTCGAATCCTGTGAGGATTACCGGTTTTCAGTAATGTTAACTTTGCTAATCTTTGATGTTTACAAGTGCCTTCTTAGGGCCTTAGCTAAATAAAGTCTGGTAACTATAGTAGCGTGGAAGGGTACTTTGTAGTACCTAGTCCTGACCGGGTACTACCCTCAGCTACCAGCTACGTATCATGTTTAAAATGTGTTAAAAATCTGCAAATATATTTTTTTATCTCAATGATGTCACTAGAACAAAATAATTAAAATACCTACAGTCCCCACTTTTAAGAATAAAACCTTATTGTATAAAATGAGGGTTTGTGTGGGGATGATTTCTCGAAAACAGTTCGTTTTAGGGTAACTAATATAATAACTGGCCAGCGAAAAGAAAAACATGATAAAAAAATCTTTAAATGTTTAGTCTTACACGTACATTTCCGTGATATAATTATTTTAATACCCTCAGTGGTCGAGTATAAAGATCTGCTAGAGACCCGAAGGCCCTGGGTTCGATTCCTGGGTCGGACAAGCATTTGTAGCCCGAGATTGGTGCCCGAGAGACTGAGACAATGCTCGCCATGTCACTTTGGGGCTTGAAATATCTCAACTTCCTCATTACTGAGGCCTCTGCCTACTTCTTCAGTGACAATAGGCACGAAGATATGTATGTATTTATATTTTAAAGTAAATTTTCATCAAATGACATGTATGTTTCTGTATGGCCAGAAATTGTATCAGTTACCCTATTTATGTTTACCATAATATATCTAGAAATTTAGGATTGAATCAAAACGATGTATTCCTGTATTCTCATATTGAAAGAAATGGGTATCATTGCTTGTACGCTTAAGTATGTAATTTAAATGCAAATATAATCAGGGTATCTATTGGGGATTTAAGACCTTCATATTAAGGATTTTGGGGTCACATCTGCTAGAAAAACTGTCGGTACTTAGGGTACCGGACTGTCTTGTCAAATCAGTTACTTTTTATCATCTGTCAAAACGCAAATTTTATATGCAAAATGTACTGAGTACGAACATATGACGTCATCATTTTTCATACTCAATTGCTGTACTTTTTTATTGTTTTATTAATATAAAATTTGCTATAATCGCAAAATTAAATCCAAGGAAATTTATAGGGGTGTTTTGAGACAAACTTTTTGATGAATAATAATTATTAATGTCATTTTAATACAGTCCGCTACCCTATTGAAGGAACACGCCACCTCATATTCACAGTGTGTTATAAAAATGTTATGTTAGCGTATATCTTTTGTTGAAGATCCATAAATAAATAAATCTGAATACTATAGCTGTTGTTAGAAAGATATTGGAAGTGACAAGAGATGGGTAAGAAATATTGATTTTTGGCTGCTGGAAAACATGTTAAAGAAACAAAAGCACTGTGGAAGGGCTCCCTTATTCAGCTAATACAAACTTCGTCGGCGAGGCCTCGGAGAGCTTATCTCTCACGCGATTAGTAGTATTAGCGAAGCTAGCGAAAGACACAGAGCATAGAGGCCGCGACGAAACATCCTCGAGCTAGTGTCATTTTCCTTACAGAATCGACACCCAGGTTATTGTCCTCAAGCTAAAAACTGTGAAGCACAAGTACTTGATAGCTGGTTCTCTTTTAGAATTTGGGCTTACCACATGACCACATACTATAGTGAAATTGTAGTCAAACCCTAGCCTATACATAGTAAAAAAAAAGCTCAAATACATAGTAATAGTTACTTGGTTCTTTCAAAATCACTATAAATAAGTAGTTCTTGAGATAAGCTGTTACATATAAACTTACGTTGCATTCGAGAAACAATATCCCACGCAAATCCGTGTATAAATATGTATTTAAATTTATATTATTATTTTGTAATAATATTTCGCTTAATGTTAAATTTTTCTGCCTTAAAATAACGTTTTTTCTATATATTAGATTAAATATTGATAGGGTTTTGTCGGATTTAGGAGCGATATTTGTTGTTTGAATGTATATTTTTTTTGAATATATGAATGCTGAAATTTAAATGGTTTTAGATATTAAAGGTATTTTGATTATGTACAATTTAAAAGTAGGTTTTTTGAAGGAGTTATGTATCAAATGAAATAAGGGAACGTACCCATACTACGTGATCCATTCAGGGGGGAAGGGAGGTCTTCAGAATACCACGCTTAGTCACAGGGGAGTCATGTAGTCAATAACCTCTAAGGAAATCTCGCGCCTTTTAGCTTTATTCAAATATGGCGTGCCTTATTAAGCAATTTTTTTTGTTATTCTATTTGCGAAATATCGTTGAAAACCGTATTTATACAAATTAGTCTTGGCATATACTACGCATGGTCACCAAGGGAGGGGAGGGGGGTAAAAATTGTAAAAGAATGGGTCACGCAGTATGGGTACGTTCCCTAATATGTTAGGTAAGTAGTGTCCGACCGAAACTTTGAATTCGGCCATCTTTTGCCATAAATTGACCATCTACGGCCAAACTATTGTCTTCGGACAAAATTACAGCCCATTTTGACCCTTCTGGCGAGTGCATAAGGACGATTTCAAAGTGTTATTATTTATCAAGGTGCAAGGTAATTTCAATGTAGTAAAGTTGTTATACGGTCAATATAAACTTTAAAAATAATCATTATTTTTATTAATTTGTAGCCATTATTAGAGTGTATTTCTTAGGCTTCGACTGAAGATAGTCGATTTAGCGGCTTCGTCCAGAATTCGACTTACGGTCGGACACTATTAAGGCTTTTAAAATCCTTTGTTTCTAAAATCAATTAAAAATCGCGATGATTAATATTGTTCCGAAAGTTTATTGTTCTAAAAGCATTAGGGCAAAAAGTACAAGGCAATATTAGTCTTGCAGTTAAAATGAATCAACAATTTAGATCTACCTAACAATTTATCTATATGCGTACATTTTTTTAAGCTGTAACCTAACTTGTGCATATGGTATATGATAATATATTTTATTTTAAGAAAAATAATAATTTAGTTTTAATTCTCCAGCTGACCCCTTTGATTCTTCCTCTGTACCTATGAAACTCCCATCACATTTACCCTATTCTACAAATAAATTACGCATAGACTTAATGTCGTTAAAAAAGTAAAAAAAAAACAACCTAAGCAAACCATAACCAGGTTATAGTTTAGTTATTATATAATATTAAACTACTAGTCAGTGCCGCGGTTGCGCCCACGTTCCGAAGAATTTTTTTGTTTTGCTGCTCATTTTGCCTAGGTTATTAATCGGGAAAGTAACTTTATATCAGTTAAAGACTTTTTGAAATCAGATGATTAATAAATAAATATCCTGGGACATTCTTTACACACGGCCATCTGGTCCCAAACTAAGCAGAGCTTGTACTATGGAAACCAGATAACTGATATACTACATATACTAATTTTTAAATACATACTTATATAGATATTATAGACACCCAGACACATAACAAACAGACATTTTCATGCACACAAATGTGTGTCCTGGGTGGGAATTGAACCCGCGTCCTTCGGTTTGGCAGTCAATTTTAGTTTCAGATATTACCTTCATCATCTGTAATCTTACAAAATGTTGGTTAGATACTCTGAATGCCACGGAACAGGCCGTGGGTTGTATTCACACCCAGGACAAACATTTGTATGCATGAACATGTCTGTTTGCTCTGTGTCCGGCTGTAAATATCTAATACATATAAGTATGTATTTAAAAAAATATAATATATTAGTTACTAGCGATTGCGTAGTATAGATAATATAAGCAGACAAACAAAGACAAAAATTGCAGTTGCAATGTTGTTATGTATTTATACTTTTTAAAGATTAGTTTCCACAACACAAGCACTTCTTAGTTCAAAAAATCAGGCCTTTTGTAATGAAAAATAAACCTGTACATCATATATTTTTTTTATATTATTTGTTGTTATACCGGCCATAGTAATTCACACTCTGTGAAAATTTCAACAGTCTACCTTTTGTGGAGACTGGAACCATAGTAATAGTGTGGTAATAGGGTCCCGCTGGCAACCTACAGACCCCTAAACACGACCAATGTTAATTAAAATCAGCGGAGAAATTAACCATGACAGCAAACAGACAAACTTTCGACTCCTATCGATTATCATGGATTCATATCCGCTGTTCATTGCCAAAATTGGCACAAGCCGGTTACTTAATAATGATACCATGTCAGCAGCCTATAAATCTTTGGACGACATCAATTGTAATGCATAAAGCATTGTTATAAACACTGTGAGTGGAATTTTGATAATTATGCACTGACAGTGAAACACTTTCCCTACGCTGGTGTATTCTGGATGTTTAGTCGAGGTTGCAAGTGAAGTGAGGACGTATTTTTTATTTATTTATTGGCGAAAAACAGATTAAAGACATTCATAGCAATCTACATCTAATTTACATTAAATACCAGGTGTGTTATAGTGTTATTGTTTTCGTTTGTTACAATATTGGTATTCACCACTTCCTATTTATAATAAGCTAGCTCTTATGAGAGATATTAGTGCAAATTCCGTCTGGTCCGGGAAAGAACAACTGGCATAATATTCGTTTCCGCCGTGAAGCAGTAATGACTTGTATTACCTACTGTGTTTCGGTTGGAATGTTGTCATAGAATGTATGTAATTTTTTCTCCTGCTAAATGCATTGGCTAAACTTGATGTTTTTTGGTTCTTATTATGTTACCTGGATGATTCTTAGTAATAGTTGAACCTGGCAGCGCTGGATCTGGATCTTGACAAGTCAAGAATCAGATTGTTTTATTTTACAAAAGATTAAATAAAAATCTAGTATCCGATAGATGCCGCTGTATTTAAGTTACTGTTAGCTTAGCCTACTGGGCAAAAAAATGTCGGCCGAAACAACTAATACCTATCTAGGTATATAGTATTCGACGAATTCTAATTGTCTTTTTTTCTGAACAGTTGAAACAAATATGTTAAATGTTTGAAAACCATTTCATAAAATTTTTCTTTTACAAGATTTATATTAAAGGAATGGATTAAAAATATAGTAGTGTTCAATGTTATAGCTAGTGAGCAATTTTAGAAATGAACCCAGTAATAAATTCAAAGAGTGATTCCATAATGTACCTAAATAACACCAAACTGACGATATTTCGTGACAGCCTCTATGCTGTCTCTTTCACTAACTATGCAATCACATCGTGCTCCACTCGTGCCGATGAGGTTTATATTAGCTGGATAAGAACTTTGATACGATACGCTTCTCGCAAGTGAGTAATCCTTCACAGAATAAGCCGTCCGCGTGTTAAATAAGATGCTGCAATTCAAACTGTATATTAGTGTACGCATTATCAGCAGCGACTCAGTGTTGCGTTAAGCCTTACCAGTGAATACCAACATGAGGCCCATCGGCTTTTTGGTAAGTTTAAAACCTTCCATTATCAGGTTATAATAATGTATTGTGAGTTCGAATTGTGTGCGGAACCTATTGCTGATGAAAGCCCTCGGAAACCAATTGCTTGCTTTGCTAGTTACTTACTATTTTTATTATTTTCTATTTAAGTATTGATTGTAATAAAAATTCAATTGATCAAGAATATTAATTATGGTCTTGTAAAAAGTTAAACCAAAAAATATTTTCAAAAACGGTTGACAATCGGGACGTACGGTAAGCAATGAGGTAACACATTGAAAAAAAAAACAGTCGATTTGAAAACTCAGCTTTTTGGAAGTCGGTCAAAATATTATTTCTATGTATTTCTGATCCCTAGAATACATTTTATCCCTCGAAACTGTAAAACAACATATAATAGAATCTAGTTTTGTACGATTAAGCTTTTGTTTACAGATCACCTTCTTCATAATCCAATCAACAACAGCAACAATAGACGTTCAAAAACTAAAGGAGACAGTGCAAAGTCAAATCCAAACATTGACTGAAACAGCATCAGAAAATCTACAAGAAATAGCCAAAAACATCGATTTGGAAAAGATCAAACAGTACGATGTCCTTGGCGTTTTGCCTCTAATACAAAATGGCGGACAGAAATTGGTGGACGCAAAAAAAGCACATGTGAAAAAAGTGAAATACAATTATAATAGATTTCAAAATATTAAAGATAAGGTTATTTTGTTGGATGGCATACCTCAACCCGTTTATCGGAAAACTATTTATATTTATTCGAAGTAATAATTATTATAATTATTTGTTATATACCTACACAAAGGGTGGGTTGCTTGATTGATTGTTTGGTGACAAGTATTTCAAATTCAGAAGTTAAACTAACTTGACGGGTTCATGGTGTGATTGTTAGATACCCTACCATGCCATTGGTCGGTCCATTGCTCGGGTCAAACATTTGAGTGCACGAACTTCTCCGTTTGTTTTTCTGGCTATGTGTGATATATATGTAAGTAAATGCGTAAGTATGTATTTTAAAAATAGTTTATGTATATCAGTTATCTGGTTACCATAGCACAATATGTTTTGTTTGGGGTCAGGTAATTTATTGGCAATATTATTTATCATATTGTTGACTGACCAATATATGTAATAATAAATTTAATATACAATTCAACAATATCCAACTAATTTTAATTAAATTGGTGGAAAAAGAACTGACAAATTTGCCGGGCCGTTTGGCGTCATGAATTCGATTCCCACTTAGTACAAAAATTTGTATCTATGAGCATGTTTGTTTTTTCTGTGGGTATCTATCAGTTTAAGTTTTAATAAATGGTTACCTTGACTACGGGTCAACAAACCCACCCTAAGTGTATTGTTTGTTAAAGATAAAACTAATATTATTATTATTGCCAATGGAATGAGTGCAAGTAAATTATTAAAGAATGTGATTTCATAATTTCTTCAAAATTTTTGATACTTTATTTGAGGCCTAAAATGGATCAATATGACCAAAAACTCACCAGTGTTTACAAATATAAGGAAGGATGCATTTTCAAAAAAGAGATGTATTAGAGAGACATCTGATCTATATACAAATATTAAATAATTTATTAAAATTAAACATCTAATCAAATATTCATAGTTTTATTAAAATCCTGCTACAATAATCATAGTTTAGTATCACTTAGTTATTAGCTAATACACAATAGATACTTTGTAGTAAATTATAAGTAGATTAAAGACATAATTCAATTCAATGATTCAAGAAAAAAAAAAACAAAATAAAAAGCATTTAATATGGTTGAGTTTATGTCAAAGTTACTGAAGCTACCGGTTCGGATGTCACCGTCAAATGAGAAGAACCGGCAAGAAAATTAGCAAGGTAATATTTGTGTTTAATCGAATATCAATTTTGACCACACGTTCCTTTCTACTCTTAGTGAACTAACCACCAACGGCCACATCACTTACCACGTTGATATCTTGTTCAAATGCTAGCCTTTATACGGGCTCAGACGGGGTATGTTTGTGACTTAATCACGCAAGAACGATTAAAGGGATTCAGAAGAAACTTGGCACACATATAGATAATATTGTTGATTAACACAAGAATTGCAGGAAAACATCTAAAGTTTAGTATTTGGGTAAAACCTAAAACTAGTCTATATATAAAATTCCATTATACTTGTGATCGTAGTTCTTCATCGCTTGACCGATTTTGATAAGCCATAGTTGAACCCCGTAGGTGGCGCTCCATTTTGCTCATTTTTTTAAATTTCTCAACCATATCCTTTTTATTTGGATCCGATAGATGGCGCTGTACTTGTTAGTACTGTTAAGTTATTTAACTTATAGCGCCACCTACTGAGCAAAACATCTGCCTAGTCAGCTATTCAACAAAATTCAAACCTTACTCCCCAACACTTAAATCACTTAATAACTTATTGAAAACATCATCAGCGTCTGTTTCTTTATTTCTCGGCAAGAATTCATCCATCAGTCCATTTTGAAAGTCGCCAAATTCATCCCCTTGATTAGTGTCAGCCAGCCCTAGTTCTGTCAAAAGTGACAAGTTATCTTTGCCAGTGTCGAAGCCCGGTATAAGAAGGTCGGATGCTTCTGTAGTGTCGCCATCTTTGTTTTGTCGCCGATTGTAGACTTTTTGCTGGCTGTCATCTGTATCGTGGTATTCTTGTATTTCTCGTGCATATTCTATCTCGTCGTCTTCGTCAGCTGTATCCTGTTGGTAATTAATGCTAGTTTTACGATTTGGAATCTTATATCGAGTTGAATAGCTTCTGTTTTGTTATTTCAAACTTCCAGGTATAGGATTGTTACGCGACGTTTTCTTTTATGCCAAGTAGTTCGACAAAGTATGGACAGTTAAAACCAACGCCACAAGTTGGAGAATCTAACCTCAAAGTAATTTTTTTTTAAAGTCACTGTTCTCCTGCACTGTTACTCTAACAGTGACGGAGTTGTAATAGTTGATGACTTCAAATATATCTGTCAAATGAAAGTAGAGAATGAATGAATGAGTGACTGAATGAAATGAGAACTCTCCGTGGTTATATATTTTTGCTTTTATGACTTCTTTGTAGTAAGAAGAAAGAGGGCATGATAGAGGCTTGTAAATTAATACCAACCTGAATAAATTGCGTAGACTTGTACTGGAATGCATTCTGCGATAAGTCTACTTCGACTGGGAATAATGTAGAGTTCTCCTTCAAATGCTCAACCGTTTCACTGAAATAAATATAGTTATGAAATCGTACCCTACTAATATTATAAATAATATTTTATTGTTACATTGGTAAATAATAAGAGTAATCTTGAAAGATAATAGTGATTTCTTATACAAGACTGCAAAGTTGCTTGAAAAATTGGATAATCTTTGCACTCGAGTGCAACACGTAACTTTTCATCCCACCTCAGCGAGGAAATGACTAAATGCAAAAAAAAAAAGAAAATGGCGCGCGTTATGCAAATAAAAAAAAGTACACATAGAAGGTTCCGAGTCTGAGTTTTTAACAAATGAAATAGGTTGTATGATAAATTCGGCACCATGGTAGAAGTAAATAGGTTTAATGATGTTTTGAATTCACAAAACACGTGACACGATGATCTAAATTCAATTTACTTTATCTCTCTATAGGATAAAAACGGCTTTTGCACTTAGTTATCGAAGAGCAAAAATACTCTTTCCGAGATGGGGGGATGAAAATAAATTTATTATTATTTGAAATGCGAAAGTCTGTAAAAATAGACGCATGAATGTATGGATGTATAAATATTTGTAACTCTTTCACCGAACTGATTTGGATAAAACTTGGTACATAAGTAGAGCATGTCCTGGAATAATAATAAATACTAGTTGGACTAGTAGACGAAGGGCTTCGTAGCACTATTAAACAAACCGATTTTTTTTCCCTTTAATTTTTTTTTTGCAGCCATAATAGAATACACTGTATGTGCTTTTCTTCATTTTTTTGATGTCACTTACAACAGGCACACCAGCCTCTACCCATTACGGTTAATGAGATGCAGCCCGCTGGAAGATAGACACACCCTAAAGAACATTTAATACCCACGTGTGATATGTAGAGAGCCCCTTAATAAATCTCCTGAGCTGATAGGCGACGTCCTGCGTCTTCTTGTTGTCCAACAGTTCCAGTTTGACGAGCACGTCGGAGCGGAGGCCTGCGAAGCGAGCGCGGGCGTCTTGCCGACACCGAAGTATCAGTCTGGAGTTATAATAGGAGATTAATAAATATCCTAGGATATTTACACTAGGCCGTCTGATCACAAACTAAGCAGAGCTTGTACTGTGAACACCAGTACCTCTACCATGAGTTGCTTTCGAAACTTACTTTAGTCACTGCCGAGTAAACGACCATCGAACCCGATCGACTCATATTACCGATTTTAGTTCTTTAGGTGACCGCTAGTGGCGCTGTACACAGTTGCCATAGAAATGTTTTACGCCGTCGCTAGCGAGTACGTACGTTAAAAACACATGGTAAAGGCACTGATACTTGTGATACTTTTTGTAGTGAAAACTTCTTTACCACTGTTGTGATTTAAAAGAAAGACATAGGTAGGTAGTTTCGTGATGATATCACTTCTACAGCCTCATTTCATACATCATATAACTTTATTTATTTAACCTTTATTTTTCCTATTTCCATATTTATTCACACGCTCACATTCTAAATACATACTTTGAGAGATATTTACACCCAGTCACAGAACATACATGTTTTTTGACACAAATGTTTGGCCTGAGTGGGAATCGAAGCCACTACCAGTGGCGTGGCTGCCCGAGTCTCTACAGAGCCAACTAAAACGTCATATAATATTTATTTATTGCTATAAAATACAACTTTTTAATGCTAGATTCTGATTTTGAACTCTTATCTCAGAATACTAAATACCTAGTATAACGGCTTTACAGTTTAAATGGGAAAGATAGTACTTCCTTAGAAGAACTACTACTACTTGTTCTTAAGATTTCAATTTACCTGTATTCATAGTTCCCAGTTTCAACTCTATACAGCGGCTCCTGTAAAGCATTGTATCCATATTCCTCATCATCCATTTCCTTAACCTTCAGGCAGTAGGAGAGGTATTCAAACTTTGTGTCAGCGTATTTACGAATCGTCAGTTTTGTGTCCGGTATCGCTTTGTTAAGATATGTGCCCATATCTGCTAAAATCTGAAATAATATAAATCTACGGTTATTTTACGTTATGTTGGTCCCTAAACGTTTATAGTCTGTATCTTGGGGAATCTTACTTTATTCCTATTTAGTGAAATGATTATTAAGTTGCACGCGTGTATGTGGGCGTGTGTGCGTGTGTATGTCGAATTATAGGTGTAGCCAGTTTGCGCTAATTTCTTGTGTTAATACTCTAAAATAAATAAGATATCCAAAAGAGAACTTCCAAAACTTTTATCACAACTGAAATTAAATATAATCTTCAAATTCCAATGACATTTTAATGGAAAACTATGACTATCAATCAATTAAAAAACATCAAAATCAACGGTTCACAATCAACGAAGATATATTATGATAACATAAACAAACAGAAACATTTCCTTATAGTCAAAAAGTCGGTTAAAAATCCAAACTTACCGGCTTCAAAGCTTTAAGCATAGTAATGCCATCTCTCTCTAACAGCCTGTGGTATTGCCCAAACTTGGTGAAGGCTTCAGAAGCTCTCGCTTGCGGCTCCCTCACGCCTATCGCAGCGAATATGTCACCGACAGACTTATATGTTTGGAGCAGATCGAAGTAGGACTTTAGCATTCTATAAGAGATTTTATTACTGATGAATAAATAATAAAATTATTAAACATCCCGAGGCTGACCCCAAACTAAGCAAAGCTTATACTATGGAAACCAGATAACTGATATATATACTACATACACTACTTTTTTCATCAAAATACATTTTCACCCAGACACGCAACAACCAGATTTGAACCATGTTCACGGACACAAATTTTCTATCCTGGGACATTCTTTACACACGACCATCTGATCCCAAACTAAGCAGAACTTGTACTGTGGAAACATAACTGATATACTACATATAGATACAACTTTTTGACATACACACTTATGGGTAGGTGAAGTAGGTACTTATGTATCTACCTCAAAGAAATTTGTAGGAAATTTTGTCATTTAAGGATTGAATGTCGAATAAGTCATTCCTCTTATGAACCTCTGTGGTTTTTGTGAATGATTTTATGTTTTTTTTTCCTTGTATTTATGTTTGTACAATAATAATTAAAAAAAAATATATAGATATTTACATCCAGACACATAACAAACAGACATGTTGATGCACACAAATGTTTGACCTTGGGAATCGACTAATGACTTATGGCATGGCAGTCAGGGTCTCCCACCAAGATGAGTAGCTCGATATCAGATACGTAATTTTTTTTCCGGGAAGGGAATCGATGGTGATTTTAAACCACCATGCCAATTTTAAAGTTAGCATTTAACTACCTCTTAGCATGTTCCACCAGCCTCTTGTATGTCGTCTCTGTATCTCTTAGCTCATCAAGTTTAGCCACAAGAGTATCATTGCACAGTATAGCTCGTGACAGACCGAGAGCATCAGCTGCTCCTGACGACATGTTCTCAACAAGTCGATGCTTGGCTTTCTTCATTATTATGTCCAAGGATTTACCTTGTTTCGGGTCTGCGTGGAGTTTGTTGTAGTTTATTGTTACTTCGTCCTGGAGATTGGTTAAGGTTATTTTTCTTTACACGGTCATCTGACGCAAAGTAAGCAGAGCTTGTACTATGGGAACCAGATAACTGATATACTACAAAATCTATATTTTTTTGTTAATCAAACTGTTAAATTTAATTACTTAATTTAAATTTATTGAAAATTATTTTATACTTTTTGGTTTGTTTGTCTATTGATGCATGTTTTATAGTTTTTTAAATTACCAAGCTCATAAATGCGTGTTAAAGTCATCTCTTATGGCAGCAAAGGTAACGGGCAAATGGGAGTTGGATTCTGCACTCCAGAAAAATAATAATTCATTGCTACAATTTGTGGCTCAAATTACAACCTTAATATGATGACCTATATGTACCTTGATGAATAAACTTATAGAACTAGTAACTAATCACGGAACAAAGAACCTTTTTGTAGTAGGTACATATTTTTTTAACGAATTGTTATGTGTAAATAAAAGTGTGTTGTTAGCACTTATTTTTTCGCAAAAAAAAAAACAAATGTTGTCCTGGGTGGGAATAGAACTCATAACCTGTGGCATGTCAGAGTCTCTAAGCAAGCCAACTGGCCCATCAATAGACGCAGAAATAAAGTCTGTTTTGGTATAGCTTAAGCCGATAGCGGGATTTTGTAATTGTGGCTATGAAGGAAGATCTTCGTCTATACAAATATGAAAATAAATGTATTCTAGTTTGTAATGTTACTATACTCAGAAATTCTTTCTCTATTAGAAAGTTACATGATTCAGAAGTAACATAGGCTATGTTATATTCCCGCAATACATTCAATTCTTCGGGATCGCAGGTGATACCCTGAGCAGGAAGGTAGTAATTTTAAAAGCAGAAAAAAGGAGTCTTGTTTCTAATTAATAAACTCGAAAACGGCTTGATCGATTATTATCTCATTATTTCACTATTAGAATGCAATTCTATCAAATATAATCCCGAGTGACCCACAAGAGCGGATGAAACCGCGGTACGGTAGAACTATCAACGCGTTAAAATCATGATCACGTACCTTGGCTGCCTGTATCATTTTAGCGACTTCCACTTTAGTTTTCCCCTTTACAGTCTGTCCATTGACTCCAACTAATTCATCACCACTCTGCAATGTACCATCCTTGGATGCTGGCGTATTGTCGAAAATCTGGAAAGATATTAAAACATGACATTGAGCCGTATAAAGTTTATTTATGTAATAAATGTAATTTAGTTTTTTTAGAGAGTAATTTTGAGTTGCTGGCTCTTCTCAGTAAAAAACAACCTTCCGAACCGGTATTAGCGTCAGACTATTCATAAGTGCTTGTAAAGGCCTATTTGAATAAAAATATTTTCGTTTCATTTACTCTAGATGTTACCTTTGAAGCTATCATAACAAACTCAAATTGTTAATCTGTTGCCGAGTACCCTTCTAAGATTTTTTTTTTATTTAAGTTAAAACTTCCTTCGACTCCTCTTGCGTTGAACAGAAGATAAAAGAGAAACGTCACGCTCGAGTCGGTGACGCTGAATCGGGTTTACTCGGCTCCACTCGACATTTGCAACACCAGGGGCATCGCTAATACGTTGTCGACCTTGAGACGTTGTTAAGTCTCATGTGCCTGTAATTTCACCGGCCTTACCATTCTAACTGTAAGACAGTAATACTTCTGCTTCGCGGCGGAAATGGATAAGGTGGTAGTTCTTCCCCGAACGAACTTTACACTAAGACTACTTCTAAAACTTGTCTATACCACTTCCAATCATAATGGTAACTTTACTCACTACAGAGCTTGTCCTTACTATATTTTTCTTTTACTATATCTTAAGATAATTGAAGGATCTGACCCATGATCCTTACCGCGGCTAAGAAGGTGATACAAACCTGGACGATATACAGACAGGGGCAAAGGGGTGCTCCGCCCCCAATGCTGATACCTATCAGGTTCTTTTCATCCTTGCTCAGTACGACACTGCCTGAAGTCACTGTCATACCCCTGAAACATTAATTAAATAAGAACTAATAATATAAGTTTTGTTTAATTTTCGATATAATTGAATAAATCGGTTACGATATTTCTTCAATAAATATTGCCAAAAACCATATGAACAGCCATCGCGTTTCTAGGCATTTTTTACATTAGTAATTTTAATAAAAGTACCGATGCGTGAAACCAACATATAATGTTCAGGTATTTCTTATATTTATCAACGAAATCATCGGGACTTACCGACTTTAAAAAAAATAACATGTTACTTAACTTCTGTAACGGATTCTTATTATTGAAATTGATTTTTGAAACTAATTCGAAATAAAAGGGAAAATAAAAATCATACAGACATATGTGTGTGAGTGCGTGTGTGTGTGTGTATGAGTGTTGTGAACATGTGCACATGTGGGAGGAAACTTGTGTATTAGTGTTAAAAACAAATTATCCCGAAGATATTATAATTTGCGAGGGGTCCCAGTACTGAGACTGTCCGAGAGAAGAAGCTCCAACGTGACGTGACACTCTCAGGCACATTACTATAGGTGATTTCAAACAAAGAAACGTGAATCATACCTTCCCAAACAAGGGTCCACCAGTCTCCACTTGACTACTGACGTGATGCATTATTATTAGAATGTTCTAGCTGACGTACGTGCAAAAATAAAACAAAAAATCAGTCAACAGTGAATTTTATTTGAAACGAACAAGCCCATTTACTTTACGAACTATACAGGTGTAACAAAAATGTCATAAAAGAAGAGATTAAAGTAGTCATAACATGAGTGTTTTGTTACACTCCGTATATACCCCTTTATTCGAACCATTTCAGACCTACTCGGTAGCCAAAAAAGGTAGGAAAAAAAATTATAAGAAATATAGCTTATAAGCTATATTTCTTAGCTTTGTTTAAAACCTCAATCTAAAATGGATTATATTAATAACAAAATATAAGCTATTTTATTCTGTTGGCGACACAATCAGGGCACACCCGAGTAGATCTGAATAAATCCGAATCTTAATTTTGAAATGTGAACTCTTTCTAGCGATCAAGCTGGCACTACCACACTCGGAATCTGTAAAAGAAAATCACACCATAATGGATTTATTTTATCTAAATAGAATTTACTAACTTATTCTATCTATTTATCTAGCAGAAATAATTGTCTTAAATGTTTCAATTCTCGGGTATTATAAAATCGATATATTAATGGAATGAACTGACGATCAGCGAAAATCGGTATAATTAACTTTAGCACTGGCTCTATTATAAACTTGAACCCAACCGAAAATAGCCAATTGTCTCTTTCTAACCCAATATTTAGAGAATAACTTGCATTTTGCAGTAATGAAACTATGTTCATGTTTTTAGTAGTTGGGTCTAGTCGATTTTAATATAAATATTATTCATTGTTGAATTAACTGTGGCCACGAAAGAGCTAAAATTAGTCATAAAAAAACTCCGGGAGTGTCGGCAGAAGTGAAAACTTGAATATTAAGGTTGTGCATTTTTACCATCTTACGAGTTTTTGATCAGGTCACGTGTCCTGACGCGAGTTTAACATTTTATACCCATCCCAAGAAAATTACTTAACGCCGCTAAAGAAGTTTCACTTCAATAATACATACTTTCATAAACTGTGCGTGAACAAGATGTTGGCCATAAAACCATTATTGTTTATTCAATTATAATATTCTCTCTTTGATATTATAAATGCGAAATTGAGTTGATAGATTAGCCTTTAAATCCCGGAAAAGCGGGTGAAACCGTGGGGTAAGCTAGTCTTTGAATTCCTGCATAGTAACATTTTTAACGAGTACTGAGTTTTACACGGTTTAATTTTTTTTCAACCGAGTACTCGGCCGAGTAACTCGGTTCAATCGAATTCCCATTTCGCGCGCGTAAACAAATACTTACAGGTTCGCGCCGGTCGAGCTCGAGCGGCTCGCGTTGATACACCCCTCACCCCACCCGCGCCTTTGAAATACCAGTCGCTTAATAGTTTGAACACTGTTGTTTTAATTATATCTACCTAAATATATTGCTTTCTTAAACTGAGTATACTCGGCATTCAAACCGAGTTATTCGGGCCGAGTACGAGTATCAAAAAACCCGCCGAGTACGCCGAGTATCAACCGAGTACTCGGCCCATCTCTACTAGATCACTACATCTAAAAACATAAATTTAGTTGGTAAAAGTTTAAAAGGTGCTACAACTATAAATGGCGGACTACAAGTCTATCCAATAATCTCACATCAAATCCTGACGATGTATTATGTATCTTTCATAGCGCAGATCGTTGACTATGCAATCAGCTATATCCAGTTCTCGGACCTCTTCTTTTAATCGCCTGAAGAGTGAAAGGGATCAATACAGCTATTCTCTGTTCTTTAATACTGGAAACGCGATAGGCAGCTGGAGCACTGAGTTCTTATACTAAAAAACTACCAAATCCTATTAAAATTCTACAATTTCTACCAATTTGGTAAATTTCCGTTTTTGTTACCAACTCCGTAAAAATTGATCGTATTTGAATGAGATTTGGCACTCAGATATTCGGATAAACACAAACTTAAAATAGCGGGAAAACAAAAGATCCCTCGGGAATGCGAGTGAAACCGCAAGCCGGAAGCTAGTTCTTATATTCTAACTTTATGGCTGAACGGATTTGATTGAAATTTGAAGCTACCGGATAATACAATGACCTTTACGTTAGTAATTTAGGACTGATGTGAGATGCACATAATCTTATAATAAAGTTTTCTAAGGGTTACCATCAATATTTAAATTTAAGTAGAACTAAATAGTTTTTATGTGCAATCACGTCAGATGTATGGAAAAAAGTGACGTTTGACAGAAAAGCAAGTCAGTTACCGTCAAGTTTTATAATTTTTTTTAAATAAAATACAATGATATGAAAAATATAAATTATGATAATGATAAAACAATTACTTACTCCTCGAATATTCCAATTTCACTTCCGTTTGATGATTCTTGAACTGTTACTGAAGCACTGTTTAAAGTTATTGTTTTTTAAAACACTAGTTTTTTACTTGCCAGTGTCAATTGGAAAATAGAACAGAAAAAAATAAAATAGAACATACAATTTAAAATAAATTGTGTAACCGAAACTAGCTGTATTTTTTTTGTTTCTACCATAGATAATTGAAGGCTTCGAGAAAAAATAAATAAACACTCACCTGCCCATAACTGAAAGTGACAATTTACTATTTTTACATCCAACAGGCTTGCTAAATAAAAATAAATATATAAATTAAGCAAAAATAAATAAAAACTTTTTTTTAAAATGCCGTGGCTTAATCAAAAATCCTGCGATTCTCCGTTCTCGACGATATTATAAAATTAAAACATCAAAAAATTACATCTTGTCTTCCAGCATGCCTTGCAGCATTGCCGCATGCAACTGCGGGTAGATCCTCGGATCATTGAATACAAAAAACGGATTGTTCTGTTGCCACATTGAAACAAATACAATATGTCCACAACAAAAACACTAGTTACACTGAGGCGTGTTTCAAACAAAAGATAACGCTGCAACATAAAAAGGAAGGAAATTATACAAGAGATAACAGTGGATATTGAGCAAAAATGTTGCGCGGTTACTAAACCAATGACAAGCTATGATGGCACTTTTGACATTTCATAATGTCACTGAAAAATAAACTCTAATGACTTTGAAATAAGGTGCATTTATTAGTCCAATAATTAATGGTATGATGATGGAGATAACCCTTATAATAAAGCTATTGGGTTTATTATTCCATGACATTTTGAAACGTCAAAATGGCCTTTACATCGTATTGTAGTGTAATAGTAAGAAAAATGAACCCTATTAATTTATGGTTGTAGGCATAATAATACAATGAACTAGTATTAATGCATGCTTATTTCAAAAGCTTTAAAGTACATTTTTCTGTAACATACTAAAACCTACTAGTTTTCAGGTGTACGAATTCTTAAGTTTTCGAAATTATTATCACATTCGATTTATTATTCAAATACGTGCAAACATATATGTAGTATGAATGTGACAGATGATATCGATTGCGATAGTAATAGGCACCTACATAAAACGTGTAGATTACGGTATACGTATAACTGGGAGAAAATCTGGTTGAAATTCAAATTATCTTTGTGAAATTATGCTATGTAATCTATACAAACAAAAATAATGAAGAGAAAACATTTGTATTATTGTTTGAAATGAATTAACTCAAAAACTACTCGACCGATTTGAATCATTCTTACACCATTAAGAAGCTACTATATCCAAGAGGATATGGCCTATTTTATAATCTCGGGTCACATCTTTCAGGAACGCGGGTGACAACGCGAGAAGGAAGCTAGTGAAGATATTGTAAGTAGGATGGCAAATATAGCTCGCACTCAGTCTGTTATGGTATTATGGTATGCCAGACTTCATCCTAGTAGATTCCAGTATACTTAATGAAAGGTATCCCTTATATTATGGACTACACATGAAGACCAGAAGAGTCAAGTATGCTAGTCAACATAAATATGTTGTTGATTCGTTCGAATCATAAATTATTCAGAAAAACAATAAAATTTTATGAATTTACTACAATTTTCAGGTCTCAGGTCAGAAGCTTTGAAAGACAGGGAAGACGTACATTTTGCTCAATTATCCTTTGAAATATCATGCAAAAACTACCAAGTAATTTCGAGTTTAAAAAATAAAATAATACATACATTTTGTCCTCTTCAAAGTAGAAATCGTCATCGTACTCTTGCATCATTTTATTATTATATGAAACCAAAATAAATGTTACAAAAACAGTCTGTAAAGTGTCACAACTTGGATGTCAGAAATATTGATTTTTCCCATTTGTATTTACGTGGGAGAGCGTCGGTAAAGCAGCGCGGTGGCGTCGTCCAATCAGAGCGAAGGGGTAGATAAGGCGGGAAATATTTTCTTTCTAATCTGGAGTAGGCCCTCGGTCTTTTTGCCCTGTGGATATTTGACGGAAATGGTTTTTTAAATATCGTTTTGCAGTTTCACTTCTACATATTTATCTTTCTCTTTTTCTTCTATCTATTCATCGGTATATATCCTTTGGTGCACCTCAAAACTACTGAGCATATCGAGACGGGACTGTTACCATTCGATGGGGAATTTTCATAGATGGTTATAGGCTATAATATATGATATCTAAAAACGCGGGTGAAATCGCGGCGCACAGCTGGTAATTGAACAAAATTGAGTGCGAATCAAAGCAAATTCTGACTGAAGTTAGTAACTTTATCTGTGTTTAAGTTTCTTATTTAGTTACCTGAACTACCGGATAAATTATTGATATTTTTTTTCTAGCATTTCATCAAGTGTTTAGGAGGATATCGGTTTCATCTATAGCATCACAAAAGCTCGTGTTCCACTCGCGTTCTAGATCTTGACAACAGCGCCATCTACCGAATATAGATCTATCAAAGAACCATCCAGTGACTCCAAGCCTTTAAGGAGTAAATTATCAACACACGGCCATTCAATATCAAACCAAGCAGAGCTTATATTAAGGTAACCAGATAACTGATATACTACATATACATTTTTTTTAAATACACACTGACATATAATAGATATTTACACCCAGATACATAACAAACATACATGTTTATGAATACAAATGTTGGTTCTGGGTGTGAGTTATTCTTTAGGCAATAAAGTGCATATTTCTATGTCATTATTTACGTCCAAAGTTTATAGAACAAGAATTTAACTTTCAAAAATACAGGAGAAACCGGATTATGAAAGCTATTACAAAAGAGTCATAACAAGGCACAGGTATATCACAATAATATAATTAGCATTCAATAACTTAAGTATATTTAACATTTAAACAAAAGAAACGTATTGCGTAACGTGAATTGTATTTATAATTTGGCAAACATAATGGATGTATTGAAGTCATAATTCCAACGGTTATTTCTTTTTAAAGAAAACCATAATAATAACGGATATTTACTTTTAAACAGCTGTTCAAATTTCATACAACTTGTCTGTCTCGTTTCAACCACGTTCCCGAGAGAATTATGGTTTTCCCGGGGAATAATTAAGATATGTAAAAGTGAAAGAGTTTTGGAATCAAATGAGTAGTTGGAATAAAACCTCCTTCAAATTTTACCTTTTTATAAAAAGGAAGGAGGGAAATTTCAAAACTAGAACGTTTTACAGGGTTTTGTTAAAAAAAAATACACTGTGCCTTCTTCAGACCTCTTTAGTGATATCAGTGAATACATATACAAGCCAGTTCTTATTAAAATAAAATCCGCGGCAAGGACAACGCAATCATCCGCATTGTGTAACCATATCAAAGGTGATTACGGTGGTTAAGTAATGCACTGCTATGTAAAAGTTGCATTAAACAAGTCTACGAATTGGCAGTATACCGCCGCCGCCGTTCGCCATCACAAGTCGTTCTAGTTAAAGAAAAAAAAAATATGAAGAAAATAATTGTGAGTTTGTGTTGTGATTGTTTTTGTTTTGTGGTTTTTAAAGTGAAACTTCTTTACGGCAGTATGAATGAGATTTTAATATGCCCCGCGGTTTTACCCACGTTCCCGAGGGTTGTCACGTTTTCCATGTATAAAAAGTAGCCTATATGTTATTCCAGAATATGCTCTATCTATGTGGGAAGTTGCATCTAAATCGATTAGGTATTTTTTGCGTGAACGTGTAACAAACGTCCATACATAAAAACTCGCATAAACGCATTTATAATATTAGCAGGATGAAACGAAAAAGTGTAACGAAAAGGAGACAAATATATCCTTATGGTATAGCCTGTGAGAGAATGAGAAAGGAAGTTCACTGAAGGTTCACTTTTGCCGCGTGTATTTTTTTTTAATTGTAGTGCGTGTGTTTTGGTAACCGTAGCGTGACGCCTCTAGCATATTAGATCGACAACTTCGTGGAACCGGCTTGGTGATCTAGAAATGCCACTCAAGTGTAGTGGTTTAATTAATGTCCTATAGCCAAAATAGATTCTGCGCTAACTGTTTTGAACGCAAAATTTCGGAGCGAAAATAATGATGAGTATGTGTGCGTAATGTTCGAAACATTTTTTTTTTTTTTTTATATTTAAATTCAAATTAAGCAGAGCTTGTACTATAGAAAGAAGATAACCGATATACAACATATTCAACTTTTTCTAAATACATCCCTACTAATATTATAAATGTGAATGTATAGTTTGTTTGTAACGCTTTCACGCGAAAAATACTTAACCGTTCATCATGACCTCAGAACTGTACTGTTGAAGTATCGGTATGCTTATTCTATCATTAAATTGAGTATGTTTTACTATTCATCGGATAGAGCGTACTTTGTTTAGTCTCCTATGATCGTAACTCCATTTCGCAAAATTTTGAGTTAAGCCCTTATCGTACTGAGGGTGCGAGATACTTATAAATCAGCATCCCTTCCAAACTCGATAATAAGCCGGTTGTCACATAACGCCGCGCCACGAACACTATACTGAAGTGTCTCAGATTATATAGAAAAACTCTGCGGTACTAGACGACCTCCACGTTCCCAGTAATGTCCCAAATAAAGTGGGCCTAACCGACCAAGCCAGCACAATTCCCCAATTAATCAAACCTCACGTCTCACGCCCTGAGCTATCAGACCCCACTCTGGGGCACCCCCAGCGGAATCGCTTTAATTACCTTTTAAGTATTTATTACTTAGATGTAGGCTTTTATTACTTAGATGTAGGCTTTTATCTTTGTTTATTTCAATTGTCTTAACCTGTAACACCTGCCATACCCTTCTGTATCCTGCTACCCCTAGGTTGTCCGGAAGAAATAGCTTTAGCAATAACACCGCCTACTTTGCAAACACTTATTGTGTTGCCTACTTCTTAATTTTTAATTTCTCATAGTGTACAAATAAACCTCAGTTGTGAGCCCAATGCGTTCACCTAAAAACCACGTGAGGGAACAAAAACCATCTGAGGTTAACACCTTCTAGTCCATAAAAAGAAAGACTATCTGCACTAAAGAGTTGCTTGGTCATCCAACCGCCTATCCCACCATACTAAAAGTGTTATTTCTCTTCCAGCTGACTCTCTGCCTATGCACCCTGTTTCACCGACAAGTCACAGCCCAGGGTCCCATAGCCGGATTCATACGCACAAACCTAATCGGGTTTCCTGTCATCCACGAGCAGAAATCCTGGGTATTCGATCCGGATGTGTCGAAAAAGAGAAGGCCGTTGTATATAGAATTGCATGGTGATAAAGGGGAGAAATTGATTGAGAGACTTGGAATAGGTATTGATGGGAAGCATGAAGAACGGCTGCAGGTACAGAGAGAGCGAGATAGTGGACATTTAGGGGGGTTAAACGCGTTCTTACCGTAGATTGGAACCTACAATATAGGTAACATCATCGGAATATCAGTGTTTTTTAAATCTTGGACAGGATTCTGCTGCTGCAGGTTTCAGAAGGATGAAAAGAGTATCTAAAATTAGTAAAAATGTTTATGTGATTTAAAGTAAGAATTTACGATTATTTATGCTCTCTTGTTTTAGAACAAATTATTTTGAAGGGAATATATGAGAAACACTTATTTGGGTATGCTACCATATGAGAGATCGCAGTACGTAATTACTTCTTACAGAATAAGTGAACAGAAAAGTGTATACTAACAATGTTTTCTCTTATCTGACAGTTTTAATGAAGAGTTGTATGTAAGGGAATTAAAGACAGTGAAAGATGCAAGTGTTCTATAGAAAAATTGAATGTTTTTATTTTCCCTACCAAGTTTTATCAGCATTCACGAGGGATCTAGAGCTTTCCCAGGACAAAAAGTATCCTAGATCTTAATCCAGAATATAATGCAACTGTATGCTAAACTTCACCCAAATTTGTTACGCCGTTTATACGTGATTGAGTCACAAACATTTTGACGTTTGTCAAATGTCAAATTGTTTAATAGATTTTTGACGTTTAAGAATGTCAGTAAAAAATAAGCTTTATTGCTTTTCACATAGGGTTCATCTGTTCATCGTATGGTTAATTGTATGTTGATGTAAAAATTACACTTAACATAAAGCATTAAAGTGAATTTTTCTTTGACGTCAAAGTGTATTGCTTATATTTGAGGGAATTGTGTTTAAAATTTTAAACTTTAGCTGTCAGTGAATACCTACTTTAGACTTGCTTTTGTTTTAAGTTAATTAATGGGGGGAAAGGTGGTTAACCTTTATTTTTGTGAAATGTTTTGGAGGTTAACTCCTTTTCCACAGGATTTACTGTCTTATACATATTGCTTTAGATATGTTTTTCGTAATACCTAGTCTAGTCGAGAAATTTCACCATGCAGTGTCGCACACTTTTCGTAACTTTGTGGTTATTTAAAATATGATTTATGCAAAAAAATACCAATATTATTGCGAAACAACGTAATAAATTATTTTAAGTTCAAAGAATACTGTTGCTTTTGATATCTATATGTATATAATTGGAATTTTCCTCATAAAATTAGTTTTGTGTCGAAGCTATTTGTAATTGAATCGATATCTGATATAGCTGTCCCCCGCGGTTTTACCCGAGTTCCCGAGGGATATCACATTTTCCCGGGATAAAAAGTAGCCTATATGTTATTCCAGGATATGCTCTATCTATGTGACAAGTTTCATCCAAATCCGTTTAGTAATTTTTGCGTGAAAGAGTAAAAAACATAGTTACATAAAAATCTTTCCTCTTTATGATATTAGTATAGATTACTTTGTACATTTTTGTAAATAAATTTAGTACTTTACAGACACAAATTATCAATTTGTATAATTTGTAAATACATTAAAATAAAATATTAATTTGTTTGATTTCCATATTTTTTAATTGACTAAGTATGAAATAATTATGTAAGTACCTATTATATATGTAAAAGTTAAATACAAAAACATTTAGGAGTAGTTATGGAAGTAAAGTCGGGGTACAAAAGCCTTCGTTAGTTTTCAAATTCATTTCTTTATTAATTCGTAGAATCTTAGTACCTTTTGGAACTAACGCACTACGCAGAAAACTGCATATAAAAGAATACTTACTATAAATAGTAACAAGGGTCAATATTATATACATACACCTTTGACATATCCAAAACAAAAAAGTTTAAATGACAACATTTCTTGTAGCCGGTTGAAAAGTTCATCGCCGACAAGCGAGAGACACAACTTAAGCAATGGAAAAAATTACGTCAACCAGTAATTTATATTCTATGTTGGTAACATTTAAATCGGCCATTACTCTTCTCACGCAATAGCTTTAATGACCCTGACATCATTAGAAGGATTGATATCAAACTTATCTGGGGGCACGGCGGTGGCCCCGCCAAGTCCAGCAGAAAAAGGCACGGCCGCACCATCATTTTCTCGAAGACATTCGCGTCATTTTCAATTATTAAAACATTGTTATAGAAAATACTAGGAGTAAAGTTTTCCAGTAACCGAGATTTATTTTAACCCATGACACGGCGCAACGAAGCTGTTCCCTTATTCAGTTAAAACAAACGTCGTCGACAAACCGCCGGCCTCGACGAACGGATATCTCAGGCTAGTTAGCGAGAGAGACAAAGCATAGAGGCCGCGACGAAACAACTTCGTGCTAGTGTCATTTGTGAACAGAATAGCAGGGCTGGTGTAAAGGCGGGCTAATTGGCTTGGTGGTTAGCGACCCTGACTGCCAAGTCGAAGGTCGCGGGTTCGATTCCCACCCAGGACAAACATTTGTGTGCATGAACATGTCTGTTTGTTCTGTCTCTGGGTGTAAATATATATGTATGTATTTATAAAAATTTAAAGTAGTACATGTGGTATATCAGTTATCTGGTTTCCATGGTACAAGCTCTGCTTAGTTTGGGATCAGATGGTGAATGTCTCAGGATATCTGGGGCAGTGCGTATCAGACCACGCACAGTTGGATCCCGTACCATATCCTAAGTAGCAAGTAAGTTTGGAAGTAGCACAGAGCTCTTAGTACCTACAGAGTTCATCATTGGATAAAGCAGTAGAAAGAACAATACTGCTTTTACTGCTATCTGTATTACTGTGTGTCGGTTAAAAAGGTAAGGCAAGTGAAATTACAGGCACAACAACTTCACGTCTCATCATCGAGAACGCATTGGCGATGCCCGTGGTGTTGCAAATGTCCAAAGGCGGCGGTGACCACGTACCAAGCTGGGCTGTCCGGTAATGAAGCCAAGTCTGTGGAATAAACAGCGGATGGGTAAGATTTGGCTGGCACAAGTGAATATAAAGTGTCTAGTGCATGTTACTAAATCATGCGTGACCACTTCAAGTGGAGTCTGTCTGTTTGACGGCTACTTGACATAAAAAGAATACCAAGCAATCTGCTATAGAAGTTATAAATAATAATCATATTTTTTTTTTATGTCGGAGTTGTTAGCCTCTATTGGCTTTAACACCATAAAGCAGAAAATATAAAATTATCATTATGAACAGTGTGCGTTTCCTTGGAAAATTTTAAATATAAAAAAATACATTTTTAATAATGCTATCTAATACTTTAAACGAGCAATTCTTGTATCCTAGTGAGAAATATAATAGAATAGAATATAATAGAATCCTAATTATATAGGATCTCGGAAACGGCTCCAACGATTTTCATGAAATTTAGTATGCAAGGGTTTTCGGGGGCGATAAATCGATCTAGCTAGGTTTCATTTTCAGAAAATGTCGTTTTATCCGTGTTTTCAATGATCAACTTTATCGATAATTGACATAAACATAACCTGAAAAAAATTACTACCTGACATTAACTGTTTTATCGACACAACAACATTAAAGCTACTCCAGTAGATGACGTTGTTAAGCAACACTAAGCCAATAATCAACTTTACATAATTTACAAAAAAAAAAAATCAGGCATCCAGGTACTATTGTTTAAATACGAAGGCACCACTAGAGCATCAAAGTAAATTAATATAGTTATATATTTTTAAATAATATGAAATCGAACTAGCTCATTAAACAATGATAAAATGGAAAAGGATCAGTAAAAAAATCAAAGTATTTAATTTGAAGATCTAAGTGTAACATACTAATAAAATTATTATACAAAAACTCCTCTAGCTCCATCACGTCCGGAAATCTACCTGGGTATGCTATATATCAAGTTATCCAGCAACTCTTGCGGTAACCAGTCCAATTCTTGGCGGCTTCTCTACGCTGATAGGGGTCAGAGATTAGAGCATCAACGGGGTAAAGTTAAAACTTCCGATATTCATCGTAGCATTTTGTAATAAAAAATTGTAACAACGTGCCAGTTACATACAGCGACTAAAATATATTATTAACAAAAACAAGGATAAGTAAGAAAATAAAGCATTAACTTTATTTTTATATGAAAAACAAGAGAAATTCTAGGATTTTTTTTGTTTTGGGATATATTATTAAACAAAAGAACGTGCTTAAAATCACATTTAAAAAATCTCAGTTTTCCTTAGTGAAAGCAGAAAAGTGTTTTTTTCTTAATGTGTTTATAACTCGCTAAAGACCTAGTATGAAACCTATCAAATGTGCGTGATCTGACACCCACTTGGTCAGTACTTTTTTGGTCTGAAACACAGTTACAGTAGTTAGGTTATGTGAGAAGTGTTTCTATAGCCTCAATGAATTTATTTTATAAGTAATTGACATGGTGGTTTCTTTCTGGTATTATTATTACTTTTTTTCCTTTCTCTTTATTAATTTTTTTTGACGCGCTGAGGTTTAACGGTATTATTCTAATTAAATTTTATTCAAAACTCTTATATAACTGAACTGACTTAAAATTAATATTAATGTTATATGTATTTGCATGCCTACAGTAGTGAAGGTGAAACATGTAGCTCTCAATTAATCGTCGACATCTTTATGTACCTTGTTTCTGGCAATAAAATTTCATTTCATTTCATTTCATTAGCTCTTAGTGCAGACTTCGTCCAGGAAAGTTTAACTACCTTACGCACGTCCGTCGTGATGCAGTAGTGCTCTTGGGAAGGTAAGAGAGTTGGTGATATTAGAGGAACATGAGAACGACTCAGGGACGACAACGCATGATAGGCCAATTTGCTTGATGGTTAGTGACCCTGACTGCCAAATCGAAGGTCACGGGTTCGATTCCCACCCAGGACATACTCGTACATTTGTGTGCATGAACATGTCTGTTGGTTCTGTGTGAAAAATTAAAAGTAGTATATCTAATGTTTAATGTTTATTGTTGTTTATTTTCTTTCTTTATTTGGTATACAATAAAGAGTTATCTATCTATCTATATCAGTTATCTGGTTTCCATAGTACAAGCTCTGCTTAGTTTGGGATCAGATGACCGTGTGTAAAAGAATGTCCCAGGATATTTATTGGCGATGGCGGTGCTTCAAAAGTCCATAGGCGGTGGTGTTCACATAACATGAAGTGGTAAAAAAATTGGTTAAAAAGAAAACAAAAGCCATTTACAATATCAATTCGTTTATTTATATCGAAATACAATATCAATCGAGACTTGCTAACATCGAATGAAAAGTACAACACTAATGACAATTTTATAATTAAAAAAAACGTAACCTAAGAGACATGAAATTGGGACACCTAGCTTAAACTAAACGGAGAAAAGAAATCATCATTTCAAATATAATGACATATAACTACGGTGATAATTTTTTCGAAGATTCAAAGCTGCTCTTTGAAACTCCAAGAAGTTTATCAGAGTAAAAGTTAACACTAGGTAGTACCGCTTAAGGTATTGTTTACATAACACATGGAAATCGAAACTGTCCACACAAAATGTATAAGTTGGACCCTTAAAATATTACGGCAGTTTTGGAAAGTGGTAGCAGTGAATTTTGGTCATATTGGAATTCCTTGTAGTCCCGTTTGACAGCTCGTGTTATACAAAAACCAACCCAATTCCGTTTAAATATGGTCCATCAGTATGTAAATACAATAAACCATTGGATCCATAGATAAACCTTATCTGTGAGGCAATAAAGATGATTTTTCAATGTCATTATTTCTTATTATCTGTCAAAACGGACCTGTCAAATCTGACAACTACCAAGTACCATGGTTTTTCTTTCTTTATCGTATCTCGTTTTTTTCTTAAGATAAAAGTACTGTGAGACAATACAGGATCTAGAATACATTATATCTGTGTGCCTATGCTTCATTGTGTTACAAACACATAGTATCAAAACAAAGTCACTATTTATGTATGTCTGTATGTGCGTTAAGTTCTTTAAAACTACGCAACAAATTTTAATACAATCTTCACCAATATTCAGAGAATTTACTCTGGAAGGTTTGTGTATACCATTGTAATGACTCTCTCAGACAACGCCGGGGCGAGTCGCTAGTTTAATAATAAGTACTCGTAGAGGGTTTTAGTAGTGCGTTTCAAAGTAGCACAACAAAAAAGGCCAACATATATTTCGTGATTTGTACGTCTTCCAAAACTGCCGTGGTTCAATATGTATTTCAAAATAAAAAAAAATATGCTAGGAATCACTATGACTGTAACAAAAGGATATAAATGCATATCAAAAAGTTTCGTATTCAATAATTACTAAATTTAAAAGAACTATAATTCAAAAGTTATTTTTTGTGACTGTTTCTCTTAATACTAGTGTAAAAGTTGTTTTAGGCGATTACCACTGAGGAACATTGCTTTAATGTGTTGCTGATTATTTTGTGCATCAGCAAATCTATGGGCATCTCTTTCTATTTAATAATGATGGAAAAAGACAGCTATTTCTAATCTAAGTTAGATCTAAGATATAATCTTGAATGATACCAGATACAAAAATAAGTTTGGTTTTTAAATAGGTTGTTTTATTAAAATTTTAATTAGTTTATACACAGAATTAAGCGCCAAAAAAGCGTTTATGTATGTAATGGAAAATGAATTCTATTGCTTTTGAAATTAGATGCATCTATTGATCCAATAGTAAAATTATATGATGATGAATAATAATAAATGTTGTAGCTTCAGTAACTTTAAATTTGACCTTCATAAGTGCCCTCCGAAGGCCTAAACTGAATAAATGGTTTTGAATTTTGAATTTTGAAACCATATCATAAATAATTTCAGTAATTTTTTCTATGAAATTCTGAAATGGCAAGACGTCCATTATAAGGAATGGCTAAAGTCCGGTCGCGGAGCAGAAAGAATTTCGAGCGTGATGCATTATATTTACGCAAGAGTGACAGCTAAACAGGATAATGTACGAAATTCTTTCTGCTCTGCGACCGGACTTTAAGCTTGCGGCACGCTATGATGGCCGTTTTGACGTTTAACAATGACAAAGAAAAATAACCTTTATCCCTCAAGACATAAGGTGCATCTATTAATCTAACAGGAAATTGTATGATGATGGAAAACAACTTATTCCAAAGCAATACAGTTTCTTTTCCTATGACAATCTGAAACGTTTAAGTTTAGAAAATTTATCTTATTTGCTTTATAATAAGAACTATTTACAGTATGGTCCAATTTATCATTGGATTAATAGATGGACCTTAAAACTAAAGCAATAAAGACCATTTTTGTATGACATTCTTAAACGTCAAAACGGAGTTAAATTGGACAGATTATAGTGTCACGTGTAAGTGCGACACGACGCGCTGCCGTGCGTTATCTCTGTTACTCCTTTTAGATGCGTTTACATTTTATGGATTTCCCAAAATAAGCTTCAGTGGATATCGCTTTAAACTACCTTTTATTAATTACAATAACATTATTAGATTACAATTAATGATTTAAAAGAAGCGAACAGTATTTATTTACTTAGTAAGGCACCTCATGTTTTTGGTTTGCAATTTAATGTATTTTTTAGTTAGTTTAGATTGTTATCGGGAAATTGTTTACTAATTATAGGTTATTAAGGACTCTCAATGCATCTATAATTTGCCGAAGGTTGTAATCATTGAACGATTTCTATTAATTGGAGTTAGTTGAACCGTATTATGTTGCTTTTAAGGTTCTGTATTGCGTACCAAAATTGTGAAATTAGAAATAGGAATCTGTGGTATTTCTGTCTGCATGTTTGTAAGTATATCACAGCTGTTCCTTTTTCAACTAAAAATGATTTTAAAGTTAGGTCCAAATGTGGAACTTGCTTAGCTATACCTTTCCAAGGTTTTTGAATTAAAACTTTTCATGGGAGGGCTTTCAAATTCTGATCCGTAACCTCTTTGTGCCCAATCTATTCTAAACAAAAGTGATTCTATCGTGTCTTTACGACACTTGGTAAAGTCGCGCGTGCGACACTAGCACATCTCACCTATAACTATGTATGTAGTTACAAGCCTACGTTGGCTGAAACCGACTCCAAAAATAACAATAATTGTAACTACATATTATCGTAATAATTTGATTGACTTTTAAGTAGTCTCATAATGTATTATTTTTTTTTCTTTTTAGTGCGTATTAGTTTGTTTTGGAATAGTTTCTTTTTGTGAAGTCGCTTTTTTTTGTTAAAATTTTTCAATTGAAAATCTTTAAATGGTGTTTAGAAATGGGAGATTAAAATAAAAAGAATGACTACAGAGTAGAATGTCATATAAATGGGCTTTGTTCAATATTTGTAGATCTATAAAATAAACAAACATAAAGTTCTTTCAAACTCCAATTAGTCGATCTAATTACAGTGTCGCTAATTTTTGATTTGTCTCGGAAGATGAAATATTAGTCAAGGATCAGTTTTGATACTTAATGTTCTTCCAATTAAAGGAGAAAATAAAATGCGCTCAGAAATAAATATTCGCTTAAAATTGTTGTAATAACTTAACAGTTAATAACCGTTGCTCAATCAAGAGATAATTTTGATTGGCAGTTTGAATCCTTGTTTGACCGATTAATTGTTGCAAAACGAACATAAAATTTAATCTATTTAAATAAATTCTAGAATTATTCCATTCAAATATTTATAGCTTACATTCCATCACGCGGTTTTACCTGAAGTATCGAATGCTTCTCGATAAATATCTTATTTATCACTAAACATACGATAACGGGTCAAATGATCCATTTTGAACTCTGCGTGGAAATGGACGTATCATCTTATTGCTTTTGCACATTTGACTTCATGACTTTTTCTTACTAATTAATATACAGTTATTATACTTTTTATTTCCCTTCCTAACAACCATATTTCATACATTCAAGCAGGAAACATAAAGTCACATTTGACCCGTTATGGTATAAATAGATACCTAGTAAGTGTTGGAATGATTAGTGTTAAGTACCTGTCACATTTCTGAATGCGTGTGTTCATAATTTTCTTCCTAAACGGCTTTGATCTTTGAGTGATTTAACTGATTTTAATATAAAACAAATTATGATCTACGATCCGATAGGTGGTGCTTTTGTGAAGTTACTTTGAATTCATAACTACTGATTTGATTGACATTCCTTACACTGCCATCTGATCCCAAGCTAAGCAAACCTTGTACTATAGTAACAAGTTAACTTACATACACTTACACCCAGACACAATACAAACAGGTAAGTACACAAATATTTACCCTGGGTGGGAATCAAATCCAGATCAGAGTTACAGTCAGGATTCTCATCACTATGGTTGGTCCATCAAAATAATAAGCAGTTCTCCATAACGAAAGTGGCGCCCTCCGTCGATGAAATAAAGTACTAACAACTCACATTTGAAATAGCGAATTAGTTTTGAAAAACACCGCTAGGGGCGCTTTAACCGTTATCTATGGTAAAATTATAGATGCATTTTTGAGTCTGGATTCTATATTTGGGGTCTTAGTTTCGGGTCTTATTTCATTTGCTATTTCTTAGTTTTACTAGCGCTGGTTAAAACGGGTTTAAATAGAGTAAGGACCCAACACTTAAATCTAAACAGCCCGCCCACTTAAAAACAAATTAAAAGTTGATCTATTTGCATCTCATTCGCACACTCTTTGAGTGAGCGAGAGATGTATATAGTCGTTGTATAATCTTATTTTTTAAGTGCGCAGGTTATAAGAACACCAAAGAAGAATTACCTTAATATGGCATTTAAATCATAAATAACACATTATAATTATTCATTAAGAGATCAAAATTAAGTTCTTTTTCTTCGTAGTATATTTACCTTTTATTTTATTGGTACGGTCTAAAACATCCTCCACACTGTAGCTCAAAATACGCTACCGCAATGTAAATTAAGCAGCGTTAAATACGCAAAAAAGCGTGGCCGTTGAAAGTAACCACACCAATCAGCCGCGTTTTCACGATATTGTATCTAACTTATTTGAGATAAATCCATAGAGGTTATATTTCAAACATGTTTTGTACTCATTCAAATTATTTTGCGTTTTTAAAGTTGCGGTAAAGTAGTCAAGCATATAAAATGCTATCGTCCATATTTTAAGCTGTGGTATGGGGGATGCATAATGCTTGCATCATCTGTCAAAATATTGTAAGTTTATTTTTTAGAAAGCTACATTCGTCAGCCTGTATCCCTTCGATCCAGGTAAAGCGTTTATACCTCTATAGCCAATCATAGCGTTTATTAATAATCCAAATCTTTCTTATCTTTAAATATCATAGACAAGTAAAATACTTTCCATAAAAGACAAAGGCTGCGAATGTGGCAAAATTTGCTCCCCTAGCTTTTCGAAAGTGGGGTGAGGAAGTCGTGCTGTTTCTTTCCAAATACTTTATTTAAGAGATTATTATGTTCATAATCAATCAAAATAAGATTATTTAATAAAAAAAAAATAGGTACATAAGACATGATGTTGTAATCAAAAAAACCATTCTCCGTTGTTAACGCAGCTTGATTAACGCTGCGGTAGCGTTAATTGATTACTACGCCTGGCATGTACTTGACAACCAATTTTGGCAGATACTACAAGCATTAAAACGTCTTTACAGCATTATCAGAACCTATAAGACTTTCTTCGAAGTCAAAATGTTTTATTCCATTTCATGTGTTCGTAAAAATTCGTATGTTGTTCGTGAATGGTGGCTTGTTTCCAAGTTCTGGTCACATCAGCAGGTCTTCCATTCTGGAACATCCTGGACCTGGAATTAAGAAAATAAATGGATGTTATTTATGATTATTATTATTTTTGCATGTAGGTTGTAGGGCGAGCTAGATCGCTTTTCAAAAGTATGGTTCAGTCATTACTAAGACCTTTGCCTACCTCTTTGAGAACATTAGGCGTGTAATGTTAATGTTATCTATACTTACTAATATTATAAAAATAAAAGGTTTAATATTTTTATTTGAAATGAATAAACTGAAAATTTGATAAGTACCCTTAATTCAGAAGAAACATAACTATGATAGAATTCTGAGATGTATTTCCGAAGTATCTAATACATTAGATTAAATACGGGTGACACCGCGAGACGAAAGCTAGTGTTTAATATTTATGCATTGAACCATTTACGGCTCAAACCTAATTGAAGCCTTAGATGAAATTACCAAAGATAGTCAAAAAACCAAGTCACAGATTCGTATCTCAAACCTAACCTACATTTCGACCAAAACATTAATCATATCACTCCAAAATCACTTCCTTGTGTACTACAACTACCTTACCCCGGCGGTTTCACTCGCGTACCCAAGAATGTTACATATTCCGGGATAAAAAGTCCTAAGAGTTATACAAATCCGTTTAGTAATTTTTGCGTGAAAGAGTAACATGCAACAAGTTTTAGAAGTACAGCTCTTAGTGCAGAGGTCGTCCGGGGAAGTACTGCACTGAACCTTACCCATTTCCGTCGTGAAGCAGTAGTGCACTTGTGTTTCGGTTAGAAACGTAAGGGGGCGAAATAACAGGCACATCAGATTTAACAACTTCACGTCTCATGGTCGACAAACCATTGGCGATGCCGGTGCGGCGGTGACCACTTACCATCAAGCGGACCATCTGCCTGTTTGTCGGCCTACATAAAATAAAAAGTCCATCCTCACAAACATTCGCATTAACAATATTAGTATGATGTTACTAGGCGCTCATAGCAAAGAGTCAGATTTGATCGAAATCTAAAACAGCGCGCGTTTAAAATTATTTAATCTCAACAACACATCGCGTTACACAAGAATTACAGATCCGAAGATCGGTCGAGAGATATGCATGCATTGAACCCGGCGGTACTTTTGTATGTGTGCTATTTTTTTAAGCTTACATAGTTTAAAAACAGTTAAACAGGTACGGCGATATTTCACGCGCTTTTTCGGCGCGCGGCCGGCGTTTTTTATTGAAGAAATAAATCTCGCTTAATTATTTACTAACTTTGAACACGTTTATTGCTCTTGTGGTGACATAATTCTAGGAAAATCTAAATATGTAATTTAAAATAAAGTGTCTAATTTTATGTCTGTTTAAGCGTTTGGTTCTTTTGTACTGCGCACTAGATTTTTATACGGTTTTCACCACCATAAGAGAAAAATTCTTCAGAAGGTTTTTGTGTTAAAATTTTGTGATATATGTATGAGTGACCTACTCATAAATATACGTATATATCAATAATTTATCACAATAATAATAATAACATTATGACGAAGCAAAGTTTGTGAGTAAGTTTTTAAGTAAATGCTAAGTTATTTATTTATAATCCATGTATCGGCAATATAAAAATTCAATGTAACACTATTATTAAGGAACCACAAGCCTCAGTTCAAAACAACGAGCTGAGCACGCGCGGAAAGATGTTAATTTTTAAAAACACAATACAATTAATCTTAAAATAGTTTATCGTAAAATCTTCAAAGAGTACGGACTAAGAGTCCGTAGAAAATGTAAAAAGAAAAAAAGAAAGAAATAAAAAAGATTGTGAGTTTGGATGTATGGAAGGAATCTCACTAACTATCAGAACAGAAGGTCATAAGAGCTTATAATTAACATTCTAATAGGGTAAAAAAAAAAGGTTTTTAATAACATACTTTCATTGTTTAATTGATGTTACATTCGGCCCACAAAACCATTTTATATTCATAACCTTCGATGTTCATATGTACATACAAAAATATGTTTATATATTTCTTTTGAATGTGTGTCTGTAATATGCCTCTATAAGTGTATGATAGTATATCAGTTATCTGGTTTCCATGGTACAAGCTCTGCTTAGTTCACGAGTTTCAGGAGATTCTTTACACACGGCCATCTGATCCCAAACTAAGCAGATCTTGTACTATGGAAACCAGATAACTACGTCATACTACGTACATACGTATATACTACGTCAGCATTATTTTTCTAAATACATACTTAAATAGATATTTAGACCCAGACACAGAACAAACAGATATGTTCATGCACACAAATGTTTGTCCTGGGTGGAAATCGAATGGACGACCGATCTGGAGCTTGGCAATCAGGGTCGCTAACCACCAAGCCAACTGGCCTCTCGTATCAGTCAGTATTACATATCAATGTAGTATATTAATTATCTGGTTTCCATAGTACAAGCAACACAAGTTCTGCGTAATTAAGGAATTAATATTGGATAAATTTAAATCAAATTAAATTGGATAAATTACAGGCACATGAGGCTGAAGAACTTCATATCTCAGGGTCGAAAACGCATTATCGATGGCCCTGGAGTTACTAATGTCCATAGATGGCGGTGACCACTTACTCAGGTGGACCGTCAGATTATTAGTCGGATAAAAAAAAATTTGGTCGTGTGTAAAGAATGTACTAGGATATTTATCATCGAACTTTACAAACAGCTTTTAGCTTTTTCATTCTTAGAGGGAACTCCAGAGGGTTATGTCCTATTATACCGGACGAAGAATCCTATACATAATTCAGTACTTTATTTATAGCTGGAAATTGGATAAGCTGAGGATATAAAAACTGGATCTGAAGTTTTTATGGGAAGGTTCATTGCTATTGATATTGCGACCAACTTTTGTGAAAGACAATGTGGGACAGTTAAAATCTACGGAAAAAACTCCGTTATAGCGTTTTATACGATACGGTAAAATATTGCATAGGTTACCTATAGCTTAAATAAATAAATTGCCAACTGACAAATAGATTGATAATTAGTGACAAGTGTAACTATCACAAACTGTGACAGTTTAGAGGGACTGGTACCTAGTAAAATATTCATCAGTGTTTTACCCACGTTTAAGTGAAATTTCGATGCAAATTTATACTAGCTGTCCCCCGCGGTTTTACCCGCGTTCCCGTGGGATGTCACATGTATTATACATAAAAACCTTCCTCTTCAATCACTCTATCTATCAAAAAAAAACCGCATCAAAATCCGTTGCGTAGTTTTAATGATTTAAGCATACATAGGGATTTAGGGACAGAGAAAGCGACTTTGTTTTATACTATGTAGTGATGACTAAGTGGTTTAGGCGTTCAGTCCATCAATTAGTTAATAAACTAACGTCGAGAGACTAATCTGCTTCCATTTATTCCATCCACTTATTTATACTAGCTTTATTCTTCATTTTGCATTAAGTGGTCAATAATAATGTGAAACCATAATATTCACTTAATAGGGTATAATTTTGTGTAGTCAAACTTTTTAATACGTGAAGCCAGACATTGACAGCTGGACATAGTCAATGATTTTTACGATGTTTTTTTATATTCGTAGGGCTGTCCCATAAATTCGGGACGGTAAGTTACCCTACATGCTCCGCGTATCGATACTCCTGCAAGTTGATGAGAGCTTCTGTTTTTTATCAGTTCTTAGAATCCTCGTAGGTGGCGGTGTTCACGTCGCCATATACTTGTCATTGCAATAAATGTCAGAGAGAATTTATTTTGTTATTTTTTTTTTTATGATATTTTATTTTATACTAAACAATATTCCGGGACACTTATACACACGGCCATCTGTCTCAAACTAAGCAGAGCTTGTAATGTGGAAACCAGACAACTGATATACTACTTTTAAACACATACTACACCCAGACACAACATACAGTAATGTTCATGCACACAAATGTTTGTCCTGGGTGGGAATCGAACCCCGTCTTTAGGACCGTCATGATTTTAACCACCAAGCTAACTGGCCCGTGAAATACGTAATTTCGTTGGTTTTAGAATGTAACTTCGGATTAATCGGTGTGCTTGTTAGATAGATTGGCTTCTATGTATTCATGGGTTTGATTCCCATATGTTTGAACCACAATATTACCAAAGTAATTGTATAACCGATTCATAATAATGAATGTTATTTTTATTGGTAATAATTTTCCATAAATATATAATAATTTAGAGTGATATTGTTTTCTGACAAGAATTGATAAATTATCTTATGAATAGATTTTTTTGGTATTTTCAAATTATAGGTTCTGTTATCCGATGACGTTGTATCCTAAGCCTTTTTTATTAAACTTTTTTAAATGATGATTTATTGCAGTGAACCAGTGTTATTCAGCCTAATAAATAATTTATTTGAAACTAAAACAAAGTTGAATTAACTTAAAACGCCGAGAATGATGACGAATGGCCGAAGGTTCAAGGTCAACACACAATTTCACGAATTGGTCCCAAACTGAACGACATTAAAATATCGCAAAAAAACAGTTAATGTTTCAGTTTGCCATGACTCTTAATCAGATCTCATGAAGAATCAAGACTTATAAAAACCCATCTTGTTATTGAAAATACGACAAAAACCCTCGAGCTTTTGGCTCACCTTGACAGACCACTACCGTGATTTGAAACCTTCATAATCTAAAAGCATTCGTGAAAATTTACTGTTTCAGCGAAATTGCGAGACCACTTTGTTTCTTTTATAGTTGTACTGTAATCAACTTTATATCTCGTACAATTTCGCGATGCCCGGCTAATTGGCGGCAAATGCAATGTCCCTAATGGTATGGGTACGGCGGCCAGCCCTATTTTGGCACGCCAGGGTATTTAAGCCACACCTGGGGTTACACGCCTTGGTATTCACACAGTCAAGGGCAATGGCAATTTTGTACATCACTACATAGTATAAAACAAAGTCGCTTTCTCTATCCCTATGTATGCTTAAATCATTAAAACTACGCAACGGATTTTGATGCGGTTTTTTTAATAGATAGAGTGATTGAAGAGGAAGGTTTTTATGTTTAATACATGTGACATCCCACGGGAACGCGGGTAAAACCGCGGGGGACAGCTAGTCTATATATTTAAAAATGTTATGTTGGTCTGTGTACGCTTGTAAAACTCAAAAAGGTCTGCACCGATCCAACTGCAATTTTAGCATGATATATAATCTGCATCAAGGATTGTTTTTATCTATTTTTTGCATCAGTCACATATCCGCGATCGTCTTTGTTTTGTTTCACATTTCTCGACCATTCAATCACAATGTGCCACAGCGAAGCGTGGCAGGGTACAGCTAGTATATATATAAAAATGTTATGTTGGTCTGTGTACGCTTGAAAAATTCAAAAAGTTCTGCACCAATCGAGCTGAAATTTTAGCATGATATGTAATATATCCATCCACGACTGCATCGTCACTTTCCATCAGGTGAGACCCAGTTAAATTCGATCAAGTTTTTATTAAAAACAAAGAAAAAAAAAAGCCGCGAGCTAAAGCTACTATAGTGTGTTAGTAAAGAACGGCATACCCTTATAGGTCACAGAAGTCGTTAAAGTCAACCCTTGTGCGGGTTATAGCGTGTCTGCGTCTATTAGCTACTTCTGCGGGTGTTAATGTAACTTGGAGTTTAAATGTCAGCACTTTCTCGCCTCGCACACCTGCCACCTTATTCTAACTTCGGCGGCAAAACGGCGCAAGGAGGCCTTGGAGAGAGGATCTCTCACGTGACTGCGTAGATAGCGAAAGAGACATAGGCTGAGGTGAAACATCATCGAAGAAGTATAATTTACGTTACAGAATAGCAGGGCTGTTCTTGAGTGCTTACTTACGGGTTAAGTAACACTACGCGTGGTTTTACTCGTGAGGGATTTAATGCATCTGGGGTAAAAAATAATATGAATTAGTAGCTCTATGTGCATAGTTCGTCCGGGGTAGTACGACCACCATATTTATTTCTACCGAGGAGAAATAGTGCAAATGTTTCTGGTTCATTGACAGCTGTATTTGCGATACCTTTCGGATAGGACATCAAAAAAAAACGAGTCGTTAAGCCATTTATACTTGTTGGAGTGGAATCACAAACAAAAAGACACCCATACATTCACATTTACCATTAGTGGGATAGAATGAACATCGAAGTCGCAAGCTAAACTCGGTAATAGATACAAAATGATTCTTAGCAATTCGTACGCAAATCATCGGTTGCATCTGCTAATATTTTGCAATTTGTTTGTGTTCGAAAGGCATGGCGTCGTGATATGCCACCTGATGTATGCCACAGGGATTTCCTATTTACATGGAAATGAGAAGGTTTCGTCTTTGTTCTGATGTCTGTGTCCATTAAAATGCTTTATACTGTTTACAAACATTCACATCGACATTCCCAATGATTTGCGGAATAGCTTTTTTTAGTAAATGGCCTATTTTTTGCGCTTTTGAGCCAGGTGATTTGAAGTCGATGAATTGATTGACAATCGATTTTAAGATGTTTTCTATCTAAAAACGCGGACAATATGTATTTTAAGATTCTCCGAAAAAAGTTGACCGCGATTAAATACGTAGAATTTGGTAATTACTGGGTTATTGGGAAATTAAATAAAAATCAACTTACCAATTTATAGATACAGCGTCGGCACCCTTTTTTGCGCCCCCAGTGACAGCTTGTTGCCCATCTTTTTATATCCTTCATTTTTTACCCTACATTTTGGTTTTTCGTTCGCTTCTACCGGACACCCTTTCAATTCCCACACTAAATTCGTCAATGATTTAGGCCTGCTCAGCCTCCTGGATCTTTTCTCTGGTAATTTGGGCCCATTACCAGAATCTCCAGACGTCCGACCTCCAGAATGACTGGAATCCAGTGTACCGTCTAGTTCCATAGCCTGATGTATGTTTGAGAGACTTTTGTATCTAATATTGAAGATAGGCGAATCTCCTTTAGTTAACTGCCGTATCGGACTAGCTAATGGACTAGGCGTCTCTTTAGTCGGCGAATCACTTTTCTGCCGAAAAACCATTCGTGTTTTACTGTTGTTGACACTGTTCTTGATGAATAGCTTCGGCAAATTTGGTATTGGGGCAATAGAACACTTTTCTTTGTAAATTGTTACAGGAGCCTCCTTTGACGTCGCCTTGCGAGTCCGTTTCTCTGCCTTTTGAGAATTTAACGGCTTTTTAGACGGTATAGTCTCTATAGGAGGTGGTTCAGGCTTAATCTCGGTTATGAGAGGCATGTGGATGGGTGTTGCGGCGGGAGATGATGGCGCTGATTCATGCCTGGATGTTGGGTCATTAGAATATGAAGCTTTTATATTTTTAGGTAGAGGAGCGAAACCTCTGACGTAGTCATAAATTTGATCAATCTCATCGTACTCATCAGGAATACTCTGCTCATCTCTATGGCTGCTGTATATATGACTGTGGCGCGATATATGCTTGTGTTGGTTCGCTGTGTCAGATGATACGCTTCGTCGCAGAAAGTAACCGGTTTTGACTAATGGTGGGGCGTGTAGTGGACCGTTCAAAAGCCTCTTAGGATCACCCAACTTGCCGTCCAGAACGTGTATTCTATCAACAACGTCTACAAGCAAACGATTACACTTTTCAACTAGCCTAGAGAACTCCATGAAGTTTTTGATCTGCTCCTCGTTTTTGCATTTCTGCATTTTGAGTGGAGCTGCTAAGGGTAAAGCAACCAACGCATTTCCTTCCTTCTGTAATGGCAAAGCGAAGACGTGGTCCTCTTCAAACATTGATAGCAGTCTTAGTTCTGGCACGAAATGGCTTGCACTCTTCAAACCTCTTGGTGGAGTGCCATGAACAAGTCTTACTGTTATAGGAAGTCTCTTCGTTAGCAGAGTCTTAGCTGTATGAACACCACTTATATTCTCTTCCTTGGCTACAGCAGAAAACTTTCCTCTCTGATCCAAGCTCAGCAGAATAGTATCGCCTTTACTATCAGTACATTTCAAGTATTTATTTTTACCTAAGAACGTTTCTCCTCTAGGCATGATAATTTCACCTGCTGGCATGTTCTTTGCTCCGTCAGCGGTTATATTTCCATCTAAGTCAGTCTTAGCACATATGACTCTAACTGGTTCTCTGACGAGACACCCATCGTCGAGCTTTCGCCTAGCAAGTTCAGAGACAGATTCTATGCATCTTACTGCACGACCCTCTTCGCTAAGCAATTCGAAGTAGCCTTTGTAAGTATCCGGAATGGCGATTCTTGGTCCTATACTGACCATTCGCCGTCCTTCTTTAAGTTTGATGGCTTGCGCGATTATTTTCTTTCTCTTTCCAACTGAGATGAGTAGCGCCGTGCTCTGTAGGCTGGGGCTTGGCAGTGTCGGTACTCCAAGTCCTCCATACTGTCCTTTGATGATCTTGGCGACGGTTGGCAGGCGATTTTTGACGACGAATTCTCTCAGGTAGTTCCCTTCATCAGACCAGCGGGACGCTGCGACTACGACTTGGCCGTCTGTGGCTGCCATTGTCAGGTTTAGTCACATCTGGAAATGGAAAAAGAAAGGTTATTATTACAAAGGAAAGGATATAATAATGGAAGGTCATGATTTGTATTCATCATATCATAAACCGTAACACGTAATTTAATATTGACTAGTACTGTAAAAGACAAAGTTTGATCTGAATCGCGCATAATCGTCTGAACTAATTTGGATGAAATTTGGCGTACAAATAGATAATTTTCTAGAAAACTTTAGATCCCTCAAGAATTGTAGCAAATCACAAGACAGAGGCGAATTTTATCAACTTCAGTTACTAAAGCTGATCAAAATACAGTTTGTGACGATTCAAAAAATGAGAACTTAAAAGGTTAATATGTTTTTCTCCTTTAACAAACATTGGAACGGTATTCTTACTGCATTACTTTCCGCATCAAATGACACATCCTCAAACATTAGTGGAAATGGCCCATTGACTGAGAATAATAAAAAATAACGACCTCGAGATACTGTGCAACGGTTATTATTATAATTTGGATGCTGAGGCGTACAACCTCTGACTGTGTAAAGGTGCCAACTGAATTGCTCGATATTATATCTATTAATTATATAACAACTGTCCCCCGTGGTTTCACCAGCGTTTATCGATATCATATATAGCCTATAACCATCTACGCTGTCCCCCGCGGTATCACATCACCATCTACGAAAAATTCCCCGTCGAATGGTAGCCGTCCCATCCCGATATGTTCAGTAGATACAAGTGCACTACTGCTTCACGGTGGAAATGGGTAAGGTGGCAGTACTTACCCGGACTAACTCTGCACTAAAAGCTCTATTATTCATATTGTTTAGTCTCGGGAATATGTCAGATCCCTCGGGAACGCGGGGACAGCTAGTTGTATTTATTTTCAGTCACAACGCCCGCCAATCGCCCGATATCTGTGGGTACCTTAAGAGGCAGGCCGCAAAGAAATATTTACTGGAATATCGGAGTGTGGTAAATGATAAAAACACCGTTAGATCATAAACGTGTTGTAATTTTGTGCTAAAAACTAAGGAGTCGGTACGCGGTCGCTAGGTGCGAGGTACAGCGGGCGTAACGTGGTAATATATTTTATTTTATAAAATAGGTATTTTTTGATATAGCTTACTTCCGAACCGGTAGTATTGCCAGGTGAGAAAAATATTTGGTTTGGAATTTTCAATAACAATATATTTTTTTTGGGTTTTATTTTTTCTGATCTGTATAGCTATCCATTTTGTTTACGCTTTTAAATATGATAGCCTGTTCCAAGTTTTACCATGACATGGCTGACCCACTGTAAGCTTCCGATTAGCGAACTCCTTAACGGTCAACAGCACAGTCACACGTTTATGAAATGATAATATTATTTCTCAAAATAGGCCTTCACAAACCATTATAACTATTAACTCTGACAGTTCTTTTTTTTATTGAATTAAAAACTACTCTTGTTCCACTATGACATGGCTGCTGCTCTCAAGGTTTGCTTCCAATGAGGAACTCCTTAACACAGTCACGAAAAATCTTGTAAATTTTTTTGTTTGCTTTTTTTTTTATTTAATTCCACAGCGCCCTTGTTCCCGGTGTGCCTCGGCACCCGCGGCGGCGCGTAACGTAGTGTTATTCGGCATTACATCAACAAACAGCTATTGTTTGTGTACGTTGACCTTAAACTTGGCCACAGTCGTCCGGCAGCAACGTACTGTTTGTTTTGACGCTCCGTGTGTTCATTTATCGTTTAATTAAGTTAACTTTTATGTTCTCAACTAACGAGTTTAATGTTAAAGGAAATAAACTATTATTTACTAGTTGGCCCGTTGTCGAAATCTATATCTATACTTAAAAAGAGGAAAGATTTGTATGTAAGTATGTTTGTTAATCTTTCACGCAACAACTACTAAACGGATATGGATGAAACTTGGCACATAGATAGATCCTATCTTGGTAAAACCGCGGGGGACTTATTTTAGGGTAGGTTTATTTCTTTCAATATGGATTGTTTTTTAATTAAACAGCTCTCCTTTTGCTGCTTAACAAAAATAGAAAAACGATACACAAATAAAAGAAAACATTATGCATAAAAATACAATTTTCTGACACAAAAGGAATTATTGAGGAATAAAGAATTTTCTTAGAAAATGGTTTTCGCCCATAGATATATGTTTAAATTACTCTATAAGTGTGTAAATAACATTTAATATTATTTTTTAAGTGATATTAGAAGGTTTTCACTATCCATGACCTTCTTCGAGATAACCCATTTGATACACCGCAATGATTTCAAACACTTCGAATGGATACAAAATGAATTAAACCTAATTTTATACATTTTAAATTAGACTAATAATAAAGATCATGATTTCAAGATAAATAGAGTTTATTTATTATAAAATACATTTAAAACAATTAGAACGGTTTTCACCAATAACACTCAAAATTCAAAACCATTTATTCAGTTTAGGCCCTCAGAAGGCACTTATGAAGGTCAAATTTAAAGTTACTGAAGCTACTACCGGTTCGGAAGTCAGCCTTCAACTACAACACTCAATAGGATAACAATAAATGAGATCAATAAATTTACAAAAACTAAACCTGTCACTGCAGCGTCTCACAATACCTCAAGCATTCCACAATTATCGTCTGCCATCCGTCCGTCCAGAGTTGATAAAATAAGTTGTTTAACAGATCCTAAATCACAAAATACCACATCTAAAGAGAATATAGTCTAAAGAGTAAGTGCACTATAATTTTTTCATAGTGTTTACCATAACCTAACGAGTAGTAGAGCTCTTAGTGCAGAGTTCGGCCGGGGAAGTACTACCTTACCTATTTCCGCCGTGAAGCAGTAGTGCACTTGTACTATGTTTCGGTTAGAAAAGTAAGGAGGGCTAGGAAATAACAGGCACATGAGACTTAACAACTTCACGTCTCAGGGTCGACACCGCATTGACGATGCCTCTAGAGTTTCAAATGTCCATAGACAGTGGTGATCACTTACCATCAGGTGGAACGTCTGCTTGTTTGTCAGCTGAAGAGAAATTAAAAAAAAACAATTGACCATAGAGTCGATTACTTTACAATAGCTTTATTCTTGTGAAGGTACACAAATAAACGGTAATATTAAAGATAAGGAAAATAATCACAAAAACAAATCTTCGTACATTCATAGAATAACTGTTAACTACCAAAAGTCTCGTTACCGAGATATCAGATCAAACAAAACGAACATACAATAAGAATGTTTCAACTTTTCCGCTAAATCATCACGAATCGAATAAAAATATTTTCAATAGATATTTTAAGTTTGAAAAGCTATACAACTTTGTGCTCTACGCATTTAGTTTGAAGGTAGGAATTCGCGTGGCCGAGTGTACATCACGACTATATCGCACGAATAAACCTATTGTACTTGGCTAGATAATATTACGTCTAACTGTACTAGATCGCTTGTAGACAAATAAGGAGCGAACAGTTGGGCCACTAGATAAGCGGGTTTTTTTTATTTTGTATTTGGAATAAAATATTCCTATGTTAGCCTTTTTCAATTTTGAAGTGAAACTTCTAAAACGACTTAAAATTCTGATCCGCAACGCTTTTGTGAAAATCAATGAATGATTTAAAACTGTGCGATGTTAAGCAAAAAAAATTGTACTGTGTTTTCAATATCTTGAGATATTTACGCACGACCATCTGATCCCAAACTAAGCAGAAGTTGTATTGTGGTTGCTTCATTAACTTTCACCTTCATAAATACCTTTCGCGGGCCTAAACAGAACAAATGGTTTTGAATTTTGAATAGATAAAACCATAACTAATATAAAACTTCCAATTATTTTCCTTCTAAATAACTATTTATAATGAAATAAACACGAAGTAAAAACGAAGATGAGGGATACTTATAAAATTTTCCATATCACAATAAGGGTTTCAGCGTCCGCTTCACCTATAAACCCGCTCCGCCTATAAGCCCGCTAGTTTCGCGGCCACAATATCCAAGAAACATCTGACAGACCGCTACAGCCAGGTTCCCATGAAACACTCTGATTTATAACAACTTGATTTGTCTCGAACCCTAATTTGGACGAAGAGTTGTCATATTTATATACATTGCTGTAATTATGTGAAAGTTTTCAGTTCCTGTTGCATTATAATGAGCAATGTAAGATTTATGAAGGGAAATTGTCGTTTAGATTTGTTAGTTGCCATTAGAGCTTTTGTCTGATTATGGTTTTGTCTTGTTTATAGAATTAATGAAATTTATTGGCGATTGAAAGAGAAACTATGTTTGTGGGAAGGAAATAATGTCTATTTAAATATTACTTAGATAATTTGCTTGTAATGTAACATCCTTACTTAATATTATAAATGCGAAAGTAACTCTGTCTGTCTGTGTGTCGCGCTTTCACGGTACACAGATAGTCTAAAGCCTGAGAAACGACAAAGGCTACCTTTTAATGCGAAAAAAGGGTTGTAAAGGGCCACCCAAACGCATACAAAAAAAACTCACTTAAATCAGTCCTGCCGTTGTCAACACACGTACAGAAGAATTATAGATCTTGGTGTCTTGAGGAATTAGATATATTTAATGTCAAATGTTATTTTGACAGCTGTCAAAGTCCTAATATTTATGTTATAAATCCTTTTGATGGGCCAATTAGCTTGGTAGTTAGAGCTGACTACCACGTTTTTATAGATAACTAGCTGTCCCCCGCGGTTTTACCCGCGTTCCCTTGGGATGTCACATGTATTATACATAAAAACCTTCCTCTTCAATCACTCTATCAATTAAAAAAAACCGCATCAAAAGCCGTTGCGTAGTTTTAAAAATTTAAGCATACATAGGGATATAGGGACAGAGAAAGTGACTTTGTTTTATACTATGTAGTGATGGTACAGAACCCTTTGGGCGGGAATCCGACTCATATTTGGCAGGTTTAAAATTTTGCGAACCAATCATTTTTTATATTTTAAATAATATAATTCTTAGTTGAGTCGAGCGACGAGTTTGTATACCTAACAACCTATTTACACTCCATTTATAAAAAAAGAAAAATAAGAAATTTGAAAATAGAACACAAAAACATTCCAAACATCATTCCACCTCCATTGGCCTATTTACTTTACATACACACTACACATTTTTTCAGTCTAGCAACACTCACATGTGCCAGTGCCGTTAAAGCGAAATGATAATAAACATTGCAAAAAACGCACAAAATCCAATTAAAAGCCGGTACCGTTGGGTTCAGTCGTTAATTGGATACATGAGACGACACAGGCGAGGTGCACACTGAAAAATCATCAAAAAGTAATTTAACGCGGTAAAAGCAACCTTCCTCACCAGCGATAGAGCCTATATTCCTGATGCCTATTGGATATTTTATCTCGTTATCCTACGGCAAGGGTTGGTAGAGATAGTAGGTAGGTTGTAGCTTCAGTAACTTTAAATTTGACCTTCATAAGTGCCCTCCGAGGGCCTAAACTGAATAAATGGTTTTGAATTTAGTCATTTGTTTTGACTACAATTATACTTTGGTAAATTAAATTAAATACTTTGGTAAGAGTTTGTGTCGGGAGAAAAACTGACTCTCAAGTGAAGGTGCCGAAATACCCAAACGGGTGCTTGCAACTTGAGAGTGGTAGAATAAAAGATGAATAATCTATTTAAATATCTTACCAACATTCAAAATGTTTAAAAAAAACTGAATGTTAAACTCTTACTTTAAAACCGAACGAATACAAAAACAAACATAGAGAAACTACCTATCCCCCGCTGTTTTACCTGAGTTTCAGGGATAAAATGTAGCCTATGTCCTTCTCTATACCATAGGCTATGTATGTGCCAAATTTTAGCAAAATTCGTTCAGCCGTTTAGCCTTAAAAGGGTAACAAACAAACAAACTCTTCACGATAGGGATGTACCAGGATTTTGTATTTAGCAGTCAGGTAATCGAAAGTGATGCTTAACTCACCCAAAAAAGAGTTGAATTTTCAATATTCCAAAAGTAGACTACATTTTAACGCACTGCAACATTGTGTACCCATCCTTATTTGCTGGTGTACATTTAAAAACTAATTAGCAATAACATTAATGACGTCATTTAGCTCAAAGTGTCCTGTTAACTTTTTGAATTGAATCATTTAATTTTTTTTTGTCGAGTCATTTTGCAATTCTGACGTCATTAGGAACCATTTCCATTTGCAAATCGATTTAAATAACATGAAAAGAAACTCCCGCCGCGTCTGTGTGTGTGATTTTCTTAGAAATGAATGAACAGATTTGGATTTGGGTAAAATGGTTTGATAGATTGATTTGGGCTGGTTTGGTGGTCAGACTTCTTGACTATCACCCAGGACAAATATGATCTGTGTCTAGGTGAAAATGAAAATATTTTTATTCAACAGGCCAGTTGGCTTGGTGGTTAGCGACTCTGACTTCCAAGCCGAAGGTCGCGGGGTTCGATTCCCACCCAGGACAAACATGTGTGTGCATGAACATGTCTGTTTGTTCTGTGTCTCGGTGTCAATATCTATTTAAGTATATATTTAGAAAAAAAGTATTATATGTAGTATATCAGTTATCTGGTTTCCATAGTACAAGCTCTGCTTAGTTTGGGATCAGATGGCCGTGTGTAAAGAATGTCCCTAGATATTGATTTATTTTATTTATTTATTTAAATAGGCCTTTACAAGCGCTTATGAATAGTCTGACTCTAATACCAGTTCAGAAGGTTGTTTTTTTACTGAGAAGAGCCGGCAATAAACTCTGCAATTACTCTTTTTAAAAACGACCTTAGATTTATTACATAAAATATTATTTATTTATAGTCACACTGACAATACCTGTGTGTTATCGCAAAAGCGAAGAATTATTGGTGTAAATATTTTTTGAATATAGCATATCAGTTATCTGGTTTCCATAGTACAAGTTCCGCTTAGTTTGGGATCAGATGGCCGTGGGTAAAGAATATCGCAGAATATATTATCATCCTCAATGTGTACAAATTGAATCAAAAATGGTAGTGGAGTTTATGTCAGGACCCACAACAAATTTTTGGTAGTACTTCCCCGGACGAACACAGCAGTAAAAGCTCTAATACAAAATCATAAACACTGCCAATATTATAAAAGCGAAAGTTTGTATGTCTGACAGTTTGTTACTCTTTCACGCAAAAACAACCAAACGGATTTGGATGAAATTTGACACATATGTATATAGAAAATACCCTGTAATAACACATAGAATACTTGTGCCGGAAAAATGTTACATACCTCGGGAACGCGGGTGAAACCGCGGAGGCAGCTAGTCAATAATAATAATAATATTATAAAGAGGAAAGATTTGTATGTAAGTAATGTAAGTATAGAAAGAGCATATCCTGAATAACATATAGGCTACTTTTATCCCGGGACAATGTGATATCCCTCGGGAACGTGGGTAAAAGCACGGAGGACAGCTAGTCAATAATAATATACTACAAAAGAAATTTCGTCATAAATATTTTTTTAATTTTAATTTTCGACTATTTTCAACCGACAAGTGATACATTTGTAGCGACATCTATACGACTAACACGCCTACAATCCTTCACCGCCCGCACTACAGTGATGTGGAGACATCTATCAACGAGTAGAAACAAGCGAGAATCCTACATCGCACTATCAAGATTCTCTCAGGATTTGACATATATATAAGCATCCAACATCAACAGTTGCACCGCGGTCCCCAGGCATGATCACCTAGCCTGGCGGAAGATCTTCCCTTTTAAATGGAGGAGTCTCATACGTCACTCCTCCATTCATTCGATCCCTCAGGAACGCGGGCAAATCCGCGGGACAATAGCTAAGTAATAGAACAGTATTCAATAAACATTTTTCCTTATATGGAGCCGTGATATGCTCTATTAGAGACATACTTGACCGTAGCAAGAATGCAACTATCAGAGCGCATCAAAAATGTTCATTCACTCCCCAATCTATTATAACCAACATACTTTCACTGTTAGGAAAGTGTAATTTTATTATTTTCGACTCTATTCCACCGCAATAGGGTAACACGACTGTTGGTGGAAAGGTATAAGTATCTTTGTTGTTTCGATTGAATCGTTCGAATTGTATAATTAGTATACAAAGGTGTGGCTAATTGACAATAATGTACTAGATAGTGTTTTGGGTTTACGTTTTTTTTTAATTTACGTTTTTAAAACCATGTCAGTAGTTAAGGAAACTTGTCTATAAACAATAAAATAGATAACTGATAATTTTGATGAATACGCACTTATATATTTACATCCAGGCACAGAATAAACAGGCACGTTCATGCACAGAAATTTTTGTTCTGGGTGGGAATCGAATCGACGACAGTGACAGGGTCTCTAACCACCAAGCCAACTGGCCTGTCAAAGCCAAGTCAAGAGTAATTTGTACTTTGCCCTACCTGGGTTTGTATCTATTGTTCTCCAAGCCGAGCCTTACATCGGTAAACTCCTTCTATTTTCGACAAATAAATAACAAAAATAGAATTCCTTTGACGCACCATCACCTCAAAACAACTGAACATATCGGGACGGGACTGCTACCATTCGACACGGATTTTTTCCTAGAATAAATAAAAAAAAATTATATAAATAAAAAATTATTTAATAAAAAAAAATGAAACCTTGCTGAGTTTCTTCCCGATTCTTCTCAGTTGAAGGCTGACTTCCGAACCGGTTGTAGTTTCAGTAACTTTAAATTTGACCTTCATAAGTGACGTCCGAGGGCCTAAACTGAATAAATGGTTCCGAATTTTGAAATTTTTGAATATCGAAAACGCGGATAAAACCGCGGGGGACAGCTAGTTTTCCTATAATTTAAAATGCAATTTAAAACGCCGAAGTTTAAACGCATAACAAGTTGCTACATGCAGAGTAACGGTGAAACCAGTAAAGCTTCCTGTTTATGAAAAAAAAAGTAAAAAGACTACTCCAGCGTCGATGCGTACGTGATAGGAAGATCAACGCATGTTTATTATACACCTGACTACGTCTTGTCTATGATTATAGTCGGTTTTTTAAATAATTTATGGTTTTGAACGATTGATTGTGGTTTCGAGACAAATCTATGGTTAAACTTTTTTTAATGTCCAATTTCTGTTCATATGACACTCTGCTGTTATAATTCTAATTTTAAATTTCGATCTCTTTTTAAATATTTTATTTTACTTTTTATACGCTTTATTACTTTTTACTAGATTTTACTAGCCGTCCCCCGCGGTTTCAGTCGTGTTCCCATGGGTTGTTTCATATTCCCGAGATAAAAGCCTATGTGCTATTCCAGGCTATTTATTACACGTGAAAATCAAGGGGGAGGCCTATGTTCAGCAGTGGACATTCTTGGGCTGATATAATGATGCTGATGATAAAAAAGTTTGTTTTGAAAAGATTCTAGAATCCTAATTTTTTTAGAACTAGGGCAAGGGGGTATATCTGTACATACATCCAAGTTTATTAAATGTACTTCTAATAGTATATCATACCCTGTTTTTTATCTTAATCGATTCTTCTACTAATTGCTAGAACTGATAGAATCGGTGGAACGATGTAGATTTTTGACATAGCCTCAAACCCCAAAATAATTGTTCTAGATATTAGTCAAAATGTATCTAGAACATTTATTTTGCCCATAACCTAACCCACCTTTAGCTAAAGCCAATCGTCACAGATTCTGAAAAGAATCTTTTAGACACACTATCCAAAGCTTTCCCACAATTTAATCAAACTAAATTCGTCCCATATTCAATATGTTATATGTAAAGTCGTCTCTCTCTCTCCCCATACGAATAACCGGGACACATTCAGGTTTTCAGCTCGGCTCAGCTTGTGTTATCGAACTGGCACCGTTATTACTTGACACCGTCAGATGCATTCGGGGATTCATATCCAAGTACACTGCAGGCCAAGGGTGAAATATGGATGACATGTTTATTACAATCTGGCAACTGAATTTCAGAACGAGATAAAAAATAAAAACGAATGTAACCTTGCTGAGTTTCTTGCCGGTTCTTCTCAGTTGAAGGCTGACTTCCGAACCGGTTGTAGCTTCAGTAACTTTAAATTTGACCTTCATAAGTACCTTTCGAGGGCCTTAACTGAATAAATGGTTTTGAATTTTGAGACCTGTCAATTGTAAATTGCCAAAAACTGAACATTTTTGATCCACGTTTCCTTAAATTTAGAAAATCGGTCTATTATCTCCGTTTGATTAAGTATTTCTTTTTAAGGATTAAAACCAGTCTTTGGGCCAGTTGGCTTGGTGGACTTTGATTGAAACGCTGCAGGTCGTGGGCTCGATTCTCACCTAAGTTAAGCATTTGTGTGCATATATCTGTTTGTTCTGTTTTGTGTTGTAAATATCTTTATAAGTAAAAAAAAAGTCAATTTTATGACTTAAGAAACTTAGTTTAAACATGGTTCAATTACTGATCTATCTATATCAAGTAAACCGACAAACATACCTGATGGTAAGTGGTAATCGCCTATGGACATTTGCAACACCAGGGGCATCACCAATGTTGGCGACCATAACATTTGTAATTGGTACTAAGTTGTCAAAGTACAAGCTCTGCTTAGTTTATAGGTGACCGTGTGTAAAGAATGTCCCGGGATATTAATATAATATTTGTTGTATACCACATGGGCCGACAAACAAGCGGATGGTCCTAGAGGCATCGCCAATGCGTTGTCGACCCTGAGACGTGAAGTTGTTAAGTCTCATGTGCCTGTAATTTCACCGCCCCCTTACCCTTCTAACCAAGACACAGTAATACAAGTGTACAACTGCTTCGCGGCGGAAATAGAAATATGAATAGTAATAAACAGTTTCCGCTTCATGTCAGCTTCCCGAGGGATCCAATGATTTCCCCGGAGTAAAAAGTAACCTATGTTTTAGTCCAGGATATGATCTATCTTCGAAGATCAATTAAAGTCTATTTAGCTGTGGCAAGGAGGTTTAATATAAGAGTGAGTACAAAGTAATGAATTGATCCATGTCTTATTTTTTGTGGATGGATTTTAATCTATGTGTGGTTATTACATCCTACTTACTACTAATATTATTAACTTATTATTTGTATGTATGGATGTATGGATGTTTGTTCCTCTTTCACGCAAAAACTACCCAACGGATGTGGATGAAACTTAACACATAGATAGAGCATATATTCGAATAACATATAGGCTACTTTTTGTGCTGGGAAAATGTTACATCCCTCGGGAACGCGGGTGAAACCGTGGAGGACAGCCAGCATAATATATTAGTGAGTATATGTGAGGTGTATATAATACAGTGTAAACTCTTTATAACGTTATCCTTTATAACGATAAAGTCCCTATAACGTTGAAGTGAGCCCAAGTTGGTTGGTTTGTTCACTTTGTTTTGTTTTTTTTTGTTCACTCCATATAACGATAACTCTCTATAACGACAAAAAATGCTCAGTCCCTTGAGTTTCGTTATAAAGAGTTTACATTGTATATATATGTAATTAGCGATTGGTAAGATAAAAAATAAGAAAAATAATTATATTTAAACGGAAGGCACTTATGAAGGTCAAATTTAAAGTTACTGAAGCTACCACCGGTTTGGAAGTCACACTTCAACTGAGAAGAACTGGCGAGAAACTCAGCAAGGTTACATTTTTTAAAATATTTTTTTATAAATTTTATCAAATCTGATTTTTTGCCTATTTTTTTATTTCACTTTCGTTGTACATTTTCACAACCATTCTATCTACAGTACGAGTATGTGACTCGTTTTCTATTTAGTTGTTAATTTAGATAAAGACGGGATATAGTGTGATCAAAAGAAATATGGGTATATAGCTCGTTTTTTTTATAAATGTTTTTCCAGCTGACCCCTGCGCTTTCACCCGCGTTACCGAGGGATGTAACATTTTCCCAGCACAAAAAGTATCCTATGTGTTATTCCAGGGCATTTTCTATATATATGTGCCAAGTTACATCTAAATCCGTTTAGTTTTTGCGTGAAAGAGTAAGAAACATCCCTACATACATACAAACTTTCGCATTCATAATATTAGGACTATCAGAACTAATCATCTGTAAGTTTTTAATAACTATAATGCTAGAGGTTTTAATTATATGGGTACTCTTTTACTAATGACAGGTCAGTTGGCTTGGTGGTTATCGACTCTGACTGCCAAATCGAAGGTCGCGGGTTCCATTCCCACCCAGGACAAATATTTGTGTGGATGAACATGTCTGTTTGTTCTGTGTCTTTTTTTTTTTTTTTTTTTTTATGCCACTTGGCCGACAAACAAGCAGACGGTCCACCTGATGGTAAGTGGTCACCACCGCCTATGGACATTTGCAACACTAGGAGCATCGCCAATGCGTTGTCGACCCTGAGACGTGAAGTTGTTAAGTCTCATGTGCCTGTAATTTCACCGGCCCCCTTACCTTTCTAACCGAAACACAGTAATACAATAGCACTACTGCTTCACGGTGGAAATGGGTAAGGTGGTAGTACTTCCCCGGACGAACTCTGCACTAAGAGCTCTACTACTCGAAGAAGTCTGGGTGTAAATATCAATATTAGTATGTATTTAGAAAATAAAGTAGTATATCAGTTATCTAGTTTCCATAGTACAATCTCTGCTTAGTTTGGGACCAGATGGCCGTGTGTAAAGAATGTCCCACGATATTTATTTACTATGTAGACTAAAATTCGTCAATTGGATGATAATCTCAACAATTTAAATCGATTCCTACAACAGATTATATGGAGGAGCGAGGTATGAGACTCCTCCATTTAAAAGGGAAGATCTTCCGCCAGGCTAGGTGATCATGTCTGGGGACCGCGGTCCAACTGTTGATGTTGGATCCTTGTATATATGTCAAATCCTGAGAGAATCTTGATAGTGCGATGTAGGATTCTCGTATGTTTCTACTCGTTCATAGATGTCGCCACATCACTGTAGTGCGGGCGGTGAAGGATTGTAGGCGTGTTCATAGATGTCGCTACAAGTATATAAGTTGCAATATCCATTGAACCCTTAACCTGCCTGCCGCATTACAACGTACCCGATCCGCTAAGCAATAAAACTGCTTGCTGAGGGATAACCAGGAAATAATATAATCTTCAATTAATTATAATTTACGAGGAGATTTTTCCTATAAAACAAACTGAGCGTGTAGTTTCAAATTAACAGTTTTATTGTTAGCTTACTGTATTTGTAATTATAGTTTGAGTGAGAATTTTCTCTTTGAACACGCAACTTATTACAAGCTTTACAATAACCTGTTAGTTTGAGTGAGATCTTGCAACTGAATTTTGAAACTGTTCCCTGATAGATTAAGCTGATTTTTACGCACGTTTGGTTAATAAGAATAATAAATATCCTGGAACATTCTTTTACACACAGCCATCTGACCCCAAACTAACGCCCATATTCTAAGACGTTTCCTTGAAAATTCCTCGACCCCACTCAAAGATATGAGTATTCTAATTACAAAAATCTCCTCCACTCGACTTGACATCTCTTACTCGAGGTGCGGAAACAACTGTCAGCTTCAAGGTACGTCGGACCCACCCTAAATGAAGCTTATTGCTTGTAAATAGTTACTGAAACTCATTATTTTGTTTTGCTCAAGTTATGACTTAAAATACCAATTTAGAGAATTCCTCGAGAAAATGCTTAAGGTATCCTCAGTCGAGTTAGAGTCGAGGAATTTTCGAGGAAACGTCTTAGAATAGGGGTGTTAGGAGAGCTTGTACTATGGAAACCAGACAACTGATATACAACATATAGGTACTTCTTTTCAAATACATTCTCATATGGATATTTACATCCAGACACAGAACAAACAGAACGGGGAAACTTGCGGGCCAGTTGGCTTGGTGGTTAGAGACCCTCACTGCCAAACCGAAGGTCGTGGGTTCGATTCCCACCCAGGACAAACATTTGTGTGCATGAACATGTCTATTTGTTCTCTGTCTGGGTGTAAATATCTATATAAGTATGTATTTAAAAAAAGTAGTATATGTAGTATATCCGTTAGCTGGTAGCCATACTACAAGCAGTACACTCTGTTTAACTTGGGATCAGGTAACCATGTGTGAAGAATGTCTTGAAGTATTTATTTATTAAAAATTCACTCACACAACTGTTCTGGTTGGGAATCGAACCCACGACCTGCGGCTTGGCAGTCAGGGTCTCTAACCACCAAGCTAACTGTCCGATTATGACAATGCACAATGACCTGCACCTTTTATAGATTATTTGAGTGAACCCAGGGTTGCACGGGTAGTTTTAATTAATTTGCAGGGAAAATAAGACACTAAATTGCCAAAAATCCTGTTGATTCGATCACTACCAAACTTTACAGGGTTGGGCTAATTTACGGATCGCCTGAGAATTTAATCAAAATCGATCTAGCCGTTTTGGAGTCCATAGTAAACATATACATCTAAATTCAATATGGCGGCCCCAAGATGGCGGACAATGGTTTACTACACAAATAAACCTGTTTCAGGAATAAGTTAAAGCTGTATTTATTTTTTATAGAAGATAGCTGTACCCCGCGGTTTTACTCGCGTTCCCGAGGGATAACACATTTTCCCGGGATATAAAGTAGCCTATATATTATTCCAGGATATCCTATCTATGTGCCGAGTTTCATCCATATCCGTTTAGTAGTTTTTGCGTGAAAGAGTAAAAAACATACTTACATACAAATCTTTCCTCTTTATAATGTTAGTGTAGGTTAGGTTTAATAATGACTCCAAATATGCAATAAATATAGATACACTAGCTTTATCCAGTGGTTTTACCCACGTTCCAGAAATAAATAGTATATATGTGTACCAAATTCTTCTTGGGATAAAAACAAGGCAATAATGTATTGTATTTAGGCTCTAGGAAGGCTTGTATTAAGGTCTAAGTTACTGAAGCTACCACCGGCTCAGAAGCCAAGTGTATAGGCGGCGGTGACCACTTACCATCAGATGAACCGTCTGCACATGCGGTATAAAAAATAACTAAAATATCTTGACTAGATAAATTACTTGTCGAGATTCAAATAATTTGATACCGAAGCACCTTACAGTTTAAATTAACTGAACATTATTGCCTTTCGATCAAACGCACTGATACAACATTTAGGTCCATACACAACAGTTTTTTTTGCCACCAAGTGTAATGCTTTTTGCACCCAGGTGGCCCAGGTGCGGGGTGAACGACCTCACTCAGGGTCCCAATTCGACGAAAACTTGTATGTATGTATGTTGTATGTTCATTACTTGTATAATGTTTATGGAAGATTAATTTCCGCTCTGTGGGTGTATTGTCGTTCCCGAGGGATCGTATGTTTTCCCAGGTTGAAAAATGTTTTGTGTGTTCATTTAATGTTACAGTACCTGGATGGCCGAGCATTGCTCGGGATTTCTTTACTAACATGACTTCTACAGTATTCTCTTTTTTAAAGTACTGTTATATACGAATATACCTAGATACGAATTAGATGCGATAATAAAGGGCAGTATTTTACACAAAAGGTGTAACTTGAAAACCTTACCTTCTAATTACATTGTAGCAGTTTTATTGCCTAAAACACGGATAAGACGACATTTTCTGAAAATGAATCCTAGCTAGATCGGTTTAACGCCCCCGAAACCCCCTGCATGGTAAATTTCATGAAAAACGTTGAAGCCATTTCCGAGATCCTAATTATATATTATATACAAGAATTGCTCGTTTAAAGGTATTAGTCATTTAATCCGAAGTTCTTTTTTTTAATATTTTATTTTTCCTGTTTATATTTGGACCCGTTCAGTTACTTATGTTGCCTGTACATCCGAGTAGAAAATCGCATCTGTATATAATATATGTACCTAGAGATAGCGACAAAATGCTTAAACTACCTTAACACGTAGCAGCATGCCCGTCCAATGCATTTAGTGCTCGAACTGAACTCTCAGACTTAATTTCTTCCTGGACAGACGAGTTGAGGGCTGGTCCAAGGCAAGAGTAAATAATAATAATTCTTTGTTGTGACTACTAAGGCCCACTTGTTAGTATTACAATATTTTCTTAAAAACTATGTTAGTAACAAATAAAATAAGGTGAGTAAAATTACTTATTATCTATACAGTTTCCACACAATCAGGTCTATAGCACGCTTTAACAAAGGGGTGTCAAATTTACTCGATAAAGTCTTTAGTGCCTTTACCATCAGTTTTTAACGTACGTACTCGCTAGCGACGGCGTAAAACATTTCTATGGCAACTGTGTACAGCGTCACTAGCGGTCACCTAAATAACTAAAATCGATATTACATTTTATTAATATCGATAGGTAAAACCTATCGAAATACGAGCGAGTAACGTTTTTAAGCCTTTGCTATAGAAATTCGGTACCATGAGTCACAAATTTGACAGTTGCCATCGAGAAATACTGTATCGATAGTAGTTTACTCGCTAGTGACTAAAGTAAGTTTCGATAGCAACTCATGGTAGAGATACAGGACACTGTTGGAACTAGACCGCATCCTTGTTATTATAGAAGCGCAAAGTCAAGTAACAATTTATTAAATAACCTGGAATTTTTACATGATTTACCTGATTACAAAGTGAGTAGAGCTTGTATTATGGAAACCATAAAACCATACATATTTAAATTGAGGGATATTTCTTTTCTTTTTTTTAAGTTTATGATGTAACTTTCCATCGGGTCGGGGACGTATTTAATGTCTTTTAAGTGATACATTTAGGATTTTGATGTTTTCCCCAGGGATGTTACATATTCCCGCGATAAAAATGCCTATGTACTATTCCAGACTATCTGTGTAAAATTATATATTTATAACAAACACCCATCGAGACGTTCGCATTTATAATAGTAGTTAGATGTCAAAGTACAAGCTCTGCTTAGTTTAGGATCAGATGACCGCGTGGAAAGAATGTCCCGGGATATTATTATTATATATTATTTTCTTATACCACAAGCAGACGGTCCACCTGATGGTAAGTGGTCACCGCCGCCTATAGACATTTGCAACACTAGTGGCAACGCCAATGCGTTGTCGACTCTGAGACGTGAAGTTGTCAAATCTCATGTGGCTGTAATTTCACCGGGGCCCTTACCTTTCTAACCAAAACACAGTAATACAAGTGCACTACTGCTTCACGGCAGAAATGCTTCCCCTGACGAACTCTACACTCAAAATTCAAAATTCTAAACCATTTATTCAGTTTAGGCCCTCGGAAGGCACTTAAGAAGGTCAAATTTAAAGTTACTGAAGCTACTAAATGCTTTACTACTGCAAATATAAAAAATATCGGTACGAAGACTTCTCCGTCTAACACAGTATTATTCAAAACCGCCGCTGCTTATAGTTTGGACCACAAACACGTACCATTTTGAATTGATTGAGATGAGGCTAATTTAACGTTAATTGAACTTGCATTTAACGGGGTTTACCCTTGATGCTTGTCCGTTGAAGATTTAACTTAATTGTCTACTTATTAGAGTATAATATCGGTTTTTATTTTTAAACTAGATAGCCGGCGTGTGCTAAGCTATAAAAAATAAATGTTTATTGGTTGGAAGAAAAGAAAATTTTGTTTATTTATTATCTTTTTTTTATGACGGGATTGCGATTGACTTCAATCTCACCTGATGGTAAGTGATGAGGCCGAAGATGGAGCTCGCTTTCCCGTTAGTAGCCTATTCACTCTTTTCTTGAAGAGCCCCAAGTTGTAAGTTTCTGGGAACACAGACGAGGGGAGAGAATTCCAATCTTTAGCTGTGCGCATGTGGAAGGAAGCTGCAAATCTTTGCTAAAGATTTTTCGCCATTCCAGATGATGAATTAGATTTAGAATTATCAAATCGAATCTGAACAGGAATGTTGTTTGCATGCATTTTTGGCTTTCTAAGGAAACAGCCCCCTTATTCAGCTAATACAAACTTCGTCGGCGAGCCGCCTCATGGAGGCCTCGGAGAGCTTACGTCTCACGTGATTAGAAATATTAGCGTAGTTAGCGAAAGAGACAGAGCACGGAGGCCGCGACGAAACATCCATTTAGAGTTAGTGTCATTTTCCACACAGTATCGAGCCCCAGGACAGAAGAAAATTGAAAAGTTAAATGATTTAAGGTTGAATATAAAAGGTCTGAAGCTGTTCAATTTCATTAAAAAAAGTAATATCTTACTTACGAAGACAAGACTTTAATACAAAAGAAAAAAAAATGCATAAATACCTTCACGCCTATTTTCTTTATGAAGATTTAGAGGTCTCCACTAAGTACTATAAAAACCAATTTATACTTACTAGAAATATTGCAAACAGGTTTGGAAGAATTACTTCTTGATTAGTAGTAACATTGTTGTTTTCTATTTTGTAGTCTTGATAATTCTGTTTTTTTTGTTTTATTTTTTAATGTTGCCTATATATTATTTATTATATCTAAGTATTTTGTAATTGTTAAATATAAAATTATTATTATAAAATAGCCAAAAAATCAGAATTATTAAAATTTATATAAAAAAATATTTAATAAAACATAAAAAATAATGTAACCTTCCTGAGTTTCTTGCCGGTTCTTTTCAGTTGAAGGCTGACTTCCGAACCGGTTGTAGCTTCAGTAACTTTAAATTTGACCTTGATAAGTGCCCTCCGAGGGCCTAAACTGAATAAATTTGAATGTTTTGAATTTTGAATATTTTTTTTAATTACATTAAATTGAATCAACTAAACATCTAAAATTGAGAAACAATACAATATCAAAGCCGGATGTAACCTGAATACTTTATTGACAATACATTCTACAATTCTAAACATTTGTACCTATGATTTACATATTATATTAATTACGACATTTCTAATTATTACATTACAACGACCTTCAATATAAATCATTATTTAATGATTTATTACTAAAATTAGTTTGTATTGCAGCATTTAATGATAGTGTCGTTGAAATCTATAATAATAAATATCCTGGGACATTCTTTACACACGGCCATCTGATACCAAACTAAGCAGAGCTTGTACTATGGAAACCAGATAACTGATAAACTGGATATTCTGCTTTTTAAAAATACTTTCTTAAATTGATATTTACATCCAGACACAGATAGTGCCGGATTAACCACGTAGCAAGAGTAGTAATTGCTACGGGCCCCGCGCATAAGAGGGCCCCGCGTGTAAGTCCGCCTACCACCGACTGTTTATTCTCTTTATACTTAAGAACCCATAGCAGACTAAAGGCCCTCCGACAGAATTTGCTACGGGCTTGCTTAATCCGGCAGTGGACACAGAACAAACAGACATGTTCATGCACAAAAATGTTTGTCCTGGATGGGAATCGAACCCATAACCTGTGTGTCAGTCTGGGTCTCTTACCACTAAGTTAACAGGCCAATGAATCTTGTAATATTTTTGAAAACAAGCTTTTTCATGTTTTGCTGCTAACCGTTAAGGAGTTCCCTCGCCAGGAACCAACCCTGAGTGCAGCAGCCAGGTAAAGGTGCAATTTAAAATTGGCAATCGAAATTAAATGAGTATACAAAATTTCGTGTCTATGCTGTAGGCCGTTGAGGAGTTCCTTCGTCTGAAGCCAATCCTGGATGTAGAATCAGGTCATGCTTACCATAAAAATGCATTGTCATTGGAAATGAACTAACTTGCTAAATTTCAACTCCGTAGGAGAAGAAAAAGTGGTTCTAATTTAGCTTGGAAGATTTCATCTAAACAAACTAACATGCGTACATTGCAAGTTAAATAAAAGCTTGTAAAACCGGAGGAAATTCTCAATTCAGGTAGGTCTTCATAATAGAGATAGGACTAAAGTGTCACCTAACAAAATAAAGCGTTAAAATCCATCGGAATATTTACCTTATTAACAGCGAAAGTAGGTATGGTTTCGCTTTCAATCACGAATCTGAAACAAAAGAAGAATGTTTGTAAAGTACAAATAATAAAGCCAGTTTCTATGACCATCTTCCGACCTCATCATCTAACTGGATATGATACAAAGTGATAGTTTGGTCAAGACAAATCAAACGAGCCCAAACACGATGAGTTTATCATGCGTAGTTTAGGAGTTCCTATGACCTTCAGACTTCATCAGACCAGCTCGATGTTACCAAAACATTGCATTGTCACCAAACTTACATAAGTATGCCAAATTTCAGCTCAATCAGACGCCAGTAAGTGGTTGAAAAATAGATTGCAAATTTTGAAATACAAATCAAACCAATGAATGCAATACTAACAAAAGCCGACCAAGTGCGAGTCTGACTCACGCACGTGGTTCCGTACCGGCCTATAAAAACGACAAAAACATCATGTCTGTTATATAGAAGCCTCCTTTTTTAATATCTATTTTATTCTGTTAGCGTTTGTTGTTATAGCGGCAACAGAAATACATCATTTGTAAACATTTCAATTGTCTAACTATCACGGTTCATGAGGTACAGCCTGGTGATAGACGGACAGGCATACAGACGGAGAGCAAAGACTTCGTAATGGTGTCTCGTTTTACCCTTTGAGGTCGGAACCCTAATAACAAAATCTACCAGAAACGACTGACCATATTTGCAAAAGACTTACCGCATAGGTAGAATATATTTTGAATATCAGGATAATATTAGATTCCCCGTGAACCTGAGCAAACCCCGATGTAGTAATTTACATTTAATGTAGTTCAGTTACCAAGTCAGTAAAATAACTGCTACGTAATCAAACTCACTCTTGCTTAATCTCTTTTTTATATCGCAAAAAGTACAAGAGATAGCCTACAGCACTTTACCTCTGGCAGTTTTAATACAACATAAATCGAGTATTTAATAACATCAAGCCATTTCATAAAATGCCCAACGCTCGTAAAACGTAGATAAATCCTATTTCATATAACAAATAGTATTGTAAACCATGCTATAAGAATAGTACAGCCAGTGTAAGAAGATTGGCTCTAATACATGGGTGGTCTTTAAGAGACTTCAGTTGAGAAAGGCTTTCAAAATTCATTTCGTATTAGATTCAGAATTTATTGGCAGCTAAAATGTTGTTGCATTACCAAGTCGGGAAATACCTGGGGCTCGATTCTGTAAGGAAAATGACACTAACTCGAGGATGTTTCGTCGCAGCCTCCGTGCTCTGTCTCTGTCGCTTACAACGCTAATACTGCTAATCACGTGAGAGATACGCTCTCCGATGCCTCCGTGAAGCGGCTCGCCGACGAAGTTTGTATTAGCTGAATAAGGAGGCTGAATACTTACAAAGTAGGGTTGTAAGTAGGTATTATTCTATAAAACACTTTATACGTTACAGTTTGAAGTTTGTTGCTCAATCGCGAGTAAATGGCTTAACGGATTGAGATGAAATATGGCAGATAGGTAGAATATATTATAGACTTTTGTAATATATGTGAGTTAGTCATTACTTTTCCTCAATGTTTTTTTTTTATGTCAATAGTTTCACAAACAGATGATAAGTGACTGATGGTAAGTGGTCACCACCGCCTATGGACATTTGCAATACCAGAGAGATTGCGAATGTGTTGCCGACCTGGAAGAGCTTTTTTTAAGCCCCTTTTTACGCCCCTTTAGAAGTTAAAGTCAGTTGGTTGCTTCCTTGGTGTCAGTTCCCGATTAAACTTAGTTCAAGTAAGACGTGCTTTACTGCGCTCCCATCTTACATATGTATATTGCATCCAGATAGTATCTTTATATTCTTCCACTATAACATGGAATAAATATCCTGGGACATTCTTTACACACGGCTACCTTTTTTTTTCTGACTTCGACTTCAAAAATAAAAAATAGTTGTAACTACATTATAGTATCGTAATAATTTGATTGACTTCTAAGTGTCTAATAATGCAATAATTTTTTTCTTTATAGTGCATCTTTGTTTGTTTTGGAATAGTTTCTTTTTTGTTTTAACTGAATAAAGGAAATGAGTCGGTAGGAATCGCTGTATAAATCTAGGATATGATTCTGTAATGTAAATGAGACTGTATCGACATTTCGTTGCGGCTTCTATGCTCTGTCTCTTTCACTAACTATGCAATCATGTGAGATGTCCGCTCGAAATCAACGTTAGCTAATGTTGTCGTAATAAGCTCTTTTAACAGCTAAGAGTGTGTAATAGAAAATGAACCCTATGCCGTTATCATAAGGCTCATCATCATTATACAATTAGTTATTGAATAATATACACCTTATTACAAAAGCAATAGAAATGATTATTCAATGATATTCCCAGTCCGTAACTCACATACAATAGTTGCAATTTTGCATCAATAACGCGGTAATATTTAGCAATTTTCGTTCTATGATCAGGGTTACATAAACAGCTGTACTCTTGACCAGGCCTTTGAACTAACCTCGACTGTGAGGTACAAGTCATGAGCGACCAACCTGTGCTGTGGCGTGGCGTAGCGGTGACGTATACACGTCAAATGATCTCTAAAAAAGAGGTGACTAAGGAGTATATATGCTTTATTATCAAGTTAAATCTGATACTCGTGTGTTCTGGCAGTTGTTTCTAGTGTTTGTATAAGTTCGCAACACATTACTTATCTTTGGGAGAAGACAACTAACCAATGGGTGGACCGTCTACGTCTGTCAGTTTAGGTTGTATCTTATTTGGGAAAAGCTGACTCGGCAGACTTTTATTCCATTTTCAGGTGTTTATTTCCTTCAAAACCTTATTCGGACGTTTTGTGCGTACGTAAACTTACTACAAAAAGTCGAGTGTGAGTTTATACGCGGTAAAAGTGAAAATTGTGATTGTTTAGTTTCACTTTTACCGCTCATAAACTCTCAACCTAAACCCTCTAAATCCATTTATAATTGTCTCTTTTTCGTTACACTTTTTGTCTGAGAAAATCCAGTTCACGCCACCCCAAAAGAAATTTCACTTTTAAAATATTACCAAACCAGTCTAGCCAAAGGGAAATACAATTTTTTGTCGCGGGTGAAAAATATTGTCATTTATTTAAACGACTCGCTGTTAATTCTTACCTTGCACCACACACTCGATCCGGCCGTCCCGTTAATGAGATACTGACCGATATGTAGGTGAGAGGTCACCGCCAACTCCACACTCGAGCTTGTATGATCACTGTAATTTTCTAATACAGACTCATTATGTTGGACAAATCCGAGGGTCAATTCTTGTTACAAATATCCATAGACATTCTTTACAAGGCCTTCTGATCGGATACTAAGCCTATGGAAACCAGATATCTCATATTAGGATATATCGCACCCTCAGAACGATAGGGGCTTAACTCAAAAAACACTATTGGCACATATCGATTTTGGATGACTTTTGTGAGCGGGGAGGGCGGGTCCCGGTGTTAAAGAGGCTGGGGTATCGATACGCTTATTCTATCATTAAATTGACTATGTTTTACTCATCATCGGATAGAGTGTACTTTGTTAATCTCTCTATTATCGTAACTCCATTTCGCAAAATTTTTAGTTAAGCCCTTATCCTGAGGGTGCGAATATTTCTTTCCTTATTTGCCCCCCTATTCAGACAAACTTCGTCGACGAGCAACGAGGACTTCGAGAACGGGCCTCTCGCTTGATTGCCCTGTTAGCGAAAGAGACAGAGTATAAGGGCTGAGACGAAACATCGATGAGCTATAGTAATTTTTTTTACTGAATCAGAGCCCAGTATAGTATTATATTATTTATATAGTGTATATATATAGTATATATATATATAGTATTATATATTTTATAGTCTGTCAAAGCCAAAGAATATCAAATATGAATCTGTCTGTTTTAGGGGTGATCTACTAAACCAATTTCAACAAAAATAAAGGATACGAAAAATGTCCTATTTAATATCTATGAATGTAAGTTTGTTTGTTACGCTTTCACGCGAAAACTACTTAACCGATCATCATGAAACTTAGTACACATATTCTTGGAGGTATAAGAAGTAACATAGGATACTTTTTGTGCCGGGAAAATACTTACCGCCATCAAGCAGAGCTTTTATTATGGAATTAAGATAACAGATCTACCAGCTTTACTTGTTTTTAAACACACAGACAAATAGATATTTACATCTATACAACATTTAGTTTAATGCACAATCGATTTGGCACCAAATTCCTATTAACTTAGCATTCATAATTCTTTAATTTAAATTCAAACAAGATTAATCGCGAAGGGCAAATCTAAACCTTACCTTTAGTAAATACGTGTGTACAGCATTATTGTGCAACTTCACAATAGCGCTAAAATGACGAAAGTGACAATTGGCAGCTCTGTGGCAACCCTATTCAGCTTGAAGTATGAATTGACGACTTTAACTTGAGCGTATAATAGTACCTGTTACCTCTTAGGCCTTTTAGTTACAGTTTTAGGCCTTTTTAGAAAAAGATGAAATGAACTCACTGAAAACAACAAATTGTACTTTGTTATTATGGTAATGGGAATAGTACCACTAAAGGCCATCTTAGGCCTTTAGGGCACTGTGAGTTTGGGGGCTTTTTTAACAATTTAATAATTGATAACATCAGATTGCATTCTACTTTTGTTATGATGGTAATGAAAATAATAGTACCACTATAGGCCGTCTTAGGCCACGCAGAGGCCGTCCCAGATTGGGGCCTTTTAGAAAACGTAGACATTTATTGACTGACAACATCAGATCGTATTTTACATCCAATGACTACGTGCACTACACTTCACATTCTGCATTGAGTGGTCAACAATACCAGTCTTAAGGAGATGTGGTATAAACATTTCTCAGTGAATGAAGCATGAATATGTAAAATTTGTACCCCTAATATATCTATATAAAAATAATTAGCTGTCCCGCTGTAAAAATTCCGCGTCAAATGGTAACAGCCCCATCTCGATGCGTTCAGTAGTTCTGAGGTGATGGTGCGCCGGAGGAACTTTATTTTGCTTTAGTATGTATAAATGGCTGATCAGTTTTTGCACGTAACTATAACTCGATAAACAAACTACATATAATATTATATATTTTTTTTAAATTCTTAACCGTACACCGAAGCAAGACTAAAAACTCAAGCGGCGCAACTAAAGTTGTAAATTTACAAAAACAGTGTTTACTTTAAGAATTTTCAGTCGGTTTGTTAAGGCCGTCACTTCAATAGGATTGTATGAAATAGGTAATAATGAATGAACGATTGTATGAATTGTTCACAATTGTGTTTTGACACCTGACATAATACTATTGTGAGATTTTTTACCAACTTTATAGAAATATTTTACGGTTTTTTAACGAGTTAAGTTTATGATGTAACTTTACATCGTGTCAGGGACGTATTTAATGTCCCTTAAGTTAATTAGGGTTAATCTATTATTGATGTTTTCCCCAGGGATGTTACGTATTCCCCGGATATCTATGTGCTATTCTAGAAGATAATCTATCTCTGTGCCAAATTTCATCTAGATCCGTTCAGCCGTTCTGGCGTTATTGAGTAACATACATCCATTCTGCCAAACTTTTGCATTTATAATTGTAGTAATGTTAATTATGTGGTAACCTCATCGCTAGGTTGTTGTAATGCAACTAGAGAATGTACCAATGATCACTTGCAGTTTACACCTTGCACCGAATGAGCGTTTAAAGCGTTGACGCTACGCAGGCCGTAAAAACACTGACATCTTTTGGATAGAAAGCATTCATATTACCCCGATCCAAAATTATTGGCAGGTAGATAATTATTATTATTAATATTTAATATAAATAAGTAGATATCTTGGGACATTATTTACACACGGTCATCTGATCCCAAACTAAGCAGAGCTTGTACTAATACTAGATATACTACGATATAACATACTTATCTAAAACATTTTCTAAATACTTAATCATAGAGATATTTACAAACTGAAACAGAACAAACAGACATGTTCTGGTATATGATATCGGTATATGGTATAGATGGGAATCGACTCCACGACCAACGGCGTGGTGTTTAATCATCAAGCGAAAAAGCGTCAACGCTAAAGGAGCGTTAACGTTAAAAAAGCCACTCGGTACAGAAATTCCCTTAGTCCTTTGAAAATCTTTGCACAAATACAAAAGCGAAATCTTATGCAAACACATCACAAAGATAACAAAACTCTGCAATATCAAAATAATTTGCATTGTACGCTGTTCGGTACTTTATTATACAACAGTTTCTGAGTTACGGAAGACCATACAAACATGCCGGCATTGATAAAATGGAAGATTTATGACCAATGTCTGTGTTGTGTGGTAAATCAGCCGTGGTGGGTAGTGCGGGTTCGATTCCGGGCGTTACCGTCACCCACGTGATTGTTAAGCTTGGGGTACATGGCTGAGAACACGAGCATTATTTTGTAATAAATACTTAAACCAAACCTTTTTGAAATAAATTGTTATAATAATTGTTGGAATTATAATTTTTCTTTGTATTTCATTTTTGTAACACTTGGTGTACGGTTTAGTTATAAATACGGTAATTAATATTAAAATTAGTTAAGTCTTTTTCTAAGTGAACTGTAATTTGTTATTTGAGAAATAAATATCTTTAAACCGAATTATAATACTTATATGTATTACAAGCCTTTATATTACTTAACTTTTATGCTTATCACTTGTGCCGACAAACAAGCGGACGGTCCACCTGATGGTAAGTGGTCACCGCCGCCTATGGACATTTGCAACACTAGGAGCATCGCCAATGCGTTGTCGACCCTGAGACGTGAAGTTGTTAAGTCTCATGTGCCTGTAATTTCACCGGCCCCCTTACCTTTCTAATAGAAACACAGTAATACAATTGCACTACTGCTTCACGGCGGAAATGGGTAAGGTGGTAGTACTTCCCCGGACGAACTCTGCACTAAGAGCTCTACTACTCGATTGTTTTGGTCAAATCATGTAAATGGGAACTCTCATCTGTGTAAACCAAACTCAACAAGATAAATTCAAGTCCAACAAAGGCGTTGATCACACACAGAGGACAGTATTTCAATCATGAAGTTTTCCTGGACATTGTTTATGCTCCGAATGTGTGGAGATACCTTTACAATATTATTTTAGCAGCTACTGCCACGCGGTTTCACCCGTATTCTTAGGATCTTACCTATTCCTATCGCCTAACTTTTCCGGGATTTTGAACGATATGTTATTATAAATAAATATCCAGGAACATTCTTTTACACACGGCCATCAGGTCCCAAACTAAGCAGAGCTTGTACTATGGAAACCAGATAACTGATATACTACTTTTTATTTTTCTAAATACATACATATATAGATATTTACACCCAGACACAGAACAAACAGACATGTTCATGCACACAAATGTATGCCCTGGGTGGGAATTGAACCCGCGACCTTCGGCTTGGCAGTCAGGGTCGCTAACCACCAAGCCAATTGGACTGTCGAAATTTGGAAATAAAAATAATGTAACTTACTCTTCCGTATATATGAGTCATATTATAATACACTGAAAGAAGTAGGTACAGAAGTAGATTCTTAAATAATTGGCGGTCTTATCGCTAAAAGCAATTACTTCCAGACAACCATTGGATAGAAAGAATTACATAGGAAAAATATAATTAATAATTAATAGTATTATGTTTATGTTGAATTTTAGGTTAATCCTGTTATTATAATTCCGAGAAAAATCTGATTTGTTAATCTGAAACCAAGACTATCAGTGTGTCGAATTTCATCGAAATCCGTTCAGCCATTAATGCGTTATTGAGTTTAAAACATCAACACTTTCATCGTAACTAATATTATAAATGCGAGAGTGAGTTTGTTTGTTTAATACGCTTTTATGCCTAAACGAATAAACCGATCTTGCTGAAATTTGCCACATACATAGCTAATGGTATGGAGTGAGACATAGGTTACTTTGTATCCATTTTAACTTAAGTGAAACCGCGAGTCTAATACTAGTATATAATAGTAGTGCGTCAAATTACTTTGTTTACAACTAAGCTCCGAGACAAATCTTAAGGGGCTCGATTCTGTATGGAAAATGACACTTACTCGAGGATGTTTCGCCGCGGCCTCCGTGCTCTGTCTCTTTCGCTATCTACGCTTATACTACTAATCACGTGAGAGGTAAGCTCTCCGAGGCCTCCGTGAAGCGGCTCGCCGACGAAGTTTGTATTAGCTGAATAAAGGGGCAGAGCTATTAGATGCGTTTAGTGGATTCGAACCCGGACTTAAGGTCAGGTCATCCGTCAGTCGCGTCCCTTCGCAGAAACTATTAGCCCTAGAGCTCAGTTTAGTTAACGGTATATGATTGAAATAACTATTTGAGACTAGCTTCTGCCCCGCGGTCTCACCCGCGTTTCCGGGAGGTCTAATGGTTTCCTGGAATAAAGAGTATCTTGTATGTTAACTTGGAATATGTTCTATATGTGTGCCAAATTTAATTTAAATCCGTTCAGCCGTTTATGCGTGATTGAGTCGCAAAAATCCTAATCAGAAATACATGTTTTTCTTACTTTGACCCATTGGTTTCGACAGCATTTACAAGAGAGTTTATGTCTTCCCTAGATAAAAATATCCTATGTGTTTATCGATATCATATATAGCTATCACATGGTCTCACTATATACCAATTTTCATCAAGATAGGTCTACTCGTACTTGATTTACAAAGGCCATACAGAAAGACAGAAAAATCATTTAAAATTTGTACAATTAGCGTCAGTGTCAAAACGAATATTAATTACCATCAAATTTGACAAAAAAAAATATATATATACCGACACAGATTAGTAAAATATTTGATTGATATTTTGACATTTAAAATGACCACCATTTAGCCATTGACAGTTCACTGATTCGCAATAAAAACTCTTTGATCAAAAAAAAAACAAGATCATAAACAAACGCGTGTGAAAATAACCCGTTGACACTTTACGATTCGAAACCGACGAGTCACGTAATCGAGTCCATATTCGGTACGAATAATCGATCGCTAACGATGTTCCCGGAATCGAGTTGGGATACGGTACATTTAAATACGTTATACTGTTATAACGAGCCGAATAATTATACGTGTCGTTTATATTATGAAGTGATCGCTTCAATGTGGCTATTAGATTTGTAAGGATTTTGCGGTTCCGTAGCGGAAAAAGACGTTTTCTGTAAAAAAATAATTTAAATATTTTTTTTAGGAGTGTTTTCTCGGATGATGATAATAGCTCTATTTAAATTCCTGCGACATTCTTTACACACGGCCATCTGGTCACAAACTAAGCAGAGCTTGTACTATGGAAACTAAATAACTGACATACTACATATAGATTTTTTTTAAATTAAATTACTTAATTATAGATATTTACACCCAGACACAGAACAAACAGACATGTACATGTAAGACGAGTAGAATAACTTTTACTGCAGAGTTCACCATTGGCAAGTAACACTATCCTTGAGTGACATAGGCTATATTATATAAAAAAAAAATTGGGATCCATACTAAAACTCCAATAATGCAACCCAAGGTGTAAAAAAATACCATAAAAATCTTTACATCGCGTGCGCTGCGAAAACTATTGATGTGAACAAAGTAATAACATTGAAAATAAAGCATATAGCTGTTATTATTGTAATTTTTTCTTTCTTTTTGTATAATATTCATACTTATATTTGTTGTTTGCTTCAAACTTGTGTTATGTAAGATATTGGTAAGAATTCCATTTTAGTACGTTGGTAGCTGTAATTGGTCTCATAATTATAAGTTCAAACCATGTAATTTTTTATAGTTTAAGACTGTTGCTGTCTCAAATAAAGAAAAAAAAAAAAAAAAAAACATAGCTCGGGAACGGAGGTGACACCGCGGGGGACAGCTAGTCAAAAATTATATTAAAAATGCTTTGAACGAAAGAGCGTATTACAAAGTAGTACATTATATTGAAAGTAAAAATGTATGGAAATAGCTGCTCTCTGCACAGTGCACCTCTAAGTTGCTTGCGTAGGTTGTAAGTAATTATTGTTATTTTCTATTTTGTAGTGTTGTTATTTCTTTTTCATTTTTGAATGTTACCTTCATTAAGTATTTTGTAATTGTTTAATATAAAAACATATAAAATTGAGATAATAAAATAGCAAAAAGTCAGAATAGATAAAATTAATATAAAAAAAAAATTTAAAAAAATGTAACCTTGCTGAGTTTCTTGCCGGTTCTTCTTAGTTGAAGTCTGACTTCCGAACCGGTTGTAGCTTCAGTATCTTTAAATTTGACCTTCATAAGTGCCCTCCGCGGGCCTAAATAGTTTTGAATTTTGAACTTTTGAAAAAGTCGGTTAATAAAGTAAGAACTATTTCTTTAACTTAGATTATCCTTTCATTAATTTTAAATTTGCCTTTACAATAAATTAAGGAAAGAATTAAGACTGTTTTAGTACAAAAGGCTTTCTACAACACAAATGATTATTTTAATGACGACAATGCTAGGGTGTAGCGCTCGCTCCAGCAGGGCACATCTTTATGTACAAAATCTTATTTTGAAAAGAGTAATTGCTGAGTTTATTGCCGGCTCTTCTCAGTAAAAGCAACCTTCCGAGCCGGTGTTAGAGTCTGACCATTCATAAGTGCCTGTGAAGGCCTATTTGAATAAATATTTTATTTCATTTCATTATCAAGCTATGATTTAGATCAAGTAATTTATAGAATACATCATTAATCAGCAACAGAGGAACTCCCACGTTTTTTACACGGAAACAACATAATATAACTTATAGCTAAAAGCGTATAACATAACGGTAATATAGCATGTTAACTATAACATTATGCTATCACATCATTAACTAATTACTAACACGTTTTAGATAAGATATTAACCGGTTTCTAATCAGAATGTTAATTAAAATAATGGTATACTTGGTTTCACTCGTTGTTCTCAGTAAAATATTTTTTAGATGAAAGCTGGAGAAATAACAATACTATAATAATGAAAATGTGTCAATCCAGGATATAAACTATCAATGTGCCAAGTATCATCCAAATTCGTACAGTAGTTTTACGTAAAAGGGTAGTCAATAACCACCCATCTATCATCACAAAATTTTGCAAAAAAAAAAAATAATAATATTAATATTGACGGGTCAGTTGGCTTGGTGGTTAGAGACTCTGACTGCCACGCCGCAGGTCTTGGGTTCGATTTTCGCCTAAGACAAACATTTACGTGCATGAAAATGTTTGTCCTGTGACTGGATGTAAATACGAGCTACTTAGGTATGTATTTAGAAAAGCAGTATATTATAATGCAGTTATCATGTTTTTATTTTTTAAACTACATTGGCCGTCAAATAAGTCGACAGTCTACCTGATGGGAAGAGGTCACCGCTGCCTAACATTTGAAACACCTTGGGCATCGCCAATCCGTTGTCGACCCTGAGAGGTGAGGTTGTTTAGTCTCATGTGCCTGTAATTTCACCGGCCCCCTTACCTTTCTAACAGAAACACAGTAATACAAGTGCACTACTGCTTCACGGCGGAAATGGGTAAGGTGGTAGTACTTCCCCGGACGAACTTAGCACTAAATCACTCAATCATAATCAGTGCAGTGCGCATTTACGGACAGACAGACAGTGTGTCGCATTTAATTAGTTACTAGCTGACCCAGCAGACGTTGTTTTGCCATATTTACTTTATTATAAACTATACATGAAAATTTATAGCACTACAATTATTATATTCGATTGCCATCTTGCAACCCTATTGCGGATCTGTGAATGAAACAGAATAATATAAAAAATCTCGACTAAAAACAGGGGTTGATCGAAGAAGGGTGATAATTTGAAGTTGAAAACGTTGTCAAAAAATTTAATTTAGGGGTGGGTCACCCATATCATTTAGAGGTATGAAAAATAAATGTTGGCTGATTCTCAGGCCCTCCCGATATGCAAACAAAATTTCATACAAATCGGTTCAGCCGTTTCGAAGGAGTTTGGTACATACACCGCGACACGAGAATTTTATATATATTAGAGATATATAATTGATAAAGTGGTTTTCGTGGTTTCAATCTGATATTAACTAATGATAATATGTTTTTAATTTCAATTCCATTTAGATTTTTATCACAGATTTGTTAGATAAAACATTTTCTTATGTGTCACATTTTTATAATAGGTTGGTTTGAAAGTTAAGAGTGTTATAGAAAAATCAACTATATAGCGTTAGAATAAGGGTCATCAACATCATTATACAATTAATTATTGGATCAATAGATGAACCTTATTGTAAAAGCATTAAAGACGATTTTTCAATGATATTTTTAGCAGTCAATTAGACTTTTATAACGTTATAACTTTAACACCGTAGCGTCTGTTTAGAATTATATTGAACTTATCATGTACGTCAAAACTACATTCTAGTAGTTGTCAGCCGATACTTAGTTTACGTGATGTCGAGAAAAGACATCCAAACGAATTTTATACAATTTCAAAATTAATAAAAAAAAAAGTTTTAACTTTGTCTACCTGACGGAGGGAAGAGGCCTAATGCCTATGTCACAGGCTTACTTATGTTAGGCATTAGGTGCTAAACCGTGCAACTTTATTGAAACCAGCTGGCTCAATGAAGAGTATAGTCATAGTTGTAATTTTTGTATGTACCCAAATAATATGTCAATAAAGAATTTTATTATTATCATAAAATTTATACACTAGCTATTCCCCGCGGTTTCACCCGCGTTCCCGAGAGATGTAACATTTTCCCGGCACGAAAAGTATCCTTAATGTTATTCCTGGGCATGTTCTATCTATGTGGTAAGTTTCAATCGAATCCGTTTAGTAGATTTTGCGTAAAAGAGTAACAAACATCCGTACATCGTAAACATTCGCATTCATAAGTTGTAAGATAAACTACGCAACTCAACCATATATGTATATAATTAAAAATAAATCATACTTTTCATAATCCTTTCATGTACGAAAATTAAAATAAAGTGTTCACAAATAAGCACATTATAATTGCAGAACGTCCATCATAAGTGAAATGCTATATAACAGTTATAACAAAGCTTAATGCTAAATCGCATGATTATAGTTTAATTTTTCATGGCTCTATGTATTACTTAGTGGCTACAAGCTGTATTTATACCGTCTGGTACTTAAATTCTAATCAAGCAGTGTTGTATCATCGAGGACAGAAGTTTTATGGCGTAACCAGATAAATATAATAACTAGACATCGTATTTTTCATCACTTATTACGGTGTTATTGATAATTGCTGTTTTTTTTAAGTGTATAATTTTGGCGTTTGAAGGACTTTTATTTAGTGCATAGTTTGGCAATTTGTTAGTCCATATAATCCGATGTCCAGGGCAGTCTTTAAACTTTTGGAGGCCTTGGGCACTAGGATAACGGGGCCCCTAAGACTACGCTATGAGAGCTCTACGAGCGCGACACACAGATCCGATCTGACGACACTATCGACCTCCAACGGGTTCCATTCCTTTCGGACCAGAACCGCAATTGTTATCATTTTTCATTACCATTGGTCACGTGACGAGGCCAATCGAAACGATAGATGTTACACAATTCCAAAATAATGTCAAGCCGTCGAGAGCTCTTGATATCAGAAGTCCGATACGAAATCTGTTTGACAATCACCCCCCAGGGGCCCCATGAATCGCGGGGCCCTGGGCACTTGCCCAGAGTGCCCAATGGAAAAGAAGACCCAGCCGATGTCTTATAATAACCATAAGACTATTTGATTGTCAGAATTTCATAAGAATTGTGTCAATTTTTTTAGTAAAATCTACTTTTACACCGTTGTTTTAAAATGAAACATTGAAATCATCTACATTAAAAAAGACTAACATATCCATAGGATTTAGCCTGCGAGAATGAGATAGGTAGTTTTCTGTAAGTATCACTTATACCGTGTGTGACATTTCACTTACTTGCATTTTTTTTATAATTATAATGAACATCTAAGAATAAATTGTCTCATTTAAATAGTTGTATGCACCAACTGTAAAACTAAATAAGAATGCACATCCTTATTTTTTTTTCTTAAATAAATAAGACTATACTAAAACCAAAGTATTCACTTTCCCACTCGACTGTTGATCCGAGTAAGGTAATATCATTACCGCTAACTTTTATTTTTATTTTCTGCCTCGACTTCACTTGACTCGCTTACAATATGACGTGGGAAGAGAGGCTGTAACGTGATCGGTGGACGATGGGTGATTGCCTTCATAAGCATCCTTACTTGCGAGGAAAAAACATAGAGAACTTACGAGGCAACTGTGTGCTATATTTATAAACATCGTTGTATGTAAAGTTGTTTTTGAAGCGTGAGGAATTTGAATTCTCATCTGCTTGCTTTTTCCGATCATTGGGGCGAATTTATTCTTAGTACATTACAGGCATATGAGACTTAATAACTTCACGATTCAGGGTCGACGTCGCATTGGCGGTGCCACTGTTGTTGCAAATGTCCATAGGTGGCAGTGACCATTTACCATGAGGTGGACCGTCGGCATGTTTGTCGGCGAAAGTAGTTTAAAAAAAAATTATATACTACTAGTTGTCCCCCGCGGTTTTACTCGCATTCCCAATCGATGTAACATTTTTCACAGAGCGATGGCTACAGGTATTCTATACTTAAAAGGAGGCATCGAATCACTGTACAGAAAAATGTAAAACATGTTAAGGAAAATAAACATTTTGTGTTTGTATTATTTACATTTAAGAATCCTTTATTTATTCTAGGGCATGCTATATCTATGTGCAAATTTTCAGTCATTTTCAAACGATAGTTTTTGAGTGGAAGAGTAACAAAAATGCATGCATCCATCGTCACAAACTGATTGATGTCAGCTTTAATAAAGTTTTTGCACTAGATATCTCTTCTAGGCTTTGTTTGGTTAACAAACTACGACCACAATTCACATGAAAAAAATACCTTTTGTATTATAGAGAAACATTTTAGTTATTCATCAATCACTTTTAAATAGTATACTCGTACATTGTATTTATCATTCATTTATTTTTCGTCACACAAAAAGGTCAGGATTTTGAAGCCCTTCCATACGGAGTTTCACTTCAAAAAGCGCAATATTTATCTAAAAAATTTACAATAACGTTTTCACACGGAATTCTAAAAAAAACAAGGTCAAAAACACAAAAAAAAGATACAACAAAATAGACTTTCTAGATTTTTAATCCCACACTATAATTTATCATGAATAAATATGTATAGATAAATAAGCATTAAAATAACGAAAAAGCATTTTAAATAACTTATGTGTGAAGATATGCTAATTTGAATAACGTGTTATCGTTAAATTAAGCATTGATCTTGACTTTGCAATGAAATTGGATCAATGCTAATTTTGTTTGTGTTATGCAAAAGCTTTTGTCACATCTCATGTTTTTGTTTCCATAAAGATTCTTCGAGTTATTTTAGTAGGTTTTATGCCGTGTATTTCCCAATAAGTTAGAAAAATCACTATCTTCTTAGAATTCGACTTTTGTTAGACAATTTATTTTATTTAATTTTAAATAAAATAAATTAAATTTTAATTAATAAATATTTTTTTTCCGATTTAAATATTTTAGCGAGGTAAATAACTAAAACTAACCATAGTGAGCACAACTTTATAATTTATTCTAGAAATTATCTGCTATTTAGATTTTAGCACAATAGGAAAATAAACATTTTGTGTTTGTATTATTTACATTTAAGAATCCTTTATTTATTCTAGGGCATGCTATATCTATGTGCAAATTTTCAGTCATTTTCAAACGATAGTTTTTGAGTGGAAGAGTAACAAAAATGCATGCATCCATCGTCACAAACTGATTGATGTCAGCTTTAATAAAGTTTTTGCACTAGATATCTCTTCTAGGCTTTGTTTGGTTAACAAACTACGACCACAATTCACATGAAAAAAATACCTTTTGTATTATAGAGAAACATTTTAGTTATTCATCAATCACTTTTAAATAGTATACTCGTACATTGTATTTATCATTCATTTATTTTTCGTCACACAAAAAGGTCAGGATTTTGAAGCCCTTCCATACGGAGTTTCACTTCAAAAAGCGCAATATTTATCTAAAAAATTTACAATAACGTTTTCACACGGAATTCTAAAAAAAACAAGGTCAAAAACACAAAAAAAAGATACAACAAAATAGACTTTCTAGATTTTTAATCCCACACTATAATTTATCATGAATAAATATGTATAGATAAATAAGCATTAAAATAACGAAAAAGCATTTTAAATAACTTATGTGTGAAGATATGCTAATTTGAATAACGTGTTATCGTTAAATTAAGCATTGATCTTGACTTTGCAATGAAATTGGATCAATGCTAATTTTGTTTGTGTTATGCAAAAGCTTTTGTCACATCTCATGTTTTTGTTTCCATAAAGATTCTTCGAGTTATTTTAGTAGGTTTTATGCCGTGTATTTCCCAATAAGTTAGAAAAATCACTATCTTCTTAGAATTCGACTTTTGTTAGACAATTTATTTTATTTAATTTTAAATAAAATAAATTAAATTTTAATTAATAAATATTTTTTTTCCGATTTAAATATTTTAGCGAGGTAAATAACTAAAACTAACCATAGTGAGCACAACTTTATAATTTATTCTAGAAATTATCTGCTATTTAGATTTTAGCACATCCAGCAGTTACTACCGAGATTAAATAAGAATAATTCAAAATTTGATACCATTTATTCAGTATAGGCCCGCGGAGTACACTTATGAAGGTTAAATTTAAAGTTACAAGCCTTCAACTAAGAAGAACCGGCAAGAAACTCGGCAAGGTAATTAAAAAAAAAATTATGATTATTTTATTTATTCTGACTGATTATTTACTGATTATGTCGTCGGTTACATCACAGTGCGTCAAAGGAACCGTATTTTCTTTATATCCCTACTAATCTAATTAGAGTAGTAGAGCTCTTAGTGCAGAGTTCGTCCGGGGAAGTACTACCACCTTACCCATTTCCGCCGTGAAGCAGTAGTGCAATTGTATTATTGTGTTTCGGTTAGAAAGGTAAGGGGGCCGGTGAAATTACAGGCACATGAGACTTAACAACTTCACGTCTCACGGTCGACAACGCATTGGCGATGCCCCTAGTGTTGCAAATGTCCATAGGCGGCGGTGACCACTTACCATCAGGTGGACCGTTTGCTTGTTTGTCGGCTCAAGTGGCATAAAAAAAAATCTACACTAATATTATAAAGAGGAAAGATTTGTATTTTTGTATGTAACGAATAAACTCAAAAAGTACTGGACCGATTTTAATAATTCTTTTTTCATTAGAAAGCTACATTATCACTGAGTAACATAGGCTATATTAGTTTTTTTTTTAATTTTTTAAAGTTAGGGATCCATACTAAAACTCCAATAATGTAACCCAAGGTGTGAAAAAATTACAAAAAAACTTTCTTACATCGCGTGCGCTGCGAAAACTATTGATGAGAGAATGAACAAACTAATGTAGAATCCCTCGGGAACGCGGGTGAAACCGCGGGGGAAAGCTAATATAGGATAAATATAGAACTAATACAATCCCTTTTAATATTATAAATGTGAATTTAAGTTTGTTTATTACGCTTTCACGCGAAAACTACTTAACCGATCATCATGAAACTTTGTACACATATTCTTGGAGGTATTAGAAGTGACATAGGATACTTTTATCTCGGGAAAATGGAACATCCTCCGGGAACGCGAGTGAAACCGCGGGGGACAGCTATAATATTATAAAATGTGAATGTAAGTCTCTTTATTACGCTTTCACGCGAACACTACTTAACCGATCAACATGAAACTCTGTATACATATCCTTGGAGGTATTAGATGTAACATAGGATACTTTTTGTGCCGGGAAAATGTTACATCCCTCGGGAACGCGGGTGAAACCGCGGGGGACAGCAAGTACATATATATAAAATATTAGGTTTTAGAAATGCATCGTTTGTTCTCCGAAATATTTAATTTGATTACTCATTTAGTGATGTAATCATTATTATCGATATATCAAAGCCGTCGAAAAGACACAAATAAATTACAATGACCACATCTTGCGTCTTGAATACCCGACAATATATAATGCCCTTTTATACACGCGACTAATGTTTTACTACGCATTTACGGCCTCTAGTAATGTGTGGAGTCGATAAAATGCTATCGATATTTTAATGTCGGCGTTAGAGCTTCGATAAATTATATGTTACGATTTGTACTTTTGTTTTATTTCTTATGTTTTATAGAAAGGTTTAATGATGTTAGTATTTTTCACACGAATTGGATAATATATTTAATGTGTTTTATTTAATAGAGTATAAATAATACGATTTAATTTACGATATGGGATTTGGTGTCGTGGTTAGATACTTTGGTTGGCACGTTTCTGTTCATGTATTCGATTTCCACCTTGCATTTAGGTGAGTAATAAGTGTTATTATTAGAAGGTAGTTCAAACTCTGCTTAGTTTGGGATTAAATATCCGTCTTTTATGATATATATGTTATAGAAGACAGGCCAGTTTGCTCGGTGGTTAGTGACCCTGACTGCCAAGCCACAGGTTGTGGGTTAGATTCCCACCCAGGACAAACATTTGTGTGCATGAACGTGTCTGTTTGTTCTATGTCTGGTTGTTAATATCTGCATATGTATGTATTTAGATAATTTATGTAGTATTATCAGTTATCTGGTTTCCTTACTACAAGCTCTGCTTAGTTTGCGATCAGATGGACGTGTGTAAAGAATGTCCTAAGATATTATTATTATATATAGGTGCCGATAAAATAAAGTTCTTATGTTCTCCAAGCTACGTTTCTGTTTCCTGTGACAACCCCATTATAATTAGTCTGGTAAATTCTGAGGTAAGCGTGTTCAAACAGGCACAAAGAAAGACATAGTTTTCAATGGTTTCGACATAACAGGAATCAGGTATGACGGCTCTACAGTTCTATAATGGTAAAGATATTTATTGTGGTGATAGCTTCAGTATCTGTTACCTTCATAAGTGCTGAATAAATATTTTGAATTTCGAATTGAATTATTTTTTATCGATAACTGTCAGAGCCCATCACTGCTAAACATGTCGCTAACGACATAATTGCGCCTACGCGGATTCCTATCGCCCTGTCATAGCCTGGATAACCTTGGCGCTTTGACCTGAATACCCTATACATTTCTGTCTGCTGTGCCTCCTTATTCAGCTAAACAAACTTTATCAACAAGCCACCGCGTGAAGGTCTCGGAGAGCTTACCTTTCACGTCACTGCATAATTTGCGAAAGAGACAGAGCATAAAGCCCACGATGAGACATCCTCGAGCTAGTCTCATTTCACCTTACAGAATAACACCTACATATGAGACCACGTCTTAGTTTAGGTAAATAAATACTACATGAATAACGTGGCATGGCAGTCAAGGCCTCTAACCGCCAAGCCCGGCCCATCACAGTTTTATAAGCTGTAGTTTTTTTATTTATACGAATTTACAGATCTTCAGTAACATGTATGTAAATATATGAAAACCCACATCGAATCTATACCAATAAATAAAATTTACTTAAGTGTCTATCTGTGATATCACTACATAGTATAAAACAAAGTCGCTTTCTCTGTCCCTATATCCCTATGTATGCTTAAATCTTTAAAACTACGCAACGGATTTTGATGCGGTTTTTTTAATAGATAGAGTGATTGAAGAGGGAAAAATAAATCCCAATAAGTTAGTGTAAACTCCTATGTATGTTTATGATACTAATACTCTAATCATAAATAACTTTTAATATTTGGCTGACTGAAAACACGACTCTGGGGCTCGATTCTGAAAGGAAAATGACACTTACTCTAGGATGTTTCGTCGCGGCCTCTATGCTCTGTCTCTGTCGCTTACTAGGCCAATATTACTAATCACGTGAAAGGTAAACTCTCCGAGGTCTCAGTGAAGTGGCTCGCCGACGAAGTTTGTATTAGCTGAATAAAGGAGCTGTTTGGATTTATATGAAATTTGGCACTCAGATTAAACATTTTCAGAATTATTGCATAGGGTACATTTTATCGGAGAATAAAAGATTCTTCGGGAAGGTGGAAAAAACCGTGGGGTGGAAGCTAGTTAGCTAATACCAGTGAGAGTTTACGCCATTTATGACATGACTTTACATTAAATTCTCTTTTGGCTTTCACTACGTTTGTTTATTAAATATTCCTATGGGTTTATACTAAGTTTCTTTATTAAATTCTCTTATTGGCTTTGAGTAATACGTTTCTTTATTGAATTCTATTTTGGCACAGACTAAGTTTCTTTATTAAATCCTATTTTGGCTTAGAATACATTTTTTTATTAAATTCTCTTATTGGTTTCGACTACATTTCTTTATCAAATTCTCTTATGGGTCCATACTACGTTTCTTTATTCAATTCTCCTTTGGCTTAGACTATGTTTCTTTATTCAATTCTCCTTTGGCTTAGACTACGGTTCTTTATTTCGGTTATGCTTTTCTTAAATATTCATTTAATCAACACAACATTGCTTATGGGTATTATACGAATGCATGATAGTGTACATTACTTTTATATGACCAATAACTATAACTTAATAAATGCATAAAAATAGCTGTACTAAGTAAAATCTATCTCATAAATGTAGTGCTTATCTACATAAAGTTATTACACGTTCATTTGTCTTTTTGTTTCGAAATGGAATTTTTAAAACCGTATTAATGGTTTTATGAGCATAAGAACATAAAAATGTGAGTTGTAGAATAAAAATAGTCATAGCAGTTTGATATAAATTTTTAATAGTAAATGCCGGGTACACATTAACAAACAGTCCTAATCACGTTTCTTTTTTATGCCACTTTGGCCCACCTAGTCAGACGCTCCAGCTGTTGGTAAGTGGTCACCGCCGCCTATGGACATTTGCAAAACTGAGGGCATCGCTGCGTGGTCGTACCTAAGCCATGAAGTGGTTAAGTCTCATGTGCCTGTAATTTCACCGGCCTTATCTTTCTAACCGAAATAGAGTAATACAAATGCACTACTGCTTCATGGCGAAGTCACTCTGCACTAATAGTGCATCTGTATTACTGTGTTTCGGTTAGAAAGGTTGGGCTGGTAAAAATACAGGCACATGGGACTTAACAACTCCACGTCTCAGGGACGACAACGCCTTGGCAAGATCCTCGTGTAGCCAATGTCCATAAGCGGTGGTGTCCACTTACCATCAGGTGGACAGGTTCCCTATTTAAAGGACTAGTTAGCTTTCTAAGTCTTTTCTGCTTCCGAATTCTGTAACTCTCTCGGATTCAAAGTTGAAGCCGATTTTGATCAGCGTATGCGCGGGTAGAGACATTCATCGCACCCGTCGATGTATCTTCAATATCGATTCAGATAGAATTACATAATCGCCCTACGGATTGACCATTCTCCTTGTAACAATGGCAAATCTTCATTTACCTTATTTAGGAAAGACTAAAAAAACAGATAGTCCACAAAAGAAAATATCCTTTATAGCTGTTCAACACAAGGCATAATATTCAATGAAACAAAATAATCATTTAGGAAAGACTCCAAAAAAACCGGGTATACAACGAAAAATATCCTTTATACCTGTTGATCACAAGGCATAATATTCAATGAATTAAAATAATCATTAAGGACTACCTCAACGATTATAACGGCAATACTTTAGATGAGAATAGATTTAAACACGTTTCATAAAGGTCGTTTTGACGTTTACAATGTCAAAGAAAAGTTTACCTTACCCATACTGAAATAAAGATCACCTGTTTCCAACGGTAATTCTATGATGATGCAAATGGACCTTATCAAGAAGGAGTAGGGTTCTTTTCTCTCTGGCATTTTAATACGTCAAAAAGGTCATCTCAAATGGAACAGACTAACATTGTCGCGTCTAACAGGACCTAGACAAGTGATGACTTTAAGACAAGTTCTGTCGCCTACCAGACTAACTTGACCATTTATGAAGACTCACAGATTGTATCTACTCGTCGTTTCGGACCACAGATTAGAAATTCATGGAGATATATAGTCATTGAAAAAATTTTTTAAAAAAAAGTTTATGCATGGAAAAAATTGCTTCAGCAATAAGGCCGCCTAAATTGGGGGACTGATAGTGTTTGTAGAATTTTTTTTATGTTGTCTGAACAATAAAGTATATTTGTATTGTATTGTAAGTTAGGCTTTATATCTATAATATTAACGTAGTAGGTATGAAAGATTGGGATCTCCTCACTTCTCTTGCTTACCTACTCGTACAAGTATTAGTGATTTGCATTAGATTTCATATTTCTCTATATCATTTTAGTAAATTTCAATGTTATGTAATTATATTGTAATATTTGTATATTTTTTTTTATAATTATTAATACTTTTTACACTAGCTTACTATTTTATAATAATGTTTTCTTGTTGTAAATTATTGTGAATGATGTGCATGCCTGTAAGAGACCTATTTACACTGAATTATTTTTAAGAACCCTTTTCATATATATGGAATTGTAAATAAGTTGTTGGTGTGCCTTATGAATAAATAAATAAATAAACAAGCAAATTATTGTTTAAAATGTCCCTTAACCTGGGTGTATAGCTTAAGACCTTGAAATAAATAAATTATTTACTACACACGGCCATAAGTTCCCAAATTAAACAAAGCTTGCACTATATAAACTAGATAACTGATATACCGCATATACTAATTTTAAAAGTATACTTAAAAATATTAACACCCAGACACAGAACAAACAGGCATGTACCCACAAATGTCTGTCATGGGAGAGAAGAACCTGCGACTTATGACTTGGCTGCCAGGATCACCAGTCACCACGACAACTGCCCGTCAAAGTAAAGAAAAGGTTATATGTAGCAATATTAAACTCCTTTCCGTTTTGTATCTTTATAAAAAAGGCTCTTATATGCTGGAGGCTGATTTCCGAACATATGGCAAGTTCAGTAGCTTTGCAATGTCTTCTTTAAACAAAAAGACGGAGTTAACTTATGTACCTCAAAAGATTTTTTTTTTAATAATATAAACTAGTGCTTGACTGCGCTCCCACCTGATGGTAAGCAGTGATGCAATCTTAGATGTTTAGGCGCACTAGTTTATTAAGAGCCTATTCACTCTTGCCTTGTAAGAAATTTAGTAGTTCAGTCATTCCTCTTATAAACCGCCTGTGGTTTTTTGTGAATGATTATTTTTTATTTTCCATGTATACGACGATTACGATAACGAGTATCTATGTTTATTCAATAATAAATAAATAAAAAACAACCCTGTATTAAATATATGAACACAAATATACGATATGATATCAAGGTAAACTTTGCGCATACTGAGGCATCTAGCGTTACATTCTTGTGGCATATCTCTTTAATTTTACGATCTGAGCGTGGGACTTACCAGTTATGATCAGGTTTTGCTTGTCTTTATCCATTTTTGATCCGATATCTCAGTTTTACGGTTATTATGATGTATCATAGATATTTCCCATGGGGTTGGCGACAGACGATTATCACTTTCGAAATAAACTTTGCTATATTTGTTTACCGCGGTTTCACCCGCGTTGTCGAGGGATGTTACAAATTCCCGACATAAAAAGTATCCGATAAGTTATTCCAGGGCATGGTGCATATGTGCCAAGTTTCATGTCAATCCGTTTTGTAGTTTTTGCATGAAAGAGTAACAAACATCCATACATCCTCATAAACTTTCGTATTTTCGGATTTTAGTATTCGGATCTAGATATCCTACTAATATTACATACGTGAAAGTTTGTATGTATGTTTGTCCCTCTTTCACGTAAAAATTACCCAACGGATTTAGATGAGGCTGGGCACATAAATAAATAAATAAATATCCCGGGACATTCTTTTACACACGGCCATCTGATCCCAAACTAAACAGAGCTTGTACTATGGAAACCAGATAACTGATAACATATACTACTTTTTTTTTCTATATACACACTTATATAGATAATTAAACCCAGACACAGCACAAACAGACATGTTCATGCACACAAATGTTTGTCCTGGGTGGTAATCGAACCCGCGACCTTTGGTTTGGCAGTCAGAGCGTTAACCGCCAAGCCAACTGGCCTGTCAATAGATAGAGCATATATTGGAATAACATATAGGCTACTTTTTATCCCTGGAAAATACAGGATATTCCCTCGGGAACGCGGGTGAAACCGCGGGGGACAATTATGTCATAAAATATTTAATAGCAGACTCTATTAAAAACGCTTACCTTCAATCTCCCAGATGGCACGTTAATAATCTGAAATGACAGAATTTTTTTTTTTTTAAATATTTAAAAGAACATAAATCTCAAATCTTCAAACAATCAAATTTTTCCTCTTTATAGTATAGTAATTAAAGTATAAATTCAAAAAGCATTTTGTTATGTGAAACTTCTACAGAAACGTTCGATTGAAATGTGAGAACCACAGTGGCTCTTAGACGTCAATCAACATACTAGGTATTTACGTACAGAATGACATTTCCGGTAAGATTGTCAGGTCTCAGTACGAAGTTAAAGGCGTAATGATAGTCTGCCAACGTTTAAAGGTATGAGTGACTCAGACAATGTCTGGTATTAACATCATTTCTTAGTTTATTGACCCATAATATTAACTCAGTCACTCATATGTTTCATTTAGAATTCCACTTCGCGCTCTGCTGGTCACCCTACGCGAAAATTAACGATCACCAATCAAAAACCAACCTTAAGCATTGAACAGAGAGTACAAATCCTTTTACGCAATAGTGACCGTGATTATCAGGTAATTTTATTGGAATTGTAACCTTTTTGTGGAAAAAATAAGGCTTTAATTCAATTGTGACAACGCGGAATGCCAGTGGGTATATAAATGAGATGTTTTGCAATGTAACATGAAGGGTTGTCGTTATAAGTGCTATGACGAAGGCAGAAGGCATGTAAGTTACTTCCATGTATGAACTAAGTTATGTAGATTATTAATTAAAATTATACTTAGGTTACTTAAATTATACAAGTTGTTAAGGAAGCAAAGTAAAGAGCATGAGGAAACAAAATAATAGTAAAAAAAAAATCGCTTCTCTCTCTCGCCCTGACCGGGAGCCGGCCCTGAGTGCAGCAGCCAGTTAATCACTACATAGTATAAAACAAAGCCGCTTTCTCTGTACCTATATCCCGATGTATGTTAAAATCAATAAAAGTACGCAACGGATTTTGATGCGGTTTTTAATAGTGGTTGAAGAGGAAGGCTTTTATGTATAATACATGTGACATCCCACGGGAAGCTAGTGCAAATATAAATCGACAATCAAAATTAAATGTTTTTACAAAATTTCGTGTCTATGCTGTTGACCGTTGAGGAGTTCCTTCGTCTGAAGCCAATCCTGGATGTAGAATCAGGTCATACTTACCATAAAAATGCATTGTCATTGGAACTGCACCAACTTGTTAAATTTCAACTCTGTAGGATAAGAGGAAGTGGGTCTAATTCAGCTTGCAAGATTTGATCTAACGTACATTGCAAGTTAAAATGAAAGCTCGAAAATAGGCAACTTAAGAAACTCACGCTACTTTTTAAGCCTACCAAGTATTTACCAAAAATCTTATAATATAAATTTGTTGGCAACACACAAAGTAAGAAATAAAATCATAAATTCTGCGCAAAATTTCAATAATTTCTCAAAAATTTAGAATATTGATTTGTAATAACAAATTAATTTTTGCGTGTAATTCACAATGTTAATATATTTATCAGAACAGAAGGCTGACGCCCGGTAGTAGCTTTGACCTTCATAAGTGCCCGATGCGTGTAAAGGTACTATTATGTATTCTGTGGGAAAACTAAATAAATGGTTTTGTTTTTTAAACCATCCAGTACCTTTTTTAATGGTGTTTCCAGCACTGTACCCTAAAGGTACACAAATTCCTGATTGTAAAGCAATATTTTACTATATGGCAATATTAATAGAAGTAGAGCTCTTATTGAGGAGTTTCCACCATGAAGAACTTGTATTATTGTTTCAGTTGGAAAGGTAAGAGGCCGTTGAAATTACATGCACATGAGACTTAACAACTTCAGGTCTCAAGGACGACAACGCATTGGCTATACCTCTGGTGTAGCAAATGTCCATAGGCGGCGGTGACCACTTACCATCAGATGGAAGAACTGTGCCGGTTTGTCAGCATAATTGAAATAAAGTAACTTACTTTCTATATATTTAGGTACTTACATTAATGTTATCGTAACACATACAAGTATCGTCAGTGTAGCTGTACTTTAAAATCGACTAACGCCTCAAACACAAATTATCGATTATCTCGATTCTAAAATTAAACTATTACTATTAGATATCCCGATGTATTAATGTGGCGTCGATGCGCACCCCTCTATGGGCATCGCATACGGCGCGGACATCCTGTCACGTCGACCCATCTTACATATTAATGTCCTTATTGGAAAACCGAGCCACTGGTAAATCGATCGAGTTGGGTAGGGTTGCCAGGTTATAGGAAAAAAATCTACCCATATTTTTTTAATAAGAAATAAGATATTTGAATGGAGTGGGTTATTTATCAATTTTTATAATTATTTTATTGATTGAAAGCAAAATTATTCCCGCTTAACATAGGCTATATATAGATTTATATAAAAAAATATGGTTCCCTTGAGGCACCATCACCACAAAACTATTGAACATATTGGGATGGGACTGCTACTATGCGACGCGGATTTTTTTCTAGATGGTTATGGGCTATATATGATATCGATGAACACAGGTGAACCCGCAGGGTAGAGCTAGTATTATTCATATGTACATATTAGATCTCTCGGGAATAATCAATTATTAATGCTAAATAAGTAAAATGGAAGGGTTTGTCTTTGATTTCAATGTACCCTAATCAGAAAAATACCATTTTTAGATTTGTTTTTTGTCTGAAGTTTTGTCTCGAAAACTCCGAAATGGCTAATCGGATATAATTTAAATTTGGCTCGCACAAAAGAAATCTCCGGAGTAACACATAGGATATTATCGCGAAGAATATAATATCCTCAGAACACGGGTAATGCCGCGGGATAGATGTTAGTTGCCCACAATCTGGTAAGTGGTACGCAAGTGTTGGTGGTAAAGCGTTGGAAGCCCTATAAGTTTCCTTAATCACGGAAACGCAATGTCACTTAAAAGTTATAAATCTAAGTGCGAGTCAGTCGGGACTGAGAGCGCATAGAATTGTTTATAGAGGTTTATATTTAGAACTTTTGCTTTTCGTCTTATGTTAGCTTAAAGAACCATGGGAAATGAAATAGTCGAAGTCCTGAGTTCCGTTCCCAGGTTAAGGTATAATACCTAAGCGTTTATTTTTGAAAAATTCTTTAGCGGCGTTGAGCACTTTTTTTGGGATGGGTATACAATGTTAAACTCGCTTCAGGACACGTGATCTGCCCCCTTATTCAGCTACGAGGCACGGAGGCCGCTACTAAACATCCTCGAGTTAGTGTCATTTTCCTAACAGAATCGAGCTCCAGATCGAAAACTCATAAGACGGTACAAAAGCACAATGTTAATGTTCAAGTTTTCACTTCTGCCGGCACTCCCGGAGTGCGACCCGTTGTCTTTTTAAATGTATGTAATATATTTCCTGTGAAATTAACGGCACACATTCTCACCCTCAATACGATAACGGCTTAACTCAAAATTTTGCAAAATGGAGTTACGCTCATAGACTAAATAAAGTACGCTCTATCTGATGAATAGTAAAACATAGTCAATTTAATGATAGAATAAGCATACCGATACTTCAGCCTCTTTAACACCGGGACCCACGCTCCCCGCTCAGTGCGAAAGTGACCCAATCAGAGATGTGCCAAGAGTGTTTTTTTGAGTTAAGCCCCTATCGTTCTGAGGGTGCGATTATCTTAACTTAGCAACTTCACGTCTCAGACTCGACAGCGCATTGGTGCTGCCTCTGATGATACGAATGTTCATAGGGCCTTCTGCCTATTTAACCTACTAGATAGAAAAGAAGAGAGGTACCCTGAAATAACTTATTACTATTTACCCGGGGAAAAAATTAGCTCCCTCGGGAAACACGGCACACACCAATTGTAATACAAACAAAACTCGCTAAGTGTAAAGTTCGACGTTCTCAAAAGATTACTGTGTGAGGTACTTGAGAAGGTGTTACTCAGGCTCAAAGGTTCAAAGGGTTCTGTATATATAATGGTTTAGCACTACGTCCCCGTTGCTTTTGAGTACGGTACAAGTTACTTTTCATTTCTAATAACTGTAGGTTTCGTATTTATAGGGAACTAAGTTATGCAAGCTCTAGCACCTTTAAGGGGCCAGTACCTGGAGAATGATGGACGGGACCGTATTTCTAAGCTTTGTTAGTCTTTCATATTAAAAAATCTTGAGAGGTGTCAAGGGACACCCGGATGGAACGAAGATACGCATTGGAATTGACCAAAACGCTGAGTTTAGGTCCAGTGTTGAGAAAAACTTGCAATCTCTCGTCTTTAGTATTAGGTCTTCAATAAAAGATCAAGACTGTGCTAATAATGACTAATTATACAAATTTATAAATGGAACAGAATTTTAAACATGTTGTATGTAGCCTTTTAAATAAATTATGAAAAAAACAAACCCAATAATAAACCATATCATTTAAATTTCGAAAAAAAGTGTTTACAACTTTTCATATGTAATACGTAATGGTGCGCCAGAGCTATCTAGAATATAACCTTTTTAATATTTGCATAGAACCTTTTTGAATTTTTCGCGATATGATTATTGTAAAGTATGTGTGTGTGTGTCAAACGCATGGTAGGGTGTGTAATGTTTAATTTAATATATATCTAATGTATTTTATATAAAATAGCTGACTCGACAGTCGTCCTGTTTTAACTATGAATCATAAGGTTACATTAGAAAAGTTAATATGGTCTTTATGTTTTCTTAAATTTTCTAATTCTCCGCGCAACTTTCATAATTTTTTCTTTCATAAGAACCTTCTCCTGACAATAACAAACACAACAAAAAAAGGATTAGCGAAATCGGTCCAGACGTTCACGCGTGATGCCGTGACCAAGGGAAATAGGGATTCATTTTTATATATATAGATAGATATGGCGTTTAGTTTGCGACTTAAGTAAAACAGGTCAGTTGGCTTGGTGGTTAGAGGCCCTGGCTGCCAAACTGAAGGTTGCGGGTTCGATTCACACCCAGGACAAACATTTGTGTGCACGAACATGTCTGTTTGTTCTGTGTCTGGATGTAAATATCTATATAAGTATGTATTTAAAAAAGTAGTATATGTAGTTTATCAGTTCTGCTTAGTTTGGGATCAGATGGCCGTAAGTAAGGAATATCCCAGGATATTTATTTAAAATAACAGTACAAGAAAATGCTAAATAAATCCAAGAACCAGTGTAAATTACTACCTATGACTTCACAAAGTTGAGTTTCGAGAAATGCGCCTATCTCCTAATTAATATGCCAGCGTGGTAACCTTAAACAATAGTTCCATATTAATATGCGGAACCGCGTGGTCACCGCCATCTTTGGCCGACGTGGGGAAAATTTTTATTACAATATCCCTTATGTTTTTTAATTACTAATTACTTTCTTCGTCTATTGGATAGGTTGTTAGAGAGTAGAGCTCAGGCTTCGATTCTGTAAGGAGAATGACGCTAGCTCGAGGTTTAGTTGCGGCCTTTATGCTCTGTCTCTTTCGCTAACTACTCAATCACGTGAGAGGTAAGCTCTCCTAATGAGGCCTTTACCTGAACGGTGATTCCAGTAAAATATGTAATACTAAAGCCTCTCTACTACAAAAAAAATATTATACATATATTTTTTAATAACAAATTAATTATAAATAAAAAAATATTTTAATAATTTAGGCTACATAGATACTAATCTTTTCTTCTTCTATTGTCAACGGTATATAAAGTTACAATAAACACTTATAAACGAGAAATAAAAGGCTTTTTTATTTATTTATTTTATTTATGTAATGAAATCGAAAAAAATATTGTTCCTATGACGTCAACGTACCATTTAAGCCCAAGCAATAACTCTTCTATTGTCAACGTATATAAATGTACAATAAACATTTCTAAACTAGAAATAAAACGCTTTTTTATTTTTTTATTTTATTAATGTAATGAACTCGAAAAAATAAATAAATAAATATCCTAGGACATTCTTTACACACGGCCATCTGGTCCCAAACTAAGCAGAGCTTGTACTATGGAAACTAGATAACTGATATACTACATATACTACTTTTTTTTTTCTAAATACATACTTATAAAGATATTTACACCCAGACACAGAACAAACAGACATGTTCATGCACACAAATGTTTGTCCTGGGTGGGAATCGAACCCGCGACCTTAGGTTTGGTAGTCAGAGCGTTAACCACCAAGCCAACTGGTCTGTCAAAAATTTGTCAAAATATTGTTCTTATGACGTCACATTAACCATTTAAGCCCAAGCAATAAATGTTATTCAAAAGCCATGACTAAAAAGAGTTATTTAACGCAAATGGCCACAATTAATTGATAATTTGCAAGGCAATTATAATCCAGCCCGGGATGCGAACCCGCGTTCCTGCAATCGTTTAGAAGTAATATCGTAAGTGACTCGCACCTAACATATTACCCCATAACATGTGCCATTAGGAAGTTTTGCGTGAACACGCTTTTTAATATATAGGCTGATTTAAAAAATACGGTATAATTTTATTTTTGATTTTGAAATTATTATTTTTTCGAAATATTGAATTTTGTCCTCCGCTGTTTCACCCGATACTTTAGAGATGATTTTGCAAAAACGTTAAAACACGAATTTCTTTATTTCTTACCTGAATATGGCTTTCCCGATCTCTAACTCGAGGAATTATGGATTGCCCAAACAAACTCTCAACCTCCCTCTTCAAGATAATATTTTGAGATAAATGAAAGCCTATGTCCTTCTTCCGGAAATAATCGATTGCATTGCCAAATTTCATTACGATCCGATCAGCCGTTTAGTGAAAATATAACAAATAAGCATACATAGTAACTTTCGCATGTGTATCTAATATTAGTATGAATTATTAACATAGTTACAATATTTTGAAACATTTTATGTGTTTCAAATGGAAAAGCCTTATATTAAAATCTAAGTAAAATTTATCTCCAGGATGTAGCACATTCAGTAAAAGTATAGTTATAAAGCATAATATGGAGATGAATAAATAAATTATTACATGTAAAAAAAATAACAAAATCCAAACTAACAAATGTGGAACAACATTCTAGAAAAATACAAATAAATATAACGTTTCAAAATTTTTAAAACAGTTTTTAATTTCAAAATCTCATCCTCCTGTATACCATCCACCATAAGTTAAACCTAGCATGTAAATCGCATGCATTATACAAAGTTTTGTTAAAGAATGTCTGCACACTCCAGACTTAACTGCGTAAAGCTATCCGTACACTACAGACGATATAAGATGAGACGGTAACAAAAGGGGACATCCAAAAGTCTTCAATCATCGACTTAAGCTGCCCGTCTATTAGAGGAGAGACTTTGTAACGACTTTAGTACTGGTATATAATAATTAAATGTTATTTGTATTGTATTCTTGGAAAGTCAGATTATAAAAATATATGATATTGAAGTTACCACCGGTTCGAAAGTCGGACTTAAAATGGGTAGAAACGGCAAGAAACTCAGTAAGTTACTATTTCTAATAACTGACGTATTTGGCTATTTAAAAAATAACATTAAAATTTTTTCAGCTAATACAAACTTCGTCGGCGAACCGCTTCACGGAGGCCTCGGAGAGCTTACCTCTCACGTGATTAGTAGTATTAGCATAGTAAGCGACAGAGACAGAGCATAGAGGCCGCGACGAAACATCGACGAGTTAGTGTCATTATCCTTACAGAATCGAGCCCCTGTAGTGGGCACATACCTTTATGTCAAATATGTCAAACAAGGAATATGACAGATTAAAATATTACATTTTTCAAACGAGTGTCTAATGGGAGACGCACGTTTTAAACATAACTTGTAAGTTAACTTTAACACACTTGTAGTTATTATCTAGACTTGGCTTTGCTCGTGGCTTTGCCTTTATTACGGTTTTCTTTCAAGAAACTATTTTTAAGTGAAAAATTCTTAACAACCCGCATTGATTTGAAACTCAATAATAATGGTCATTCATAATTTTGGATTAAACTTAGCTCAAAAATAGTTTATAGCCTGCATTAACACTAAACATACCATAACCGGGTCAAAAGACCCGGTTTATTTTTTATGCCACTTGGTCCGACAAACAAGCAGACGGTCCACCTGATGGTAAGTGGTCACCGCCGCCTATGGACATTTGCAACACTAGGAGCATCGCCAATGCGTTGTCGACCCTGAGACGTGAAGTTGTTAAGTCTCATGTGCCTGTAATTTCACCGGCCCCCTTACCTTTCTAACCGAAACACAGTAATACAATTGCACTACTGCTTCACGGTGGAAATGGGTAAGTTGGTAGTACTTCCCCGGACGAACTCTGCACTAAGAGCTCTACTACTCTAGAAATAAAAAAAAAATTGAACTTTCCATTGAAAATGCACGTATCATCTTATTGCTTTTGCACATTTGACTTCATGACTTTTTCTTACTAATTAATATACAGTTATACTATTTATTTCCCTTCCTAACAACCATATTTCATACATACAAGAAAACATAAAGTCACATTTGACCCGCTGTGGTAGAATTTGGTACCAAGTAAGTGTTGGTATGATTAGTGTTAAAGTTTGTCACCGCCGCCTATGGACATTTGCAACACTAGGAGCATCGCCAATGCGTTGTCGACCCTGAGACGTGAAGTTGTTAAGTCTCATGTGCCTGTAATTTCACCGGCTCCCTTACCTTTCTAACCGAAGCACAGTAATACAATTGCACTACTGCTTCACGGCGGAAATGGGTAAGGTGGTAGTACTTCCCCGGACGAACTCTGCACTAAGAGCTCTACTACTCTAAAACTTTTTATCCCAGGAAATTTTAATATGCCGTGGGAACGCGGGTGAGACCGCGAACGGCAGCTAGTATTCTATATATTCTAGAGACACGACAGATTCTGTATCAATACTTTTCGACCTAAGATGAATCAATATTAAAATATGTTAAATTGTATACAAAGATAAACACTTTCTGACTCAACTTTTACTTAGAAGGATCTACAGGACATTCATTAATAAGAAGTGTCAGTTTGATTTTTTTTAAAGTTATTTTTTAAAGCTAAGGAATGCCTCATGCTGCTGATGATCCTTTGATGATGATTAAACGCCAGCTAATTTATCATGTGAACTCGTTACTGTGTTTGAATGTTGGGTTTACTGACACAGTATATATAGATGAATACAGTAAGACAAGTTGAGTTGGTTATTGAATTTTGAGTTGAGAAATTATTTTGCAGTTGTTAATTAATTTATGAGAAATATGCTATTATTTACTACACAGCTTTTCTCGATGTCCAATGCTTTCCTGCAGTATGGTATCTGTGGCACAAAAAGATAAATTAGGCGTATATTTAAGAGGCTTAGTCATAATCCCAAACTACAGCTTGTACAATGGTAATTAGAGAAATGATACACTACATATTTTTAAAGTGAAAACTTCTATAGGCGCATTGGGCATTTTTTGAGATGGAAAAAAACAATTGAACCCGCGACACTGTTACGGTTACCGACACCTCTTTATATAAATATCTGCAATGGCCCTGTTTACACGAGAGTTGAGTTAAGGCTGAGTTAGACAATATAACTATATACAATAAAAACATATATTGTGTAAATGCGTGCAACATAGATACATATATATTTACATCGGTTTTCATTTCGTCGGCACGTTTTTTTTACAAAATACATTCTTCTTTAGATATTTAAATCTAGACACAGAACACATAGGTTCATGCGCACAAATGTTTGTCCTGGGTCTATAATCAGAGAGACAGCTGGTCCGTCAATATTAGGAGGTATTGATTGGATATAAGGTGAGTATAACAGTTGTTTTACTGTTCCAGCTTCAACATATACTGTGACAATGACGTGTGACTACAACATTACGGCGCAAGGTGTGCCCGTACATTAAAGTTGTTTGGAATTTCTTTTATGACACATTATTTATTACGCCTCGAATACAATGAAGCAAAAAGTTAGTTTTTGTTTGAATATAACAGTTTAAGGCTATCATAGCTTAGTGGTACTGGGTAAGGTCGTGGGTTCAAATCCATTAACAATGAGCCAGAATGTGTGAGGAAGCAAAACTTCAAGTTTAATCTGCCGTCAAGCTGTTGAAATCTGCACTTGAGATGCTGATAAATAGTCTTTTTCAATACCAGAGCTTCAGTAACTTTAAATTTAACCTTCAAGTGCTCTCCACAGGCCTAAACTGAATAAATGGTTTTGGATTTTGAATAGATACAATAACAAAACATGTATTTTGATTTCACTTTAACACAATAAAATATTTGATGACAATTAACAAAACACAAGCGAATTTAAACCTTGAACCTTTACAATACGAGCTATATCGATTAATAATAACATAATAACCTTACTTTATAACTTTCCATGACATTAATATGAGTGCGTTGATATATACAAATTTTATTTTGCTGTCATCAAAATGTGTATAGACCTTATTGTGTAAAGGATAAAGTTCAAATTAAAAAAACTGTGTACTTATTTCAACAATTGAGTGGATTCCTTATTGACTTGTCATAGGATTCAATGACATTCTAAAGATCTAAGTAAATTCGTGATTGGAATTTAAAAAGAAAACATTGAGGATAAAATAGTTTCGAGTTTTAATGTCAAATGAAGTATGCAACCTTCTTGTTTCAATTTCTCAAATAATAATAAGAAAAGACATAAAAATGACTTTAAGTCTGTTTAAAAAGAAATATAACTAAAACTTTTTAATAATATAAAAAAATTATTTAGTTTTATAATAATTCTATGTGCCAGTATTTATTTGGAATCGATTTGAAATAAAATGAAATTAAGTATAGGCCGGCCGTTTTATTACTGTGTTTCGGTTAGAAAGGTAAGGGGCCGGTGAAATTACAGGCACATGATACTTAACAACTTCACGAGATATAAAAAATAATGAAAGTTATGGATGGTCAGACTCTAACGCTGGTTCGGGAGGTTGCTTTTACTGAGAAGTCTCGATATTGCGATATTTCTTTTTAATTCAAAATATTTTTGAATTATTAACTTTTTCTGTGGGTTATACCAGTGGTACTAAGAAATCTGTATCTTCTAATTTTAATAATTTTAAAGTAAGTCCAATGTATATTTATAACTAGTTGTCCACCGTGGTTTCACCCGCGGTCTCGTGGGATAACATCCAATACTTTCATAATATCTTCTCCTTAGCTTTATTTAAGAAAATTTAATATTGAATGTCACTCCATTTCCTTCAAAATTAGAGTAACATTTTAAAATTCCGATAACATTCTGACCAGAAGCAGAAGATAGTCTAGTCTGTATTCCCAGCGGTTTACGCTCTGCGTTGAGGAATTACTCAGTCAGGCCCCTTTATGCAGCTAATACAAACTTCGTCGGCGAGCCACTTTTATTACGAAGACCTCAGAGAGCTTACCTCTCACGTGATTAGTAGTATTAGCGTTGTAAGCGACAGAGACAGAGATGGAGGCCGCGACGAAACATCCTCGAGTTAGTGTCATTTTTCTTACAAAATGGAGCCCCTACCTAATTGAAGTTTATAATAGTTCAATAATTAAATTTTGTCAAAATTTTCTAGTCTGTAGCCCCAGCGGTTCACGCTCTGCGTTGATAAAACAGTCAGTCAGTCAGGACAAGTAATTATATACGTGTAGATGAGAAGTCAAACGGTAATACGTTACGTATATGTTGTAACCATTGACAAACACCTCGACTCTATGACAGTTCAAACAAAGATGGCGCGTGCGCAACCGCCATTGTACTTATTAATAATAATTAATTGTACACACATACATACAATACGCCTTCAATATCTCACTGTCAAATACTTGACAGAATAGTTCAAGAATCAGATGTGACACTGATTTTAATATCTGCCTAAAAGTCTTTGACATTTAAAAGGCCGGTTTGACAGTTAAGAATGTTATTGAAAAATGTTTGTTGAACCTTATCATGTCGCCATAGGGTTCATTTTTCTATAACACTTCCATAGTTCCATGGTTTACATAGTATAAGCTCTGCTAAAATGTAATGTATTGCCTGCACTTAAAAATTTTTGCTGTAGTACATCAGTGATCTAGTTGCAGTACAACCTCTGCCGTGTGTGAGGAATGTCCCAAGATATTTATTTATTATTATTTATTTCTCTCTGAAGGTTGATACTGACATAAAAAACACTCATCATAAACATTCTGTAACATCTACAACTTAACTATTCTATAAAGGTATTCACACACGCGGGGGTGTATGTAGAAAGCGTTTAATCACCAACAATCGCTCTTGCACAATTTCACTCTCGGCTACCGTGCGATGTGTACTCGCCTTTATGCCAGATGTGGGTCGGTAAACACTTTCTATGTTACTATTAGGGTTCCGCAATACAATAAGTATGTTTTTAAGTGTATGTTCTACCTAGTCTATATCCAAATCTGTACTAATTTGTTTGCATTGAATAGAGTGGTATAGACTGTCATGATCACGGAATACTATGGATCCCTCTAGAACACGGCTAAAGCCGCCTTTTTACAAAGTGCTTGTATCAATATTCTCGTACAATATTTATTATTAACCTTGGTGGAAATGCATGGATTGAAAGTTGTTTTTGATAATATTTACTTATGAATATTCTAGGTAATTCTTCACGACAGAGCTTGTACTTCTGTAACCAGATATGTGGCATGTGTCGCCTTATTCAGATCATATACTTCGGCGGCGCCGCTCACGTCACCTCTCACGTAATTGCGTAGTTAGCGTAAGAGACAGAGCATGGAGCCCGCGAAACATCCTCGAGCTAGTGTTATTTTCCTTACAGTCCCCATATTCAGCTAATACAAACTCCGACGGCGAGCCGCTTCACGGAGGCCTCGGAAAGCTTATCTCTCACGTGATTAGTAGTATCCAAAATTCAATTCAAAATTCAAAACCATTTATTCAGTTTAGGCCCTCGGAGGGCACTTATGAAGGTTAAATTTAAAGTTACTGAAGCTATAACCGGTTCGGAAGTGAGCCTTCAACTGAGAAGAACCGGCAAGAAACTCAGCAAGGTTATATTCTTTTTTTATTTTTTATTAAATCATTTTTTATATAAATTTTATCTATTCTGGCTTTTTGGATATTTTATAATTTCAATTTTACATAATTTTATATTTAACAATTACAAAATACTTATTATAGGTAACATTAAAAACAAAACAAAAAAAAAAGAAATGACAAGACTACAAAATAGAAAATAACAATAATTAATATGTAAAATAAACTAATTTGGCCGTCTCAACGTTCGTCAATTGTTTAATTTTCCTAACAGCAAATGCAGCCGAACTTAATTTAGCAGCTAGAGTATCAACCTGAGGTCCCCATTGCAATTTATTGTCTAATGTAAGACCCAAAAATACCGTTTTATTAACAAGATTAATATGGCTCCCATCTATTATTATTTGGCTATCTACTTGTGCTACATTTGGTAAAGAAAACCTTAAGCATTTAGTTTTCTTTGAATTTAGTAATAGATTATTTGTAGCAAACCACCCACAGACAATTGACATAGTATGATTAACTTTAGTTAGATCCTTGTCTTTTCTATTCACTTTAAAAATTAATGATGTATCATCAGCAAACAAGACAATATCTGTGAGGTCATTTACAACATATGGCAAATCATTTATATATACTAAGAACAAAAATGGACCTAAAATTGAACCCTGGGGTACCCCCATTTCGACTAAAGAGCCCTTGGATGTTGTGCCGGTAATCCCTACCTTTTGCTGGCGATTTGATAAATAAGATAAAACAAGATCATGAGCAGTTTCACGAATTCCGTAGTAGTCAAGTTTTAGAAGTAGCGTACGGTGGTCAACGCAATCGAAAGCCTTGGACAGATCACAAAAATGCCAATCGCATCCTGTGAATCCTCCCATGCGCCATAAATGTGCCTCAGCAATGTTGCTGCCGCATCGGATGTAGATATAGAGATAGGTAGAGTAGATATTCCCTTCGTGAAACCGAACTGATGACCGTGCAATTCCTTATGCTTAGTAAAGTGACCTAACATTTGATTAAGCAGCAGTTTTTCAAAAATTTTACTATGTGCTGGCAGAACGGAAACTGGTCTGTAATCAGATGGATTAAAAAAAAAAAATTCAAAATTCAAAACCATTTATTCAGTTTAGGCCCTCAGAAGGCACTTATGAAGGTCAAATTTAAAGTTACTGAAGCTACTATAAGTATTCTCCTTACTATTAGTATTAGCGTAGTAAGCGTCAGAGACAGAGCATAGAGGCCGCGATGAAATATCCTTGAGATAATTTTCCTTACAGAATCGAAGCCCTGATTTAACGTATAAAGGGAAGTCAAAGCGTGAGTTAGGTCTTGAGAAAAAATATTTTAAGAAAAACTTTTACCGATTTTCCAACTTCATCCATAAATACGTTATACTAGCTGACCCGACAGACGTTGTCCTGTCTTAACAATGAATATTGTATTCGAATCTTCCGATTGAATCGACTGTAATATGTGCAATAAGAAATTATAAATAATTTAGTTTATCAATATAATTCCGACCCATGCCTCTATTTTAAACGATATTTACAGCGCGCATTCTGTCAATCGCTTCAACTGTCAAATGACTGACAATAATAAAGGTTTATATTGTCAAAAGCTCTAGTAAAGAGATTAAGTTTTCTTAAATTTTCTAATTTTCCACCCAACTTTCTAAATTGTTTCATTCATAAGAACCATCTCCTGATAATGACAAACACAACAAAAAAAGAATTAGTGAAATCTGTCCAGCCTGCGTGAAGCCGTGACCAAGGGAAAGAGGGATTCCTTTTTATATATGTTATATATACGAGTATGTGTGTGTTAAACGCATGGTAGTGTGTGTAATGTTCTTTTAATTAATTAAATGTATTACAAATGCATAAATGTATATGTATGTATATAAAAATAATCCTTCTGAATACTCCTACGTCCGGGTAATTTTCTTAAATAGGGGTGTAACGGGGTTACAAAGTTTTTGCTTCACGTATATTTTTTATACTACTTGCCGTGTTCTAGAGTGGAGACCACGGCTCGGTAAACGTAGTGTAGGGCGCCCTCCAGCTAGATGGAGTGATGATATACGCAAGCTGGCTGGCAGCGGTTGGAACCAAAGGGCTGAAGATCGAGCTCTGTGGCGTGCCATAGGTGAGGCCATGTGCTATGTCCAGCAGTGGACGGAAATTGTCTGATAATGATGCTGATACCACTTGGACCGACTAACAAGCAGACGGACCACCTGATGGTAAGTGGTCACCGCCGCCTATGGACATTACTAATATTATAACTGCGAAAGTTTGTGATGATGTATGGACGTTTGTTATTCTTACACCTTTCATTACCCAACAGATTTGGTTGATACTTGGCACAATGATAGAGTAGGCTATATGATATTCTATGTATGGGAAATATAACATCCCTCGGGAACGCGGGTAAAACCGAGAGGTACAGCTAGTATATCATATACCAATACTTATATAATGAGTGGTCAGTGGTCAAGCACCGTCGAAGTAACAGATAATACCAGATATTTATCTTTTTAATATCAATGATAGAGCTCGATTCAATGCGCTAGGAATTCAGCTTAGACACAAATTGTGCAATTTGATTATAGGGTGTGGTCTGTGGGATAGACGTGAAGCGGTTCTGAAAGGAGCGGAGCGGCGAGCGATATAATAAATAAATATCTTGAGACATTCTTTACACATGGCCCAACTCAAACAGAGTTTGTGGTAAGAATATATATTTGACATTACTGTATTATTCCAATTGAATTTTATTTAAAACTAAAACGAAATCTATAACCAGATTTCGATTATACGGAATGTCCCCGATTTAATTTGATCCGGATAATGAGGATTTTACTGTACCTTATTTCTGGCAAAAATAACAATAATTTGAGCAGTAGAGCTCCTAGTGCAGAGTTCGTCCGGGGAAGTACGACTACCTTCCATTTCCACCGTAAAGCAATACTGCATTTATATTACTGTGTTTCGGTTATACAGGTAAGGGGACCGGTGAAATAACAGACACATTTGCCTGAGTACAATGCAACTAATGCCGAATAAAAACTATGATGTTGAAAATATCCATAGGCGGCGGTGACCACTTACCTAAAGGTGGACCGTCTGCTTATTTGTGGCCCATTTGGTATTAAAAAAACTCTAAAGCATCAATGATTGTTTTGAATTCAGCCTGTACACTGCAAGGAAATTTTTATCCGCTACAGGATACAGTAAATTTAATGTAGAACATCGTTTGTTAAAAACTCAGACTCGGAACCTTCTTGGTGTACTTTCGTTTTTATTTGCTTTGCGCGCGCCATTTTATTTTTTTTGCATTTAGTAATTTCCTCGGTGAGGTAGGATGAAAAGTTACGTGTTGCACTCGAGTGCAAAGATTTTTCACCTCGTGCTCTTTTGATTCTCTCACTAACGCTCTTAGAACCCCTCACTAGCTCGCTCATCAATATTGAACACGCGGTAAAAAATCAACTTGGCACTCTTGTATAACAAATAAACTATTAACGCTTTGAACCTTTCCCTGGCACCACAGCCAAATGTCTGTTGTCCACTGATGTCGACACATTCAATCTGACACGTACAGACACCTTGACCCGATATATCTCGATTACTTATTAATCTTATAACATGTATTGTTTCTGGTATACACCTGAATATATAACTTAACGTCTGATTAGGTTTATTGTTAATATCTAGGGCGTTATGCTTTTGTTATCGACTCAAGTAACTAGTAATAGTCATTGACGGGCCAGATGGCTTGGTGGTTAGCGTCTCTGACTGCCAAACCGAAGGTCGCGGGTTCGATTCCCACCCAGGACAAACATTTGTGTGCATGAACATGTCTGTTTGTTCTGTGTCTGGGTGTCAATATCTATATAAGTATATATTTAGAAAAAAAAAAGTAGTATATGTAGTATATCAGTCGTCTGGTTTCCATAGTACAAGCACTGCTTAGTTTGGGATCAGATGGCCGTGTGTAAAGAATGTCCCGGGATATTTATTTATATTATTATTTATTTATATTGACGGGCCAGATGGCTTAGTGGTTAGACCCTGACTGCCAGGCAAAGGTTCGCGCCCAGGAAAAATATCTGTGCATGAAATGAAATGAAAATATTTTTATTCAAATAGGACTTTACAAGCACTTATGGATAGTCTGACCCTAATACCGGTTCGGAAGGTTGTTTTTTACTGAGAAGAGTCGGCAATAAACTCAGCAATTACTCTTTTTAAAAATGAACTTAGATTTATTACATAAAAACTATTTAGTCTCACTGACAATACTTGTGTGCTATCACAAAAGTTAAGAATTATTGAACAATATTATAATATTATGAATATCTAATAAAAAAAATAAAATTGAGAGGTGTCAAGGGACACCCGGATGGAACGAAGATACGCATTGAAATTGACCAAAACGCTGAGTTTAGGTCCAGTGTTGAGAAAAACTTGCAATCTCTCGTCTTTAGTATTAGGTCTTCAATAAAAGATCAAGATTGTGCTAATAATTACTAATTATACTAATGTATAAATGGAACAGAATTTTAAACATGTTGTATGTAGCCTTTAAATAAATGATGAAAAAAACAAACCCAATAATAAACCATATCATTTAAATTACGAAAAAAAGTGTCGTTACAACTTTTCGTATGAATTTCGTCTAGCCCCCTTTCACAACTCGCGATAAGGAACTTCGTTCTAAAGATGACCAGTCCCCACAAGCAGCACCTGTTCACAAGTATTACGCATGTGGCAGCCATCGCCCTCCTCGTCATATTGTAGGGAAGTGAGCGATCCGCCACACGACGCCGCCGCAAGCAACTCTGAAGTTGTCTGTTTGCTCTGTGTCTGGATATATCGTAGTGAAAAAAATGAAAATATTTTGATATAATATATGAATAGTTAGACTCTTATCTCTAATACTGTTTGAAATTATAGGCACATGAGATTTAATAACTCCACGTCGCAGGGTCGACGACGCATTGGCGAAGCTGATTTTTGGCCCATTAACTAAGGTGACAAACAAACTGACGGCCCGTCCGTAACAGGAGTGTCAAACGCACGATGACGTGCAAAAAATCCCCAAGAAACAGCAATACAAGTGCAATATTGCTTCACGGCGGAAATGGGTATGGTAGTACCTACTTTTTTTTTTTTTTTATACCACGGGCCGACAAACAAGCGGACGGTCCACCTGATGGTAAGTGGTCACCGCCGCCTATGGACATTTGCAACACTAGGGGCATCGCCAATGCGTTGTCGACCCTGAGACGTGAAGTTGTTAAGTCTCATGTGCCTGTAATTTCACCAGCCCCCTTACCTTTCTAACCGAAACACAGTAACACAAGTGCACTACTGCTTCACGGCAGAAATGGGTAAGGTGGTAGTACTTCCCCGGACGAACTCTGCACTAAGAGCTCTACTACTTCTTCATGTCGGTGTTCTTCATTATTAGTCTATTTGTAATTCGTGAGTAAAAGTAATTCGCAGTTATCCTTAGGGTCTTACAATTCAGTCAATAAATTCAATTATCCAAAACATGATTCGTGCATCACAGGTTGCAAAACAATTCCAAATCAATTGTAAATTGTAAATACAAAAATAATTGCATCGGGTGTTTGCGTGTACCTGGGCTTCGATCCTGTAAATGATACTAGCTCGAGGATGTTTCGTCGCGGACTATGCTCTGTCTCTTTTCTAGCTTCGCAATTACGTGAGAGATAAGCTGTTTGAGGTCTCGTTGCGCCGCGAGCCGGCGTACTCTGTATTAGCAGAATAGGGGAGCTGATGTTTGTACGTGAATGATGTCATGTGGAAGGGAGGAATTTATTATTAACGCTATGATGTAATTGGACGAAATGTTTGGCTGTTTTGTTGGCCAAATTGTTTTTAGGGTTCAGAGGTAATGGGATTAAAAATGAAAGGGGTCCTTTTTTAAATTTTATTTGTTGTTATTGCGGTCAGTGTTAGAAACTTTGCGAAAAGTTTAACTGTATAATAAATTTATTGGCAAAAAGTTATTTTCAACCGACTTAAAAAATGGTGGAGGTTCTCAATTGGACTGTAGTTTTCTTCTTTATATGATCTGGAATCAATATTATTTTCTAATAACCTCGGAGAGTATTAAAAACTACCTCAAAACCAAGATGTAATTTTCTACACGAAAAAATTTGTTACAAATAAAATCAAAGCGACTTGTTCAATAAAAACCAAACCAACGCGAAAGAAAATTAAGACGTTGCAAATATAATAATTTGATTTACATAATCGGGACATTCAGCGAGCAAACTCCTTGCAACTCATTATTCTATGTAAATTAGCAAAATCCCTGTGACTCATTCTTTAGCATCGTTACGATATTCAACTGTAGCAAAAGAAACATAAAGGTTCTTTTCAATTACTGCACACAAATAATATTCCTAGTTAGAATTATAAATTTTGATGAATAAGTGTAACTAAATTTAAGTAAATGCTAAGTTATTTGTTTATAATCCATGTATCGGCAATAGAAAAATTCAATGTAACACTATTATTAAGGAACCACAAGCCTCAGTTCAAAACAACGAGCTGAGCACTACGGACTAAGAGTCCGTAGAAAATGTAAAAAGAAATAAATAAATAAAAAAAAAAAGAAAATTACTATACATAATTTTTGACGCAATGCTACGTCTATCTTAGCTCAACAATCCAATCAAACTTAACCCTTTTTGACATTTGAAAAGGCATTTAAAAATCAACTCTCTTGCCCTTTGTTGAGGTTCATCTGAATACCATACCAATAATAAGATCAAGTTATTATTATGAACTTTATTACAAAAACAATAACGTTCATTTTTATATGACACATGTCCCTCGCAGTTCCGTCTGTATGTCCGTTAAGGTCAAAAATTGTAATCGTATATGTATTTTCCAGCCATAACATATGTATATACAAAAATCATTGCTCCGTAGCTGCGTGAAAGGACAAACCAAAAAAAGCAGATAAAAATTTTTTTTTTAGCAATATATTAATAACTAGATGTCCCCCGCGGTTTCACCAGCTTTCCCAAGGGAAGTTACCTATTCCCGGGAGTGAGGTAGTCTATGTGCTATTCCAGAATATGATCTATCTCTGTGCCAAATTTCATCGGCTATGTTATACAGCATTTCTTAAATATTACGAATGGACTCGTTATAAGGCCCCATTTAACCTCCTTTCGGCTTTACGGGTAATTTTGTAACAACCTGTATAGATTTTTTTACTGCAAAAATTTGTGGCTTACCCACAGCCACGTAGTTTGGGTGCGTACTTAGTCTGTGCGTCACAATAGAATGGTAGCATAAACAATGTAACACCGTGTCAACAGCACTGGCAATGCGCCAACTAATCCGGACAATTTGATATTTGTTACATAAAGTTTGTTACTACTTACATTAATTTGTTAGGGCTGGGGTACTACGGTACTATATAGTAAGTAAATGATATGGGATATTCGTCCTTCTGATTTCAAACCAAGCAGAAGTTGTGTTCTTTGACTGTTGAAAAGAGTTTGGTAATTTTCAAGTCAAACCTTCACGGTCAAAAGTGAGATTGACAAGATTATACTAAAAAGACTTTGCTTCTCTTTTCATCTTTTTGAAATAGAAAAGGATGTGTATAAATTTAATGATTTTTAGTGATGGACAATTTCTTATTCTATATTCTTTATTGACTTCGTTTTAACCTTACACGGCTTTGAAAATTACAGTTTTTTTTCAAAGAAATATCAAGAGTAAAATTTTCGAAAACCTTAGATCCAGCATTCTGTAATAGCAACGTCGGAAAACTGGCGATACGAAGACGGAACTGACCTCTCGGGTGATTACGTAGTTAGCGAAAGAGACAGAGCACAGAGGCCACGACAAATCTCGTCGAACTAGTAACTTCCCTTATAGAATTACACTCCAGTCCAGCTTAATCATTCTTAACTTCCATTTGAGCCTTACAAGATATCTTATCTTGTCCAAAGTCTATTGTTACAGTGAAATCATAAACAGGGCCAGCCCTTAAATAATAGCTTACATTTTCATCGCCAAATGTTGATATTAATCTGCGAGTCGAGCATTCGTTACCAGTCTTGTATTACAACATTCTATGTGATTCATTGTGAACTGATTTGCTGGAGAAATATTTAATTGTTTTGGAAATGGAGGCTGTATATAGGAGTAGCCTTTTCATACCATTATGTATTAAGTATGTATTTATATGTATGTAAGCATGTTAAGCTAATTTATTTGTTATGGTTGTGAGTTTTGTAGTTTTTTATTTCTTTTTTGTTTTTAATGTTACCTATATTAAGTATTACTCAGGAAAAGTGGAGTAAAATTGTGACAGACTGGTACCCCAGAGATGGAAAAAGGAAACGGGGAAGACAAGTTAAGAGATGGGAAGATGAGTTGAAGCTTACAGCGGGCCCTTACTGGAGAAGGGTTGCCAGAGATAGAACACAATGGAAAACGTTAGAGGAGGCCTTTGCCAAAAGGCACACTGAGCTTAGAGATATCATCTAAAAGAGGAAAACAAACACTTCAAAACAGATGGAAGTTCAGGATAGAGGGCTTATTGATTGATTGATTGATATTAAGTATTTTGTGAATTTTAAATTTAAAAACATATAAATTTGAGATATAAAAATGCCAGAATCGATAATATCGAGATATCAGAATAGATAATTTTTTTATTAAAAAAAATGTTACCTTGCTGAGTTTCTTGCCGGTTCTTCTCAGTTGAAGGCTGACTTCCAAACCGGTAGTAGCTTCAGTAACATTAAATTTGACCTTCATAAGTGCCCTCTACGGGCCTTAAACTGAATAAGTGGTTTAGAATTTTTAAGATTTTTTTTAATTATGTAATCTACTAATATTATAAATGCGAAAGTCTGAATGCATGGATGTTTGTTACTCTTTCACGCAAAAACTACCTAACGGTTTTGGCTGAAACTTGGCACATATATAGAAAATGCCCTGGAATAACACATAGGATACTTTTTGTGCCGGGAAAATGTTACATCCCTCGGGGACGCGGGTGAAGCCGTGGGGGACAGATAAATAGAGCAAGATAGAATGGGATCCCGAACAGTTCCGAACAATCCCGATTACAGCCGACCTGATCCAGTACTACGTAACAAATTTTCAATAAATCGACCGTGATATTTCTTAAATAACAATCTTACATTTTCAATCACCAATAAAAATCTTCCCAATTTTTTGCTTTGTTTGTAACTACGAGTATTTTAACCGTCTGTCAGTTTTTGTTCGAGAAAAAACTCGCTCACGACAATACGAAATATGATGTAAGTATTACCAATTTGATAATCATTGTTATGTAACAGATTCATTTTGATAAGAGGAAAAGATGATCACTATTCTGTTCGTGTTTTATTTTTGTCTGCATGTCTATTAATTATGTAGTTCGTTATTTGTTTGTTCATTTAAGGGGTCCTTATACACTGACGTTTTGTTGGTGATTTTATCAGCGAGGCCAGTACTGTGCGCCAGTATAATAATTAGGAAAGTTTTTAGGATATTTATTTTTGGCTTTAATTTTTTATTCCCTCAAAACCTTATTCGTAAAGTTTTTGTAGTATATCAGTTACCTGGTAGCCATACTACAAGCAGTACACTCTGCTTAACTTGGGATCAGGTAACCATGTGTGAATAATGTATTGGGATATTTATTATTTATATTATAAAATATAAGTAACTAATACCTTATTTTGAATGATGAATTAATATGAACTAGCTGACCAGGCTAACAAGTATCTAGGTTATAAACAAGTTTCATCTAAATCCGTATAGACGTCCTTGCGTGAAAGATACTTACGAAGTTTCGAATTTATACCTAATACTAGCTATCCCCCGCGGTTTCGACCGCGTTTGTCAATATCATATATAGCCTATGACCTAAGAAAAATTCCGCGTCGAATGGTAGCAGTCCCATTCCGATATGTTCAGTAGTTTTGTGGTCATGGTGCGTCAAAGGACCCTATTTTGCTTGTCCCTCGCGGTTCAACTCTCGTTCCCGAGGGATGCCACGTTTTCCCGGGATAAAAAATAGCCTATATGTTATTCCAGGATATGCTTTATCTATGTACCAAGTTGCATCTGAATCCGTTTGGTAGTTTTTGGGTGAAAGAGTAACAAACAGCCATACATACAAACTTTCGGATTTATAACATTAGTAGAATAAAAGATAAGAAGGTGATTATTACGATTCTGCAGTTAGTTTTTGAACTGTTATATCATGAACACTTCCGCCGTAGTTAACCACCAGTCCGCCATCTTGGATGGGTGCTAACGTTTTTATGAATAAAATAATAATACATCGATTGCTCATTCGCTCACAACAGCCTTGAGGTTAGGGTACGTTCACATTAGTTCGTTCAACCGAGAATCGACCGAAAAAATAGATCTTTCGGATTCTGATAACAGATATTTTTTCTAAATACAATTAAGTTATTAATCACATATCTGATTACTCATTATGTTTATTTTATTTTAGGCATATTACTTTTATTGAACACTTGTCGTCGCCCGCGGCTTTACCTGCATTCCCGAGGGATGTTGTATTTTCCCGGGATAAAAATTACCATATGTGTTAATCCAGGCTATGAACTATCTATGTGCCAAGTTTCATTTAAATCTGACAAATCATTTTTGTGTGAATGAGTATCAAAGACCTATGCATTCTCACAATCTTTCGCATTTATAATATACTAGCTGTCCCCCGCGGTTTTACCCGCGTTTCCGTGGGATGTCACATGTATGATACATAAAAACCTTCCTCTTCAATCACTCTATCTATTAAAAAAAGTTTAACGCATTCAAATCCGTTGCGTAGTTTTAAAGATTTAAGCATACATAGGGATATAGGGACAGTGAAAGCGACTTTGTTTAATACTATGTAGTGATGATAGGATATTTTACTCATCTTTTTCTTAACTCTGGCGTTGCAAATATCAATAAATAATGGAGTTTTTTTACCGTTGAACTATTTTGATACGTATTAGAAGACCAGAAGGTAATTTCTGTTCCAATAAAATTCTTTAATTAAGATAATTATAGTTCTTTATGAATGAAGCAGTTTAAATTGATTATAGTCTTTTACTTGGAACATGATGAAATGTTTCTTTTCTTTTTTTTTATGCCAAGTAGGCCGACAAGCAGACGGTCTACCTGGGGCTCGATTCTGTAAGGAAAATGACACTAGCTCGAGGATGTTTCGTCGCGGTCTCTGTACTCTGTCTCTTTCGCTAACTACGCAATCACGCGAAAGGTAAGCTCTCCGAGCCCTCCGTGCGGTGGCTCGCCGACGAAGTTTGTATTAGCTGAATAAGGGGGCTGATAAGTGTTCGTCGTCGCCTATGGACATATGCATCATCAGGGATCGCCAAAGCGTTGTCGACCCTGAGACGTGAAGTTGTTCAGTCTCATGTGCTTGTTATTTTACCGGCACACGTTTTTTAATTCTAGTATTTTGATAATATATAGATAATCAGCTTTCGTCACGGGATGAAACCGTGTTCTTAAAGCATGTTACATTTGCTAGGGAAAATATCTGATTGAAAATATCAATATGATAACTGATTGATGTGCCAAGTTTCATCCAAATCAGTTTAGTAGCTTCTGCATACATCCTCACAATTTTTTCAATCAATATTATTAGTAAGATAAAGAGACTAGTTACCTACTTTAAGATGTAGAGCTCTTAGTGCAGAATTTGTTCGGGAAGTACTACCTTACACATTTCCGCCGTGAAGCAGTGTGTTTCGGTTAGAAAGGTAAGGGGACGGTGAAATTACAGGCACAGAAAGACTTAACAACCTCAGCCTAAATTGCTGATACCAAATAATATAATGACAAATTTATTTCATCGAACAAACTTATAATATTCGATTATAGCTTACCACTGCAATGTGTAAGCATGTTAACTCTTCCAGTTCAGATCTATTCAACTAATACAAACTTCGTCAATGTAACGATGCTTTGGAAACGGACCTCTCACGTGAGCCGTAGTTAGCGAAAGAGACAGGGCATAGACAACGTGTTAGAGCGTCCAGCCAGTGTCAATTACCTTACAGAATCGCAATCCCAGTGTAGAAATAAAAACTAAATTATTAAGTATCACGCTCGGAGTGCCATCGACCGGACTGCGTGATCAGAATTTGAACCTGATCATAAAATTTTATATGTACTATTATTATAGAAGCTCTTGGGTATAGGATGTGTTTATTATTTGTAAGAGAATAGTGGAATAACTGTTTTAAATTTAATATTGGAATTTTAATTAAATTATTGGAATAATTAATAAATAAATAAATATCCTAGGACATTCTTTACACACGGCCATCTGGTCCCAAACTAAGCAGAGCTTGTACTATGGAAACCAGATAACTGATATACTACATATACTACTTTTTTTTTTTTTTTTTTTTCTAAATACATACTTATATAGATATTTACACCCAGACACAGAACAAACAGACATGTTCATGCACACAAATGTTTGTCCTGGGTGGGAATCGAACCCGCGACCGTAGGTTTGGCAGTCAGAGTCATTAATTAAATGGGTCCAACTTCAATGTATGTACTTTCCAATTAAAAATAATTATACAAATTGCCCTACTCTGTGTAAGTAATAAGTAAGTGAATACACGTACAGGTTGACTAGATCCTTCATATTTTTGAAGGTAAAAAAAATCAACATTTTTTATTTAAACCATGATTATTTTTTTTTTTATCTGAATCGCCTCGATGATCGAGTGGTATAAATCTCGGCTTAACACTTGGCGGTCCTGGGTTCAATTACCAGGTTGGGTAAAGTAATAATAGAACTTCGTTTCGAAATGGTTACCTGTAGCCAGAGTCTGGTAATGTGTAACAAACCGTGGTTTTATATTTCGCATAAAAGACACTACAAAAAATATTTTTACATCTTATTGGTAAAAAAACTCCAAAGCAGGACTTCCCAACCAAGGGGGTACGCTCGCCAAGGGGAAATGTCAGGGGGGAGGGGGGCGTAATAGGTACGTTTGCATTTACGAAAAAAAAGCGAGAAAACTAAGAATTGTAAATGCTAAAGTAAGTAATGATTTTTAAGTGTACTATTTTAGTAAAGATCCTTAATAAATAAATATATTGTATCCGTACCTATTTAAAATTCAAATAAATAATAAAAAAAATATAAAAAAAAAATGTTATATATTTTTGTTGAAACTTAAGGAAGGCATGAACATTTTTTTTGTTTCGGGGAGGCTCGGTGAAATAAAAGTTAGGAAGCCCTTATTCAGCTAATACAAACTTCGTCGGCGAGCCGCTTCACGGAGGCCTCGGAGAGCTTACCTCTCACGTGATTTGTAGTATTAGCAAGCGACAGAGACAAAGCATAGAGGCCGCCCAGAATCGAGCCCCTACTCTAAAGCATCAATGATTGTTTTGACTTCAGCCTGTACACTGTAAGGAAGCCGGATGATGCGATGTGTAATCGAATTAGAGAAGGATATAATAATCGATTCATATAATTGCTCGAGAATGTGCATACCTACATTTAACTCTCGTTACGCCAATATTTTTGCTCGGTTTAAGGAATTTTCTCAAAAGAACATTACATAGTTCACTTTATATGAAAAACTTTATACAACTGCAATATGTGTGTATGTGTTACATTTGTTATTTGATATGTCGGTTTTATGGTTAACATTACAGTTAAAAGGTACATTTTAGATGTTCATTGTTATTGAATCATGAAAACTTTTCAATAAATTATGAAAATAAAAAAAAAAAAATCTGCTCTACACCAAATTATCTTTGCAACAATATAATACTGAAATTTTTGGTTTGAAGCAGTTCTTTTTAATTTTTAATTTTACACCTGATGGTAAGTGGTCACTTCGTATAGACATTATAGATTGATAACAGTCTGTTACTAGATTCATTTCGGAGAGTGTGCGCAGGAGTTACACGACCTCTTACCCCCTGCTCCGTTTCACTTGCGGGCGACTAGGCGCCGGCTGGGGTTCCATCCTTTTGTTGTTGATATTCCGTTTATCCGCACGAAGCGTTTTGCTTCCTCTTTCATTATGCGGACAGCAAAGGAGTGGAACTTATTGCCGGCGTCAGTTTTTCCCGATTCATACAATCTCGGAGTCTTTAAGGCAAGAGTGAATAGGCATTACTTGAGTTCGCGTGTACCATCCTCGACTGCATCGTCACTTTCCATCAGGTGAGATCTAGTCAAATGCGCTCAAGTTTTTTTTATATAAAAAAATATATATATTGTATTCTTACAACATAATGTTTTTAAACACTTCAGTTTTATTTATGGGTTATAGATTGGTGAAAAAACATCGTAATTAATTAGAGTTGAACTTTATCATTGTATTTAACAGCGGTTTATGCTATCGTTATTTTTAATTACAAACTCGTGCTGAAGTTAATAACAGATATATATGTCTACAGATAATTATTGATAGTTAGAAAATTGTTAAATAATACTAATAAACTACCTATAGTTATAATAAAATGTTGTAACATCCAGCTTGGTATTTAAAGGAAAAAAATATCTATAATTGCCTTGTTATTTTCCTTTTATAAGACCTTAGGTTACGCCTCGCGGTTTTGTCCGCGTTCCCGAGAGCCCTATGTGTTCTTAATAAATGATAAATGTATTATATACTACCTGTCCCCCGTGGATTTACCCGCATTCCCGAAAAAGTAGCCTATATGTTACATAGAGATAGATAGAGCATTTTGATACATAGGTGGCCATATTGTACCTAAATCCGTTTAGTAGGTTTTGCGTAAAAGAGTAACAAACATCTATAACATACAAACTTTCACACTTATAATATTAGTAGGATGTGTGTTATTGAAGAATTATAAAATTATACTTACTGTTTTTTTTCTAAATATATACATTAGCACCCAGACACAGAACAAACATACATATTCATGCACACAAATGTTTGTCCTGGATGGGAATCAAACTCACGTGTGACATGGGAGTCGGCTAGTCCGTCTAATATATGCTATCTCTCTACTACATTTTATCTAAATTCATTGAGCCGTTTACGCGTCGCGATAATCAAACTTTTACATTGACTTAATTTTAATTATTTTGTGTCACAAACTGTCAATTATTTTTCAACCCAATCCAAATGTTTGCTGTCACTTCTGTAGTTTATTAACCTCTTTGGTATACCTAAATAAATAACGCAGCAAATCTTACGAATAAAATAACAATAAAAAGACAACCTTTTTAGGTTATCTACGGAACTAGCGTTGCCATGGCGACAGAGAACGATAGGTTTCTCCATAAATCAGATAATACATCAATAAAACATAGTGATACACAACATACATCTATGTAAACAAACACTGTATTGTACTTCTAGTTTTGGGACGCTAAAATGTTGCTGAAGTAATGCTGTTGAATACCCCGTTTGAAAGGGGAAATATTATGGTGTAAGCTTGTGTCTTTACCCTCAATATGAGTTTAAAAGTGTAATAAACAATCCTAATCCTGAACAAAATAAATACTTAATACTAAAACTAATTGAAATATTTTATTAAGTTATTAATAAAATTCTTAAACATCAAATAGAAATGTATGTATTTAAAAAGTAGTATGTACAAATATCTGAAAATATTAAATTATTTTTAATATTACATAATTAATTTTTTTTTACAATGATTTAATTAAATAAGAATTATAATAACTTTTTGGGTTTGGCTTAATTTTTAACAATTTTGGTTTTTAGTGCGATGTTTAAAAGTAAACATTTTAGGCGTCACAAAACTAGCATACGAAGCATTTGCGTGATCTGTCGCACTTATTACTTTACAGACGCATAAAACACGCTTGTGATGCCAGAGTCTAAATGTTCTGCGCTTAAATACGTTTTTACTTTAGTTTAACTTATTGTATCGATATGATTGTATACTTATATTCATTTTAAAACCATCTATTCTATTACAAAAGTAACTTGATACCAAATCTCATCAAAGTCGCTGCAGCCATTACGGATGTGAGAGATTGGAGAGACGCGAGCATTGGAATTAATTATATTAACACTAGCTCTAAAACCGCAGCTAGTCCTGCGGTTTTACCAGCGTTTTTAAGGATGAAGAATATTAATTGAGACAAAAGGTAGCCCCAAGATACAACCCATCTCTTTAAGAAATTCCATCATCATCCGTTCATCTGTTTAACCGTGAAAATGTAACAAATAAATAGACAGTTTCCAATTTATAATAATAGTAAGGCCCCGTTGGATCCCGTTCATACTGGCCCCGAAAAATAAAGTATAAAAAAAAACATGCACAAAATAAAAAAAATTAGCAACATCATAATGAAATTGTCAAACACTTGACGAAGTATGATGCAGCGTGACCTTCAACCCTCGCCTATGTGTGCTTGATCAAAGAATAAAAATGTCATGCAATATTTAATCTCATCAAACCTTTTTACGAACATCTTCAAGCTATTTATAAGAATAATAGCTTTATGCTGTTCGTTTGTAAGAGCATCACTGAAGAAGCCCTAGACTAATATGGCATTTGGTAAAAAAGTACGAAGAGAGATAGGGAATGAAAAATTAAAAGTCTCCCAGAAAATTAGAAAATTTGCGATGAATTTAAAGTGGTATAGGCAATGGGATTTTTGTTAAAAAAAATTGGACAATGTCAGTCAGGTCAACCTATAATTTAATATTTTAAATGCGAATAGAAAGTGAGTATTTTTGTTTATTTGCTTGATTGTTATGCTTTTAAAACGTGCAACAATTTTGCACATGTAGCCTATGTTATGGAGAGATTGCATTATGGATTTTGTATCTATTTTAACGCGAGTGAAACCACGGGTGGAAGTTAGTATTCAAATTAATTCAATTTTTTGAAGAACCTAGGACTTCTAATATACCAAATTTTAAAAATCTAATATCTTCGTGGGTAGGATTTTTTTACATGTACATAGTTATGTCTAAAGTCTTGGCGGGCGCACTGCCGAGCTCCCTGATTTCTTTCGCAATGATTGATGTCGTAATCAAGCTAATAATTTTAGAGGCAGGCCGCTCGTAATTTTGTTGTCAAGTTTTGCTTCTCGCCGTGAAATTTTAATTAATTAATTTCCATTTGTTCCTTCAATTATTGTTATTTTCAATTCAACTTGCAATAATCATTTTTTAGATACACTATATAAGCTTAGAATTTAAACAGAAATTCTGAGTTAGCTCTTAGTGCAGAGTTCGTCCGGGGAAGTACTACCACCTTACCCATTTCCACCGTGAAGCAGTAGTGCACTTGTAATGCTGTGTTTCGGTTAGAAAGGTAAGGGGGCCGGTGAAATTACAGGCACATGAGACTTAACAGCTTCACGTCTCGGGGTCGACAACGCATTGGCGATGCCCCCAGTGTTGCAAATGTCCATAGACGGCGGTGACCACATACCATCAGGTGGACCGTCTGCTTGTTTGTCGACCCATAAAAAGAAAAAAAAGACTATTTTGGGCTTACTTACACCATGGTACGTATGATGATACGGTCAAAGGTGGTGATCACATAAAGCTTAGAAGAGAACTCTCTATGAACCTTAGACTTAACTAGGTACTAGTACTTAACTAGTACTAATAGTTAAGTACTAGTAGTTAAGTACTAGTACCTAACTAGGTTTTAAGTGTACCTTCCAGAAAACAGTAATTGAAACTTGGCGGTAGATTTTCATCTCGAAGCTTAGTATTAATAGGTACATTTTTAAATGACTAATCACTATTTATTGTATTTTCCGTTATAATGAAGAACTCAAAAACGACTGGAGTGATTTTAATAATTCTTTAATTTTAAATTATTAATGACTTTTAATTATTTAATAAGAAAGGTAATTTATCCAAAAGTAACATAGGCTTTATTATGAACCCGAGATACATCAGATCTTTCAAGAATGCTGGTGAAGCTTCGAGACGGAAGCTAGGTAATATTAGAAAAAGAAATGATATGTCAAGTATTTTTGTATTCTATGTAATGAATAAACTCAAAACTACTAGACCGATTGTAATCATTCTTACAATATTAGAAAGCTAATTTACCAGTAGTAGCATATGCTATGTTGTGAACCCGGAATACCTCAGATCTTTTAGGAACGCGGGTGAAACCGCGAGATGGAAGCTAGTCAGTTATTTGTAATTAATAAACTCTAGAACTACTGGTGATTTTAATAATTCTTTGACTAATTGAAAGCTATTTTACTATAAGTGACCTAGATTCTGTTATGATCCCGGTGTATATTTCTAGTTACTTACTTGACAATTTGTGACATTAGAGTTTTGGGGGACTTGGAGTGCTAAAATACAGGCCTAGGCTTAGTTTAGACTCCAGATCTCCCACAAATTACTACCTATGAATTGTAAAACTTTTCTCAATTTTATTTACCTAATGTTGTAATTTGTGGAAATAAATAAACGCATTTTTTTTTTAATTAGATCCATCTTGAAAGGTAGTTCTAAATAGAACCTCCTTCGTTTTCTATAAAAACTTTAGAGAAGCGTTCTGATAGTCGCATCGTTAATTGTAATTCCACACCTCACATTAAATTCAACTTGCTATTTCAATCAACACACCAATTTTCGTAATAGCCAATAAAAACAGAAGCAATAGTGTATAGACTCGACCAATCACTAAGTACGCGGGGGTAATTCTTAAAATCGATTGAGTACCTACACTTGCTCATTACGCATTCACCTCATAGCATTTATGGTAACCGTTGGTAAGGTATACTACCATAATACCCCCCTTAGGTACCGCTTAATTGCCCTACACTATATTTGCATTATGACTTCATAATTTTCCGTGTCGGTCCGCCATTTTGTTCGGTTCCTACGATTATACCCAGATACCACACGCTTGTATAGGTTATTATTTTTTTGTAAGAACTTGTCCGTTTGTTCTGCCAGCGTGTAAATATTTTAATTTGTAAAAATAAAAATAAAAGTGGTAGTTATTTGACTTCCATACTGTAATCTCTGCTTAATGTGTTATCCGTCCGGCCGTGTGAAAGTAATGTTCCGGGATAGTTACTGATTTACGTTTTATTTTTTATTTTTGCTTTTCTTTTAATTGAGTTATTATAGCTATGTATGTATGTAGTATAAGCAAAATAGGGTTCCTTTGACGCGCCATCACCTCAAAACTACTGAAGATATGGGGATGGGACTGCTACCATTCGACGCGGAATTTTTCGTTGATGGTTATAGGCTATATGATATCGATAAATGCGTGTCAAACCGCGGGGGACAGCTAGTAATTAGTTTTTATGGTTTGAGTAGTAAGGTCTCTCAACCGGGAATCTTAAAGAACATATTCTAAATCTTAAAAACCATAATATCGTTTAATATTCATTTCTTATGTAAGAGAGACATAAAAAGTATATCGTTACAAATATGTTATAAGAAAATCCCAGACGACAGCCAAAATATATTGAATCTTCAACGAAAATAAAAACCAGCATTACATATGCTGTCAACAGTCATAATGACAGTCAATAAACTGTCAAAACTATTACAACTTCAACAGTACAAAACAACGACTTACATGTTGATGTAAACTATAGTCTGTCCACTATAAGAAGTCCCTTTAACGGTAAAGAACGTCAATGAAAAATCAACTTCAATTGTTTAGAAATAAGGTTTATCTATTGACTCCATGGTTAAATGTATAATGATCTAAATGAACCTTATCTCAAAGCGAAAGGGTATATTTCTCTATGACATTCTAATATGTCAAAGATAGGGCCATCCGTCTGGATTTTCTCGGATTTGTACTAGTTTAGAGGGTGGCCGGGAAGCGTCCGGAGGGGGTTTTTTTAAAAATAGTCCGGATGTTAAAAATTGATTCAAAATCGTGCACCGCATCCAAATAAAATGTAAACTATACGTATAAAAAGATTATTCAGGCGTGTCCGGAAAAGAGTAGTAGAGCTATTTTAGAGTAGTAGAGCTCTTAGTGCAGAGTTCGTCCGGGGAAGTACTACCACCTTACCCATTTCCGCCGTGAAGCAGTAGTGCAATTGTATTACTGTGTTTCGGTTAGAAAGGTAAGGGGGCCGGTGAAATTACAGGCACATGAGAATTAACAGCTTCACGTCTCGGGGTCGACAACGCATTGGCGATGCTCCTGGTATTGCAAATGTCCATAGGCGGCGGTGACCACTTACCATCAGGTGGACCGTCTGCTTGTTTGTCGGCCTAAGTGACATAAAAAAAAAAAAAAAAAAAAAAAGAATCCCGATTTCACCTAAATGTCCGGAGCTTTTTAAGTTTTTGCCCGGCGTTGGCAGCCCTAGCCAAAGGGGACTTCTTATTTTGGACATATTATAGTGGTTAAGCAATAAAATACGTACGCCGAATACGTTCAATTCACCAATTATTTATTCTGACCACACCTCCATCGGTTAGGGGTCAATGTCTCCACCAATTGACAGTTTTTTTCAAACAGCTGTCAAATTATGACAACGTCAAAATTACAGTTCACCTTGACATTTCAAATGTCAGTTTTGTAATTGGAAATGTCTTTTCTATGTATGATTAAGATCGCATGGAGTATTTGATTTATTACTAGAGATAAGTACTAAAATACAAATATAACATGTAGGTATGTCATCATCTACCTGCCCCCTACTGAGCTAATATAAACTTCGTTGGGTCGCGCAACGAGGCTTCGTAGATCTTACCTCTCACGTGTTTGCTTACTTAGCGACAGAGACAGAGTATTGAGGCCGCGACATCGTTGAGTGTCGTTTTCTTTACAGAATTGAAGCCCTGTTTTTATATTATTTATATTTATATAACTAGATATCCTCCGCAGTTTCATCCGCGTACACCAACAACATACAACGTCTTACAAAATACCCCGTAAAAATATAATTCAGAGAACCAGATATTTAACAGAAAGGCCTACGTACATATTTTACCTAATAATTGTCTACTTTAAAAGTTTTTCTATTTTTCATTCATTAAAATCATTTTTTTTATTTATTTGGGGTATGTTATACAGCGTTACTACGGTTCTTAAATATTATGAATGGACTCGTTATAAGGCCCCATTTAACCTCCTTTCGGCTTTACGGGTAGTTTTGTAACAACCTATATAGCCTATAACCATCTAGGAAAAATTCCGCGTCGAATGGTAGCAGTCGCATCCCGATATGTTCAGTAGTTTTGAGGTGAGGGTGCGTCAAAGGTCCCTATTTTGCTTGTTGTATATGTATAAAGATAAATAATTGATGTGAGTACGATGTATGTTTATATGTTCCCTAGGGACTCTAAAACGGCTAGACTGATTTTTACGGGACTTTCACTGGCAGATAGCTGATTTATAAGGCTATTAATATTGATGTCGGGAAAATTTAACATTCTTAGGGAACACGGATAAAACTGCGAGAGACAGCTCCTATGTTGTAGAATTAAGTCGCTTTGGACATGCATACTATATGAAAGTACAAGTACTCTAATGGCACAGAAAATACACTTTTACTATCGCACCCAACTCGCACCCAATATTAAACTAATGGAGTACAAAAATACCAAACTTTCACCTTTGTAGTAAATTTCACACAACGCCCTTTCTCCTGAATAAAGACAATGGTATTACGGGTAATTATTATGCCAACGACTAAATGTTATGTCGCGAATGAACCATGAAATCGGACTTTCATCATACTGTCCAGATGTCAAAACTTAGAAAGGGATCACGTTGCGAAATTATTTTTTATGTGGTGTATTGAAATGAAAATAGTGAAGTGAAACTTTTTATGGGAGGGCCTTGAAATTGGGACCCGCAACCTATGTGTGACGATATTCAAAAGTGATTGATGAATAATTAAAATGTTTCCCTGTAATACAAAGTTTCACTTCTATCGCGTATCTGTACGACACACCCTGTTTTTTTATTATGTGGTGTAATGAAATAGAAAATATGTTATTCAAAGGCTTTCACAAGCACTTGTGAATAGTCTGAGTCTAATACCAGTTACAATGGCTTTTGACATGTTGGGCACAAGTTTGTTAACTCATATCTAAAAATCATGGCATTATTTATATAATAAATTAATTGAATTCTATAGCTAGACTGAAACAGCAGTTATTCGAAGAAAATGATTCACTTATAGAACACAAGATTTATTATTATCTTGACAGTTACGTCAAATTGTCATAAACAGCTAAGCAGTAACAAAAGAATACGTGACAACAAAAAGTGTTTAACTGAATAGCATTTACTAAAACCATGACTGGGCATTCTTCAATAAGTCTAGTAACACTTCACCCGCAACTACGACAATGATTGCGTGAAGTCTGAGCGTCAAAATCATTGCATTAGTTGTTTAGTCACTGACGCCTCCTCACACCTCACGACACCATGCGACGTCCCATTGTTTCATAATCGCGAATTGTCTGACACTTGATATGCTATTCTATAGTGTTGAATTGAAATTCGAATCATTATTTTTTATGACAGCTGGGATATGAGATCTGATTGTGTTTTCAGTCCCAGTCTTTATAAATACAGAATTAATTGAATTTTGTAAGAGTGTAGCTGTTCTCATGGATGGGTAAGATAGAAACTCAGACTTCAAAGTTTGTAGGTTCAAAACAATTCTTACCTAGGACAAAAGGATGTAAATATCTATATAAATGCCTATTTAGAAAATATATGCAGTTGTTTGGTTTTCATATTATAAGCTCTGCTTAGTTTGGGATCAGATGGCCGTGTGTAAAAGAAAGTTACAGGATATTTATTTATTACAAAGATCTAGTGGATTACAGATTATATTCATGTATTTGAGTTTCGGATCAAATATCTGTGGGTACAGAAATATCCCAGGCTATCTAATTTTATTTTTGTACTGTGTTGTTGATGGCTAGTGAAGAATGCTGCTAACTCATTACGTAATCCAAATTTTGGATGCAAAAGTATTCAAAAAAGGCCAGTCGTGAAAATACTACCAAATCTTTTGTAATAGGTATTCATTTAATCCATCAATGGACAGAAAGATATATGCTTTACTTTACTACACCAACTCAATAATACAATTATGGATTTATCTACGAACTTTTTCACTCGATTCCAAATAGTTTAGATGAAGTATCTAAGCCTTGCTGACGGAATAAACTTTAGCGGATAAAAGTTACATCCTCACATCAAATTTACTAGCTAACGAAAATAATCAACTCCGATTATATACGTCATTACATCATCATTATTATGCAAGAGTAAACAAGACAACGTTAGAATTGATCAATAACGACTTCCAAATATCATAACACTATTCAATTAATTGAATTTCCATCAAACACACAATGGGTAAGGAAAAATAAAAACAAAATGATTGTCTGACGTGTGAGACGAATTAGTAATTTATCTCGGTTAATAATAAAGATACGTGGATCGTGAATTAATATGATAATGTGAAGCCACCCCTACCGCCATTGTAAGCAAATCGGACAGCGTTTTATATCAAAGAGCAAAACAACAAAAAATAATCCCGTGATAGACTCTTTTATGTGTTCCGCAGATTCGCTTACCTTGAATTCAATTTAAGATAATAGTTTTTATGAAGCCTCACATTTTTGCGATTTTTTTGGCAGCGGTTGGAAACAAAGAGCTGAAGATCGAGCTCAGTGGCGTGCCATAGGTGAGGCCTATGTCCAGCAGTGGACGGAGATAGGCTGATGATGATGATGAATATTTTAAATATATTGATTAAGAGTAGTGTTTTATAACTTTTTTATAACTATAATAAGCACCTACTAAACCTCGCCAATTGTTAATAAACAAAAAAAAAATATCGATACAGTAATAGAAGTGAAAACTGTACTTAACTACCAATCATATACCTTATTTACCTTTGGCTATTTATATTTAGATATTGACATCTAGACAGGTTCTGAATAAATACGTTAATGAAGACATTTATGTTCAGTGTACGAATCGAACCCACGCATTCCAACCCTAAAATAACAAAAAAATAAGTACATCTGGCGTTACTCTCACATTAAAGTTGAAGAAATATCGCCAAGCTCGGTTTCCGCCTGCAAAACTTAAGAGCCTTGTGTGCATTCGATTCTAAAAACCAATACGGAACCCTAATATGCTAAAACGGAATACTGAAGCCATATAATTAACTCAAAGCACCTTTCAGCGGTTTTTGTTAGGATATTCGAAACATCCTTCTTCGGGTTCGGTTAGTTCGGGTAAAAAACAAGGTCATCCGAGATTTAGAAGAGCTCAAATAATACGTTACCTTATCTGACGTTCGGATTCTGAAACAAAAAAACTTAGAGTTAGTCAAGCTAGTGATTACATACGAGTTAATTGACTCATTTAAAAACTTATTATTTTTTGATCCCTTTACGTGATCCCAACTGGGAATTATAGCAAAAAACCATTTTCAATATTTAGCGTTTTTGGGTTCATTGAGTACAATGGAGTAAAACGGAACTTTCTGATCCCTTTTCGTGATCCCAACTGGGAATTATAGCAAAAACCTATTTTCGATATTTTACTTATTTTTAGGTTTAATAAATACAATCAAACGAAACGGGAATATTTAATACCTTTTCGTGATCCCAACTGGGAGTTTATGCAAAAACCTATTTTCAATATTTTACTTATTTTTGGGTTTAATAAATACAATCAAACGAAACGGGAATATTTAATACCTTTTCGTGATCCCAACTGGGAGTTTATGCAAAAACCCATTTTCAATATTTTACTTTTTTACGACAATTAAATAAATACAAATTAATACAATCAAGCAAAGCGGGGATAAGGAACTAGTATAAGTTTCAACTGTACTTATTGCATGTTGGGTGGTAACTTAAAAAAACAGTAGTTGCACAATAGATTTAATAATAGCAATATGTATGGTTACAATTATTTTTAATAACTTAATTTTTTTCATCTCAACCTAAATTGGGAGTTATTTTTTATTGCGCCATATTATTATGTTATTGGTAAACCCATTTCAATAGTACCTTTTATAATTGGCTTAATAAGTTGCCTGCTGAGTGAGAAATCGGAAATAACCGCAAATGATTTGAGAATCAACAAAAGCTTTATATTAAACTAGGATCCCCCGCGGTTTTACCCGCATTTCCGTGCGATGTCACATTTTCACGCGATAAAAACCCTATATGTTATTCCAGGATATGTTCTATCTATATGCCAAGTTTCATGGAAATCCGTTCAGTAGTTTTTCGGTGAAAGAGTAACAAACATCCATACTCACAAATATTCGCATTTATAATATTTGTGGGATATCAAGATCTTATTTGCCCCTTTTGACAGTTAAGAGTGTTATGAAAAATCAACCTTATGCCTTGATAACAAAGTTCACTATCCAATTAACAATCAAGCGATCCACCTTATCTTTAATGCAATGATGACGATTTTTCAAAACACTTTTTGCTGTCGAACCGGGCCTTGTCGATTACTTTAGAGGATCAATTTAGCACAAAGTAGAAATACTTCTTTCACTTTGATTTGAAAATTGCGTACTAGAATTAGAAAGGTTTTTAATATTGTAATCAAATTTTGAATAAAAAATTGTAGAAGAGGCTTTTAGTGCAGAGTTCGTGCGGGGAAGTACTACCTTACCCATTTCTGCCGTGAAGCAGTAGTGCACTTGTATTACTGTGTTTCGGTTAGAAACGTATGGGCGGTGACAATACAGGCGCATGAGACTTAACAACTTCATGTCAGGGTCGACAGGGCATTGGCGTTGCCCCTGGTGTTGCAAATGTCTATAGGCGGTGGTGACCAGTTACCATCAGAAGGAGCGTATGTTTGTCGGCCCAAGTAGTATTTGTATATCTTGAGGCATCCACTATGCTTAGAATCCGCCAGAATGATATCGATTTTAAATAATAAATATCCTGGGACATTCTGTTTACACACGGCCATCTGGTCCCAAACTAAGCAGAGCTTGTACTATGGAAACCAGAATAACTGATATACTACTTTTTATTTTTCTAAATACATACAATATAGATATTTACAACCAGACACAGAACAAACAGACATGTTCATGCACACAAATGTTTGTCCTGGGTGGGAATCGAACCCGCGACCTTCGACTTGGCAGTCAGAGGCGCTAACCACCAAGCCAATTGGCCTGTAGGCTTTTTTATTTACTGAATCCCTACTAATATTATAAATGTTAATGTAAGTTTATTTGTTACGCTTTCATTTTTCTACTTAACCGATCATCATGAAACTTTGTACACATATTCTTGGAGGTATTAGAAGTGACATAGGATACTTTTTGTGTTGGGAAAATGTTACATCCCTAGACAGCGCGAGTGAAACCGCGAGGGCTAGTAAGTAATAATCTAGAAAACTCCATTTTAACCTTTAACTATGAGTGAAATTGAACGCAAAAAACACAGTACAAACACAATTTTGCTCAATTGACCTCAGATTATACAAGTGCCATTCGAGTGTTCCATTCTAGCCAAACATTGAAAAGTAAGCGTGGCACACATACTCGCCACGTGGTTACGCTGACCGACATCGGATTACACGTATGTAGGTAATTATTGTGGAGCTGACATTACACGCATGTATCATGCCTAGAAGTAACTTGGTTTTCTTTTTTTTTTCTATGCTACATGAGCAGGCGGACGGTCCACCTGATTGTAGCTACAGCCTATGGACATTTGCAACATCAGGGGCATCGCCAATGCGTTGTCGACCCTGAGACGTGAGTTTTTGCAACACAACCAACAAAACAACCCTGCAAAAATCTCTTTACACCCTTCTTGAAAATCCCCCACTGTACTCACTTGGGAAAACCACGGTGGGGAGCTCATTCCACAACGACATTCGGTTCTACGTAAAAAAAACGTGTGTGTGTACTTATGAACGAACGTAATTTATACTCGGAATTATTGGGAAAACTGCACTAAAAGCATTTGTCATTACTATTCAGTCGTGATAATGATTTTTGTAAGTAGTGTCCAAACCATTTTTGACGTTTTGAGGTTAATATTGACATTTCTCACTGACAGTTGCGATTTGTGCGATGTTCCGTAGAGACAGTTATCAGCTAACTTCATCATGTCGCTTTTTGGCTGTCGGTGTGCGTTCGCACACCAAAAATGTTACTCTCATAATTTTTTCTAAACATGAAAAAAGAAGTATAACTTTGTGTAGGAGCGAGGTATGATACTCCTCCATTTAAAAGGGAAGATCTTCCGCCAGGCTAGGTGATCATGCCTGGGGACCGCGGTCCACCTGTTGATGTTGGATGCTTCTATATATGTCAAATCCTGAGAGAATCTCGATATCGCGATGTAGGCTTCTCGCATGTTTCTATTTACTCACAGATGTCACCATGATAAATATATAGTATACGCTCTGGATTACCACTCAGGGTACTTCTTTATCGACATCCAAATAATTTTACTCAACCTCGTGCTATAACCTAAAAATATCACGTTCACACCACATCTAGTTACTATAGATCAATGGAAATCAGCAATTATTCGAAGCACATGAACTATTGCCAACGCCGCTTGTATTTCGGACACCAGGTGTCTCTGTTACTATGTTAATATACCAGTACTTAATATAATTCATATTTACGTTATATAAAAACATTATTTTGCAATGTACGTGCGTTTAGATTTAATAAGCTGGTAGTGAAATGTGTTCGTGGAACATTTTGTAACTTTTTCTTAGTATGTATTTCTTTTTTATATGCCGATAAACATGCAGGCGGTCCACTTTGTAAGTGGTCACCGCCAGCTATGGACATTTGCAACATCAAAGGGATCGCCAATGCGTTGTCGTCCCTGAGACGTGAAGTTGTTAAGTCTCATGTGCCTGTAATAAAATAGGCTATATTTTTTTTATTCGTTAAGAGCCGATAAACAGATAGACGATCCTCCTGGTAAGTGGTCACCGCAGCCTAAAACCATTTGCAACTCCAAAGGGATCGCCAATGCGTTGTCGTCCCTGAGACGTAAAGTTGTTAAGTCTCATGTGCCTGTAATTTCACCGGCCCCCTTACCTTTCTAACCGAAACACAGTAATACAAGTGCACTACTGCTTCATGACGGAAGTGGTTATGGTGGTAATACTTCACGGATGAACTCTGCACTTAAAGCTCTACTACTTCAAAAACTAACACTACTTCTAACGTAACATAAAACAATTACATAATACGTGGTCCAAGAGCTCTACTTCTTCTGAAACTACTGCTGAACTCTTAAATGGTGCTGTTAGATCATGCAAATGTTCTTTCAAGGAAGAGAATAGTAGCTCTTAGTACAGAGTTCATACGGGGAAGTACTACCACCTTACCCATTTCCGCCGTGAAGCAGTAGTACCGGTGAAATTACAGACATATGAGACTTAACAACTTCAAGTCTCAGGGTTGACAACGCTTTAGCGATGCCTCCTGGTTGCAAATGCCCATTGATGGCGGTGACCACTTACCAGGTGGACCGTCTGCTTGTTTGTCGGTCAATAAGTATAAAAAAAATATTCAAAACCCTGCATTTGGGTGTAATAATTACGTACCGCTTTTAGGATTAAATTTTCTATCAACGAACGGTGCCACGAATCAAATGATAATTAAGCTAAGTGCGGTCAAGTCACGATTGAGCGAAGGTCTAAAGAGTCACTGTCACTATCTCTTTTATTTGTTAACGGAGTTAGATATGCGTAGTGAGGATACGACTTTGGAATTCGAATTAGAATTGCGTGGTGAAGTATCGAAAAATTGTGTAAAAGAAAAAAAAATGTCGGACATTGATGACACGTTATAATTCTCTAAAAATTAAATTAATGGTATTAAAAAAACAATTGAGATCAGTTCGTTTCAAAGCCATAGGAGCTTAACCTTAAGAGAAAAGGCGCCTTACCTATTCTATAATATACTAATATTATAAAGAGGAAAGATTTGTATGTAAGTATGTTTGTTACTCTTTCACGCAAAAACTACTAAACGGATGTAACTTGGCACATAGATTAGAGCATATCCTGGAATAACATATAGGCTACTTTTTATCACGGGAAAATGTGATATCCCTCGGGAACGCGGGTAAAACAGGGGGGGACAGCTAGTTTTTAAGATATTTCATTAATTTATTTAACAACTGACTTGCCCTTAAAGGTGTAAAAAAAAACAGAATAAACATTATCGTATCCGGTACATATTCTGTCGGTGTGCCAAATTTCATGCAAATCGGTTCAGTTTATGCGTAATTACGAGTATGCATACAAACATTTATATTTACAATTTTGTGTCCCACCAGATTTTTCAATCTTTTCAGTTATCTTTTTATTTATTTTTCATTGTATGCAATACCAACATTATCCTTACAATCGACTAAAATATTTTTGACAAATATTCCATCACTCCACTAACTAATCCATCAAAAAACAACCTACACCAGCAATTATACACTGTCATCAAAATCCGACAACGTATAATATCCGAAAAACGGCAAAAGAAAGTCAGCAATAAAATGTCGAAAGAAAACGAATATAATCCACTTATACACCACGTGATCTGATTGTATGACCTCCTTACATTAAACGTGATGATGTGGGCGAACAGAACCGATATGTACACTGACCGATTGACCTATCACTAGTCATTAACGTGGAAATTGGAGGGCAAGCTAGATAATGTTACTTTCATTATATTTGATGGTCGGAACGTTAGAACATTTTTTTACTAGATGAGGCTTGTTTGACTACAATCACACTAAGGTAGGTGATGATGTTGACAAAGGAGGTAAGCCCACAAAACTTAGAAGAGACGTTTGTTGATTATCATCACAATAGTGTTAAGTGATGATGAAGCCTTGATTGTATGAAAATAGGTAAGGTATGGATGTTGATCAGGGATTTCTTACACCGGATTGGAAGTAAGGAGACGACATGAGCAAAACCATATCCAATAGGACAAGAGGCTGGTCATGACGGACATGGCAAATTGGCAACTTATTACTTCATAAGCCACCTCCATTTCATGGGCATCTAATGATAGGTTTTTCCAAGCAGCATACATGACGACAATTTTATTTATTTTATGGCTTTAAAACGACTTTTAATTGATTTTTAAGAATATGGACTACTACCCTGGATTGAAAATACCCTACATAATTAGTTACTAATACAACTATTGGTGACAATGACACCAAATATGTTAATGTATGAGACACCATGTTAAACCTTGTCTCAACCGTTTAATTATGGTGAAGTTACTAGTCAGATTGTATACAGGTCGATGTTAAGGTTTGGTGGTAGTTTCAGTAACTTTAAAATTGACCTTCATAAGTACCCGCCGTGGGCCTGAACTGAATAAATTGTATTGATTTTTTTTATCAACGTACGTAACGTTTACGTAAAACTAATCTAGATTGTAAAAATTTTAATGACAAACTACTATCTTGATTGTAACGTGAAATAGTGCCATATTGCTCCAGGGAATGCTCTATTTATGTGCTAAGTTTCATGCAAATACCTTCTGTTGTTTTAGCGTGAAATAGTAACAAACATCACATCTTTATAAACTTTCGTATTTATCTTTATATTATCACGCCAGAACGGCAGAATGGATTTAAATGAAATTTAGCATAGAGATAGATTATATTCTGGATTAGAAGATAGGCTATGTATATCGGGAATATATAACTTCCCTCGGAAACGCGGGGGACAGGTAAACAATTATCTTCTATATACAATTAAGCAAAACATTCCTTTGACGCACGATCACCTCAAAACTACTGAACATACCGGGATGGGACTGCTACCATTCGACGCGGATTTTTTCCTAGATGATTATAGGCTATATATGATATCGATAAACGCGGGTGAAACCGCGGCGCTGTAAGTATGTTTGTTACTCTTTCTCGCAAAAACTACGATACGGATATGGATGAAACTTGGCACATAGATAGAACATATCCTGGAATAACATCTGGGCTACTTTTTATCCCGGGAAAATGTGATATCCCTCGGGAACGCGGGTAAAGCCGCGGGAGACAACACTAGCTGTATTGGATAAAACAAGTCAGGTGTTCAATGCACTAAACAAGTGTTCCTTATTAAGAAACAAAGTGAAATGTCAACTACATGAGCTTTGTGATAATCGTAATTTATTTTTGCTCGTTAAATATAGCTTGTATATAGCAAAGTAGCACCCGTCCGCCCACTAGAGGCAGTATAAGGAATATCTAGGCAAATAAATCGGTAGTATTAATTCCAGAACAAAATACCGGTTCATAATTGGCAAAAATAATATTAATGAGTGCCAGTTGATACCTTGACTGCCAAAACTCTCACTAGTCCATATTCTATTCCCACCCAGGATAATTCGTGTGCGTGAACATGTCTGTTTGTTCTGTCTCTGGGTGTAAATATCTATATGAGTATACATTTCGAAAAAAAAAACAGTTATCTGGTTTCCATAGTAGCTCTGTTAGGGATCAGGTGGCCATGAGGCACAAAGGCGTTGTCGACCTTATGACGTGAAGTTGTTAATTCTCATGTGCCTTTAATGTCACCGGCCTTACCTTTCTAACCGAAACACAGTAAGTGCACTACTGCTTCGCTGCGAAAATGTGTAAAGTGGTACCTTAAACGAACTCTGCACAGCTATAATACTTCTAAATTCTAATCTTAGCCGGTTTTTATTTGACAGTTAGTCAACAGACTATAAATAATAGTCTGCCACAGACCTCATACTGGTTCTTCATTAAATAGAGATTTAATCTGTGATTAGCCTAAAAATGTCCATGAGTCTTGCAATAAATCGATTGTTTTAATTTCCATTGTTCAAAACTAGTCCGGCCATATCAAGAGTTATTGGGTTAATAAACTGCTGGACAGTCTGGTCAACTCCTGAATGACAGAGCGTGATGATAGCGGCCTTGGGTTAGTAAGAAGTTTCGTTGCAGTTGTACTACTTGTTTGTGTACTCATTAGATACTCGTTTTAAACTCGATTGCAACTCGATTTAAAGTTTAAAAAAAATTGAAATTTGAATCCTATCTTACTATTATAAATGCTTAAGTTTGTGAGGATGGACGTATGGATGGTTGTTACACTTTCACGCGAAAACTACCGAACAGATTTGGATGACACTTGGCTCATAGATAAAGCAGGTTAAAAATAACTGCGTGGATAAAAAAATATTAGTCTTCTAGCTCTCCGGAGCAGTTTCACCCTCGTTACCAAAGGATGTTACATTTTATCCGGATTAAAAGTATCATATATATTTATCCAGGTTATAAACTATATATATGCCAAACTTCATCCAAATCTGCCCAGTAGTTTTAGCGTAAAAAGTATCCCTACATCACAAACTTTCTCATTTATAATCTACTAGCTGTTCCCTGCCACGTTTCGCTGTAGCACATTGTGATTAAATGGTTGAGAAATGAGAAACAAAACAAAGACGGTCGCGGATATGTGACTGATGCAAAAAATAGATAAAAACAATCCTTGATGCGGATTATATATCATGCTAAAATTTCAGCCCGATCGGTGGAGAACTTTTTGAGTTTTTGAAGCGTACACAAACCATCATACCATTTTTATATATAGATTATTAGACGTAATCCTCAAAACACGCTACATAATTAGAATCTATGCCTAACTTATTGGACCACCTTCCAACATTTTAGAGACGTCGGCTTTCAAAGTCTAACATAAATACTACATTAAAACAATTGCTAAATTTGGAGCGATGAAAATGCGACATTGACAAATAGTAACACTTCAAATTAAGTCCAGTTATTTGCATAGTTATTCGCCATCATATTGTCCATTGAGTTACTAAGTTTTTGTCTAGATTGGAATGCTTACTTTTACTTTTATCATTAATCTCAATTAATATAAAGAAATATCATTCATTCTTTGCACAGCCTGATCTCAAACTAAGCAGAGCTTGTACTATGGAAACCAGATTACTAATGTACTACATCCCTACTAATTATAAATGTGAATGTAAGTTTGTTTGTTACGCTTTCACGCGAAAACTACTTAACCGATCATCATGAAACTATGTACACATATTTTTGGAGCCATTAGAAGTAACATTGGATACTTTTTTGTGCCGGGAAAATGTTACATCCCTCGAGAACGCGGGTGAAACCGCGGGGCACAGCTAGTATCTTATAATTTTTTTCTAAATACATACCTACTATAGATATTTACGCCCAGGTGCAGGATAAACAGACATACTAATGGACACAAATGTTTGTCCATGGTGGGAATCGAAGCCACGACCTGGAACTTGACAGTCAGAGTATCTAGCCATCAACCCAACTGACCAGATGTACAATATTATAAATAGACATATCGCGATGTTTCCAACTCAACCACATAAAAATGACTGAGCTTATTTGCATAAAAATTGGCACACATATAGAAAATACTCGGTATTAAAATGTAGTATACTCAAAATCCCGGGAAATCATCAGTTCCCTAAGAAACGCAGGTAAAACCGCGGTGCGGAAACTTGTAGAGCAAGTAAATAAATAAAGCGTGAACCACACTCAATTAAATGACGTCATAACGATGCGCGCATGTAATCACTTCCTAATGTTCAAGTGTTCACAAATTAGTCATGCATTTGATTTTTTAACCGACTGCGGCGGTTAAGGTTGGGGCCGTCACGGATCATTCGGTTACACTAACTGCGGAGTTCGGAACAACTATTTTATGTACTCACAAGCTTTTCCCCCCCGTTCCCTAAGGAATGTTACATTTCCCCGGGATAAAAAGTATCCAAAAACCCTAATTTAGGTTATTAACTATCTATGTGCGAAGTTTAATCCAAATCTGTTAAGTAGTTTTTGCGTGAACGAGTACATACATCCATTCGTACAAACTTTAGCATTTATAATATTAGAAGGATAGGAAATATGGTAAAATCATCAATAATCAGGCGGAAAATCGTCAGGCCGTTTATGAGAACAAGAAAAATTAAGAAACGTAGATGGACAAATTTAAGATAAGCAGCAAGACGACCCACCCGATGGTAAGTGGTCACCGCCGCCTATGAACATTTGCAACTAGGGAGTCACGAATCTGTACGACCTTGAGGCATCAAATACGCCATCGTTTTAGTGGTGTAACACAAAGTATTGTAAGTAGGAACATCTCAACAATTACTCACGATTTCATAATCAAATGGTAGGAAATAATATTCATAATTACAATACATACCTATAATAAACAAAAACTTTATGTTTTTTTTTTGTTTAAAAATGTTTACGGTAGTACCGACCGATGAGTTTTTATATCATCGCATGACTTCAAAGTATTTTAGAGTTGTTTCGGTTTTTTACTTTCGTAAGTTACTTTTAAGTTTTAGGAAGTGTTTGGATACTAAAATCTTAGTTAATAGTTTTTGGATGCTAAAATTATGGTTGATTTGAAGTTAGTTTGTGATTTACTTGGTATTTTGTTGTTTCATAATGTTTTTGCAATGAAGCAGAGATTAAGTAGATATTCAACAATTTTTCTAGTAAATATTGTGATATGTAAATGATTAGATAGTCTTAAACCCACATTAGATGACATCACGTTTTCAAGCGAATTAACGAAATAAAAATTCCCAAATCTCTTGTAATTATTCACCGTATAGCGAAGAAACCCCGATTTCAAATTATTGGGGAAGGCAGACATTCATAAAAAAAAATATCTTGAGACATTTTTGACACACAGCCATCTGATTCCAAACCAAGCAGAACTTGTACTATGAAAACCAGATAACTGATATTCAAAATAAATATTGTTTTTCTGAATACATACTTATATAGATACTAGCTGCCCACGCGGTTTCACCCACGTTCCCGAGAGATGTTACATTTTTCTGGCACAAAAGGATATAATATGTTACTTCTAATACCTCCAAGATTATGTGTACAAAGTTTCATGATGATCGGTTAAGTGGATGCGTGAAAGCGAAACAAATAAACTTACATTCACATTTATAATAATAGTATGATGTTTGTTTTTTTTTTTTATACTAACTAACAAGTTGACGGTCCGTCTGATGGTAAACGGTCACCGCAGCCTATGGACGCTTGCAACACCGTGGGTATCACTCGCGCGTTGCCGACCCTGCAATAATCTCTTCACACCCTTCTTGAAGAACCCCATGCTGTACTCCCTTGTTCTAGGTGAGGATCAGGGTCTCTGACCACCAAGCCAGTTAACCGTCAAATGATATTACAGGTCATCTAAAAAGATTGACACAAGTGCGATTCAGGGGTTCCAGATTGCAGCAAATCATTAACATCTTCCGATGTAACCTTGCGTAGAAACCGTAAAAAATGCAATAATATTTACGCTTAATTTTCAAGTTTAACAAATCGACTAAGTAATTATTGACGGTTTACTTAAAAGCATGCAAAGTTAACGAGTGTTGGGGTCTTGACCTTAACTTAGCATCGCTAATGATTTTGTATGGTTTTGTATTGCATTTGTTTTTGATCATATTGTGGATGTATATCCACAGCGGCGGCCTTACCCATTGCGAGGCTCCGGGCGGCAGGTCATTGCGAGGCCCTTTGCCCTTCGTGAAAAGTATGTGATGCGAAAGTAAGTCTGGTTGTTTGGTTTAGGTATTTGTCATGTTTGACAAGAAATGCTAAAGTTATACAAATAAATAAAATTGAAACCCATTTTTTTTATTTTGTTGGATTGCGCGAGGCCCCTGCAAGAGCAAGGCCCCGGGCGATTGCCCCGTTCGCCACCCCCTAAGGCCACCTCTGTATAAAAAAAAAAATGCATTTATTTCATCTCCACAAATTACAACACTAGGTATACAAAAATTGAGCAGAGTTTTACAATTGGTAGGTCTAGGTAGTAGGTACTTATTTTTAGCATTTCTGAAAACCATGACTAATTTGATCTGTAATTTGTGGGAGATCTGGAGTCTAAACTAAGCCTAGGCCTGTATTTTAGCACTCCAGGCCCCCCAAAACTTCCTACTATCCTATTTCCTATTCCTTCTCCTCCTATTTCCTACTAAAATAAAAATGCGAATATTTGTATGTATGGATGTTTGTTGCTTAATTTGATGTGGACTCTAGTTTTCTGTTGGTCTTTTTAAATAGAAAGGTGCACACAGAATGTCTATTTGTTGAATTCATAATCACATAACGAATCGTCGACAGACGTGGATAAATCGCTCAATTGCACTGTTATTATTTTATAACAAATGTTGCCCGTGGCGTGAATATGCACAATGTTGCCATGGTACCAAATATACAGGGCGTCCCACGGATATGCCACATGGAGGGAAAGTACCTTGCATATTGTAGATGGAACATTCGACTGAAAGAAGTCATTATTGAATTAAAAAAAAGCAATTTAACTGCATTCATAGATTTAAATAATTACATTGTTGAACCGGGAATCGAACTCGTTACATGAGAAAAATAATCACCTGTAGTTTTATCATACCAATCGAAAGGCTTCATCATAAGGATTATTTTGTTATGTAACAATGGAAACAGCATTTTTTTTTAAATGCAAACCATTTATTATATTTTATGATAATGGTAGAATTTCGTTCAGCGGGAGAACACATGTATTTACGAATTTTACCATCAGTATTAATAATTCTAGTCCTAACCTACTACAAAAATAATCTATGTATATAAAAGGAGAATCTGACTGACTGACATATCAAGGCCTGGTCTTAACTAAAAGGATTAGAAACTTGAAAATTGGCTCATGGGTTCCTTTTATAACTTTGTGGAGCACTAAGAAAGGACTTTGGATAATGCAGGGACAACTAAGGGAGTAAAACGGGGGTGCAAAATTTGTATGAACCAATGTGTTTTCTTGATCTGATCAACTTCAATCTAAATGCGAGTGTCGGTGGATTGTGTGTATGAGGTGTGGAGTATGGATGTTTGTAACTCGTTCACGCAAAAACTACACGACAGATTTGAACAAAACTCAGCACACATTTAGACCATGTCTTGAAATATTATTTAAATCACTTTTTATTCCAGGAAAATGTAACATTCCCAACGCGGGTCCCACCGCGGGACATCTAGTACTACATAAACACGGGCTCGATTCTGTATGGAAAATTACACCAACTCGAGGACGTTTCGTCGCGGCCTCCGTGCTCTGTCTCTTTCGCTAACCACGCTTATACTATTAATCACGTGAGACATAAGCTCTCCGAGGCCTCCGTGAAGCGGCTCGCCGACGAACTTTGTATTAGCTGAATAAGGCGGCAGTTCATTGTTTGCATTACCAAACTAAAATCACTTTCGTTAAAAACATTACGAAACAGCAAAAGAAGTTGAAGATCATTCAGAGAAGTAACAAACAAGTTCAAAAGCCTAACTAAGCGTTAACTTTCTTTTATGGTAACCTCAACCATTTTGGTAAAGCAAACAAATTTCACTCTACACTGTTCCACCATATAAAGACATGGTACTAGACGAGTACATACACGTTAGTGTTGAAAGTCTTTGAGAATTTACTTATATTGTAATGCGTAATGAACATTCCAGTAAAAAAAACAACGGGTTGCTCCGGGAGTGTCTGCTGAAGTGAAAACTTGAACATTCACGTTGTGAATTTTTAACGTCTTACGAATTTTCGATCAGGTCACGTGTCCTGACGCGAGTTTAACATTTTATCCCCATCCCAAGAAAAGTGCTCAACGCCGCTAAAGAAGTTTTCACTTAAAAAAAAAATTATTTGTTTTTGTTAGCTAGTTTCACCCACGCCACACCAGAGCATCGCCAATGCGTCAACCCTGAGACGTGAAGTCGTTAAGTCTCATGTGCCTGTAATGTCGGCCTCCTTTGTAACCGAAACACAGTAATACAAGTGCACTAATGCTTCACGGCGGAAATGGTAGGTAGTAGTTACCCGGACGAACTCTGCACTAAGAGCTCTAATATTCTTTTATTCCAAGGTCATGTTTGCTTTAAACTCGTTACATATACATGTAGATGAAAATTTTAAATCCCCGCTAATTAAGGTAGTAACATCTACATACTATTCCCTTCCCAGGGTAGAATTTTTTCCGTCAAATTCGCCAAATTTTACCCAGATCCGTTCAGCAGTTTTGGCGTGATTGACTAAGAAACATCAATCCAAACTTTCACATTTATAATAGAAAGATTTTGAGATAGTCTGTTAGTGCTATTAAGCCCTTCAGTGTTTCAACTAGGGTTCCCAAATTTTTGTACGAGAAATAAAGTATATTAATATCGGAGAAATAACATTAACAGTATTTTACAAATAAAACAGTATTTTTTTTGACGTTTTAAAATCTTTTTTTTTGGAGCTTCTTGCACAATTTAATAATTAATTATCATTTTTAAAATATTCACGCCTCCACTCGGCGGACATAGAAACAGTATTTTGTACACTTTTTATTTATAGAACAGTAAAAAGTTATATACTGTTTTTAGTAGTATGGTTGGGAACCCTGGTTTCAACCGTTTTCCGTTTCCATAGAAATGATTAATTGCCTTACTTTAAACAGTTTTATTGCGTCGCATGTTATCTAATAATTGTTTGCATTATGCATGTTTGCTTGCTTCGTTATATTTGCTTTGTTTAAGTTAATGTTGACTTTAAATTATGGACTTTTACAATTATATACATTGCTTTTAGGGTTGTGTAAATTTTAGTTGAGTATTTGCTTTTCTTACCTTCTCAGTGCACATCTAATTTGTGTCAGGTTGTAATTATTGTTATTTCCTAAATTATTATCTTGTATTATTAATTTCTTTTGTTTGGATTGTTACCTGTATTATTTACTTTGAACATGTTAAATACAAAATGCACTTGTAACTGTGTTTCGGTGGGAAAGGTAAGGGGGATCATAGAAGAGACGAAAGAGGAAGGTAAGGCAAGGGGATGTCTTGAGTAGTAGAGCTCTTAGTGCAGAGTTCGTCCGGGGAAGTACTACCACCTTACCCATTTCTGCCGTGAAGCAGTAGTGCACTTGTATTACTGTGTTTCGATTAAAAAGGTAAGGGCGCCGGTGAAATTACAGGCACATGAGACTTAACAACTTCACGTCTCAGCGACAACTCATTGGCGATGCCTGGTGTTGTAAATGTCCACAGGCAACGGTGACCATATACCATCAGGTGCCTGTGTGTCCTACAAGATGAATAAAAAGAATTACACAAGATACTTCACGCTCCAGTATCCAGTATCCTCCGGACACATCGTTATGTACAAAATCTTATTTTGAAAAGAGTACTCGCTGAGTTTATTGCCGGCTCTTCTCAGTAAAAGCAACCTTCCGAACCGGTGTTAGTCTTACCATTCATAAGCGCCTGTGAAGGCCTATTTGAATAAATATTTCATATCATTTCACGGACTATGTTCGCGATCCCAAAATATATAAGTAATTGATACATTTACTTGGATCTCAACAATCCATCTCAATAATTGCCAAAACAGGCTTTCAAACTACGTGAGTGAACTCGCAACGGCATTAAGTGGAGATGGCGGCCTGCATCACATGTGCTTGAAGCAAAGTGACATCCCCAGTCTGAGCAGCAGATTCGCATAAAGAGAAATAGTTGTAGGAAAAAGAAAGGGACTTTTAAAAACATTAACAGATGAGAAATCGAACATTATTGTTTTCTAAACAGATTTCCATAAAGCACCATTAACAAAAAAAAAAACTATTTCATGGAAAACGCAGGGATACATTTTTTTTTTTTTTTATGCCACTTGGGCCGACAAACAAGCATACGGTCCACCTGATGGTAAGTGGTCACCGCCGCCTATGGACATTTGCAACACTAGGAGCATCGCCAATGCGTTGTCGACCCTGAGACGTGAAGTTGTTAAGTCTCATGTGCCTGTAATTTCACCGGAGCCCTTACATTTCTAACCGAAACACAGTAATACAAGTGCACTACTGCTTCACGGCGGAAATGGGTAAGGTGGTAGTACTTCCCCGGACGAACACTGCACTAAGAGCTCTACTACTCTATATCTTTAAACTTGGAAATAGTTTAGTAATACTCTATATCTTTAAAACGTAGATATTTTTGAACCAATTTCAAGGTGAACCGCCACTTTCCAACGCCGTCGTTTGCGGAGAAACGGAAAACATGAAAAGCGTCGAACACAATTTAGTGAGCACTTTCACTTGCAACCGCTTTATTTAATGAACTATACTTAGTGACGTATCTGTTTAGTCACACTGACAGTACTGTGAGAAATATCTTAGTGTTGTGTTTGTATCGATGTTTATAATAATCATTTATTTAAATGCTGTCCCCGTGGTATCATCTGCGTTCATCGTTATCATGTATAGCCTATTATTATTTACGAAAAATTCTGCGTCGATTGGCAGCAGTCCCATCCCGATGTGTTCAGTAGTTTTGAGGTGATGGTGCGTCAAAGCCTATTTTAATTATATGTATATAGAAGAATTCTATGTATATAGAAGAAGATAGAAATGATATCACTACATAGTATAAAACAAAGTTGCTTTCTCCGTCCCTATATCCCTATGCATTCTTAAATCTTTAAAACTACGCAACGGATTTTGATGAATTTTTTAATAGATAGTGTGATTGAAGAGGAAGGTTTTTATATAAAATAGATGTGACAACTGTTTTAGTATTAGCGCCTTTATGATTTGAAATTCAATGAAATGTAAAAGGGACACTAAAAAGATATATTATTATAAGATTAAGCCTGTAAGACTAGATAGGTAGACATTTTTATATCACTAGTTATTAGCTTTCTGACGAAGCCTTTTGCAAAAAAAAGCTAAAGTTTAAGTATGTCTGTTCCTTGACTAGGTATAAATTATTTTAATTGTAGATTTGCCGTCACCTGGTTGTCAGAATTCAAGCTCTGCTTAGTTTGGGTGTCAAAGAAATGTCCCAGGACCATTCCAATACCTATATAATGGTCCATAAATACATGACCATTTCAACAGTATTGACACCATTTCACAGGCCAGTTGGCTTGGTGGTTAGCGACTCTGAGTGCCAAGCCGAAGGTCGCAGGACAAACATTTGTGTGCATAGACATGTCTGTTTGTTCTGTGTCTGGGTGTAAATATTTATATATAAGTATGTATTTAGAAAAAAAGTAATATATGTAGTACGCTCTACTTAGTTTGGATCAGATGGCCGTGTGTAAAAAATGTCCCGGGGTATTTATTTACTTAACCCTTTGAAATATGTCTCAAGTTCACATCGTTTATTTAAAACGCTCTGAAAAGTGTAAGTGAAAAGTTAAAAATTTTTCCGATGAATCATTCAAAATGACAAACAACTTTCTTTTAACAATTGAAGTCAAACCAGAAATTCTCGAACCGATCAATTGTTTGACATCGCCACTTATTTGCCGACAATGAAAGTGATGACCGAGATATCGATATGTTTACGGAAATCGAAACCTCCGAATCGCATCACTAGTGTTGCGTATCGATAGACAAACAACACTTACGAGTCATGAGATTGTAATTTGGCATCTTTATGTTTGTTCTACTGTTTCTATAGATTATTATTTGATTGAATGGTTTCTGCAATATGAATTTAATGTCTACTAAGTTACCTATAATTATTTGCCGTGTATAGTCTATTGAATTCTCTTGCTCATTAAACGCTAAAAATACTGTTTTCTCCTCTCCTCTTCTCTTTTCAGCCAAAGCATCTTTCTGGAGTTTAGACCATTTAAAAAAATACATTTCATATAATTTTATTTCAGTTTATTTTATTTGATTAAGAAAAAACAGTTGAAATATCTTCAGTGAAATTTGAATTTCACTGATACCTCTACATGCCTCTTCGGGGAGAATAGGTGAGAAGATTAACATATTTTTAATGACAGAAAAGTGGTCGATAAATACGTGACTTCTGAACATATCTTACCTATCATGTTTACTATATTTCAGTCTAATATACTAACACACATGTACTAAGCCTAAAACACACTTCTTTCATAGACCAAATTTTACTGCTGGCAACAAACATTTTAAAATAAAGAAAAAGAAGTTTGACATTCCCCAACCTCTTCATAGAATAATGATTTACCATAACGGAAAATTCTATTGGCCACATCAGGTTATCAGAACCTCAGAGCCCCCCAAAGGTTGCAAAGATCATTTGTCTGTTGTAATATTTTGACATATAGTCAACCAAGGCGCCGAGATCTCAATATTTGATAACTACGCCTTTTAGCATCTGCGAGAGTAATGGCTTAAGGTTTGCTCATATTAACGCGCCAATGGCGCTGGAAAATGCGATGCCCTGTTGATTAGTTCACGATGAACTTTTATTAAGGGAACAGCTAGAAATTTCGTAAATATATAGAAATATTGATTTTATAAAATGTTAAGTTGATAAATATTTGTGCGTGAACATGTCTGCTTGTCGTTTTTTATACCACGGACGGTCCATCTGATGGTAAGTGGTCACCGCCGCCTATGGACATTTGCAATACCAGAGGCATCGCCTATGCGTTGTCGACCCTGAGACGTGAAGTTTTGTAGTCTCGTATGCCTGTTATATTTTGTAGTATTTTGATTAAATTTTAATTAAATAATAATTCAAGTCAAATAAATAAAAAAAATCAATGTGTTATATTATTCTACATATCAATACAGTTTACTTGATCTATAATATCTAAATAAATAAATAAATATCTAGGAGCATTCTTTACACATGGCCATCTGATCCTATCCTATACTGAATAAGAGCAAACATGTATAAATTTTCTACTATTTTGAGTCAAAATAAACGATTATTATTATTATTATTATTATCCAAAATCAAGCAGAGCTTGTACTGCTCGAGACCAGATAACTGATAACGTACGTTTTGACCAAAGATATTTTTACACCCAGATACAGAACAAACAGACATGTTGACCTGTGACGTTGTCGTCTTGGCCTCTAACCACTAAACTAACTAACCCGTCAAAAGGAAAAACCCAATTTTACAGCTGGCCCCGTAGAGAAAGCTTTCGCCTAACATACTTGAATTAGGTCTCGAAATCAAATCACACTACAAATCAAGACTATGCCAGTATGTCACAGCCTTATATCAATTATTTTTTCACCAGGTCGTCAGTGAAAAAATGATTTTATCATATATACAATAGTGGAGGCCAAATGAGATCATTTTAAACATCATTCATCATCATACATTTCGATACATCAATCAATTTGTCTGTCTGTCCGTATCCTTGATATGGGGTTTTGTTACACCCACACTTTTTATTGTTTATGTTTTTGATTACGATTATGAATGATATTAATAATCGTTTGTTTATGACGTCTGTGAAATTAATAGTAGTAACTATTCGTTTAAAAAAAATCTTAAGGAAGATTTACTCATTGGTAGCACTGAAAGTTGAAAATGGTACAGCCATACATTAAAACAGTAAAGAAATAAGTAAATATTTTTAGTGCAAAATCGCCATTCATTGGAAAGACCATTAGATAAAATTAAAAAGCAAAAATCTTACCTAACCTCAAATTTTCATCCAAATCGTTTGAATGTATTATACAAAAAAATCCACAGTAAATATTAGGTAACAAAGATCATAATGAAAAAAAAAACACAAAACAAAGGAGGTTTTATTAAAATAATTCAAGAATTCTACCAAATCAATAAACAGCTCAAATATAATGAAATGCAAATGAAGTCAAGTAATAAACAAACTCCTAATATCAGAACGGTGTTGCCACTTAGAATGCAATTCCGAAATACCATTCTTATGACAACTGATTACCTCTTATCTTCAAAACTTTCTATAAATAAACAACAATTCAATTTTATATCTTCAAATGCCATCGGTTTGTGTGCAAAACAAATTTCAATTATGCGACACTATCAGCGGGATCATTGTCGCTTTCTACTACAATTTATTGTGGAATGAACTGAGGACAATTTGAAATGTTGCCAGTTAAATGTTTCGTAATTTTGTTTCGGAAAAAAGATATAATAATTAATTGAAAAATGAACAATCATAACCTGTATCACATTTTTGATAGTTATGATTTTATAAACCAAATAAAATTTTTAAAAATCGTGTATTAGTAGTTTTGTATTGGAGCTCTTAGTGCAGACTTCGTCCAGGGTAGTACTACCACCATTCACATTACCGCCGTGAAGCAGTAGTGCACTTGTATTACTGTGTTTCGGTTAGAAAGGTTAGGCCGGTGACATTAAAGACACATGAGACTTAACAACGCCACGTGTTAGAGTCGACAACGCATTGGCGATGTCTCTGGTGTTGCCAATATCTATAGGCGGCGGTGGCCACGTGCCATCAGATGGACCGTCAGGTAATGCGACGACTGAACTAAAAGGGGTTGATTTCAAGTGTAGGTTAAATCATATTTAGGCATAGCTCATGTGCACTTTCTAAATTATGCGGGTTTGCCCTTATCTTTGTCAATAGATCAATAAATACCTGACCATTGTCACGTTAATTAATGTGAACATTAAAGGAAGGTGGTTGGTAAATATGTGACCCTAAAGCATTAGCGGTTCAATATTGTCACAAGCCATTTAATGTCATGAAGTAAAATAAATAAATAAGTGAAATATTCTGCTTGAAAAGCCTTATTTTTGGAACGAAGTTCCTTATCGCGCGTTGTCAAAGGGGGCTAGATGGAAAAAATTCATACGAAAAGTTGTAACGACACTTTTTTTCATATTGTTACGTTCGAAATTTAAATGATATGGTTTATTATTGGGTTTCTTTTTTTCATAATTTATTTAAAGGCTACATACAACATGTTTAAAATTCTGTTCCATTTATAAATTAGTATAATTAGTAATTTTTCTCAACACTGGACCTAAACTCGGCGTTTTGGTCAATTCCAATGCGTATCTTCGTTCCATCCGGGTGTCCCTTGACACCTCTCAAGTTTTTTTATACCCATGATATGAAAGTGGTAAAGAAAATAATAGAACCTCTTGTCACGTCCAAATACCTTTTATATTTAGATCTAGCTGACTCCACGGTTCCACCCGCGTGATAAAAATTGTTGTGAATAGGATTTCGATCACAATTTCATGTGTTTTTTTGCTGGAACTTGCACTAAGTTAATCCAGATAACATCATCAAAATCGGACCAGACGTTACGGCAGAAAAATAGACAGACAAAAAGATAATTTTAATATGTATTTAGTAAACGGGCCAGTTGGCTTGGTGATTAGAGACCCTGACTGCCAAACCGAAGGTCGTGGGTTCGATTCCCACCCAGAACAAAGATTTGTGTGCATGAACATGTCTGTTTTGTTCTGTGTCTGTATGTAAATATCTATATAAGTATGTATTTAAAAAAAAAGTAGTATATGTAGTATATCAGTTACCTGGTAGCCATAGTACAAGCAGTACACTCTGGGGATATTTATTTAGTAAATAAATTACCACAAAAATCAAACTTCATCTCAATTCGTTGAAAAATTCAACCCACACCAATAGACGTTAAATAAAAACATAAATCAAATATAGAACCTTCTTACTCAAAAGTACCGTTGAACGTGTGTCAACCAAAAATAATCACCTAACTTGGTGTGACGAAACATCGGGTACACCGTCCGTCCATAATGTGTCACGTGTTACGAAGAATGTGTAAGCTTGTTAACTTTGGTTTTAGACTCCTAAATGCATTGTCTCTGGTTATTTTAGTTATTTGTACAATTAACTTGGCTTTACAGGTGTTAATTGGTGAAATAACCAATTTATTTGTCTATTTTCTATACAGTATCTTTTAGGAGATGTTCAAAACTCTGCCGGAAAAAATTTGACTTATCAAGCACTGGGTGTTAATATTTATATAAGTTTCACTGTCTCCTGCGGTTTCACCCGCGATTACCGATATCAAATATAGCCTATATTCTACGAACAATTCCATGTCGAATGGTAGCAGTCCCATCCCGACATGTTCAGTAGTTTAGAGGTGATGGTGCGTCAAAGAATATATATTTTTTTATTAGGTATGTACCTATAAAAAAGAAATATATGTAGTATATCAGTTATCTGGTTTCCATGGTAGGAGCTCTGGTTAGTTTGGGATCAGATGGCCGTGTGCAAAGAATGTCCCAAGATATTTATTTTTTACCAGCCTTCCCCCGCGGTTTTACCCAAGGAATGTCACATTTTCCCGGGATAAAAAGTAACCTATATGTTAAACCAGGATATCCTCTATCTATGTGCCAAGTTTTATTCAAATCCGTCCGGTAGTTTTTGCGTGAAAGAGTATCAAACGTCTATACATACAAACATTCGCATTTATAATATTAGAAGGATTTTGGGCGTTACAAGAAGCAGTTAATCATTAAAAAAAATAAGCATAATGATAGTAATAATGAATTATAAGATTTAGTTCCCAATAATCACATAGAACAAGAACCAGTAGATACACAACCAGAATCAGAAGTAAAAAGAGATTTAGAAAAATAAAACCAATACGCCGTATAATAAAGTCCAGTTACTTTAAAACCGCAGTATGATGCAACTTTCTTGGATCAGTTAGTGGGCGGAGCAGTTGCTATTGTTTGTCTACGAGATCATTCACATTTTTAAGAACATGTTGGTATGCATGGAGGATTGACCCTGTTATTATCATATACAAGCTGTCGCCGGTTTCATCCGCGTTTATCAATATTATAGCCTTTAACCATCTTCGGAAAATTTCGCGGCGAATGGTTGCAGTCCCATCCTGATATGTTCAGTAGTTTTGAGGTGATGGTGCGTCGAATATATTAAAATATATAGATTCACCGAATTTTAGACCCCTTTTTAAGAAAATTGAGCGAACGGATGAACGTGTGCTAATCCAGGTTATAAACTATCTATGAGCCACGTTTCATCCAAATCTGTTTAGAAGTTTTTGCGTGGAAGAGTAACATACATGTATCACTTTCATATTTATAATATTATTGAGATTTATTCATAATCAAAGCCTTCTTAGTTTTGATTCTCTTTGCTATAGGTCTATTCAGATGTGATAACTCGGCAGGCTTCTTCACATATGCCTTATTATCACTCTCACTCATAACGCTACCAGTTTCTGTCGCCACTTATTTATTGACCAACCTATTTGAAAAAGAATGACCAACCAAAGAGATTTTAATCAGATTATTTCGTATTTATCGCTTTGGCAATAAGCTTGATTAATGCTCAAATAGTTTCTTTAAACTTTCCAGCAACTTGGTGCTGCACAAAGAAAATACCTTGCAACTTATAAAAATATTCGCTCCAAGAAACATTTCTGAAATTACACTATTAGTCTACATATTTTAAAAGCTCGACAAATCCACAGCTTTGACTAAATAGCAAATACCGACGGTTTTGCGTTGCATTAACGGCAATTAACCTGTCCCCTTGAATTGATCGGTCTCAGGTTCGATCCTGACTGGACCGTTAGGGTATTAAGTGGAATCTTCAAGATTTACTGCATTATTTTGTTTTATGCAATCTTCTTGGAAAACTTGTTCGTAACACGTTTCCGCGGTATCTTGTGTAAGCGTGTGAGTACTTTAAATCTGGTTTGTTATTATAACATCCGGAGAAACAGTGTGGTGTTCATTAAAAAAAAAATGCCTGGTGTACATGTGTGATCTTACATCACGATCATCATATAAAATCTTAGAAAAGAAGAAAGAGAAAGGTAAGAAATGGGAAGACCTAGGTCGAACCTAAACCAGGTATCATAGAAGAGAAGAAAGAGACTTGAGTAGTACAGCTCTTTGTGCAGAGTTCGTCCGGGGAAGTATTACCACCTTACCCATTTCTGCCGTGATGCAGTAGTGCACTTGTATTACTGTGTTTCGGTTAGAAAGGTAAGGGAGCCGGTGAAATTACAGGCACATGAGACTCATCTTCATGTCTCAGGGTCGACAACGTATTAGTGATGCTCTGGTGTTGCAAATGTCCATAGGCGGCGGTGACCACTTACCATCAGGTTGTATGCTAGTTTGTCGGCTCACGTGGTATAAAAAAACTAAGGATAAGCTACATAGATCAAGTGACACCAAAACTACCTTCTGAAAACCGCTTATAACAGAATAGAGGTAGCAATGACAAAACTATCTTAAATAACGAAGAAAAAATATTCTTATGCCAGTGTCATTGGAATCTTTTATTTCTCTCAAGAGTTTAAAAGACTTCGTATAGGTACATTTAAATAAATACTCCTTTACTAATGCAAACTAAGGGAACGCACCTAAAGTATGTGACCTGTTCAGGGGAGAAGGAGATCTTCAAGATACCACGCTAGGTTTTCGTCACGTAGTCAATATCAATACATAGTATAAAACAAAGTCGCTTTCTCTGTCTCTATAACCCTATGTATGCTTAAATCTTTAAAACTACACAACGGATTTTGATGCGGCTTTTTTAATGGATAAAGTGATTCGAGAGGAAGGTTTTTTGTATAATAATTGAGAAAATGGGAGAATTTTTAAGAATTACAACTATTTTAACTGCGCGCGTTTGTCAGTTCGCGTATTACAAACCTCCGGAGCGCGGGTGAAACTGCGGGCGACAGCTAGTTATGAATAAATATAGATTACGCCAAATAATATCTTTTTTACTTTGTATGCAAAAAATGATTGTACACCGTATTTAAGAATTACTACGTGAAAACTAGATAGGTGGACACCTAAATGGCTCCCCCCCTAAGGGGTAAAAAATGGGTCACGTAGTTTGGGTACGTTTCCTAACTTGCTAAGCCAATAAAAAACCAAAGTTAATTGCGTAATTCAACAAACAAGTTCTCAGATAAAATACTATTTAGATTTCGGTCAAGTGCTAAAAATATTGTGTTTCGCTTTCCGATAATATCCGATAGCATATCGATACAAATCAGGTTATCGGTTTGACACAATTTCTCTGTAATAGATTTTGTTTGCAAAGCGATAAGAACACATGCGTGATGTAAATGATAAAATTCTTTTTATTATTGCAGGCTTTTATTTATATTGCATGTAGTTGTTCCCCGCGGTTTCACCCGAGTCTAGGATGTTGCATACGGGCTAAAATCTCTGAGATGTGAAATTATTACGTCTCATGTGCCGGCAATTTTAATTTAAAAAGACTTGACGATTTTTTTATACTATTTACAAGCTCTTTTCCGTAGTCCCGAAGGATGTGCTGTTCCAGACTCTAATCTGTATATGAGCCAAATTTCATCCAGATCCCTTCAGCCGCTCTGGTGTGTTTGAATAACAAGCATCCATGCATCCAAACTTTGACATCTATGGTAGTACCTAGAAACATGTATTTTAGAATGTTCAGGTGAAGTCTTGCAAGCTGAAATAGAACCACTTCCTCTGATTATACAGAGTTGAAATTTAACATTTAATTTAACAATTTGGAAAACTTCTGCAAAAGCTCTACCTGTCATTGTGTCCATAAACACTGAAATTTTAATTTGAAACTGTAAGTTAAAGTAGCATAATAATTATTATAAAATTTACACAACTAAGCATAATTAGTATTGAAACTGTAACTTAAATTAACTATAACTTAACTTAGCATAATTACTATTTTTACTTAAGCACAATAAAAAATTCAAAATTTGTAAAAAGTGTTGGACGAGAACAACTGCTATGCCGTTTGGCAGATTTCATGTATAATTTTAATGTTTAACAAATTTTGGATAAATAAAAAAAAAAAAAAAAAACAAGCTGGTTTAGTTCCAATGACAATGGTGAGCATGACCTGATTCTACACCTGGAATTGGTCCGCTCTTAATACCCTTAGCCTCTTACTACACCCTAGAGATGAGTTGAGACGGATGGATTTATCAGCTACACCAAGCTTATCAGAGTTAAATAGCATTAATTAATAGCTTTGCTCGGTATTTTTTTTTTGTGAATTATATAAAGTTGATTATTGGCTTAGTGTTGCTTAACAACGCCATCTACTGGAGTAGCTTTAATATTGTTGTGTCGTTAAAACAGTTAATGTCAGGAAGTCATTTTTTTCAGGTTATGTATAAGTCAATTATCGATAAAGTTGATCATTGAAAACACGGGTAAAACGACATTTTCTGAAATAGAATCCTAGCTAGATCGATTTATCGCCCCCGAAAACCCATGCATACTAAATTTCATGAAAATCGTTGGAGCCGTTTCCGAGATCCTAATTATATATATATATTGCTCGTTTAAAGGTATTAGATATTGCTCGCCGGATTCAGAACTGCTACAGTGAGTAGTAGGTAAGTTTTAAAAATAAAACAACTATTGCAAATTAACTAAATTTAAAACTACTTTTCTAAACACTACACCAGCGTAACTAGACATCGCCTTGAATGCTAATTACAAGATGTTTTACGCCTCATCAATTTCCACAGGCCATTCACCAGTTTTTTTTCTTTAATCATTGCAATTGCATAAAACACTTTGGTGACAAAAAGTGTATAATGAGGCTTTCATCACCTGAAAGTTGCCATCACTTAGGCACGTACGATATGACCCACATAGAGGTCCAGTAAAAAACCACAACGTCACATTTCTAGGTATAACTTAAGAGATTATAATTATATTAGATTTTCACGAGAACTCATTTATTTGTTTGCTGTCAATGACTTGGTTCGAAACACGTATTTTTACGCTTATTATAACTGATTCAGATATTTTTAACTCTTGCAACACTTTTGTAAATTTAATTTCGATTTCTGATTCGATTAATGTATTGGAAAGTTATTTAATGGCAATTTTTATGAGTGTAAAAATAAACATTTATTATATACTAGTTTCACCCGTTTAACCACAAAGTATAAATAATAAATATCCCGGGACATTCTTTACACACGGCCATCTGATCCCAAACTAAGCAGAGCTTGTACTATGGAAACCAGATACTGATATACCAAATTACTACTTTTAGTATTCTAAATGAGTACTTCAAAGTTGCAAAAATAACGGACAAACTGAGCGAGCCCAGGCTGCGATCATACCGTCACGTAATGCATAGAACGGAGGATCATGTCGTAAGGAAGTGCTTTTCTATGGCTGCTACAAAGAGGGGAAGAGGAAGACCTCAGACCACCTGATTGACAAATGTCCAGAGGGACATGAAGGAATTGGGTCTAAGGGAAGAGGACGCACAGCGACGGACCACGTGGCGTCGCATGATTGGAAAAACCGACCCCGTGTAGCGGGAAAAGGCGAGGCCAAAGAAAGAAGAGTATTTTAAATGCATACTTATAAATATATTTACATTAAAACACAGAACAAACAGACATGTTTGCACACAAACGTTTTGTCCTTGGTGGGAATCGAACCCAACTGCAACACCAAGCCAACTGGCCCATCGCGATAAAGAAACCTAAGATAACATAATTTCAATATTGTAGGTCAATGCTAGCGATGACAAAATTATCAATCGAGACGATTCAATTCTTCGTCGATTCGTCGAAATAATTTCTCACAATCACGAAGTTCAGTGACTAATAAAATTCATTAATAAAATCACGTCTTATGATGTTATTATTTAAATAATTATAATATTTTACCACAATAATCATGACTGGGCTTCACTTCTGTAAGGAAAGAGACACTAGCTCGAGATGTATCGACGCAGTTATGCTCTGTCTCTTTCAAAAACTACGCAATCACGCGAGAGGTAAGCTCTCCGTTGCGCCGACAAAGTTGGTGTTTGCTGAATAGGGGCTCAGCTAATGACGTCATTATAGAGTCATCGATGTAGGAAATCTTGACCTCAAAAATGTAGGCAAATCGTGATTGAAAATCTTTGTTTTGTTGCAAAAAACTTGAGGCCTTGCCATGTGTGAGATGTACATCTTCGAAGATGGCTGTTAGTTCCTTGTATGATATCTAGCATAGTTTACTAGCTGCCTGTATTATGAAGCTTAAGAAGTTTTTGTTGTATCAAAAAATTTGGTCACTCAGAAATTCGATTTTACCAAAACGTTTTTTTTTTTTTTAAATAAATAGGCCGCGCAACACTAGGACATCGCCAATGCGTTGTCGACCCTGAGACGTGAAGTTGTTAAGTCTCATGTGTCTGTAATTTCACCGGCCTTACCTTTCTAACCGAAACACAGTAATACAAATGCACTACAGCTTCACGGCAGAAATGGGTAAGGTGGTAGTACTTCCCCGGACGAACTCGGCACTAAGAGCTCTACTAATCTAAATCGTATGCTTTTGCTCGGTAGATAGTTATCTATTCCTGGACTACAAAATGACATGAGAAAACACCCTAATTAAATTTTTTAAATCTTATGAATTAGACCCAAAAAATTTTATATGAAACGAAAAAAAAACTGGTACACGACAGCAGCGCCTAACTAAAGACCCACAGGTGACCCTATAAGTACAAAAAGACATCAAAATCAGTTGAGCCAGTTAGCAATAGAAGAGTTCAGAGCACACGCACAACGGAATCTATAAATAAAATCGACAATATTTCTGTTTATCCGTTTGTATTATATCTCAAAAGAACATTTCTTAGTTCACTTAATATGAGAAACTTTTTACAATTGTAAAATAAAAGTGTCACATTTGTTATTCGATCTGTCGGTTCTATGGTTAACAGTTATTATTGCTTAAAAGGTAAATTTTTAATCTAGTTTTAAAAGTGTTTATGGTTATTGAATCTTTAACTATTTTAGGTAATTTGTTAAACAGCTGAGCTCCCTCATATTGTACTTTTAAACTACGATATAGTTTTTGATGCGGTTAGCATAGCACCATTGTTTTGAAAATCCCTTAGGAAAGTGTATCTATTATATTCATATTATTTCACTCAGGCTTAGCCAGGGCCGAATCGTTTTTTCTACACTAAAAGGACAGATTCGTTTTTATATGTAATTAAATAACTCAAAAACTACAACACCGATTTTAATAATTCTTTCCCTATTAAAAAGCTACTTTACCCAGTTGTAACACAGGCTATTATAATCCGCAATAGATCCTTCAAAACCACGAGCAAAACCGCAAAACAGAACCTAGTATTATAAAGATAAACAGTTTGACAATGTAATGTATGTACCGTTACCCCCCATGATTAACTGCCAACAAAACAATATGTGACAGGGCAGAGTAAACGGTAAATGCAAATAAACAATTAAAAGCTGACAGTAGGAAGTGTACGAGTATTTGTGCTGAAGCAAATCGGTCAAGGCACCTCGGCTTTGCATATTCATACGTCAATGATTTAACATCAATGTTATGCTGTGATTGAGACTTCAGTTAGACAAACAGTTTTGAATATAGATTTTTTTTTTAATTTTGAACACATTATAATTTTTATCTCGGTACAATGTTACATCTCTGTGAAACGCGTGTAAAACCGCGGGGTAGAGCTAGTAAATAGGTATTTACACCCGGACACAGACCAACAGATGTGTCATGCACATGTTAATCCGGGATGGGAAGCAAATCCACGACCTGTGGTCTGGCAGTCAGTCTAACTACCACGTGGTATGGTCAAGTGGTGACATAGATGTGATGAAGGTCATGTTGAAATCCTACATACATAAGCTCATTAGAAAGTATTATTGGAAAACCATAGAAGTTTCTTTACCATTCTGAATGGCTTCAACCCAAAATATATAGGAATTGTAGTTCTACAGTATTATTCTTTTTTTCGTACGTTAATACTTTTTACTGTTCTATAAAAACAAAGTATACAAAATACTGTTTTACTGCAAAGTACTGCTCCACTCAGCGGACATAAAACAGTATTTTGTATACTTTATGCTAATGAATATTTTAGAAATTATAATAAATTGTTAAATTGTGCAAGAAGCTCCAAAAAAATATGATTTTAAAACTTCAAAAAATAAAAATACTGTTTTATTTTGTTAAATACTGTTATTTTATTTCTACGATCTTAATATACTTCATACAAAACTTCTCGTATGGAAAGTTGGGAACCCTAGATACAGCGAAGCTTTAACAAAATAGGTTCACTCGAATATCCGGATCAAATAAAACCGGGGACATTCCGTATAATAATAAATCCGGATAATCGATTAAAATAATTTTTTATCTAGTTTTAATACGTAAATGGCTTTTACATACATAGTTAGATTAAGACTTAAAATAGGCAATTAGAGCAGTGACATAAGAGTCCGGATAATCGGTGTTCTAACAATCAGGATTCTACTATCTATAGTTATTACATTATTACCTATATACAAAATTTGTTTAGAATATTTAAAAAATCGATTATCGATATCATATATAGCCAATATCCATCTAGGAAAAAATCCGCGTCGAATGGTAACATCTCGATATGATCACCACTTTTGAGGTGATGGTGCGTCAAAGGAACCCTGTTTTTCTCATATATATATATTAGCTTTCCCCCGCGGTTTCACCCGCGTTTATCGATATCATATATAGCCTATAACCATCTAGGAAAATTCCGCGTCAAGTGGTAGCAGTCCCATCCCGATATGTTTAGTAGTTTTGAGGTGATGGTGCGTTAAAGGAACCCTTTTTTATTTATTAAGTATAAAAGATAGTAAATGATTGCATCTACATAAAGGCTGAGTTAGTCCGGGGAAGTACTACCACCTTACCCATTTCCGCCGTGAAGCAGTAGTGTACAGTAAGGAGGCCGGTGAAATTACAGGCACATGAGACTTAACAACTTCACGTCTCAGGGTCGACAACGCATTTGCGATACCCGGTTGCAATGTCCATAGGTGGCGGTGACCACTTACTTATTTAGGTGGACAGTTTGCTTGTTTGACGGCCCAAGTAATTTAAAGAAAAGAACCTTCGTAACCTTTATAACAATAATCGTTTCGAAATTATATTTTACTTCAGAATATTTACAAAATTTTAATAAGTTTAATTAAAAGGGCGATTGGGTAAGTTGACTTTACGACTGGAATTGAAAAGGTTAAAGGCCTTGTCTTTATTTGTGACAAATATAATTAGCATTAATTAATGTTTTAATTAATTTCATTCACTAATTGCAGGGTCAATGGCAATTTTTAATGTAATGATTAAATAATTTATTGAGTTTTCTATTGGCATAATTATAAAACTCATTTTGGTAATGTGACAACAGTAGTCGTTATAATATTAATAAAAAAAATTGTCTTCAAATAAACGAACTGCTCCAATGAAGCAGCGAGGTTTCGGAGTAAACGAAAATATCATCGATTTTTAATGTACAATTTTTAGATTTTTATTAATTTTTTTAAAACCGCTCAACCGGGTTTGATAACATTTTACTGGGAAGGGAGGGGAAGGTAATACATGTCTCTAGCAAAAATAACCAATATTAAGTTAAATATTTTATGAAACTGATTTCGGAATCGATTTTATATATTTTTGAAAAACATATCCAATATAACTAGACGAGTAAATAAATAGATAAAAACATCGCCACTTTAGATGAGAGCCCTAAGCGCTCACCGATATTGTCCGCGTAAGGGTGTCAGAGCCATCTGAGGCTAACACCTTAGTCCTTTTCAAAAAAAAAAAAAAAAAAAACCACTTTAGATGCATGGGAGAAATCCGAAAAAAATATTTTTTTATAACTTTGTCGATGATAAATATGCATTACCGCTAAATTGCATATTTTTGTAACAAGTGTCTGAGTGAAACAGCGGAAAGACGAACAAAACCAAAGGTACATTATGGACGACGGAACCCTCAAAAAGGTTAAACACTAAGCTTAAAACTTAACATACACCTTTAGAAAGAAAAAAACAGACAACACGAAACAATCAGAATCCGTTAGTGCATAAGAAATTAGTTCAATATGCCAGCATAATGATGTTAATCATTATAAATCATTGTAGGTAGTTCTCCGATGCTATCTACAACATGTATGTACATAGAGTTCATTGCACCGAGTGCACACTTGTGCAATCAAATCGTAACTATAAGATTATACAAAAAATCAAATATCTAGTAACCGATTCCGGATCTCCTTCTCTGTTAAGTCCCAAATAAAGAAACTCAACAGTAAATCGACACGTGTTTCTCTTCTACACGAAGCATCTTCAGGAGGTATTAGACCTGCTGTCACTGACTCGACGCACTATAATAGACGTGTTACCTTGCCGAGGTAGAGGAGATCCAGCGGAATTAGTTACTAGATATTTGTTTTTTGTTTAATCTTACAATGGATTTCCGCAAATCAATTAATTTCAAGAGACAATTAGTAATCGTAACTTTTTAAAGTAATAACTATTTTTTTTATTCTAAGCACCCGTTCCGAACAACGGTGTAAGTCTAAATTTGAAAATAAAATTGATTGCATTGCAGTTTGTCAGCGCCATCTATTGTCGACAAAACAAAAACAAATAGATGCTAAAATTAATAGATAATTGTTTTTGGAATAGGATTCGGTTTAGTCATAAAGGCGATAATCCTTGTCGTCAGTAATCAATGATTATTTGAATGATAATCTATTTCATTTGGGTAACGACTCGATTATCAGGAAAGAAGCTTGTGTTCCTTTCCCGTGAAGTTCCTGATTGTTGAATAGGCAAGGAATATCAGTTTTATTATTAAATTTTTTGTTGATTATATTTTTTAGGCGATTGTTTTATTTATTACTATGTCAGTATTATAAACACTTATTCTGTTATTTATCTTGGTTATCTTACCTCATGTTATGTGTTGTACAATTAAATTATATTGTAGTGTATTATTCTAAGGCCATGCAGTATGTTAAGGGGGAAATAGTAAAGATACTACCCAATTGATCTCTAGGATGTTGAAGGAGACTAAAGAGTAAAACCGATAATCATAAGCACTACAAAAACAGTCGGGGTCAGGCGGAAGGCCGGTAGTAAAAAATGCCCTATCTTTTTTTGCATTAAATAATTGAATTGACAAAAAGCATACATATAATGCTAGCCATATTTAAATGGGAATAGGGCCGACTGAGTTCAGCTTATTAAGAACTAGCTGTCCTCCGCGGTGCTACCCGCGTTCCCGCGGGATGTCACATGTATTATACATAAAAACCTTCCTCTTCAATCACTCTATCTATTAAAAAAACCGCATCAAAATCCGTTGCGTAGTTTTAAAGATTTAAGCGTACATAGGGATATAGGGACAGAGAAAGCGACTTTGTTTTATACAATGTTGTGATAACCAATTTATTATGATAAAGCTTCACCCGCGTTTCCGAATGTTTTATTGTATCCCGATATTATAACATAGCCTATGTTTATCAGGAATAATGTACCGTTCAAAAAGATACTTTGATATCCACACATAAACAAATTAAAACATATTTCTGTCTTAACATTAACTAGCTGACCCCGCGGATTCAACCACGTTTATCGATATCATATATAGCCTATAATCGTCTAGGAAAAAATCCGCGTCGAATGGCACTAGGCCCATCCCGATATGTTCAGTAGTTTTATAATATATATACCTAATATATTTTATAATATAAAGGAACCCTATTTTGCTTCTATAAATTACTAGCTGTACCCCGCGGTTTAACACGCGTTCCCGAGGGATATCACATTTTTCCGGAATTAAAAGTAGCCTATATGTTATTCCAGGATATGCTCTATCTATGTGCCAAATTTCATCCACATCCGTTAAGTCGTTTTTGCGTGAAAGAGTAACAAACATACTTACATACAAATCTTTCCTCTAAATAATATTTTTAGTATAGATATAGATGGATTACAATTATTAATATTCTCAAATAAGCAGTCGATTCCTTGCTAAGTTACATTGGAAGTGATCAAAGTGACAGTTAAAAGTCTTGGATATGAAATCTTTGGATCAAAAAACTAGATCTATGTTAAGCAACTCAATACAGCCTAGTTTTGTGATCATAAACTTACCTAACGTTATTATTGATTGATTATTGTAGACACCGCTTCAGTATGTAATACATACAAAGAAATGTGTGATCAAATCAGGTTTGCTCATTTATCAGAGACAATGGCCTAGATAATATAATCGAATTTGTTATTGAAATCATTTAATTTGACAAGATACCATTATCTCTGATTGTTAGCTTATCGCTTTAGAACTTTCACGGAAAATTGATTAGTTTTAATTAAATGTATTTGTCACTATTTTACATTCTATTGTTCCAAGGTTATCATACAGGATGTATGAAGAATTATTATCAGTGCAATATTTGGTAGATTAGAAATTTAGTTTTTAGAAAATGTTATAGTTATCCTGAATTCATATTAACTTTTAAATTGTTGACTCTGCTTCGTTTTTAGTTTTAAGCAGGAAATGAATTGAAGAGGTTTCAAATTTCAAACATCCAATATCTCAAATAAGAAACCTTGGTTATAGAAGCATTGCAAGCGTCGCCAAATGCATTAAACTAAACCGTCAAGGTTGTATTGAGATCTTTACGGTAAGTATAAAAAAAACTACATTTTTATGCTCAGCCAGGCAGAGACTGGCTTCACCAGCTGCTATTAAAAATAAAACTGGATATCTTGAATATGGATACGGTAACAACAGGACGCTCAAACAATATCAAGAAAAAAAAATACGATGGTTTTTATAAGACTGAATGGCTGTTGACCTTTGCTTGCTTTTATAGTTGCATAAGTTTATCGAGAAAAAAAATAAACAAATAAATGTTGCTACGAGTTTGTACTTGATAACAAGTTTTGCAAGCGCCAGTGCATTAGAAGGCGCAAGTATTTATTTTTAATCGATAGGAAATATTAAAATATTGACTTACACCTTTTCATTAGACGGGACTCATATTACATTAAAAACAAGTGATCGAGTTACTTTTTATAACATTATTATTAACATTGATATTATATTAACGACAAAGATAATCTTAAAGTGTTTTAATAAAAGAAATCTCACTTACCTCAATGAAATAAAACCGAAAAACTCTTCCGTATACAGTTCAAAACCCTCACATAAGCACTGGGCACAAAACTAAACTGTATACATGCATCCACTGTTTGTATAGACTTGTCAATGCAATGCCCACTTTCTATTCGAACTATACTAATATCACGACTTGAAAAACTTAATTTAACTTCACAATAATAATGTATCAACTTTAGAATAGCACACGGAGTGTTTTTAACATGTTCAGTTAATAACAAGATGAGTTTTCGTGGTTCTTTTTTGATGACGTAAAAGTTTAAGCGCGACCCGCCGCGGACATGCGCTCTCTTTGAACGCCAGTTCGCATCTGACTTGAGTAGAGTGCTACAAGACGGTTGACCTTCCCATAATGAAATGCGACCGAGTGAAGTTAGTTACTGAGACCGGTTCTTTAGGCAAAAGTGGTTGTGTAGTCAGCCTTTTTGCCTTTTTTCTCTCACTCGACTCTATAAAATTTCGGCAATGAGCTTTCGAAGATCAATCTTCGTACTGAAATTATTTTCTGGACTTACCCATTATTATTGATTTGTCAGTTACGTCATTTTGTTTTGCAGTCACGGAATTAAGTAAAAAAATATGCGAAAAAATTTGTGAACGTTTATAGAAGCTTCGTGTTTGATTTATCGTGATGGCAAAAAGCAGTACAGGAACTAAAAATATATTTAAGCTTTAGAATTTGCGAAATCGATGCGTTTACGTCATTGAAAATTAATTGCTTGTTATTTAACATTATTTCCTTTCTGGATAAAAAAAACTAATTGAATTAAATTCAAACATGCGTTCATAAATAATTATCATCCAAAGCAAGAAAGGCAGTAACACAAAAACAATGAAAAAATTCGAAACTCTCACTACCCAAAAAACAAAAAATGGTGGAAGTACCCAGTACCTTCCGAGAACAGTTCCCGATGAATCAGTGTCGTTTGAACCTCAGTGAATTGGATTTAATTGGGTATTAAATCAAATATTGGCGTATAAAACTTAAAGATTTAATGCTGCAATTATTTTAATTAAATTATTGTGGTCTCACTTCAAAATCTTTATTGTTTATAAATTCTTTTTGTTTATAAATGCATTGTCAATTATGCCAAAGTCAGTTAAAAGAAAGATCTTAAGAAAAAACCTGCATAAAAGAAACGAAATCAGATTGCTTTTGAATTTGGAATGCGAAACTCTCACTTCTCATAAACAAAAATCGACGAAAGTAAATTATAATTTATCAAAATTATAAAAAAATAATTACGGGGCCCAGCCGCAAATCATGTTATCAAATGCTACATGCATTACTGCTCACAAGTTTGTAAGCGCTGGTTTGGCAAATGAAATTAAAAAAAACAAAATGGTCAAGTGCGATCGTTGTCTTTTATTGCGGGGTTCCGCTAATATTATTTGCAGTATACAAGTTAGTTAATGGAAAAATTTTGGGTATGAAATGATAACCGTATGGTTGGTTTTATAGATATCTCGACTGCCACACCGCAGGTCGTGGGTTCGATCCCATTTTGAAGACCTAATTGTGTGCAGGAACTACTTTTCTGTTCTGTGTCCCGGTGTAAGTTTACTTACGTATTGAAAAAAAAATTATAGATTATTCCAGAAAGTTCCACTGTGCTATGTTTTTATTCTTCAAGTAATAAAATATATTATTATTTTAATGTACATATTTCGAATATTGTTGTTTTTAGGAATAACTCGACTTCAGAGCCACAAAGATCATTAAAATGTAATATAGACCGATTTGGATTTTTGAAGTGAAAACTTCTTTAGCGGCGTTGAGCACTTTTCTTTGGGTGGGTATAAAATGTTAAACTCGCGTCAGGTCACGTGACCTGATCGAAAATTCGTAAGACGGTGAAAATGCACAATGTTTATGTTCAAGTTTTCACTTCTGCTGGCACTCCGAGAGTGCAACTCGCAATAAAAATAAAATAAAATAGCCTTTATTCAGATTACCTTATACCTAACTATAAACATATTAAGCTTAAAAAACATAGAAAACATAGTCTAATAATTGGTTCTTCCTTAATTTCTGTAAATCTGTTTGCCAGTTGTAGGCCTCCTCCAACCTTTTCCATTCGTGTCTCTCATGAGCCACTCTGTGGCAACGAGTGCAACTCGTAGTTTTTTTAATTTCGTTTTACCATCTGCGGTACCCTAAATGCCGAAAGATTACCTGTGCTCGTATATTTAAGCTGTCTCCCGCCAACCTACACGTGTATTTCCTGTGAATCCCGAATTGGAGCTACTAATAAATATAATTTACATTAGTGATATAATATTAACTATAGATGCATCATCCGCGTTCAGAAATAGCAACATAAAATTATGGTAATTGACCAAATTGCATTTAACACGTTTGGCGTCGGCATCGATTCATTATGCTCTTACGCTCTGTCGGCCGTAATTATCGAAGGCACGGATGAGTAGAGCTCTTAGTGCAGAGTTCGTCCGGGGAAGTACTACCACCTTACCCATTTCCGCCGTGAAGCAGTAGTGCAATTGTATTACTGTGTTTCGGTTAGAAAGGTAAGGGGGCCGGTGAAATTACAGGCACATGAGACTTAACAACTTCACGTCTCAGGGTCGACAACGCATTGGCGATGCCCCTAGTGTTGCAAATGTCCATAGGCGGCGGTGACCACTTACCATCAGGTGGACCGTCCGCTTGTTTGTCGGCCCACGTGGTCTAAAAAAAAAAATCAAAAAAATTGGTGTCAGTGCCATAGGAGTACAAATTCCGTTGACACACTTGAGTGTCAACTGGCATTAATAATAATGTATATTTATTTGCTATAAAATACACACTCAAGGTCAGTAATGGACAAGCAAAGGTGGGGGAACTAGAGGAGGCCTATGTCGCGAGACAGCCTGACCTGGTAACTGATATTAAATGTTAAGTTATATAGATATAAATATGTAACTAACTAAATTAATAAGTAAAGAAATAAGTAATTAAGGTTAAAAATAGAAATAAATATAGTTAGTATAGTTTGTTATATTACAAATTGTGCAAAGGGTAGAGTAAATAATGGCTATTATTTATTATACAGGGTGTTAAAAACTACGTACCCGTAAAGCCGAAAGAAGGTTAAATGGGGCCTTATATCGAGTCCATTCATAATATTTAAGAACCGTAGTAACACGATGTATAACATAGCCAAAAAAAAAAAGATAAACTATTGAAGTAGACAATTATTAGGTAAAATAGGTACGTAGGGCTTTCTGTTGAATAATCTGGTTCCTTGACATGACAGCTTACTAGGGTTGTTGGCTTTGATAACTAATTATATTTTGACGGGGTATTTTGTAACACGTTGCATTTTATATTTATTTTATTTATTACATACTGGAAGACACGAACAGAAGACAGCTTGTAATACAATTTTTTTGTTGAACTCTGGTAGCCAAAGTAAGATTCAACTTGTGTTATGGCTACCAGGGCTTTCACACTTATTAATCTATCACAGAACAACTCTTCAGTGTAACGTGGAAACGTGAGTATGAGTTAAAGCATTGTATATAGGCAAAATTGTAAAATATATACATCAAAAGCCTATAATATGTATTCGCCGAGAAAAAAGCAAAAAAGAAATTCACACAAGCGTGTCACTGGCATAAGAGTAAGAAGTTGATCACACATACACGCGGTGCATGCAGCACTCAATCTTACGTAGCTAACGATACATATTCATCTCTCTCTAACTTTGGTTGGTGGCATTTATTTTCTTTTCCTTTCTTCGCGCGTTGTAGCTCTCCATTATTTCCGCTGTTTATGAGAGCCGTGATGTTGTAGAATGACGTGTCTATATAATAATACGTCTTTGATTTATGTATCATACAGGGGCTCGATTCTGTAAGGAAAATTACACTAACTAGAGGATGTTTCGTCGCGGCCTCCGTGCTCTGTCTCTGGCTACGCTATACTACTAATCAGAGAGGTAAGCTCTCCGAGGCCTCCGTGAAGCGGCTAGACGACGACGTTTCTATTAGATGAATAAGGAGGCTGATCATAATTACTATAATTTCATCAATAGATGACAAAGTAATGAGAAATTGGTGAACAAAAGATGATAGGGATTTGTAGATTTGTTTTGAAACTATTACCTTGTATGGTGGTCTGATGATAAAGTACGAAGGTGGTCAAAGGAACTCCTAAACTACACATGATAAACCCATCTTGTTTGAGCTCGTTTGATTTCTCTTGACAAAAAATATTACCTTGTGTGCTGCCTAGGATCTGATGATGAAGTCGGAAGGTCATAGGAACTCGTAATTTGCTTTTTAGTACAGTTGTCTTAATAAAAGCTTGTTTAAAAACCGAATTATAAATGTGTCATGCTATTCAAACAAATAAAATTGAAGTGGTGTGATGTGTGGTGTCAAAATCACACCTTCTTACTAAATGTATGAGAAAGTATCTACGGTACATAAAACAACTAAAAAACACGCTTTTATAGAAAATCTAACTAAAAAATTTTAAATTAATTTGAATTAAGAATAGTGTAAATAAAAAAAATGTCATCATCATCAGCCTATCTCCGTCCACTGCTGGACATAAGCCTCACCTATGGCACGCCACTGAGCTCGATCTTCAGCTCTTAAAAAAAATGTATTTTATTGTAAAAAAATATCTTGAAGTGCTTTTTAAGATATTATCAAACTGATAATCCTTCTACTCATATCCGTCAATATATATTTATAACCATTGGCCCCACGCTTTTTTTTACAATAAAAAACATTTTTTTTAATTTACACAAGTCTTAATTTAAATTTATATTAATTTTTTTAGTTAGATTTTCTATAAAAGTGTGTTTTTTAGTTTTTTTTTAAGCAATTATTTATTTTTCATTTTTTAGTTCAAAATTAAGTCACTAATCTTGATTATCCTAGTAAGGATAACGGGTCTAACTGCTTATAATATTGAATTGTCATCGGTCCTCGATAAATCTACAAAGTTTGAATGAAATCTGACCGTTTAAAGTGGATCAAAATCGCTCCCAAAGCTGTCGGTTACTAACATATAGGTAAAGCTAATAAAACGCGTGTAAAAATATATTACTTTATTTAATTTTATCTACGAAGTTGTGGAGACAGCTAGTTATTAAATAATAATAAATAAAAAGTAAGTATCCTGGGACATTCCTTACACTCAGCTATCTGGTCCCCAACTAAGCAGACCCTGTACTATGGAAACCAGATAACTGATATACTACATATACTACTTTTTTTTCTTATATATATTATATTATATTTATATAGATATTTACACCCAGGTACAGAACAAATAGATCGGTTCAGTTTCACAGCCAGAGTCGCTATCCACCAAGCCGACTGGCCTGTCATATCTATACTAATATTATAAAGTTTGATTGTTTGTTGGTTTGAATGCGCTAATCTCAAGAACCGCTGCTCCGATTTGAAAAATTCTATCAGTGTTGGATAGTGCATTTATAGAGGAAGGCTATAGGCTATACGCCATCACGCTAAGACTAATAGGAGCGGAGCACCAATGAAGAATGTTTCAAAATCGGGTTTTTTTTTCCTTTTGAGTGCTTCCGCTTCGTGCGCTGCGTAAACAGTTAATAAAATTAATATATATAATAGATTATATTACAATATCATACTTTAAATTGTAAACTAGCGAGCCGCTCCAGTTTGGGCTGAGCGCGATGATATAAATTCACCAATATACTATATGGTTGAAATTCTCTGATGGTGAAAGCCGCATAAAATCTATAGTGGAGTTGGAAAAATCTATAAGCCAACAAACAGATAAACAGAAATAGTGACTTTACTCTAAAGATACTATTTAGGGATTATTGCAATTACAAAGGTCTGTCACTGTAACGTTACATCTTTAAGATAATTTTGTATTAACATATTTACTTATCTGATAATAAATAGTTGACTCTATGACTTAAATTGGAATGATTACAATCCTTATGTTTGGCAAATTTAATTTCCTTTTTTTAGGGTACAAATAGAAACATGGATGGCTCAACGAATTAAAAAAATAAATATCCAGGAACATTCTTTACACACGGCCATCTGATCCCAAACTAAGCAGAGCTTGTACCATGGAAACCAGATAACTGATATACTAATTTTAAATGTACATACTTACATATATTAAAACCACACTCATTAATTGAAGAATTTATACCCACCCAGGACAAGCATTTGTGTGCATGAACATGTCTGTTTGTTCTGTGTCTGGGTGTAAATATCTATACAACGTGTACCCCGTAAAAATATAATTAATCATCAAAGCCAACAACCCTAGTAAGCTGTCATGTCAGGGAAACAGACTATTTAACAGAACGGCTTACGTACCTAATTTACCTAATAATCGTCTACTCTAATAGTTTTTCTATTTTTCATTCATAAAAATCATTATTTTTATTTTTTTGGGGTATGTTATGCAGCGTTACTATGGTTCTTAAATATTGTGAATGGACTCGTTTATAACGAGTCTTATAGGCCTCATTAAACCTCTTTTCGGTTGTACAGGTAGTTTTGTAACATCCTGTATGTATGTATTTATAAAAAAATAGTATATGAGTTACATGGTTCAGGATCAGATGGCCGTGTAAATAATGTCGCAGGATATTTATTTATTATTAATCGAACCCACGACCTTCGGCGTCGCAGCCAGGGTTTTTAACCATGAAGCGAACTGGCTCGTCAATTTGTAAACATTCAAATTTGAACACCCATTAAGAGTTTTATCTTAAAAACCTTTAATTTATCAGCCGGATGTAACACATGCAGGCAAAGTTGACATTTAGCGATAGCACGTCACACCTCTCGCCTTTCAACTTGTTCTAAACACTTTTACAATTTGTTTTGACTTGTTTCCTATGGGAATAAAAATAGGGCTTTGGTACCAATTCTAGTAGTCATCAAACTAATCTCCAAATGGTGGATGAATAATTCTATACACTTACTTACATACACACTTACATATTACCACAAATGCAACACTTACACCTCATATTCTCACACATACACACACTGTTTTTACCTACACACACTCACATACACTTACACCCACCCACCCATACACAAATATGCATTTACAGTAAAAGCTCCGTATTCGCGCTTCCTTCATTCGCGTTTTCACTATTCGCGGTTAAAAATAATGCGACCCAATTCCTATATTCGCGTATAAAGATTTCTTTATTCGCGGATCTAATCGGTACATACATATGTATTTAAAAAGGATTCGGTATCCTTTGTAAACGCGTCGTCAAATGGACTAATAAAAAGCTAAAATATAACATACAACTACGCCTAAAGTATGTTGTTAAATGATTCGCCCCTGTATAGGCCCGGCTTTTCCCTTGACATAAGCCGCCATCGCCGCGGTCGGTGTTTTTGAGAATGTAAACAAACAGAATGTTTATGTAATGCAAATTTATTTTTCAATGTATAAAGTATGTTGTTAATTGCTGCCACATATTAGACGTTCACTATGGTCAAAAACTTCAATCAAATACTTTTTTTTTTAAATATATTTGTTTTTTATTTTGTCACCCAGGAACGTATCCCCCATAATCCCATATAAATGACCATTCCATATTCACGGTTTCTGTATTCGCGGCATATTTGCGGAACGTATATACCGCGAATAAAGAGCTTTTATTGTATTTCATTTTACTTTTCTATTAATAATTCTATATTTTACTTTAAATTAGATTATTTGTATTTCTTTTCAAAATTTGTTTGGAACACAATATAACGTATATTGTTTGTTTGTGGGTTTATTTGGCGCCATTGTAATTTGAAACTCGATCACACGAAAAAGCAACCCTAAATCAAACAAATGTATATATTTTGAGGATTCAGCAACAATGCTCATAATGCATGTCGTGTTGGTACTCAAAAAATATCTTTTGTAGAATGTGGGTCTAATTTCTAAGACATCTGCCTACCTCTTCAGAAGGAATGGGTTAGATATGAATGAGAAAGCAAAAGTAAGTTACTTATTCTTACTATATCCCTATATTATAAATGTGAATGTCAGTTTGTTCGTTTTTACGCGAAAACTACTGAAACGATCGTCATAAAACTTTGTACACATATTCTTGGAGGTATTAGAAGTGACATAGGATACTTTTTGTGCCGGGAATATGTTACGTCCCTCGGGGACGCGGGTGAGACCGCGGGGGACAGCTAGTATACTGTAATTGTTAAAAGTAACTGAAGCAGGTAGAAAACCAGGTTGTGTTGGCCACTGTTTTCATGTCAATAGGAAATAAGTCAGTCAGCTTTTCTAATTAAAATTGTAGAAAATATTCATCTCTTTCTAATTCAATAAGATAAAATGAGTACGAAGTCTTATCAACTCGCTTTTAATGGTGTTTAATAAAAGCCACGTGCGTGTCGGGCGTAAAGTCGGTTCTGTGGCTGGGGCCCAATTCTACTAGATGCAACGTTCGAGTAGCACTTTTGGTTCAAGTTTGACATTTCATAAATATGGTATTCCTACGCACTACAACCGAACTAAACATACATTTTGACGTAATCTTTCGAACGAATGTCAACCATTACCAAAACACAACCGCAGTTCGATCGTTGGTGTGTTTAGTACAATGCGATTAAACGTCAAATTTGACGTTTGGTTGTGATATGGCAATGGTTCGGTGGGGTGCAGGTTGAGAGCCTCCACGTGGCGCACCCTGGGCAACGCCGGTCTCAAGTGCCACAATACACTTGCGGCCGGCGGCTGATCTCAACACACGGGGAAGGGCCCAGTTCTAGTCACCGATCATCTTTGATGGTCGGTGAAGGGAACTGGGCCATATTGGGGGGTTGGCAAGCGGTGCGTCCGGCCCCGTCGGGCCGAGACCCGCTAGAAGGTGAGGTGGGCCCCAGTGAGGGGCGAGGTGGGCCCCAGTGAGGGGGCGACGCTGCTCCTATCCCTCTTTGTATGAGAGGGAACAGGGGATGCAGCGGGTGCGGTGCGTTTGCCAAGTGCACTCGGCTTTTGCCGACGCCGGACAAGAGGATGGAAACCTCTCTAAAAAACAAGGCCATTTCGTGCGACGATGTGCCAGGTGCACTCGGCTTTTGCCGACGTCGGACAATCCGCAATCCCAGTCGGGATCGGAGGCCGCAAGGCCGCGAGGAAGAAAACCTCTATAATAAATAACCCCAATCCCAAGGTCTAGCGTGCCGAGGGGATGAGTGGCCGGGGGGGAACCCGGTCATTAGCGCAGTGGAGGGGACCCCACCCCTAAAAAGGACATAATGGACAAAAAGGCTATTGAAACACTACCCCAGGCGGGTACCCTCCTTTTAAAGGAGGGAGAATCCCGCCCTTCCTCGGAAGGCTGCCCCACCGTATCTGGGGGGGGCAACAATAGTCTCGTGGGTCGGCACAACACCGCCGACTCCCGTCAACCGCGTGCTGGGCAAGAAAGGGAGCTCCGGGTCAGCCTGGAGCAACTGTGCCCCACACGCCAACCGCTTGCCGTCGTCGGAAACGACGGCAACAAGGGCCGGGGAGGCTCAAATCCCGATAGGGACACGGGGAGCTCCTCCAAATTTTGGAGAAAGCGTCCCCGCAGTGGAGAATTGGGGCCGTCAGGGGTCTCCTCTAGCGAGGAGGACCTAACGGCCCCCAAAATAGGAACCGCGCAAAGGGGGCGTGGTCGGGTGGCGCGCGACCTGCGGGGTCGCTTCTTACGCCCCCCCACACCGTTGCCGATGCCCGTAGATGGCGTGGAGAGTGACTCGCGTCACTCTGGAGACAGACCGAGCGACGACTCCGCCGCGTCTGCGTCCCCGCTGTTGCTGCAAAGCAATAGGGCGGAGGCGAGCGCGGCGAAGCGGGCGCAAAGGAAGGCGATCGCAGAAGATGAGGTCAGCGAGATGGCCCGGCTGGCTCGAGAGCGACGCTCTGCACTTGCGGCCACTGGAGAGGGCCTGTCGGCGGTGGCGCTCAGCCGCCAAGTTCTGGGTGGCGTGGATGTCATCCTGAAGGTTGCCACAAAATCTGGCAGCCTAAAGGGCACCTTCACGCGCGCCCTGAAGGAGGCGGCAGACGATATTAAGGAGGCGACAGGGGTCCTCCTGAACAGGACGAGCTCGGAGGAGACGGCAAAGTTATGGGAGGAGAACGGCCGTCTCCGCTCCGAGCTGGAGGACCTGCGGCAGGAGCTTGCCGCCCAGAGGGCGGAATGGCAGCAGAGGCGTCCTGCTGCCTCCGGTTCCGCCCCTGTCGCCGACCCGAAACCGTCGGCCACGTCGTCGGGCGAGTCGTCGCGTCCTGCCCCCACACAGCGAACGGACGCGGAGATCGAAAAGATCGTCCGCGTCTGCATGTTGCAGTGTAGGGGCATGGTGAATGCCCGTCTGCAGGGCCTGGAGTCGAGGCTCCTCCCCGCGCAGACCCTCCGTCCGCCGCTCGCTGCGGACAGGAGGAGAATGGAGGAGGCTACGAGGCCAGGCCCTGCAGCCACAGCCGGCAAACCAAAGGGCGGAAAGCCCACATCCGCTCCCCGGACGGCCGCACCCCCGGCGAACGCGCCCTCGGCGGCCGCGTCCGGGTCTCCCGCAGAGACCTGGACGACGGTCGTGAAGAGGGGCCGCCGTAAGAAGAAGGCGGCACCACCGGCACCCGCCAAAGCGCCACCGGCACCAAAGGGGAAAAAAAAGAAGAAGGCCAAAGGACCGCCTAGGGCCCCACGCTCCGCGGCTGTAGTCATCACGCTGCAGCCCGGAGCCGTCGAAAGGGGCATCACATATAGTGCGGTCCTAAAAGAGGCGAAAGAGAAAGTCGCGCTCCCTGACATAGGGATATCGTCGGGCCTCAAGGTGAGGCCGGCGATCACGGGAGCGCGGCTCTTCGAGGTGTCCGGTGACGCCAGCGCGGAGAAGGCGGACGTATTGGCCGCCAAATTGAGGGAGGTCCTCAACCCGGAGGACGTTCGGGTGTCCAGGCCCGTGAAGACCGCAGAACTGCGTGTCGATGGCCTGGACGACTCGACGACCCCGGGTGAGGTCGTGGCGGCCATCGCCCGCTCCGGTGGGTGTTCGCCGGAGGAGGTGCGGACCGGTGAGATCCGCGCCGAGCGATCCGGGCTCGGCACGATCTGGGTGCGGTGCCCGGTGGCGGCGGCGAATAAAGTCGCCGACGCCGGGCGCCTGTTGGTGGGGTGGGCTGCAGCGCGGGTGAAGCGGCTGCAGCCCAGGGCCTTGCGGTGCTACCGTTGCCTGGACATGGGGCATGTCCGGGCACGGTGCACCGCTGAAGTCGACCGCAGCGATTTGTGTTATCGCTGCGGTCAGGCCGGCCACAAGGCGGCGGAGTGCTCGGCGGCGCCGAACTGCAGCCTCTGTACAGCTGCAGGGAGGCCCGCGGGGCACAGGGCGGGGGGCAAGGCGTGCGCTGCGCCCGCCCCGAAGAAGAGGAGAGGGGCTGCCAAAGCTGCCGGGGGCTCTTTACCCCCCCCGCAGCCTGGCGGCCCTCAGGCCGACCCCCGGCCTAGGGATGGTGCGGAGGGAATGGATTGCGCATAACGGCGCAATACCATTTCCTCCAGGGCAATATCAACCACTGTGCCAGAGCTCAGGATCTCTTGCTCCAGAGCATGGCAGAGTGGTCGATTCGTGCGGCGGTGGTCGCCGAGCCGTATTTCGTCCCCCCCAGGGACAACTGGGTGGGTGACCTTGACGGTTTGGTGGCCATCATCGGTGGGGCTCTGGTCGGTCCTTCCCGAGGTCACGGCTGGGTGGCCGCCCTCGTGGATGGGATCGGCACTGTTGGGGCGTATTTCTCGCCCAACAAGAGCCTCGCCGACTTCGAGGTGTTCCTTGTCGAGTTGGGTGCCGTCGTGGGCCGACTCCACCCTCGCCCCGTGCTGTTGCTGGGTGATCTCAACGCCAAATCTTCGGCGTGGGGATCCCCAGTGACCGATGCTAGGGGCGATGCGCTGGAGGAGTGGGCGGTCGCGACAGGCTTGATCGTCCTCAACCGGGGTTCGGTACACACGTGCGTGCGGCAGCGGGGCGGGTCTATAGTGGACGTTTCGTTCGCTAGCCCCGCTGTCGCGAGCCGTGTCTCGGGCTGGCATGTCGCCGTGGAGGTGGAGACGTTGTCGGATCATAGATACATCCGCTTCGACGTCTCCGCCCAGACCACGGGCGGCAGCCGCCCGCCGACCCGGCGATCGGACGGTCCGCGCTGGTCGCGCAAGCGCATCGACAGGGGACTACTCGAGGAGGCCGCCATTGTCCAGGCCTGGGTCCGGGGGTCGAACGGACCCGTCGACGTCGAGCGGGAAGCGCTGTGGTTTCGCGGGGCGATGACGCAAATCAGCGACGCGTCCATGCCCCGCGTCCACGCTCAGTCCGCAAAGCGCCAGGTGTACTGGTGGACCGCCGAGATCGCGCAGCTGCGCGTCGAGTGCGTGGCGGTCAGGCGCCAGTACACCCGATACCGGCGAAGACGTCGACGGGTCCCGGAGGAGGAGGCCGCGCTGTATGAGGTGTACAGCGCGGCGAAGGGGACTCTGTGGCTGGCCATCTGCGAGTCGAAGACGCGTGCCAGGGAGGAGATGTTGGAGACTCTAGACGGAGATCCGTGGGGGCGGCCCTATCGCACGGTCCGAAATCAACTTCGGACCGCGGCGCCCCCGGTCACCGAGAGTCTCCAACCCGAGCTGCTCGAGGAGGTGGTAGCAGCCCTCTTCCCGGCACGAGGCGAGCATACTCCGCCGCAGATGGCATTGCCCTCGGCCGCAGAGTCCACGACGGAGAACGCCATCGACGTCCCTGAGGTGACACACCCAGAGTTGGGGGCTGCCGTGATCCGGCTCCGGGCCAAGAATGTGGCTCCGGGGCCCGATGGGATCCACGGCTGCGTGTTAGCCCTCGCTCTGAAGGAGCTAGAGCCCCAACTGAGAGGGCTCTTCACAGCGTGCCTCGAGCGGGGCCAGTTTCCCAGTCTGTGGAAGGCTGGTCGACTGGTCCTGCTCGGAAAGGCGGGGCGCCCTGCGGACTCACCGTCCGCGTACCGGCCCATAGTGCTGCTGGACGAGGTGGGCAAGTTGTTCGAGAGAGTTCTCTCAGCCCGCCTCGTCAGCCACTTGTGCCAAGAGGGGCCGGACCTGGACGGTAGTCAGTTCGGGTTTCGGCAGGGGCGCTCCACCGTGCACGCTGTGTCACGGGTAAGAGCCCTGGCGGAGGAAGCGGTGTCCCGGGGCGGGGTGATGTTGGCGGTGTCTTTAGACATCGCCAACGCGTTTAACACCCTGCCCTGGAGTTGTATCCGGGAGGCACTGCGATACCATAGAGTGCCTCCTTACCTCCGCCGCATAGTTGGGGCTTATCTGTCCGAGAGGTGTGTCACCTACGAGGGACGTGATGGCGTTCACCAGCGCCCGATGTCGTGCGGTGTTCCACAGGGTTCGGTTCTTGGGCCGCTCCTGTGGAACATCGGCTACGACTGGGTGCTGAGGGGCGAGCTCAGCCCGGGGGTGGACCTGACGTGTTACGCGGACGACACGCTGGTCACCGCCCGGGGGAGCTCGCACAGGGAAGCAGCGTTGCTGGCGACGGCTGCGGTGTCACAGGTGGTGAGCCGCATCCGTCGCCTGGGCCTGGAGGTGGCCCTCAGCAAGTCGGAGGCCATGACGTTCCATGGCCCCCGGCGGGCGCCGCCGCCCGATTCACACATCGTGGTCGGGGGGGTCCGAATCGCTGTCGAGCCCACCATGAAGTACCTAGGATTGGTGCTCGACAGCCGGTGGGACTTCGGACCCCATTTTCGACGGCTGGCGCCCAAGCTGTTGGGCGCGGCGGGAGCGCTCGCAACGCTGCTTCCCAATCTGGGGGGCCCGAGCTCCGTCTGTAGACGGCTCTATACGGGTATCGTGCGATCCATGGCCCTGTACGGGGCCCCGATCTGGGCCCACGACCTGACGGCCGGCTCGATTGCGGTTCTTCGGAAACCGCAAAGAGCCATGGCCGTCAGAGTCATACGGGGGTATCGCACGATCTCGTATGAGGGGGCTTGTGCACTGGCCGGATCCCCGCCCTGGGACCTGGAGGCCAAAGTACTCGCGTCGCTGTATCAGTGGCGCGAGGAAGAGGCGGAGCGGGGCGAACGACCGATGCAGCGTCAAGTCGAGCTGCGTCGGTCTCAGCTCCGCGAGGTCCTAGTGGCGGAATGGCGGGACAGGCTTTCGCGCCCTACCGCCGGCCTCGACATAGTCGGGGCGATCCGGCCGGTGCTCGAGCGCTGGCTCGGGAGGAAGCACGGCTCCCTGTCGTTTCGGGCGACGCAGGTGCTCTCGGGGCACGGTTGCTTCGGGAAGTACCTGTGTCGCATAAACAGGGAGCCGGACGCCCGGTGTCACCACTGCGTCCATTGCCGGGAGGACACGGCGCGGCACACGCTGGCAGAGTGTGCCGCTTGGGAGGAGCCGCGCCGTGCCCTCATCGCCGGAGTAGGCCCGGACCTCTCGCTGCCGGCCGTGATCGAGTCTATGGTCGGCGGCGAAGAGGCCTGGGACGCAGTGGTAACCTTCTGCGAGACGGTTATCTCGCAGAAGGAGGCTGCGGAAAGGGAGAGGGAGATTTCAACCCCTCACCCGATCCGCAGCAGACGCACCGGGCGTCGGCGGAGGGCGGACAACGCCCTCTTCCAGCCCCCCTAAATGGGTCCAGGGGCGTCAGACACGGGGATACGTCTGTCGCCCCACAACATCATAAGGACCCGAGGTGGCGGCGCGCGTGTGATGTTCCACGCGCGCCCCTCAGAGAAGTCGGGGGGGGAGGAGTTAACACCTCGCTCCCCCCCCTCGACCAGACGGGGCCCGCGGTGGCGGGCCGGCACCAGCCGGGGGTTGCGGAAGCTGAATTCGTGCCCGCGACCCTCGGCGCTCAAGTGTGCGAAGGAACATCGGAGGGGTTTTAGTGGGTATACCCTCGGGCCCCTTCTCATTTTTGATATGAGAAGGGGAGTTTGCGAGTGGGAGTCCCACATAACCACCGCGTCTCTCCCCGGGCGCGGTGGTATGCGTAATGCATTTCCCCTCCGAAAAAAAAAAAAAAAAAAAAAAAAAAAAAAAATGGCAATGGTTCGGTGCATAATATGTTACTGGAATTGCCCCCCTGATTTCAAACAGACATGTTCATGCGCACAAATGTTGGCCTTGGGTGGGTCTCTAACCACCAAACCTACTGGCACGCCAAAAGAAACGAATAGATGAGTCAATAGAAAATCATCCCCGCTTTATCAGTATTATGAAACAGATTTTATTTCACTTTTTCAGCGTCATGATTTGTATATCAATGGCAAATGACAGCTTTTTAAACCAAGTTTTATTAAAACCACAAATTTGACGCACATGGCTAAACTATATAGGTTTTTTGGCGACTTCGGGACCCAAAAAAAATACCAAATTGTGTAATAAATGAAAGGTATTGTCCAAACTGATTGATAGCTTACTCTTTTCATATTTAGGAAATAAAAGATATAAAATTTTCTATCTGTTGCTGTTTTGTTTTTTTTTTTTATAAAATAAGTCTAGTGCTATTGCCTCCAGCTGTGACATTATAAAACTTTTCCCCCCATATAATAAGACACTAATGAACCGTTTTTTACAGGCTTCAAAAAAACTTTAAACGTCGTCTTGGAAAAGTTTTTTTATTAAAAAAAGTTGCACTTGCACATCACTCGGCTTAGCTCTATTGTTAAACGGGTTTTAGCAGACGTAGACAGCTGTGTTGTTGTCTCGCTCGCACGCACAGCTATCGCTATAGCCGTCTCAATTCGCCTGTCTGTCGTGAAAAAGGATGCAGGCGCAAGGTTCTTTTTTTTAAATTTGAATAAATTTACACTTTTAAAGAAAGCTTACTTACTAAAGGTGCTTGAACTCGAGTAAACTCAGTCGCTAAGTGTTGATTATAAGAATCGATTACGCTAACGCAATTTATAGACTTTTTTTTAAATGTTCTGAGCTAGGTTTTTATAGTAATTGTGTTTTATTTGGCGGGATTTTGTGTTAAATGTTTTTTGTTGAAAATATTGATGGTTGTAAATTTTTAATTTTAGATTTGCACGGCTTTTTTTTAGGGTGACTTGTGATTTTTTAATTTTCTATGAGAGTCATTAATTAATGTTGTCGAGGCTGTTTTGACTGATTATTGGACCTCTGACTGCCACGACATAGGTCATAGGTTCGATTACCACCCAGGTTAATTATTTTAGGGCATGAAAATGTCTGCTAGTTCTGTATCTGGGCGTAAATATCTATTTAGGTGTGTATTTAGAAAAAAAAATCGATTTTTGCAGGGTCGCCAACGCGCGAGTGATACCCACGGTGTTACAAGCGTCCATAGGCTGCGGTAACCGTTTACCATCAGACGGGCCGTCAGCTTGTTTGCTACCTGCTATCAAAATTAAATCATTAATGTGATTTTTCAGTACCGATCTAATCATAAAGAGTATGTTATTTGATGCTGTACAATTATGACGTCACAGCTTGCTATTTCATACAAAACTCCATACATTCGATCGTTTTGACATTTCATAAAGAATTGCTGATTTGACATGCCAGGACACATCCCTATTATGAGAACGGCGTACTCACGTGCCCTCAGTGAGCACGGAGTTTCGCCGCGAAGATAGGCTACATAAGCCATCTTCGGGTGCACCAGCGCCATCACTCAGACTAGGGGTCGAAGTGGTCGCCATGGCCAAAATCGGTCGGAACAATCATCATCATGAGTAACATTAATCTAAAATGCTATGAAGGCCTTTTGCGTTTAAATAAATAAAGTATTTTTTCCTGTAATAAACCTTATAACGAAATTGTAATAAGGTTTATTTTAATAATTTTTAAATAACCTGTCGCTTTTTTAAGTTCTTTGTTTCCACTTAGAAAATAAAGAAGTCTAGTGCACTTGCAACTTCTTAACATTATGGTCAAACTAAGCGTTAGGTTTTGGACACACGAGAGTAATTGCCGAGTTATTCGTCTCTTATGCAACCTAAAGCTGCGGTAATATCGTACAATTCATATGAGAATATAATAATAATAATACGGAAAGCAGTAGCCAACAAATCGTTGTACTCTAAGGTTTACAACGAATTATTAGAAGAGAATTCTAAAAGTTCTTTGCAAGGGTTATACTTACTTAGAGGTTAGACCTGACCAAAAGAAACACAATAGTATTTTTTTAAAATTCATTTTATTCAATAAAAATCATGCAGTTTACCTACATGGACAACAAAAATCGCCTAACTGTACAACAGTTTGTTGGCAGTTCGCTCGTTGATGTGTTTAGTACAATATGATAAAACGTCAAATTTGACGTTTGGTTGTGATATGGCAATGGTTCGGTGCATAATATGTTAGTGGAATTGCCCCCCTGGTTTGGAATAATAACATTACAAAATTATAATGCATCTAGTTTTGACTTCTTTTGGCGATAATGGCGGTCGTTTACTATTTATAACACTAATATTAATAAGAATCAAATATAGTAAATATAAATGTCCTAGGACATTCTTTACACACGGCCATCTGATCCCAAACTAAGCAGAGCTTGTGCTATGGAAACTTATATTAAATTAACAACTTAAAACTTAATTTCCAACAATGAATTTAAATTAAAAACTAAATCAATACTTCAGGTTAATATTCAAAATTTAAAACTATTACTTACCACCAAGCCAAATGTCCGTAAAATCAGAATACTTCTAATAAACAAAAATTTATACTTAAGAAAGTGCCCAGTGTATTCCAGTCTTATACATAATCCGAGTTCAGTAAAAACACTTCCAAAGAAACAAAAGTAAAAGATATCTATGAAAATATCATGGCCTTTAAAATGCTAGACACGGTTTACCTGACTGCGCATGTTAAGGAGGGTAATGTTTTATGCTGTCGTTGTTTTGTTGAAGTCTGACTAACTATGAAGTTTTGTCACTTTGATCTACTAATATTATAAATGCTAATGTTTGTATGTATGGATGTTTGTTACTCTTTCACGCAAGAACTACCGGACAGATTTGGATGATACTTGGCAAATAAATAGAGCATATCCTGGAATAACATATAGGCTACTTTTTATCCCGGGAAAATGTGACATTCCTTGGAAACGCGGGTAAAACCGCGGGAGACAGCTAGTGAATAATCAAGGAGTACGCTACTGTTTATGGTTAAGGATGTTTTGTGAGGATGCTAGAAGTCTTGAAGGTTCTTTTTCCAGCCAAAAAAAATGCATTATCATTAGTTTTATGGTGTATGGTTTTTAGGGTGTAAAAATCAGCAGAAATTCAACCTATTTGAGGGTGAAAAGGGTAAACACAATTTTTTGATTAACTTAATCTTATGCTTTACGATAGTTGACAATGTGGGGAGGGAGTTAGAGTTCTTTATCGTGTGGCACGCGTAGTGAAAGCTAGGTAATGCTAAAAAGCTCTCATTACAAGATCTATGGCACTGAGGTACCTGATGCCTGAGTAAGGTGTCTGTTAATTAGTAGGACCAACGTTAGCACACTAACTCCCTAGGGTACACTTCTTTTATTTACATACTGAATATAGCCTGTAATGTGTTCGAGAAGGTTTTCCCTGTTTGGCTCTTAATTGCAATACTAGGTTTTGTCCAGCTTTTTACTTACATTCTTAGGGATTTTTTTGAAAATAATGTAATTATTAAGGGTATCGTAATCCTTACTAATATTATAAATGTAATAGTGACAGTCACGGCTACGTGACTGGACCGATTTTGGAGTAATTTGGCACACATATTGCCTATGGTATGGAGGACAGGCTACTCATAATCTCGGGGACGCGGGTGGTTTGCAGGTACAGCTATTCTTCTCTATTATCATCTATATATATATGCTGAACCAAAATTTGGATATATGTGACGCAATCACGCATTTGCGGTTGAAAAATTCGTGTTTTTTTTTTAATAATATAATTTCGTTCACAGATAGACCTGTGTTAACAAATAGGATACCTTTTACTTGCAGACTATTAGAAATCTCAAGATAGTAGATAGCCATGGGACAGGATAGTTTCTTAAGAATTTTTACAATTGTGATTTCGTCGCAAACATTTACATACAGTTGTAACAGACACATGTTTTTTTTTTCTGACGAGATTGCGATTGACCTCAATCACACCTGATTGTAAGTGAAGATGAGGCCGAAGATGGAGCTCGCTTTCCCGTTAGTAGCCTATTCACTCTTTTCTTAAAGAGACCCAAGTTGTAAGTTTCTGGGAATACAGACGAGAAAAATGTGTTGAAAGAAATATTCGATAACAAAAATAGGATTGTTTTGTTTCTGTGGATTTCAGTCAGAAATGGGAATTCACCAGCTAACTTAGAGGTTAACCTACATGTGTCAGAGGTTGAAATGGAATGCGGAAACATATTCCGTAAAAGTCTGATTTCTTGAAAAATGTATTCGTCATGCATATTAAATATTTTTCTTCCGGCGACTGGGACCGCAATATACTGGACCCGCGGTCCCAGTTTAATTTGAATATTTTTCTTACGGCGACTCGGACCACCCAAAAATTAATAGTACAATCTATTGTTCAAGCCAAATCAGTACAATCAAATTTTGAATCAAAAAGTCATTTTTCTTTTACTACTTACTAAACATTTATGGGTGGTCCCAGTCACCGGAAGAAAAGTATTCAAATCAAACTGGGACCGCGGGTCCAGTATATTGAGGACCCAGTCACCGGAAGAAAAATATTTAAATTAAATGGATCCGGCAGTGGGACCGTGGTCCCAGTTTATTGCGGTCCCAGTCGCCGGGAGCCTCGAATGAAGAGATTGAGTTTACTTTGAAGTGATCCATCCAGAGGAGAGAGAGCACAGTGGTAGGGTCCTATAAGGAACCCACCTAGTATAAACTAAATTCGATACCTGTTGAAAATATAATAACTCAGTAGTACAGCTCTTAGTGCAGAGATCGTCCAGGGAAGTACTATCATCATACCCGTCGTGAAGCAGTAGAGCAATTGTATTAATGTGTTCGGTTAAATAATAAATAAATATCCTGGGCCATTCTTTTTACTCGCGGCCATCTGGTCCCAAACTAAGCAGAGCTTGTACTATGGAAACCAGATAACTGATATACTACATATAAATAAATATCCCGGGACATTCTTTACACACGGCCATCTGGTCCCAAACTAAGCAGAGCTTGTACTATGGAAACCAGATAACTGATATACTACTTTTTTATTTTCCTAAATACATACATATATAGATATTTACACCCAGACACAGAACAAACAGACATGTTCATGCACACAAATGTTTGTCCTCCCGCGACCTTCGACTTGGCAGTCAGGGTTGCAAACCACCAAGCCAATTAAACCAAGTCAATTAAACTAAGTCAACCGGTTAGAAAGGTAAGCCCGGTGAAGTTACAGGCACAGGAGACTTAACAACTTCACGTCTCAGGTTCGACAACGCATAAGTGATGCTTTTTATTGTCAACTAGCTGACCCAAAAGACGTTGTCCTGTCTTCAGTCGCGTCAACTGTCAAACGACTGTCAAGAATGACAAACACGTTACATTAAAAAAGTTGATATGTATTGTCGAAAGCGCTAGTAAAGTCGTTATGTTTTCTTAAGTTTTATAATTTTTCACGCAACTTTCTTAAGTTTTTCGTTCATAAGAACCATCTCCTGACAATAACAAACACAACAAAAAAAGAATTAGCGAAATCGGTCCAGCCGTCCATGCGTGATGCCGTGACCAAGGGAAATAGGGATTCATTTTTATATATATAGATATCTTTAATATTAATAGTATTGTAAATATTTATTTAAAAAAACAATGAGACGATTTATAAGAGCTTGTGAAAGCCAACATTATCTCTACATAGTAAAAAAAGTCGCTTACCGCCGTCTATCGCTTAGATCTTTTAAACTACACAACGGATTTTGATAAGGTTTTCATCAATAGACAGCATGATTCAAGAGGATGATTTATTTTGTGTTCACATTGCACCCGTGCGAAGTCAGGGCGCTTCGCTAGTATAATTAATATTTATATTTCCATTTCTATTAGGCTGATGTTGCGCAAAATTAGAGGCACTTTATTTAAATAAAACGCAAATTTCTAATACTCTTACTAAAGGTCAATGTAAGGAAGAATGTACTTCAGAACAAAAGTAGCATTGATCAAGGGACTTAAAGCTCTTAGCACCGTAAGCTTGGCTTTATAAGATTTCCGTTTTCTTTTCCTGTAAAACCTCCTTTTGTTATCTGAGTCTTTTGACTGAAGATAAGCCTTAAGATTGAAAAAAACAGTATCATATTTGAGCACCGTTTCTCTGGAATTGAAAAGCAATTTTTTGGCTTCTATAGATAACATTCTATTATATTTTCTTCCGTCTCGTCAGTTTAGATCTGCGAAGGGCACTTAAGAAGGTCAAAATTTCTAAAGCTACCACCAGTTCAAAAGTCAGCCAGCAAGGTAATTTTTTTTGTGATAATTTTTGTATAAATTTCATATTTTTTCTATTCTGACTTCTTGGTTTTTTTATTATAGGTATTAATGTTAATATTACATAAAAAAAAAAACGAAAAATAAATAACAAAACAATAATTTAAATAATAATAATAAATATAATAGACCGCGAAATCATTAATTGTGTGGACATGTCTGTTTGTTCTGTGTCCGAGTGTAAATATCTGTAAAAGTATGTATTTAGAAGAAAATAAATATTGTAGGTATACGAGTATGTATATCAGTTATCTGGTTTCCAAGCTCTGCTTAGTTTTGGACAAATGGCCATGTGTAAAGAATGTCCCAGGATATTAAAAAATTATTATTTATGCAAGCAAATTTCTTAAAAATCCAAAGTTTTTGACAATGGATGTGTAGATGTATGGATGTAACACTTTAAAGCAAAAACTACCAAACGGTTTTGGATGAAACTTAGCACAAAGATAGATCATGCCCTAGAACAATATATAGAACTGTTTATCCCGGGAAAATGTTATATCCCTCGGGAACGCGGATGAAATCGCGGGGGACTGGTACTACAAATACTACTTTATATTCTAACTAGCTGTCCCCCGCGGTTTCACCCGCGTATCGATTTATATATAGCATTTAACCATGTACGAAAAATTCCGCGTCGAATGGTAGCAGTCCCATCTCGATATGTTCAGTAGTTTTGAGGTGATGGTGCATCATAGGAACCATATTTTTTTGCTTATATAAATATTGTAATGAAAGCAGTTCAACAACAAACAGGTACATCAGCGACCTAATTGTGTAACCTAACTTTGTTTGATTCCCGACCAATGTTTGCCAAAGTTTAATGTGTTGACGTCGTTTATGACGCACCCTTAGCCTCATTGTTTACTGCTGCTTTATGAGTTCGTCACCATATTTATATACATGTTTTATTACCTCTGACTTCATAAAAGAAGCACCATTCTAAAACGACTTGTATGTTGCTTTTGGAAAGGTTGAATTTGGCTTTGACCTTCAGTGATTTTATTTATTACCTTTTTCTTGAAAATGGTTCTTAAGTGAACCTTTTTTCTATAAAGCCAGGGTAAAAATGTTTTGAATTTCTTGGATGTCTGCGATTTTAGCAAATTACAATATAAGAAAAACAGTTAGGACCCGCGGAGGTCGTTTATGAAGGACATTGATACTAAAGCTACCACCGATTTGGAAATCAGCCTTCAATAAGAAGAACCGGCAAGAATCTCAGCAAGCGATGATGCTGGAACCAATTCCCTGGAAGAAAGATAAAATGAAAAACATCTATGGTTGTACCGAATATAGATTTTAAACCTACGACTACGATGTACAAAACATATACTTAACAATTACTAGATATTTAGAGTATTGTGCTAATCGTAGCAGTTGTAATGATGGGACACAATCTAGAGAGTCCAGTTTCGAATCATCAGCTCCAAATCATTGGTACCAGTTAAGGAAAACACCAATAAGAAACCTGAAGCTCGAGAGTCAAAATTAAAGACTACTAAATGAAGTAGTCAGTGTCGGACTATTTGAAGTCCTAAGGAACTTAAAAGGCGAGAATAAAGATAAAAAATGTATTTGAGTAGTAAAACTCTCAGTGCAGAGTTCTTCCGGGGAAGTACTACCATCCATTTCTGGCATGAAGGAGTAGTGCACTTGTATTACTGGGTTTCGGTTAGAAAGGTACGGGAGCCGGTGAAATTACGGGCACGTGAGACTTGACAACTTCACGTCTCAGGGTCGATAACGCATTAGCGATGCTCTGGTTTTGCAAATGTCGATCGGCGGCGGTGACCACTTACCATTACTTGGACCGTGTGCTTGTTTGTCGGGTTACGTGGTATAAACAAAAATATTTGAGGTTTATGTGATTAAAAGGAACACTAAATCAATCATTTGAATAAATAGCTATTTCCGTAGTAGAAGTTTCTTGTATGATAGATAAGAATCCAAAGTAGTAGCAAAGATAAATCAATGAGCTTTTAAAGTAGGTAAATCCAAGTCAGGGTAAACATCCAAAACGATTTAGTGTTATAAACTCCATGCAAAGGAATGCTGGTTTTAACTATACATAAAGAAATAAACCTCATATCATCCACACGTAATTCATTCATTGAATTCGCCCCCAATCAGAGCTGCCACAACCTTCTAATTACGTTTAAACTCTATTTTAGCACACGTAAGATTGAAATTACAACTGTAGACTAATAAAATTTGTCAATGCGTCAATGTCCTTGACACTGGTGATCTTTAAATAGATGGAAGCCATACAAAACTTCAATCAGACACGGAATATCACTGGCACGCGATTCGAATGAATATATTTAGGTTTTCTGAGGTAATGGTCATATGTAAAGCAACTGAACGAATGTAGGACGAGCACTAAACAGTTACATTTTATTATGAAACATATTTCTTGCAGACATATTCCTATCTATAAAACAAATATCAATACTGAAATTATATTTGTTTACGAGCTATCTACAAAGCTATGTAATAAGTAACATAAAAACTGGTCAAGTCAAATCGGACTTCTGTACTGAAGATTTTTTGCAATAATAAAACCAATGAGCAGTTACTTCATAAAAATTTTTTGAATTATTTTAGTCGATCTGCAATTTTTTTAAGAGAAGTACGTTTTGAGTAGTAGAGCTCTTAGTGCAGAGTTCGTCCGGGGAAGTACTACCATCTTACCCATTTCCGCCGTGAAACAGTGCACATGAATTATTGTGTTTCGGTTAGAAAGGTAAGGGAGTCGGTGAAATTACAGGCACATGAGACTAACAATTTCATGTCTCAGGGTCGAAGACGCATTGGCGATGCTCTGGTGTGAAAATGTCCACAGGCGGCGGTGACCATTTACCATCAGGTTGACCTATGCGGTATAAAAAAAAAGAGTTGTTTTTAAGATAAATGAACAGGTCTGTTTAACTAGGTGTAAAAATACATTAAATAAAATTAACTACATAAACATGTATTTCAGAAAAGAAGGTCTCAGGATATTTATTTTTTTATTAAATGAACCAGATTTTTGATTGAATCAGAATATGTTGACCGGTGATGAAATAACCTAGATCGAATAAAAACAAAAAAAAAAAATTGTGTTTAATATTTATTATCAATAGCGTATCGGTTTACAAATTGACGTGTAACTCATCTATTGCTTTAAAAAATTGATACCACATTTCAGTCCTAATTATTAAAGTACAATATATTTAGTTTAATCCATATCGAAATATCTATACACGTCTAGAAATAAACCTTAATATTACAGAAGATAGGTATATTATTTGTCTAATCAGAAGATGTTGACCTGTAACGAATTAACCTAGAAGTAATAAAAACACCGGTTCGAACCCACGCACATCGTAAAATAATTGAAATGTAACACAAAAATAATAAAAAAAATTGCACATTCCCTTAATATTTAGATAAATATTTAATATTTGTTGATATTTAGAGTTCACATTTATAATTAATTACAACAATTTTATTTGATTGACGTATTTTTTTATTTTATTGTAGTATCAGAAAAATAAGATGAGGTATAGTTAATGAGATGCTCACGGGCTCTCACCTAGGACCACTACTTTTATTATTCCATATATGGGGTCTAAATATATAAAATACCACAATGGCCACCAAAACCGCGACCTGTCATTTAAACATGCTCTAAATATAACCTCACAACAAATTCCACCGTCATTCAGATATTACGGCTAATCGTGGCATAGCACGAAATGCGCTAATTATCAACCAAGCCAACTATAAATTCCGAAATGTGCGAGTTTTGGTGCAATTACAAAAGTTTTTCACATTTTAAACTTGGTTCTCGGATAGTTTTGCGTTAATAGTTAAACTTTGGTCTAATTCTTGTTGTTTTTAATGTTACACACGCATTTTTAAACAGGAAGAACTATTGCTTTGGCAAATTATGTAAAACTACATTAAGAAAGTTACTAAAAATCATTAAAAAAAGCGTACCTATTGGACGTAATAAAAATGTAACGTGGAAAAAACTGCAGAGCCACTCAAAGGCATTATTGTTTGATCACAAACACACCAAAGTAAATTTAAGCATACAAATCCTAAAGCAAAACACCCGCAGATGTTAAGCGACAGAAGTGGCAACTCGAGAATGATAACCACTAGGGCAAGTACAATCACCGAGCAATATTTTCTACACTTATTATTCTGTCCCGGAGAGTTTATCTCTCATGTGATTACCTAGTTAGCGAAAGAGATAGAACAAAGGGGCCGCGACGAAACATCCTCGAGCTAGTGTCATTTTCCTTACAAAATCGAGCCCCAGTTTACTATCGTCCCTTATCTATGCATTTCCTTTACCATATTTCATATTCAATCGTCGACATGCTATAAATATTTCCAAATGCTAGCAAGTTTTTAACCTTATCATTAGCCGAAGGTCTTTTTTTAGCCGCGAGTCCGTGACTTTACTCCAATGTCACATTTTCGCCACCCCCATTGAGTCACGCGATAGTATCTATCAGCTTATTCAGCTAATACAAACTTTGTCTGCGAACCGGCGTAAGGAGACCTTTGAGAGCGAACCTCTCGTTTGATTGCGTAGTTAGCGAAAGAGACAGAGGAGGCCGCGACAAAACATCATCGAGTGTAATTTTCCTTACAGAATGACTCCCCAGGTTTGCATGTACAGTTTCCTTACTCATTATAATTGTTTAGTTGATAATTTCAAGGCGTGTTGTTTGTTTTGTAGCAGCTATGACAATTTATAATTGCACAGTTTTATCTAGTTACATTTGCATTTCTTCCATGGTTTTGAGTCATTTATAGCCTTCATCAGTCCCCATCATTTAGTTTAGAGTAATATATTACATGAGAATTGGGAGAATCTTACCGTCATCTCTCTTTGGCAGTGCATGTGTTGACCACTTGGTGCGAAGTGTTAAGTGCACGTGGTCATCGGCTTACTCTTTAGTTCAGTCATCTACACCTTACTTGCCTTGTATTTATTTAGGATCTAGACCACCTAGAATACAAGCAAGACTAGCATGTTCAAACAAATCTTATCCGCTTCTAGTATTAGTAAAATTCACAAAAAAGTTTTACATATTTTTTTATTTAAAATGGGCTTGTGTTTGGCCTCCGACTGACCCCAGAAGGAGTTATGACAAGGCCGAGGATGTAGCACGCTTACCCATGTTATTAGCTGCGAAGTTTTAACTAAAATTGATGCCATTTCACGGAATTTTTAGTGCTGTGTCTAATCAAATTGTAAAGTTTTAATAAGTTTTGACTACTAGATAAACGAAGCTCCATTTCCTAGAATACCCTAAACGTTGCCGGCTTCATTGACTTTGATTGCTGAAATTTTAAAATAAAAGCAGTTTACTGAAGTATGTCAAAAATATCATTAAGTTTAGGGCTCTTATGTTATTTCTCCCACTCGGAGAATTAAATTTGAGATACATAACATAACAATATCTTTTCGCCTATTATCTCCGAAGAGGTAGACAGCAAATAAATTTTAGTCACATCATGACGTCCAGCTTTATTACCATTTCGCATTCACATAACCAATCTCAAAAACTAAGCAAAAATATATTAAGACCGAAACCGGGGTCGAACCCTGGACATCCGGGTCTCTATAACTCAGGTAAATATTCTATAGGTCATAGCGTAACTAATCAAAGGTTGATCCTAATTTTGTCGGACAAGTTAGTAGCTTCAGTAACTTTAAATTTGACCTTCATAAGTGCCTTCCGAGGGCCTAAACTGAATAAATGGTTTTAAATTTTGAATTATTTGAATACAAAAAGAAATAGAAATGTATACAACAGGGGCTCGATTCTGTAAGGAAAATGACACTAACTCGAGGATGTTTCGTCGCGGCCTCTATGCTTTGTCTCTGTCGCTTACTACGCTAATACTAGAGAGGTAAGCTCTCCGAGGCCGTGAAGCGGCTCGCAAACGAAGTTTGTATTAGTTAAATAAGGGAGCTGAAACTGACAATTCTAAGACAAATCGTTACTATAATAATATATTCACATCAAAACAGCCAAATCGAGGCATCTAAAGAATTCTTTTGTTACTTCAACAATAGAAGGATACATCGTGAAGCAAAAAAGTTGCGACCTATAATTCTTTAACAAAAACAAATTAGTACCATTTCGGGGATTTTGGGCAGAGGTGTTGCGAAATAAGGGCCAGGACATGACAGACGGTACGCGGAAATATTAGGCTTGGGCTACATGATGGTGTTCTCATTTTAGATATCAGAAAGTTTTTCAGATCTAAAAGGGTTTTGACATCAAAGAATGTCATTCAAAATTCATCATTATTGCTTAGATATAAGGCTTATCAATCCAATGGTTTATTGTCGCAGTGCACGCGATGTTAAGAATTTTTTGGGTAATTTTTTTTACACCATGGTTAACATTATTGGAGTTTTAGTAAGGATCCCTAATTTTTTTGAAAATATAATATAAGCTATGTTATCCGGGGATAGAGTAGCTTCCCAACGGTGAAAGAATTTTTCAAATCGGTCAAGTAGTTTCGGAGTTTAGAAACAATCTAAATTAGTATATCATCTTTACATAGTATAAAACAAAGTCACCTCCCGCAGTCTGTACGCTAAGATCTTTTTAACTACGTAACGCATTTTGATGCGGCTTTCATCAATAGATAGAATGAGTCAAGAGAAAGGCATATATGTTAAATTGATATTATTAAATAGCCAAAAAGTCCGAATAGATAAAATTTATATATAAAAGTATTTAATAAAAAATAAAAAAGAATGTAACCTTGCTAAGTTTCTTGTCGGTTCTTCTCAGTTGAAGGCTGAGTTCCGAACCGGCCGTAGCTTCAGTAACTTTAAATTTGACTTTCATAAGTGCCTTCCGAGGGCCTAAACTGAATAAATGGTTTTGAATTTTGATTTTTTTTTTTAATAACGCGACTGTAAAAACAAATAAATTACCTACCGATATGTAAACTCGGCTTTACAAAACGTTTCTTCTGGAATTTAATTTTGTCTCGTTTTATTTTTTGCTCAATTTCATGGAAACATAAAAACCCTTCGACGTAAATGTTACAAACTAAAGACACAGTAAGTAGGTAGGTAGTTCAGGTTCATTCATGTTCATGATCATTTTCCTGTTCCTTGTTATATTTTAGGTCACAGAAACTAGATTTAAGTATGAACTTTGGGTTTTATAATAATAACTAGCTGTCCCCCGCAGTTTTACCCGCGTTCCCGTGGGATGTCACATGTATTATACATACATAAAAACCTTCCTCTTCAATCACTCTATATATTTAAAAAAACCGCATCAAAATCCCTTGCGAAGTTTTAAAGATTTAAGCATACATAGGGATATAGGGTCAGAGAAAGCGACTTTGTTTTATACTATGTAGTGATTATAATAATAAATATGAGAAGCTATATCCACTGGCAGGCATTGCCCCACCTGATGTCCGCAGAGATATTGCAAGCTCAGTTGAGTGCTCGAAAAAGATAAATGACAGGAGGCACCCGCTTTACAATTACACCCCTGGACCTCAGAGACTAAAAAGTAGAAATAGCTTTTTAAAGAACGCTGCACCAACTACCGACAGTACCTCTGAGGCGCGGCGTAAGCTCTGGCAGGAGAGATACCCAACAGCATCACCAAACCCTGTTATGGAGAAGCTTCCCCCAGGGCATAAGCTCCCGTGGCTGACATGGAAGTCCCTCAACAGACTCCGAACCCAAGTCGGCCGATGCAGGGACAATCTGTGCCGATGGGGTTACAGCACAAGCAACCTGTGCAACTGCGGCGCCTCCCCTCAGACAATGGCACATCTATTGTCGTGCCCTGCGTGCCCCTCATCTTGCACGCCGGAAGACCTGTATAATGCCACAGACGACACAGTACGCCTGGCAGAATTCTGGTCTAAACAAATTTAGCCAGAACGATCGACACGCAAAAAAAAAAAAAATAAAAAAATAATAAATATCCCGGGACATTCTTTACACACGGGGGTCTGAACCCAAACTAAGTAGAGCTTGTTCTATGGAAATCAGATAATTGATATACCACATTAACATTTTTCTAAATACATACAAATATAAATATTTACACCCAGACACAGAACAAACAGACATGTTCATGCACACAAATGTTTGTCCTGGGTGGGAATCGAACATGCGACCTGCGACTTGGCAGTCAGGGTCGCTAACCACCAAGCCAACTGGCCGAACAACTCCTATTTCGTTATTATCCGACTACGGTGAAGCGAAACGGGGGTTATAATTTTGCCATGTATAAATGTTTATCTGAACCAACATAACTTCTCAACTACTTATCCTTTTTTGGTAAATAAGATATAATTGGAAGCGTCTTGATCGTCCGCTAGTTATAGGATGTGACGTCAAATTAAATTGAATATGGCGCCTTTTGTAGGACATAAAGTCAACAAATTTATTTTTTAATGATACCATGTTAGTTCTCAAATAAAAGGGCTCAATTAGCTTCAAAACTAAAACCTCACAATTCATGAAAATCTTAGTGATTTTTCGTTTCAAGTTTTTGAAGTTATTTTTTTTTGTATAACATATTCGTATGGTGTTTGCGTGAACAAACATCCACAGATCCATTAACACACACTTTTGCATTTAATATACTAGCTGTCTTACGCGGTTTCACCCGCGTTCCCGAGATATGTAACATTTTCAAGGGATAAAAGTATGTGCTATCCTGTCCTTTGTGCTATTCCAAAATATAATCCATTTTGATGCCAAATTACGTCCAGATCAGTTCAGCTGTTCTGCTCTTAGTGCAGAGTTCGTCCGGGGAAGTACTACCACCTTACCCATTTCCACCGTGAAGCAGTAGTGCACTTGTATTACTGTGTTTCGGTTAGAAAGGTAAGGAGGCCGGTGAAATTGCAGACGCATGAGAATAGCTTCGAGTCTCAGGATTGACAAAGCATTGGCGATGCCCCTGGTGCTGCAAATGTCAATAAGCGGCGGTGTCCATTTCACAAAAAAGAAAATACATTATTATTACAAGGGTTAGCAATACCTAGTGTATATCTAATCCTTTACCTAAACGAGCAATTCTTGTATATAATATATATATGTATGTATGTAATGACTTCCTGACATTAACTGTTTTAACGACACAACAACACTAAAGCTACTCCAGTAGATGGCGCTGTTAAGCAACACTAAGCCAATAATCAACTTTACACAATTTATCAGGGTCATGCACAATTGACATGCACAATTTGTCAGGGTACACAGGTCATCCAGGTACTGTATATAATGTGTTGAACATTGGAAATGCTCTGGTTACAGGCGGCGGTGACCACTTACCATCAGGTGGAGCGTATACTCTTTAGTAAAATATGTTTAATTGTAATATGTTTGTTACACTATCACGCAAAAACTACTAAACGGATATGGATGAAACTTGACACATAGATAGAGCATATCCTGTAATAACATATAGGCTACCTTTTATTCCGGGAAAATGTGATATCCCTCGGGAACGCGGGGAAAACCGCGGGGGACAAAAAGAAATTAAGTAAATAGTAACATAAGTAGGAGTGGATTTAAATAACTTCAAAACCTTTGACTTTACAATCATGCAGCACTATATAATGTCTAAGGCTTTCCTGCGTAGTGACTCAAAATATTCCGTATCATACTTAAAGTTCTGTAAAGTGCAGCCAAGTTAGGCGCAGTAAATCACTGCGGTGTAAACTAAGGACTTGGTAATTTCTATAAATGTTCTTTGGCCAAGGATGTTGGCTTGGCATAGGTATATTAGTAAAAAAATACTCTTGGCCATTTTAATTTTTAAGTCATTTTTTATTGATTGATGGGCCAGTTGGTTCAGTGGTTCCTGGAGACTAGAGACCCTTATTGCCACGCCACAGGTTGTTAGTTCGATTCCCACGTAGGACAAATATTTGTGTGGGTGTAAATATCATTTTAAGTATGTATTTAGAAAAAAAGTTGAATGTCAGTTATCTGGTTTCCATACCACAGTTCTGAGGCTCAATTCTGTAAGGAAAATGACACTAGCTCGAGGATGTTTCGTCGCGCTGTCTCTTTCGCTAGCTACGGTAATACTACTAATCACGTGAGAATAAGCTCTCTGAGGCCTCCATGGAGCGGGTCACCGACAATGTTTGTATTAGCTGAATAAGGGGGCTGCTTCGTTTGGGATCAGATGACCGTGTTAAATATCGTCCAAAGTTTCCATATAAAAATATATATCCCATGTGACGATATTTCAAGCTTAACTTGTAACTAATCCTAATTCCAATCATCTTATTCATTTGAAACTTAGTAATTATTTTTTGTACCAGGCCGACAAACAAGCGGATGGTCCACCTGATGGTAAGTGGTCACCGCCGCCTATAGACATTTGCAACACAAGGGGCATCGCGTTGTCGACTCTGAGACGTGAAGTTGTTAAGTCTCATGTGCCTGTAATTTCACCGGCCCCCTTACCTTTCTAACCGAAACACAAGTGCACTACTGCTTCACGGTAGAAATGGGTAATGTTAAGTACTTCCCCGGACGAACTCTGCACTAAGAGCTCTACTACACTATAACAATGACTTTATTTTGGATGACAATACAATAATTTGGTACCATTCAGCTGATCTGATGATGGAGCCGGAAGGTAGACACTAGATAGCCAAATTACATATTTTAGCCATGTTTGAAGCAAAGTATACCCAATTTATAATAAAATTTTGACGGAAAACGTCAATAAAATGTCAAGTAAAAAATAAACAAATAAATTTTTATAATCAACTATTTCATGCCAGAAAACAAATAAAATTGACGTCACGTATTTTGCTTTAAGCCCATGACATGGAGGTGGCTTATGACTTAAGTAATTAGTAATTACCATCTTGTAACATTCGCCATGTTGGATCAAAACTGTCATAAAATTTAAATATATGTACAAAATTTTTTCTCAATCGGATGTTAACAGGTGAACTTAAATAAAAGCTTGAAAATAAAAGTCCTTACTTACAGGAGTCTAACTTGACAAAGTTAATAAAGGGAAGTTTGAGCCGTACCGTGAAGTTTTGATACAAAAACAATGATAAAACAGTCCGGAATGGGGACTAGCGCCTTCCCTTGCCATGGAAATACGAGCTAGAATATAAATTGTGGATTCCTTTTAGTTCATGAACCGTATTCCTTATCTTTTATAGTTTACTGAAAACTGTTATGAACTCCTACAGATAAAAAAGAGTCGACAGATAACACAAAATAAATTTAATCGAATTATAATAATATTTATCGAGAAAATAATTTCTAACGTGAACTCGTTTCACTCAATTAAATTAATTCCTCGATATTACTAACTTGAAGAGGGAAAATGTCCGAGTAGCAAAATGACCAGTTTTGTAAAACTGTCCACGGCGAAAAATGTCCAATTCAGAATACGTGTAAATGGTTTCACAAACAGTATCTTCAAAGCCTAATCAAATTAGAAACCTTAGTTCGATGAATTCGATCTAACATACAAGCCAACAAATAATACATAATGTATTATGCGTGTGTTATGAAAACTTATGTATTATGCCAAACACACGACCTCTCTGGGGTCGGGTGAAAATAACAATAATGTGCTCGATAACGAGGTTGATGCATATACCGTACATTCCTTTAGGCTTGCTACACGTGATCGACTAAAGGAATATTTTTTTTTTTTTATGCCACTTGGGCCGACAAACAAGCAGACGGTCCACCTGATGGTAAGTGGTCACCGCCGCCTATGAACATTTGCAACCCTAGGAGCATCGCCAATGCGTTGTCGACCCTGAGACGTGAAGTTGTTAAGTCTTATGTGCCTGTAATTTCACCGGCCCCCTTACCTTTCTAACCGAAACACAGTAATACAATTGCATTACTGCTTCACGGCGGAAATGGGTAAGGTGGTAGTACTTCCCCGGACGAACTCTGCACTAAGAGCTCTACTACTACTATTGTATACTACTGTTTCGACAAATATATTTAATTTTTTTTTTATTTTACACTGGCCGACAAACCAGCAGATGGTAAGTCTGTTATGTGTGTAGGTATACTTATGTGAAGTTAGCGCCGCCTACAGACATTTGCAACACCAATACATCGCCAATGCGTTGTACGAAATATTTATAAAAATAGATTTTAATTCAATAATATTAGTAAACATTCTGCCAAATCTCTTATAGTATGTAATGTAGTATGCAATGTAGTATACGAGTAGATACTGTTATTTTCTTTCCATAGAACAAATTCTCCTCTCCCTTAGTTTGGAATCAGATGGCTGTTTGAGAAAGAGTGAAAAGAGAGAAAGAATACTTCCAATATTTATTTATTTCATTTTTTAAAATAATATTAAAAAACAACCTTTTTTGAACAACTTTGTTCTTAGGTAATTAAAATGATTAAACTGATGACAAGAATTATTCATGTTCTTTCAATTCTTTTTGGCAAGCCCTTTAATTTGTTATCCATAACATGGTTAAGGATTTAATAAATCACCATTTTGTCACGACCGCCATGTTGGATTTAGCATGACGTCACTTATTTGATCGTGCATTGTCATCAAATCAAATGTGTGTGCAAAATTACAGCTTAATCGTACGGGAGACATGGTTTAAATTCCGATGCAAGGTTTGACCCAAACTTTACTGGCTTAAAAAAAACTTGCAAAATCAATCAAAAAATCAATTATATTCTTTGTTCTTTTAGGAGAGATTCATGAACGTGATGTGTGATGATAATTCTAGATACGACTTATCAAACTAAATCGTAAATCTTTGCGACAAATCGCAACACTGCAAGCACCTTCAGATATAACCCATACTGAACACGTATTGGTATCACTTGGTAGTGTTTGCCGCAAAGTGGAGTGTTGTTAACGAAATATTGGATACAATAAGGAAGTGGTGAAGTCAATTTGCTGGCAATCCGCCATGAGAAACGAGATGGCCAGACGGGACGAACACTGGCATACGAATGAGATTTCTGAGGTATTTTTGAATGGGTGACTCTGTGCCATGTAAGGAAAAAGATTGAGGGAATCATACTGTGTTGTACTGTCTTCCAGAAGAGGAATTACTGATGTGAACGAAATAAATCTTTATCTGAACTAACGCATGGTTTAAATTTACGTGTCTCATCTATTTTAATGTCCAAAGCTGCCCTGATTTTCTCTTATGGCCAAAAGTGAAGTACTTAGTATGAACATGAAGTTTTAAAGGTTTTTGGATCCCTCCAAACATCCCTGTTACAAGTATTTTGTGGTTAACCCCAAAATACTTCATCCAAATTTACACATGTTCTCAAAGATTGTTTTTAAATTGAACTGTGGGATTGCTAACGTGACCGAGAGACGGCGGCAAATATCACCAAATGTCACGTCCGGACATAATATATCTTCGGCAGAATCTGGGTCAGTACGGACCTCTGCCCTCTTTGGGGATAAGGTTTAGTTTTATACATCTTTGGAGATAATTTAAGGGCTTCTCATATTTTAGGCTAATAGGAGGGTTCTAACTATCAGCTCCCTTATTCAGCTAATACAAACTTCGTCGACGAGCCGCTTCACGGAGAAGCCTCCGTGAAGCTCTCGGAAGCCCGAGAGCCTATCTCTCACGTGATTAGTAGTATTAGCGTAGTAAGCGACAGAGACAGAGTACGGAGGCTGCGACGTAACATCCTCGAGTCATTTTCCTTACAGAATCGGGCCCCAGTTCGTAAGGAAACGAGATTATAGCTACATGCAAAATGCTATCATAATTGCAACTTACGACCTTAAGTGTTGTGACTAATTGTAAGAAAAGAAAAAATGGTTCCACTAATACTATAAAAGACAATGTTTGGATTTGGATATAAGGTTAACTACAGAGCGGAAGTTATTCTGTTTCATCAGCGTCCCTGAAGGATCTAATTTGCATATTCCGGGATTTCAACATAGCCTATGTCTTTCAGGAATAGTATAGCTTTCTATTAGTTAAAGAATAAATTGAAATCAGATCAGAAGTCTCGAAGATAAACCTCCTAAATCCACAAACTTTACCACTTCATAATATTGCTTTAGAAGTTAGTTGAATGTAAGGAGCCTTGTTTCTCTGTCTTGGCTCAAAATTATCACATTGGGTTAATTATTAAAATAATATTAGATGAATATAAAACAACTATTGGATCTCTGGTTTGAGTCGTATACAGCATAATTGAATAGAATAGAATTAGAGTTTATTTCTCTGAAATGGACGTACACAAAGAAGCTGAACGTTATCATATACATAAAGACAGCACTATACATAAAACTAGCATTATTATCATTAAAAAGAACATATGACAAAACAATATTGAAAAATAAAAGGACATAAGATAGTATAGGTACGACGTGGATCAATATTTAATACTAGCCGACCCGGCAGACGTTGTCCTGTCTTCAATGAATATTAAATTCGAATTGGTGCCATTAATAAAAATAAATTACCAAGAATATAGTGCGAAATATGCACTAAGGAATGATAAATTATTTCTTTTATCAATCCTAATTCCGACCCATGCGTCTGTTTTAAACGATATTGTCAAACGACTGACATTAATGTCAATTACCATAAGGTTACATTATAAGAGTTTATATTGTCAAAAGCGGTAAGGTTACATTAGAAAAGTTAATATGGTCGTTATGTTTTCTTTAATTTTCTTATTTTCCGCGCCATTTTCTTATTTTTTTCTTTCATAAAAACCTTCTCCTGATAATAACAAATACCACAAAAAAAGAATTAGTGAAATTTGTCCACCCGTCCATGCGTGATGCCGTAACCAAGGGAAATAGGGATTAATTTTTATAAACATAGATTAAAACCAATAATAAGATACTCAGTCATAAACAATAACAGAGGAAAGGTTCATACAATAACTCCGTTTTGGAACAATCGCTGGTTCAAATTTTATAAGGAAGCTTTGCATGACTAATAAACTTTGCTTGTATTAAACAGTTGAGTTAAGATGTACAGATAACTTATGGAGGGACGAAGGCTTAACTGTTAGGGCTGCATTCACCGATATCAGGGGTGAATGACCCCGCCCTCTGTCAACTGTATGTGAAAAACTGTGGAGGAGATAATGGTACTGGATTTTTTTTAAACCTGTTTACTGACTGGAGTGACAAAAGAACAGTTTGGTAATACTTTCCTGGGGAAAAGAAAGGGAAGGGTGATATCACTGTCCTATTCTAATGGAGCTTAAATAAATGGACCAAAAGTGACAAAACAACAGGAGTTAAGAAAGAATTTGATTCAAGATTTTTAAAACTAAATCCTGAAGCAAGAAATCCTCAATTCTTTTGTCCTTTTTGTTATGTAGGTTTACACACAAAGCAAATTGAAATATCCTCAATGAGCCAGCTGACATTAAGCAAAAAAAATAACAATACTAGTCGACTCCATTCCATCATTGTTCCCACAATATATTCCACATAAGGCATTCGGAGGCTCATTACGGCATCCATATTGGTTTCGTCGTTATCTCTCGGCTGGTACGCACGACTTCTTAGTAGAACCCTAAAAAGAGGCTCGGCTTTCGGCCAATTTGGATAGTCTGTATACTTTACTGTTCCAGTAACGGGAACATTGTCTATAACAAGAGGATAGCGATGGATCTGGGTGTGCGGGTGTTGGGAAGTAAGCTGGGAAGGTTCGAGTGCAATCTTCGTCATTGTATGTCAGCATTTCTAATATTGGTCTAAATTGGTAAGCCATACAAAATCCACCGTCTACATTTGAAAAAGAATATCATATTTATAGTTCGTTTAATCCAAAGTAATTATAAATAATAATCCTAAGACATTTCTTTAGGCCTAAGGCCTATGGAGATCAGATACTTTAGGCAATTACCAAACTAAACTTTATGTTTAATTTAAAACGCCCTCTACCAGCGCCTGTTGGTAGTCGCATAGTCCACTAACGCCATCTAGTGAACGCGAAAAGCACTTCGTTGAGCGACGTTAAGTAATTCAACTCACAATCTCTTATTAGTTCACGAAACTGCCGCTAGATTACATTGAAGTAATAAACTTAATATCAATTTTAAAAACTTTACATCCCTACTTATATTGTAAATGTGAATGTAAGTTTGTATGTTACGCTTTCACGCGAAAACTACTTAACCGATCATCATGAAACTTTGTACACATATTCTTTGAGGTATTAGAAGTAACATAGGATACTTTTTATCCCAGAAAAATGTTACATCCATAGGGAACGGGAATGAAACCGCAGGGGACAGCTAGTTCATTGATAAAAATAATAGTTTAAAAAAATACGCTTTTTACAGAAAATCCAACTAAAAAATAAAAAATAAATTTCAAAAATTTGAATTAAGAATAGTGTAAATAAGAAAAAAATATATTTTATTGTAAAAAAGCGTGGGGTGCTTTTTAAGATATTATCAAAATGATAATCCTTCTACTCATATCTGTAAATAAAATATTTATAACTATTGACACCATGCACCCCACGCTTTTTTTACAATAAAAAATATTTTTTTCTTATTTACACTATTCTTAATTCAAATTTTTTAAAATTTATTTTTTAGTTGGTTTTTCTGTAAAAAGCGTATTTTTTTAGTATTTTTAAACTATTATTTATTTTTCATTTTTTGATCGATTTTTTTATAAAAGCGCATTATTTAGTTTTTTTAAACTATTATTTAGTTTTCATTTTTTAGTGATTATTTTAGCGATTATTTAAACGATTATTTTAGTGATTATTTTAGCAATAGCATCGAAGAGCTGTGTTCCACATTGACGGTCTCTGCAATTGTCATATAGGTCCTTTATTGTTGGGATTAGCTCCCAATTTTAACAGCTCTTCCACAATATTAACAAAGCCTACTTCAACCGCTGTACGTATTAATATCTTATTATTGACATTTTGATGTTCAATTGTAACACCATATTTAAAATGCATCGCTATAACTTTATTGGATTCATATTTATTATAAAAGTCAATGGTATCAAGTATGTCATGATTATTTTAAAATAATAGTTTTAATATCTCTGCAGGCAGCAGCAACACAAAGAGAAGAAATTCTAGAATTATTTTCGATATTGACATCATCATGCTGTAATATTAAATCGATGATTGGACGACGTCCTTTTGAAATGGCTAGATGTATAGCAGTTGACCGTTTTTCTCTTGAGTATTGACATCAGCGCCTCTTTTTAAAAGATGCTCTATCATCCTTTTTCCATGATTACTGTCATCCAAGATATAGGACCTGGGATATGGTATGAATTATGAAAGAAAGCAGTTAGCATTGGCAATTCGGATGTCATTCAACAACTCCTTTGGTCTTGACGCAGACCTTCCGGGTCTCAGGAAAACAAAAATCGCTGATCCTGATTATCCTAGTAAGGATAACGGGTCAAAATGTTTAAAATATTGAATTGTCATCGGTCCTTAATAAGTATGCCGAATTTCGAGTTAATCCGACGTTTTGAAGGGGGTCAAAATCATGTTCAACTCTCAAATATAAGAATCTCTCAAAATACGAGAGGTAATAGACCTTAATATATTATATATAATTATTCGGTCCGTGTGTATGTTAGTGAACTTCTCTAAAAGGGCTGGAATAATTTTAATAAAAAAAATGTGTGTGTTCCATTATATTTGAGAATGGTTTAGATTCACAATTAGACCCGGTAGGTGGCGCGATCGAATTCATGCATTGTATTTTTATGGAACTTTTGTATGGACTTATTTCGACAGGACAACGTTCTATTGGGACAGCTATATGAATGAATGATTAAAAATATTGTCATTCAAATAGACATGCACTTATGAATAGTCTGACTCTAACACCGGTTCGGAAGGTTGTTTTTTACTGAGAAGAGTCGGCAACAAACTCAGCAATTACTCTTTTTAAAAACGATCTTAGATTTATTACAAAATATTTATTTAGTCACACTGACAATACCTGTGTGTTATCGCAGAAGTGAAGAATTATTAAAACAATAATATTTTGGATATCTCATTTAAAAAAAATATACAAGCAAACTAAAGTTGACCAGAACCTGTTCACAAGTATGACGGATGTGGCAGCCATCGCCCTCCTCGCCATATTGTAGGGAAGTGAGCGACCCGCCACACGACGCTGCCCCAAGCAACGGCATATTTATCTAAATTTGTACCAATTACAGATAGAGTGGTAAGAAAATATAAAATGACGATTATTAAAACAGAAAATTAACGATATCATTGAAAAGCAATCGTTAAGTTAGTTTTAATTGCCAATCCGAGAGTCGTAGTTACTTTGAGAGCCCATTAAATATTAATAAAAAACAGTAATAATATTTTATTGTTAACAAAGAAATGTTATTTGTAAAAGCGTCTAATTATTATCTAAGCTACTGTCCCCCGCGGTTTCACTCGCGTTATATATAACATTTTCGCCTATAGGGGTCTTGAAGTTGTCTCCGCGGTTTTACTCGCGTTCCCGAGGGATGCTACATTTTCCCGGGAAAAGAGAGTATCCTATGTGTTAATCATAGGTATGAACTATCTATGTGCCAAGTTTCATTCAAATTCGTTCAGTAGTTTTTGCGTGAAAGTGTAATAAAATTCCATTTTTCTATACTTGCATCCTCGCAAGAGAATTAATTGTATGCTGATGACCACATGCGCTCTACACCTTGCATCAAGTTATCAACCAAACCATTTCCGAAGTATCAGCATCAGACAGAGACCAAACAAACATGTTCAAAATTCAAAAAATTCAAAATTCAAAACCATTTATTCAGTTTAGGCCTTCGGAGGGCACTTATGAAGGTCAAATTTAAAGTTACTGAAGCTACAACCGGTTCGGAAGTCAGCCTTCAACTGAGAAGAACCGGCAAGAAACTCAGCAAGGTTACATTCTATTTTATTTGTTATATAATTTTTTATCTATTCTGACTTTTTGGCTATTTTATAATTTCAATTTTACATAATTTTATATTTAACAATTACAAAATACTTATTATGGGTAACATTAATAAAAACAAAACAAAAAAAAAAAAAAAAGGACATATGACAAGACTACAAAATAGAAAATAACAATAATTAGGTACTTACAACTTAAACAAGAGATTTAGAGGTGCACTGTGCAGAGACCAGCTATTTCCATACATTTTTATCTTCAATATAATGAACTACCTTGTAATACGCTTTTTCTTTCAAAACTTTCCTAATATAATTTTTAAATTTATGATCAGACATTTTGGTTATTGAAAGCGGTATCTTATTATAAAATCGAACACAATTACCAAGAAATGACTTGTTAACTTTAGTTAGTCTAAAGTATGGAACAACTAACTTCTCCCTTTGTCTTGTATTTATACTATGAATATCTAATTTTGACTCAAACATTCCTATGTTTCTACGTATAAACATTATATTTTCATAAATATATAGTGAAGGTAATGTCATTATATTTATTTCTCTAAATAAATCTCTTAATGATTCACGGGGACCCATACTGTAAATTGCACGAATTGCTCTTTTTTGTATAATAAATATTGATTATATATCCGCTGCTGCTCCCCAAAACAAAATACCATAGGACAAGAGGCTATGAAAATATGCAAAATAAACTAATTTGGCCGTCTCAACATTCGTCAATTGTTTAATTTTCCTAACAGCAAAAGCAGCCGAACTTAATTTAGCAGCTAGAGTATCAACCTGAGGTCCCCATTGCAATTTATTGTCTAATGTAAGACCCAAAAATACCGTTTTATTTACAAGATCAATATGGCTCCCATCTATTATTATTTGGCTATCTACTTGTGCTACATTTGGTAAAGAAAACCTTAAGCATTTAGTTTTCTTTGAATTTAGTAATAGATTATTTGTAGCAAACCACCCACAGACAATTGACATAGTATGATTAACTTTAGTTAGATCTTTGTCTTTTCTATTAACTTTAAAAATTAATGATGTATCATCAGCAAACAAGACAATATCTGTGAGGTCATTTACAACATATGGCAAATCATTTATATATACTAAAAACAAAAATGGACCTAAAATTGAACCCTGGGGTACCCCCATTTCGACTAAAGAGCCCTTGGATGTTGTGCCGGTAATCCCTACCTTTTGCTGGCGATTTGATAAATAAGATAAAACAAGATCATGAGCAGTTCCACGAATTCCGTAGAAGTCAAGTTTTAGTAGTAGCGTACGGTGGTCAACGCAATCGAATGCCTTGGACAGATCACAAAAAATGCCAATCGCATCCTGTGAATCCTCCCATGCGCCATAAATGTGCCTCAGCAATGTTGCTGCCGCATCGGATGTAGATCTTCCCTTCGTGAAACCGAACTGATGACCATGCAATACCTTATGCTTAGTAAAGTGACTTGACATTTGATTAAGCAGCAATTTTTCAAAGATTTTACTAAGTGCTGGCAGAACGGAAACTGGTCTGAATGGGAATCGAACTCACAACCTGTGGCATAGCATACAGGGTCTCAAGCCAAGGGCATCGGTAACCATTGAGGAGTTCCATCGTCTGGAGCCAACCCTGGGTAGAATGAGGTCATGCTTAATTTAAATATGTGTTTTCATCGGAACTGAAGCAACGTGTAAAATTTCACCTCCGTAGGGTAAGAGGAAATGGTTCTATTGAAAGGCTTGCCAAATAAAGGTTTGAAAAAGGTTTTAGTTCTAGCATTAAAAATTATGAATAATAATAATAAATATCCTGGGACATTCTTTTACACACAGCCATATGATCCCAAACTAAGCAGAGCTTGTACTATGGAAACCAGATAACTGATATACTACATATACTACTATTTATTTACATGCATATATAGATATTTACACCCAGACACAGAACAAACAGACATGTTCATGCACACAAATGTTTGTCCTGGGTGGGAATCGAACACGCGACCTTCGACTTGGCAGTCAGGGGCGCTAACCACCAAGCCAATTAGAATGTGTACAATTATTATATTAAAATTTAATAAACATACTAGCGGCACCCTGCGGCTTTGCCCGCTTTACCCGCTGAAATCTGCATTAAAATCCATTGCATAGTTTACGATTCTATAAAGGACATACAGAGAAAAATTCGTTTTTATATATATAGATAATATAGACATATACGAGTATAAGGAAAATATATAAAGAAATATGATAAGATATAAGAAAAAGTTCCAATGACGTACCATGGGACTGCTACCATTCGACGCGAATTTTTTCCAAGATGTTTATAAGCTATAGCTGCCCCCCGCGGTTTTACCCGCGTTTCTGAGGCTACTTTTTATCACATTTAAAAAAGTAGCATATATGTTGTTCCAGGATCTAAAATTCATAATTTTTTTTTGATGTGCATCAAACGTAAAGTTAGTCATGCTCGCTTTAATGCCTTTGCTTGTGGCGGCGTCGTGTGGCGGGTCGCTCACTTCCCTACAATATGGCGAGGAGGGCGATGGCTGCCACATGCGTCATACTTGTGAACAGGTGCTGCTTGTGGGGGCTAGTCGGCTTTAGTTTGTTTGTATTTTTTTTTTCATTGATATTTATAATATTATATTATTGTTAAATAATTCTGCAATATTGCCATAACACACAGGTATTGTCAAAGAGACTAAATAATATTTTATGTAACAAATCTAAGTTTGTTTTTTTTAAAAGAGTAATTGCTGAGTTTATTGCCGGCTCTTCTCAGTAAAAAACAACCTTCCGAACCGGTATTAGAGTCAGACTATTCATAAGTGCTTGTAAAGGCCTATTTGAATAAAAATATTTTCATTTCATTTCAGGATATGTTCTATTTATGTGCCAAGTTTCATCCATATCCGTTAAGTATTTTTTACATACATACAAATCTTTCCTCTTTATAATATTAGTATAGATATAAGATAACAATAAATGCCTGAGAAACCGCAGGGGAAACCTACTATATATATAAGATATATGTGTGAGGACTCCTTTTAACTTTTTAATTAATGATTTTATGTTATAGCGGCATAGTACACAGTGCCGGATTTAACCACGTAGCAAGAGTACCAATTGCTACGGATACACAATCTGTATATTTCAACAGTCTACCTGTTACGGTTCATAAAGAATATATGATGGGTATACAATATCCTGACAGACGGACAGATAGACCTTACTCAGTCGAGTCTTAGCTCCCGAGGGAGCATCTTCAGCGCTGTTACTTAACTATGATCTTTAATTATACTAGATTTAATCATCAAAGACTTTTATTGTATCAACGTAAAGTTATATATAGTTATAGACCGTACATCTATTTGGTCCTTCGAGCCGTACACCCACCATGAACTTTTTCGTGTCTATAAAAAGAAAATATCATAGATAATTTACAGCGATCATTTATTAACCAACGGCACCTTTGTTAAGCATAAGCATTGAACAGTTTTAGTTTTAGAGTTAAGTATGTTAAAAAAATGTTATTACTAAGTCGTTTACTAACCTTTTGTTCCCGCACTGCACTAATTTAAATTAGTTTTAATAGCATGCTGTGTTTGCCTTTAATTGTATTTGCACTATGATCATGCTTATTTCAATTGTCATTTTTACTATAAGACATTGTGTAATATACGTTGGTAAACCGTATAAATAAAAAATATAAAAAAATTGTGGTCTAAACAAGGTACATAATTATTTCAAGGAGTAACCCTGAATCAGTTCTACACAATCATTATACAATGTAATAAAACCCGATATAATTTAGGCAATATTCTGTTTTATTGTCGTAATAAACAAGTGAATACGCACTGGAATGAAATTTACCGACAGACGGCTGAATACTTTATGTGTTTCAAAGCTGCTTTAGTTCTGAAATTATGTCGTAAAAATTATTAAATTGCAAAAGAGAATTGGTTGTTATTGAAAACGCTTTCGAATGGCGATGTGAATGGAACTATATACTTGATAGGCCTGTTGGGTTGGTGGTTAGAGACCGTGACTGTCAAATGGCTGGTCGCGGTTTCGATTCCCACCCAGTGCATGAACATGTCTGGGTGTAATTATCTATATAAGTTTGTATTAAATAAAAAGTTGTTTAAGTACAAGTTAGTTCGATTCCCACGTAGGACAAACAATTTTATCCGCGTAAATATCTTTTTAAGTATGTATTTAGATTTTTTCATATTCCTGAATTTTGTCGCTCTAACAAAACTACATAGGTAATGTTTTTGTTAACAACCTAGTGGAAGGTCCTGAGTATTCTTTCTCACCTTTCTATACCTCATACGATACCTTAGAGACGTTGGTTTGGTATTTGTAGACGGTTAAAATTATAAACAATTGAACTTTATTAAACTTCATTCGAAGTTAAATCGAATTGCTAGAACGAGCAACTTCAACTAATTTGTTTCTATACCGATATTAAAACATTAAAAGACGGATAAAAATAAAATCAAACTCAAATAACTGTACAGTTGTACACTAAAGGCTTAAGGGTCTTTATTACCCCCAAATTCAGACATTCAATAACATTGAGAATACGTGACTTGTTCTCACAATAGTTTATTTACAGCTTTTGGACACCGACTCGCGGTTTTATGTGAAAAAAAAACGATCGGTTTTAATATTGTGTAAAAAAATTTTCGTTGATTTTTATCCCTTCATCTTAATACAACGTTATTTGATGGTGGCTGCGTCAGCTTTTGTATTTCTTTGTTGTATTTTACAAATTTGAAATTCTATGTACCTAAATATTGCATTTTTAAAGTCACAAGTAACTGCTAATTCAATGGACCATATATGGCACTAAATGGAGGCCAGTATTCAGTTGCCTAATTACAGTAAATATTGATTGTAGTATTTTGGTTCGCTAAGTTCTATTTGTCGTTAAAAAATCTTGATGTTTAATTAAACTACATGTACAGTTTTTTTTATTCACACTTATAATATAGTCTTAATTCTACTAATATTATAAATGCGAATGTTTGTGTGGATGGATATGTAAATGTATATGTATGTATGTTTGTTACTCTTTCACACAAAAATTACCATACAAACTTGCATGAAACTTGGCACATAGATAGAGCATGCTCTAGAATAACATATAAACTACTTTGTTCCTTGGTAGGAAACGCGGGTTTAACTTCAATGAATAGTTGATATTTAATAACAAGAAGTCTTTAAAATCAGCGTTTCTCCCTCAAAAACGCAACCTCCATTGTGTTACATGCGTTAAGGACAAAACAGGGTCACGAGTGAACGTAACGACCCGCCACCCGCTGACGGTTTGTGCCCGCTACAAAATATTCAAGAAAAGAAAACTTGCCACTCGAACTTTTCACATAAAACCCTTTTTATTGGTCGGACTAGACGAAGGTCAACTATGCCCTCTAAATAGGATTCGGTGCAAGAATTAAGCGATTTGATGATGTGAGTTAGTCGAATAAGGTTTTAATTTCTGTAGCTAAATTGGGATGCGTCCTGTATTAAATAATAATGATCAAACACTAACCAGTGTATTGAACATCCAAAAATATACGAAAACATTAAATATGATCAAAATTAAATCATTAATGTGATTTTTCAGTACCTATCTAATGATAAAAAGTATGTTATTTGATGCTGTACAATTATGCCGTCACAACTTGCTATTTCATACAAAACTCCATACATTCGATCGTTTTGACATTTCATAAAGAATTGCTGATTTGACATGTCAGGATACATCCCTATTGTTATGGAATTATTTCAACTACAATAAATGTAAAGTTCTGTATATATTGCGCAGTGAGTTAACTGTCGTAAGTAAAGAAGGTTAGAGCATAAGTTAATTTGGATGTTACATCTGGTTTCACTTATTCAGGTAATACTAACTTAATCGGCGAGCTGGGAGACCGGACCTCTTACGACATCTACTCTGACTGGAGTTTTATTTTCATTTTCAGAATGAAGTTTAAGTTACATAGTTTTCCTTTTCGTAAAACATTCGGTAAATATACCTATAAATAGCTGTGTATGCTCTTTTTCAGTAGGTCAAGGTCAAAGGTCAAGTTTCAAGATTCGATGTGTGAAATAAATAAATAAATATCCAGGGACATTTTTTACACACGGCTATCTGATCCCAAACTCTACACTTCTACAGTACTATGGAAACCAGACAACTGATATACTACATATACTACTTTTTTTTTCTAAATATATACTTATATAGATATTGACACCCAGACACAGAACAAACAGACATGTTCATGCACACAAACGTTTGTCCTGGGTGGGAATCGAACCCGCGACCTTCGACTTGGCAGTCAGGGGCGCTAACCACCAAGCCAATTAGAATGTGTACAATTATTACATTAAAATTTAATAAACATACTAGCGGCACCCTGCGGCTTCGCCCGCTTTACCCGCTGAAATCTGCATTAAAATCCATTGCATAGTTTATGATTCTATAAAGGACATACAGAGAAACATTCGTTTTTATATATATAGATAATATAGACATATACGAGTATAAGGAAAATGCACACAAATGTTTGTCCTGAGTGGGAATCGAACCCGCGACCTTCGGTTTGGCAGTCAGAGTCGCTAACCACCAAGCCAACTGGCCTGTCGATAAATATTGGTTTAAAACAAATACTTTGAAAGGAAAGTATTAACTGTATAATATTTGATAAAGACAATGCCATTCTGGTTAGATTGTGTGTATGTGTAGGGTAATCTCTAGAACTACAACACCTATTTCAAAAAATCACTTATAAGCTACACTATTCCAAAGTAACACTGGCTTTGTTATTATCCCAGAAGACATCAGATCCGAGGGCAACACAGGCGCTGCTCCCAGGCGGTAGCTGTTTTGAAAAACGATTTTAACCTTTTGAACGCCAATGTCGGCTTTACTCGACATGCGCAAGCGTCCACTGTGCGTCATTGTTGCCTATGCTCGACAGTAAACAGGGTCTCGATTCTGTAAGGAAAATGACACTAACTCGAGGATGTTTCGTCGCGGCCTCCGTGCTGTCTCTTTCGCTAACTACGCTGATACTACGTGACGTGACTCACGTGAGAGATAAGCTCTCCGAGGCCTCCGTGAAGTGGCTCGCCGACGAAGTTAGTATTAGCTGAGTAAGGGGGCTGGTCACAGAAAAATACAAAATAAACATATTAAATCATTACTTTTATGTGTTTCAGTGATGCAGATATATCGGTTTTCGAGCTTGGCGTACAGGACATAAAGACATCGTTATGGCATAGTGTTCCAAAGGTTAATCCTCTAAAGTTGCCAACTTGTTCCAAACATCAAGTGTCAGGACAGATAGACAGCGATCATAAAATACAAGCCAAGCTGGTAGGAGCGTCATAAAGCGCAGATTTCCACGGAACTCCTCCATTTATATAAATCGGTATTCGTCTTTTATTAGTAACAGATACACTTGTGACGCGCTAGAGTCCTGTAGGACTGTTTTTATTAGACACTCCGAAGATATGAAGGTTCTAGTCGTAAAGATGGGTAATGTGTTGGTGCTAAATGGTAATAGAGCTAGGAAAAGCTAACTTTGAGTTGATGAATGAGAATTAAATAATCTTTGGACACAAAATAAATCGAATACAATAAAGTATGGGTTCTTAAACTTCCTGGAGATGCTGAGTAACTAAAAGTAGAGCTCAAAGTGCAGCGCTGATGACTACCATCATACCCATTTCCGCCGTGAAGCAGTAGAAAGAAGAAGAAAACATTTATTTTGGTCTCACACAGCATCAACATAGACAATTTGTTTTTATTTTTTATTTTTATTGAACGGTATAGTAACAGATAACAGATTGCACTTACACGAAAACATTAAGTAAAAAAAAATAGATAATTCTGCTATCTAATGACAACTGCACACAACTTTAACAATTCACAGTTACACAAGTACATATAAAGATACAATTAAACACAAATCTGAGGTAAAAAAAGGACAATTATAAAACAAATAAAACAATAATTTAAAATTATAAGTAGGACGAATAAAAAGAAAAAGACGAATAAAAAACAAATGAAAAAATATAATTACTATTAGCAAATTTTTAATCAATTTTTAATATGTTCCTCTTTAAACCGCCTAAAACTACTATTTATTAAACAAATCAAGTACATTATTTACACAAGCACAATTAAATGTATTTCATTAACATCACATCATCAGTAGTGCACTTTTTACTGTGTTTCGGTTAGAAAGGTAAGGAAGTCGATGAAAATATAGGCATATGCCATTTGACAACTTCACGTCACAGTCGACAATCGCAAATGTTCATAGGCGGCGGTGATCACTTATCAACAGGTGGACCATCTGCATATATCCCTCCATCTGCCCCTCGTTACCAAATGTATTTGATTCATTAGATCACAAAAATGACAGAGACTAACAGGCCTCTGACTGCCAAGCCGAAGGTCGCGGGTTTGATTCCCACCCAGGACAAACATTTGTGTGCATAAACATGTCTGTTTGTTCTGTGTCTGGTTGTCAATATCTATATAAGTATTTATTAGGAAAAAAAAGTAATATATGTAGTATATCAGTTATCTGGTTTCCATAGTACAAGCTCTGCTTAGTTTGGGATCAGATGGCCGCGTGTAAAGAATGTCCTAGGATATTTATTATTATTTATTAATGATAATGCGTAAAAATCGTTTCATATTTGTTAAAGTTCTGCCAAAATATTCCAATATACAGACAAATAAAATTAACAATCGCTTTTTTTGTTGATGTCAATATACTTTCTATTTCCAATTGGAATATCTTTTGATGTTTTTATTTTTGACAACTGCCCTAAGGCATACTATCGTGTATTGCTTAAAGATAGATGTTTTCTAAATTAAATTGTCTGGGTCAGTGGCTGTCAAACTTTTAGGCCTATGAGCCCCTTTAGTAAACTACGTATCCTGTTATAAAAGGCTTTAATCTTGTCTCATTTTTTTAAAACCCAAGAAATACTGGACAGGGGTCTTAATCATCTACAGGGGCCAAATTCCACTAAATGGAACGTTCGAGTAGCATGTTCGGTTCGGCAATGGTATAGTTACGATTAATGTCAAATTGAAGTTTGACATTTCATGAATATGGTATTCCTACGCACTACAACCGAAACAAAGATACATTTTGACGTAATATTTCGAACGAATGTGAACCATTACCGAAACACAACCGCAGTTCGATCGTTGGTGTGTTTAGTACAATACGATTAAACGTCAAATTTGACGTTTGGTTGTGATATGGTAATGGTCCATGGGTCCCTTTAATCAAACGACGTTATTATAGAGGTATTAGTTCCCACTTTGAGAAACTCTGTACCAGATCAATTGTAGCATTTTATTTGTACTTTAAACTGTCTCGCAGAGAAATGAAATAAATTCACAAATGTAACATAAAATGAGTCTGATGTTGGCAGCTTTATTAAAAAACTTGCCTCACTTCAGTTGCTATTACGAAACATAATTTAAAAATGAATTTCTTTAGTCATAGGTCATAGGCATTAAAGTAAATATTATTAAATATTAATTCATTTGAAATATACATAATTTTCCATTAAATTAATACTTAATTTACTTTGACGGGCCTGTTGGGTCGTTGTTTAGCGACCCTGACTGCCATGCCGCTGGTCGTTAGAACGATTCCCATCTAGTACAAATATTTATGTGCATGAATATGTCTGCTTGTTCTGAGTCTGGATGTAAATCTATCTATCTATATATATATATAAATCAATCCCTATTTCCCTTGGTCACGGCATCACGCATGGACGGCTGGACCGATTTCGCTAATTCTTTTTTTGTTGTGTTTTTTATTGTGAGGAGAAGGATCTTATGAAAAATAAAATAGTTTTTATTATTGAAAGTTGAGTGGAAAATTTAAGAAAACTTAACGACTTTACTAGCGCTTTCAGATGATTCGAATTCAATATTCATAGTTATGACAGGAAAACGTCTGTCGGGTCAACTAGTATTATGTAAGTATGAATTTAAAAAAGTAGTATAACAGTATGTTACTGTCCATGGTACAAGCTCTGTTTAGTTTGAGATCAGATGGCCGTGTGTGTAAAATGTCCCAGGATTTTTATTATTATTGTTTATTAATTTTATATTGATTAATGATTATGTAAATTACTAATATTATAAATGTGAATGTTTGTTTGATAACGGTTATTTTTTTATAAAAATCAAAGGTATTTCGAACGGAAATAACGGTTTCCAAATAGAAGTGGCGTTCACTAAAATAATGTATAGTTCCTTTATGGGAGTAGTTTAATATAGGTTTGAGCATATGCAATACTAGCTGTCTGCCGCGGTTTCACCCGCGTTTCCAAGGAACGTAACATTTTCCCAAGATAAAAAGTAGCCTATATGTTATTCCAATATATGCTCTATCTATGTGCTAAGTATCATCCAAATCCGTTGGGTAGTTTTTGCGTGAAAGAGAAACAAACATCCATACATCTATACATCCATACATACAAACTTTCGCGTTTAGTTGTAGGAGGTAGGATATCATTTACAGTCATACATTCTACTTAAATGTTATAGTAATAGTAATTGAATTAGTTAATTTAAGTTTTTATTGTTTCTTAAAAATATATTGACATTTTGCTGACAGGCCAGTTGGCTTGGTGGTTAGAGACCCTGACTGCCAAACCGAAAGTCGCGGGTTCGATTCCCACCCAGGAAAAACAATTGTGTGCATGAACATGTATGTATTTAAAAAGTAGTATATGTAGTATATCTGTTACCTGGTAGCCATACTACAAAATTCAAAATTCAGAACCGTTTATTCAGTTTAGGCCCTTGGAGGGCACTTATGAAGGTCAAATTTAAAGTTACTGAAGCTACAACCGGTTCGGAAGTCAGTTTTCAACTGAGAAGAACCGACAAGAAACTCAGCAAGGTTAGATTCTTTTTTATAAAATAATTTTTTATATAAATTTTGTCTTTTTGACTTTGAATTTTGACTTTCTAGCTATTTTATAATTTCAATTTTACATAATTTATATTTAACAATAACAAAATACTTATTATAGGTAACATTCAAAAACAAAACAAAAAAAAGAAATAACAAGACTATAAAATAGAAAATAACAATAATTAGGTACTTACAACTTAAACAAGAAAATTAGAGGTGCACTGTGCAGAGAGTAGCTATTTCCATACATTTTTATCTTCAATATAATGAACTACCTTGTAATACGCTTTTTCTTTCAAAACTTTCAATTTTTAAATTTATGATCAGACATTTTGGTTACTGAGAGCGGTATCTTATTATAAAATCGAACACAATTGCCAATAAATGACTTGTTAACTTTAGTTAGTCTAAAGTATGGAACAACTAACTTCTCCCATTGTCTTGTATTTATACTATGAATAGCCAATTTTGACTCAAACAGAAGGTAATGTCATTATATTTATTTCCCTAAATAAATCTTAGCAAGCAGTACACTCTGCTTAACTTGGGATCAGGTAACCATGTGTGAAGAATGTCTTGGGATATCTTGGGATATTTTACAGGTTACACGCACAATATTTTTTATTCCGTACTGAACCTTAAAAAAACACATACCCTATAAGGGTTCATAGAAAAAAAATCATGATCATATTGGAACCTCTTTCGACATGGAACATGACGTAGCAACAAAAAAAAATTCTAAAGCGTCTACGAAAATAAGCAAACTTATTTAATTATAGAATTCAATTGAGATTTCGGCAAAAATCTATGAAAAACAACTCGCAAATTCAATTTTGCTTCGCAAATAAACGTCTCAGATTGACTAATGACTTAAAAAGGATATTGCTTTGCTCAGAAAATAATATTTTCCGTCGAAAACTCCCCCATTTCACGGCGAGATTAGCCGTTGACGCGTAAAAACAACTTTTTTGTTTATTTCGTAGGTTTGTTGAAGGACAGCTTTCAATTTCAGCTTTACTTTGACGCACCACTAACACAACCAAAAAACTACTGAACATATCGGGATGGGACTGCTACCATTCGACGCGGAATTTTTCCTAGATGGTTATAGGCTATACATGATATCGATAAATCCGGGTGAAACCGCGGCGGACAGCTAGTATATCTCCTAAAAACAACTGAACATATCGGGATGGGACTGCTACCATTCGATGCAGAGCTTTTCCTAGATGGTTATATGCTATATATGATATCGATAAACGCGAGTGAAACTGCGGGGCCAGCTAGTAAATTAACCTAAGTAAAAACCCACGTTAAAGCGAAGAAAACATAAAAGATTCACAAAAACAAAAGCACTATAGAAAATAACTATTCATTCCGATTGAATTCACTCTAAGCTACATTTCCCACCTAACAGTAAACAACCATGTATCGGAAGACAATATTCCTTTGTTCTCCACAATAACAAGCATATTCATGCTGTATAAAAGCTGTGAGGTCGTATGGGAAGCCAAATATCCAATAATGTCGAAACTAGCCAGATATTTGGTTGTCATCGTCTACCGTAGAACAAAGGCGAACCTCATATAGCAGGAATTTAATTTACCATGAAAATTTCTGCTGTGGTTACCATGTCGATGTTAAGGTGTATTAATTTTTAGAGGGAAATATTCAGACCTGCTCACACTCGTACTCCCTTTTCCTCTCGTCGTTTATTAGAGTCCTGTGCCTTTACTATGAGTTTTTAACGTACGTACTAGCGACCGCGTAAAACATTTCTATGGCAAATCTGTACAGCGCCACTACCGGTCACCTAAAGAACTAAAATCGATAGTACGAGTCGATAGGTGAAATACCTATTAAAATGTAAACACTAGCGAGTAACGTTTTTTAGCATTTGCTATAGAAATTCGGTACCATGAGTCACAAATTTGACAGTTGCTATCGAGAAATACTGTATCGGTAGTAGTTTACTTGCTAGTGACTAAAGTAAGTTTCGATAGCAACTCATGGTAGAGGTACTGGTATATCGTTCGATTCCACGAAAACGTTCATATTCATCAAGCAGAAACGGTTTGGAGAGCCCGAAATTATTTTCGCAATAATATGTCATTCCCATAAATAATATTTGATTTTAAATTGAAAATTAAATAAATTTGCAAACACTAAATACCTATTGACCCAATTCGGTGATTCTATTATGATGTGTAACGCCACACGAAAATGTTAAATGCATTTACTCCACATGCGGTTAACAAACATTAAGCATTTGTAATATTTGACAGAATCACTGTTGTAAAACATATTCTAAAGAAATCTGTACGATTTAAAATAATTTTCATAATATAAATGTTCAAGTGTCTGTCCAGCAGCTGAGGCTCGAAGGAAAATGACACTAACTCGAGGATATTTCGTCGCGGCCTCCGTGCTCTGTCTCTTTCGCTTACTACGCTAATACTATGAATCACGTGAGAGGTAAGCTCTCCAAGGCCGCCGTGAAGCAGGTCACCGACGAAGTTTGTATTAGCAGAATAAGGGGGCTGGTCGTAAACTCAAAATGTATCTACGCGTCAGGGTCCGAAAAGAGGACATTCGTAGAACAAAACCTATGGACATACCTCGTAGAGTTAAAAAGTTGATGAGGCAATGGGCAGGCCAGATCGCTTAAAGAACTAACAACTGATGGGGAAGAAAGGTTCTGGAGTGGCTACCACGTACAGAAAAACGCAGAATGGGACGATCACTTACCAGGTGAACCGACGACCTGGTCAGAGTCGTTGAAAGCCGCTGGATGGAGGCGGCTCAAGACCGTTCGAGGTGAAAATCCAAGTGGGAGGCCTAGTTTATCAGTGGATATCCCTGGGCTGATATGATGATGATGGTGATGATGAGGGTGAAAGTGTCTTGAGTGGCGACCACGTACAGGAAAGCGCCGAGCCTGTCGACCTTTCACCAGGTGGACCGACGACCTGGTCACACATAACAGTTGATGGCAGCTGCTGGGTGCAGCTGGGTGCAGATGGCCCATGACAGTTTGCCTATTTTCAGCGGTGGACATCTCCAGGCTTATATGATGAATATTCAACTGAGGTAAAATAGTAAAGGGAAGAACACAGGCCTGCTTGGAAAAAGTGTCAGATAAGGCAAGGCACAAAATCAACAACATCTTTTCGAAATAAGCAATCGAATCTTTGACAAAAATCTAGCTTCTAAATCACCGAGTCGACTTTAACTAATACACATAATAATTACTAATAGCAACACTGGAATACATCCACAACAAACAGATAACTTGTTCATTCAAACTTGTACAAAGCAACTAAATGTTAACGACCCGAGATAAAACAACAAAGTAATATTACAGCGCGAGTGGCCAAGTTTCATTAAGCAGTAAACGTTCAGCCATCGAGGTTTCATTGAGCGTGTAAATCTGTACGTAACAATACTAATGGGGCTTCAGACCAAATTAAAGGTAGGACGCCGACATATACTGAGTGTAGTTTAAATTGTCAGAAACTTAATTCGTAATCTGGGCCTCGTGACATAATGTCAGGAAAATGGAAGGACGCTAGCTGAAGGATGTTTCGTCACGGCCTCCGTGCTCTGTCTCTTTCGCTAACTACGCTAATACTACTAAAAAGAGATAAGCTCTCTGAGGCCTCCGTGAAGCGGCTCGCCGACGAATTTGTATTAGCTGAATAAGGAGGCTGGGCCTCGACTTTGTCAAGAAAATGGAATGACACTAGCTGTGGGATGTTTCGTCGCACCCTTTATGCTCTGTCCCTTTCGCTAACTATGCAATCACGTGAGAGGTTTTTCGAGGCCTCGTAGCGCCGGATCGGCGACGAAATTTGTATTAGGTAAATAGGCTGGGCCTCAATTCTGTAAGAAAAATAACACTCATTAAAATCGTTGAGCGATTTTTGGTAGGAGTTTCTAGGCTCGGTCTCCAGTTTTGAAATTTAAGACATAGGAAACTATGTGAATAGCTTCAATACCGAACATCGAAACATTTATGCCAAGCAGTAATTAAAATTGATTCCAGTATTCATGAATGGTGTCGATGCATCTTTGCCAGCGCAATTCATCAATGTCCTTCCTTCTTCTTTAAAAAAGCACCTGAATCACACTGGCACTATACAACGAAACAGTGACTTTTATTTTTCTAGGGGTAAGTTTTCGTTTAAGGCACTGCCTAGGTGTTGAACCAAGATACAGCCAACAAGATGAGCTTATGATTGTGGTCAAAAATTTTTAAGGTCACAATTGACAATGACTTTGAAAATCCTTTCGTTTCTATATCTGTTGGGCAACGGACCTCCTCCTCGATGCCTCGAGTCATACGTCGCTGCTGATCATTCAAATCCTGTGGCATCCATTTGTCAAGCTTGTAAATATCTATTTAAGCAGGAATAAAAATAGTTAATGTAGTATATCAGTTTACTGGTTTCCATAGTACATGCTCTGCTTAGTTTGAGACCATTGTGTGACCTAAAATGTCCGAGGATATAATTTATTTTATTCCTTATGTTTTTCTCAATTTTACGAATATCGTTTTGCTCCTAACGTTGAAAGATGCAACTAACTCGGCCGTAGATTGAGAATGATCAGCTCCAAAACTCACCTTTAATTTGTCGCTGTCAAGCATAGTTTCCGGGTCACTACGGGGTTCATTCTTCCGATCAAATATCCGGAACGGATGCGTTGAAACCAATAACTTGCCGTGAGTTAATTTGTAGTGTTCGCTTCGTCTACGTTGTTTATATTCCGTGCCGGTTACACAGCATTTCTATCACCTAGCAACTTGAATTAAATAAATACTCGGTATTTTTAACATTCAAGCTTTTCTATACGCAAGCTGGCTCGCAGCGGCTGGAAACAAAGAGCTGAAAATCGAGCTCAATGGCGTGCTATAGGTGAGGTCTATGTCCAGTAGTGGACTGAGATAGGCTGATGATGATGATGATTTTAAACTACTTCCTTAGCTGACGTTATTTAAATGAATCAAGAAACCAGATTGAAGACTCCTCCATTTAAACGGAAGTTCATCCACCGCTAGGTGATCGTGCCTGGGGACCGCGGTCCAACTGTTGATGTGGAAGCTTGTATATATAGTCAAAGGCTAAGATAAATCCAAAAGGCGATATAGGATTCTCTCGTGCGTGTACATAGATGTCGCCACACATTTATTTTATAAAAGACATGGCAGAGTACAAATATAATCCATTTAAATAATGATAAAATATTTTCAAAACGGCAACTTAGTCAGCAATGACCTATTAAATATTTGTTACTTAATGTTGCAGCTTAACTTTTAAAATAATAAGTCAAATTAATAATTATATGCCAACGAAAATTATAATACAATACAATATACTTTATTTGTACAATACATAACAGGAGAAGAGGAAACATAAACAAGTGGATAACAGAATAAGTGTTATTAAAATAGGCGGTATTATCTTTATATTTTAAACCATTGTTGGCTGTAAGTTTTTCCTTTTAAAATAATATAAACTAAAAATTAAACGATTTCTGCCAGACAACCTAGGGGTAGCAGAATACAGAAGAAGATAGCAGGTGTTGCACGTGTATCTATAATTTTTCTACGTTAATTTACTAAGAATAAAACGAATGGCTACAATAATCAACTCAATACTGTACAATTAAATTCAAGAAACTATCTGCTTAAAAACATTTGTAAAATTGTAGATTCTAAATTCAATAATACATCGACACATAAATTTCAACAATCGCAGCGCTCCATTACTATCGAAACCAACAAATTGATCCCTGGACGTAAGGAGCAACAAAATAGCTGGCAACACTGAGGTAAGACGCCGTTTCATTGGAACAATAAATTTCACTGAACACTAAATAGACTACATCCTTTACATTTTATCCTAGCACTGAGTAAAGGGGAATACAGACTGTCGAACTGAAATTTGGCTTGGCGTTATTTGGGTACATCTAAAGTTTTGGTGGAGACCACGGCTCGGTAAACGTAGTGTACGGTAATGTAAGCATTTTTAACGTGATAAAGTATTATAATATTTTTTATACCACTTGGGCCGCCAAACAAGCAGGCAGTCCACCTGATGGTAAGTGGTCACCGCTGCCTATGGACATTTGCAACACTAGAGGCATCGCCAATGCATTGTTGACCCTGAGACGTGAAGTTGTTAAGTCTCATGTGCCTGTACTTTCACTGGCCCCCTTACCTTTCTAACCGAAACACAGTAAAACAAGTGCACTACTGCTTCACGGCAGAAAAATAATAACTATCAATGAACATCGGCTGCATGCACGAAAAAGATTCCGTTCCGCCTGAGCCTGGGCGTGCAAGCGAGAGCGCGGAACAAGCGATAGAGAGGCACGATTGGCCCAAGAGTTGACTTGTGACACATTTATCTCTCTTCTCGCGTGACGTCAGAGCTAGCAGTTCGAATAGTTTTGCTATTGGAACCTTAATATTAGATTAAGTGTAAATAAATATAATTTCTTTGTATTATACAAAATAATGATATTTCACTGTAATATAATTTGTACTGAAGTTCCCTCCAGTGTAAACGAACAGCACGAAGTCGCTCGGGTACTTTAAACTAGTTCTATGGGGTACTCTTTTTTATTGTCTATAGTAAATTGCTAGCTCCTGTACAGTTATTTAGATCTAGTCCGGATTAAACTAGAATTTAACCGTCTGTTCTGATTACATTGTTTTTTTATTATTGTTTTGTCTCTTGTTGATTCTAAGAGTATATGAACATAGTCGTATTTAAATTCACTATCGTTTTAGTTTTGCTTTCACCCCGGTTTTTTCCGCGTTCCCGAGGGATCTGGTGTTTTCCAAGTTTTCAAGGTAACCCAATGCACAGAATTTTTGGAATCGGTCCAAAAATTCCGGAAAGAACTATAGGATTTGAAGAAATGGGTTTAGTTTATTCGTTATAAAGGACTACTTGTCTTCGTAGATCCCGGGGGATGTTCCTTTTCCCGAGATATAAATTATGTTGCACGCGTGTTATATTATGTCCAGGTCATGTTTTATCTATGTGCCAAGTTTCGTCCATTTTTTTATATAAGAAAGAAAAAATGAAAAAAAAATATATTTATTGACAGCACACTTTAACACTAATTACATAAAGATAACAAACATAAAACAAATCAATGATAAACAAGCGGTGGGAGTGCTGTCAAAAGGGGGACCAGCTCAGCATGTGCTTAAGTGCCTTAAGTGACTACGGACATGAATACAGAATTGACATATATAAATACTGTAGGATAAACTAAGCTACTACAAGGGTCGACAAACAAACAGACGGTCCACCTGAAGTGTGACATTAGTAAGTCTTATGTGCCTGTAATTTCACAGCCCCCTTACCTTTCCAACCGAAGCACAGTAATACAAGTGCACTACTGCTTCACGGCGGAAATGGGTAAGGTAGTACATCCCCGGACGAACTATGCACTAAGAGCCATACTCTAAATCAGCGTCTTACTTGACTTTGTAATCAAACCCAGAACCTCCGGCTTCTAAGTTAAGGATTAAACCGCATGAACACCGAGATTCTTTAACACTAAAGTGTAAAATTTTCTATGAATAACATGTTCAACAGTATTCCATGTTAGCTGAGCTTTTCTCTCTTTTCAATACGATCGAGTTTGTACAATCTTTAGCTGTGAAATATTCAAATTGGATTGAGGAAAATGGTGTCGGGTCCCATGCGGCGGCTCAGAGTAATGCACTTTTATGTTTCTTCATTGGAAATTGGTATTGCATTATACTTTTTAGATTACATTACTGTGATTCTATTAGGTAAATGACAGCTCAGTGCACTGTCTCTTTCGTTAGCAATGAAATGACGTGAGAAGTACGCTCTTTGAGGCCACTGTGCGGCGCTGCACGAGAATCGCATTAGGGAGTGCAAAGGATTCCAAAATGAGCAGCGCTATTACTATTAAAACGAGATGGCAGTACTCAGAATTTCCACATCACCCACATGTATGATACTTATTTTTGTAATAATTTTGTACAAACTTTAAGGGGCAGAAATCAAAGTATTTTCTTGGTGGTCGGCTTAGAGACCAAGAGAGGACTCGGATCGAAACCCAGGCCTTAAGAGGTATAGCCATATTACCCAATGTTAAAAAACTAGGCTGTAGTTTAATGTTAGACAATGAAGCTCTTAGCCTTGTTGAGTCAACAGTTTTCTTAGGAATGACTTTAGACTCAAAACTTCAATGTGGGACACAAATATCATGTCTTGCGGGAAAACTTAGTTCAGCAGCTTACGCAGTTTGAACAATCAGGCAGATTACAGATGTCGATACGGCTAGATTAGTTAATTTTAGCAACTTTCATAGTGTTATGACCTACTGAATTTTGCTTTGGGGTAAAGCTGCTGATATAGAAACAATTTTTATATTGCAAAAAAGAGCAGTTCGAGCAATTTATAATTTGAGTTCTCGAGCTTCCCTCAGAGAAAAGTTTAAACAAATTGATATCCTCACAGTTGCATCGCAGTATATTTATGCAAACATAATATTTGTACATCAAACTATTAGTCTTTATGTCAAAAAGAGTGATATGCACTCCATCGATACTAGAAATAAGGATAAACTTGTACTTCTGCATATAGACTGCAAAAAGTGCAAGGCTCATTTTTAGGACTTAGTGCACGCATCTATAATAAAATCCCTGCTGAAATTTTAAATTTGCCTTTATTAAAATTTAAGGAAAGAATTAAGACTGTTTTAGTTCAAAAGGCTTTCTACAACACAAATGATTATTTTAATGACGACAATGCTTGGGTGTAGCGCTCGCTCTAGCAGGACACATCTTTATGCACAAAATCTTATTTTCAAAAGAGTAATTGCTGAGTTTATTGCCAGCTCTTATCAGTAAAAGCAACCTTCCGAACCGGTGTTAGAGTCTGACCATTCATAAGTGCCTGTGAAGGCCTATTTGAATAAATATTTTATTTCATTTCATTTAACATGTTGCCCAGGATAAGTCATGTGCTCAACAAAGGCGACTTAGAAATGAAATCTTTTCTAATAAAAATTAAGTTTGTTTGTTTGTCTTCTATGCGTTCCTTTTCATACCAATTGCGATGAAACTATCGGGAGTGGTTGTGCCGGGACTAGATAGATAAGAGATGAAAAAAAGCATTGCAACGCATATCGAAACAGCTAGTATTCACTTCAAGAACAATAAATCTATCCCATAGGAAACTCCTAAAATTCTATATAACAGAAATCTCAGACACCTCAGGAACGCAAGTAAACCATGGTGAAGAAGCTAGGTTAATCAATAAAAGATTAAATATAAATGAACGAAAAGAAAAGTTTCAGTACCAAAAAGGTTGTAACAGAAATTGAAACAAGCGAAATTGTTTCAAAAACTTAAAGTACGATTTGAAAAGTTTTATACTGTGGAAGGTTGAGATTTCTGTCGAGCGTTAGGAAAATCTTTCGGAGCAATTTTTCACGATCTAGCTCTATTCTATTTGCGGGTCTTGAGTGACAGGAGTATTTGTAGTCTACTTTCTTGGACAATTTTGTGGTGTTTGGTTTAATATTGTAATAGATACTAAAATCTCCGTGCACTAACAATTTTTCGTTATTTCTATTCACATGTCAGGTGCATTAGGTATTAAAATAGTTTACTGTTAATAATCTTCTTTTAAATGCAAAAAAAAGGAGAATTAAAATTGCATTACCCAATGTTAAAAAAGTAGGCTGTAGTTTAATGTAAGATAACGAAGCTTTTGCCTTGTTGACTCTACAGCATTCTTAGGAATTACTTTAGACTCAAAACTTCAATGGGGGACACAAATATCAAGTCTTGCGGGGAAACTCGATACAGCAGCTTACGCAGTTAGAAGAATTAGACAGATTACAGATGTAGATACGGCTAGATTCGTTTATTTTATCTACATTCATAGTGGTATGTATGGTCTACGGTTCTTTTCAGTAAATAATATATATAACCATTTGAATAATATATATATATATATATATTTATTTGTTTCTTTTTACATTTTCTACGGACTCTTAGTCCGTACTCTTTGAAGATTCTATGATAAATTATTTTAAGATTAATTGTCTCGTGTTTTTATAAATTAACATCTTTCCGCGCTTGCTCAGCTCGTTGTTTTGAACTGAGGCTTGTGGTTCCTTAATATATAGTGTAACAATGAATTTTTCTATCGCTGAATGTATGGATTATAAATAAATAACTTAAGATTTATTTAAATTTAGTTACACGTATTCATCAAATTTATAATTCTAATTATTTATTATTAAAGTTTAAGTTATTTCGGCCTCGGATCGTTTCCCTCCCAAAAGACTATCCATGACAATGAATAAAATATTTCATTTCATGTCATAACTTCGGTGGCTGAGTTGTATAAGCTCATTAAGAAACGTGGAGGTCCTTGGTTCGAATCCCGGGTCGGGTAGGGTAAAAAATCGGATCAAATATATTTTTGTACATCGTAGGTTTTTTGTAGTACCCGACTGCAGACGGCAGGGTACTACCCTAATTTTTTTATAATAAATAAATATCCCGGGACATTCTTTACACACGGCATCTGGTCCCAAACTAAGCAGAGCTTGTACTATGGAAACCAGATAACTGATATACTACATATACTACTTATTTTTTTTTGTTTTCTTTCTAAATACATACTTCTATAGACATTTACACGCAGACACAGAACAGACATGTTCATGAACACACATGTTTGTCCTGGGTGGGAATCGAACCCGCGACCTTCGGTTTGGCAGTCAGAGCGTAAGCCACCATTTTTAAAATATCTTTAGCAAATAACTTTAACTAATGGCATGAAAAGTATGCAAGTGAGCGTAGGCGGATTAATCGTATAAAAGTGGTTTATTTACAAACCAGCTGCGGTCTCGACTTCTTACGCATATTTACATTAAATTTGTGTATTTTTTTGTGAGATAATTTCATAAAATAAGGCTATATATTGCCTAAACCAACATAGCATTTATTATGCTAAATTAAAATTCATAGAAAATAATGATTTGTGTATGTTGTGTTTGAGTGTATGTTGATGTGCACCAAGCTTGCTCTTTTTATTTGAAATTTTGTATCTTTGTTTCTTTTTATGTGTAGGTATCGTCTATTGGCAAAACTGATAAACAAAAAAAATGCAGTTTCCTGTGAAATAAAAAGCGTGTTCAAATAAACAGACAGACAAAGTTTCAACAATGGTCGTATTGTATTCTGTTAATCTCTCTACATCAATCACAATCAGCTCTGGCAAATAATTTCAATGTTCACGGCGCTTCTACATTATTGTTATAGTATATATCATCACCATGCTATTCATTGGGGGGTTTATGCCCATAATCACCACACGCTGGGCAGGCGGGTTGGGTGATCGCAAAACGTAGCTCTCGCACCGGTGACGCTGCTGCCCGTCACCGGCCTGTGCCATTTGGCTACACTGTACAGAATGGTTATATAGCCATTGGTCGGTCGCCAGAGCCTCGTTCTCTTGTCGGCAGGATGCACCGCGGGCAGGTGAGGTTGGCTGGGAGTACTAAGGTGACATTGTGCTCCCTTACATAGTAAAGATAGAACAAGAAATTGGTTTTTATTGAAAAAGTATCTCTATGACCCATAAATAATAAGGTTTAGTTTAAAATCTCGAAACACGATGTCAATGATTTGTACAAGTATAAACCAGGAGTTCCAGTGCCTACTTTCCGGTTCAAGCATCAGAACTACTGAATGGTATCAAATTATTGTATTGTCATCCAAGTCACATACACTTGGTAAGTTTTATATCTATGTGTTGTTGTGTGGACGCACTGCTATCTATACTTCGCTAGAGGATCTAAGAAGTTTGATAGTTAGTCGCCTGTTTAGGAACATCAAGTAATAACTTGGGGATGGTTAGTGCGGAGTATTACTCAGTTTTCGTTTTTGAGCATTGGTAGGTTGACAGTTAGGTTGGCAAACCTGTGATGGAGGCATTGACGCCGCGTGCGACGGTGGTGCGCTCATAATTCCCTTTCCTAATAATCAAATCCATCTAGATCTTTGGCATCCTAGACTATTTTGTGTTCTCAGTTTGTAAATCAGTAATTACACGTGTAAACCAAACATTTACGAGTATTATTTCGGAACTGCAACAATGCCACGACCCAGTAGTAACGAATCCCCGTCATATACAATCATTTAATATAGGTTAAAATCAACTTCATAGATTTTTAAATTACATACAAGTGATAGCAAAATCATGTTAAAATAGTAACGATGGCCATATTGGAGAAAACCATATTGAAAAAAGAAAAAATCAGAATTGACCTTTTGCTCTAGTGACATAATTTAAAACGTCAATTGACTTAAATGACGTCACAAAAGTTTGGACAACTTATTATAACAGCCCCCTTATTCAGCTAATACAAACTTCGTCGGCGAGCCGCTTCACGGAGGCTTCGGAGAGCTTACCTCTCACGTGATTGGTAGTATTAGCGTAGTTAGCGACAGAGACAGAGCATAGAGGCCGCGACGAAACATCCTCGAGTTAGTGTCATTTTCCATACAGAATCGAGCCCATAGACCATAACTTTTTCTTTTTTTAGAACCTGCAAATTGAAGCTGTCTTATCTCCTGTCCCAGACGTAAAGTTTTAAGTAAGCTCACAGTCTCACAGATTTATTTGACAAATTGACAAAAACTTTGTACAAACTATACCGCCTTTTATCATTGACTGCCCTTCAAAGTTTTTAACTGAAGAAAGGAAAAACGTAGGTATATCTTAACGGCTCTTATCAGTTGAAGGCTGAGTACGAACGTGTGGAAATTTCACAAGAGATTTGGCAGAAAATTTTACGATCAACCCTCTTAGGACATGGGTTTTTAAGTAGGGATTTGTTGGCGACTCGGTGCAAGGTAGCCATCGTGAATATCGGGATACTCTTTAGTCTATTAAGAGTATCTATCTATAGATGATTTGTCGCCACTACCACTTTGTCTATAAATCAATCACCGTTTTATTAAGGTATATTTTTTTTAAATAGTACAACCCCCTTACTCTGCTAACACAAACTACGTCGGCGAGCCGCTTCACGGAGGCCTCGGAGAGCTTACCTCTCACGTGATTAGTATTAGTGTAGTTAGCGACAGAGACAGAGCGTAGAGGCCGCGACGAAACATCCTCGAGTTGGTATCATTTTCCTTACAGAATCGAGGCCCAGGTAATAGTGCAGAGTTTGTCCTGGGAAGTATTTATTGAATTATTTATTTCCATACTTACAACTACTTACAGGGTATCCCAATCCTATATCCAAATACAGTAGTGTCAAAACAGTAACAAAATATAAAACTTTACTACTTAATTAAATTACATAATTACTACATTTATTCCTCTTTATATTTCTGTAAAGCAAGTCACCACCTTACCCATTTCCGTTGTGAAGTTGTTTAGTCTCATGTGCCAGTAATTTCACCCCCTTTCTAACCGAAACACAATCATAGGAGTGCACTACATACTGCTTCACGGCAGAAATGAGTAAGGTGGTAGTACTTACCCGGACGACTCTGCAATAAGAGCTCTTCTACTCAAAATGGTTTGTAGGAATATATGTATTTTAATCCTTGTTTTTTCTGTGCCGAGGTTTTCATAGCTAGGTTGTGACACAAAATGACATGAATGTAAGCAAAATTGAAAATCACCGTTGAAATTTAAAAGATTTTTGTTTTCGTAAAAAAGGTTGAAAATGGGTACAATTTACTTTTAAAGTTTAAGACGTGCCCTAACAATTTGGATCGCAGCCCGAATCTGAAAATTTGTTAAGTATAATTTGAAAGCTCGAAAAGTTGTGCTGTTAAAAAAATAAGCATTAATTTTTATGTGTATCTGCACTTGAGTAAGCAAAACTATAAACTATTTATGTTTACTTTTATCTACATAAATTTTAGATTGAGTATGTTTTAATAAGAAAGGGCACTGGATTCTGTAACACAGGTATGTATGCCTAGCGCAGAAGTCAGAGACTGAATTTAAATTGTGAAAGATTATGTGAATAAATTTATTATTATTATTATTATTATTTATTATATGTACATTATAAGTATCGAAAAATATATGTATTTAGATTTAAGACATGAGCTACTATGTTCTTTATTAATACTACTAATATTATAAATGCTAAAAAGTAAGGATGTATAGATGTTTGTTACTCTTTCACGCAATAACTATTCAACGGATTTGGATAAAACTTCGCGGATAGATAGAGCGTCTCCTGGAATCAAATATAGGGTATAAAAATACTTCGAGAATGAGGGTGAAACCGGGGAGACAGTTATGCACACATATTTTTCCTGGGTAGGAATCGAATCCACTACCTGTGGCGTGATAATCAGGCTATCCAACCACCACGCCAACAGGCCCGTCATGGCAAAACCAACATGACTACTTGAATTTTTTACATCAACAATCTATGAAGAATTTGATTTAAATAAAAAATATATACAATTCGGGAACAAGGGCTCGATTCTGTAAGAAAAATGACACTAACTCGTGGATGTTTCGTCGCGGCTCCGTGCTTTGCCTCTTTCGCTAACTACGCTAATATTACTAATCACGTGAGAGATAAGCTCTCCGAGGCCTCCGTGAAGCGGGTCACCGACGATTTTTGTATTAGCTGAATAATGGGGCAGTCCTAGAAGTCCGTTAACTAAAGAAGTTTCATAGACTAAAATCAAAAATGGCCAAAGAAATAAGTACAACGGATTTTCGCTTCTAACATGTAGAGCAGGCTTTATAGAAAATACACTTTCCTATTAAAAAAACTCTTAGCAGTTCCCGCTCTTCCTACTAGACAATTTCATTCACTTATTCGAAAGTGTTTGCAGAGAATGAGTAAACCTACAGTACCTCTACCATGAGTTGCTATCGAAACTTACTTTAATCACTAGCAAGTAAACTACTATCGATACAGTATTTCTCGATAGCAACTGTCAAATTTGTGACTCATGGTACCGAATTTCTATAGCAAAGGCTAAAACACGTTACTCGCTAGTGTTTACATTTCGATAGGTTTTTTACCTATTGAGTCGTACTATCGATTTTAGTTCTTTAGGTGACCACTAGTGGCGCTGTACACATTTGCCATAGAAATGTTTTACGCCGTCGCTAGCGAGTACGTACGTAAAAAACTCATGGTAAAGGCACTGGACTGTTCGCGATACCTACGTCTCCATTTCAGGGATGTGTACATACATTATGCAGGAGACGAGATGGTTGTGATTCTATAAGGTAAATGACGATGTTTTATCGTTCCTCTGTCTCTTTGTGTTGTGTTTGCGAGACATTGACAGTTGCAGGTACAGAACAGCTGTTCCGTATTTTTTGATGTAATAAATATAAAAACGGTCGTTAAGTGCAATAAAATCGTTTATTCTGATAAAGATAAGTGAAAATAACAAGTGTGAGTGTTATCTATTAAATCTTACAATAAACACAGTGCTTAATAGCTATAAAAAGATTGGTAATTTTATACAGTACTCCAAATTTTAATCCACCTACCCTCATAAGTGTTGTGAAAGTTGACTTTTTGTGTAGTATTGCTAGTACACATAAATACTTCAACCTACTTCAAGTATTTATTAATAGCGCCATCTGCTACTGACTGGCTACAACTCGAGTAACCAACGCCATCTACCGTTGAAGGGCACAGCTCGTAATTACTAGCGACATCTATTGCTGACTGGCCACATACCGATCGATTATCGACACCTACGTCAACCATGGCTAAATGCGCGGGGTGCGGCCAATTTGTATCGAAAGGTGGCGCTGTATGTACTAAATGTACCATGGAACGCAAAGGCAAGTTGCCTGGTACAGTGAAAGGAATGGGCAGCGGCGAATATGTGACTGAGCAGGATGCGGTGAAGGCAGGAGGCGCTCTTAACACCACCCAATCGCCCCAGGTCGACCTTGGATTAGAGATAAGGTCGTTCAGGGCTGAGTTGCGGGAAGTCCGGGACGAACTCCGTAAGTTCCGTCGAGAAATGGCCGACCTTCACGTATCAGTTACGGAATGCAATAAACGAGTGGACGGACTCGAGAGTAGAATCGAGGCGCTCGAGGGCAGGCCGATCGTCGCCCCGTCCGGGGGTGAAGTTGGTCAGCTCGAACGCACCATCGCTCACCTCCAACTCGAGCTCAATGACCGTGACCAGGAGTCACTGAGTTCAGACCTCGAGATAGCCAATCTCCCGGAGGAAAGCGGCGAGAACACCATCCACACAGTCGGACTTGTGGCGGCGAAGCTCGGCATGGCTCTCGACGAGCGCGACATAGTGTTCGCGGAGCGGGTAGGCCCGCCCCACGCGCAGGCGGCGGGGGCTGCGGGGGCTGCTGGCACGGGGGGCGGGGCGCGCTGCCGGCGCATTGCGGTGCGCCTGGTGCGGCGCCAACTGCGCGACGAGCTGCTCAAGAGCGCGCGCGTGCGTCGGGGTGCCACCTCGGCCGATCTTGGCATCGCGGCGCCTGCACGTCGCTTCTACCTCAATGAAAGGCTCACTAGAGCCAACAAACAGCTTTTTCATCGCGCCCGCGAAATTAGCCGTGGTCTCGGCTGGAAGTATGCGTGGACGAGACGCGGCCGCATATTTGCCAGGGAGTGCGACGGTAAGCCAGCTCATCAGGTCCGCTCGGAGGATGATCTTGAGCGTGTGTTTGGCCGTGAAGCTGTCGGTGAGAAAAATAATTAAGTGGTCTTCTTTTTCTCAAGTTCCCGAATTATGTATTTTGTTTTTTGTGTTATGCTATCAGAAATTTATTCTTTATATATTGTCTATGTTGGAAACATATTTAATTGTAAGTCAACATTACTTATTCGTATGCTGTGTGAGGGCAAAAGGGACATCATATTTTGCCAGATTACTTATTGTTATTTTGAATTATATTTATATATCAAGTTTATTGGAAGGATATATCTTTAAGTATTTATTAATTATTACTATATTATTATGTACATCTATTTTTGTTTCTTATACCCAATATTATACTACCTATATACTTTATTTATTTATTGATTATGTATTCTGTGGTGAAAGAAACTATTCTGCTATATTATTATTAACTAATGACCAAAGATAAACATCTAAAAGTTGGATTTTTTAATGCGGGGTCGCTTGGTTCGCGTCATGATGAATTTCTCGTGGCAATGAATAGGCTCGCGGTAGATGTCATGGCGATTAATGAAACCTGGCTGAGAGAGGGCGAAGAGGGGCGAGCGCCTTCAGTCCCTAACTACAAACTGCGTCACTCACCGCGGCCGGCTTGCATCCGCGGTGGTCGCGGTGGCGGGGTGGGGTTCTACGTGCGCCGCGGCGTCCGTGCGCGCACTGCGCCGCACCCTGTCGCCGGGATGGTTGAGCAGATGTGGCTACGACTGAATGTTAACTCGCATTCAGTCATCATAGGCACGGCGTACAGGCCACCATGGCTCGACGTTAATGTGTTTTTCGACGCACTGACTGAATCCCTCTCCTCATTTGCCGATGCTGATAGGATTCTCCTGCTTGGTGACTTTAATATCAATGTCCTTGATTTAACAGACAATAAGACAAAGCTACTAAACTCTTTTCTACAGTACTCTAATCTAAGTCAAGTAGTTACTGAACCGACTCACTTCACCGATCACAGTGAAACCCTGATTGATATAGTATGCACTGACGCTCAGGTGAATAGGGTTTCAGTATCACATATACCTGAGCTTAGCCAACACTCTGTTATATCAATACAATTGAATATAAAAATAAAAAAACCTGTCCCCTGCTGGGTTACCTATAGACCACTTAAAGACATATTGTTAGATAAATTCAATGAAGATTTAGATAAAATACATTGGGCTTACATAGAGAGTCTGGAGGATGTAAATTTAATGGTAGTGACATTTAATACTCTGGTTACTATGTTATTTGATTTGCATGCTCCAGTCAGAAAAGTTAGGATTAAAGAAAAATCCCACCCCTGGATAACTGATACAGTTAAAGATATGATACGGCTACGTAATAAATGTTTTGAGCGTTTCAAATTAACTAAATTAGACATCCATAGAAATTCGTATAAAGATCTCAAGTACCTTGTGAGAGCTGCAATTGAAAGTGAAAAGTGTGCATACTTCAAAATATTTATAAATAATAACTTAAAGAACCCAAAAAAACTGTGGAGCCACCTTAAATCTACTATCCAAATCACAAAAAAACAAGAGCATGATTTACCATATTTCTGTAATGACCCAGAAGAAATAAATAAACACTTTCTGGAGGTACCTGGCACTGATGATGTTACCATGTCGGACTTGACATTTTTTGAATTTAACAGGTTTGGGTCGGGTAGTTTTTGTCTCCAACAGGTTAATGAAAATTTGGTGCTTAAAATTATTCGTAGCTTAAAGTCAAATGCGCAGGGTACTGATAATATATCCTTAGAAATGTTGTTGATGACACTTCCCCACTCACTCTCAGCTATAACCACTATCATCAATAGATCTATTACTACGAATACTTTCCCTGATTTGTGGAAGACGGCGATAGTAAGGCCTATTCCAAAAAATTGTAATCCTTCTTGTGCAAAGGAGCTGCGGCCAATAAGTCTTCTGCCTTGTCTGTCTAAAATTCTTGAGAAAGTTGTATCTTATCAGCTGAGACAGTATCTTGAGCAGCATGTAATACTACCATCAGTACAGTCAGGATTCCGTCAAAGTCATAGTACGGCCACAGCTCTCATTGATGTTGTTGACAATGTTCTTGAGGCAAGAGACCAAGGCCTGGGCACAGTGCTTACTCTTCTTGATTTTTCACGTGCTTTTGACTCGATCAACATTTCCCTCCTCCTTTCCAAGCTTGCCTACTATGGCTTTGATACTACAGCAATAAAGTGGTTTCATAGTTACCTGAGCAATAGAAAACAGTTTGTTCAGGTTAGTAATGGTAAGGATGGTAACAATGTGACATCTACCATCAGTCAGGTTACCAGAGGTGTCCCTCAAGGGTCAGTTCTTGGCCCTCTGCTTTTTATTGTGTACAGTGCTGACATTACTAACTGTATAGCAAGCTCCAGGTATCACTTATATGCAGATGACTTACAGTTATACCTCTCTTTCCATCCAGAACAGTGCCTCGAAGCTGTAAAAGGGATAAACGAGGATTTAGATAAAGTAGCAGAGTGGGCAAGAAAGAATTCTCTTGTGTTGAACCCTAATAAGTCCAAATATCTAATCTTAGGCTCTAAACAAGTTATAAATAAAATACAGACCTTCAATCCCATAGTGAGAATTGATGGATGTTCTATAGAACAGGTATTAGAAACTCGCAATCTTGGGGTGGTTTTTGATGGTCTTCTGCACTTTGAAACACACATACTTGAAGCTGTACGAAACTGTCTTTATCGCCTTAGACTTTTATATCGAATTCGTCCTTACATCACTGTAAATATGCGTATTTTGCTATGCGAATCTCTTGTACTGTCGAAGCTAAACTATGCTGATACTGTGTTCGCCACATGTCTACTCAGTAGAACTGAGAGGCTTATACAGAGGGTGCAAAATGCATGTGCACGATTCTGCTTTCACATTCCACCTCGATCGCATGTAACTCCATTCTTAAATAAAGGCAATTTAATGAAAATGTCATCGCGCAGGAGACTTCATTTGGCTACCCTCTTATTTGGCATAGTACTTCACAAAAAGCCGGAGTATCTCTACGCAAAATTTGCTTGGGCACGGGATCGAATGAACCATCTCACCAGGGCTTCTTCTTACCTCATGAATATGCCAAGACATAGAACGGCTGCATTTCGCGGCAGCTTTAAATTCGCTGCAACACGTTGTTGGAACGATCTGCCGCCGCCTTTTCGTGCTATGAAAACAGTATTTACTTTTAGGAATAACTATAGGAAATATTTGCTAGAAAAACAAAAGCATGACTGTAAATAGCTTACCTAGGGTATGCACGTTATAAAATTTATTATAGCATGGCAATGGTGGACGCCATTTGTTGTCTCACGAGAGTCACACGGGAACAAGCAACGTTACTGTTTTCTTCTTTAATATGATGCACTCATGACAATAAGTGTTACACTGTTGTAATACACCACTGTCAACAGCCCCCAAGGCTACTCTCCGACCCATACTTTTATCCATTTTGTTATTAATAGTAATTTTCAAAAATAATTCATTGTTCAAATCTGTTTGCTTTTAGGTTATTCTTCCACTTCACATTGTGTTCAACCATAGATAGATAAGATACTTACTTTCACCATTGTTGCCAACCGCCAGGGAAACTGAGTGCGTTCGGACGCAATGGTGGGTACAATATTAAATAAAATTGGTATATTTACTATTTTTATTGCATATCAAAATATATCATATATTTACGATTTTTTATTTGTTATTTATTTTTTATTTTATTTTTTATGCCTGTGCCGCGACTGTCCGTGGCACCGCTAGCCCTATCAGAATATCAGCGCTGGGGTATTTACGGCCGCAGCTTATGCTGAGATAGGTGCCTTTTTGGCCTCACACAGTGTATATACTGTATGATTGTATTGCTATTGTTATGTTGTATCTATGTGTAATTTGTAATGTCAATGAAATTGTCTATGTTGATGCTGTGTGAGTCCAAAATAAATGTTTTCTTTCTTTCTTTCTTTCTTTTGTTCACTATGTAAAACGCGAGAGGTCCGCGCCAGAGAGCCCGTTGCGGCGGCTCGACAGCGAAGTTTGTATTAGAGAAAGTAGGGACTGATTTTGCAAAGCACACACAGATCTGTGCAGTTTCTTTTTTGTAGTTGGAAATATAGTAGAGATTAAATTGGATATGGAGTTTTAACGTCGATAAATCCCATATTGGGTGCTAAGTGGTTAAAAAAAATTATTGCAAAGACGATCAGTATGACAAACAAACAGTGGTCGAGTTGTGATCGAAATTTTTATTTTTTATGGGATTTTTGAAAGGAAAACTTCTTTTGGCGCACCGCACACAGATTTTTCCGTATATAGTAAGTTAGGCTGATGCGTCATGCTCTGAGGTGTAAGGCTCGTTCGGGTGAACTCGGGACCGCCGAGTGTACCCGACGAGAAAGATACAGTCACCTGCTCTTCGCTGTTATGTCGCTGTGTTTAGTATATTTAATTATCTTAATAAATTTAATAGTTCTAATTGGATTTGTACTTGGATGGGCGAGCTTTGCTCGGGTTTTCTTTACTAATGTGAATACTGCCGTATTCTCTTTTTAAAGCACTGTCATATCTACCTAGATACGAATTAGATGCGATCATAAATTGCGTACCTTTAAGTGTAAGTACTTTTACTTCTAATGGTACTGTAGCAGTTTTCATTGCCTAAAAACACGGATAAAACGACGTTTTCTAAAAATGAAACCAAGCTAGATCGATTTATTGCTCCCGAAACCCCCTGCAGACTAAATTTCATGAAAATCGTTGGAGCCGTTTTCGAGATCCTAGATTAATTATACGAATATATATATACAAGACATTAGAATATATGTATTGTTTCGAATTTGGTTATTTTTTTAAATTTATTAACCATATAAAAAATACAATACATAATTATGAGAGCCTTCACGGAAGCCTCGTGGGCTTATCTGTGTAGGCGGTCGTCGGAACAACATAATAAAAAATAAAAGTTCTAAATCTATACTTAGTGCAACACAATATGTACATTGTCATCATGTACACTATACGATATCTTAATATATATATTTCTTGTGTGCGTGTGTATGTGACTGAACTCCTCCTAAACGACTGGACCGATTTTGATGAAATTTTTTGTGTGTGTTCGTGGAGATTCGAGAATGGTTTAGATTTACAATTGGACCCGGTAGGTGGCGCTGCGAGCGAATTCCTGCATTTTTGTATGGACTTATTTTGACAGAACGACATCTGTCCGGGCAGCTATATCTATATATTTATTTTACAATATTTTACTACTATTACCTACTATTACGTCAGCTGTGAGCGTGTACAAATACGCCATTATGTGTTTGACATTCGCTGTATGAACATAATCTATTTATATTAATAATCTTACTATTATTAAAAAAGCGAATGTTTCGATGGATGGATGATTTTTATTCAATCACGCTAGAACGGCTGCACGGATTTGGATGAAACATGGCACAGGAATGGAATAGCAAAAAGCCATTATGAATATAATAGTCTATATGCAATGAATGCCCGTCTCGGCTTTGCAAGGGTGGAAAGTAGAGTAAAAATTTCTTTATGCCAAGCATAAAGGACTTAAGCAGAATTCCTTTATCAAATTAAATTTTTTCTTTCAACTTTTAAAGTGAAAAAGTTGTTATAGTGACATATCTACAATAGTTAGACATGTTATCGCGAAGTTTATTGTAGATATTGATATTATGTTCTTTAAAATAATAACTAATACTTAATACATGCTTTTTACACGCTGTTTATTAGCTTCACCTGTATGTTTGTAACCGACTCCTTTGGGCGCGATTTTGACCCACTTTAAACGGTCAGATTTCATTCAAACTTTGTAGATTTATAACGGACCGTTATAGTTAGACCCGTTATCCTTACTAGAATAATCAGGATTAGGGATTTAACTAAAAAATAAAAATTATTAATAGTATTAAAACTAAGAAAGAACCATGAATTGTGTAAATAAGAAAAAAATGTATTTTATTGTAAAAAACAGCGTGTGTTGATTTTTAAGATATTATCAAAATGATAATCCTTCTACTCATATCTGTCAATAACATATTTATAACTATTATCACCATGCACCCCGCGCTTTTTTCACAATAAAATATATTTTTTTTCTTATTTACACTATTCTTAATTCAAATTTATTTTCAACTTTCCAGATGGATTTTCTAAAAAAAGTGATTTTTAGTTTTTTTTAAACTATTATTTATTACACTCCTTTCCATCTCATCACATTTTGTTATAAAGATATACTATTATCGATTATTTTTAGGAATTCTAGAGCAACCAAATAGGTCTTTAAGTTAAAAGTCTCTTGAGTTCTAACCTTTTTCCTTATAAAATAAAATGGTAAATAAGACAACAAACTCGAAGCATTCCGTAATTGTTTCCCTAAAAACAACAAAAGAAAATGCATCCATTACCCGGCCGGCACTCACAAAAGAACTCCTAAATGATGTTCAACGCGCATTGTAGTATGGACCATTTAATTTTGTTTAAATGTAGGAGGGGCGGTCTCAAATTAAGCTTTTAGGTATAGTCGGCCGGAATAATGTAGGGGTAGCAAAATAAAAGTTGAGTTTCTTTTATATTTATTTTTTATTTGTAACTTTTTTATTATTGACTTTACAAAAAAAAAAAATCACAGAGGTTTGCTCTTAATTGTAGAATATCTTCTAAGTTAGTTATTTATTTGTATATTGAAAAATATTATTGTAAAGTTGCCGAGATTTACAAAGTCTGCTGTGACAGCTTAGAATGTAATAGAAAAATCATCTTTATTGCTCTTGAATTAAGGTTCTTTTGTAGATTCAATGGTTAATTGAATAATTACACTACTTTTTACTTATACTTACGTTTTAATACAGAAGGCTTTCTATGGCATAAACGATTATTTTAATGACGACAATGCTTAGCTGTAGCGCTCGCCAGCAGCCCCCTTATTCAACTAATACAAAATTCGTCGGCGAGTCGCTTCACGGAGGCCTCGGAGAGCTTATCTCTCACGTGATTAGTAGTATTAGCGTAGCTAGCGAAAGAGACAGAGCACGGAGGCCGCGACGAAACACTTTCGAGTTAGTGTAATTTTCCTTACAGAATCAACGATCTCGAGTTCGTCCGGTGGAATAACAGGCACATGAGACTTAAAAACTTCACGTCTCAGGGTCGACAACGCATTGGCGATGCTCCTAGTGTTGCAAATGTCCATAGGTCTGCTTGTTTGTCGGCCCAAGTGACATTAAAAAAAAAAATCAACCCCCAGGACACATGCAACCTTCCGAACCGGCGTTAGAGTCTGACAACCCATAAGCGCCTGTGAAGGCCTATTTGAATAAATATATTTCAGATATTTCATATTAAATCTTACCATAACACAATGTTTCTGTAACACTAATTAGCCTATCGTACCTATTAGATTTCGACAATTTTAGTAAATAAATTGCATATTAAGAAGTTTATCTTTCTGCTTTATAGAGTTCCTTGCGTCACAGGGTTGTATCTATTGAACCGTTGTAGGTGGCACTACAATTTGAATTTTCCACAGAGTAAAAATAATACTTTGTTAAAACATTCAAGGGGTCACAAGGTTTGTTTGTTAAATTTTGAACCCTTCATGTGCGAGTCTGACTTGCACTAGGTAGATTTTTATAAAATAAATAAATATAAAGAATTTAAAGTTAAGTTTCATATTTGTGTATTTATTGTGGCTGACTGTACATTTGTACAATTCAGTTAAAACGCTGAAGGGGAGGTACAACGTTTAATTGTTTGTTTTGCCAAGAATTATTTTGAAATAATTAAGAACCGTTTAATCATTTTCTATTGATATTTATTTCACTTTTTGACAATGTTTTTCTAAGGGGCCCTTTATAACTGACTAGAATTTGCTTGTAAATATCATTTTTAACTTACTAGAGATTTCCCTTCTTCGCCTCAGTGGATTATTATTCTATTAATGTACTAGCTGTGTTCTGGGGGTTCACCCATGTTCCCGAGGGATGTCACATTTTCCCGGGATCAAAATGAGACTATAGGTACTCTATTCCAGGGTATGTTCTATGTGCCATTTTTTTTCTAAATTTGTAAAGTAGTTTTTGTGTGAAAGAGTAACAAACATCCATTCATGATAAACTTTCGCATTTATATTGATACTAGCTGAGCCGGCAAACGTTGTTTTACTATATTTACTTCATTATAAAACTATACATGAAAATGTATCGTACTACAATTATTATATTCGATTGCCATTTTGCAAACCTATTGCGGATCTGTGAATGAAACAGAATAGTATAAAATCACGGGTATTAAAAAACAGGGGTTGATCGTAGAAGGGTGAAATTTTGAAGTTGTATGTATTGTATAATTTTAAATCATAATAAAACAAAAAAATGTCCAAAAAATAATTTTTAGGGGTGGACAACCCTTATCACTTGGGAGTATGAAAAATAAGTAGTAGCCTATTGACTATGCATATAAAATTTCATAAAAATCGGTCAAGCCGTTTGGGAGGACTATTGTAACTAACAATGTGACACGAGAATTTTATAAGTAAAAAGTAAGATAGGATAGATTTAATTCAATATTATCTACTTAACTTAGAAATATGTAAATAGCATTATTATTATTTAGATATATCACGGTATAGAGATTAATTGTTCGGTACACAATTACCAGCGAAAGATTACGATTCTCTCCCCTCATCTGTGTTCCCTGAAACTTACAACTTGGGGCTCTTTAAGAAAAGAGTGAATAGGCTACTAACGGGAAAGCGAGCTCCATCTTCGGCCTCATCACTTACCATCAGGTGAGATTGATCTCAACCGCAATACTGTCATCACTACATAGTATAAAACACAGTCGCTTTCTCTGTCCCTATATCCCTCTGTATGCTTAAATCTTTACAACTACGCAACGAATTTTGATGCGTTTTTTTAATAGATAAAGGGACTGAAGAGAAAGGTTTTTATGTATAATACATGTGCCACGGGATCGCTGTCCCCCGCGGGCAAAACCGCGGGGGACAGCTAGTAAATAATAAAAAAAAATAAAAAATTACCAACGAGCCTGTGTGATCATGATATTTACCGGGCATAATGGTGATGATTTTCATACTACAAAATGCGTTCAGTGATAACATACAAACAAACTTTTCCATTATAAAAGAGTTAATATAGACGTAAAATTTAAATGACAAAATAAATAAATACCATTGTATTTGTGAAAATAATAAATCCGCAGCGGATTTCGCAAAAATTTTAAAGCTTTTCACGGATTTTCCACATTTTATATGCGAGTGTACGCATAAGCGAGTTTATTGTGCAAAATAAACATACATAGTGTCGGTGGAAAATTGTACACTATATAATGTTTCCAATGTTCAGAGTTCACGGTACGCGATCATCGTTTATACGTGTTTCTATTTTAGGGTCCCGTACTACGTTGAAATACGTTTCTACCTAATTTAAAGGTAAAAAGACAATGCTACTTACCTCCTAACGAACGTAAAAAAAACAACTGCCGATGAATTGAAAATTTTAAAATCATAAATGGATTTATTTAATAAATGAAAAGCAAAACGTCATAATCATTATAATTATGTTAGTACTTTATATCCCTCGCGATCACCCGCACTCCCGAAGAATGGAATATGTTCCCGCGATAAAAAGTATTCTATGTGTTAATTCAAATTATTAACTACATATTTATGTGCCAATCCATCCTCACAAATTCGCATTTTGACCAGTTGGGTTGGTGGTTAGAGACCCTAACTGCCACGCCACAGGTCGTGGGATTGAGTCCCAACCGAGACAAAATTACCAGGTTTGTGTCTGTTTGTTCCGTGTAGGAAACTCAACAGGAAATCGACACGTGTTTTGCTTGTACACGAAGCATTTTCAGAACGTATTAGACCCGCTGTCACTGACTCGACGCACTGCCGCCACATATATTACCTCGCCGACCGACGGACAGCCCCCTTATTCAGCTAATACAAACTTCGTCGGCGAGCAGCCGCTCGGAGGCCTTGGGGAGCTTACATCTCACGTGATTAGTAGTATTAGCGTAGTTAGGGAAAGAGACAGCGCACGGAGGCCGCGACGAAACATCCTCGAATTAGTGTCATTTTCCTTACAGAATCGAGCCCCAGAAAGTCTCCTTGATTGGCACTTGACAGAGAAGGAGATCCAGCGGAATTAATTACTAGATTTTTTTTTGTTCAATTGTTAAGTATCAATTTAAAAAAATGTTGTAGGTCTATCAGTTGAAGTCATGCATAAAATTTCAGCTTAATCGGATAAGAACCCTGGTTTCAAATTCAGTTGCAAGGTTTGACCAAACGCACACATGTGAATTTAAATTCAATCATATATCGTTCCTAGGTACTATTTCCTCTGAAACCTTCAAGATGTAAAAATAGCATTGTTAAACACTAACTAGACTATCATGTGGACGGTACGGTATAACTAGATTTCCTATCTAGGTTTAGCTAACGCTGTTGTCCATACAATCACATGGAATATTGGTTTAATTGATCAACCCGTTATCTGAAACTACAAACCTGTGGGATAAATTTATACTAATAAATATAATTAAATTGTCTATTTTTGATTTATAAATAAATGAACGATTTAAATTAAACTGGAAGTTAAATAGGCGTGTATCCGAACGACACAAGAGTGAAAGGGACAAAAGAAAGGTGGGACAGAGAGTGGAGATAAAGACGGAAAGAGCGTGTACAATTTTTATGTCGGCAAAGATTTTGTTAATTTAAAATATCAGTTAATAATTTATTTAGGCTTGTTTATTTCTAAATCGCACAGATAAAATATTTGCTGATCCTTCGGCAATACGGGTGAATCCACGGGGAGGAAGCTTGTTTAAATAAGTATCTTGGGACTGATCACAACTACGTAACTAGCCCCCTTAATCAGCTAATACAAAATTTAGTCAGCAGCCAGAGTAACGAGGCCTTGGAGAGCGGATCTCTCACATGATTGCGTAGTTAGCGAAAGAGACAGAGCATAGAGGCCGCGACGAAAAACCTTTGAGATAGTACTCTACTACTGATCAACTCCATCAACTTAAAATTGTACAACTGATTTCAGAGCAAAACGTGTGGCACTTCCTGGCAGGGCCACCATCACGGATTTGAATTCCATGTCTGTCGCTATTTTGTCCTCGAATATCAGCTTTTGTTGCGCCCTGGTTCAAAAGTTATAAGGGTTTTTAGGTGGCCCTGCATAGCCATTGGACTACTCCATACAAAAACAAATGTGTTATAACTTTTGAACCAGGACGCGATAAAATCGGGAACAAAATTGGACAAATTAGGGACAAATCCTGGAAGCAAACAGATCTTCGCTAGGTGCTCTGGTTGTTGAGATATGAGGTGGCCCTGCTAGGAAGTATGCTTGGCAGGGTCACCTAAAAACCCTTATAACTTTTGAACCAGGGCGCGACAAAATCTAATATTCGAGGACAAAATAGTACAAAATAGCGACAGACTTGAAATTCATATCCATGATGGTGGCCCTGCCAGGAAGTGCCACACGAGTAAAACTACAGTAGAACTGATCGCAGTAAACAAATTCCCAGAGTATTAAATTATTTATTATTTATAATAAAATAAAACAAGAAATAAAACTAAAGAAGATTTAATAGGGATACCTTTTCCCCGTGGATATTAATAGGTCGTTACTCGCTGGTGTCAGCCACTATCACAGTTTTTACACCCCTTCCCTTTGGTTTTACGACTTCCTGGGCAATGAATTCCGTATGACCAGAAAAGCTTGAGCTCTTCGATCACCTGGTTTTTAAATAATTAAAGTATTCTTTGTTTTGTGGTTTTCTGTGCGTTCCCGAGGGATCCTGATAGATCCCGGTAATTATAGACCTTTCGGAATAATGTACCTTTCGAATGGTGAAAGAATTTTTCAAATAGAAGCTGTGGTTCCGGAGATTACCCTCTAAATCCATACAAATTCACAAAATTCTAAATCTGTATATCTTCTATATACATAATAATATACAAGCATAATGTGGTTCATTTAACGCACTTTCACCTTGAAACTACTGAACATATCGGGATGGGACTGATGCCATTCGAAACGGAATTTTTTCTAGGTTGTTATAGGTTATCGATAAACACGGGTGAATACGCGGGGGAAAGCTAATGTTCTCTTTAAATACAATATATTGTTATAGATGTTACTAATTATATTGAAGATATGCTGAGAGAAATATTCGACGGGCCAATTGGCATGGTGGTTAGGTACCCTGACTATCACGCTATAGGCCCTGCATTTGATTCCCACCTGAGAAAGACAATTATGTCCTTAATAATTGCTGTTTGTGTCTTGAGTAATTAGCAATAAAATGTACTTAAACAGTATTATATCAGTTATCTGATTATCATACATCAAGCCTAAAGGTAAGTTAAGCATGTCCTAGGATATAAAATAATTGAATTTTTTATTTATAGTTTCTTAGATTATACAAAAAACAAATATCTAGCAACTAATTCCGCTGGATCTCCTTCTCTGTGAAGTCCTAAACAAGGAAACTCAACAGGGAATCGACACGTGTTTCGCTACTACACGAAACATCTTCAGTGCCTTTACCATGAGTATTTAACGTACGTACTCGCTAGCGAGGGCGTAAAACATTTCTATGGCAAATCTGTACAGCGCCACTAGCGGTCACGTAAAGAACTAAAATCGATAGTACGAGTCGATAGGTAAAAAAAACCTATCGAAATGTAGACACTAGCGAGTAACGTTTTTTAGCCTTTCCTATAGAAATTCGGTACCATGAGTCACAAATTTGACAGTTGCTATCGAGAAATACTGTATCGATAGTAGTTTACTTGCTAGTGACTAAAGTAAGTTTCGATAGCAACTCATGGTAGAGGTACAGGACGTATTAGACCCACTGTCAGTGACTCGGTGCACGAGCAAAACAGACGTGTTTCCTCACCGACCGTCGGACAGAAGCTTTTTTATTATTAAGAATTAGTTACTAGATATTTGTTTTTTGTATAATCTTATAATGGATTTCCGCAAGGCCACGCCTGAAGTCAATGAGTTATAGGTTTTTGTCTAACTACAATCTTTCCATGGTTAGTGATAATGTGACCAAAGGAGTCGAGGACAATTGGAGACTCCACTTCAACATAAGACCGTAGTCAGCCATGACTTGACCATCATGATATGGTGTTCCAGTTTTCCTGACTAAAAACGCAAATTCAATATGGGAGATCATTCTGTTACCATAGTAGAAAAACTCCAGGATTTTTATTATAAATTAACTCATTTCGGCGTTTCTATGCGACTTATTTTTCTCACCATAGTTTCATCACAATCGGATGATTTTTTAAGGTACTACAAAGAAAATACATGGAGACATATCGTATTAGTTCAATGATTTTTATATATTAAGACTAGCTAACCCGACAGACGTTTTCCTGTCTTAACTATGAACATTGAATTCTAATCTTCCGTTTGAATCGACTGTGAAATGTGCAATAAGAAATTAATTATTTTATCAATATAATTTCGACCGCCACCTCTATTTTAAACGATATTTGCAGCGTGCATTCTGTCAATCGCGCCAACTGACAATAATGTCAAACATCTTACATTATTAGAAAAGTTAACGCAAAAAAAGCGCTCATAAAATCGTGATGATTTCTTCAATTTTCAAATTTTTCACGCGACTTTCTTAATTTTTTCGTTCATAAGAACCATCTACTGACAATAACAAACACAACAAAAAAAGAATTAGCGAAATCGGTCCAGCCGTCTATGCGTGATGCCGTGACCACGGGAAATAGGGATTCATTTTTATATATATAGATATAAGACTAGCTGTTCTCGGCATTCATTGCTATACAATACTTTACAGGCGTACCTACGTAGAACTCAATAAAGTTTCATCCCTATATTAAATACTATAAGAAGGCATTTCGGCTGACAGCCTTTATAGTCCAAAATTATACATGGAAAAGTATATCGTGTCTCACTGTTACAGTGCCCTTGTACAGTGACTTGTATTGATCTAGCTGAAGATTCTAAACTGAAGTGTCAACTTAAACTGGTCGTGTGGTGTCATTGGAAAGCAATCTCATGATAGCACCGATAACTGTCAGTTTTATGCTGACACGTACCAATTGTTTTTGCTGTTCTAATGCAATGCATACGAACATACGAATTCAATGAATAATAGTTTTTATATTTTTATAGATATTTGAGTAAAACGGAACGCATCCTTAACAATTTCACTTACATTGATTGATTTATTAAAATTGACAACAACAGGCAATAGAGAATTTGAAAGTAATTAAAAAAAAATACAAATCAATCCGGAACATAAGTTTTAAATACTTCGGCCATTTTTGCGTTATTAATTTCATTTTATGTAATGAAATGAAATATTTATTCAAATAGGCCGTCACAGGCACTTATGGATGATCAGACTCTAACACCGGTTCGGAAGGTTGCTTTTACTGCGAAGAGCCGGCAATAAACTCAGCAATTACTCTTTTCAAAATAAGATTTTATACATAAAGATGTGTCCTGCTGGAGCGAGCGCTACACCCAAGCATTATCGTTACTAAAATATTCGTTTATGTTGTAGAAAGCCTTTTGTAATTAAACAGTCATTAGTAGGTATTAGTAGTATGGCAACGAAATCCTTTTTTACGTATTATTACTAGCTAAATGTCAAGTTGTATTTAAGGGTACAAAATCCGTAAATCAACACAATCACAAGATCAGTAAATCTCCGTCCACACTTAAGTCAGGTTTTGTTTAAATGGTAGCGGTATCACTGGAACTTTTCCCAGGTTTTCTGAAAAGCATACGCATTCTGTTTATTACACTGGTGTATTGGTATTGATCTAAGTTCTGAATAAAACACCAGCAAAATGTGTATTAAAACTCATAATTACACCATATTTTTCATAACAAGCTTTATTTAAAAATAATAAACTAAAAAGTGAATTATGAGTTCATCTGACCACCAGTCGACTTCATCATCAGACCCTGGGCATCACACAAGGTAATTTTTTTTTTATACCACATGGGCCTACAAACAACCGGACGGTCCACCTGATGGTAAGTGGTCACCGCCGGCTATGGACATCTGCAACACTAGGGGCATCGCCAATGTGTTGTCGACCCTGAGACGTGAAGTTGTTAAGCCTCATGTGCCTGTAATTTCACCGACCCCCTTACCTTTCTAACCGAAACACAGTAATACAAGTGCACTACTGCCTCACGGCAGAAATGGGTAAGGTGGTAGTACTTCCCCGGACGAACTTTGCACTAAGAGCTCTACTACTCTGTTTATGTCAAGACAAGCTATGATCCCAAACACGATGAGTTTATCATATATGGTTTAGGAGTTCCGACTTCATCATCAGTTCAGCTCGATGGTATAGCATTGCAATATCAGCCAAGAAACTTATTTCAATATGGCAAATTCAGCTCATTCGGACGCCAGGAAGTGGGTGAAAAAAATTGGAATTACATTATCTACACCGAAAGTTATATATAATTTTTAATGGAAAAACAAAACGCAACTTCACAAGGTCCGGCCAAAGACATACGTGCCAAAAATAAACCAGTATAATGATTTTAAAATAATAATTGCAATTATGTTTTTAAGCATCTCATATTCAATTAATTAGCGCCAATTTGTCTTTGATTATTATTTACTTTCATCTATTCGTATTCGCTTAATAGTATCGAATATCGATAATTTACGTTTCGATAGATTACAGTATCGTTAAAGCAGTATTCGTTGCATCACTATTTTGTTGGAATAAATATAGGAGTTTTATCGGAAACCGTTTCGGCCAACTATTTACTGTTTTGTTTGTTTTTGTTTTCGCTTGTCGTTCATTCATCCTATATGTGATAGTAAAATTAACTTGATGTTATTATAATCTGACTGAATAGTATGCAGAGTTCAACCGGGGAAGTACTACCTCCTTACCCACTTTCGTCGTGAAGCAGCAGTGCACTTATGTTTTGTTTAAAAGGTCATGGTGGCCGGTGAAACTAAATAAATAAATATCCTGAGACATTCTTTACACACGACCATTTCTTTTGATCCCAAACTAAGCAGAACTTGTACTATAAGAACCAGATATCTGATTTACTACTTTTCTTTTTGTTTTCAAAATACATTCATATAATATGTTCATGCATACAAATATTTGTCCTGTACTCCGGGAATGTAACCTGTCACCAGCGACTTGGCAGTCAGGGTCGCTAACCAGCAAGACAACTGGCCTGACCTTAGGAACAGAATACATCTTAAAGTCGATAACGCATCGCGACGTCCACAGACGGCAGTGACCACCCACAACCAAATTGACCATCTGCCTGTTCGTCTGGCTTCTTGACTAAAAAAACATTTTCGACCCTGGTCATGGAATTTCCATGTTTGATATGCGGTCCACGAGACACTACAATATATATAATTATCCTCGCATTTCTACATCTATACATATATCAAAACATGTATGTAAACGCGACACTACGGCATCGACACAATACGGTGCTAACGAGATATTTTGAACGCGGTCTGCCGTACGTCTGACTGGTGGATTCAAATTTAGAACGGCTCGCGTCGGATGCAATTCGGATAAATTATTCTGTGACGCACGTATTGAATTTCTATTTGTACGTTGCATTTGATTGGGGGCTATTTACTCTTTGAACGGACGGGGACGGGCGGCCTTCAGACATATTGCACAGAATTCGTTTTCAAGGAAACACGCCCCATGGTTATGTACCAGTGAATCCGTAGGTCTTTGTTAAAGCTTCGATACAGGGGCTCGATTCTGTTAGGAAAATAAAACTAACTCGAGGATGTTTCGACGCGGCCGCCGTGCTCTGTCTCTTTCGCTTACTACCCTTATACTACTAATTACGTGAGAGGTAAGCTCTCCGAGGCCTCCGTGAAGCGGATCGCCGACGAAGTTTGTATTAGCTGAATAAGAGGACAGGTTAACTTTGACATACTGTGCAAAATTGTCAAAGAAGAGTTATTCCCAGAAATGTTTATAGACCTGTGGTTAGAAGCCGCAATTAAATAATTCTAGGAAGCCCTGATTTCAGTCACTGAAATTATCTGAATGTAATTACTGAGAAAACTATTTGAACCAAAATCCACCGACAATTTATATTTTCGGCGAAACATTCATCTGGAACACAATCATCAGTAGACCATTGGTGGTTTCGGCGAAGTGCACATTTAATCAGTGAATAATAATTCAAGTGACCGTTATTCAGATTCTATATTATAAGCGAAAAAATCCTGAAACCAAAATAAAACCAAGGGCGATATTTTTCAAATAAATTCAGCAGCAAATTTCATTGGAGTAGAATGGGCGAGAGCACCGTTCATAAGTTTGGCTCTTTGAATGTCCGAAGAGGCACGTGACGTCATTAAGAAAGGCGTGCTCACTAACCATGTTAGGGCTTGTCCAATCTGGTCGAAATCGATTTTATTATTTGTACTCCTTTTGGATCATTCACCTCAAAGACTGATCCTTTTGGAAGGCGTGCTTGATATATAAGATATGTTAATATGTTGGGACATGTCGCCTGGCGGATACTATCTCTGCCCAAAAAATAAGCTAAAGACAGCATCTGCTTAGTGCAAGGACTGTGTTGTATACCTATTTAATATTTATTTTTGAAGTAATATTTGTTTTTTTTTTTTTTTCTTTTTATTATTGAACAAACATAAATACATGGAAAATAAAACTTAAAATCATTCACAAAAACCCACAGAGGTTTATAAGAGGAATGACTTATTCGACATTCAATCCTTAAATGACTAAATTTCCTACAAATTTCTTTGAGGTAGATACATAAGTACCTACTTCATCACATACCATGTTGATAAAATATTATTAAAATAAACAGTGTGTGGGTGAGTGAGAATAAAAGTGGATAGATGTGCGATGTTGTGCCGTGTTAAGGGAGGGCTTTGGTATTCTGATCCGCCACTTTTGTCTGATGAAAAATAAATGAATGATAAACGCAATCTATGCTATTCAAAAGTGATTAAGTATAACTCAAATGTGTCCCTGTAATATAAAAGTATTATTGGTATTAGTTTCTATCTATACGACACACCGTGTTTCTTTCTTTTTTCTTTCTCAGCTTCTCCACTTCTAAAGTGGTGGCAGCTTCAGTAGATTTTGCCAGAAACTGAATAAGTAGTTATGAGTTTTAAATTTCGAACTACTAACTGAGGTAAGAGAGTGGTAAAAAAAATGTCTTCACTACATAGTATAAAACAAAGTCACTTTCTCTGTCCCTATATCCCTATGTATGCTTACATCTGTAAAACTGATTTTGATGCGGTGATTGAAGAGGAAGGTTTTTATGTATAATACATGTGACATCCCACGGGAACGCGGGTAAAATCGCGGGGGACATTTATTTTAAAATAAAAAATGAAAATAAAAGACATTGTAAACAGAGCTTAAGACGTGTGAATGTGCCTACTATCCAGAGCTACCACCGACAGAATAATTTACTTTAAATGTAATAGGATACCGTCATGGCTTGTTAGAATTAATGATCATTCTTAAATAGGCCCTGAAAATTAATTATGGCTCGTTTCAATACGAGCAAGCGAAAACATCACGCATTGAACTAGCTACAAGCTTTAATCTTTATCTAATACATTTGCACGAGCAATTCTTGTATTTACATATTTATTTATTTTATTTGGATGTCCAACAAAGAATACACCTCACATTTAAAACTATAATAACAGCGTTTATACACCTAGTGCTTCTTCAATTCAATTCAATTCAATTCAAAACCATTTATTCAGTTTAGGCCCTCAGAAGGCACTTATGAAGGTCAAATTTAAGTTACTGAAGCTACTACCAATTCAATTATAGAACATCACAGAAAGCACAAACAGGTAACATAGCAAAAAATTAAAAAATAAATAATTAAGATTCTAAATTATTATTATTAATTAAACATTTGAGAAACAGGATACAATAATTATATATATATATATATATATATATATATATATATATATATATATATATATATCGTATACATACTCGTATATAATCTGAATCTCGGAAACGGCTACAACGATTTTCATGAAATTTAGTATGCAGGGGGTTTCGGGGGCGATAAATCGAACTAGCAAGGTTTCATTTTTAGAAAACGTTATTTTATCCGTTTTTTTCAGGCACTGAAAACCTGCTAACATATCATTAGTAACAGTAAAAGATTTTCAAGTTCCTTCTTTTGTGAGAAAAACTAGAGCCCTTTATTAAAGCATCTAATTCGTATCTTGGTATATATGACAGAGTTTAAAAAAAAAGAAAGAAAGTAGTTACATTAGTAAAGAAACCCCGAGCAAAGCTCGGTCATCCAGGTACTAACATTTATACGCCTATGAAGCTTCTAAAATAGTTATTATAGTTTAAAAAAACAATTCGTCAATATAAAACCCAAGCCTCGAGGGGTTTACTACCTTTTCGGTTGAGAGCCCTAAGCGCTCACCGATATTGTCCGCGTAAGGGTGTCAGAGCCATCTGAGGCTAACACCTTCGTCCATTCAAAAAAAAAAAGAAGGGGTTTACTACCATTGAACAGTTCTAGAAACCACCTCCTGTCTACATCATCACACCTCTTTTACCAAATGTAATGTATAGGACTCGTTAAAACAAAATAAATGAACCCAAACTCGAAGGGCTTACTACCAATGAAGAGTTCGTATATCCATGTCCTGGCTGATGATGGACATCAGATCAGCTAAGATCACACATACTTGCTAAGTTGCAAATCGATAGTATAATCAGAAGTTGGTTAAAATCGGCTTTTTTGAAAGATGCCTACTTATATAGATATTTAGGTCAAGACACAGAACAACAGACATGTTCATGCACACAAATGTTTGTTCAGCTCCCTTATTTAGCTAATACAAACTTCGTCGGCGAGCCGCTTCACGGAGGCCTCGGAGAGCTTACCTCTCACGTGATTAGTAGTATTAGCGTAGTAAGGGACAGAGACAGACATTGAGGCTGCAACGAAACATCCTCGAGTTAGTGTCATTTTCCTTACAGAATCCAGCCCCTGGTAGAAAATCGAATCCACTGCGGCTTGGCAGTCAGGATCTCTAACCACCAAGCCAACTCATCTAGATGGATTTAGGTTGTGGTCACCGCACAGAAATCTCTACAAGAGAAAATAAAATATTTGATCAATCTACAAAAACAGACAGAACATCCTTTTATTAATAAATCAGCCAGACTTCCCGTAGATTCCCAGATTGTGCTAAAAACAATAGCGTTTCATTCGAAAAAGGTTCTTTGCAAAATTAAAGCCGTATATAAAAATATCCGAACTTTTTTCCGACCCCGTATATCCGCTGTGTACCAGACAAGCTCAAATATTTAGTTTAAACAAAGTGAATGTCTTATAGCAAATTAAAATAAATCATTCTGGATTAAACCTTAAACCTAATTAGCTTTCTCGCCAAGAATATAATTAATTATATAATACTCTGATAACATTAATTACTCAAAGTACCAAAACTTAAAGTAAAGTAGAACAATTTTGAGGTACAATAATAAATTAAATACTACATTGAGATGATGAAGGCTTTGAAAAAATAATTATATTTTATAAATATTGAAAATATATTTTGTTTTCTAAAACTAGATTCTGTTAAAAATAACTTTAATTTTAAAGATGAGCTTCTATGACTTGCTTCATCATCCAACCAGCTCGATGGTATGCCAAATTTCAGCTCAATCGAAAGCCAGAAATTGATAAAAAAAATTATTGCTTATTACATGCATTGCAAGTGAACTAAAATCTTGAAATAAAAATATAGATTAAATGGTTGTGAATTTGGATGCCATTAGTCGGCCATGGTCGGTGCCATAGGTCGTGAGTTAAAACCCAAGTTGACCAGCTTTTAGTTATGTGGCGACATCTATGAACACGCCTACAATGCCTCTACGCCCGCACTACAGTGATGTGGCGACATCTATGAACGAGTAGAAACATGCGAGGATTCTACATCGCACTATCACGATTCTCTCAGGATTTGACATATATACAAACATCAACAGTTGGACCGCGGTCTCCAGGCATGATCACCTAGCCTGGCGGAAGATCTTCCTTTTATAAATGGAGGAGTCTCACACCTCGCTGCTCCATAATTAAATAAAACATCTTAAGACAGGTGTCAAGGGACGAAGGTGGCTCTTACACTCTTACGCGTACAACTTAAGCTAGTGTGTTCCGGCAGCTAGAAATATCGCAGTTTTCTTCTATAAGTTTTTTTGCGTCATTTTCAATGGTGATAACTTACCATCAGGTGGAACGTCTGCTGGCATGTTCTCCTCTCTTTTTATCTGTTTGCTACGTCATCACGGTTCCAATACTGGCGAAGTAAAGGTGCTCGAAACCGAAAAAGGAGATGGACCACAAGTATAACCACGGGGCACAGTTAGTGAATAAATATAAAACTATTAACCTCAATGTATTTCACAAACCCAAAATCTTTTGGAGTGCGAAAAAACTTTCCACTATCCAACTCCTTGAACGAAAGCAGTGGAGCTGACAAATTTTACAAAGATTTCCGAACCACTGGCTTCTTGTGACTAAGGCGTTGAAGGAGGTCTGGGTCGTCACCCACGGGCCGATGGATAGCCAACCGTATGGCAAAATGTAACTGCTTATAGTATGTCTCAAGAAAGTTAGAAAATATGTAAACCGTATCTGATGCCAAATCCTCAAATTTCCAATAACGATTATGGTCGAATTTTAAATAGTGAGCGCTAGTTAAAAAACAGGGTGATCGTAAAGACACGATAGAAGTAACTTTTGTATTACAGGGAAACATCTTAATTATTCATCAATCACTTTTGAATCAGACGGGCCGTTTGCTACCTTAGTAGTATAAAAAAAATAAAAATAAAATAATAGATAATCATTCATTTTTGGGCACACATAAAGGTTGCGTATCAGGATTTCAAAGCACTCCTATAAGAAGTTTCATTTCAAAAATCAATTCCTTGCAAAATCCTTGAAGTTATAAAAAATGCAACCTTTTCCTCTTCTAATATTACACAGGCCGACCAAGCAGATGGTCCTCCAAAAGGGAAGGTGTCACCGCCGCGCATGGGCATTTGCAATACCAGGGGCATCGCCAGTACGTTGTCAACCCTGAGACATTAATTCACAGGTCTATTCATTGTATTCATCTAGAGGCGGTGATCCATACGTTCAGATCGAATTAAAAAAATGTTGCCAAAGTAACTAACACCCATATTCTAAGACGTTTCCGCAGACGGCATTCGAATCCAACTCGACTGAGGGTACGTTAAGCATTTTCTCGAAGAATTCTCATAATTGGTATTCTAAGTCATAACTTGAGCATAACTCGAGCAATCCCGACTGATGTCGAATCGAAGTGTAGTCAAGGTAACATGGCATTAGTAACGTCATTCTATTATAGATAAAATATTAATGAAATAAAATAATGAGTTTCAGTAACTATTTACAAGCAATTAGCTTCCTTAAGGTTGGTCCCGACGTACCTTGAAGCTGACAGTTATTTCCTCACCTCAAAATTCAAAATTCAAAATTCAGTTTAGGCCCTCAGAAGGCACTTATGAAGGTCAAATTTAAAGTTACTGAAGCTACTACCGGTTCGGAAGTCAGCCTTCAACTGAGAAGAACCGGCAAGAAACTCAGCAAGGTTACATTCTTTTTTTATTTTATTAAATTCTTTTTTATCTATTCTGACTTTTTGGCTATTTTATAATATCAATTTTACATATTTTTTTATTTAACAATTACAAAATACTTAATAAAGCTTACATTCAAAAACAAAAAAAAAAAGAACAAAAAAAAGAAATAACGAGTGAGAGATGTCAAGTCGAGTGGAGGAGATTTTTGTAATTAGAATATTAATATTTTTGAGTTAGGTTGAGTGGAGTCGAGAAATTTTCGAGGAAACGTCTTAGAATATGGGTGTAAGAGTCATAGAACATAGGCCTATGACCAATAGATAATTTAATTAGAGGTTAGAAGATTTTCCTGTTTTCCAGACAAATGTTGAACAAGCAATACTTTGACAAATGATAATAAAGCTTCATGAAGTGGGTAGAAAAAAGTAAATGAATATGAACGGGCTTAAGATTTTATATCTACTGTTGGGTGATAGGTTAAATTCTTCCGATAGGATGCGTTTTCAATTTATTCAAATAAATAAATAATAACAAATATCCTGGGACATTCTTTACACGCGGCCATCTGGTCCCAAACTAAGCAGAGCTTGTACTATGGAACCCAGATAACTGATATAATACACATACTGCTTTTTTTTCTAAATACATACTTATATAGATATTTACACCCAGACACAGAACAAACAGACATGCTCAAGCAAACAAATGTTTGTCCTGGGTGGGAAATGGAACCCGCGACCTTCGGTTTGGCAATCAGAGCGTTAACCACCAAGCCAACTGGCTGGCAATTTATTAATGTTGTCGCCGAGCTGGGAACTACATTCTCTACAGCCGGACCACCTATGCTATATCATTTTTTTTTCAGGTCGTCACAGACTCCTCCATTTAAAAGGGAAGATCTTCTGCCAGGCTAGGTGATCATGCCTGTGGACCGCGGTCCAACTGTTGATGTTGGATGCTTGTATATATGTCAAATCCTGAGAGAATCTCGATAGTGCGATGTAGGATTCTCGTGTGTTTCTACTCGTTCATAGATGTCGCCACACAGGCATCTCGCGTTATGATTGTGGTATAATGGTCGGGTATTCCAAACTAAGTCGTCATGGGTTCGGTATCCTTTCTTTATTTAAAAATGATTACTTGAAGCCTAAAAGACAACGACAATGCACATCGCAAGTCAAGTTGGGACTAAAACTATTTTCGGTCGAATTGGAATCTCATTCCTGATTACTTTGCCTACCTCTTTGGGTTAATGGACGCAAATATACGTTTTCTGACTAGAATAATTTGGTATAGGTACTAAAAATATTACAGTTTACCTAAATCAAGCTTTTCCAGACTTTTCCTAGAGGAAAATGGTGCTAACAGCAGACTAAGCATGTATTAAAAGATCCGATGCCCATCGTTAGCGAGATTAGGGTTGATTATAGGCCACTCTAACGAGAGATAGTGTTCTCTACTGTAGGTATACCAGGGATGTTTGTAGAATTGCTGGAAGTGGTCACAAAATTTACGTCTCAATTCAAGGCCTCAGCTGGCTTTGTGGTCAGAGACACTGACTGCATAGCCGCAAGCCCTGAGTTCAAATCCCAACTAAAATAAAAAAAAGTGACTAACTGGAAATAAATAAGTTAGTATTTTATATCAAAAACGTATAAATCAGTTATCTGGTTTCCATAGCACAAATTCTGCATATTATCAGATGGCCGTGTTTAAAGAATCCTAAGGCATTTGTTTAATATTGAGCTATACTCAAAAAACTAGTTTCAAACAACAAAAAATGGCTATACTAAGAGACTGAATGCTTAGTAGTAACGATTGAGGAGTTCCACTATCTCCTTTCTTGCTCCATCATTAGGCCCTTGACACCAATTGTAATGTATAGGACTCGTCAAAACAAAATGACCCCAAACTTTAGTAAGTAGCTAGACACTGAGTTCCACTACCTACCTATAAAATTATGTAAAAGGTTTGTTAGATATAAAAAAGCTCACACACACAATAATAAATTTCATTTATTCAGGTAAATAATAATAAAAAAAAAAAAATTTTTTTTTTGAATAAACATAAAAATATAAAATTACAATTCAAAACCAAATTAATAGTATATAAGGTATAAACTTTACAGTCTTCTCTCCGGCACTGGTACAGCGACATGTCTGCTGGAACAATTCCGAATAAAAGGGCAGTCCAACCTTTCCCCAATCATCGCCAACACAGTATTGGAGCTGGCCCGCACTCTATGCACCAAGGGCGCTGCACGCTTACATTGTCGTGTTTTTTTCAAAATTTTTCAAAATTCAAAACCATTTATTCAGTTTAGGCATTCGGAGGGCACTTATGAAGGTCAAATTTAAAGTTACTGAAGCTACAACCGGTTCGGAAGTCAGCCTTCAACTGAGAAGAACCGGCAAGAAACTCAGCAAGGTTACATTATTTTTTATTTGTTATATAAATTTTTATCTATTCTGACTTTTTTATAATTTCAATTTTACATAATTTTACATTTAACAATTACAAAATACTTATTATAGGTAACATTAAAAAACAAAACAAAAAAAAATAAATGACAAGACTACAAAATAGAAAATAACAATAATTAGGTACTTACAACTTAAAAAAGAGATTAAGAGGTGCACTGCGCAGAGAGCAGCTATTTCCATACATTTTTATCTTCAATAAAGCAGTCTGTGCTTAAGTTTACATTTTTCTTGAATACTAGATAGCCTGTATACTTTATTAAACAAGATGAGAATGAAAAGAATTCCGAGACACACGTACGTACCTTGAGCGAACACCCGGAAGAGAACGAAAGAGAAAGGGACAAGAGAAGCGTGCGGATTTAGGTGTCGACATCTCGCTGTGAATGTACGTTCCGAAAAGTTGCACGCTACGAAGTACATTTATTTAGAACTAACTCTTTGTCCAAATACCAAAGTTAATGAGTCGAATGGAACCCAAACGGTTACAGTATATGTGTATATATGTATTGTATATACTGTCATTATGTAGGTACGTACATACCTATATATACTGTGTTATTAATGTTATCGAGATCACCCTCATTTTGACAGCCAAGATTGAAGTGATGATGATGATGATGATTTAGCACTACACTCAACCAGTACAACGACCGACCTATGTCCTATACAACCATTCAAGCATCAGCCACGATACAACTGATATAGTTTATAGCAACTGTTACCTAAATAGTTGTATCGGAGTAGCCATGGATTCACAGAGGAGCGCGTGGTCTAGGGGAGTGACACGCTCTGGGATTGGAAAAGACGGCCAGCCAACCGCAACCAGCTGACCACAATCGATCGACTGTTCAGCCTGTAGCCAATATTGGATGGTAGGGAAGACGGGTATCGCTGACAAGGATGAGCGTTGATGAATATTGTTCGGTGTTGAGTGGGCATTTACTGCCTTCGATTTTCCTTTGGTTTTCCTTTACTTAGGTTGTTTTCATTCGTTCTTCCGTAGTCGTGATTTTTCATTAATGTCCTATGCTAGATCTCAGCAAGTGTCCCTCATTTTGACAGCCAAGATTGAAGTATAGAAATTTTTTTAATACAACAAGCTGTGTCCCGAGGTTTCAACCGCATTCCAAAGTAAATTATGTTAGATTTTCTTGCGATAAAAAGCCTATGTGCTATTTCAGACTACAATTTATCTCTGTGCCAAGTTTCATCCAAATCCGTCATGTGGTTTTTGCGTGAAAGAGCAAGAAACATCCATATATCCGCACAAATTTTCGCATTTATAATATTACTATAAACCAAGGGTTTCACCCGCATTCCCGAGGGATGTAACATTTTCCCGGCTCAAAAAGTCTCCTATGCTACTTCTAATACCTCCAAGAATATGTGTACAAAGTTTCATGACGATCGGTCAAGTAGTTTTCACGTGAAAGCGTAACAAACAAACTTGCATTCACATATATAATATTAGTAGGGATAAAGTAGGATTGCGTCGACTTCAAATGATATGAACATAGCAAGCAGATGCCGTTTCCCGAACAAAATTCAAGGTAGTCGAAATTGATCTCTAAGCACACACAAATAAGTTGATTTTAATGTAAGCAATAGTCGCAGGAATTTAACTCATACTTACTCGTTTTTTAATATCCAGAATGGCTGAAGTTTAAATAGGTTCGGAAGTGAAATTATTTCCTTTGAATCTATTAAACGGAAGGTCCCTGAAGGTAAGTATTGGTATAAAAAATCTAATAAATACGCCCCTGAGCAATATAAAGCTGTGGTCACAGCATGAGCGAACTGTGACAAATAAAATTTATTGGAGGACTGGGATGTGGGATGAGGGCTCAGTGGTACGATATGGGGTTCTTCAAAAGGGCTCAAGAGCTATTCAAGTACGCCAACACATTTGCAATCACCATAGTTTAACAAATGTCCATAGGTTACGGTGACCACTTACCATCAGGCGGACAGCCTGCCAGTTTGATAATCGCTGATGTTTGGAGGTTGGCATAATGTCATTTGGTTTGTATTAAAAAAAATTATAATAGTTTTAGTTGTAAATTGTTAAAATCCTTTTCTGTTCCTGTCCGTGTCCCTTCACATCTCTTTGCGAATTACTATGACTATTACCGATTTTCTCATCTATAAAACGTCATTTTCTAACATACATTCTAACACAAGATCAATTCAGTTCAACCCCAGAACTGTTCCACGCATTCAATCATAACAAAAAAAATACCGTCTCAAAAACTAGCTTTGTCTATAAAAGTTAAGCCGCCAACCTTAGATGCAGCCTGGTAATTGTACATCTGAAGACGGGCCGTCAAAATTCAATGTGTCTACAAAAATTCGTGTCTATGCTGTTGACGGTCGAGGAGTTCCTTCATCTGGCCACCAATTAAACAGTAGAATCAAGTCATTACCATAAAAATGCATTGTCATTAGAACCAACGTAGCTAATTCCAACGTCATAGCATAAGAGGAAGTGGTTTTAATAAAATAAAATTTAATATCCCGGGATATTCTTTACACGCGGCCATCTGGTCCCAAACTAAGCAGAGCTTGTACTATGGAAACCAGATAACTGATATACTACATATACTTCTTTTTTTTTCTCTAAATACGTACATATATAAATATTTACAACCAGACACAGAACAAACAGACATGTTCATGCACACAAATGTTTGTCCTGGGTGGGAATCGAACCAGCGACCTTCGGTTTGGCAGTCAGAGCGCTAACCACCAAGCCAACTGGCCTGTCATTTCAATTCAGATTACAAGACTTGACCTTAACATCGATGGCAAGCAATTTTAATAAAAGCTTAACTAAATCACTCAGGCGAAAATCCATTATACGATTATACAACAAAAACAAATATCTAGTAACCAATTCGACTGGATCTACTCTGTTAAGAGAGAACAAATTTGCTTTTCATCATCAGCCTATCTCCGTCCATTGCTGGACATAGGCCTCACCTATGGCACGCCACTGAGCTTGATCTTCAGCTCTTTGTTTCCAACCGCTGCCAGCCAGCTGGCCAAAATTGGTTAAATTAAAATTTTAAGCTGGTAAAAATCGCTACCGCTACATCTCCGCTCATATCGAAGCCTTAGCCTGAAACTATTGGAACGTCTGGGGCACCTAATTTAAATATTCCTCTCTGCCTCTTGCATCTTTGCCTTTCAAACTTAAGTTTGTGAGAGTCTTCCATGATATTCCATGATAGAGTTTTGGGTATTTCATATCTCCTGCAATGTTTTTGAATGTAAATAGAGTATGTTAATGAAATTCCGACAAAAAGAGGTTTCTTTTTTAAAGAATCTTGAGACATTCTTTACACACGACCATCTGATCCTAAACTAAGCAGAGCTTGTACTATGGAAACCAGATAACTGATATATATTTTTTTCTAAATACATACAAATATAGATACATCAAGACACACGGCAAACATACATGCTTATGCTTACAATAAATGTTTGTCCTGGGAATCGAACCCGTGACCTGTGGCTCTGTGGTGGTAGATAAGATGAAGAAGGGATTCTTTAGTGTTAATGCGCTTAGTGCAGAGTTCATTCGAGAAGTACTACCACCTTACCCATTTCCGCCGTGAAGTAATAGTGCCCTTGTACGACTGAGTTTCGGCTAGAAAGGTAAGGGGGGCGGTGAAATTAAAGGCACATGAGACTTAGCAACTTCATGTCTCAGGGTTGAAACGCATTGGCGATGCCCCTACTGTTGTAATTTACCATCAGGTGGACCGTCTCATTGTTTGTCGGCGCATGTAGCATCAAAAAGAAAGGGTGACCTCTTTGTTTCCAACCTACCTTATTCCTTGCTACAACCGTTTATCTTTCGATTTTAAAATAATCGTTAACTTTATCATCTCAAACAGACGCTGTATCAAAACATAAACTTTATTGAAATTGTGCAATTAACTAATCTGGATTTGTAGAATGTTACGTGCAGTTCATTTAAGTTTACGATGCCAACTAAAGTTATGGGACACTTAAGAGACAGTTGCAAGTAAACAAAAGCAGAGTCGCTTGGATCACAGATTTAAAGTTTAGTTAGCAAAGGAAATAGCTTTGAAGGAGGTATGTGTCTGTTTTTTAAGGACTTCACCGTTTTATTTTGATATTTTGTATACACACATCAAAAAAAGAATGTGTTCACTTGTTAAGCTTAGTAATTTTTTTGGTTTTGATAAAATATATACAACTAGCTGTCCCCCGCGGTTTTACCCGCGTTCCCGTGGGATGTCACATATATTATACACAAAAACCTTCCTCTTCAAACACTCTATCTATAAAAAAAACCGCATCAAAATCCGTTGCGTAGTTTTAAAGATTTAAGCATACATAGGAATATAGGGACAGAGAAAGCGACTTTGTTTTATACTATGTAGTGACTAGCTGTCCCCCGCGGTTTCACCCGCGTTTCGTTTGTAGTTGATCAGACCAAGAAAACACATTGTTTCATACAAGTTTTGCGCCCCAGTTTTAACCCCTTAGGGAGTAAATTTAAAAAAATCCTTTCTTAGTGCCCCCCTACGTTATCAAAGGAACCTATGTGCAAAATTTCAAGTTTCTAACCCTAAGTTTAAGTTTAGGCCCTCAGCCAGCTTAGTCAGTCAGTCAGTTAGCTTCTCCTTTCACATATAAAAATATCTAAATATTAAATATGCTATCTAGTTTAAATACGTACTAGTTGAGCCAGAAAATTATTTCGTGCTTGCTGTTCCCCACGGTTTCCCGAGGGAAATTCCATATTCCCGAGATAAAAACCTACGCGCTATTCCAGATTATAATCTATCTCTGTGCCAAATTTGATCTTGATCCGTTCAGCCGTTCTGGCGTGACTGAGTAACAAACATCCACCCATTCAAACTATCGAATGAATAATATGTTGATGTAAGATTTTTAAAATCAAGAGCAATTATAATATTAGTAGGGATCTACTTTTTAGAACAAAAGGCTTTCTACAACACATACGATTATTTTAATGACGACAATGCGTGGGTGTAGCGCTTACTCCAGCAGGACACATCTTTATGTACAAAATCTTATTTTGAAAAGAGTAATTAATAAAATATTTATTTTCAATTATGGAAGAGCGAGGTATGAGACTCCTCCATTTAAAAGGGAAGATCTTCCGCCAGGCTAGGTGATCATGCCTGGGGACCGCGGTCCGACTGTTGATGATGGATCCTTGTATAGATGTCAAATCCTGAGAGAATCTTGATAGTGCGATGTAGGATTCTCGTGTGTTTCTACTCGTTCATAGATGTCGCCACATCACTCCCTTCCTAGACCAGAGGTCGATCTGTTGTTACTGCATCATTGCTGATAGCTTGCCAGTGCCAGTGCTGCTCGGAAGTCTACGGTGAGTCGAGACTGAGTGGGATTGCTGCGATGGGTTGAGGCTTCCCACTGTAGTCCACGTGTGCAGAAACCGCCACGCCGGAGAGTGAAGAGCCAGCTGAGGTCCGAACGTGTGCTGCAGGTGAACTGTGGTGTGGGCGATGAGTGCTGTCGCATGAAGTATGCCTTGCAGAACCAGGAAGCACGGTGAGTCGGCTGCGGTGGAACTGATTAAGGCGAAGCTGGCTTGCTGTGTGAATGCAGCTGAGCTTGAAGCGAAGTGATGGGGATCACGTCGGGGTCACCACTATGGAGGTGTTTCTACTCGTTCATAGATGTCGCCACATCACTGTAGTGCAGGCGGTGAAGTATTTTGTAGGCGCGTTCGTAGATGTCGCCACACAATTCATTACTATTATTTGAAACTGAAACACAAACATCTTCATGCATAGAAATATTTCTGGATAGGATTCGAACTGACCGGGTTGACAATACAGGCAACTAAAATCGGGCAAACCGTCTCAAAAGCACCTGATGAAAGATAGGACCTCAAATAAGTTTAGGGTAGAGACATTCGATACTGCAACCAGAACACGGATATCTCAAAGAGATCTTCCAAAAATATGTCTGAAATTCAGTCAAAATAAACGACGAAGAACTGGGGCTCGATTCTGTTAGGAAAATGACACTAACTGGAGGATGTTTCGTCGCGGCCTCTATGCTCTATCTCTGCCGCTTACTACGCTAATACTACTAATCACGTGAGAGGTAACCTCTCCGTGAAGCTGCTCGCCGATGAAGTTTGTAGTAGCTGAATAAAGGGACTGAAACTATGCCGTTGGGGAAAGGTAGATTGCCAATAACTCCATTGATCATTCGATGTATCCTATACACAGTAAATAACTAGGCCAGTAAATTAATTCACTGACAGGTCATGTAATTATGTGGATAAATAAAGTTAATCCCCTTGACAACTCATTTACACGGGGATTCGATCCCAAACGTGTACTTTAAATCCGTACAAATATTATAAATGTAAATGTAAGTTGACAGGCCAGTTGGCTTGGTGGATAGCGACTCTGACTGCCAAGCCAAAGGTTCGATTCCCACCCAGGACAAACATCTGTGTGTATGAACCTGTCTGATTTTTCTGTGTCTGGGTGTAAATATGTATGTATGTGTTTAGAAAAATAACATAGTATATCAGTTATCTGGTTTCCATAGTACAAGTTCCGCTTAGTTTGGGATTGGATGGCCGTGTGTAAAGAATGTCCCAGGATATTTTTTATTCATTAAAAAAAAAAGATTGTTTGTTACGTTTTCGCGCGAAAACTACTAAACCGATCATCATGAAACATTGTACACATATTCTTGGAGGTATTAGAAGTAACATAGGATGCTTTTTGGGTCGGGAAAATGTTACATACCTCGGGAACGCGGGGGAAACTGCGGGGGACAGCTAGTTATAAATAAATATTCAGGGACATTCTTTACACACGGCCGACGAGCCGACAAACAAGCACACGGTCCACCTGATGGTAAGTGGTCACCGTCGCTGTGGATATTGGCCACACCAAAGCATCGCCAATGCATTGTCGACCCTGAGACATGAAGTTGTAAAGTCTCATGTACCTGTAATTTCACCGGCCCCCTTACCTTTCTAACCGAAACACAGTAATACAAGTGCACTACTGCTTCACGGCGGAAATGGGTAAGGTAGTACTTCCCCGGGCGAACTCTGCATTAAGAGCTCTACTACTCGCAACAAATTAAGCAAAGCTTGTATAACGAAATGAAATATTTATTCAAATAGGCCTTGACAGGCACTTATGAATGGTCAGACCGGTTCGGAAGGTTGCTTTTACTGAGAAGAGCCGGCAATAAACTCAGCAATTACTCTTCCTAAAATAAGATTTTGTACATAAAGATGTGTCCTGCTGGAGCGAGCGCTACACCCAAGCATTGTCGTCATTAAAATGATAGTTAATGTTGCGGATGGAAACCAGACAACTGATATGCTACATCTTTACATACATATATAATTCTTCTGTACGTTTGTTGACTGAACTCCTCCTAAACGGCTGGACCGATTTGAATGATTTTTTTGTATGCGTTTGGGTGGCGCCATCGATGGTTTAGATTCACAATTGTACCTGGTAGGGGGCGCTGCGAGCGAATTCCTGCATTTTTGTATGGACTTATCTCGAATGAGCGACGTCTGTCCGGGCAGCTAGTATTTATATAGATATTTACATCCAGACGAAGAACAAACAGGCATGTGCACAAATGTTTGTCCAAGGTGGGAATCCAACCGTGTCAATCAGGGTCTCTCACCACCAAGTCAATTAGCCGGTCAGAAATTTTAACATATTGGATTATAAAAATCAAATACCGATCTTGGCTTACTGACTCGGGTACTATATCAACTGTGACCCACAGACGAACAAACTATTTAGTGTCGTACATAGCGTTCCAGTTATCGATGAAGCTCAAAGCAACGGCGCACCTACCTCCGGCTGGAGCGGCGTAATTGATGACCATTGGTTAGTTCAGCTCAAATGTGTCCTTTGACGGATGGCCGCTACAAATACTTGGATATCCAACTGACATATGTCAGTTCCTTTATGATGGAAATTAAAAAGGCAGGAGGCCACGTTTTTTATGGCACTTATACACATAGGCAGATGGTTTTTAGGGTTCCGTACTGTGGCAGTTGACTTGAGGCCACAGAAGATTAGTGGGTCAATGAATACCAGTAATAATAATTAGACAACGTTTATTACTAGTCTTGTTTCCGCCTACACGAAGGATGACCAAGAAGAGGTACACTGGCCTGAAGAGTGTGCAGAGTAGGGACGATGGTAGAAGGTTACAGCTCCACAGCAGCTTGCGGAACTCGTAGACTCGGAGTAGTCGGTCTTGGGGTCTTCTTCCCTCTCTTCCACCAAGTTCTAACTGGGAAGCCGGTATATTGTCCGCTTCGGTCTTCTCCTTCACCTTAGGTACTCGAGGACGAAGTAGATAGAACTGAGATCCCCAGCGGGATCCAGAACATTAGCAGTTAGAGTTTAAATTTCAAATAGCTGTTTAACGGTAGTTTTTCAAGAGAGTACAAGTTGTTCGAATCAGTGTTGCAAATGATCTGGCAGTGGACATACGCACGCGCCGAGGCGCCGCCGCCTTACGGTTAGATTCAGGTGTTCTCGGCGACACGCTTGAGTTAGGGTTGCGCGGATACAAGGTATGCAATTGAAAAACCCGTAGCTATAATTATTATAATTAAAGGTTCCGTATATATTTTTTTAATCTATAATTAGTTGTAAGTAAATTAAAAATGTTACGAATTCCGTAACTTGTACTAAATACAACGTTACAGTACCCAAAGTAAACGGGACCCTATTACTAAGACTCCGATGTCCGTCTGTCTGTCTGTCTGTCTTTCCGTATGTTTCTAGGCTGTATGTCATGAACCGTGATAGTTAGACAGTTGAAATTTCCGGGTGGTACACTTATCCCTACCGAGCTATCCCTACTGGTAGGGATGAGTGCACTTTTTGTTGATTTATTTGGGATGGTAGGGATGGGTGCACTGCCCATTACCGAGTGGTACACTTATCCCTACCGAGTTATCCCTACTGGTAGGGATAAGTGCACGTTTACAGGCACATGAAACAAATATACATTTTATATTCTCCCAATTAATTTATTAGTAACTAAAAGAAAAGATTTTATAGATAAAAATAAATATAATAAAAAAAAAATATTTTTTTCTTATTTACTTATTTGTATTTGTTAAAAAATAACTAAAATAGTATTATTGATAATTTTTTTTACCTACCAGTTACTAGCTACTAGCTATGTAGGCTCCCATACAATAGACATGATTTTTTTGCCGTTTTTATAGATAATAGTGCCTTTATGCGCGAGTTCGACTCGCACTTGACCGGTTTTTCTCTCTCTTTTTTTTCAAGGGACTTTGATTCGTACAACGAGGCAGATGTTCCACCTGATGGTAAGTGGTTACCGCCGCCTATAGACAAATGTATAAATGTATTGGTCTATAACGTATTACGTATTGGCTATGCTCATGGGTCACAGGTTGGGAGAGCTGTATGTTGTTGTATGTGAGAGTTGTAGGGAGTTAAGAATTGACACTAAACTAATCCATAAAATGTTTGGCAACAAGATACAGACTCTGCCTAGTTTGAGACCCGCTGCTTCGAATTAGTTATTCACAACTTATTTCATTTTATTTCATAGCTATAATTTATAAAAAAAAACTATAATTTTGGTAATTTTACGCTTGTTTTAATGTATAAGTTAAAATAACTGATAATTACTCAATAAGTTTATTATTATTATAGCTGCTAATTAGTAATCATTAATGTAAATATAATAAGTGTAAAATATCGAGATGCAGTTGTCATGGAAAGTCTTTTGGAAGCGAAACCATCCGAGGCTGAAATAGCTTAAACTTTAATATTTAGAATTATAAATTTTGATGAATAAGTGTAACTAAATTTAAGTAAATGCTAAGTTATTTTAATCCATGTATCGGCAATAGAAAAATTTAATGTAACACTATTATTAAGGAACCACAAGCCTCAGTTCAAAACAACGAGCTGAGCACGCGCGCAAAGATGTTAATTTTTAGAAACACAATACAATATATCTTAAAATAATTCATCGTAGAATCTCCAAAGAGTACGGACTAAGAGTCCGTAGAAAATGTAAAAAGAAATAAAAAAAAAATAAAAAATAATAATAAGTGTTAAATGAAACAGTTATGAAAAAAATTACTTTACTTTTGTCCCCTTCGCTAATGGACTCCAACACCAGGGGCATCGCCAATGCGTTGTCGACCAGAGACATGAAGTTGTTAAGTTTCATGTGCCTGTAATTGCACCGGCCTTACCTCTCTAACCGAAACACAGTAATACAAGTGCACTACTGCTTCACGGGGGAATTGCCTGGTGGTTGTACTTCCCCGGTCGAACTCTGCCCTAAAAGCTTTACTACTTAATACGATAGAGCTATGTGAACAAAGGACTTTACAACCGCCCAACCGTAGCTACTTGTGACCACAGCGCTGGCGTATACGTCCGACGCTTTAGCATTGCCATCCAATGTGGCGAAGCCTCCAGCAATCTGGGGACCTTACCCATTAACAATAATACCTCTAAATTAGATTTTGCATATTTTTGCTAGTGTTGCAAATGTCTATAGGCGGCGGTGATCACTTACCATCAGGTAGACCGTCTGCTTAATTGTCGGCCCAAGTGGTATAAAAAAATATATAATAATATGAAATCACTTAGTTGGTTCCAATAGACTCTGCTTAGTTTGGGATCAAATGGACGTGTGTAAAATGGAATGTACCATGTATACATTAATTTATAATATATATTTATATATTAATTCCATTTCATTAATTTTAAATGATTTCCTGATTGTACAATTTTGAATTATATTCAGGAGCACGTTCATTTTCAGTGAACAGTCCAGTTGTTTGATTCTGTAATGCTGTCTCTTTCGCTAACTATGCAATTACGTGAGAAGTCCGCTTTCCGAGGCCTCCTTGCCGCTCGCCGATGAAGTTGCTATTAACTGCAGCTTAATTCTGTTTGATAAATTACACTAGCTCAACGATATTTTTTCACGGCCTCTATGGTCTGTCTCTTTCGCTAACTACGCGAGAGAGGTAAGCTCTCGGAGGCCTCGTTACGCTGGCTTCCCGATGAAGTTAACATTAACTGCAGCTTCATTCTGTTAGATAAATGATACAAACTTGACGATGTTTCGCCACGGCCTCTTTGCTCTGTCTCTTTCGCTAACTACGCAATCACATGAGAGGTCCGCTCTCCGAGGCCACGTTGGTCTGCTCACCGACGAAGTTTGTATTTAACTGTTGCTTATTTCTGGTAGATAAATGATACAAGCTTGACGATGTTTCATGATGGCCTTAATGCTCTGTCTCTTTCGCTAACTACGCAATCACGTGAGAGGTCCGCTCTCCGAGGCCACGTTGGTCTGTCCACTGACGAAGTTTGTATTTAGTTGTTGCTTAATTCTGCTAGATAAATGATACAAGCTTGACGATGTTTTTCCGCGGCCTCTATGCTCTGTCTCTTTCGCTAACTACACAATCACGTGATTGGTAAGCTGTCCGAGGCTTGATGCGCTCCGAGTTATCGAAGTTTGAATTAGCTGAATAAAGGAAAGGCATTGACATAAAAGTAATATAACTCATTGAAAGCCTCTCTTTGTGTTCAGAGCTTCATGACAGCCAGACGAACGATGAACTATAGGTATATATTTTAGGGTACCCTGCCGTAATTTTTTTTTTTATTTATTTCTTTTTACATTTTCTACGGACTCTTAACCCGTACTCTTTGAAGATTCTACGATAAATTATTTTAAGATTAATTGTATTGTGTTTTTAAAAATTAACATCTTTCCGCGCGTGCTCAGCTCGTTGTTTTGAACTGAGGCTTGTGGTTCCTTAATAATAGTGTTACATTGAGTTTTTCTATTCCCGATACATGGATTATAAATAAATAAAAGAACTTTTTACTTAGCTGTGAAAAATTGTAACAATTTTTGTTAAATAAAAGTTATTATCTTTATATACTACCTATTAACTGTTTCCCGCTTATATTAAATATTTTTATAGTCTTTTATTTCGTATTTTTTGTTAAAGCGGCAACAGAAATACATAACCTGAAAAATTTCAACAGTCTAGCTAACACGGTTCATGAGATACAGCCTGGTGACAGACAGACAGACGGGCAGCGCAGTCTTAGTAATAGGGTCCCGTTTTACTCTTTAGGTTTGGAACCCTAAAAATTCCAACTGTGTACGTTGTCACGGAACCCATTAAAATCTTCTAGAAGTTACACTTAACAGGTTTTGTAAATGGCTTTAATTTTAGAAGCTGCCACAGAAGATTAATGTTGCCCTGTACGTTGCAATACACTTTGAAATCCAGCAGAAGACCTGATAATTATTCAAAAGATCTAAGAAAATTGTATCTTAAGCGAAAGAAAGCTTTACTTATAATGAAAAACAGATTTAACAAAAAAAAATAATTTTATTTTTAATATAAATAAAAACTCCGTGCAGTGTGTCTTCAGTCGCAGACTTTAAATATATTAAAATTATGTAAAAGCATCTGTAATCATTTCTAATTGAGTTTTTGTACATAATTTATAAGGATATAACAAAACTTATGAAATAAAGCAAATTTAAAGAGCTTTCTAATTGTAAAATAAATAATCAGTTATAAAAAGTTTTTAAAATAACCTCTAATTCATAACACAAATAAAATTGACGTCACATGTGCTGCTCGGCAAACCCTTTCATGACCCATCTTCTTTCAACCCATGACATGGAAGTCTAGTACCACTTCCATTTGATTACTTCGATAACTTTTTTGAGTAGTAGAGCTCTTAGTGCAGAGTTCGTCCGGGGAAGTACTACCACCTTACCCATTTCTGCCGTGAAGCAGTATTGCACTTGTATTACTGTGTTTTGGTTAGAAAGGTAAGGCCGGTGAAATTACAGGCACATGAGTCTTAATAACTTCACGTCTCAGGGTCGACAACGCATTGGCGATGCCCCTAGTGTTGCAAATGTCCATAGGCGGCGGTGACCACTTACCATCAGGTGGAACGTCTGCTGGTTAGTCGGCCCAAGTGGGATAAAAAAAATATACTGTGGCGATATCTATGAACGAATAGACTCGCGAGAATCGTAGGATTCTCGATCGCGATAACGAAGTTTTCTTAGCATTTTACTATATACAAGCTTCCAACATCAACAGTTGGACCGCGGTCCCCAGGCACGATCACTTAGTGGCGGAAGATCTTCCCTTTTAAATGGAGTCTCATGCCTCGCTCCTCTATAATAGCCTTACTCACTCTCTATTCTCAATCACATCGTTTAATAATAATAGTTTGTCTTTTTTTTTTTCATTATATTTTTAATTTTTGTTTTTTATAATTCCCTTTCTATGTAACACACAGATATTGTCAGTGAGACTAAATAAAACTTGTGTAATAAATGTAAGTTCGTTTTTTTTTAAAGAATGATTGCTGATTTTTTGCCGGTTTTTTGCCGGCTTTTCTCAGTGAAAAACAACCATCCTAACCGATATTAGAGTCAGACTATTCATAAGTGCTTGTAAAGGCCTATTTGAAGATATTTTCATTTCATTTCATTTCTTGTCAGCAATACACAACTTTCTGGTTGTGTCATAAAATAGCTTTATTATGGCTGTAAAATGGTCACCGAAACATCTCGTTGGTTCTAAAAGAAAGTCCAGAAAATCCTATAAAATATTATAATTGGAAAGTTTGTGAGAATAGATGGACTGTTTTCTTTTACACAAAAACTAATTAACGTATTTAGATTTAACTTGGCGCATAGACAGCTAGTAGGTATGGTTTTCATTATTATCTACTGCCATTTTGAAATGCGACAGCCGCCATTTTGAGGGTTAAATGTACATTTCAAATTCAGAAGTGGGATATGGAAATAATTTCAAAATAACTGAAACATGAGCTTTGAATTTTGTTTTATTGTCGCCTAATAAAACATTTGTTTACTTTTTAGGTTTAATTTATGATTTTAGTTTAAAATTTTCATTGATTCCTTGAACTTTTATAATCTTACATAAAAAATGTAAATGTTGCACACATCTATAATTGGTGTACGTATCAGAATATTGTTACATTAATTTTATACATAATATATCTACATTATATTTTCAATAAATAAATTTGTTAATAAAGCTTGGCGCATAGATTCTTTTTGATCTGGTTTACAACGTAGAATTTTTTTTTTTAATTTTTGTTTAACCACAAACAACTGATAAATTTTTTTTTTGATCACGTCAGAATTGTTAATGTTTTACACCCCTATTAAAGGAATATATAAGATGCAAGATATTGGGTGCCCATCTTATAGCCTACTTATAATTTAATATGAAAACTGTTTTTGTGTCCATAAATAAATAAATAAAAAACAATCGAGAATATGTAAAATGCCTCAGGAAAGTAAGTGAAACCGTGGGGCGTAAACTAGTATAGAAATAAAGCCGCCTATACCTAACCAATGCATGGCTTAGACGAATCGATAGACTTCTCATGCATGAAAATCCGCCTAGCAGGTACGACTTTTCAATGGTATAAAGAACAGATATATAGGTACGTGAAACATAGCTCTACAGTCGCACAGTCTGGTAAAAAGTGACCAAGGGCTCGCTTCTGTATGGAAAATGACACTAACTCGAAGATGTTTCGTCGCGGCCTCCATTATCTGTCTTTTACGCTAACTACGCTAAAACTATTAATCACGTGAGAGGTAAGCTCTCCGAGGCCTCCGTGAAATGGCTCGCCGACGAAGTTTGTATTAGCTGAATAAGGGGGCTGAACATAGAATTAACATGTACAATCAAATGTCAATCGAAGTTGTACATCCTTTTAAGATTTCTTGCCTTCTACATCCATTTAAGGATGTACCGACGTCAAAAATTACTTCCTCCGCTGTCTTAATAAAGTGCGGGGCCCATTTTTTTTTCTCTTTTCCGGAACAACAAAAAAAAAAGAATAAATTGCGTACTTGCTCCTGACAGAGCAGTCGTTATGGGAAAGTTTTATGTTCCACACTTTATCACAGGATGAACGCGCGAGGCATGGCTGTACTGTGAGTTTAAGAATGTGACTCGAATGTGAGTCGGACGGCTTTTTGGGCGTATAAATTGTGACAATGTGGTTAGAAAAAGATACCATAAAATCCATTTTATTTATGAAATGGGTTTAGCTACTCCTTATGATATCAGCTGCATGTGATAATCCCGTCAAATTCGGCAGCCGTTTTGGAGATTAGCTAGAAAAACGTACACACAGATAGACAGACAAAAATTTTTATTGCTGTTATTTTGACCTTATCTCCGTATTCCCAAAGGATCTCATCCTATGTATATTTAGTTCAAACCAATGATTAAGAAGCCAAATAGTCTCTAACATACACATAGACATTCGCATTTATAATATTAGTACGATACTTAAAATCTGTCAAAAGTAATTCATAACTTTTTGATAAAAACAACACAATACATATAAATTATTTTGTTAATCCTAACTAATCTCTTTCACGCGAAAACTACTTAACCGATCATCATAAAACTTTGTACACATATTCTTGGAGGTATTAGAAGTAACATAGGATACTTTTTGTGCCGGGAAAGTTTTGCATCCCACGGGAACGCGGGTGAAACCGCGGGGGACAGCTAGTTTATAATATATCAAAACAAAAATATCCTCAACAAAAACACCACCGTTAGAGAAGTGTATAAGATACACGAGTGAGACTCCGTTTCTGACAGCGACCATTAGTAAAGATAAGACAAGCCAAGTAAAACAAAGATTTGCCTAACAGATTTTATCATTCAACTAAATCTGAGGTGATTATAACAAATGGTAGGAGCCGCAAAGGCAACTTGCAAAGAGATTTTTTTAGATGAATTCAGCCTCAAGGCTTAAATAAATAAAGGATTTTTATATTTATGGAAATTCCTGCATGTTCATATTATAATTGTTTTATTTTTATATTTATGGAAATTCCTGCATGTTCATATTATAATTTTTTTATTTTTGACTTCACGTGAATTTGGTTAGTTGATACATTGAGCAATCATTTTTAAGGGACTACTTACTAAGAGATGGGAGTGTGGTAGATAGAGAACTGATCTGGCTTGTGGTAAGTAGGCATGTGTAGTTCAGGTTTGAACCGGTTAAACAGATCAGATCACTCGTACTTGAACTGTCGAGCTGCGGCTCAACAGCAAACTAGACAGCTCACGGCTCACTTATTATGTTACAGTCTGTATACGATCTGTGATCTATTCTGTCATATTGTGTCGTTATCGAACTGCGACAGCGGCGTAGGGACTCTGTAATCGGTCTGCAATGAGCTGACCTCTAAACCTTTGAACCGGATCGCACACAAACGTGAGCCGTGAGCTGAACCGTAGCTCATGCATTTTGGTTGAGTTACCCATGTCTAGTGGTAAGTCATGGTATGGCCAAAGGTATTTATGAAGCTTCGAAGAATACTGGTTGCCATCCTCATTAGGTAGCCAGTGTCTGTAACCACATTTTACACAAGCTACAGTCCCCTGGTTTACTCGCCTTCACGCAGGATTTTATCTTCAATAATTCTGTTTTCAAAACTGGTTTCCAATACAGAATATAAACTATAACAACTGGATCACAAATAATTTTCTGGACACTTAGAAATATTTTATAACAATGACAAGACGTCATTTCAATATCAAAATGAGATAGAACTGATAGATTTCAAAAGCAGTTTATTTAATTTTTAATGAGTTTATTCCGAACTGCTTGCTTAAAACGGTTACTTTATCTTATTAAAAAATAACATCGACAAAAATGTGCGCAGGGGCTCGATTCTGTAAGGAAAATGACACTAGCTCGAGGATGTTTCGTCGCGGCCTCCGTGCTCTGTCTCTTTCGCTTACTACGCTATTAATACTAATCACGTAAGAGATAAGCTCTCCGCGGCCTCCGTGAAGCGGCTCGCCGACGAAGTTTGTATTAGCTGAATAAGGGGGCAGGTGGTGTGGCATCGTTGTACGGTGGTCACAAATATCACAGGAAAGAGATATATGTCCCAGGTTTGGTACTGTGATAAACACCGTTGTAAGGGAAATTTCACTTTGAATATTAAGAATGTGATACGGAATTTTCGTCGATGTCATTTTAAAACGATTATATTAGTTAACTAGCTGTCCCCCGCGGTTTTACCCGCGTTCCCGTGGTATGTCACATGTCTTATACATAAAAACCTTCCTCTTCAATCACTCTAACTATTACAAAAAACCGCATCAAAGTCCGTTGCGTAGTTTTAAAGATACATAGGGATATAGGGACAGAGAAAGCGACTTTATTTTATACTATGTAGTGAAGCTACCGCTGTTCGCAATAATCAATAACAAAACAGAACTCATTTAAAATTAAAGAATCTGCTTTTGAAATCTATCAGTTCTATCACATATTGAGACGTCTTCATTGTTGGAAATTATTTATGATCCAATAGTTTAAACATATTGAATGACATTTCAAAGTTTTTATATTCTGAATTGGAAACCAGTTTCGAAAACAGAACTCGTCGGTGTAACTAAATTTAAGTAAATCTTAAGTTATTTATTTATAATCCATGTATTCAGCAATAGAAAAATTTAATGTAACACAAGTTTCAGTTCAAAACAACGAGCTGAGCACGCGCGGAAAGATGTTAATTTTTAAAAACACAATACAATTAATCTTAAAATAATTTTTCGTAGAATCTTCAAAGAGTACAGACTAAGAGTCCGTAGAAAATGTAAAAAAAATAAATAAAAAAACTAAGTTTACATATTTCATCATACTTATGTTCTGATATGATGCCGTTGTTGCTTTGTGTTATGAAAGGATTAATCATCAGCTACTGATGAATACTCCTTTTGATTCTCATAATATATATGGGCCGATCCCGGCGGCACTGCAATGCCGGGCCGACCCGCGACGGGAGTGGAGCGAGCCCCGATCATCCCGTCTGGTTACAAAAATCAGTTTAATATACTGGTCCCTCGTAGAGGGAACTTTCAGATATTAAGCTGAAAAGAACAGATACTACACTTTGATCTTAGCCAAAAGGCCGAGAAGCGATGCTGAATCCAGTCTCTCCGTGGAGGGTTTAAATTAAACGGCAGCTTTCAGTTTTGTTTTAGTTTCGCTAAGGGTTGTAACATCGCAAATATTCTGAACCGTATTTCATGAGTTGTAGGGTTCTGAATTTTCGCTCGCTCGCGTTCCATGCTACGTCATAGGTAACGTGTTAACAATGAATGTACCAGTGATTCATACGAGTGTCTATGGTTTAATGTATTTACTGATCATCATAAGATCTGAAAGTAGAAATATGACAGAAATAATAAAATAGCTAAGGTAAATAGATGCTCTGTTGAATAATGTATTTATCTACAGGATGTTACAAAACTACCCGTAAAATCGAAAGGAGGTTAAATGGGGCCTTATAACGAGTCCATTCACAATATTTAAGAACCGCTGCATAACGTACGTACCTAATAACTATCTACATTAACTACATTAACATTTCTTCTTCTTTCTTTCTTTCTATTTTTTATTTATTATCAATTATATTTATATTATTTACGGGGTATCTTTTAACACGGTGTATACGTAATATAAAATGCTTTGCTCTGACGCACAGCCTAAAGCGCTGATCGTAGAGACCTGACACTTGGAGGGTGTGTTCTTTGTATGACGTAAGCATACGATATGAAAGGAATTTCCGAAATTCTACCCCTAAGGGGGTGATAAATATAACAGTAAGGTTTATTAATTTCGCATTGATGTTAACCAACTCTGCTTCCATTTTATAAAATAGACACATACACGTTTATAAATGTAAGAAATTTGCGAAATACAACACACACTATATTAAACCTATAAGATAAACTCCAGAAAGAAAAAACGTTTATTAATACACGCAAAAGAATATACACATATCTATAAAATAAAATAAAATTAAAAACTACATACTTAAATATCTTTATTCAAAAAAAATTCAAAATTCATAAATCGTAGGAAAATCAAGGCATAAGGTAAGTTTTTAATTCAAATATCCAAGCCAAATAAAATTTAAATTTAGAATTCCAATCCGTTTTAATATTCTTTTATAATTGACATTCCAATTTTAAAGAGTAATTGCATCAATCTTATGTGAGTTCAACGTTTTAAAAAAAATTATTTGAGTTGTCAAACATGTGTCAAAATAAAATGCTATTAAAATCAAGGAGTATTGATATCAATTTCGATGCAAATCAGCCCCAAAATAACTTTCTACCGCTTTTTAACTGTTAGTATTTATGCAATTTATTTAGTTATGCAAATTTGAAGTAGATTGGACCAATCACATTGTCCCATACAAACGTTTCCCCCGTTTTTCACCCCCTTAGGGGTAGAATTTCGAAAAACCCTAAATTATCGGATGCCTACGCCATACAAAGAATACACCTCCAAGTCTCAGGTCTCTAAGATCAGCAGTTTAGGCTGTGCGTTGATCCGATGCATTTTATAAAATTTCAACCCTAACAAATACATAACAATATTCAACCGAAACTAAGCTTTATTGTCATAGTTACAAAGTAGGTTATTGTCTACAGATGTCTGCCAGAACGGTTACATATCCAGATATCGACAGACCGATTAAGGACGTCACTTACGACGGATTTGCCTAATTCATAGTGCAAGTGTCGCCACGTCACACGATACATTGAGGGCTCGTGTACAACAGAGATGTCTATTACACCGTAGTCAACCAGCATTAATACGCTAACATTTGCTTGTGATTGCTTACTTTTTCAAGACTTATGTACGTTTTGTTGCTTTACTGTCAAATTCCCTAGATACGGCTAAATATATCTTTTATAATATATTATTAGATTATAAAATAGCCTTACTCACTTAGAAGTAGTGTAGCTTTCTTTGACAGGTCAATTGGCTTGGTGGATGGACCTTGACTGCCAAGCCGCAAGTTGTTGCGGATCGATTCCCACACAGGACAAACATTTGTGTGCATGAACATGTCTGTTTGTTCTGTGTCTGGGTGTATATATCTATACAAAACTACCCGTAAAGCCGAAAGGAGTTTAAATGGGGTCTTGTAACGAGTCCATTCACAATAATTATGAACCGTAGTACCGCTGTATAACATACCCCAAAAAAATAAAAGAAATGTTTTTTACAAATGAAACATAGAAAAACTATTAAAGTAGACACGTAAAAATAGGTTCCCTGACATCACAGCTTACTAGGGTTGTTGGCTTTGATGATGAATTATATTTTTTCGGGGTATTTTGTTACACGTTGTATAAGTATGTATTTAAAAAGTAGTTTATGAAGTACATCAGTTAACTGGTAGCCATAGTACAAGCAGTACTCTGCTTAATTTGGGATCAAGTAACCTGTGTGAAAAATGTCCTTGGATATTTCTATCTGTCAAATAATTTTTCAAATTGGAAATGTAGTTTTGGTGATAAACACATACCTCTAAGCTATGCAAAAAAAAATCTATAGTAAGGAGATTTGGTCGATTTTTTACGGTCAGCCGCATAACAGCTTCAAGTCACAGCAAACATGAGTGTTTGATGTTAGCTTCAGCTTGCCACCACGCGTTCCTGAAAACAAAGTGTTCCTCTTTGCTTTGCTTTAATATAAAGTCCACATTACATACTGGTGTGACACACAGCCGAGCTAAGCCCCATATTGACGTGAGTGGATTTAGCTAGTACATCGTATATGTATCACTGCCATTAATCGATTGTCGTGAGTAAATTCGGAACTAGATGTGTGGGATTCTGATCAAGTAATGTTTTAACCACAGCCCCCTTATTCAGCTTCGTCGGTGCGCCGTGGGAAACCAGTCAGTATCTAATAATATAAAACTCAAGATAACTTAGGTAGAGACTTGGTTTCCTCTATTAAAATTGCATCCCATAGGTTCTATAAAGAACTCAGCCAACACTTTATTTATCATTTCTTCTGAGTTCTATTAATGTTAGTGTTCCTCGAATTTCTGCCAGGCCTCACAATTATATACCATTTTGTAGTTACAGACACAAAAATAATTATTGTAATAACGGTCCAATCTGTAGCCATCAATAACTATAATAAAATGTTTAAAAATTGTGATGTTGATATCTTCTTTGACAAAATAAACGTGTTTAAACAAAAATGCCTCAAATTCTTACATGCACAATAAATATTTTTTATGATTTTATTATAAAATAATTTAGTTTTTTATTTAGTACAAAAATAAGCCTTATTTTTATGTATTGTATAATGTAATGTTCTGTATATACGAGTATTTAGTTGGTAAGCCTTTATTCAATAAATAAATAATTTATGTGTTTATTGTTTCTAATAAAACTGGTATTATCGTATCGATAATAGATATTTTTTTGTAGTATAATAATTTACTAATTTTGACGGATTAATAAAGTGGGCCCCGCACTTCATAATATGTCAGCGAGCGCCCATCCTTGATATAGACTTTGGCGATTTTCAAAATTATCAAACCCCGCTGACGATCTCTACGAGGCCTCCGTGGCGACGGCCTCGACGTTGCCGTAATTAAAGTGAATCGCACTGTAGAATCGAGCCCCTGGTAAGATAACTAATTGACTCAGATAAAATTATACAAAAAAACAAATATCTAGTAACCAATTCGGCTGGATCTCTGGATATTACTAGATGTTTTTGTAAGGTAAGATTATACTAAGTCATCTCTCGATTTTACCCGCGTTTCCGATTTAATGTATGCTGTGATTATAATACGTGTCGGTTTAACTAATTGACTCAGGCGTGGCCTTTCGGGCCATTATAAGATTATACAAAAAACAAATATCTAGTAACTAATTCTACTGGGTCTCCTTCTCTGTCAAATCTCCATCATTTCTGATGATGCTTCGTGTAGAAGCGAAACACGTGTCGATTTCCTGTTGACGCTCCTTCTTTTACTAGTTTTTCTGGTTACTAGATATTTGTTTTTGTGTAAGTATAGGCTTATATCAGTGCAAGACTTTTTTTATTGGATAGTGGTTTTGGAGCTTACATCAAAATAAACCTCTTTATAATATTATAGCTGTCCCCCGCGGTTTTACCCGCGTTCCCGAGGGATATCACATTTTCCCGAGATAAAAAGTAGCCTATATGTTATTCCAGGATATGCTCTATGTATGTACCAAGTTTTATCCATATCCGTTCAGTAGTTTTTGCGTGAAAGAGTAACAAACATACTTATACGATGGTTAAAACATAACTATGCATGCACTCAGTTTGATTTTAATGGATATTTTTTTATTCGCTATGTAGGTATGTTTATGGTATTAGTCGTAATGCGCATAGGTCCAGTTTTTCATATTCTATGATACAGTTTTTTGCGTCTCATAGAATTCCTAAGCGTACCTATACACCGAACTGTTACACCTAACTACTCCGTGAAATAGCGCTAAGTCCTAGCTGCAAGACGCAAGAGTCTTGCAGGCTTAGTCTTGTTCTTGCTCAAGTCTTGCACGGTCAGTCTTGGTCTTGGTCTTGCTAAAAATACGCGGTCTTGACTGAATTTGGGCAACACTACTTATGTTAGCTATCACATAGTGAATGAATGATTGAAGTCCGTATCTTAAAAACAATAAGTTAGATTTTTCTTTAAAATTGATAGCTGTTAATGTCGTAGTTAGTTATACAGGCTTTGCTCCACATTTAGCCTCTTGAATGGGCCATTGTGCGTCAGCCTCTTACTCCAGGCATCCCAGGTTGTTCCAGAAGGGGTGCAGGTGAGAGGCCTCCTCGTGGCGCACCCTGGGCAACGTCAGCTCCGAGTGCCCACCAGCTTTTGGTGGACACTCGGCGCTGGCGGCTGACTCTCACGTCCTTCCCTTCGGTCCTCTTCCCATCCTTCCACTCCCATCCTTTTTAAGGGAAAACCCTTATCCTTCCCCCCTTCCTCCCCACCCCCCCCTCCCCCTTTCCCGGGCGGGCCTAGCGGCAGGTAACACTGTCGTCGGGAATAACTGCCCAAACAGAGTGAGAAACGCCGCTCCTCTGAACCCGTAGCCCGGTGCATCCCACAACGACCTCCACCACAACGGCGTTGTGGAGTAGTGGGAGCCCGGAGCGGAGGGCTTGCCTTAATTGGCCGGCCCGCGACAGGACAAGTCTATAAAAACCCGTCAGGATAAGACGTTAAAACCCTGTGCATACTTGGCGACCTGCACAGGCTTCGGCACCTTAGCCTTGCCCCCGGAAAGGGCGTCACCCGGGGGTCGACTTTTATATCGTCCCATACTCGTGGGAATCAAAATGGAACTGGCAAAACTCAATCGACAACTGATGGACAGCAGCGAGGAGGATGGGGACACTGACTCGATAGTCAGTGTCGCATCAACGACGAATCGGCAAACGTTTAAACGGACTCGAAACAGTGACTCGGACCCGGAAATAAGTATGGATGGGGTCTCGAGCCCAACGGTGAGGAAGAGGCGGGGGCGGCCGCCAACCACGGGCCACTACGTTGGCCTGGCGAAGGCGAAGCTGGCTCTGGTAGAGGCCGAAAGATTGGCTGAACAACAGAGGGCTGAGGCGGAGGTGACGGCAACCTCCCGAGAGATTCGGGCGCGCCACAGGGATCTCTGCCTGTCGGAGGCGTCCTCGGGTGGCGACGATTTTATGACGGCGACCGCGTTGAGCCGCGCGATCGAAGACAACGTCGCCCTAATTAAGAAAGTCGCCGTCAAGTCGGGGAACCTCAAGGGGACCTTTTCGCGGGCCCTGAAGAACGCCGCCGACGAAATCGGCAAGGTCGCCTCCATTTTGCAGAGCCGCTGCACCTCGGAGGAGACGCGTGGACTACAGGCGGACAACGCCCGCCTGCAGTCGGAGGTCGCGCAGCTCCGAAAGGAGGTTGCAGAAATGCGGGAGCGAATGGACAGACCGCGCCCACAGACTGAGGCGGCCGTGGTAAGTCAGCCCGGGCAAGCGCCTCTCGACACCGACAGCCTGGTGCGCACCATCCTCTGCCAGGTGGGCACGATGGTCAGCGCCAGATTCGAGGCTCTCGAAGAGAGGCTGCTGCCCGAGAGGCGACTTCGCCCTCCACTGGCAGCGGACAGGCGGGCGGATGACCCCCCAGACACCACTCCTGGGCCATCATATGCCCCGACCGAGGCTGCCCCGATGCAGGCTGGCTCTAGTGGCCCCGCGGCCCCGAAGCCGCAAAGGGCCAAAAAACCTACTAAGAAGCCGGAGAAGAAGGGGGCCAAATCGGTCGGAACTCCTCGTGGGAGGATAGCAGAGACCGAACCCCTGCCAACAACATCGCAGCCGGAGGACCAACTGAACCCGACACAGCCAAAAGAACTGGCTTGGAACGTCGTGGTCAAGAAGGGCCGTAAAAAGAAGACCCAGGCGAAGCAGGGTCCTCCCCGCAAGCCGACCAAAGAAGGTCCGGCGAGGCTCACCCCGCCCAAATCATCTGCGGTGGTGGTCGCCCTCACGCCGGAGGCTGTAGAAAAAGGCGTGACATACGAGGCGGTGATCGCCGAGGCAAAGGCCAAGATAAGGCTAGCGGACCTCGGGATCGCCACCATCGGGCTCAATAATAAGTAACCAAATAACTGATTCAGTAATAAATTATTGTATGCCAGGAGCATCATACAAACAAATAATAGATAAGATTTTGCATACAAAGTTTGATGAAAATACCATAATAATAATTTTAATTGGCAATGTTATAAATATAAGTAAAAAAGACTTGATAAATAGTCTCAATTCTTTATCAAAATTAGAGGTAATGAAAATAATGTTATGTGCTTTCCCATACTCTTCCAACTATTCAGATATGGAGAATAATTATATTTGGCATTTAAATAACCATATGCATAATGTTACATGTCATAGTGCTAATTTTATTTATTTTGATACTAACAAGTTTGTTAGTAATTTGAAATTGAAACAGGATACCCTGTTTATTCCAAAAAAACTTAAGAAATTGATTGCATCACTTGTAGCATATAATATTAATAGGATAAGGGATAACACAGTAAGAACAAGTCATTTTAACATTAAATCTCAGAATAGTTCTTTAAACAAAAACTTTTGACAACAGAGAAGCTAAACAGTTCGACTTTTTTATTATATCAGAATATTAATCGCTTCTTTGGCAAAATTCTTGATATTCATTTATTATTAGATAAAATAAATATAGATATATTATGTTTTACAGAGACATGGTTGAAACCGGGCACTATGCTTTTTAATATTAAAAACTTTACAGTTGCCAGTATATTCAATAGATTATCTGCAGAAGGTGGCGGCACAATAATTCTTATAAATAATAATATTAAATTCAAGGATCGTAAAGATATTTGTAGCCTCTCTGTTGAGCGTGTTTGTGAGGTGTCTTGTGCAGAGTTGCAGAACTATATTATTGTTTGTGTTTATAGGCCACCGGCATCAAATTTTTTATTGTTTACGTCTATAATGGAAGAGATTCTTCGTAAGTTATTTAATAATTCTAACAAGTCAATAGTTGTATGTGGCGACTTTAATGTAGATACTCTTAGTAATTCATCTGAAAGTCGGAATTTTGTTGCCTTATTCAAATCGTTCAACTTAGATTTATTGTTTAGTGAGTCAACAAGATCTACAGCCACTTCGGCTACTTGTATTGATAATATATTAACTAATAGTAGTATACTAGGGAAATCGATTATTAGTGGTGTTCGCTCGGATCATAAGGCTCAATTAATAGAATTGCCATTTAAAAGACAAGTATTTAAAGTAACGAAAGTAATTAGACCTACTACTAAGGCAAGATTAGACACCTTTAAGAATAATTTAGAGCTGAAACTCTGTAATACAATATATCATAGTGATGAGCCCAATGTCTTGTATAAAGGTTTATTGTCTGGGATTTGCGATAATTTTAATAGAGCCTGTCCTACTAAAATAGTGAAGGTAAATAGTAAAATGGGATTTAGTGACTGGGCTACAAAAGGTATTCGTAAGAGCAGGGATAGGTTGTATGAACTTTATCATTTAAAATCTCTAACTCAGAACGAAGAATTTCATAAATATGTTAGAAAATTTTCAAAGACTTTCAAGTTAGTGTGTAATCAAGCTAAATCTTACTTTATATGTAATAAAATAGGTAATGCTAATAACAAAATAAAGACAGTCTGGAATGTTATTAATACGGAAACTGGTAAAATTAGAAATAATAATGAACAGGTAACTCTTAAAATTAATGAAAAAATTCTAACAAATAATTTAGATGTAGCCTGTGCTTTTGAAAACTTCTTCACGAGTATACCTGGTAAAACTAATAAAAGCCTTAAATCATGTCCTATAGCAGCGGAATCTTTACTCAAGCAGCATATTCATAATACATTTCCAAGTTTTAAATTTGACCATATTAATGCTAGCGATATCATAATAACTTTTAATTCTCTCAATATGAAAAGTACTGAAGATTTATGGGGCTTATCAGTAACAATCGTAAAATCAATAATAACAGTGATTGCACCTGTTTTGTCAAATATTTTTAATGAATGCATTGATCAGGGTTGTTTTCCTGATTTAATGAAATATAGTAAAATAGTACCTATTTTCAAGTCCGGTTGTAGGGAGAATCCATCTGATTACAGACCAGTTTCCGTTCTGCCAGCACTTAGTAAAATCTTTGAAAAATTGCTGCTTAATCAAATGTCAAGTCACTTTACTAAGCATAAGGTATTGCATGGTCATCAGTTCGGTTTCACGAAGGGAAGATCTACATCCGATGCGGCAGCAACATTGCTGAGGCACATTTATGGCGCATGGGAGGATTCACAGGATGCGATTGGCATTTTTTGTGATCTGTCCAAGGCATTCGATTGCGTTGACCACCGTACGCTACTACTAAAACTTGACTTCTACGGAATTCGTGGAACTGCTCATGATCTTGTTTTATCTTATTTATCAAATCGCCAGCAAAAGGTAGGGATTACCGGCACAACATCCAAGGGCTCTTTAGTCGAAATGGGGGTACCCCAGGGTTCAATTTTAGGACCATTTTTGTTTTTAGTATATATAAATGATTTGTCATATGTTGTAAATGACCTCACAGATATTGTCTTGTTTGCTGATGATACATCATTAATTTTTAAAGTTAATAGAAAAGACAAAGATCTAACTAAAGTTAATCATACTATGTCAATTGTCTGTGGGTGGTTTGCTACAAATAATCTATTACTAAATTCAAAGAAAACTAAATGCTTAAGGTTTTCTTTACCAAATGTAGCACAAGTAGATAGCCAAATAATAATAGATGGGAGCCATATTGATCTTGTAAATAAAACGGTATTTTTGGGTCTTACATTAGACAATAAATTGCAATGGGGACCTCAGGTTGATACTCTAGCTGCTAAATTAAGTTCGGCTGCTTTTGCTGTTAGGAAAATTAAACAATTGACGAATGTTGAGACGGCCAAATTAGTTTATTTTGCATATTTTCATAGCCTCTTGTCCTATGGTATTTTGTTTTGGGGAGCAGCAGCGGATATAGAATCAATATTTATTATACAAAAAAGAGCAATTCGTGCAATTTACAGTATGGGTCCCCGTGAATCATTAAGAGATTTATTTAGGGAAATAAATATAATGACATTACCTTCACTATATATTTATGAAAATATAATGTTTATACGTAGAAACATAGGAATGTTTGAGGCAAAATTAGATATTCATAGTATAAATACAAGACAAAGGGAGAAGTTAGTTGTTCCATACTTTAGACTAACTAAAGTTAACAAGTCATTTCTTGGTAATTGTGTTCGATTTTATAATAAGATACCGCTTTCAATAACCAAAATGTCTGATCATAAATTTAAAAATTATATTAGGAAAGTTTTGAAAGAAAAAGCGTATTACAAGGTAGTTCATTATATTGAAGATAAAAATGTATGGAAATAGCTGCTCTCTGCACAGTGCACCTCTAAATCTCTTGTGTAAGTTGTAAGTACCTAATTATTGTTATTTTCTATTTTGTAGTCTTGTCATATTTTTTTTGTTTTGTTTTTATTAATGTTACCTATAATAAGTATCTTGTAATTGTTAAATATAAAATTATGTAAAATTGAAATTATAAAATAGCCAAAAAGTCAGAATAGATAAAAATTTATATAACAAATAAAAAAAAATGTAACCTTGCTGAGTTTCTTGCCGGTTCTTCTCAGTTGAAAGCTGACTTCCGAACCGGTTGTAGCTTCAGTAACTTTAAATTTGACCTTCATAAGTGCCCTCCGAAGGCCTAAACTGAATAAATGGTTTTGAATTTTGAATTTTGAATTTTTACGTTTTCGGGTGAGCGCTACGGGGGCCCGCATGTTTGAGGTTGCGGGGTCGGACAGCGGCCCGCAGGCGGACGCGCTCGCCAATAAGTTGGAGGAGGTCCTCAGCCGGGACACAGTCCGCGTCTCCAGGCCGGTCAAAACGACCGAGATCAAAATCTCCGGCCTGGACGACTCGATCTCGGCGGAGGAGGTGTTGGGCGCGGTCGCCAAGGCGGGAGGCTGTCCGAAAACCAGCCTCAAGAACAGCGGCGGGGTGGTGAGGGACCCCTTCGGCGTGGGGCACATGTGGGTTGAGTGCCCGGTGGCAGCCGCCTACTGCATTGCCGCAGCGGGCAGCCTCAAACTTTCGTGTGTGTCGGCCTCCGTCAAGCTCCTTGAGCCTAGACCTCTGCGGTGCTTCAGGTGCCTGCAGAGGGGGCATATAAGGGCACAATGCAAGGCGGAGGTCGACAGGAGACAGGAGTGCTTCCGCTGCGGGGTGGCTGGCCACAAAGCGAAGGGGTGCTCGGCGAAGCCGCGGTGCTCGTTATGCGCCGCCGCCAACAAACCGGCAGACCATCTGCTGGGGGGCAAGGCGTGCCACGCGCCAGCCCCCAAAGCCGGCAGAGGAAGGGCCCCACAGCCCCTGACAACACGCCAGCTGTCTGTGGAGGTGGTGGAGGCGGTGGTGATGGAGACGGACCCCGCAACCACCGAGGTGTGAGGGGGGCGTTTTCGCGCCGACGATGGGGTCGACTGGTGCCCGCGCTGCGTCTGCCCGACATTCGGCGGCAGCGCGGGTACTCAGTGAAAGGTGAGTGGCGGCTCGCGCCGCGGAGGGGGGCGTCCTACCCGCGCTGCGTCTGTCCGGCATCCGGCGGCAGCGTGGGGGGGGACGAAAGGGCGGCGGCTGGTTTTTGTGTCCAGCCGTCGGCCAACCCGTAATCCCGAGCAATCGGGTCCGGGGGCCCGGGCCATACATGGCCTGGGCCGCGAGGAGAAAACCTCTATAAAAAACCACAGCGACTCGAGTGGCGGGCTAGGGGAAGCCCGCCACTCCTAGAGAGTCGGCGAGGTCGCGCTTCCGCGCGAATGGCGACGTAGCTGCGGGTGTTTTTCACCCGCGGCAGCTAGATGTGGCTGTAGTTACCAAATTGTGGTTACCAACTTGTAGTTACCAACTTGTGGTTACCAACTTTCTCCACATCAGATCTTGAAATATTTATCCTTCTTTACAACTCGAGAGAAATACAATACCCAATGTAATTATAATAATAACAAATATTTATCAACAAAGATATTATTACTCGTATCATAAAATCAGAAAGGCATACGCTTCATGAATATGCATTCTATTTGCATAACGAGTAGCTAGTTTTCCATTTTGTGCTGTTTGTTGGTTGCTTTTGATGACTATAGCACATAGACTCAACGGATTTTTACGGGAAACTGCTCTGCTTGGCTTTACCTATCTCTCTTAAGAAAGTGGTGTAAGAATTTTGCTGAAGATGTAATTTTGATTTGGGAACATGTTTTTGGATTTTAGGTTATAGGTTTCTGTAGCTAATTCACAGCGGAATTCAGACGCTCGATTCTGAAAAGATAATGATGTTTCGTCGCGGCCTCTATGCTCTGTCTCTGTCGCTTACTACGCTTATACTACTAATCACGTGAAAGGTAAGCTCTTCAAGGCCTCCGTGAAGCGGCTCGCCGACGAAGTTTGTATTAGCTAAATAAGAGGGCCGTGCCTCTATTCGTCTCTCACAGTCATATCACTCGAAGTCTTTTGAAACTATATAGAGCAAACTTGCTCTGCGTGCTTTCAACTTTTCCCGGGATAAAAAGTATTCTATGTGTTAAACCAGGATTCAAAATAACTATGGGCCAAGTTTATGTAAGTCCAATCAGTAGTTGTTGCGTGAAAGACTACCATACGAGTATATCCATATTTCTATCCTAACAAACTTTTGCATTTATAATATTCGCAGCGATGCCCCTGGTGTTGAAAATGTTGTTGGCGGTGACCACATACCATCAGTTAAACCGTCTGCATGTTTGTCAGCCCCTGTGGCGAAAAAAGTTCTCTTGGTGCAGAGTTCGTCCGGGGAAGTACTACCACCTTACCCATTTCTGCCGTGAAGCAGTAGTGCACTTGTATTACTGTGTTTCGGTGAGAAAGGTGGCCGGTGAAATTACAGGCACATGAGACTTAACAACTTCACGTCTCAGGGTCGACAACGCTGGCACTAGTGTTGCAAATGTCTATAGGTGGTGGTGACCACATACCATCAGGTGGACCGTCTGCATGTTTGTCAGCCCCTGTGGTGAAAAAAATATAATTCAAGGGCATGCTCTATCTAAATGCAAAGTTTCATCGTAGTCCGATTGGCAGTTTTGCGTGGAAGACTAACAAATCCATACGGATGTAATCATAACCTCATATTTATAATAAGTAAGTAGTATAGAAAGTGTTTTATATACTGCTTTACAATGAAAAGGCGCCTCTATCCAGCTACTTATAGCTACTCTGGTCGTCAGTCCACCTGGCACTATCTTTCTCAGGTTTTTAGCTCAAGGGAATTTAACTCTCTTGTTAAAAAGGATATGGTTTTTTTCTGTTTGAGAGAGCAATCGTGAAGTTGCGTCTTGCTCATAGGATTTTAGTTTAAGGAAATTTTACTCTTTCCATAACAGATATAGGGTACTTTTTTGATTGAGAGACCAATTGTAAAGTAATGGATGGATTATTGCAATAACAAAATGCAATCTGTAGTTCAAAGATGCAGTTTGTATGCAAATAATGAGGTCAATCATGATAATTATAATTGATAAAAAATTATTAACATAATATTTATTTTACACCAGCTGTCCCCCGCGGTTTTTCCCGCGTTCCTGAAGGATGACACATTTTCCCGGGAAAAAGCCTATATGTTATCCCAGTATATGCTCTATCTATGTGCCAAGTTTCATCAAAATCTATCCGGTAGTGTTGCGTGAAAGAGTAAGAATCATCCATACATACAAACATTAGTATTCGTAGGATTCTCTTATAGATATCTCTTAGGGATACGTTTAAATACTTTATTCTGTAACAGTATTCTAATTATGCCGTCAAAATTTATTTATTATTTAGTTTACGTTCGTAAAAAAAACAAAAATCTATAGATGTGTTGTCCGTGCTCAGAAATGGCACCATTCAATACTGGCAATTGACCAAATTCCATTTAGTCGCGCACCAACCATTGTCACGACGGTACGCATCGTATGTAAAACGCAATGTATATTCGTCTCTCTCTAATAACAGGCACAACGGTGGAATTTATTTTCTTTCCCTTTCTTTGCGCGTATAGGTAGCTATCTTGTATTGACTCAGTTTTGATCTACAGTCTATGGACCCTTACAAAAACATCTTAAACATGATCTATCTATTTTGTAAGTTTCACTAAAATTCATCCAGCCCCATGTTTAAGTCACAAGCGTACAAACTTTTCACTGTTCAAATTTAAAGTATTCATTTTAATGTGATTTAAACGCGCGTCGGTGTGCTAAGACTTTGAAAGCTTTTCTTTTATTGTTTCATTTTATATTTCAGCTCGTATAGCAGAATAATTAAAGTGTTGAAATCTGTACTAATATAATAATTTAAAGTATCTTTGAGTTACTTGAACCTTTGTAAAGAACACTAATTGCTAGAAATATACTGAGTTGTTCATACCACGGTTTCACCCGCGTTCCCAAGGGAAATTATATTTTCCCAGGAAACAGTATGCCATATGTTATTCCTGGACATGCTCCATTTATGTGCCAAATGATATCCAAATCCGTTTCGTAGTTTTTCGGTGAAAGAGTAACAAACACCCATAACTAACTTTTGCAGTAGGAAGTGGGGTAAGATAGGAAGTAGGAAAGATATATCTATACTAATATTATAAAGGTGAAGAGTTGGTTTGTTTGTTTGAACGCGCTAATCTCAGGAATCGCTGGTCCGATTTGAAAAATTCTTTCAGTGTTGGATAGTGCATTTATCGGAAAACCACAAAACCGATATGGATGAAACTTGGCACATAGATAAAGCGTATCCTGGAATAAAATAAAGGCTACTTTTATTCCGGAAAAATGTGATATCCCTCGGGAACGCAGGTAAAACCGCGGGAGACAGTTATAGTAGGATATAGCGACGTGGCAGCGGCGAAGAATTGTACAAATTCGATGCTTTACAAAAACAGAACATGTTCAATTCGGATAACCTGTTTCTATGCAATCTAATAATATGGACTTTATGTAGGGCTGCCATCATCTAAATGACCAACGCTGGACAAAAACTTAAAAAGCCCCGGACATTTAGGTAAATTAATAAATAATAAATATCCTAGGACATTATTTACACACGGCCATCTGATCCCAAACTAAGCAGAGCTTGTACTATGGAAACCAGATAACACGCTACTGAGTAAGAAACCTGAATGTGATCTGTTTGCGGACGGATGGCAGACGATAGTTATGGAATGCATGAGGTTTTGTGAGACGTTAGAGAGACAGCTTTAGTTTTTGTAAATTTATTGATCTCGTTTATTGTTATCCTTTTTTTAGTAGATATGTGTAATTAGTGTTATTGGTGATAAATAACTGATATACTACATATACTAGTTTTTATTTTTCTAAATACATACAGATATAGATATTTACACCCAGACACAGAACACACAGACATGTTCATGCACACAAATGTTTGTCCTGGGTGGGAATCGAAACCGCGACCTTCGGTTTGGCAGTCAGGGTCTCTAACCACCAAGCCAACTGGCACGTTAATTGGGATTTTCCTGACTCAAAAAAAGTCCGAGAAAACCCCCATCCGGACACTTCCCGGACACGCTTTAGGACAAATATGGGGAAGCCCGGACGGGTGGCAGCCCTAATTTTATGACATAATCTTAGTTCTAACTATAGGTAACCTACTTTGTTTTCAATATAAACATATTTCTTCTGAATAACATATTAGTATCAGCGATGAGCCATATTGCTGTCTTCCTCATAATAAAGTGAATGAAAGAGACAAATGATTTACAATAAGGAAAACACAAGCTTTAAACATGTTTTGTTGGCATTCAGTCTTCAATTAAGTTTGCATAAAAACGTTCGTGTCACTAAAAGTAATATAAAATTAATAAATAAGCTAATCGAAATTCTTTTCTACAAATATTAAACATAATATGAGAAATAAGTGTTTATAGAAGTGATTGGAAACAATTGACAATGACGTGGTACGCGACTTTGTGCCTTATACTATTAGTGATAGAGCCGCAAATGGCAGAAAAGAAACCGTGGGCTCTAGTCGGTAGACCTTTAGCTTTTGCTATACCATGTGAAGGGAATGACAATATAACAATATCTTTTGAAGGTGGTAGACCTCCTGGGGAGGAAAATCAGTACGACCTTCATATAAATGAAGCACTACCAGCGCAATCTCGAATTGTGCTAAAATTCGATTCGGAAGCAACTTTGACATTGGTAAGCCCTGTTAATTTTATTAAAATCACATTTTCCCGGGATAAAAAGTAGCCTATATGCTATTCCAGGATATGATCTTTCTATGTTTTTTTTTAATAATATAAACTAGTGCTTGACTGCGATCCCACCTGATGGTAAGCAGTGATGCAATCTTCGATGTTGAGGCGCACTAGTTTATTAAGAGCCTATTCACTCTAGCCTTGAAGACACCCAAATTATAGTTGCTCGGGAAGACCGCAGCAGGCAAGTTTCATCCATATCCGTTCAGTAGTTTTTGCGTGAAAGAGTAACAAACATACTTACATACAAATCTTTCCTCTTTATAATATTAGTATAGAGTATAGACTAGCAGTCCCCCGTGGTTGCACTTACGTTTATCGATATCATATATAGTCTATAACTATCTTCAAAAAGTCGAGAGAGAGTAACAAACATACTTACATACAAATCTTTACTCTTTATAATATTAGTATAGACTAGCTGTGCCCTGCGGCTTTGTCCGCTTTAAATACTTCGTATAAACCTTCCTCTTGAATTACTCTATCTATTGCTGAAAACTGCGTTTAAATCCGTTGCATAGTTAACGATTCTATAAAAGATATACAGACAAACATTCATTTTTATATATATAGATGGATGGGCTTGGGTTTGGCATTCGATTGACCTCAGAAGGGGTTATGACGAGGCCGAGGATGTAGCACGCTTATCCTCTTTTTTAACAAAAAAATAAAATTTATGTCACGTATTTGGCAACAACTTTTTTTTATCTATTTCTATACTAATATTATAAAGAGGAATGATTTGTATGTATGTATGTTTGTTACACTTTCACGCAATAACTATTCAACGGATATGAATGAAACTTGGCACATAGATAGAGCCTATTCTGGAATAACATATAGGCTACTTTTTATATAGGGAAAATGTGATATCCCTCAAGAACGCAGGTAAAACCGCGGGAGACAGGTAGTTTATTTATAATTTCACAGTACACAAAAAAAATCTTAAATTAAATTGCTCTAATAAAATCCCCTAAGTTTTGTGCGTCTAGTGCTATTGTTAGTGTAAAACGATTAAAGCTTAATCCCTAATCCCTAATAATATTATAAATGTGAATGTAAGTTTGTTTGTTACGCTTTCACGCGAGAACTACTTAACCGATCATCATGAAACTTTGTACACATATTCTTGGAGGTATTAGAAGTAACATAGGATACTTTTTGTGCCGGGAAAATGTTACATCCCTCGGGAACTCAGGCGAAACCGCGGGGGACAGCTAATAGTTAATATTAGTATACAATTATAGGCTGTAGGTATATAGGTATATACCAGCGGTTATACAATGTCGATAATAAATTATCTTGACGTGAAGGTGGTTTATGCAATAATAAAATGCCATCTGGTGACCTCCGCCATATTGGATATCTCCAAAAAGAGCAATATTGCAGCTCAATTGGATACAGGAAAATTGGTCAAAATGAATATGCAATTTATGATTGTAGACAGACAGACATACAGGGCATTAAATAAAAAATTAACAAATGAAACCATCCCCAAAACATTTATTTGCAGAATAGAATATAAATATACTAGCTGTCCCCACGGTTACACTCGTGTTTTCGATATCATTCATTAGGCTATAAGCATCTTCGAAAAATTCCGCGTCGAATGGTTGCAGTCCCATCTCGATATGTTCAGTTGTTTTGAGGTGATGGTGCGTCAAAAGAACCCTATTTTCCTTATGTATGTATGTGTAGATAATTTCGCATGTGGTCATTACCTGTTAATACCATACATTTTTTATATATCTAAAACTGTTTGTATGTATTTAGTGTGTCATGTTGGTTATCTAATAAATAAATAAAATAAAATTAATAAATATCAAAAAGTATTAAATAATCATCATCATCAGCCTATCTCCGTCCACTGCTGGACATAGGCCTCACCTATGGCACGCCACTGAGCTCGATCTTCAGCTCTTTGTTTCCAACCAAAAATCACTCGGCTGGTAAGACGTGACCTCCGGAGCTCCAACACACGCTCTATTCAAGAAGCGATTGAGCGAAACCGGGGGTCTAGAGTCTTTGTTCAACAGCTCGGTCGAAGCCATCTGACGAAGTTGACCACATCGAGCGGGAATCTCGTCGCTTCTAAGCCGGAGATACTTAGGGAGGTGGAAGACTTCTACGGCCAACTATATACCTCGCAAGCGTCTCGTCCTCAACCCCATCCCGAGGATCCCAGGGCCACTCTGACCCGCCATTACACTGAGGATCTGCCAGAGGTCAGCCTGGACGAGGTCATGATGGCTCTCAGACAGCTTAAAAACAGAAAAGCCCCCGGGGAGGATGGAATTACAACGGAGCTCTTAAAAGCTGGTGGAACTCCAACGCTACTTCAGCTTCAGCGTATATTTAATTCCGTCCTCTTTTCGGGGAGAACTCCGAAGGCGTGGAGTAAGAGTGTGGTCGTTATGTTCTTCAAAAAAGGTGACAAAACCCTTTTGAAGAACTATCGACCCATTTTCACTCTTGAGCCACGTCTATAAGCTGTTTTCGAGAGTCATCACAAATCGTCTCGCGCGTAGACTCGACGAGTTTCAGCCTCCGGAGCAGGCTGGGTTTCGAGGAGGATACGGCACCATAGACCACATTCACACAGTGCGGCAGGTTATACAGAAGACCGAAGAGTATAACCAGCCCCTGTGCCTTGCGTTTGTGGACTATGAGAAAGCCTTTGACTCCGTTGAAACCTGGTCTGTTCTGGAGTCTTTGCAACGGTGCCAAGTTGATTGGCGATACGTCCAAGTGCTGAGAGGACTGTATGACACCGCGACTATGACCGTCCAAGTACAAAATCAGCAGACTGAACATATCCCCTTACATAGAGGAGTGAGACAAGGGGACGTTATTTCCCCCAAATTGTTCACTAACACTCTGGAGGATATGTTCAAGTCCCTAAATTGGAAAGGACGGGGCATAAATATTAACGGCGAGTACCTCTCACACCTTAGATTTGCGGATGATATCGTCATCATGGCTGAAACCGTGCAAGATCTCCAATTCATGCTGACTACCCTGGCTGATTCTTCTGCACGCATCGGTCTCCGGATGAACTTGGATAAAACCAAGATCATGTTATTCCGGAACCGGTTGCCCTTGACGGGGTTCCTCTCGAAGTTGTTCACGAATACGTCTACCTTGGGCAAATCTTGCAATTGGGTAGACACAACTTCGAGAAGGAAGCTCGCAGAAGAGTACAGCTAGGGTGGGCAGCATTTAGAAAACTTCGTCGAGTCTTTTCATCGCCCATACCCCAATGTCTAAAGACGAAAGTCTTTAACGAGTGCGTCCTACCTGTTATGACTTACGGAGCCGAGACGTGGACACTGACGGTGCGACTGGTTCACCAACTCCAAGTCGCTCAGCGAGCTATGGAGAGAGCTATGCTCGGAGTCTCTCTGAAGGATGGAATTCGAAATTAAATAATAATGATTTAATATAAAAATAATTTGGTCAAATTTGTTTTTATGGTTGCGTAGGCAATGGGTGCCTATTACTAAACCCTTATCTTTGTCAGTCTGCCCGTCATAGAGATATATCTTAATCATCCCCCCATCTCGGATAGAGTATTTTTGATCTGAGTGCAAAAGCCGTTTTTATCCGCAACTAGAGGATAAAGTAGATTGAATTTGGAACATCGTGTGCACTAAGTTTATGAATTCAAAACATCATCAAACCTATTTATTTTACATTCCACATATATTCGGCATTCAAAAATTCAAAATTCAAAATTCAAAACCATTTATTCAGTTTAGGCCTTCGGAGGGAACTTATGAAGGTCAAATTTAAAGTTACTGAAGCTACATTCTACCTCCATGGTGCCGAATTTATCATACAACCTTTTTTAATTTGTTAAAAACTCAGACTCGTAACCTTCTTGGTGTACTTTTTTAATTTGCTTTGCGGGCGCCATTTTCGTTTGTGCATTTAGTAATTTCCTCGCTGAGGTGGGATGAAAAGTTACGTGTTGCACTCGAGTGCAAAGAGTTTTACCTCGTGCTCTTTTGATTCCCTCGCTAACACTCAGGATTTTAATTTTAGAATCCTTCGCTTGGTCGGTCATCAAAATTAAGTTAAGTAAACAATAGTTCAAAAGTTACTATAGAAAACTGGTCTGTCGGTAATATATTGTTGCGCCTGTGACCAATAAAATGGCAAAATGTTATACTGCCCCATATAAATTTTAACTATGCCAAATTTCACTCGACTCTGTATACGCTTAAAAAGGGGTCTTAAGTTTTCGCTTCACGTATTAATATCAAAGTACCTGCCCGAGCTTTGCTCGGTATATTTTTTTTTTGTAAATAATGTTAAGTTGATTATTGGCTTAGTGTTGCTTAACAACGCCATCTGCCGGAGCAGCTTTAATGTTGTTGTGTCGTTAAAACAGTTAATGTCAGGAAGTAATTTTTTCAGGTTATGTTTAAGTCAATTATCGGTAAAGTTGATCATTTAAAACACGTATAAAACGACATTTTCTGAAAATGAATCCTAGCTAGATCGATTTATCGCCCCCGAAAACCGTTTCCGAGATCCTAATTACAAGAATTGCTCGTTTAAAGGTATTAGATATAAAATCCCTGTAAAAATATTATCACTTCCAGTCCGAACCACCATCAGCGAGAATATCCACGAGCCCTGACGGCACTTTCACCATAAATTTCTTTAGGGATGCACCAAGTCTACACGTCGAAGTGAAGGGACCAGCTACTGGAACCGTACCTTATATACAGAGCCTTATCATTAATTCGGCTGACTACTGTGAAAAGCCTAATACTGTAAGTAAATCAACATATAACTTTTATAATATATAACTGGATGGCCGAGCATTGCTCGGGATTTCTTGACTAATGTGACTTCTACCGTATTAGTTTTTTTTAAAGCACTGTCATATATACTAGATACGAATTAGATGCAATAATAGAGCCCCATATCAGAACTTCTCACAAAGATGTAACTTGAAAACCTTACCTTCTAATGACATTGTAGCAGTTTTCATTGCCTAAAAACACGGATAAAACGACATTTTCTGCAGATGAATCCTAGCTAGAACGATTTAACGTCCCCGAAACCCCGTGCATACTAAACTTCATGAAAATCGTTGGAGACGTTTCCGAAATTAAGAATTGCTCGTTTAAAGGTATTAGATAGATAAAAGACGGGCCACTAGTTTGGTGGTTACACTGACTCCCGCGCCGCAGGTCGTGTGATTTTCCCACCCAGGACAAACATTTGTGTGCATGAACATGTCTTTTGGCCACATTGGCCGACAAACCGCCGTCTATGAACATTTGCAACACCAGGGGTACCGCCAATGCGTTGTCGACCCTAAGACCTGATGTTGTTAAGTTTCATATGCCTGTACTTTCACCGGCCCTTTTACCTTTCTAACCGAAACACAGTTATACAAGCACCACGGGCCAATTGGCTTGGTGGTTAGCGACCCTGACTGCCAAGTCGAAGGTCCGCGACCGTTTGTAACACATATTTGAAGGTCGCGGGTGTGATTCCCACCCAGGACAAACATTTGTGTGCATGAACATATCTGTTTGTTCTGTGTCTGGGTACTCAGCAAGGTTAGTGGTAGTGCTTGTATTACTATGATTTGGTTATAAAGGTAAAGGAGCCGGTGAAAGTGCAGGCATATGAAACTTAACAACATCACGTCTCAGGGTCGATAATGCATTGACAGCAATTGCAATGAATTTAAAAAAAAATTACACTGTAAAGAAACATTATCCAGCAAAGCCTTGTTTAAGCAGCTGAAATTTTCAGGTTATTATAAAACATCTCATATTTTCCAGGGTTACTTGGACGGATTGGTCGAAGGTTATCAAAATACGGCTCAGACAAGTCTTAAAGTACCCGATTCTACTTGTGGAAGGCGCAAAATTGATTATACTGAGTTAATAGTGAACGGTAAACCAACGAAACCTGGTGACTGGCCATGGCATGCAGCTTTATACAGATTAGAAGGAGCGACCATCAAATATATATGTGGAGGCACTCTTATATCCAAGACCTTGGTTGTAACAGGTATAAACTTACTAAAATTTTAAATGAGCAAGTTTGTAAGGTTGTATGGATGTTTGCTAGTCTTTCACGTAAAAACTACGAAACGGATTGGGATGAAACGTGGTACATAGATAGACCATATACTGGAATAACATAAAGGCTTCTTTTTATTCCGGGAAATTGTAACATTCTTCGGAAACGCGGGTGGAACCGCGAGGGACAGGTAGTATTATAAATGCGAAAGTTTGTGAAAGTGGAAACGGATGTTGGTTAATCTCTCGAGCAAAACCTACCAAACGGATTTGGATGAAACTTGGCACGTATATAGTTTATAACCCGGATTAGCATATAGAATATTTTTTATCCCGGAAGACGGGAAATACCTCAGGAATACGGGTGAAACCACAAGGGACAGCTAGTATAAATAGTATAATAAGTGCGGAATTAACTCTATCTGTTTATTACCTTTTCACGACTGAACCGAACTTGCTCGAATTTAGCACGCAGAACTTAGCTTACTTTTAGACAATTTAAACGCGAGTAAAACTGCGTGGTATTAACTAGTTTATAACATTATTAAGTAAATGAAAGTAGGCAAGTTGTGTTGAAGAAGTTTTAAGTTCAATACTGCGTTAAGTTTACAAGGAATTAAGCACTTTATACTAACTTATTAAGTCTCAAATTTCAGCCGCACATTGTGCAACTATCAGAGGTGTTCCGGTGCTACCTGAGATATTGAGTGTGGTACTAGGCAAGTATAACTTGATAGGAGGCGATACCGAAATTCAAGAGAGAGAGGTTTGTTTATTTTATTACAAGATCTTATGTAACTTCACCTATTAGTACATTAACAAGAATTTTAGACCAGCCCCCTCATTCAGCTAATACAAACGACTCGACAAACGGCTTCACGGAGGCCTCTGAGAGCTAATCTCTCACGTGATTAAACTTGCGGCACGCTATGATGGCCGTTTAACAATGACAAAGAAAAATAACCTTTATTACTTCACACATTTGTCTTCAACCTTTGTCGGCGAGCCGCTTCACAGAGGCCTCGGAGAGCTTACCTCTCACGTGATTATTAGTATTAGCGTAGTAAGCGACAGAGACAGAGCACGGAGGCCGCGACGAAACATCCTCGAGTTAGTGTCATTACCCTTACAGAATCGAGCCCCTGTGTCTCTCAGATTCAATATTAAAGTCGATTTCATAATAGATTGACGGGTCGTGGTACAAGCAGTGTTTGATGACATTTGTAGACCCGTCGATGAATGATAAACACTCTTTATGCTCTTCAAAAGTGATTGATGAATAATTGTAATGTTTCCCTGCAATACAAAAGTCATAGAAGTGTGACTTTTTTGATTTTCTTCGTTAATATCTTTAAAAAAACTTGAACATTAACGTTGTGCATTTTTACCGTCTTACGAATTTTCGATCAGTGCCTTTACCATGAGTTTTTAACGTACGTACTCGCTAGCGACGGCGTAAAACATATCTATGGCAAATGTGTACAGCGCCACTAGCGGTCACCTAAAGAACTAAAATCGATAGTACGAATCGATAGGTAACCTATCGAAATGTAAACACTAGCGAGTAACGTTTTTTAGCTTTTGCTATAGAAATTCGGTACCATGAGACACAAATTTGACAGTTGCTATCGAGAAATACTGTATCGATAGTAGTTTACTCGCTAGTGACTAAAGTAAGTTTCGATAGTAACTCATGGTAGAGGTACAGGTCACGTGTCCTGACGCGAGTTTAACATTTTATACCCATCCCAAGAAAAGTGCTCAACGCCGTTCAATAAGTATTCACTTAAAAAAAAATGGCTGTCAAATTGAGAACCTCCTCTTTTAGAAGTCGGTTATAAATACTATTTTAAACTTGCAGGTACACCAAATAATAGTTCACGAGAATTTTGAAAACAAAAAACTGAACAACGACATAGCGCTGCTGAAACTCAGATCAGAAGCTGTTTACAGTGATTATATACAGCCTGCTTGCATTTGGCATGTTAATGCTTATAAGAAACTACCCCCTGGACAAATACTTGGAACTGTAAGTATAATTTTACAGGTACTAAAACAATTGTGGCGATATCTATGAACAGGAGTGAAATCCGAGAACCCTACATCGTGCGCTTGACAGCTACAAACGAATACGCACGCGAGAATCCTTCATCATTTTTTTATTTCTTTATACTACTAAAGTAGTAAACAAGCTGACAGCCCGTCTGTTGGTAAACGGTCACCGCAGCCTAAAGACGTTTGCAACACCGTGGGTATTACTCGCGCGTTGCCGACCCTGCAAAAATTTCTTCACACCCTTCTTGATCACCCACATCGCGATATCGAAGTTTTCTCAGGATTTCACTATATCGCACCCTCAGTACGATAAGGGCTTAACTCAAAATTTTGCGAAATGGATTTACGGTCATAGAGTGACTAAACAAAGTACGCTCTATCTGATGAATAGTTAAACATTCATAACAGTCAATTGAATGATAGAATAAGCATACCGATACTTCAGCCTCTTTAACACCGGGACCCACCCTCCCCGCTTAGTGCAAAAGTGACCCAATGAGAGATGTGCCAAAAGTGTTTTTTTTTAGTTCAGCGTTCGTTCTGAGGGTGCGATATATAGATACAAATTTCCGACGTCACCAGTAGGACTTCGACTGAGAACCATCTGGGCTCGCCAAAACTGTCCGCGTAAGGGTGTAAGTGCCCAGAGGCTAACATTCGTCCCATCAACAAACAAAATCAACAGTTGGACCGCGGTCCCCACGCGGCACAAGATCTTCCCTTTTATACGGAGGAGTCTCATACCTCGCTCCTCCGCTTTCTTCTTTTCTTACTATAACTTACTACTTAATAATTACTTCCTTTCATTTTATTTATACCATATTTATGGTTTTGCTCGTAGCAAGTAACTATTGAATAAACAGTACATATGTCCGCGGCGTGAGGTCCTGGTGACCTGTAAAACAGGGTATCCTAGTGCAGTCTCTCACAAAGGAGTAGCATTGATAAACTGTGTAATGTTAATTTTAACTACTTACCTAGATATTAAGAACCTTTGTAGAGAGAGAAATAAATAAATTATTATTATTCTTCTTGGTATCCATCTAATCCGTCTAACCTTCGTCGTTTGTCAAGAAGATTTCATCGCTTTCATTCCATATTTGCCATCGAGCCTCCTTCGAGAATCCTTCTATACTATTACAAAACTAATTGCCGTTGATGTAGAGTTAAAATAAAGAGATACAATAAGATTATTTTTGAAAAAGTTATCTGTTCCAACACGCTAATCTTCAAAACTACTAGACGAAATTAAATTGTGTTTTCACTTGTAAGGGACCGTCCATTAATCACGTGAGGCTCGAAAGGTGAAAAAATAACATAAATTAATGTTATCACGCGTACGAAGTTGCGGGCCCTGATAGTATCTTATTTAATAGGTACCTGTAAATGTAACTACTTATTCAATTACCTAGTCTCCATAGTACAAGCTCTGCTTAGTGTGGGGTCAGATGGTCCATGTGTGGTGAATGTGTAAAGAATGTCCCAGGATATTTATTTATTGGGACTAACTTCCAACATACAGAAGATACATGAGAAATTCCATACAGCGATTCGAAATAAAAATTGGAGACGTTTCACACCAGGCATCTAAACTAAAATGGAATTTGGTCGGTCATGTCTGCCGCATGCCAAGAGAATAGTGGGCTAAAACGATTACTGAATATGTTCCATAGACGGTAAAACGCAAAAATAGGAAATAGGGGAAAGGAGGTTTTTTTTATTATAGTGAGAATTTGAACTTGAAGAATTTTCACCAGCCTCCTAAATTTTATAGTCGAAGCACAGTAATACAAGTGCACTACTGCTTCACGACAGAAATGGGTATTGTGGTAGTACCTACTTCCCTGGAGGATCCCTGCACTAAGAGCTTGACTTCCCGAAAATTAATTGATTGGTTTCATTTTGTTTATTGGAGAATTAAGTAATCTTAATGGTACAAATCCATTTTTTAGGTCGTAGGTTGGGGCTTCGACCAGACAGACAGATTATCGTCTACACTCCAACAAGCCACGGTGCCTAAAGTATCGGAATCCACATGTCTCAAGAGTAATCCAGTGTTTTTCTCCAATCTTCTCACTAAGCAAAAGTTCTGCGCGGGATGGAATAATGGTAGTTATAGTTATCATTTTTATTTTCAAAGTTATAAAGACTTAGAAGTACTTATTAACATCAAAAATTTTGTTGGCTAGTTGAAAACTATTATAGTTGGCTTGGTGGTTTCCTTCCCTCACTGCCAGGCAACATGTCGTGGGATTCGATTCCCACCCAGGACAAACATTTGTGTGCACTGTTTGTTCTGAGTTTAGATGTATATACCTATGTTGAAGAAAAATTGTTAAATATGTACTACAGCAGTTATCAAGTTTCCATAGTATAAGTACTTTTAGCGTGGGGGGTTAAAAATATGGAATCATAAAAGTTTTTATACAATAAACTGTATGTATGTCTTACACAAAATAGTGAGTAATGACGCGTTAGTTAATTCAAGTAAATAGGTATGGGTAGGCGCTGACTAAAACTTCGCTTGGAGACCAGCATCTTTAAAACAGGCGTTATTTGGTTACCTGTATTCTTTGGCCGAAAGGAGTGCATGCTTCCCTGTTACTCTATCTGATCTAGAGTCGTGAATTTGTTAAATCTCATGTGCCTGTAATTTCACCGGCCCTTTTACCTTTCTAACCAAAACACAATAATACAATTGCACTATTGTTTCGCAAATAGGTTAACTTCCTCAGGAAACCTCGTATTTAGTAAGCTCTATAATTTAATTTTTTTTGTAGGAACATCAGCCTGCAATGGTGACAGTGGTGGCAGCTTCTCAGTATTCGTGCCGGACGTATCAGGAGATACGTCTCCCAATGTCACTGGCACTTGGCACGTACGAGGCATAGTGTCTCTGAGTATATCTCGGAGAGACGCCGCAATTTGTGATCCGTATCAGTATGTTCTGTTCACGGATGTTGCAAAGTTTTCAGGATGGTTGGCGAGGCATATGGACAATAAGTAAAGTTCCATGTCGATCTGTGTTCTGTTGATTTATTACATCTGATTTTAACAATAAATTAGTAAATTCCGGTAAGTTGAAACCTCAAAGCGTTGTAACTCAAAATATAATTTTGTATATGAAAATGAATGAATGTTTGTTTGTTTATATACCTTTTAAACCAATCTGATAGAGTTGAAACTTTGTTTTACGTACGTCTGCGAAGTCTTCTGTCAAAAAAAGCAATGCAATGAACAACCAATTTTAAATATATAATTTTTTATATTGAACAAGAATAATTTTATGTAGCGCTTTTATTATGTTAGTATGTAACGGAATCTTTGACCATGATTTTGACCCCCTTCAAGACGTCGGATTAACTCGAAAATTGGCATCCTTATTAAGGACCGATGACAATTCAATATTGTAAACATTTAGACCCGTTATCCTTACTAGGATAATCAGGATACGCGGTTTAAAAAAAATTAAAAATGTTTTAACCAAACCTAAAAAACACGCTTTATAGAAAATTCAACTAAAAAATTGAAAATAAACTTGAGTTAAGAATAGCGGAAAAAGCAAAAAAAAAAAATTACTGTAAAAATAGCGTGGGGTGCATGGTGTCAATAGTTATAAATATTTTATTGACAGATATGAGTAGAAGGATTATCATTTTGATAATATTTTAAGAAACACCCCACACCTTTTTTTTTACAATAAAATACATTTTTTTCTTATTTACACTATTCTTAATTCAAATTTATTTAATATTTTATAGTTTTATTTATTGTTGAACAAAGATAATTACGTGGAGAAAATAAAACATAAAATCATTCACAGAGAACCACAGAGCTTTATAAGAGGAATAACTTATTCAACATTCAGTTCTTATGTTACTAAATTACTAATTTCTTTGAGGTAGGCATGTTATATAATAGGTTGGGGAAAAAGTTCCTTCGCATTTTTTAAGAAAATTCAAAACATTTTTAATATTGTTTATTTACATTTAACTAAAGTATGTAGGTACCATTTTGTTCGATAACTTTTTGCCATCTTGTAGGTAGGGACATGATCCTATTGCTATAGAAATTTTGGGACTTCTGATCAAAATACTGCGACAAGTGGTTTTGACAGTCCTCTCGTGATGTTAACCTGACACTGCCTAAAGAATTCTGAAGAGACCGAAACAGGTGGAAATCTGAAGGTGCAAGGTCAGGACTATACGGCGGATGCATTAATACCTCCCAGCCAAACTCTCTTAATTTTTGCAGAGTGGCTAAAGATGTGTGAGGTCTAGCGTTATCATGATGAAAAACCACACCCCCTCGGTTGATTAATTCCGGCCGCTTTCTCTCAAGTTCTTGCTTTAATCTCATCAGTTGTTCGCAGTAGAGTTCAGAATCGATGGTCCTGCCTGGTGGTAACAGCTCAATATGAATAATGCCCTTCCAATCCCACCACACACACAGCACCACCTTGTTGCGAGTTAACCCGGGTTTCGCCACAGTCTGTGAAGCCTGACCGGCCTTTGACCACGACCTTTTTCGCACGTTCTTGTCGTACGTGATCCACTTTTCATCACCAGTTATCAGCTTCTTCAAAAATGGTTCGGTTTCATGACGTCTTAATAAAGAATCACAAATGAGTACACGATTCATTAGGTTTCTTTCAGTGAGCTCGTGAGGTACCCAAATATCTAGCTTTTTTGTGTACCCAGTTTTTTTTCAAATGCGCCAAAACTGTTTTGTAGTCAATTCCCAGTTCTTCAGCTACGTCGTAACTACTGATATGTCGATCTTGCTCCACTTTTTCAAAAATAGCATCCATTTTACCCGTAATGGGGCGACCAGAGCGACGTGCATCTTTGACATCAAAATTTCCGGATTGAAAACGCTTAAACCAAATTTGTGCTACTCTCACAGACACTGCACTACGTCCATAAACATCGCAAATTTTTTTCGCGGCTTGCGTTGCATTTTTACCTTTTTTGTAGTAAAATTTTAAAATGAATCGAATTTCTTCATTAGATTCACTCATCTTGGCGGTACGAAAAATAAATGCAAATCACACATTTTCCTGATTTGAATTTGGAATTATATTCTTTAAAATTTAAACTTTTAATGATACCAAAACCAGCCAGATACAAATAGTATAGCCAAAGAGATGTTATTACAAGTGCATACATACTATAATGCGAAAAGACTTTTTCCCCAACCTAATATGTACCTACTTCATCTCATATTATATTTGTTATATTATAATTATAATAGACTTGGCGAATAAAAGTGGATAGATGTGCGATGCTGTGACGACATACATTCAATATACATTTTAATAGTGCTTATCAATTCTTGGTTTATACAGGAATATTTTTTAAGCAATGCGCAAAAAAATTTTGGTGGTACAGTATCAGTAACAGAACACATTTCCATTATTTGTCTGATTTTTTTATTTGTATTTTTTTCGACTTTAAAATCAACAAACAATGGACACTATCTATTCATAATAATATCAAAAAGCACGCGCCGTGCGCCGCACGCGGCGGTAGAGCTGTGTTGCCAAGGCCGCGGCCGGGGTGGGCGCCCGACAGACAGTCGTACATTAGCCATAATATCAATTTTAAAGTCTATATCTTTCGTTAACGATACCATAACTTTATTTTTTTGTACTAAACCTTATCAAAATAAAAATTTGGTGTTTAATAAAACTCATTTAAGTTTATGTTGTCAAAGTTTGCGCACTGAATAAAAAATATTCCTGTATAGTACGGTTCATCGCGGAACGCGGTTTCATCCGCGTTCCGGGATGTTACATTATTTTGTTCTTTGTATGATCAATAGTTTTCGCAGCGCACGCGATGTAAGGAATTTTTAAGGTATTTTTTTTACACCTTGGGTTTATTGGAGTTTTAGTAAGAATCCCAATTTTTTTGAAAAAATAGAATATCGCCAATGTTACTTAGTGATAATGTAGCTTTCTAACAGCAAAGAATTTTTGAAATCGGTCCAGTAGTTTTTAAGTTACATACAAAAATACAAATCTTTCTTTATAATATTTGTGTAAATTAAAATTAACAACTAATTGATACAAGAAATCAATTATTCAGTTGCGATTGTCCAGACAAATTGAAATGCGGTTGGACGGACGATTCTCTATTCGAGGAACCTATTATGTTGTTAATAGTTAATTAATTTTTGCATTTTCCCGGTAAAGCTTCGGTAATAGCCGCTTGTGGCCACATTGGTTTTTTATATAGTTCCAGGAATTTAATATTTTTCTCGTTAATACTATGTACCTGAAAGTCTGATGGACTTCATTCAAAACTGATTTAATTAGTTGTGTTTATAGAATTTTGAATAAAATTAATTATTTTGGTATTATTTCGGATATTGGTTTGCGAATAGAATTATAATGAAAGGCTTAACTCTATTTTATAGCGAATTTAAAACATAGTTTAAATTTTATCTCAATGAAACTAATTAAAAATCGGTTAATCATTCGGAGATACGATTAATATTTTTTTTTATTCATTGTAATTTAAAACATCTTACAATATATTTTTAAACGTAACAATCTAAAAAACCACGAAAATAAAAATAATAATAATCACTTCATAGTATAAAACAAAGTCGCTTTCTCTCTCCCTATGTCCCTATATCCCTATGTATGCTTAAATCTTTAAAACCACTACGATTTTGATGCGCTTTTTTTAAATAGATAAAATAGATCTATATCTAATAGATAGAGTGATTGAAGAGGAAGGTTTTTATGTATAAGGCATGTGACATGCTACGGGAACGCGGGTAAAACCGCGGGGGACAGCTAGTATAATAAATAGCTAAAGACAAAATATATTAATATTGCTCTTTTATTTGTGCATCGATTATTAAATTTTTAGTTAGTTACTATTGACGCCCATTAATGTTATTAATAAAATTTTGATACCGTTTATTTTTATGGATTTCATTAAAAAAAAGGGGGCTTAAAAATACCTTTTATATTTTAAGCTCATTTAATATTTGTTTTTACATCTCACTCCACACAGCTTATTTAATAACTAAAGCAATGACATTATTCAAAATATACATGGCACAGAACAAGACACCTTATGTATTGGATATAGGTCGATTATCTATTAATTATACAGCTCTGATATTGCATTACATCGTGGTGGGTGAAGGGAAAATTACGATCAAACTATAATACAAAGCAGTTCGATTCGTATCACATTGATAAACTATTATTAATTTAGTTGTTAATTAAAATGACTTGAATAGTAACTTACTTTCATATTGTATAATACTTTAGAACTGGTTCTCCAACTGTAGGTACCTCAGTTTGAGATACACTACCCTAGAACATTGCTTTAGTTCTACTGGCTTGGAGCAATTCAAGATCAGTGCCAAGTTATCAATCTTATTGGTGAAAGGCAGTTCTTTAAGATTTTTTAAAGTCAAAGTGGCCGACAAACTGGCAGATGGTCCACCTGATTATAAGTAGTCACAGTCATCTATGGACATTTGCAATACCGAGGCCGAAAACGTCTGAGAAACGTGAAGTGACTAAGTCTCATGTAATGTGACCGCCCCCTTAGATTTTTAACCAAAACACAGTACATACAAGTGCATGCTGCTTCATGGCGGAAATGTAGTATTCCACCGTCAAACCCCGAACTAAGCTGTACTACTTCTAAATGTATTCAGTTAATACAATTGAAAAAATCATTAATATTTTTAGTAAGTACTAAAAACTTTAAGAGCTCTTAGTGCGAGTTCGTCCGGGGCAACAGTACTACTACCTTAACCATTTGTGCCGTGAAGCAGTAGTGCACTTGTATTACTGTGTTTCGGTTAGAAAGGAAAGGGGGCGTTGAAATTAAAGGCACATGAAACTTAACAACTTCCCGTCTCAGGGGCGTAACGCATTCGTGATTCCCTAGTTTTGCAAATGTCTATAGGCAACTGTGACCACTTACCATCAAGTGGACCGTATGCTCGTTGGTCGGCCAAAGTAGTATAAAAAAATATAATTAAAACAAACATTTAAGAAAACATTTTTGTATTTTAATAAAATTATGTACAGCCTTATCCTAAATTATATAATATAATAATATACGTACAAAATTAATTAATATTAAATGAAGTCTTAAACTTATACACTAATTTTGTGAAAGCGTCTGGCGTTGAAAATAAAACTGAATCCATATAACCTTGTTAACAAATTAATTAGTTACGCCGAAATTGGTATTATCATATGATAAGTAACCTGTTAGATAGATGATCTAATTTATAAACGATCTTGATTTCAGACTCGATCAAATTTTTAAATCTTTGCAGAAATTTTAGTACACTCACTCACTAACTACACATAAACTCTTGAAAACTATGAAATTTGACAGATTGTTCGATTTTAGCAGACATTAGCTGAGAACGGATTTTGCGACTCGAGAAGGTCTAAGGTTATCCGAATTGTTAATTTACTTGGAGAGGGTATCCGAATCCATTGCATCTAAATCAAGAAATGTTTCTCTATTTGAAAGGTACATTATTCCAGAAGGGTATAGACTATGTTACAATCTCGGAACACACTAAATCCGCCAGGAACGAGGGTGGGACAGAATCTTACTTTTAATATTGTGATAATTAAAATATAAACAATGGACCAACTTTCACTGTTGTAAGAAGCAATCAATTAAACGTATACTGCGATTTTAATTACACCGACAGTATTTAAACTAGTTAGAATGCCAGTTTCTGCTCTTGACTATTTTAATCGCAACTCCAATAAACAGAGTTTTACTGAATTTCATTTTGATGATGATGATTTAGCACTACACTCAGCCTGTACAACGACCGACCCATGTCCTATACAACCATCAGCCACTATACAACTGATATAGTTTATAGCAACTGGTACCTAAATAGTTATATCGGAGTAACCATGAATACACCGAGGAGCGCGTGGCCTAGGGGAGTGACACGCTCTGGGATTGGAAAAGACGGCCAGCCAACCGCAACCAGCTGACCACAATCGACCGACTTTTCAGCCTGTAGCCAATATTGGATAGTAGGGAAGACGGGTATCGCTGACAAGGATGAGCGTTGAAGCATGTTGTTCGGTGTTGAACGGGCGTTTAATACATTCGGCACCAAAATTAATAACTTTGCGTCTTGAAGTAGATATATTAGTCTTATTATCACGCTTTATATTTCTTTAAATATGTGTTGATACAGTAGACACAGAAACAGTGGAAATACCAGGTTTAACGTGATTAGCGTTGGCATCTTCTGTATCCTTCTTAGGCTTTCTCTTCGGCCCGAGAAGCAGCTTCTGTAGCTGACAAGCTGGTGCTTCCACGAAGAGGTACAGTGGTAGAGCACACAGGTATGTTGAGCTTACTATGCCGGCGTAAAGCATTATCTGGAAAGGATATCTTGATGATACAAAAAAAGTATATTGACTCCTAGGTCTGTGTTAGCGAAGAGGAAAAATTGGGGGATGCAGATCCACTAAAGAAGTATTTCACATGCGTAGCAAATTAAATTCTATGGCTTTTTCCTACTTCAATCGCAGATAATTGTCGCGTTGTGTATGTCCTTGATAGGAATAAATTTCAATCATCTGGATGTAACAGATAGGCATCTCATTATGTATAAGTGAATGAGACTTTGCCTCAAAGCAGAATCTGCAGGACTTAGTGTCTAATGCTAAATGGTGAAATTACTTACAGCAGTATAATCAGTAGCATAGAAAGATCTCCTCATCTGTCCGCCGTAGGTCCTCAGAATCGTCGCGTGTAGCAACATGGCACAGTATGACATTCTGCCCAAAGGCTGGAGAGGACCCCATTCTACTGAACCGACGTATATCTCTGAAATTGTGATTATTTCATTACAATGTGTCAATCGTATGAGTAGTAGAGCTCTTAGTGCAGAGTTCGTCCGGGGATGTACTACCACCTTACCCATTTCTGCCGTTAAGCAGTAGTGCACTTGTGTTTCTGTGTTTCGGTTACAAAGGTAAGGGGGCCGGTGAAATTACAGGCACATGAGACTAAACAACTTCACGTCTCAGGGTCGACAACGCATTGGCGATGCCCCTAGTGTTGCTAATGTCCATAGGCGGCGGTGACCACTTACCATCAGGTGGACCGTCCGCTTGTTTGTCGGCCCATAAAGTATTAAAAAAAAAAGTAAGTACGTGACATACAGTCACTGAAATCCTAAACGGGTTACGTATATACTTTTTTATTGTGTGATGTATGGACGGATTAACAGTTAGAGTTTTATGTTCATTTTTAGCGCGTTCAGTAGTTTAAGTTGTCTGAAAGATTTTGACAGGCCTCTCAGGTTAGCGACTCTGACTGCCAAGCCGAAGGGCGCGGGTTCATTCCCACCCAGGACAAACATTTGTGTGCTGAACATGTCTGTTTGTTCTGTGTCTGGGTGTAAATATCTATATGAGTATGTATTTAGAAAAAAAAAATATAGTATATGTAGTATATCAGCTATCTGGTTAGTTTGGGACCAGATGGCCGTGTGTAAGAGAATGTCCCAGGATATTTATTATTATTAATTTATATTATGAGGTGTCATTAGATTCAAGAAGAGACATGGAGAAAGAAAATGGCGTCAGCGAAAATTATTACTTACTACGCGCATTGTTGTTTTTTTTAAATATAATTTTGCGTGAGTATAAAATAATTGTAGACGCCAATAATTTTAAATGCACTACCATTCTTAAATATACATTGAGACTTAATATAATTTCTTGAATTAATTCAATCAAAATCAAAATTACTTCATAAGTATTCCTAAAAACAAAGCAAAAACAATTCAAATTTGATAACTCTAAAGTACATATTATTTCCACTTACTGTTGCATCTATAGAAATATCCAATTATGAATACACATATAGCTAGAGCGAAGAAGTTCTGGTTAAGAGCGTTGAAAACGGCCGCTTCGAAGGCAGATGCTTCACGGTGATGAAGGTCCCAGCCCATGAGGACCGTGCCCAAGGCTATGGGGATCGATGTTATGAAGAGGAGCCGCATAAGCTGAAAGAAAGAGTAATTTTATGAAATAACGGATCTGTAATCCGCACACGAAGATCTCAAAAGGAAAAAAAAACCCGATTTCGAAACATACTTCAAATCGGAAAAGAAGTTCCTGAGATTAGTGCGTTCAAGCAAACAAACAAACAAACTCTTCAGCTTTATAATTTTAGTATATACAGTAGAATCCGTTTATTATGACTCCGGCTATATTGACCAACCGCCTATTATGACGTAATTACACATCGAAGTTTGGTTTTCATATAAAATTTTCTGTAACAAACTCGGATATAATGACTTCGCTTACAGTGACATGTCGCTTATTATGACCCATTTTTTCCAAATTTTGTCCGTTTTTAGTGACCAACATGATTCTTCACACCTTCAGCAATGTTCGTTGATGTTTTGAATCTCAGTTGAACGTCGCGCATTGTTTTTGGTGATATCCTATGTAAAAAAAATGGCATCTCAACATCGTATAGTATCTTAGCAGCACCGGAAACGTGGGAAGATTATGTCGACATCGATAGCGCTCTCCTCACATCCGAAGAACCCACCGATGAAAATATCGTACAGAACATTAATGCTAAGGAACAACTCGAAAGTGATGGAGAAGAGGAAATCGAGGAAGAACCAACCTACCGAAGAAGAGGCATAGAATACTTAATAATTATATTCATGATTTGTTCAAATTGTTGTGAAAAATGCTTTGTATGGCGTCCGATCGATTAGTATGACGTGTTTGTCAATTCCCTTCTATGTCATTATAAACGGAGTCTACTGTATTAGATAAATAATAAATAATAATAAATAAATATTCTGGAACATTCTTTACACACGGCCATCTGGTCCCAAACTAAGCAGAGCTTGTACTATGGAAACCAGATAACTGATATACTATTTTTTTTTTTTTTTTTTTTTTTCTAAGATAATAAATATACTAGGCCATAATTTACACACGGCCACCCGATCTTGAGAGCTTGTACTGCTTGCGTTACATATATTTTATTTTAACCATAAACAAATATTTACAACCAGAGACAAAACAAACAGAAATGCTCATGAACAAATTTTAATGTTTGTCTTTAGTGAGAATCGAACACTTGACATATAGCTTGGTACTCAGAATATACAACCACAGCCCTAACTCCATTTCAAATGCTAGCTAATTTAACAAAGATCACTAATGACAAAAAGGGGAAATGTTTGGATACTTACCTAACTAAAAAGCAATAAACTATAGAAATAAACAAATTAGAGCTCTTGTTTGTACTACTTTAGAGTTCTACTTTAATTGTACATCCCGTTTGGTTCAACTAGGATTACATTATTTAGTTCAACTACCAACTTGTAAGAAAATCTGGAAGTTAAGTTCAGCTTTAGATAAGTAAAAGAACAAAACTGAAAACTCGTCTATACTGTATAGATCAAATGGATAAGAGTTCTACAGAGAGTTTGCTCATTTATTTGGAAGGGTAATATTATAAAATTATTCTGATATTTTATATACAAGAAGCTTCTACAGTTTTTATTATAGTGCAGAAGGATGAAGATAACTTACCAGAGAACTCCTCAAGTCCCATTTCTTAGCTTGGGCCTTATGATAGAAATAAGCAGTCAGTACACCAAGATGATAGCCAGCCCAATTGCCTTGAGCTGACACGTAGGCGTGGTAGAACGTTTCGTTGTAGCCGAATATATCTCTTATTGATCTGGGAATAGAATTTAAAATAAACAAGTTGTAATAATGTGGATGTTTTCATAGATTGGTGATATAAAGAATTTGGTTGAAGGTATTTACAGCAGATTAGAGGATCATTTTTTTTATACCACTTGGGCCGACATACAAGCGGACAGTCCACCATCGCCAATACGTTGTCGACCCTGAGACGTGAAATTGTAAAGTCTTATGTGCCTATAATTTCACCGGCCCCCTTACCTTTGTAACCGAAACACAGTCATACAAGTGCACTAATGCTTCACGGCAGAAATGGGTAAGGTAATAGTACTTCCCCGGACGAACTCTGCACTAAGAGCTCTAATACTCAAAAAACTTTAAATAAAGACTCAATAATACATCTTCTTATTTATGGATGTACGTCACTTTTTTATCGTATGCTGGCTATCTATAGTTTGGGTAATAGTAAGGAAAGTTAGGAATATATTGCAAATTATTGACTATAAGTCTTGAAGTTACAAAAAAACAAAATCTTTAAACTGTCAGTTAAGTTGAATACCGAAGTAAACTTGAATTCTAGGGATATAGCTCTAGATATCAGACGCTTAATAAATTCTGCAGGCAATTTAACAGATTCTGCATGATAGCTTCAATAAATCAGCTAATCAAATGTAGTCCCTACGACCTTTAGCATTAATTGCCCAGACTTGCAAGTACCTATTTTTAATTTTTCGTTAGGTTCTGGAGATTTGACCCCGATTGATTTTTAGATCTCGGAAATCCGGATTTCATTAAAATCACTAGAGCCTTCTAAAAGAACGTGATGTCATAAAATGATTGCTCGTAAAATTGGGAAAAAACAAAAGTGTCTTCGAAACTGCATTGTTTTTTTTAACTAGTTATTATTATTATTATAAAAGTATTCTATTATTATTCTTTTAGATCCACAGACTAAAACGCTTAAAAAATAGAAAACAATGAGAGGGGATAATCAATAACCAAATTGTGAGCTTATCTTTGTTAAAACCAATGTTATAAAGAATTAAAATAATGATGAATTTGACTTACTCTGGGAATATGCTGACTCTAATTGGCAACAGTTTCATCAGATAACTCTGCAGGAATGGAATAAGGAGGCTGATGATCATCACAACGGTTAGCACGGGGATCCCACTCTTCGGCCAGCGCCAGATGATGAGTAGTACTACCAACGTCATGAGGAACAGTTGGGTGTCCGTACCCAGGTACCTAAAATGAAAAAGTCGTTTGTTTGAATTTGCAAATTTTTGATCCCAACAGTCTGATTTGAAAATATATTTGAATATTTGCATTTGATAGCAAAATTCTTGAAGAGATTAAATGTATAGAGCGATATTTAAAATCACGCTGCGACCTTAGGAACAAACATAACCAATAAATAAATGAATATTCTAGGGCATTCTTTAACCACCTAACTGGAAATCGGATAACTGATATCCTACTTCTTTCTTAATACATACTTATACAGATATTTACACAAATGTGTACCATCCTCGACTGCATCGTCACTTTCCATCAGATGAGAAACAGACAAACGGGCTCAGGTTAAAAAAAAAAAGAAAAAATAGTTTGTCCTGGGTGGGTCTGAGTCGCTAATCAAGCCTGAGGCTATAATATAACGTATCAGAATCTTCAGAAAATTCCGAATAAAACACATCAGATACTAATGCTAAAACCAATCGTTTTAAAGAAAAGGAAACATATCCACTTATAGAAATTAGAGATGCGTAAACAATTACGAAGGAACGGAACCGCTGACGCAAACTGTTGGCAACAGTTGTAATTGCAACGTTTCGTGCAACTGCAATCATGCGTAAATAGAATGCTTGAAACTGGTTACAAATTTTAAGTCTTTGAGAAGGTTAAATCTCTTAAATAGCTTGTGATTTATATATCTTCCTATGTCTTCTATATCTATATATATATATAAATGAATCCCTATTTCCCTTGGTCACGGCATCACGCATGGACGGCTGGACCGATTTCGCTTCTTTTTTCGTTGTGTTTGTTATTGTCAGGAGAAGGTTAGTATGAATGAAAAAATTTATGAAAGTTGCGCGGAAAATTAAAAAAATTAAGAAAACTTAACGACTTTACCAGCGATTTTGACAATAGGTATAAACTTTTTTAATGTAACCTTGTTTGATATTATTGTCAGTCGTTTGACAGTTGCCGCGATTGTCTGAATGCGCTCTGCAAATCATGGGTCGGAATTATATTGATAAAATAATTATTTTATAATTTCTATATAATTAAGTACACATTTCACAGTCGATTTAATTGGAAGATTTTAATTCAATATTCACAATTAAGACAGGACAACGTCTGTCGGGTCAGCTAGTATAATATATATAAAAATTAATGTCTGTCTGTATGTCCTTTATATAATCGTAAACTATGTAATGGATTTTAATGCAGTTTTCAGCAATAGATAGAGTAATTCAAGAGGAAGGTTTATAACCAGGAAAGACGCAGGGCGCAGCTAGTGTAGTATAAAACAAAGTCACTTCCCGCTGTACGCTTAGACCTTTTAAACTACGCAACGGATTTTGATGCAGTTGTCATCAATGGACAGAATGATTCAAAATGAAGGTTTATTATGTATGCTTAAACTCCTCGGGAACGCGGGTGAAACCGCGGGGGAGAGCTGGTAGATTATAATAATTATTTAGAAGCGAAGGGTCTACAATAGATTAATGTTGAATCTAAATAGCCGAAATCTTGTATATTACATATTATTATTATTTTGTCATATCTAAATAGGAATATTTCTTTTAGCTAATACATGAACGTTGACAAATGTGCAGACGGTCCACCTGATGGTATGTGGTCACCGCCGCCTAAAGATTTACAATACCAAACCATCCAAAGTACATAGTTGACCGTGATATATGAAGTTTTAACTGTCAGGTGTCTGTAATTTCATCTAACAGCTAATGGTGAAAAATTAAATTGTTGGATTTCATACCACACAATTGGGCTACAAACCTAATTTCTTATCCTTAACCTAGTTCCTAACCTAAAAGATGAGTAGTATAGCTCGCAGTGCACAGTACGGCCGAGGAAGTACCTTTACCCATTTCCGCCGCCAAGCAGTAGGTAGTGCACTTGTATTGGAGGCCGGTGAAATTACAGACACATGAGACTTAACAACTTCACGTCTCAGGGTCGACAACGCATTAACGATGGCTCTGGTGTTGCAAATGTCAATAGGCAGCGGTGACCACTTACCATCGTAGACCGTCTGCTTGTTAGTAACATCAAATTTGGCAATTGAAAATCAAAAATAATAATAAATAAATATCCTTGGGACATTCTTTACACACGGCCACCTGATCTCAAACTAAGCAGAGCTTGTACTATGGAAACCAGATAACTGATATACAATTTTATTTTTTCTAAATACATACTTATGTAGATACTCGGATTACCCGCGGTTTCACCCGCGTTACCGAAGGATGTAACACTTTCCCGGCACAAAAAGTATCCTATGTTACTTCTAATACCTCCAAGAATATGTGAACAAAATTTCATGATGATCAGTTAAGTAGTTTTCGCGTTAAAGCGTAACATGCAAACTTACATTCACATTAATAATATTAGTAGGGATTTACACCCAGACACAGAATAAGCAGACATGTTCATGCACACAAATGTTGGTCTTGGGTAGGAATCGAACCCGCGTCCTTCGCCGTGGAAGTCAGGGTTTCGAGCCACCAAGCCATCTGGCCCGTCATTAATTTATTTGGTTGAATCATTGCGCTTTCAGTCAACATCAGTTTAGAGTTCGTCCGAGGAAGTACTACCACCTTACCCATTTTCGCCGTGAAGCAGTAGTGCAATTGTATTACTGTGTTTCGGTTAGAATGGTAAGGGGGCCGGTGAAATTACAGGCACATGAGACTTAACAACTTCACGTCTCAGGGTCGACAACGCATTGGCGATGCTCCTAGTGTTGCAAAGTCCATAGGCGGCGGTGACCACTTACCATCAGGTGGACCGTCTGCTTGTTTGTCGGCCCAAGTGGTACAAAAAAAACCCGTGGGATATTGTGTTTTCCCGATAAAAATCCCGGTTCAGTTTCAAGGAGCGAACCCCTTACAACCAACATATGAACCTATAGTGGTGAACCCGTACTCCTAGAGGTTAGTTCTTAAATACATATTGACATCGAGGTACAGAACAAATAGACATGTTCATGCACACAAATGTTTGTCCTGGGTAGTCAAATTATCTTGCCGCCACGTCAAACAACCCTTTAAAATGGATGTAGTTACAAAGGATTCTGTTCTTGCAATTTTGCTATGGCTATCTATATAAATAAATAAAATTGATGTGTATTTGTAATCTAAAAATTCAAAAGAGCAGCTTTTTTGTGCATATAAAAAAAACAATTTTATTTTTGCTCTGTCTTAGTGTTTATTCCAGCTCTTCTTCGAAACGGCTGGACAAATTTTTACGGGACTTTCACTGGCAGATAGGTGATGTTATAAGGAGTAACTAAGGGTATACGGTATGAAAGATTTTACTATACGAGTTGTCATTAGATTCGTTTTAATTGTGGGACTTACAGGTCAAAATTTAAGTATGGCGACAGCTCATCTTTTTTTTCGCACCGCGGTTTCCCTAGCGTTCATGAAAGATCTTATACACTCCAGAATAAATGTATTCTATGTGTTAATACATTCTAAAAAAAATATTCAGAAGCTCATTCGAGACCAACAGACAAAAATTCTAAAAAGGCGTATAAATGTCTGTTTGTTCTGTGTCTGGGTGTAAATATCTATACATATAAGTATGTATTTAAAAAGTAAAAAGTAGTATATGTAGTATATCAGTTACGTGGTAGCCATGCTACAAGCAGTACACTCTGCTTAATTTGGGATCAGGCAACCATGTGTGAAGAATGTCCTGGATAATTTATAAAAAAAAAATATATAACAGTTTTAACACAATTTAAGCCATTTATTTTGTATTCACAGACAATTTTATTTATAAGTAATAGCTGTCCCGCGTTCCCGAGGGATATCACATTTTCTCGGGATACAAATTAGCCTATATGTTGTTCCAGGATATGCTCTATCTATGTGCCAAGTTTCATCCACATCCGTTAAGTAGTTTTTGCGTGAATGAGTAACAAACATACTTACATATAAATCTTTCCTCTTTATAATATTAGTATAGATATAGACCGCTGGGAGTCCCCCATGTTGCAAAGATGGCTACGGCTTCATATCGTGTAATCAAAAGTGTAATGTTCTGTGTTGTGTAGTGTAAGTAATTAAATTAACATTAGTTTTTAAGTATATTGTTACTAACAAAAATATGGACATGGTCTGAAATAAATATGTATTATTATTACTATTATTATATGCATTTGGACTTTTCATATTTGATTTACGTGCATCTTAAATAAGTGGTAAGCTAATGTCCAAGTTACACAATACCGTATGTCATGCAATGTCAACATTCATAAAGACCTAAAACATACCAAGATGCCCTCTTTAACATCTATTACTCAATTGAGTAATTTTGTACCAAAACCAAGGTCTGTTTGTCGTGACAATGTTTGTGCAGCAAATAGGTATGATAATTATGCAAGATTTCGCGAAATGATAATAGCAGTTGCGAAACGACTGTGATATTTTATATTTGCTTTGGAATGACGTAGTATTTAGCGCGACCTAGACGTTTTTACTACAACCTGAAATACGATGTTGCGTTAATTTTATAAGTAATAAATAAATATCCTGGGACGTTCTTTACACTAGGTTATTAGTGTCTCGAGCACGAACATGTATCGTAAACGAATCGTCATCGTATCGTCATCGTATCGAGTGCGCAAAAATAATGCAATGGGAAATTCAACATCGCGCAACAACTGGTATGCGCGGATAGATGTTCCTGCTTAACCTCTGATCCCAAACTAAGCAGAGTTTGTATGGAAACCAGATAACTGATATGTACAAATAGACATGTTTATGCACACAAATGTTTGTATGTATGAACATGCATTCTGAGTGAGAAAATACTATGCTATTTGCATGAGCGACTAGTATTGTTTGATACGGCTATATCTCAATGTATACATTTTCAGACACTGCAAAATCGTGACATATAACCCCGGCCAATACAGTCATGATATTCTTATTTGACGGAGCAGTTGGCTTGGTGGTTAGAGACCCTGACTGCCAAACCGAAGGTCGCGGGTTCGATTCCCACTCAGGACAAACATTTGTGTACCTGAACATGTCTGTTTGTTCTGTGTCTGGGTGTAAATATCTTTATAAGTATGTATTTAAAAATTAGTATATATAGTATATCAGTTACCTGGTAGCCATACTATAAGCAGTACACTCTGCTTAACTTGGGATCAACCATATTGAAACCATGGAAAAATGTCTTGGGATATTTATTGGCGTTTATCTCGCAGCCTTATTATTATTACAAACTTTTATTTAACGTCACCTGTTAGTATGTTTGGAACAAATCTTGCATCTGAATTTTAGACCAGAGGCCTAACCATGATGATCTATCGTAAGTCTACCGTAATCGAATCGAGTGCGCCAAAAAGCTGGTTTGTATATAAAATAGAACACCGCGCATACTGTGAATTTGCGCGATGTTCTATTTCCCATTGCACTGTTTTTTGGTGCACTTGATATGATGACGATACGCTTACCTTATGGATGTTCGTGCTTGGGCCATTTTGAATAAGCAGAAATTTTGCACACTCATTTTTACACGCTTTATATTAGCTTCACCTGTATGTATGTATGTAACCGACCCCTTTCGATTTTGTCCTACTTTGAACGATCAGATTTAATTCAAACTTTGCACACCTGTCAAAGATCGATGACAATGCAATAATCCGATCAAAGCATCCGATTATCTTAATTAGATTCGCCAGGATTAATTAATTTCTTTCCGCATCCTTTGCATGCGAGTAAGAGAGATAGAGCTACTGCGCGAACTACGCGTGCGTGCAGTTCCAGACTTACTCTTTCGGGCACTCAAAATGCTTTTATTAAAAAATGAAAAATAATTTACATTGCACTGCTAGTATGGAGTGTAGAAGTAAAGGAGGACCATCTTGTATGGGGGATTAGTCGAAAAAGTGTCTAGTTTTCGAAATCTCACCGAAATAGCGCTAGTGTAGCCAGTGGAAATGATATGAACAGAGTGAAGTGTGCTGGGTTAGTTTCCGGTAATTCTTTAATACTATTTTCTATTTGCTATTTACAATTAATTGGGGTACTTAAAACACTGTATAATTTTATTCCATTCTCATGTTTATCTATTTATTATAACAATTAAAAAAAATGCGCTGTAACAAAACGGAAATGTTTCTTTTCTTTTTTATTAATTTTGTATCCTACTCTAATAATTTGTGGCACTCTATTTAAAATTATTCCAGTTACTACAGTAGCGCCACCTTAATTTGTTCCCTTTCAACTTAATACACTGAGATGGTCCTCCTTTACTTCTACACTCCATAACTGCTACCTAAAATCCAATATGGTGGACGTGATGAGATGGTCATTTATTAATTCATAAGTCACCTCTATGTCATGGTAAATACCCATGGGTCATAAGGTTTGCCAAACAGCGTACGTGACGTCAGTTTTATTTTATATTATGACTTGAAAATCATTTCAACTGAATTATAAAACATAGGAAATATTTTAATTACATTTTTTCAACTTTAATGAAAGGGAAGAAGATTTAAAAGTACTTTGATACAATGCTATTTTTTCATCATACCGACGGTTAAAAGGCGACTTGATTCAAGCGCCATTTTAAAAACTTTACAGGAGAGCTATTTAAAAATGTTAAAACCCAAAAACAGATACTGCATCTAAACTTCTTAACATTCCACATCGAAGCTGTTGAATATTAAAACTAAATGCAAGCATCAACTAATTTGTGCATGGGCCATCATCATAGTAATATCATTGAGGAAAATTTGACTTTCGTCAAAAATGGCGGTTGAGTCAAGTCGCCTTTTACCCGTCGAACAATGACCCACTCATTTACTTAGGTTACATCTCCAGTAAAAGTAAATATTTGCACTGATTTCGTACAAATCACATCAACGCTAATAATTTCCAATGTCTCTTACATAATAGGTAACGAATGAAACTACATAGCCTTCACCTAAATTGTTGGTTAAAGAAAAAAAGTACCTATCTACTGAGCCTTTGTGGTCATTATGAAATGACTCGACTAGTATTAGGATTTCTGCTTAGTCATTGAATCAATGATCATGTCTGTTTGTTCTGTGCCTGGGCGTGATATCTTTTTAATTATATTTAAAAAGGTTGTATATCAGTTATCTGGTCGCCTTACTACAAGCAGTGCACTCTGCAAAATGCAAGCATTTCCTAGGTACGTTTCATTCAAATCCGTTTTCCGTGAAGGAGTAATTATATATCGACCCATCATCGAAATCTTTCGCATCACTACATAGTATAAAAAAAAGTCGCTTCCCGCTCTGTCTGTCTCTATGTATACTTAAACTACGCAACGAATTTTGATGCGGTTTTTTAATAGATAGAGTGATTCGAGAGGAAGGATTTATGTATAAATCATGCATCATCACATTAAGAAAATGCGAGAATAAAAAAAAATATTATTAACAGCTCGTTTGATAGTTCACATATTACAGACTGTCGGAAAGCGGGCGAAGCCGGGGGGACAGCTATTTATAATAATAGTAGGTAAGTAAAAGACTTATGTTTGAACAATAGAAACACAATAGAAATGATTTTTTTTTATTACAGTCAAATATTTTTATTACTTATCAATCGCTTTTGAATAATAAATAAATAACCTGGGACATTCTTTTACACGCGGCTATCTGATTCCAAGCTATGTAGAGCTTGTAATATGGAAACCAGATAACTAGTTTTTGAAAACATATTTTTATAGTTATTTACATCCAGACACAGAACAAACACACATGTTCATGCATACAAATGTTTGTCCTAGGTGGGAATCGAACCCACGACCTGCGGCGTGGCAGTCAGGGTCTCTAACTACCAAGGCAACTGGTCCATCGAAAAGCATAGATTGTGATTATCATTATTTATTTTTGGTCACACAAAAAGGTTGCGAATCAAAATTTCAAAGAAAATTAGTTTCACTACAAAATATAACCATGGTGTGATTATGAGGTAGAATGTGGTAAAGACACTAAGCCTTTAAAATACTGGCTTTCCAGCACAGCTGGAATAGGAGCATGAAATACCCCAATGTAACGTGACGGGGCGTGACGATCTCTGTGAACACAAATTTCGCATTTATATGAAGAAAGATAAGCTCTTCTTTCCTACATACATGAAACTATCAGCTGCATCTTTCTGTGATGAAATAATTACACCATGTTTAGGTACTCTTAATTTATTTTTATTTTATTTAGAACGGGCTTGCATTTGGCCTTGGACAGACTGCAGAAGGAGTTATGACGAGACAAAATATGTAGCACGCTTACCCAGAAAATACTTATTTACTCTAGCCTTGAATATATCCAGGTTAATGGATTAGCTGAAGTGGCAGTGGGCTGGTCACATCTGCCGTAGAATCGATAACCGTTGGGGTAGACGTGTTCTAGAGACCACGGCTCTTTAAACGTAGTGTAGGGGGCCCTCCAGCTAGATGGAGCGATGATATACGCAAGCTGGCTGGCAGCGGTTGGAAACAAAGAGCTGAAGATCGAGCTCAGTGGTGTGCCATAAATGAGGCCTATGTCCAGCAGTGGACGGAGATAGGTTGGTGATCATGATGAAAGGTGTCGGGAAGTATTTACCCCAAAAGAGAGATCCATTCCTTACTGACCCCATTTATGAAGGTGAACTAGGGTCTTCAGCCGCATCAGCTATTTAGTAGATTGGTCAATATTCCAATATTATAGGAAATTTACATCAATAAATAATAAATAAATAAATATCCTCGGACATTCTTTACACACGGCCATCTGATCCCAAACTAAGCAGAGCTTGTACTATGAAACCAGATAACTTATATACTACATACACTACTTTTTTTTCTAAATACGTACTTACATTGATATTTACACCCAGACACAGGAAAAACAGACATGTCCATGCACACAAATGTTTGTCCTGGATGGGAATCGAACCCGCGACCTTCGACTTGGCAGTCAGATTCGTTAACCACCAAGCCAACTGGCCTGACAAATCAATGTTTTCAGACAAAATCAATATATGGAATTCTTGGGCTCAATAACTCAATTAACCTTCACTAGTTAATAAATAATTACTTATATTGTAAACCTTATCCGTAATTATTATATAATAATAAGGTAATACATACATCATGTTCTTGGAAGATTTAAATTTATTAGACAATTATAGTAATTTCGATTTTATTAGATAATTAAATTGATTAGTGCATTTAGTTTAATTTATCGCAAGATGATCGAGTATTTTGTAGCTAATCGCTTGGCTGCCATTTTGCTGTTTCACTTGATATCTAATTGCTTCCTACGCATTGTTTAGGTAACATGTTTTTTTTTTACATTTTCTACTGACTCTTAGTCCGTACTCTTTGAAGATTCTACAATAAATTATTTTAAGATTAATTTCATTAGTTTTTATAAATTAACATCTTTCTGCGCTTGCTCAGCTCGTTGTTTGCAAGTAATATGTTTGCAACCCTCAGCTTGAAAATGTATGGTGATAGTAACAACTAACTATTAGGTAGTCTGCTTGTCATCTTCTGTTATTGAAGTAATTTACGTTCCATCTTGCTGTAACTTGGCCCATAAATTTTAGTTTACTTATCATACTCAAGTTTTTTTGACCACGTTTACGTCCGCAATAAAATAGCCTACGTCAGTCTTGAATAATATACCCACACACACACACACACACACAAATCCTTACTCATTTACTCACACATTTATACACACTTACGCACCACATTGACTACTGTAATTAAAGGAAATGGGGGCCTGGAGCTCCAAAATACAGGCTCAGGCTTAGATTGGACTCCAGATCTCCTTTAAAATGCAATTTTTTCCCAATCTTCTTGTCAAATGTATTTTATCATTGCATGTAATTTGTGGTGATTAATAAAATAAATTATTATTATTATTACCTTTCACATGGTGAAATGTTTAAAATGGAAGCCTCCGCTAATATACAAAGTCACAAAATTTAACTTCCTTCCTTATAAAAATATATACTAAGCTAGCTATCGGGTCCAATTGTGAATTTAAAATATCTAGTGAACTAATCATTTTTTTCCAATATCAGTCCAGCCTTTAGGAGGAGTTCAAACTTACACACGTATAGAAAAACTATATAGAAAGATTTTCCATTTTTTACCACTCGACACCACCCTTTTGGTGTAAACTTGACTTGCACTTGCATGCACTTGGTCATCAGTTTTCTCTTCGGTAGTTTCTTACGACACCCTACAGATGAGTAGACCTGTTAGTATAAGTAAACGGATTTCAACTTACCAAGCCTGTGGTAAACAGAGATGCTCAAACGGGAACAGGTTCGGCATTAGGATTACCAGCTGCCACCAGTTACTCCTGCACATGTCTCTCTCTCTCCTGACAACTGCATCCCACATGGGTCCAGAACCCAAGTGGGGTACCCAGGTCATAGCTAGACCCATCACCACCAGGACTGCTGGCATTAATCTGGAATTGCATTTTTATTAGAAGCTTTTTTTTTTGGTGCAGCTTGCAGCTGAATTTTAAGCTATTCTGTCAGATTGTCCAAAAAGGTTGCACATATAGTTTTGATAGCATTGCGCGATTAGCTAAGTGACGTCATTCTAAATCCAATATGGTGGACGTGACATTAAGTTAGCATAATGTCACACATCTGAGTCGTGGGTATCTAATGAAAAGGTTTGCCAAGCAGATTATGTGACGTCAATTGTATTTATGTGATTGCTTATAAAACATGTTTAAAAAGGTTATTTTGGTACTGAATAAATAATAAATATTCGGGTGCATATCATACATTCTACAGGGACCGGAGACTACTAATTTCAAAATTCTAAACTGTAAAATTTACTGTGTCTAGCTAATAATAAACATTTATTATAAGTATTCGTTAAACTCAAATGTAAAAAAGAAAATGTATTATAATTATTTTAATAGAAAATTAAATTTGGTTTGCAATAACAAAGGAATAATTTTACATCGAAAAGGTTTTTTAATCTTTCGCGGACCATATTTTAGCTCTTGCGTGGTGGTTCACGGACCATCGGTTGGGAACCAGAAGACTAGACACTAGAGACTAGATAAACAATTACAGATAAATTAGAGATAACATACCTGCACCATCTATTGACAAGTGCCATGGGGATAGTCTTCAAGGTAAACGGATGGGTTTCAGCGTAGATAAGCATCTTGTAAGCCATGAGGAACCCTCCCATCACGAAGAATATCTGGACGATGATACGGGCGTTGAAGAGAAGGGATTTGAAGAAATCGCTGTAAGACTGAAACAAGGTGATACTATTGTTGTTATTTCATATCATATAAAATAATCATAGATTCATTCTGGTCTAAACAAATTTAGCCAAAACGATCGACACGCAAAAAAAAAAAAAAAATAGATTCATGGTGTCCTCACTTGTCCTCAGTTGTCATCACTAACGATAAAAACAGTCTTATTTTATTGTATGAGTTATAATATTATAGTGTAGTCGCAGTGTTTTTGCCGCAGAGTTGAGCCGTCCTTACTTTATAACGCTTACCGATAAAACAGACTTGGATGAAAGAAGAACATGTAGAACATGGAGAAGTAGTAACTTCAAATGCTCTGACAAGAGTCATGGCTCACATTTTATAAAAAGTTTGTTATACACAAGCCTATTGCAATATTAGCAATACAGAGTAAAAATAACTTTGTTTACAAATACGGTACTTTTATCTTCTAGAAACATTGATCCATCAAAACCGTGGATAAAAATCTAGCTATAAACATACTTTGAAGGTCAGAGCATAAAAATCATCCTTAAGACTTCACACACCGATTGCGTTGAGATCACTCTTGCGGGACAAACCTTTAAATACAAAATCTTATTTTCAACAGAATAATAGTTGAGTTTTATTCTAGCTCTTTGTAGTAAAAGCAACCTTCCAAACCAGAGTTAGAGTCTGACCATTCAATATCCTATCTTCTGTGAAAACGGGCCTATTACATCTCGACAACTTTAGACCATATCGTGTTACCAAGGATAGCCAATTAGGGTACCTGTCTGCAAGGAATAGGCACGTAACAAAGCTAATTTGCGACTGAATACTGCAACAATTACATTAACTGGCAGTTAAAATGTCTCGGCACAACGTGAATGTACGTAACTTACATAAACCGCAATAGTTTTATTTAATGAACCATCTGGCTACTGGAAGGTGCATGGAACAAAGTGGCTATTTGCTGTTCAAAGTACAAGTCTATATTACATCCGTAACGTGGAAGTGTAAATCGTAACCCTACTAATATTATAAATGCGAATGTTTGTATGTTTGTTACTCTTTCACGCTGAGAAACCGCGGAGGATAGCTATAAATATTATAAATGCGAATCTTTTTGAGAATGCGTGGGTGTTTGTTACTCTTTTCCGAGGAAACTCCTGTATAGATTTAGCTTAAACTTGGCATAAAGACAGCTTATATCCTGGAATAACATAAGGGCTTCTTTTTATTCCGGAAGAATGTGACATCTCTCAGGAAGGAGAAACACCGCGGGCAGGACTAAAACCGCGGCGGACAGTTAGTTTAAAATAAAAAGGATGCATAATAAGAGATTATTTATCTTGGAATACCAGCAAAAATGACAAGCACATGTGACTTCACAACTTCACGTCTCAGGGTCGACAATGCAATGGCTCTGGTATTGCATCCATGGGCTGCGGTGCCCACTTACTATCATGTGGACCGTCTGTTTGTTTGTTGAGCTTTAATGAATAAAAAAATATGGAGAGGATTCAGAGCTTGAACTAAGGTTAACCTACATAAATATCCTCAGGACATTCTTCACACATGGTTACCTGATCCCAAATTAAGCAGAGTGTACTGCTTATACTATGGTTACCAGGTAACTGATATACTGCTTTTTAAATACATACTTTTTTAGATATTTACACCCAGACACAGAACGAACCGACATGTTCATGCACACAAATGTTTGTCCTGCGGTTTGGCAGTCAGGGTCTCTAACCAACAAGCCAACTGACCAATCAACTACTACGGCTACATACTAATAAAGTTTTTGTTGAGCTTGCCATAAAAATGGATAAAAGCCTTTGATTGGTGGAATCTAATCACAATAATTTTGCGTTCCGACCCGCGATTAAGCAGATAGCTTTTATTATTGGAAATACAGTTAACATATTCAATAACCAACATGTATCGAAGTATCGAACTGATAAATAAAGCAAACACAAACATTGGCCGTGTTCCAATGTTGCGATAGAGGTTCATTTACTTCACAAATGTTTGTTTACATAGTAGAGTCTGTCCCACATATAGTGAGTTTTGTTTTATTCATCACGTACGAATCCTATCTTGAGTCAATTCTTAGTTTGGAAGGTTTATTATTTACGTATCAGCTTTCGCGCTGCGGTTTGACCCGCGTTCCCGGGATCCAACGTTTTCCCGGGGATCTTGTATTTTCCCCGGGGATCTCATGTTTTCCCGGGATAAAAATAGTAACCTAACGGGCCAGTTGGCTTGGTGGTTAGAGACCCTGGTTGCCATAGGTCAGGGATTGGTTTCCCACCCGGGACAAACATTTGTATGCATGAGAGAACAGACATGTCTGTTTGCTCTGTGCCTGAGTGAGTCTATAAAAAGAATAATTATATTTAAATAATAATAAATAAATATCCTAGGACATTCTTTACACACGGCCATGGGATCCTAAGCTAAGAAGAGCTTGTACTATGGAAACCAGATAACTGATATACAACTTTAAATACGTACTTATATAGATATTTACATCCATATAAAATGTCCGATATCTGATTAGGTAGTACTAACTCTACTTAGTTTTGGATCCTGAGGCCTAAGCACGACCACCTATCGTGTAGCGTCATCGTATCGAGTGCGAGAAACAGCTGGTTTGTTTGAAAAATTTTACACCGCGCATACCGTGACGTTGCGTGATGTTCATTTTCCCATAGCGTTGGTTTTTGGCGAACTCAATACGATATGCTTACGGTAATGTTCGTGCTCAGTGCACAGATAACCGAATGTAAAGTATGACCCAAGATATTTATTTAACAATGTCATCAAACAGTGAAATAAACAATTAGTTTCGCACTTAATGTAGACATTAGATAAGAACGTGATTGCAAAACTTTGTTTTTAGGGTTCCCTACCCAAAGAGTGACAATAGAACCTTATTACTATGGCTTCGCTGTCCATCTGTCCGGCTATCACAGGCCTGTATATTTGGAAGCATAAGGTAGACAATTTTTACAGAGTGAGTACTACTATGGCCGCTATAACAACAAATATGTAATTTTTTTTTTAAATAATAATTTTTATTTCATCAGCCAGATACAAATATAAAATGTATTATATAATATGTGACAATTACATTGAGACAGGCTATAAAACTATATGTTCAAAATCGATTTGCCTCTGACTCTCAAACTAGGTTACCTGTATTTTGAGTCACCATATTGTGGTTCCTCGCTTGGACTGCAATATAAAGTTTATTAATATAATAAATATAAACATATGAATGCTAGATTCTATTGATAAAGAATGATAATATGAAGTTATAGGTTAGAAATTACAGGCACATAAGACTTAATAACTTCACGACTCAGGGTCGACAACGCATTGGTGATGCCTCTGGAGTTGCAAATGTCCATAAGTGGCGGTGACCACTTACCATCAGTTGGTCTGCTTGCATTTTTTTTTATACCACATGGGCCGACATACAAGCCGAAAGTCCACCTGATGGTAAGTGATCACAGCCGTCTATGGACATTTGCAACACTAAGGGCATCTGCCAATGCGTTGTCGACCCTGAGACGTGAAGTTGTTAAGTTTCATGTGCCTGTAATTTCACCGGCGCCCTTACCTTTCTAACCGAAACACAGTAATACAAGTGCACTACTGCTTCACTGAAGAAATGGGTAAGGTGGTAGTACTTCCCCAGACGAACTCTGCACTAAGAGCTCTACTACTCGAAAAATTACATGTCAGCCCATGTGGTATAAAAAAATAGTAAAAAATCTGGGTGTGTCGTTAGGCCACGATAGAAAATTTTGTACTACAGGGAAACAATTTTAATTATTCATCAATCACTTTTGAATAGCATAGATTGTGTTTATCATTTATTTTTCGTCACACAAAAAGGTTGCGGATCTGAATTTCAAAGGTCCCATAAGAGGGGGTTTTCTAGAAACGTTGTTTTTAGGTTTCTGTTTATTATTTTACGGCGGTACAGAACCCTTTGTGTGCGAGTCCGACTGGCACTTGGCCGCTTTTTACGTTTTATAGTACGGTACAGTCGCCATGTAAACTGACCTATGATGTCGAAATATACTCGTAATAGTGTAGATATTAGATGGAGACATAAAACAAAAAGTTTGCGTTCTCTTGAGTAACTTAAGTTTGCGTTCTCTTGAGTAACTTAAGATATTTTATGGTTAGGTTAAAAATCTAAACTATTCCAAAGCTATTTTAGTTATTTGTTATTCAGGAGTGCAAAGTTGCTTTTTAAGCGCGTGCTCGAGCGCAGCAAGTGATTCAAAAATTTTAATCCTGAGCATTAGCGAGAGAATCAAAAGAGCACGAGGTGATAAATCTTTGCTCTCGAGTGCAACACGTAACTTTTCATCCCACCTCGGCTAGGAAATTACTAAATGTAAAGAAAAAGAAAATGGCACGCACAAAGCAAATTAAAAAAAAAGTCCACCAAGAAAGTTCCATGTCTGAGTTTTTAACAAATAAATAAAGGTTGTATGATAATTTCGGCACCATGGAGGTAGAAGTAAATAGGTTTAACGATGTTTTGAATGCACAATTTTATGATATCAGACATTTTATTTTATAATATTACTGCCTACTGCCCCTTGGATTCACCTGCGTTCTCTAGTAATCTAATGTATCGCGGAATAACATATCCTATGTAACTCGGTAATAGTGTACCTTTCTATCAATGAAAGAATTATTGAAAACAGAAGAGTAGTTTCGGAGATTACCTCCTACACTTATACTTACAAACTTTACCTGTTAACAATATAAATGTATATAGACTAAAAACCCCCGCGGCTTTGCCAGAGTTTGATAATATTAATATAGACATACTAGCTGTCCCCCGCGGTTTTACCCGCGTTTATCGATATCATATATAGCCTATAACCATAATTAAAAAACTGATTTTTATGAATGACTAGCTGACCCGACAGAAGTCGTCCTGTCTTAACAATGAATGTTGTATTTCAATCTTCCGATTTAATCGACTGTGAAATGTGCAATAAGAAATCATAAATTATTTGATCTATCAATATAATTCCGACCCATGCCTCTATTTTAAACGATATTTGCAGCGCGCATTCTGTCAATCGCTCCAACTATCAAACGACTGACAACAATAAAAGTTTTTATTGCTAAAAGTGCTAGTAAAGTCGGTAATTTTTCTTAATTTTTTTAATTTTCCGCGCAACTTTCTTAATTTTTTCTTTCATAAGAACCTTCTCCTGACAATAACAAACATAACAAAAAAAGAATTAGCGAAATCTGTCCAGCCGTCCATGCGTGATGCCGTGACCAAGGGAAATAGGGATTAATTTTTATATATATAGAAAAAAGTAGACTATTATTAGATAATATAGGCACGTAGGCCTTTCTGTTAAATAATCTGGTTCCCTGAAATGACAGCTTACTAGGGTCGTTGGCTTTGATAATTAATTATATTTTTACGGGGTTTTTTGTAACACGTTGAATATACCTACATATATATTATATTTCAAAATTATATTGAAAACCGCACCAAAATCAAGCATAATAAAAAAAACATAGAAAAGCATACAGACAGACAGAATAAAAACATAGTATCATACAATTTAGAAATTTAAATCTGCATTTGAATACAGCATAAAGTATATTTAGAAACTGTCAAAACTTTTAAACCGGTACTTGACGATACGTTGCGGTTACGCGAGGTCATTGACATTGTAGGTCAGGGTCCGACCGTACGGTGCGCGAGTGCAATTCTGTTTATATTGGTAGTTTTAAGGGAATAAAAAAAAGTGAATTAAAGTTGAACGAACGCAGTCATTATAATTTTATATTAGCCAGTTGGCTTGGTGGTTAGCGCTCTGACTGCCAAACCAAAGGTCGCGGGTTCGATTCCCACCCAGGACAAACATTTGTGTGCATGAACATGTCTGTTTGTTCTGTGTCTGGTTGTAAATATCTATTTATGTATGTATTTAGAAAAAAAAATGTAGTATATGTAGTATATCAGTTATCTGGTTTCCATAGTACAAGCTCTGCTTAGTTTGGGATCAGATGGCCGTGTGTAAAGAATTTCCCGAGATATTAATTTATTTATTATTTATTTATTTATAATTGACGTTTGGCCTTCATAAAAGCCCTTATTCGAGACAGATGACGGCGTCAATGTTTATTTTATTTATTAAAGAAAATCAGAGTTATAAAGATTAATGTAACAAAATTAAACCAACATGTAGGTAATTTTATTTTAATATGAAATTGTTTGTAACTGGCAACTGGAAGTTGTAGAACTAGAAATTTTGTGTTGAACTTATTTAAAATAACAATTAATGAATATCCTAGGATTTCTTTTCCTCTCGACCATCGGATGCCAAAATAAGCAGAGTGGAGGAAGTCAGATAGCTGTTATACCATACCATTTTTTTCATCAAAATACATACATAGGTATTTACACACGTACACCGAACAAAGAGACAAGTTCATGCACATAAAAAAATGGTCTCTGAAGTGACAATCAGGTTCTCTAGCCACCAAGTCAACTGGCTGGTTTATAATGTTATATACTTTTATTATAATCAGTACCTGGATGGCCGAGAATTGCTCGGGATTTCTTTACTAACGTGACTTCTACCGTATTCTCTTTTTAAAAGCACTGACATATATACCTAGATACGAATTAGATGCGATAATAGTATCTATAGTATATTCCAATAACAGTATTTTTCATAAAAGATGTTACTTGAAAACCTTACCTTCAAAGGACATTATAGCAGTTTTCATTGCCTAAAAACTCAAATAAAATGTCGATCAGCTAGATCGATTTAACGCCCCCGGAACCCCCTGCATTCTAAATTTCATGAAAATCGTTGGAACCGTTTCCAAGATCCAAATTATATATATAATATGTATATACAAGAATTGCTCGTTTAAGGGTATTAGATATGGAAATCTTATTTAAGACGTCATCAGAATTTTGATCTAGCCCTGTTTCTTTAATAATGTGCAATGAGCAGTGACTATTACTACAACCTAAACTCATCTGAAGGGTAGCCTAAGACCACTAAAGAATATACCGATGGCCGCGATGTACACTTTGAATCAAATAGGAGACGAAACCATTCCCAATGACTAAAATGAATCCCGTAAAATTCTCTCACATCTCTTGCTTGACAGAAAACATACATATAGAGAACAGAACGAGAAAAAGATAAACAAATCTTCAAATCAACCAACGGAGAGAATTTAATTGACAAAATCAACACTGAACAGTTGAAAGCTTCTCAAAAGACACACATTTTCGAAAATTAAATTCTATCACAACTAACGAAGAATCAAAACAAAATGATTAATAATCCATTAGATTTCATCTAGCAAAGCGAAGTTTTAAGAACACACGTAACATTTCCCTACAATGTAAATAACACCAGTCTCTCAGGTAAGTAATACGTTTAGCTAACAAGAAAACTTAATCCACATTCTAGCAACTTAAACTTAGTTAAGCAACACACATTTCTTACTTAAGAACCATCTAGTAAAGTGCTGATGCAATGTAAGTTTTAAATGTGAAGTAATATAATTCTATAGTTATTTCAGATTGTTTTATTTTTAGAACGAGTTATTGTTTTGTATGAATTCTAAGAGTCATTAACCTGAGAAGACCTTACTTCTGTCTCGCTTCCTCTTCGATTTATCCTAACTTAATATTATAAATGCAAAAGTATGAGTTACGTCTGTCTGTCTCGCTTTCACGCGAAAACTACTTAACCGATCATCATGAAACTTTGTACACATATTCTTAGAGTTATTAGAAGTAGCATAGGATAATTTTTGTGCCGAGAAAATGTTACATCAATACAATCAATACAATGTTATGGCATACCTGCTAGCTTTCGTCTCGCGGTTTTACCTGCGTCCTCGAAGGATTTTATGTAACCCGGTATCATAACATATCCTATATTATTCCTGTGTAAAATAGGTTTCTAATAGTGGAAGATGTAGTAGTGTAGATTGAAAGCCTCCATAATCTCATCAATTTTACACATTTTGTTTTTACCCATAAGTACTAGAATGGCTTATGTGGTAACCACAATTATTTTACCACTCATTCTGTTCAGTAATCTTTTTCTATATGATATGTATATATAAGGAAAATAGGGTTCCTTTGACGCACCATCACCTCAGAAGTACTGAACATATCGGGATGGGACTGCTACCATATGACGCGGTTACTTGCATGTTAATGCAACATCAAATAATTGACAGGCTAATTGGTTTGGTGGTTAGCGACCCTAACTGCCAAGTCGAAGGTCGCGGGTTCGATTCCTACCCAGGACAAACATTTGTGTGCATGAACATGTCTGTTTGTTCTGTGTCTGGGTGTAAATATTTATGTATGTGTTTAGAAAAATAAAAAGTAGTATATGTAGTATATCAGTTATCTGGTTTCTATAGTACAAGCTCTGCTTAGTTGGGATCAGATGGCCGTGTGTAAAGAATGTCCTAGGATATTTATTATTTATCCTAGGATCTTTATTAATAGTTTTCGCATCGCACGCGATGTAAAGGATAGTTTTTTTTTTATTTTTTTTTTAATTAGGAATGGGTTGCGTTTGGCCTTTGACTGACCCCAGAAGGAGTTATGACGAGGCCGAGGATGTAGCACGCTTACCCAGAAAATACCTATTCACTCTACCCTTGAATAAATCCAGGTTAAAGCTGTCAGGAAACACTGACCCCGGAAGAGAGTTCCATTGCTTTAGCCTCACAACGCTGAAAGAATTTTTTAAATCGCTCCAATAGTTTTTGTTTATTCGTTACACACAAAAATACAAATCTTTCCTCTTTATAATATTAGTGTAGATATTCATCTGACAAAAAATGGATAACTAGTCCATGAATAACAAATAAGGTATTGACGTAACAAATTAAAATTATTTAATGTATTTGGTAACGATACGGATATTTGCATTATGTGATGCACATTTGTGAAAGCTGCATCATTTTGTGATTCATGGCTCATTGGTACATAGAACTGTGTTTGATTTTAATAAATTAAATAAATATCCTGGGACATTCTTTACACACGGCCATCTGATCTCAAACTAAGCAGAGCTTGCACTATGGTAACCAGATAGCTGATGACATATACTACTTTTTAAATACATATTTATATAGATATTTTCATCTAACAACACATATACATATTCATGCACACAAATGTGTGTCCTGCGTGGGAATCGAACCCACGACTTGCGGCCTGGCAGTCAGGGTCTAACCACGAAGCAAACTGGCCTATCGAGTTATCCAATAGCCTTTATTTTTATATGGTTATGTAGACATGATATTTAGATCGACATCAATGATTTATGAACTACTTAAAACGGCTGGACCGATTAGGATTATTTTTAAAGTGCCATAATACATTTTTAGGATAAGAAAAATTGGAAACGACGCCCTGTAAATTGAAAAATTTAGGACAATGTTTCGGGTTATTAAAGGTTTAATAAATAACTATCCAGAGACATATCTTTGACGGCTTTCTGATCCCAAACTAAAAGGAGCAAATTTTAAATGAATTTATGCGCAACACCTTGTCACCAGGCAAGGTTCTCTTACGTGTTTCCTTAGTAAACAAAAGAGACAGAATAAAAGCCGCGCTCATTCATCTTCCAGATAATCATTTATCTAACGGAATTACACCCCAGAGGTTCGTCTAGACATGTGATGCAATGCACTATTACAAATTGCGATAATTAAAATTCTATTTATGCAAATCGATTGCATTTGCCAAGCCTTGGTGTTATTCTAATAAGTTGCAGTGGTTTTATATACATAATGCATTTTTAGACCAGCTTTCTAATATGATCTAATAATCAGCTCGCTTAACATTAGCATTGTTGCTCCGTCTATAAAAAGCCGTTCCACCTATTCTAATAAATAATAATATGTATAAAAAAAATTTTTACCACTTGGGCCGACAAACAAGCAGACGGTCCACCTGATGGTAAGTAGTCACCGCCGCCTATGGACATTTGCAAAACTAGGGACATCGCCAATGCGTTGTCGACCCTGAGACGTGAAGTTGTTAAGTCTCATGTGCCTGTAATTTCACCGGCCCCCTTACCTTTCTAACCGAAAAACAGTAATACAAGTGCACTACTGTTTCACGGCAGAAATGGGTACGGTGGTAGTACTTCCCCGGACGAACTCTTTACTACTCTAAAAATATCCTGGGACATTCTTTACACACGGTGATCTGATCCCAAACTAAGCAGAGCTTGTACTATGGAAACCAGATAACATATATATTTTTTTCATCATAATACATAGATATTTTCACCCAAACACCGAAAAAAACAGACATGTTCATGCACACAAATGTTTGTCCTAGGTGGGAGTTGAATTCGCGACCTGCGGCGTGGCAGTCTGTGCCTCTAACTACCAAGCCAACTGGCCCAGATTCGCTCTAACCTCCATTCTCTTTAAGAATAAAATTTCGTCACCTCTCTGTCATGTCCCCGTATCCCTTCTGGCCATTCATTGCATTACATACGTACTACAAGAGATATGTCAGAAATTTTACGGCCTGTCTGAAGCCAATCCATCTTTATTTGAGTATCTGGTACAAGGTATAAATGTTCAATGGTAATAAATAAAAAGAACTTCGAGATACCTCTATTCCATTTTTTAAGACCTATCTAAAGATACTTACTTTATTTCTTTCTTCGTTCATACATGAATGAATTAATACACAATAATAATAAATATCCTGGGCCATTCGTTACACGCGGCCATCTGATCCCAAACTAAGCAGAGCTTGTACTATGGAAACCAGATAACTGATATACTACATATACTACTTTTTGGCTGTCAGAGCGTTAACGACCAAGCCAACTGGCCTGTCAATCTTATTATTTATATATTATCCAGATATTTTGTTTCCCATAGTTTTAATACCATTACCTAACCCAGTTTAACTTCTGACGAAAATAGGGGTGTTATTTATGTTTTAACTACTGTACATAGCGGTTTGTAGAACTGTACAAACCACCTGTCAAATTTCATCAAAATTGTGTCATTGGAAAGAAATGAAATACATTTTATTCAAATAAGCCTTCACAGGCACTTATGAATGGTCAGACTCTAATTAACTATACTCATTGTTCGTGTAATGGTGTAAAAAGGATCAGAAGCTAACAACTAGACCATTTAAAAAATAATAATTTAGTTTCAAGTAAAATGACTGTGGCAGACGGACAGCCCAAAATTATGCTGTAGTTTAAAACACTAAAAATGAACGAAAATCTTGCCATTAATACAATATGTAAAGAACATGCAAAGTATCATCAACGTATCATCTTTTAAACGATTGAAGAATTTACTTTCCAATAGCTATGTTTAAAGAAACTGCAATGGATCTTGGCAACCGTTAGATCTCAACTCTTTTGTCGTTGTTTGCAACGTATTCCGTTTCCACATTGATGTATTTAGAAAAAGTAGTAAATTAGTACCTATCTGGATTCCATAGTACAGGCTCTGCTTAGTTTGGGGTTAGATGGCCGTATGCAAGAATCTCTCTGGATATTCATTATTGTTTTTGTTGGGATTAATTAAACTGTAACGTATGCAATAAATATTACCAGCTAACAATTTAAATTTTTAAGTTCATAATTATCGATTGTTTTGTTTAGGTACAAGAATGTTTGTTAACTCATATCTAACTGAGTGACTAAGTATTTACAACGCAGCTAAAGGCTGGCCATTCACTTTTAAGACCAGTAACAATCTCATAAGTCACTGTTAAAAAACGATAGCTTGAAATGCTTGCAGATAAAACCACTTCTTAGTTACCTAATAGTGTAGTTATAGGATCCAGTACCGGTGTACTCAGTCCCGGTGGAATCAGTGTACGTTTCCGTAGATACGATACTCAATTTAAAACTTTATTTCCAGTAGCGGTAAATTTATTTTCATTTAGTTTTTGAATTAAGCTTTAAAACTAAATGGTATTTGTAGTTGCTGACTCATACAGATATCGTTTAGGACCTTAAAATTAAGAAAACATAACAGCACTTACATTTTCAATAAACTCCGGATTGGCAGTGTATCCGTAACCGATGAAGATCATGGAATGGAGACCAAGTATCATTACCATGGTGTAGAATCTACAACAAAATTACAAGCAAATAATGTAAAAAATGACAGACATGAAGTAGAAATAGCAATGGAAAGAACACTCGAAACCTAATTATTGACAATTAGCTGTAATAGATTTAGATGAAATTAAGGAAACGTAAATAAACTAATACGCTCTAGAAACCAATCCATGCACAATTTCATTAATCTACTGATTTTCGGAGTTACTATTGCCCATAATAACAGTCATCCAATAAAAGCTATACAGCGCCTTATGTCAATGATAAAGAAAAGAATTGATCCTTCACCTTAGCGCCTGGAAGCATTTGAAGAGTCCTCCTTCAGAACTGCCTCCATGTTTTAAAGCTTTCCAATTCTTCTGAACGCAGAAAGCCAACATGAATCTATTATCTGTGAAGAAATTGTCCATGCTATATTGTTTTAAAAATGAAGGACACGCCAAATATATTCGGATAATAACAAAAAATCTACTTCTAATAACCCTACAAGCACCAAAATGTTAAAATTATTCCAAATCAAACTAATTAACCTAACCTACACTTAAACTTTAATAAAATTTATCAGTTTTTGGAAACTGCCAAACCAAGTATTTTTTGAAGTCGGTTTAAAAGTGTTTTTTTTTTGCGAAAAAATCAGTACAATACAGAAGAACTTTAGTAACATGATCAATCATTATTGGTACCTTCTCCCTTCTCAGTAGGCCACAAGAAGTAGTAAGCAGAACATCCCAGATTGACAAGAAGCAGCATCAGAATCAGAGCTCCTATGACGTAGTCCACGACATCTGGTGGGATGTAGTCATCTTGGGTCTTACAGTAGCGAACTGATAGCGACTCCACCTGGTAACAATGAATATTTTAGTACTGGTCTTACCAATTTTGTCGTCTTTGACCGATTCGAGGTTAGTTTGAAAGCAGCGGCCATTGTTCTTGCAGAAAGGTCTCAGTGCTGAGATCTTTATTTCAGGATATTTGAAGCCTCAATCTGATCTGAATTTGAACATCCACTGAGAATTTTCGGCGTCTTTCATTATGTCTGACATTATTTATTTAATTATTGGCTTACCAACTAAATACACACTTAATATCATCTTATAATGCTATTACAGTTACTTTTCTCGCATGCATCTAAATTAAAGGAAAGCACAGCATTGAATTTTTGTTAAAGTACGAACTTATACATTAAACAGTTGATAGGTATACTATAACTCAGACATTTGCTTGGAAAACGCTCTATGAAAGAAAATGAAAATAAATTGTTACGTTTTATGAAATATGGCAGTTTTAAATGAGCCCAAACTATCTCCAAAGGTATCCAACTCATAGGCTATCATATATTGTAAAAAACATCAGTACTTCATCCAAGTATCCAACGCAAGAACTTCGGTATCTAGGTGACCTTTATACTAAATATTTATAGCTTGTTAATTCTTTTGTTGTCTAGCTTTAAAATGGTACTTTGAACTCATTATTAAACCTTAAGCTTGATCACAAGCCTTCAATTTCATTGTAGATACTAAACTATCCACTAATGAAGCGACAATATTAGACTTAGCTTAGGAATAGTAGTATTAAAGGACATTGAGGTAATGTTTATTCCTTGATCTCCTCAACAAACCTCAAAATCTTTCTCCTGATCCAATATCCCCTAACTCAATTTTTTTATTGAGTTGACTTTGTTGACTGTCATTTTTTAATGCATGCAGTCATATAAAAATAAATGATCAAACACTAACCAGTGTATTGAACATCCAAAAATATACGAAAACATTAAACAAGATCAAAATTAAATCATTAATGTGATTTTCAGTACCGATCTAATCATAAAGAGTATGTTAGTTGATGCTGTACAATTATGACGTCACAACTTGCTATTTCATACAAAACTCCATTCATTCGATCGTTTTGACATTTCATAAAGAATTGCTGATTTGACATGTCAGGACACATCCCTATTAGAATACCTGTATGTTTTTATGTAAGGAAATTAAATCGAACTCCAACCTGTAATCCATATCCCTGATGTATGGAAGCATTGAAACACTCCTTCAGAGTCATGGCGGTAGACTCGGTCACGTTGGCGTGGGTGCGGTTCAGACCACATTGTTTGGAGCCGCACACGCCTCGATGCAACTTCGAATGCATGTAGTTCTTGTATGACAGTGAGGAGAAGTTCTGTTGGAGTAGTTTTATGTTTAAATGCAAGTTTTTTTTTTGTTTGTTCTTAGATAACTTATTGACTCAGCGTGACCTTGCGGAAATCCATTGTAAAGTTACTAACTAATTCCGGTGCATCTCCTTCTCAGCTGATTAGTAATCTGAAATTTGAACATTGTTAGTAAAGAACAAAAAAGATTATACAAAAAACAAATATCTAGTAACTTATTCCGCTGGATCTCTTTCTCTGTCAATTCCCAAACAAGAAAATCTATTTTCTGCTGAGTTTCCTTATTTGGGAATTGACAGAGAAAGAGATCCAGCGGAATTAGTTACTAGATATTTGTTTTTTGTATAATCTTTTTTGTTCTTTACTAACAATGTTCAAATTTCAGATTACTAATCAGCTGAACTAATTTAAAGAGAATATTATATTCAAGATACTTTGTTTTTACACCTTTCAATATTTTTTATATTAGTCATACAAGTGCACTTCTGCTTCACGGATTCTTCTGGAACTTACCTTGATGAATTGGTAAAGTGGCGAATCATCTTCCATTATCACCATGTCTACGATGCAGTAGACAGCGTCTGGATTCTTCAGACAGAGGTCGAAATCATCCAGCTCTGACAGAGCCGGCATCGAATAGTAATCAAGTATTGATTCTGGTGGTTCATCTTTGAACAAAAAAATAGTAACGTATAGAATCCGAATGGTTTTGAGTTCACATTTAGCTTTAATATCTTTATCTATCTAACACCTTTAAACGAGCAATTCTTGTTCTTGTATTATAAGGATCTCGGAAACGGCTCCAACGATTTTCATTAAATTTAGTATGCAGGGTGTTTCGGGGGGGTTAGATTGATCTAGCTAGGATTCATTTTTAGAAAATGTCGTTTCATCCGTGTTTTTACGCAATGAAAACTGGTACAATGTCATTAGAAGGTAAGGTTTTCAAGTTACATCTTTTGTGAGAAATACTGTTATTGGGATATATGACAGTGCTTTAAAAAAAACATTTACATTCACATTTATAATATTAGTAGGATTTCACAATATATATAACATATAAATATTGTTTGATTCCTACCCGTTATATCTATATATATATAAAAATGAATGCCTACTTCCCATGGTTACGGCATCACGCATGGATGGCTAGACCGATTTCAAATTCTTTTTTTATTGTGTTTATTATTGTCAAGAGAAGGTTCTTATGAAAGAAAAAATTAAGCAAAATGCGTGGAAAATTCAAAAATTAAGAAAAGATAACGACCATATTAACTTTTCTAATGTAACCTTATGGTGTTTGGCATAAATGTCAGTCGTTTGACAATTTCGTTTAAAATAGAGGCATGGGTCGGAATTATATTGATAAAATAATTAATTTATCATTACTTAGTGCAAATTTCACAGTCGATTCAAAAGGAAGATTCAAATTCAATATTCATTGTTAAGACGTTGCGTAACAGTAAATAATTTAAGAGACCATATACAAGAATAAAGCTTTTTAACACACTTGTCCGTCCAATCTTAGAATATAGTTCAGTGTTATGGAATCCGCATTATGAGGTTTACATCAAGAGATTAGAGAGTGTGCAAAAGCGGTTCTTTTACCACCTGTGCTATGGAGATCAAATGGAAAAACAATTATTATTATTTTTTTTTTATTATTGAACAAACATAAATACATGGAAAATAAAACTTAAAATCATTCACAAAAAACCACAGAGGTTTATAAGAGGAATGACTTATTCGACATTCAATCCTTAAATTACTAAATTTCCTACAAATTTCTTTGAGGTAGATACATAAGTACCTACTTCATCACATACCATATTGATAAAATATAATTAAAATAAACAGTGTGTGGGTAGTGAGAATAAATATGGATAGATGTGCGATGTTGTGCCGACACTCACTCAATAATTGTACATACATTTTTTTTTATAGTGTTAAAGGTTCGATACAAGGTGATGTTTTAATTTAATTTTTATGTTTGAAGGAGTAATATTTTTCCTAATTTCGCTATCAAGTTGGTTAATCATACGAGGAATTATGTAGGAGCATGTTCGTTGGCCGTAGGCGTTGTTTGCTTTTATAGACTTTAGTTTCTTTTGTGTCATTTGTCGTGTTATAATTTTGTGTTCTAAATTGAATTGTAATTTTGTGTTGAAAAATTGTTCTTTAAGGAGGTTGTATTTTACTTTGATATGTACAGGGAGAGTGTTGCAGTGTTTAAATAAAAGGTTATAGTCATTGGCACACTTATGTTTAATATTTGGGGAAACTATGTGTTTTAGTATTCTAATCTGGAGTCGGTAAATGCTATTTAAGTACGTTTGGTATGTTCGCCCGTAGCTACTTAGACCATAACACACAACGGAATCAACGAAAGCATTGTAGATCAATAGCCGAGTTTTAAATGGTATTCGTTTTTTTATAACAGCAATAGTGGCCAAGAAGGCTCTTAGTTTGTCACACACTCGATCAATATGGGGTTGCCAGTTGAAGGTACTATCGATAATGAGACCCAGGAATGTATGGCTCCCAACAACCTCGATGACTTTGCAATTTTGTTCGCAAGTTTGGGGCAAGGTCAGATCATGTAGGCAAGAGTGACTGTGGCAAATGAGATCTGTAGATAATGTGTCAGGTTTATATGCTGAGTGTATATGAAGAATTTTAGTCTTCTGGGCATTTAGCACCAATCCTGCATCGTGGCACCATTTGCTCAGGTTGTTAAAGTCAACCTGCATTTTTGTAATTGCTTTGTTAACATCACGATCTGCTACAAGCAAGCAAGTGTCATCAGCAAATTGGTAGGAAGTGCAGAAGCGTAAAATATTGTGCATATCATTGACGTAGGCCAAGAAATGCAAAGGCCCTAATACTGAGCCTTGAGCAGTGCCTTCAGTTATCCTCACATTTACACTAGAGCTATCCAGCACTTTCACGCAGTATGATCGGCTTTGAAGATAACTTTGGCACCACCTTAGAAGTGGACCGCTTACTCCGGTGTTATTTAACCTACTTATCAGCTTGTCATGGTCTAAGGTATCAAACGCCCGAGAAAAGTCAATGAACAAGACAAGTATTTGGTTCTTATTGTTAAGATTATCATTAATGAAATCAGTGAATTGAGAAAGTAGGGAAGTTGTACTCTTTCCTGGTTGGAAACCAAATTGGTTCTTGGAAATTATGTCATTTTTTTTTATAATAATCATGAATTCGGCCACACACGTACTTTTCGAAGAATTTATTAATATTTGATAAAAGTGTAATAGGGCGGTAGTTCGTGACGTCATCGTGTTTTCCTTTTTTATGTACGGGACGCACACAGCCATGCTTGAGGTCATTAGGATAGGTTCCTGTTTCAATGGATCTATTTATGAGATTAGAGAAAGCTATCGAAACCTTTGAGTTTATCTTCTTTATGTCACAAGCTCTTATACCATCCATACCAGGAGCTTTGTGTGTACTTAAACTCATAATAATTTTGCTGACATTTTTAGGTGTGGCTTTCTGAAAGTACATACTTGTGTCAGATCTATTGCTAAGGTCAGATGAAAGTAGATTGTTAGTACACTTTGGAAGTATCTTTTTAACCAAACTATCAAATGCATAGGCAAATTTGTTAGCAATTTCTCGCGGTAAGAGATTTTGAGCTCTAAATGCTTTCAATAATACTTGATCAACAGTTAATGTAATTCTGCCATATATTTCATTAACAACCTGCCAGATTTTCTTATGATTAGTAAAATTCTCTTTTATTTTACTTTTATAGTATGTATTCCTATAGTATTCAATTACTTTATGTACCTTATTCCTAGTTTTATTATATTCACATCGTAACTTGAAATCATTGACATCTTTTTTCCATTTGTTAAATAATTTGTCTCTTTTATCACATAAACTCCGGATATTATCATTTATCCACGGAATCTCATGTGTTTTTTTAGCTGAAAATTTATTTTGTTTTTTTGATATATTGTATGCGTTCTGAAAATTATATTTTATGAAATTGAATATTTCTTTAGGGGACTTCATATCGTTTGTGCAGTTCCAATCAGCCTTACATAGTTCCTCGAGAAGTGTTTTACTATTATATCTTATTGGTGATTTTTTATTTTGAACATCCTGTATATTATTAAGTGAGTGCGCACTGTTGCAAGTGATAATAATAGCGCGATGATCTGCTAGTACAGTATCGACAGCCGCAGAGACCGGTTCCAGTGAGGCTAGGCGTACGAAAATATGATCTATGCACGACTTTGAAACCTTATTTAATCGCGTTTCAATTCGTGTGTAATCAGTTATTGCACACTGTAACCCCAGATTACTCAGCATATCTAGATACGATTCTCTGTATGATGAAAAAGTACAAAGATCTATATTGATGTCGCCAAGCAACAACATGTTATCACTGGAATGTAATTTGTCGAATAGTGAATGGAGTTCACTGATAAACAGAAGTTTATTAGATGAAGGTGGTCTATACACTGCACAGACAGTTATCGCTTCATTAAAGGCGGTTTTTATTGTGCCTGTGATATTTTCAAATGTGTGTGTCTTTATAAATTGTGGCGTAAATTTTAGATAGTTTTTAACATATATTATAATTCCACCACCTTTTTTCTTTGACCGTAACTGTGTGTGCATTGCATACCCAGGAATGTTGTACAAGTTACTTAGTGAGTTCGTTATACCCACTTCACTAATTATAATCACATCCAGCGGACTAACACAGGTCTGTACAATTTGGAGTAACTGTGAAAAGTTTTTAATGATAGAACGTATGTTGATTTAGATACATGCAAGGTTAATTTTATTTACATCTATATTATTAAAGTAATTGTTAATTGTAATACAATTAAATAATTCTTTTACATGGGAGAAATGGTTCATATTACTTGAAGAAAGGATAAGTACCTGATTTCGATGACTACAAATATATATGGAATAGAATTATTCAGAGATATTTTTTTCTAAAGCCTTAACATCACTGATAGACCGTATGACGTACACCTTGCTTCCATTAGATTGACGGACATATACTTTTCCTGCTTTGACCTAAATATACTGGTAGTTTACCCGGAGAGCTTGCTTTGTATTGAATAGAAGTGTTTTCGTTTGGTGTGTCAGAGATTCACGAATGTAGATGCGATCATTCGCATTAGCTCTAGGTGCATCCCCAACAATATCCCCTACTGATAGCGTTAGGCGTTTACCCGCAGCAATCCATTGTTCGCAAGCCGTTTTAGTCTTCATTTCCAATACTATCGGACCCGGTTGTTCTCTGCGGCCATTTAGGCGCCTTGCAGCTTGTAAGTCTTCGATGTTTACTTCCAGTTTTTTTGCAATGGATTTTATGAGAGGTGTAACATCTTTGGTGCTATCAGATTCAGGGATACCCGTTATTTCGACAGAAGTGAGTAAGAATTTTTGATTCATTTCTTGTATCTGTTGTTCCATAGCCGGACACGGAGCTCAAGATTTTTGTTCTTATTAAGTAGATCAATGTTTTTATTTTCTAGCACTTTTATTTTACTATCTTGGCCTTTAATAGATTTATCCATATTGCTGACTTGTTCACTTGTAAACTCGAGTGATAATTGTATATTTTCGAGCTCGTCTTTGATAATTCTTCTCATTTCACGTCCCATATCCTCAAGTAATTTTTTGACGTCGATATTGCCGGTTGGAATGCTTGTGGTAGTTGCAGCGACAGACTCATCCTCGCTGTCAGATTCTTCTCCAGGGACAAAAAAGGATGATCGTTTGGAGATGTTGCGCAGGCATTCGTCACAGCTCCATTCTAGTGCATTAGAGTTTCGGAGCGATATAATTTGTTTGTTGCTGATCTTTGCACAGTCAGGGCTTGCATGAACTATTTTATTGCATCTACTACACTCTAAACCTGGTAATTTTTTCGTTATATTCTTTTTGCAAGATACGCACTTTTTCACAACCATTTTAAGATAGGTGGGTAGATCGCACTAGCACCACATACGTGTTACCTCGCTGACCGCCGGAATGAATTATTTAATTAACTAGCTACACTGAAAGGTTGAGACACTATAAGATGGAAACACTAGTCAATCGTAGGAAAAAGTTGGACTTCATTACTCTTCATAAAATTTTGAATGGGTAAATAGATTGCAGTGAACTATTGGGCTGATTAACGATTAGAATCCAAACTCGCATTCCTAGACAAAACACCTTTAATTTATTTCAAATTTCTGGCTCAAAAACAAACATAGGTCACTATGCCGCTGTACCAAGACTCTGTAGGAAATATAACATGTTGGCTAAGACCACAAAGCTAGATATCTGCGAATCTCTGGAAAAATATAAGAAATATCTGAAGGAGTTATTGGTAAAAATCTCGTAATGTTAAATATTAAGTTTTACTCAATTTGTTTATCCTTTTTAATCTTTTTATATTCTTGTATTCACTTCTTAAATTTAATTTTAAATTTTTATTACCACTGTTAGCTTGTTGTTAAGTTTATTCAGCATGCTGTGGTCTCCTATAGTCGAAGGAGTACACCAATGTAATACCTCTTGTAAACTATGTTATGTCATTTAATGTATACATCTTTCTTGGAGATCCTAAATAAATAAATAAATAAATAGACAGGACAACGTCTGTCGGGTCAGCTAGTAAGCAATATATATTATATAATAATTTTCCAATTATTATTTAAACATCGATCATGCCTCTATGAGCATAAGTATTCATATTTGTTATGACCTTCAAAAATAGCTGGGATTTGGGTGATTTATCTTAATACCTCGGAGATTAAATCTCTGGTAATATGGGAGACACCACAGAGTCTGTGTTTGCAGATTGAATCTATATAATGATGTATTTAAAACTAGAACAAGTGCGATAGTACGAGCAGGACAAGCTCTGCTTAAATTGGAATCATGTCAGATCGAATCAGTGTGAATCATGTCTCAGAATTTTAGTATGTTCTTGGCAGATAACTTATGTTATAATTCGTTTTTTTGGGAAAAATCTAACATACTCTGAGAATGCAGGCGAAACCACGGGGGACAGCTAGGTTTTTCATAGAATTAAGAAAAGTATGTTATTAGTAGAGCTCTTAGTGCAGAGTTCGTCCGGGGACCTACCACCTTACCCATTTCCCCCGTGAAGCAGTAGTGCAATTGTATTACTGTGTTTCGGTTAGAAAGATAAGGCCGTTGCAATTACAGGCACATGAGACTTAACAACTTCACGTCTCTGGGTCGACAACGCGGCGGTGACCACTTACCATCTGCTTGTTTGTCGGCCCAAAAAAAGTATTTTATTATATCCTTTTGAGTATACATACTCGTATATGTATATATAATATAAAATATTTCTAATATGATTAAATGGTATGTAGTTGTGGTAGTAGTAAATTTATTCTGTGCTATAAAAATCTGCATAACAATGTGCATATAAAAATCTTCGTAAAAATAAGCTGTTCATTAGAAAACGTATCACTAAGGGAACGGCTGAACCAATGTGGCATTTAAAAAAACGGTTTTAGGGAAAAAAAAAAAAATTACCCGGACATTAAAAACAAAACTTTTCCCTATAGCATTTTATTATTAACCTAAGACCATATCTCTATTCAAGGAGTCATTTCAATGCACACCGGGAACCGCTAGTAAGTAAACCTTTCCCAATTGGCGAGTCACAAAATATTGTGTCACGATTCAGACAAATTGAATAAATACTTAAAAGGCAGAACCCTAAAGTTGAATTTTCCATGAATCCTTACACTTTCATTACAAACTAGTTATTACAAGCTATTTCTTAACGCAATTTCCTGCATACCGTACTATACTTACCTCCACATGGCTTGTACTCAAATATCCGTTCATTACTATAATTCGGCCACAACAACACTTATTTTAGTGATTTGATACCCTGACTGTAACGCCGCAGGCCGTGGGTTCGATTCCCACATATGACAAACATTTGTCAGAATATCTATTTATTTATTTATTAGGGTTGCCAACAGATGATACACATACACATATTTCAAACAAAAATAGTAGACTTGATGCACATCCACTTACAGGCAAACACAACATACACAAGTAATAATAACTAATTATTTCCTATCCATTAAAAATTACAAGTGAAATAAAACTCAATCAAAAGAAAAAGTAAAAGTAGACAAAGGTAAAATAAGAATAGAAAAATAAAAATCTAATTAAACTAAATTAAAAACAAAAAAAAAAACAAAATCTAATTTAGAGACTGAGTAACAATAAAAATTAACAGAATTTAAATATAGCTTACTTGAACCAAACCAAATAAAATGTAATTTAATTATTTTGTGTCTATGTGAAAATATATATTCATTTAGTTGGAAAGTAGTATTTGAGCGGTAGACATGTTAGTGCAGAGTTCGGCCGGGGAATTACTACCTTACCCATTTCCGCCGTGAAGCAGTAGTGCACTTGTATTACTGTGTTTCGGTTAGAAAGGTGAAATTACAGGTATATGAGACTTGACAACTTCACGTGTCAGGGTTGACAACGCAGTGGCGATGCTCCTGTGGTTGCAAATGTCTATAGGCGGCGGTGAACAATTATTATCAGGTGGACCGTCTATTACCTGTTTCCAAGCGTCATCACTACATAGTATAAAACAAAGTCGCTTTCTCTGCCCCTATATCCCTATGTATGCTTAAATCTTTAAAACTGCGCAACGGATTTTGATGCGGTTTTTAATAGATAGAGTGATTGAAGAGGATGGTTTTTATGTAAATACATGTGACATCCCACGGGAACGCGGGTAAAACCGCGGCGACAGCTAGTTTTCTAATAATTGGAAAAAAGAAATAGATTGTGTAGTGTTTCCCTGCTTAGTCTGATATTAGTTATTATTAGTAGCAGTTGGCTTAGTGGTTAGTGACCCTGACTGCCGAGCCGAAGGTCGCGGGTACGATTCCCACCCAGAACAAACATTTGTGTGCATGAACATGTCTGTTTGTTCTGTGTCTGGGTGTAAATATCTATATCAGTTATCTGGTTTACATAGTACACTGCTTAGTTTGGGACGAGATGGCCGTGTGTAAAGAATGTCCCAGGATATTTATAGATGGCCGTTTACAAACTATATTCTAATATAATACTAGCTGTGCCCCCCTGTTTCACTCTCGTTCCCGAGGGATGTTACCTTTTCCCGGGATAAAATGTAGCCTATATATTATTTTATGGTATGCTTTGTGTGTCAAAATACATTCAAAGCCATTCGGTAATTTTTGCATGGGACAGTTACAAACATCTATACTACATCAATAATTCATTGAACATTCGCATTTATAATATTGGTAGCAAGATTCTGAACTATAAATACAAGTAAAAAACAATCGGTTCCTGATTAACGCTTATTCAGTATCGAGGAAGATTTCAAAATATTTTTTTGTGGTACTGCTAACTATACAATTTTCAGCTCTCTATGCAGAGGGTGCATGGAGGCAGAAGAAACGCCACAACACGTGCTTATAGAGTGCTCAACGGGTACAGATACTCTGGGACAACCTGGGATGGCTGGAGTAAGCTGCTGACGCACAATGGCCCATTCAAGAGGCTCTAACTGACTAACTAACTAATTAATTCCAAAACCAGGGGTATCGCCAATGCGCTGTCGACCCTGAGACTCGAAGATGTTAAGTCTCATGTGCCTGTTATGTCACTGGCCGCACCTTTCTGACCGAAACACAGTAATATAAGTGCACTAATGCTTCACGGCGGGAATGTGTCTGGTGGTAGTACTTCCCTGGATGAACTCTGCTCTCAACACTCAAGTTTAAAAGGCTAAATTTAAATTACTAGTTTAAATGAGAACACAAATTATTTGAACAATAACATCAGAGGCCATAAAATTAACTATTTAATTAAACCTCTGAACAAACATCACGTCAAACGAAATCAATGTATGTTGTTTGTTCATGAATGCGTACTTTCTGTTTTTAACCGACTGTAGAAGCCAATGGTGGGCATATGAGTTCAGCAGTCTATATTTTTGTATGTAGAAATAAAAATAAAAAGTATTTGAATCAAGATGATAAAGTTTTATTAAAAAAATATTAAAAAAAAAAAAATTACGTTGCTGAGTTTCTTGCCGGTTCTACTCAGTTAAAGGCTGACATCCAAACCAGTAGTAGCTTCAGTAACTTTAAATTTGACCTTCATTAGTGCCTTCCGCGGGCCTAACTAAATAAATGGTTTAAATTTTGATTTTATTTTGTAGAAATTAACAAACAGAAAAACCTTACATGTCAAAATCTTTTGTTCTCAATAAGCCGATGATAAAAATCAGTAGGTACCTAACTTATTGCCTACTTTATAATTTATTTTATATATTCCTAGTCGGTTTAAAGTTTTGTTAACTTTATTTTTCCGTTGTCAGGTTACAGTTTTCAAAACTTTTTCTTTTGACTCAATTAGACTGAGATATTACATTATTTATTTTATTTTACTTTTGGTGATATTTTAGCTTATATGATAAACGCGAAATAAACACAGACACAGAACAAACAGATATGTTGTTGTACACAAATGTTTGTTCTGGGTGGAAATCGAACTCACCACCTATGGCATGGCAGTTAGAACGCTGTTTACTTCCCTTTAACAAGTCAATAGTACATCTAATAATGATAAAATTAGTAACTCGCGTAGCTTATGGATTAGAGAGAAAACTACTGAACATTATCGTGATAGAAATTTTATGGTTATAGCCTGTACTCGTATATCGCACCCTCAGAACGATAGGGGCTTAACTTAAAAATTACTTTTGGCACATCTTTGATTGGTTCACGCACTGAGCGGGGAGGGTGGTCCCGGTGTTAAAGAGGCTGAAGTATCGGTATGCTTATTCTATCATTAAATTGACTATGTTTAACTATTCATCGGATAGAGCGTACTTTGTTTAGTCTGTCTATGATCGTAACTCCATTTCGCAAAATATTGAGTTAAGTCCTTATCGTACTGAGGGTGCGAATGAAATCGCATAAACGCCGGTGAAACCGTGAGAGACGGCTTGTGTTAATAAAGGTACAATCACTGCTTGATATATTTTTCTCTTATTTATCTATCTTTTATCATAATAATAATAATGATTTAATAACAATCGTAAAGAAAAACACGTTTTACTCTCAAATCTCAAATATTTAACAGGTATGAAAGCAACTATATATAATTTAACTAACACGACCCGGCAAACAAGTTCTGGATGCAGTTATTACGAAACGCTTGCGTCAACTGGTGCGCGATTCTGTAAGGAAAATGACACTAACTCGAGGATGTTTGGTCGCGGCCTCCGTGCTCTGTCTCTTTCGCTAACTACGCTAATAATGCTAATCACTTGAGAGGTAAGCTCTCCGAGGCCTCCGTGAAGCGAATCGCCGACGAAGATAGTATTAGCTGAATAAGGGGGCTGTATGCAACTCCTGTGGATTGATTCTGTACGGAAAATTACACTAGCATGACGATGAGGCCTTTATGCTCTGTCTCTCTCATTTACTACGCAATTACGTAAGAGGTCCGTTGCGCTGCACGCGAATTTATATTTACTGAATAAGGGGTGATTGCATTAGTTGTATAGATGGATGACGATGATTAACTTTGACGTTAGTATTTCAACTAGTATGACAAAATCCTTAGCGAAAAGTATGTTACAAATAACTAGTCTTGTTTACATGAATCGTACGTTTATTCGAAGGGGAATTGAGAATTGGTTTCGTAGATATCTTCATGTTCAGTTGACGTGGTAGAAGTAGGCAGGACAAACATTTGTGTGCATGAACATGTCTGTTTGTTCTGTGTCTGGGTCATTATCATTATCAGCCTATCTCCGTCCACTACTGGACATAGGCCTCACCTATGGCACGAGACTGAGCTCGATCTTCAGCTCTTTGTTTCCAACCGCTGCCAGGCAGCTTGAGTATATCATCGCTCCATCTAGCTGGAGGGCGCCCTACACTACGTTTACCGAGCCGTGGTCTCCACTCTAGAACACGTCTACATCTGGCCGTTTCAACCGCGTTCCGGAGTCAAAATCATTTGTCATTAGCACTACTTATTGAGTTGGTACTCTACAAACAGCACACCTTCTGGCATTAGCTGTATAGTCATATTAGCCATACAAACGTATCTTCACGCCCATTATCCTCGAAGAAGTAGGCAGAGTGCTCAATGATGATATCGATATTTTATTTATAAAAATAATAATTATTTATTTTTGAGTATGTGGTACAAATAGATAGACTTGTGTACTATTCTGCATACTTTACCAATCTAGTGTTGTAGTACATGTACATAAAAGCAAAAATAAAAAAAGGTAAATGCATTAATATTTAAGACATTTAATTTTCTCTAACCTTCTATTGTTACCTTCTCTCAATCTCTATTTAAATCATAGTCACAATTTCTGCCTATCTGTTTATCCGCTTATATCTCATAAACTACACTACTATTTGATGGAATGGTCACTATCTGCTAGATTTTTTTTTTCGAAAAGTTTATGTGTTGATATTAACCACTCAGGTGAAGCCGGGGCGAATCGTTAGTAAGTTATAAATTGACAATTCAATACTATACTTAAATTTATAACTTACAAGCTCGGACTTAGCCCTAACTTAACCAGTTACTCCTTATATCATCAACTATCTATAATAAATAATAAATAAACATACTTTATTGTATACTGAAAGAATTAATAAATAATAAATAAATATCCTGGGACATTCTTTACACACGGCCATCTGGTCCCAAACTAAGCAGAGCTTGTACTATGGAAACCAGATAACTGATATACTACTTTTTTTTTTTTTTCTTTTTCTAAATACATACTTATATAGATATTTACACCCAGACACAGAACAAACAGACATGTGCATGCACACAAATGTTTATCCTGGGTGGGAATCGAACCCGCGACCTTCGGTTTGGCAGTCAGAGCGCTAACCACCAAGCCAACTGGCCTGTCAAATTTGCAGTCCTATAGCTAAAAGCAATTTCTTCCAGACAACCATTGGATGGAAAGAATTACATAGAAAAATGTAAAGGGTAGATAGCAGTGTACACAGTACAGTGTGACAGGCCAGTTGGCTTGGTGGTTAGCGCTCTGACTGCCAAACCGAAGGTCGCGGGTTCGATTCCCACCCAGGACAAACATTTGTGTGCATGAACATGTCTGTTTGTGCTGTGTCTGGGTGTAAATATCTATTTATGTATGTATTTAGAAAAAAAAAATAGTATATGTAGTATATCAGTTATCTGGTTTCCATAGTACAAGCTCTGCTTAGTTTGGGATCAAATAGCCGTGTGTAGAGAATGTCCCGGGATATTTATTTATTTACTAAATACATATAGAACAATATTGCAATGGTATACTATTAATAATAATTCTATACGATCATAAATAAATTATATACGTATATAATATAAGTACCTATCTGTGAAAGTTCCGTCTAAATCGGTCCAGCCGTTACGGGGATTAGCCGGAACAAACAAATAGAAAGACAATTTTAAAATAGTTTGTTTTTGTTATGAGTATCATAATTGCTTTTATTAGCATTTTGTTAAAAGCTTTTTTGTAGAGATTACATAAATGAGGTACTACCTAGGTTATACATATGTCAAAATAGTGCAAAGAATGGCACCAAATAAAAATTTATGAATTATAATAATTTGTATCAAAAGCCGACAACACAAATAAATATAAAAAACTTGAGAGGTGTCAAGGGAGTCTTTTAGAGTAGTAGAGCTCTTAGTGCAGAGTTCGTCAGGGGAAGTACTACCACCTTACCCATTTCCGCCGTGAAGCAGTAGTGCTATTGTATTACTGTGTTTCGGTTAGAAAGGTAAGGGGGCCGGTGAAATTACAGGCACATGAGACTTAACAACTTCACGTCTCAGGGTCGACAACGCATTGGCGATGCTCCTAGTGTTGCAAATGTCCATAGGCGGCGGTGACCACTTACCATCAGGTGGACCGTCTGCTTGTTTGTCGGCCCAAGTAGCATAAAAAAAAAAAAAAAAAAAAAAAAGGGGCACCCGGATGGAAAGATGATACGCATTGTAATTGACCAAAACTCTGAGTTTAGGTCCAGTGTTGAGAAAAACTTGCAATCTCTCGTCTTTAGTATTAGGTCTTCAATAAAAGATCAAATATGTGCTAATAATTACTAATTATACTAATTTATAAATGGAACAGAATTTTAAACATTTTGTATGTAGCATTTAAATAAATTATGAAAAAAAAACAAACCCAATAATAAACCATATCATTTAAATTTCGAAAAAAAGTGTCGTTACAACTTTTCGTATGAATTTTTTCCGCCTAGCCCCCTTTCACAACGCGCGATAAGGAACTTCGTTCCAACAGAAATAAAACGGCAAAACACAATTCCTATAAAATTCAAAATAAACTAATCAATAATAAAAAACCCAACTCAAAATCATTTTCAAATATCAAATTAATCAAAAACCTACCTTTTATCTCCGTAACATTAAGACACAAAACAGAATGAACACAAAACAATATTAACCACCACATTGTTAAGAATATCAACCAACAACTGCCACTGGCTGCTGCAAGTTAGCCTGCCGTCAGCCTTTCGCAACTTTGCCTACAGAGAGGGGTACAGAAGTAATAAACAGTGTTTATACCTGTTTAATATCTCTTTAGTATGTTTAGTAAAATTACTCAAAGCTGAGTATATTGCGAAATATGTCTTGTTGACATTAAATTAGAATGCATAATGTAATGGCCTAGATTTTATTCTAAGGTTTATTTGATTTGTTGTAAGGCTTTTAATATATTGTTAGTCAATAATTTTAGTTATTTTCTTTTAATTATTGACGTAAGTAAGTTGTTAAAAGTTCTTATGGGTTCTTTTTTTTTCTTTATTAAGAAAAGTGTGCCAAAATATATAGATTATCTTAGTAATATAATAAATGAGAATGTTTATGAGGATCGATTGATGTTTGTTACTCTTTTACACAAAAACTACTAAACGAATTTGGATGAAAATTGCCACATAGATTATTTGTATCCTGGATTCAAGATTAAAAACCATTTCAGTTTAGACCCGCAGAGGGCACTTATGAAGGCCAAAGTTACCAAACGCCCCCTTTGTTTCTCGGGAAAATGTAACTTCCCTCGGGAACGCAAGCAAAACGACGATAAGTACAAAATGTTACCTTACTTACTTGTCTATATTACAACTTTTTATTGACAATTTTCCACCTTATAATACACTTCACGTCTATAATTATTGAATCTAATATTTGTTTTTTTTTTATTTTTTTTATACCTTCAAGCAGACGGTCCACCTGATGGTAAGTTGTCACCACCACCTATAGATATTTGCAACATCAGAGCATCGCCAATCCGTTGTCGGCCCTAAGACGTGAATTTGTTAAGTTAGAAAGTGATGTTATGTCAGAAAGGTAAGGGGGCCGGTGAAATTACAGGCACATGAGACTTAACAACTTCACGTCTCAGGGTCGATAACGCATTGGCGATGCCCTTGGAAACCTTGCGCTACCGAAGTTCTTTTAACGCTATATATACGAGATCCTGGCTAGGAACATTGGACTGCCTTTAAGCATTGACATTTTGCTCGGTGGAAATCCTTATATTGTCACTGCATCCCTACTAGACTGATTAAAGGCTTAATTCCTGCTTATATTATAATACAATTATAAACTCCGGCTTCACCTGTGCGGAAAAATAAAGAAATAGCTGTCCCTGTCGAAATAAGTCCATACAAAAATGCAGGAATTCGATCGCAGCGCCACCTACCAGGTCTAGTTGAGAATCGAAACCATTTTGGAATCCACTCGAATACACTATTTAGAGATATATTCTTAGTGTTACGACATCTAATGAATGCTCTGAATAAGTATAATTATGTGTTAAAATCCCTGCCAATATTATAAATGTGAATGTAAGTTTGTTTGTTACGCTTTCACGCGAAAACTACTTAACCGATCACCATGAAACTTTGTACACATATTTTTGGAGGTATTAGAAGTAACATAGGTTACTTTTATGGCTGGAAAATGTCACATCCCTCGGTAGTAATATTATAAATGCGAATGTTTGTATGTATGGATTGTTGTTACTCTTTCACGCAAAAACTACCAAACGGATTTGGATAAAACTTGGCACATATATAGATAATTTCCTGGAATAACATATACTGTGCCGGCAAAAAGTTACATCCCTCGGGAACGCGGGTGAAACCGCGGTGCCAGCTAGTAGGTACATAAGTGCATATATGGTTTAATAGAGTCTGAAGAAACTTTTGGTGGAGAGGTAGTTCCATATTCATAATAATGCACAATAATGCAAATCAATCCTTAATGCAATGCAAGGTCTGCATTTACGACATACACATTATAATCAAATCAAATGCATTTATTCACAAAACTAAAAAGTTTGCATCACTACTATCTGTCTGTCCTTATGTTTGGATTCCAATGGATTTTGATGTGGTTTTTTTTTTAATAGATAGAGTGATTCAAGAGAAAGTTTATATGCATAATATACAATACAATACAATTTACAATTAGAGTAGTAGAGCTCTTAGTGCAGAGTTCGTCCGGGGAAGTACTACCACCTTACCCATTTCCGTCGTGAAGCAGTAGTGCGATTGTATTACTGTGTTTCGGTTAGAAAGGTAAGGGGGCCGGTGAAATTACAGGCACATGAGACTTAATGACTTCACGTTTCAGGGTCGACAACGCATTGGCGATGATCCTAGTGTTGCAAATGTCCATAGGCGGCGGTGACCACTTACCATCAGGTGGACCGTTTGCTTGTTTGTCGGCTCAAGTGGCATAAAAAAAAATACTTTATTTGTACAACCCATAACAGAAGAGGAAACATAAACAAGTGGATTACAGAATAAGTGTTTACAAAATACGCGGTCTTATCGCGATTTCTTCCAGACAACCTAGGGGTAGCAGGATACAGAAGAGGATAGCAGGTGTTGCACGTTCAGACATTTGAAATAAATAATTAAACCTACATCTATGGTAATAAATACTTATAAATTAATAATAATAAGGTAAATATACTAATATACACACTAACTATTATATAGTAGTATATACGGTGACTGGTGAGATACCTTCAATATTTGAGGATGTGATAGTTGGCGATCATATATGATGAAAAAAAATAACATTAAAAATAAATATATATACACTAGCCCGTGTCGCACGTGACTAGATCAACTTAAACAACAAACACCGCGGCGTGTTTAGAAGAGTATAATATCCACATTTCACTTATTTTAGAAAAAAATTGGTCAAATATTAAACACCTAATTTTATTACATCATCTTAATGAGAATCGAGTACCGAGTACTCACCATAAGTATCGAAGGTATCTCACCAGTCACCCTGTATATATTGTAGATTGTTGGTTGTACATAACTACAGTATAATATATTAATTATTTATATTAAAATAAATATATATAATATAATATAGTAGAGAAACACTGATCATTTTAGAGGTTTCTAATGTGATGTCGTAAATAAACACATTGTTTTGCGCTTACATTGCAAACGCTGGCTGAACCCTACGAGATATCTAGAGATCAAAATAATGTAGTACAGTATTGTACACCTTAAAAAGGTTTACAAAAAGTCATATTCAAATATTCTGTAGAGTTTAGTATCAGCATTGTATCCGTGCGAAGCCGGGGCTGGTCGCTAGTTCTCTTATAAAACTTAATTTCTGTGATGGGCCGACACAGAACAAATAGATGTTCATGCACACAAATGTTTGTCTTAGGTGGGAATCGAACGCACGACCTGCGGCGAAGCAGTCAGAGTTTCTAACCACCAAGCCAACTAAATCCCTTCTAACTTACAGCCCGTTATTTTCAATGATTTATTAAATAGCTGTACCTGACGTGCGTTGCAATACGTCTTCAAATCGTGAGTTATGGTTTTGAGTTCTAAAAAAATCCAAATAATAAAGTACAGTTTTAAAATTTTCCGGGATTCAAAACCATTTTCCTTTCTCTGAAAAACTTATAAGCACGATTATTTGAAAAAAAATACAGCAAATTGGTGCAACCGTGTTCAAGTAATGCACTTACCAACGAACAGCATTTTATTTTTTTTAGGGTTCCACCCAAAGGGTGCCGACGGGACCTTTTACTAAGGTACTACAGGTCCGTCCGTTAATCTGTCAGCGGGTTTCATCGCATGAAGCGTAATAGGTAGGCTGTCGAAATTTTCACAGAGAGAACAACAAATCTGTACATAAAAATGGAATTAAAAATATATGTTTGCAATGTCACAATTTAATCACTTTTTGTTAATGTCAAAACAGATTTTTTAGTAAATGCATAAGGAACAAAAAATCTAAAATTTGTGTCTGTCTGTCTGTCCGTCTCTTTTGTTCCGGCTAATCACCAAAATGGCTGCACTGATTTCGACGAAACTATTACTGGCGGTTAGCTGATGTTTTAGGGAGTAACTAAGGCTAGTTTATCCCGGGAAAATGTTACTTCTCTCCGGAACGTGGGTGAAACCACGAGCAGCATATAAAATAATTATGTTAGATATTACAGAGTGATACAAAAAACAAGTTTATATTAGCGTTTCATTCAACATTATACATGTTACGGAACCCATCGTGTACGAATCCGATTCGCGCTTGACCACTTATATATATAGATTGATTTCCGGTGAAGTTAACTTTAACTAGGTTGTCTAACCCAGATACAATGAATCAATTGCCCAATATAGATTGCCAATTCAGTTCTCTTACGTAGCACCTACTAACGCAAGTGTCTATGCAAGCGTGACGTCTTGTGTTGCTGTCTCTTTCTTTGACACCTATCACAATAATAAAAATAAAGTAAAATTATTTATTTATCTATTGCACAATGTAAATAATAATAGTTCGTACAGCTATGCTTAACCTAACTTACCAATGTTACTACAAGGACCCTGGTAGGGTATGGCAATAATGAATAATGCTGTTGTCTCCTCTTAAGATAAAATATTTTGTATATAATAGTAGCTGTTCCCCGCGGTTTCACTCATGTTTATCGATATCGTATATAGCCTACTAACTATGAAAAATTCCGCGTCGACTGGTAGTAGTCCCATCCCGATATGTTCAGTAGTTTTGAGGTAATGTTGCGTTAAAGGACCCATTTTCCTATTTTCTTTACATTTTATTTAGCCTTTTTTACGAAACAAAACCCTTCCTTGTCATATAAAACTTAAAGTTTTTTCATTTTTAAAGACAAAAAATAAACCTGTTATAATAAAACCTTTTTTGACTGCAAGAAATGCAATTAAGAGATTTGGTGGTATGCGATACCAGGGGCTCGATTCTGTAAGGTAAATTACACTAACTCGAGGATGTTTCGTCGCGGCCTCTATGCTCTGTCTCTGTTGCTCACTTGAGAGATAAGGTATATAAAATAATAATCTTTATAAAATTTTATGAGCTTTTTTTTCTTATTTTCAAATAAATATTTAGTTTAATTTTTTTATAATTTAAAATATTTTTTTAATGCGAAGAATGCTGTGATACCAGCCGACGGTCCGTCTGATTGTAAGTGGCCTCCGTCTTTGGACCTTTGAATCACCAAGGAATCATTTAGCCAATGCGTTGTCGACCCTGAGACGTGAAGTTGTTAAGACTCATGTGCCTGCAAAATTCACCGGCCCACTTTACACGGGGTTTCACCCACGTTGAAATTGATTAAAAGTAGCCCGTGTCCTCCTTACCACCGTCTACTTGTGTATCGAATTTCAGCAAAACCGGTACCTCGGTTTCGCCGTGAAAAAGAAACCGGAAGACAGAGGCACTTTCGAATTTAACTATAAATTTATCCTGGGACATTCTTTACACACTGTCATCTGATCCCAAACTAAGCCGAGCTTGTACTATGGAAACCAGATAACTGATATACTACTTTTTAAATACTACATAGGTACTTATATAGATATTTACACCCAGGCACAGAACAAATAAACATGTTCATGCTCACTAATGTTTGACCTGGATGGGAATCGAACCCACGACCTGCGGCGTGGCAATCAGGGTCGCTAACCACCAAGCCTACTGGTCCCTCAATGTAGTATAGATATCAGTTATGTGGTTACCATAGCACAAGCTCTGCTTAGTTTGGGATCACGTAACTTTGAATGAGGATATTTATGCCATGGTTTGATTTCGGTCAATAAATAAATACGGGCCATGTGCGAGTCGGACACGCCCATGAAGGGCTCTGTACCATTATCTATAAAAACAACCAAAAATAATCACGTTTGTTGAATGGGAACCCCCTTAAATATTTATTTTATTGTTTTTTAGTATTTGTAGCTATAGCAGTAACAGAAATAAATCGTCTGTGAAAATTTCATTTTGTAACTATCACGGTTCATGATATACAGCCTGGTGATAGACGGACAGACAGACAGACACACGGACAGCGGAGTCTTAGTAGGGTTCCGTTTTATTCTTGGGTACGGACGAAATCCTAAAAAAGACCTTTAAAATCTCAACTCTAAAGTTAATAATGCATTACAGTTAACATTTGGTTTAAGGGTGATTTTGAACTAAATTTAGTCAATGACAAAGTATGCAAGCACTTGTCAAAGAAGTTCAACTTGACCGAATACTTGTGTGGCTTACTGTCAGACAACAAACGTACGTAATACACTTGTGTCGTCGTGACCACATTGATTATCTTTCATGTGTGGGATAAATGACGAAAGCCCGCGATTTAGTGTTAAAAATAAGAATAGTGTAAATAAGAAAAAAAATATTTTGTTGTAAAAAAAAGCGTGGGGTGCATGTTGTGTATAGTTATGAATATTTTATTGACAAATATGAGTAGAAAGATTATCATTTTGATAATATCTTAAAAAGCACCCCACGATTTTTTACAATAATATTTCTTTTTTCTTATTTACACTATTCTTAATTCCAATTTATTAAATTTTTTTTTTTTTTGGATTTTCTATAAAAGCGTATTGTTTAGTTTTTATAAAACTATTATTTATTTTTAAAATTTTATATAATTATGTTTAAAATATTGAATTGTCCTCGGTCCTTAATAATTATGCCAAATTTCGAGTTTTTCCGACGTTCTGAAGGGGGTCAAAATCATGTTCAAAGTTTCCCTAACATACTAACATATGTATATGTACGTATGAAGTTAATAAAAGCGGCCGCGTGCGATCTCTAATTTGAAAGGTTTTGTCCCGCTCTACAATATTTAACAAAAAAATATTTTAATTTTATATATAGATATATATATTAGAAATTTAAAGAGTTAAAAGAGAAAGACGGCGGAAATGTAATAAAGTAAATTTTCTTAGTCTCCGGTGGCTTTAAAACATAACATACATTTCGTTTAATTATGGAGTTAAATCCAAACTTTACTTTGCTATTATTTATGTATTTGTTCGATAATATTTAGTTATAGCTGTCCCCCGCGGTTTTACCTGCGTTCCCGAGGGATATCACATTTTCCCGGAATTAAAAGTAGCCTATATGTTATTCCAGGGTATGCTCTATCTATGTGCCAAGTGTCATCCATATCCGTTAAGTAGTTTTTGCGTGAAAGAGTAACAAACATATTTACATACAAATCTTTCCTCTTTATAATATTAGTATAGACATAATCAACTAGCATTCTGCGGATATACCCTCGTTCCCGAGGTACTATATGTTCTCCGATATAAAAACGAAGCTAGGAATCAAATAGTTTTCTATCTAACAATGTCTCTTAACTTTTTTTTAGAATAAATATTATTGTTCGAGAAATTGTCCCTGTCTATAAACAATATGAGTCGTGATGCCGATTTCGAATTAATAATCTGAAAAATGTTTATATTTTTGATCCGACACCATCTGGTAAGTAACTGAAAACTAAATCAAGAAAAAACTTCCAAAAGTCTTTAACTTGCACCAAACCATTACCGTTTCAGTTTCCCACCAAGGTCACGAGTGAAGGAGACAGAAAATTAGATAGTGCGACCAGAGCGAGATGCAACATGTGAGCGATGGATTTTAATGTGGTTATACAAATTCGATTTTCGTAAACTCATTACCGTTATTTGCTTTCACGCTTTCTGAGAGGCCTGAGGTTTGATTCTATAAGGTAAATGACGATAGATGACGATATTTCGTCATTGGTTATGCTCTGTCTCTTTCGTTAAATACGCAGTCTCATGAGAGGTCCGATCTCCAAAGCCTCGACCGGTCGAAGTTTGAATCAGCTGAATAAGGGGCCTGATCTATTTGCTTCTATTTTGACATGAATTTCAAAGACTTGAAGGTGATCAAGGCTATCTAATATTATAAATAGACGGGCCAGTTACCTTAGTGGTTGCACACCCTAACTGCCACGCTGCAGGTCATAGGTTCAATTCTCACCCAGGAGAGCTTCCTCATTGTTTTTAAGTTAACCTCCATATCTATGAACCAGCAAAACTCTGACTTTGCGAAAATAAGCTTTTTCTCGATTTCAAATAATCATTTATTACTCCATAGGTTTTTCTTTTTATATCACAGGTGGGAAACAAAAGCTGAGTAGATTGCAAAACGCATACATAGATTTTGGATTTTGTAAATAAGCTTTGTCCCGCAGTTTTAAGCCGAGGATTGTAGGATTGATTTTTTTTATACCAATTGGGCCGACAAACAAGCAGACGGTCCACCTTTGCAACACTAGGAGCATCGCCAATGCGTTGTCACCCTGAGACGTGAAGGTGTTTAGTCTCATGTGCCTGTAATTTCACCGGCCGCCTTACCTTTCTAACCGAAACAAAGTAATACAAGTACACTACTGCTTCACGGCAGATATGGGTAAGGTGGTAGTACTTCCCCGAACGAACTCTGCACTAAGAGCTCTACTACTTAAGACATAAAACATTTCTGAGCCAACCATTTTTCGACAAAATTATATTTGTATTTTTTTTTTATTTTATATCCGTGCAGCCGTTCTTCAGTTACGGTGTAACTAACACGACTTCATTTCAATTCATATCATATTATATCAAGCTATCTACGAAAAATTCCGCATCGAATGGTAGCAGTCCCATCCCAATGTTCTGTAGTTTTAAGGTGATGGGCGTCATAGGATCCCTATTTTGATCATATATGTAACAGGTTGACATGTAGGGTTAAGGCGAAGCGGTCTTGGCAATTGTCCTCCATTGTGGGCGTGTTGTAACAGGAACGTTAAAATAATACCACGTATGCAATAAATAGCAATCACTTAATTTATTCCAATACACTTACACACAAAATATAACGTAAAACACAGGATGCAAATGGTTTATGAGCCAATAGGTTAGCACGCGTGCACCTCTTGCGCCGTCCGTCTAATCATCGACCGACGTCATCGCGTAGGCACAGACTTGCTACTCTATCCGGGGTTGCTCATATTTTAATATTATACGGATTCAAACATTAAACCGATTTACTTAAATGACTATTTTTCAAATTTTAAATCTAACAACAAAAAATCTACAGAATTATAATCAGTTTTACTTTAGTTATTAACGAAACTCAAAGATTAGATTCTCTTTCTAAGGTGTCGCGCCGTCATATGTAATATATATAGATCACAACTAAAAGTATCGACCGTGTAAATAGACTAAAATTAAACTTCCACTGTGCCGCAACCACTTAACAAGCAAAAGTCACACCAAAGATCTCCCGACCAATCTCGGGAAAAGTTTTAATTCCCTCTTTTTCCCCTCCCGACTCTTATCGTGTGTCGGCGTAAGCCCCGTAAGTTTGGTCTTAGTTATACCGGCTTAAGACCACGAGTCCGTGCCTTAAGCCCTTGTTTTAGGGCTGCCACTTCAGGGTTATGAAATAACAAAACATATAATCTAAATATATAAAAATTAATGAATCGTAAACTATACAACGGATTTTAATGCAGTTAGAGTAATTCAAGAGGAAGGTTTATAACCAGGATTGAAAGCGGGCAAAGCCGCAGGGTGCAGCTAGTATAATATAAAACAAAGCAGTGTTAGTTGCACGATTTTTTACTCAAGAACGGCTGCAAGGACACCGATGATCTTTGATTTGTTGGGTTTATCTCCGTCCTGAATAAGTAATTATAAAATATTATAATTATATTTTTTACGAATATTGGTTTTCTCTAAATCTCTGAGGACAGGTGTGATATAATAAACCGGCAGAAGTGAAAACTTGAACATTAACGTTGTGCATTTTTACCGTCTTACGAATTTTCGATCAAGTCACGTGTCCTGCTGCGAGATTGACATTTTATACCCATCCCAAGAAAAGTGCTCAACGCCGCTAAAGCAGTTTTCTATTCAATAATAAAAATAGATATACATATTCCAAAACATTAAGGTATCTTCAAGGGTACCTACGTGTTGAATCTGTATCTCCACGCTTTGAGCCGGGATATCCCAAGTGTGAAAATAATAAATAGTTTATTTCATTAATATAAGTTTTAATATACAATAGGTAGAGTCTTTTCAGTAAAACCCGCGTTCCAGAGACATGTTACATTTTGCCGAGATAAAAATTTTAAAAGCCCATATTCCAGGGCATGTTCTATCTATGTGCCAAGTTTCATCGAAATCCGTTTGGTAGTTTTTGCGTGAAAAAAAAACATTCAAAATTTAAAACCATTTCTTCAGTTTAGGCCCTCGGAAGGCACTTATGAAGGTCAAATTTAAAGTTACTGAAGCTACTACCGGTTCGGAAGTCAGCCTTCAACTGAGAAGAAACGGCAAGAAACTCAGCAAGGTTACATTGTTTTTTTTTTATTAAATAATTTTTGATACAAATTTTATATATTTTTACATTATCAATTACAAAATACTTAATATAGGTAACCTTAAATCCTCACAAATATCGCATTTATAATATTAGCAGGACTGTACGGTGACCCTATTCAAGATTGTTCGTAACCAGCTATCTAGTCTTGTGAGAAAGGTATTAAAAGTTGTATGGAAATGAGATGGGTGGATAAGTTTCAAGTTTTCTGAAGGAATAATACGATATCGATATTCTTACCTGAGTCACCGTTTTTAGTTCTGTTTCATTCCAGTCCTCTTATTCATCTAATACAATCTTTGTCGGCGAGCCGCTTCACGGAGGCATCGGAGAGCTTACCTCTCACGTGATTAGTAGTATTAGCGCAGTAAGCGACAGAGACAGAGCATAGAGGCCGCGACGAAACATCCTCGAGTTAGTGTCATTTTCCTTACAGAATCGAGCCCCTGGTATACGCATACCACCAAATCTTTTAATTGCATTTCTTGCAGTCCAAAAAGGTTTTATTATAACAGGTTAATTTTTTGTCTATAAAAAGAAGGAAATAAGTTGAGTTCTATATGACATGGAGATATGGTTTTGTCTTACTAAATAAAGGGTAAAAAATGGTAATTTATCTTCTATCTATATGGGGAAAATAGGGTTCCTTTGCCGCATTATCCTCAAAACTACTGTACATGTCGGGATGGCTACTATTTGACGCGGAATTTTTCTTGGATGGTTATAGGCTATATATGATTTCGATAAACACGGGTGGAACCGCTGGGAGGAGCTACTAATATATACAAAATATGTTCTCGAACAGCATTATATATTATTTCCATACCCTACCAGGGCTTTGTAGTAATAATAGCAAGTTAATCGAGCCCCAGGTTTTAGCAAGCTACTAGCTGGCTTGATTATCTCATAGATTTTGATTCCTAAACTGATGACCGTTTACATTAAACATTTTGTTATAGGAAATATTACTTTATTGGTATAGATATAAGGTGCATCTATAGATTCAATAGTTAATTGTTTGATGATGCAGTTGAACCTTATCACGAAGGAATAGGTTTCATTTTTCTGTGTCACTTTTAAACATCAAAACAGCCATCAATTGAGTCGCTCGTTTAGCGTTAGTCAATTGACAATCTATACTAATATTATTGAAAGGTAAAGTATTATGTAGGTTTTGAAAAACAGTATTATTTTACTATGAAAATAGTAATTTGCGTTATTCATATAGGTTTTCACATCGTCTCCACATCAATATTTTTCAAAATAAAAAAACAGATATGGATAAAACTTGGCTTGGATAAACTAGATAGAGCATATCCTGGAATAACATATAGGCTACTTTTTAGCCCGGGAAAATGTGATATCCCTCGGGAACGCGGGTTAAACCGCGGGGGACAGCTAGTATAAAATTATTATTAGACTGTATTTGCTTTATTATAACAATTCATGTTTCAAATCAAAGCATACACTATCTGTGGAATCGGGTTATGCTTGTTCATCTGTGAATTGATTAATATATATGGAACGCTTGACTGCTCATATTGGATAACCAATTACAGACCATTTACCCAATAATTGGTCTAAATAATAATTTGATGCGAGTATCTAACTGGGGCTCGATTCTGATAGGAAAATGACACTAACTCGAGGATGTTTCGTTGCGGTCTTTATGCTCTATCTCTGTCGCTAACTACGCCAATATTACTAATCACGTGAGAGGTAAGCTCTCCGAGGCCTCCGTGAAGCGGCTCGCCGACGAAGTTTGTATTAGCTGAATAAGGAGGCTGGATTATTGTGTGGAAGTGCGAGATATGACACCTCCATCTAAAAGATCTTCACCCAGACAGTGCCTGGGGACCGCGGTCCAACTGTTGATGTTGGAAGCTTGTATATGTGTCAAATCCTGAGAAAAGTTTGATATCGCGATGAAGGATTCTCGCGTGTCTATAAATAAAAAGTAAATATCTTGGGACATGCTTTACACACGGCCATCTGATCCCAAACTAAGCAGAGCTTGTACTATGGAAACCAGATAACTTTACTAACCTTTAAGAAAACATTAACAAAACTATTTCTTGAATTACAAAAGGAAAATCTTCCATAATTAACCTGATGTAATTAATTTCTGCTTCCAACACTGTTGTACTATTTCCTTTCCTAATGTTCTCTTGTTATGTCGATGTAAACAAATTCTTTGTGTGTCTGTGAAATGTATTTCTGTTTTTTTTTTATTATTTATACTTATTAAATAATAACATTAAGAGGCAAAATTATATAGTATTCATTTTTAAATTGATCGTATTCGTGTCGTCACTTGTCGCCAGGCTCTGCCAGAATACCAGCGTTGCTCTGCGCATGCGCAGTGCAACATCATGCTGAGGCAGGGTCCTTTTGACCCACGCATAGAAGTTATTATTTTTATTTATTATTTTATTTGTATTTTGTAGATATGTGTATATTCTTTTGCGTGTGTCAATAAATGTTTTTTCTTTCTTTCTTTCTTTCTTTCAGATAACTGATATACTACATATACTAATTATTATTTTCTAAATACATACTTATATAGATATTTACACCCAGACACAGAACATACAGACATGTTCATGCACACAAATGTTTGTCCTGGGTAGGAATCGAACCCGCGACCCTCGGCTTGGCAGTCAGAGTCGCCAACCACCAAGCCAACGGGCCTGTCAAATTAAGGTTATAGATGTCGGCACAAAGTTTAAAGGCTAAGTGATGCAAAGATATATTTATTTAACTTAAATAAATATTTAACTCCTATCTTCTATTCGTGGATAGCCAAATCCAAAACTGCGTGGAACACACTATACAATTACACAATTCGATTGTGTCGCCAATTAAGATCTTATTCTGGGAAATAATGACACACTGCAATCTTGAGGAAAATTTTGAATTTAAATAAATTGATTAACAGACACGCGATATTATTGAATGTTGTACTAATACTGTGTTTTTTCCAAAATCAATTCAGGGCTAGGATTTTTTTTAAACGACCTGTACCGATAAACAAGCAGACGGTCCACCTGATGGTAAGTGCCTATGGACATTTGCAACACTAGGAGCATCGCCAATGCGTTGTCGACCCTGAAACGTGAAGTTGTTAAGTCTCATGTGCCTGTAATTTCACCGCCCCCCTTACCTTTCTAACCGAAACAGTAATCAAGTGCACTCTGCTTCACGGCGGAAATGGGTAAGGTGGTAGTACTTCCCCGGACAAACTCTGCACTAAGAGCTCTACTACTCTTAATACTGATTTTTCAAAAACTCAATCATGCAGTACTAGTTTTTAAAATCGGTCTCGAGACTTTGAGCATTTTTCTCTACTATTCATAGTTTTGGATCAAACTTCTGTATTTTATTTAAAACTTTAGGGTCAGTAGTCTCAGAAATAAAAGGGGGATCCTAATTATGATTTGTATTTATTAATAATTTTAAAATTTATAAGAAAATTTTACGCCATGATGAGTTTATGGTCAAACACAAGTTCTACCATAAATAAATATCCCCAGGACATTCTTCACACATGGTTACCTGATCCCAAATTAAGCAGAGTGTACTGCTTGTACTATGGCTACCAGGTAACTGATATACTACATATACTACTTTTTAAATACATACTTATATAGATATTTACACCCAGACACAGAACAAACAGACATGTTCATGCACACAAATGTTTGTCATGGGTGGGAATCGAAACCATGACCTGCGGCTTGGCAGTGAGGGTACCTATCCGGTAGGGTATCACCAAGCCAGCAGGCCATAACAAAATAAAATATAATAAAATAGGGTAGTTGATTTAAGCAAGCTAGGTAGTAGGTAAACAGATAAATTATTATCCTGGGAGATTCTTTACATACGCTATCTTTGCAGAGTGTCCTGAGGAAACCAAGTGTCGTATATACCTACACATCCAATTTCTTTAACACAACATTTTTTGTAACAACAAAGTTTGCGTTCACTTGGAAAATTTAAAAAGTTCATTTTTAAAATTTTGTAGTTTTTTTTTTAATCCAAGATAATATAAATGTATTGTGTAGCTTTGAAGATACTTATTTAAACAATATAGCGTTATTAAAAAAACTTATTTTCATATATTTTATTATAACATTAAAATATCTTAGGTTCTCCAAGTGAACACAAACTTAGGTACTTATATTGATATTTACACGTAGACACAAACAATGATGAACACTGTACACACAAACTCATGAAAAAAAATTGTTATAAGTAAGAATCGAACCCACGACCTACGTACGATACCACGATATACCATGGTATTCAGGGTAGTTCACCACCAAGCCAACAGACCAATAATTAAGATATTAACTCAACCAATGATCCCTTCGAAGCTTTTGTTATCCCGTAGTTGCAATAATATTCGAATAATTCTTAAAGAACAATTAGAAATCCGTTGCAAACGTCTCATGGGGCCTAAAACACGACGACCCGCTCAAAATGTCCCGTTTAATTGACCCCGCGGGAAATCTATCCGGTTTTTATTTGGAGCCGGTTAAATCAGTATTTTGGACCGGATTGGCATGGGACGGGTATCCTGGTTGTAAGGGATTTGGATTTATTGTCTGGACTGGGGAGCAACATTTTTGATATAAAGTTTTTTTTTTATTTAATATGGTGATTGACGTGTTTTTTTAAATATGGCGTGACAACAACTCTTTATTAGAATCTTTTTTTTCTTCCCCTAAAAATGTCTGTGTAAAGAAACGTAAATCAGGTGTCACCATGACATTTCACATTGGATGTCATGACGAGGGTTTCAATTTGATTTTATTTCAAACGTGCAGAACCAGACAACAGATTGAGTATTTCTTATAAAACTAGACAATCAACAAAATATTAACCAGGGGCTCGATTCTGTAAGGAAAATGACACTAACTCGAGGATGTTTCGTTGTGGCCTTTATGCTCTGTCTCTGTCGCTTACTACGCTAATACTACTTATTACGTGAGAGGTAAGCTTTCGAGGCCTCCGTGAAGCGGCTCGCCGCCACCTTGTATTAGCTGAATGAGGGGGCTGTAGTCCAATTATAACTGTATACGGCACCTAATAAGCATAAAATAATTAAATATTAAAAAACAAAAAAAATAAAATTATAAAAAATATAAAAAAATAATAATAATAAGAGTTACTTAAAACATTAAATAAACATGCTGTGTGCATAAAAATCTATTCTCTACGCAAATAATTTTTAAAAACATTAAAATTTCCATTGAAAACATCAACTTGAAAGCATCTATCATTATTTTGACTACTCATTCTAATAAGTGGATTGTTTAAGGACACATTATTCTTGCTAGCAGGTATGTTATGGCAGGGAATCTTAGCTTGAGCTTTCTATGAGAAAAGGGATTTCATACATATCATGCGTAAACCTCGAAATTTTGAAAAAGATCCGATTTACCTAAGCGAAATAAATTTACCTTAACTCTTGGGAAATACATCAAAGCTACAGTTTGGTTTGCTGCCGGAATTAATTTATTTATTCCAAATAATTCCCTAAGGTGTGTCAAATAAGGGTTAACATTGCCTAAATACATAAATCTTTGGAATTTAATAGAATAAGAATTAATCGTGAAATGGTAGCCTACTCTAAAATAATAAATTATTGGGTTGGGGAAAAAGTCTTTTCGCAATATAGTATGTATGAACTTGTAATAAAATCTCTTTGGCCTTTTGTATCTGGCTGGTTTTGGTATCATTGAAAGTTTAAATTTTAAAGAACATAATTCCAAATTAAAATTAGGAAAATGTGTGATTTGCATTTATTTTTCGTACCGCCAAGATGAGTAAATCTAATGAAGAAATTCGATTCATTTTAAAATTTTACTACAAAAAAGGTAAAAATGCAACGCAAGCCGCGAAAAAATTTTGCAATGTTTATGGACCTAGTGCAGTGTCTGTGAGAGTAGCACAAATTTGGTTTAAGCGTTTTCAATCCGGAAATTTTGATGTCAAAGATGCGTGTCGCTCTGGTCGCCCCATTACGGATAAAATGGATGCCATTTTTGAAAAAGTGGAGCAATATCGTCCTATCCGGCATATCCGTAGTTACGACGTAGCTGAAGAACTGGGAATTGACCACAAAACAGACGATTTGGCGCATTTGAAAAAAACTGGGTACACAAAAAAGCTAGATATTTGGGTACCTCACGAGCTCATTGAAAGAAACCTAATGAACCGTGTACTCATTTGTGTTTCTTTATTACGACGTCATGAAACCGAACCATTTTTGAAGAAGCTGATAACTGGTGATGAAAAGTGGATCACGTACGACAAGAACGTGCGAAAAAGGTCGTGGTCAAAGGCCGGTCAGGCTTCACAGACTGTGGCGAAACCCGGGTTAACTCGCAACAAGGTGATGCTGTGTGTGTGGTGGGATTGGAAGGGCATTATTCATTATGAGCTGTTACCACCAGGCAGGACCATCGATTCTGAACTCTACTGCGAACAACTGATGAGATTAAAGCAAGAAGTTGAGAGAAAGCGGCCGGAATTAATCAACAGAAGGGGTGTGGATTTTCATGATGATAACGCTAGACCTCACACATGTTTAGCCACTCAGCAAAAATTAGGAGAGTTTGGCTGGGAGGTATTAATGCATCCGCCGTATAGTCCTGACCTTGCACCTTCAGATTTCCACCTGTTTCGGTCTCTTCAGAATTCTTTAGGCAGTGTCAGGTTAACATCACGAGTGGACTGTCAAAACCACTTGTCGCAGTATTTTGATCAGAAGTACCAAAATTTCTATAGCAATGGGATCATGTCCCTACCTACAAGATGGCAAAAAGTTATCGAACAAAATGGTACCTATATACTTTAGTTAAATGTAAAACTATATTAAAATGTTTTGAATTTTCTTAAAAAATGCGAATATACTTTTTCCCCAATCTATTATGTCAGTTTGTTTAGGGCAAATCTTGCAAGCGGTATTAGAACCGCTTCCTCTTATCCTACGGAATTGAAATTTAACAAGTTAGCTAAGTTCCAATGACAATGCATTTATATGATAACTATGGCCTGATTCTATACCCCATTGGCTCCAGATGAAGGAACTCCTCAACGATCAACAGCATGGAAATGAAAAAGGTTAAAAAAATATTTTTGATATTAATTTATTTGCATGTCGATCGAATTTCTTTCATCAATAACTCCGTTAACAGTATAGCTGAGTGCCTCCTAATGAATCACCAGTATTGCACAATCATTTCATCTTATAAATTGCACTAATACATATAAGGCTAAGCCTTTTTGGTGCAGTCTCTCTCCGTATATTGTCGGTGTCAGTTGTACTTACTAGCTTTTGATAATTACATATAGCTATGTGAAGCATTGCCAAGTGTTGTTCTTAATACCTCATACCTGAACATGCAATAGTGACAAAGCTGAAGGCACTGAATATAAAAATAAAACTAGACAAGTGCGAGTTGACCTCTCGTAATCCGTAAGATAAAATATTACAAGAGTCAATATTTACCATGTTATATATTAAATATTTATATAGACTATATATTGTTTTTTTTTTTCAAAATTAGTTTTCATATTAGCTCAGTAATTTGGAGATTAAGTATTATTTCTTTCTTTCTTTATATCTCGTCTTTTATTAGGACGTAAATCAGTTGTCTGGTTTCCGTAACAGATACAAAGTATGAGACACTGTATTTGAACAGTATTTATCCCTAGATATTTATATAACTAGGTAAGGCCCCGGGGTTTTACCCGCTTAAAGAAATATTAAATTTACTATGCGTGGATCCTAAATTTATTTTGAGGGCCAAATTTTTGGATTTTTGATAAAATTTGGATTTATAGAAGTCTTTGACCATACTAAAATGGGTTTTATAATAATATCGGATTATTTGGAGGTTAATAACCCTTGACACCAAATTGCTCACCTATTTATATATAAGACGATTAGATCTTGGGCATGTCATAAATACTGAATATTTTTATCCAATTCTATAGCTACTGTCACATTTAAAACTAGATTCTTTCCCATGGTCCTCTCGCGCAAATGTGTTAATGTGGAGAGGGACTCCACACCATAGGCTAGATGTGGGCTAGTTCAGCAAGACCAGTTAAACCGTTTACAAACAAATACATAGACTCATTAGTTGTCTCACCCGTTCCCGGAATAAAAACTACACTATGTCTCTCTCCATACTATAGGCTATATCTGTGCCAAATATCAGCATGATCTGTTCAGTTATTTTTAAATTTATAATTAATAATTATTATTAAAAAAGATAGACAGAGAGTTTCAAATATACAGCCTTGGCCAAAAATATTAGGCACCCTAAAATGTACTGACTTTTTGGAGTTAAAGGAGAAATTTAAACAAATTTACCATTATTTAGTTCCCCACCCCCTGCCATGATTACAGCAGCAATTCTTTGGGAAATGCTGCGCACAAGATTTTTACATTCGGCTGCACTTATGGCGCCCCACTCTTGAATTAAAGCATTTTTGAACGTGGTTTTGGATGTTATGCTATGCTCTCTGACTGTGTAATATTAGTACGGAGTTATGAAAGACTCAGCTCCCAAACAGCAAAACGTATATACCGGTCCAATAAAAATATTTTATCGTCCGACTTATCCCGGAAATCCTAGACAACTCGTACATTCTAGCAAGGTATCTTTATCTCAGAACTATTGGAGTATCCAGATATATTATTGTTCTGTAAATCTTCGTGAGCCTTCCGATCGTATCGATATTGCTACCTTCGGGATTAAGCTTACAATGGCCTCTTCGGATTTTATGTGTTCGCTTCGGGCAGGTTCGGTTTTACATCTATTGTTTCGGATTTTAAAATTTATATTTATTTAATCTCAAATTGTGTTTTGCGATTAATGATCTACTTATGTTGGCCAGGGAGGTGGACTAATAATTAGCACCCTTATTCCGCTAATACAAACTGCGTCGGCGAGCCACTTCTCGGAGGCCTTGGAGAGCTTACCTCTCACGTGAATAGTAGTATAGCGAAAGAGACAGAGCACGGAGGCCACGATGAAATATCATCGACATCGAGCTTTAATTTTCCTTACGGAATTCCCTAAATTAAATTTGTACTACTATGTATTATGAAAAGATAAGGCGAATTTTGTTTCGAATGGGGAGAGTAAATTAAATTTAAAATATTTATTCTAACAGGCCTTTATAGGTACTTATGAATGGTCACACGCTAATTTGATGTAACCCCTGAAAAGTCTCTAGTACATAGTTATACTATTGCCGAGCGAAATAGACTACCGGGTTACGTTAGATCTACATTTCTAATAATATTTGAAAAACGGTTAGTATATTCGTTTGGTGAAATTTAAAAAAAATAAAATGAAAATATTTTATTACTGCGTAACAAACAAAAGACAACGTGATGAACAAAGTACAAATGTGCTGTTATACTTATAGTAATAATAATAATAAAGCTTTATTTACATCCATGCACAGTACATTTTGAACGATAGCAATTGGAAACTTTTTAACCTAAAATAAATAAACATTTACATTCATTACACTATACAGTTCTTACAATTATAAATATTATTTTGTACTTAATTTTAATTATTAATTGCTTTAATTTATTGACTAACTACTTATTTAATGCATGGACCCCGTTCGGGTAAAAGCCTCCCCCAAGGAATGCCATCCTTCTCTATTGTCAGCTCTGTCTAGCTAACTTCCGCCCGCGCACGTTACAATTTCGTCTGCCCATCTGGCCCTTGGTCGGCCTCTTGATCTGGTGCCTTTTGGCCCAGACCACTTTACCGACCGTAGAGTCCATCTATCGTCCTTGTAACGGCGTGGCCTGCCCACTTCCATTTAGCCTTCAATGCAAAAGTTAAGGCATCGTATACTTTTGTCTTCTTTCGAATGTCAACGTTCTTTACCTTATCCTTCAGTTTTATACCTAAGCAACTTCTTTCCATTCTTCTCTGGGTAGTCTGAATTCTGTTCCTGGTTTTGTGATCAAAGGTCCAAGTTTGGCATCCATAGGTGAGGCACGGTAGGAGTTATAGTAACAGCCCCTTATTCAGCTAATACAAACTGCGTCGGCAAGCCGCTTAACAGAGTTCTCGGAGAGCTTACCTCTCACGTGATTAGTAGTATTAGCGTAGTAAGCGACAGAGACAGAGCACGGAGGCTGGGACGAGACATCCTTGAGCCAGTATATAATACTAACACCGTTTTGAAAGGTTGCTTTGGCTGAGAAGAGCCGGCAATAAGCGCAGTCATTACTGTACGAAACACAATTTAATACTTTAAGACGTACAAAGAGTTTCAAACATAAAGTAGATATAAAGATTCCTTGATTTTGTACGATTACTTCAAACAAACAAACTTAAATCCATTAATATAAGTGAGGCATGGAAATGATTGCTACTTTTATTTCATTTTCATTTAATGAAGTTACTTATTTTTTTCACGGTGATTTCACCTGTGAATTTTTTTTTTCGCAATGCTCTAATGTCACTTTTGGCCGTACGACCCTTTCGTAGCGGCGATCAGTATATATTTTGCTCTTTTTAACACTACTGGGTTAGAAAGACGCTCTTTCTTTCTGACGTCGTCGTGAGTCATCGGTGAAATACGATGATATCCGAATGATCTGCGGTGTGCGATGTATCATGTAGGCAAGGTAGCAGAAAAGTAGCAAAGTGATTTTTAACAGACGTCAAGGCAGGTAGCAGGTGTGACATATGAAAAAGTATTTCATATGATTTTTCACATGCTATTTGTGAACCATGCCATTGTGGATAGTAACGAGATCGATGATTTTAATATTCAATACGTTATAGCCCAATATTTTTTATCATTCCCTTCTCACGTTCCTAATATCACTTCAGCGAATTTGGAGTGCCGCTTTGAACAACTTCCCCAATTGGATTTGTTTGAAGTACTAAACGATTCTTTTGGATTAAATGTTCTTTGTTCTGAAGGATAAGTATGTACGTACCATTTTGGATCATCGCAGTTTTTATTTGATTTAATTATTACAGACCAAACTCTTATGTATTATGGCTGGAAAACAGGAAGACGGTATAAATATATACCACATACCTGATGGTATGTGGTCTCCGCCAACACATTGCCAACCCTGACGTGAAGTTGTTAAGTCTCATGTGCCTGTAATTTCACCTTTACCTTTCTAACAGAAACACAGGAATACAAGTGCACTACTGCTTCACGGCGGAAATGGGTTCGTTAGAACTTCCCTGGATGAACTCTGCACTAAGAGCTTTATTATGCCATAAATGTTAATAGTACATACACTTTATGCCCAAGCAATTTGACTCAATTTGGTTGATTTGATGACACACTGATGAGACAGTTTATAATTAAAAAGAAGAATCTAGGTCTTTAGTTGCCATCGTACAAGCAGTACAATCTGTTAAACTTGGACTTAACATGTGTAAAGAATGTCCCAGGATATTTATAATTAAAACTAATATTATAAAGAAGATATGGTTTGTATGCTTGTTTGTTACGATTTATAAATAAATAGATAAATATCCTGGGACATTATTTTTACACACGGCCATCTGATCCCAAACTAAGCAGAGCTTGTACTATGGAAACCAGATAACTGATATACTACATATACTACTTTTTTATTTGTCTAAATACATACATTTACACCCAAACACAGAACAAACAGACATGTTCATGCATACTAATGTTTGTCCTGGGTGGGAATCGAACCCGCGACTTTCGACTTGACAGTCAGGGTCGCTAACCACCAAGCCAATTGACCTGTAAAAAATGTTTACTTACTGGCTACTGGACCGATATCAAAAATTATTTCACTAATGGAAACTATCAGAAACATTAGCTATATTTTATCCCCATATTCTTACGGGAACGGGAACTACGCCGGTGAAACAGCGGGGCGGTACTATAATTATTAAATTAATTTAATTAAATTGACAGTGAAATTCTGCTATAAAAATTCTCGCAGGCGTAAGGAAAAGATAATTATGAACATCGTTCTCGATTTTGAAATAACACCGATAATAATCAATGCTAATCTACCGTTAGAAATGACGCAGCAAAATCACGTAGCACAGGAATATATCAACGCATCATCGGGTCGTCGGAAGGGGAAAGGGAAGCTGGCTTATCTATCTTGCCTCTCGCTCGGCTCGATGGTCCAAGTGGTAGCTGAAAGCGTTCATATTTTCAGTTTTTCTTTGTGTTCTGTTGATTGTGATTTATAATTTCAATGTGATATCTTATAATTGAGAAAGTGCAAGTAGTGTGTATTATTTCTCAATATCTACACTAATATTATAAAGAGGAAAGATTTGTATTTTTGTATGTAACGAATAAACTCAAAAAGTAGTGGACGATTTTAATAATTCTTTTTTCATCAGAAAGCTACATTATCACTGAGTAACATAGGCTATATTTAGTACTAGATTACTATAAAAATCTTTAGAAATTCCTATTAAAACCAACCGAAGGTGTAAAAAAATTAGCCATAAAATGTCTTTCATCGCATACGCTGCGAAGAGTATTAATGATAGGACAAAAAAATGTTCGACAATAGATTATATAATGATGAGCTATAGAGGTTTTGCAGTTTGGAATGTATTGCAGGTCGTGGGTCCGATTCCCACCCAGGACAAACATTTGGGTGCATGTCTGTTTTTTATGGTCTGGGTGTAATGTGTATTAAGAAAACAAAAGGTTGTATATCAGTTTTCTGGTTTCCATAGTACAAGCTCTGCTACGTTAGGGATCAGCAGGCTGATTGTGTAATGCTCTTACTATATATACTATTTTTAAATACATACTCATCCCTACTAATATTATAAATATGAATGAAAGTTTGCTTGTTACACATTCACGCGAAAACTACTTAACCGATAATCATGAAACTTTGTACCCATATTCTTGGAGGTATTAGAAGTAACAAAGGATTATTTTTGTGCCGGGAAAATGTTAAATCCCTGGGGAGCGCGGGTGAAACCGCGGGGGACAGCTAGTCTTTAATATATAGATAACAAGATGTTGTCTGCGGTTTTTCCGGGATATAGTTAATATTCCGTATATCTCTGTTCAGGTTCGGATTCCGGTGTGGGGATTTCTCGCCTGCTAAACGTCTTCACCAGCTTTTGGACGTCAAATCGTTTACTTGTTTATATAATATATGATTTCAGCCCAGTGTTGGTATTGAGCCCGATTGCCGGCGTCAATGCTGACCACATGTCACTTCTAAGACCTCTGCTAAAGGTTTGTCTCAGGATATTTATTATTATTAATCTTGAAAGAGTACGATCGAGTAAGAGTACTAAAACTATGTACTAAGAGTACGAATACCTCTGCTAAAATTTTCGGCGATAATAGGCGTGAGGCGTTATATAATATACTGTCTCCCGCAGTTTCACCCGCGTTCCCGAGGGATGTAACATTTTTCCGGCACAAAAAGTATCCTATGATATTTCGAATACCTCCAAGAATATGTGTACAAAGTTTCATGATGATCGGTTAAGAAGTTTTCGCGTGAAAACGTAACAAACAAACCACCTTCAACGCCGTTGACATTGTAATTTTTGGCATGTTTTTTTTTGTGTCTTGGACCCTCTTTTATCAGGGGTCGACTCTATAAGGAAAATGACACTAACTCGAGAATCTTTCGTCACGGCCTCCGTGCTCTGTCTCTTTCGCTGACTATGTTAATACTACTAATCACGTGAGAGATAAGCTCTCTGAGGCCTCCGTGAAGCGGCTCGCCGACGAAGTTTGTATTAGCTGAATAAGGAGGCTGTACCTACAGTATGGTGTAGACATCTCTAAAGTTTACATGTGATTTTACAGCGTAATTATTAACCAGATATGGTAGCTGCTACATAATACATTAACTTCTTTATATTATTAGGTTCACCCCGCGGTTTTACCCGCGTTTTCGAAGGCTTTTATATTTGCTGCGATATAATGGCATTCTATGTTTTTATATATATAATTTAATAAATTGACTATTCTATAATTATATTCATGACAGTTTTCACATCGACGGACCAGTTGGCTTGGTGGTTAGAGACCCTGACTGCCAAACCGAAGGTCGCGGGTTCGATTCCCACCCTGGACAAACATTTGTGTGCATGAACATGTCTGTTTGTTCTGTGTCTGTAAATATCTATATAAGTATGTATTTAAAAAAATAATTGTATGTAGTATATCAGTTACCTGGTAGCCATACTACAAGCAGTACACTCTGCTTAACTTGGGATCAGGTAACCATGTGTGAAGAATGTATTTATTTACATCTATCGGCTTTCACGGAGTGCCGCTTTTATTTTATTTTATTTATCGGTATAGAAGAGAACCGTGTTTATTCACTTTTTGAAAAGGTATTTAACTCTTCTGAAATAAAGTTACCGTTCAGAAACTCTTGAATCGTAATTATCAGTATTGTAACCTATTTAATTTGGTTCAGATTCAGTTTAACATTTTGGAAGCTGACATAATTACCGTTTGAGGAATAACGTTCATGTTTTATAATATAAGCTTTCCCCTGCGGTTTTACCTCTACGACCTTCTACGAAAAATTCCGCGTCGAGTAGTAGCAGTCCCATTCCGATATGTTCAGTAGTTTTGAGGTGATGGTGCGTCAAAGAACCCTATGTTCCTTATGTATATAGACTAGCTGTCCTTCGCAGTTTCACTCGTGTTCCTGAGGTTTGTAATGCGCGAACTTTGACAGTTTGACGCGCGCAGTAAAATAAATCGCAATACTTGAAATTCTCGCCTTTTCTCTACTATATTCCACGTATTATACATATAAACCTTCCCCTTGAATCACTCTGTGGCGACATCTATGTACACGCCTACAATCCTTCACCGCCCGCACTACAGTGATGTGGCGACATCTATGAACGAGTAGAAACACGCGAGAATCCTACATCGCGATATCGAGATTCTCTCAGGATTTGACATATTTACAAGCATCCAAAATCAACAGTTGGACCGCGGTCCCCAGGCATGATCACCTAGCCTGGAGGAGTCTCATACCTCGCTCGCGAGGAGCGAGGTATGAGACTCCTCCATTTAAAAGGGAAGATCTTCTGCCAGGCTAGGTGATCATGCCAAATGTTGATGTTGGAAGCTTGTATATATGTCAAATTCTGAGAAAATCTCGATATCGCGATGTAGGATTCTCGCGTGTTTCTACTCGTTCATAGATGTCGCCACATCACTGTAGTGCGGGCGGTGAAGGATTGTAGGCGTGTACATAGATGTCGCCACAGAGTGATTCAAGGGGAAGGTTTATATGTATAATACGTGGAATATAGTAGAGAAAAGGCGAGAATTTCAAGTATTGCGATTTATTTTACTGCGCGCGTCAAACTGTCAAAGTTCGCGCATTACAAACCTCAGGAACACGAGTGAAACTGCGAAGGACAGCTAGTCTATATACATAAGGAACATAGGGTTCTTTGACGCACCATCACCTCAAAACTACTGAACATATCGGAATGGGACTGCTACTACTCGACGCGGAATTTTTCTTAGAAGGTCGTAGAGGTAAAACCGCAGGGGAAAGCTTATATTATAAAACATGAACGTTATTCCTCAAACGGTAATTATGTCAGCTTCCAAAATGTTAAACTGAATCTGAACCAAATTAAATAGGTTACAATACTGATAATTACGATTCAAGAGTTTCTGAACGGTAACTTTATTTCAGAAGAGTTAAATACCTTTTCAAAAAGTGAATAAACACGGTTCTCTTCTATACCGATAAATAAAATAAAATAAAAGCGGCACTCCGTGAAAGCCGATAGATGTAAATAAATACATTCTTCACACATGGTTACCTGATCCCAAGTTAAGCAGAGTGTACTGCTTGTAGTATGGCTACCAGGTAACTGATATACTACATACAATTATTTTTTTAAATACATACTTATATAGATATTTACAGACACAGAACAAACAGACATGTTCATGCACACAAATGTTTGTCCAGGGTGGGAATCGAACCCGCGACCTTCGGTTTGGCAGTCAGGGTCTCTAACCACCAAGCCAACTGGTCCGTCGATGTGAAAACTGTCATGAATATAATTATAGAATAGTCAATTTATTAAATTATATATATAAAAACATAGAATGCCATTATATCGCAGCAAATATAAAAGCCTTCGAAAACGCGGGTAAAACCGCGGGGTGAACCTAATAATATAAAGAAGTTAATGTATTATGTAGCAGCTACCATATCTGGTTAATAATTACGCTGTAAAATCACATGTAAACTTTAGAGATGTCTACACCATACTGTAGGTACAGCCTCCTTATTCAGCTAATACAAACTTCGTCGGCGAGCCGCTTCACGGAGGCCTCAGAGAGCTTATCTCTCACGTGATTAGTAGTATTAACATAGTCAGCGAAAGAGACAGAGCACGGAGGCCGTGACGAAAGATTCTCGAGTTAGTGTCATTTTCCTTATAGAGTCGACCCCTGATAAAAGAGGGTCCAAGACACAAAAAAAAACATGCCAAAAATTACAATGTCAACGGCGTTGAAGGTGGTTTGTTTGTTACGTTTTCACGCGAAAACTTCTTAACCGATCATCATGAAACTTTGTACACATATTCTTGGAGGTATTCGAAATATCATAGGATACTTTTTGTGCCGGAAAAATGTTACATCCCTCGGGAACGCGGGTGAAACTGCGGGAGACAGTATATTATATAACGCCTCACGCCTATTATCGCCGAAAATTTTAGCAGAGGTATTCGTACTCTTAGTACATAGTTTTAGTACTCTTACTCGATCGTACTCTTTCAAGATTAATAATAATAAATATCCTGAGACAAACCTTTAGCAGAGGTCTTAGAAGTGACATGTGGTCAGCATTGACGCCGGCAATCGGGCTCAATACCAACACTGGGCTGAAATCATATATTATATAAACAAGTAAACGATTTGACGTCCAAAAGCTGGTGAAGACGTTTAGCAGGCGAGAAATCCCCACACCGGAATCCGAACCTGAACAGAGATATACGGAATATTAACTATATCCCGGAAAAACCGCAGACAACATCTTGTTATCTATATATTAAAGACTAGCTGTCCCCCGCGGTTTCACCCGCGCTCCCCAGGGATTTAACATTTTCCCGGCACAAAAATAATCCTTTGTTACTTCTAATACCTCCAAGAATATGGGTACAAAGTTTCATGATTATCGGTTAAGTAGTTTTCGCGTGAATGTGTAACAAGCAAACTTTCATTCATATTTATAATATTAGTAGGGATGAGTATGTATTTAAAAATAGTATATATAGTAAGAGCATTACACAATCAGCCTGCTGATCCCTAACGTAGCAGAGCTTGTACTATGGAAACCAGAAAACTGATATACAACCTTTTGTTTTCTTAATACACATTACACCCAGACCATAAAAAACAGACATGCACCCAAATGTTTGTCCTGGGTGGGAATCGGACCCACGACCTGCAATACATTCCAAACTGCAAAACCTCTATAGCTCATCATTATATAATCTATTGTCGAACATTTTTTTGTCCTATCATTAATACTCTTCGCAGCGTATGCGATGAAAGACATTTTATGGCTAATTTTTTTACACCTTCGGTTGGTTTTAATAGGAATTTCTAAAGATTTTTATAGTAATCTAGTACTAAATATAGCCTATGTTACTCAGTGATAATGTAGCTTTCTGATGAAAAAAGAATTATTAAAATCGTCCACTACTTTTTGAGTTTATTCGTTACATACAAAAATACCAATCTTTCCTCTTTATAATATTAGTGTAGATATTGAGAAATAATACACACTACTTGCACTTTCTCTAATTATCAGTATTGTAACCTATTTAATTTGGTTCAGATTCAGTTTAACATTTTGGAAGCTGACATAATTACCGTTTGAGGAATAACGTTCATGTTTTATAATATAAGCTTTCCCCTGCGGTTTTACCTCTACGACCTTCTACGAAAAATTCCGCGTCGAGTAGTAGCAGTCCCATTCCGATATGTTCAGTAGTTTTGAGGTGATGGTGCGTCAAAGAACCCTATGTTCCTTATGTATATAGACTAGCTGTCCTTCGCAGTTTCACTCGTGTTCCTGAGGTTTGTAATGCGCGAACTTTGACAGTTTGACGCGCGCAGTAAAATAAATCGCAATACTTGAAATTCTCGCCTTTTCTCTACTATATTCCACGTATTATACATATAAACCTTCCCCTTGAATCACTCTGTGGCGACATCTATGTACACGCCTACAATCCTTCACCGCCCGCACTACAGTGATGTGGCGACATCTATGAACGAGTAGAAACACGCGAGAATCCTACATCGCGATATCGAGATTCTCTCAGGATTTGACATATTTACAAGCATCCAAAATCAACAGTTGGACCGCGGTCCCCAGGCATGATCACCTAGCCTGGAGGAGTCTCATACCTCGCTCGCGAGGAGCGAGGTATGAGACTCCTCCATTTAAAAGGGAAGATCTTCTGCCAGGCTAGGTGATCATGCCAAATGTTGATGTTGGAAGCTTGTATATATGTCAAATTCTGAGAAAATCTCGATATCGCGATGTAGGATTCTCGCGTGTTTCTACTCGTTCATAGATGGCGCCACACTAACTTAACTAAAACTATCTAAAAAAAGTTTTAATGTTATGTTGTCCCATCCATAAAGTTTTAAAAACATACTAACTTAAATACCAAGATAAAAACTAGATGAAGTTAAGTTATAAATTCTTACAAAACTCACTAGATGAGTGGTTAACTTCGAGTTCGGTTAAGTTGAACTCTAGTTAAGCTCACGTGCGATGGTTAAACTTAAAATACGTGTTACAAAAGTTGGTCCTGCGATAAGCTAATGGTACCTCAAGACTTTGTTCTGGATAACGTATTTTATAAAATTACCACAGTGTAATAAATATGCCTATTCCTTAGGGTTCTGTGAGACTTTGAAGTCTGTCTCCATGACTATGTATAAAACTATTTTATTTTTTTATTTTTTGGGCTCCGTATCTCATATAAGATCACTTTGGTGTCCCTTTTTCTGTCCATCTGCCTTTTTCTCAGACGCAGGTGTAGGTATCAAGTTGAAATTTAAATCAAATACTCAAGTCTGCAATCCCTTGGAGCAGCGAAAAAATTTAACTTCTAAGTAAACTCAACCAAATTATATAGCCGCATATTGCCGCACATTTTTACACTTATAAGGAAACAAAACCTATAGCAACAAATTCCGTTGACATAATATCATGGAATTTGTAGTTACATCACAACAAAATATACAAAGTTATTAGCAATTGGTAAACTAAAAAAAATATTAGAGTCATTTATTCAGCTTAGGCCCGCGGAGGACATCTATGAATGTCAAATTGAAAGTTACAGAAGCTACTACCGGTTTGAAAGCCAGCCTTCAACTTAGAACAACCGACCATTGACCGCGATCTACGTCGATGTTTGGAGACAACAGTTTTTTAATGGCAAAGTTAAGTTTGTCCTTCAATCCGACTTATTTTCCGAGGATTTAGAGTTTCTGAGCATGAGATAAATCGATTCTTAAGGATTTAACTAAAAAAAATTTGCATTTTGACGATAAACTATACAAACTAAATTCTGGTATCAACAATGGTCAACATATGGTACAGTTTTGAAAACTTTTTTCGCCTGACCCTTGTCTCAAGTTCTGAAGATAACATTATATTAGTTTTTACCTTACATGGCTGAACCTAAAGTTATACCTTACTGTACACATTTTCATAGGGTTGACAAAGTAAAGTTTTTTTTTTAATTAATTTATTTAGGTATTTTTACATTTTCTACGGACTCTAAGTCCGTATTCTTTGAAAATTTTATTATTAGAATTGTTTTAAGATTAATTGTATTGTGTTTTTGTATAAATTAACTTCTTTCCGCTCTTGCTCATCTCGTTGTTTTGAACGGAGGTTTGTGATTCCTTAATATATAGTGTTGAATTTTTCTATTGCTGAATGCACGGATTATAAATAAATAACTTAAGATACATCAAAATTTATACATTCTAAATATTAAAGTTTAAGTTATTTTGGCCTCGGATAGTTTCGCTCCCAAAAGACTCTCCACGACAACTGCATCTCGATGTCTTATGGCTATTTTTAAGTTATATTCGAAAATGGCTCTTGTCGACGCGGCCATCGCCCGCTGGATAAACCTGCCGATCGCAGTTCACAGTTCAGTTTAACTTAGTATGTTCTGCTTATTCTAGGGTAAAATAGGTGTGTAAAAAACTGACTTAGTATGTAAGGAAATTTTACATGCCGATTTTTAGTTACAATTGTACCATTTGCATTGGTTTGAACTTTGCAAGTCTGTGGGATGCGCATGACAATGTAGTAATTTAATGCTATCGAGCTGATCTGATGATGGAGCCAGAAGGTGGATAGCGAAACTATTCAGCGTCTACTAGGACCTCATGAGTTTCAGCTCATTTCTTTTGTCATATATTTGGTAACGAGATTCTGCAGTGAGTTTTTTAAACAGTATCATTTTTAACTTAAACCTCGCGATGTTATCGTTCACGGAGAACTCAAACACATTGTTGGATTTAAATCTATGATCTTCGTCAAAGCATCAATACGTATACAACTGAGATATGATCTCTTCGATAGAGAATTTAAAGGATTTGTACAAAATACTAAATTATATTGCTCTAGCTGTCCCCCGCGGTTTCACCCGCGTTCCCGAGGGTTGCAACATTTTCCCGGGATAAAAAGTAGCCTATATGTTGTTCCAATATATGTTCTATCTATGTGCCAAGTTTTATCCAAATCTGTTGGATAGTTTTTGCAAGAAAGAGGAACAAATATTTAATAGGAGGTTTATAATATTAGTAGGAATTACCATACCAGTTCTATACATAACTAGCGACCCGCCCCGGCTTTGCTCAGTTGCAATGTAGATACTAATACATATAAACCTTCCTCTTCAATCACTCTATCTATTAAAAAAAACTGCATCAAAATCCGTTGTGTAGTTTTAAAGATTGAAGCATACATAGGGATATAGGGACAGTGAAAGCGACTTTGTTTTATACTATGTAGTGAAGTACGTAAAGTAATCTATATCTGTATTAGTCTATACATCTATACTAATAATATTATAAAGAGGGAAGATTTGTATGTAAGTATGTTTGTTACTCTTTCACGCAAAAACTACTAAACGGATATGGATAAAATTTGGCACATAGATAGAGCATATCCTGGAATAACATATAGGCTTTTTATCCCGGGATAATGTTACATCCCTCGGGTATCAACACGGGTAAAACCACGGGCGACAGCTAGTATATTATATTAAGACAAAAAAAATTTTTATCCATGACTAGCTGACCCGACAGACGTTGTCCTATCTTAACAATAAATATTGAATTCGAATCTTCCGATTGAATCGACCGTGAAATGTGCAATAAGAAATTATAAATTAAGTATTTTATCAATATTATTCCGACTTTTCGGTTTTAAACGATATTTGCAGCGCATTATGTCAATCGCTCCAGCTGTCAAACGACTGACAATAATAAAAGTTTATAATGTCAAAAGCGCTAGTAAAGTGGTTAAGTTTATTTAAATTTTCCAATTTTCCGCGCATCTTTCTTAATGTTTCATTCATAAGACCTTCTCGTGACAAAAACAAACACATCAAAAAAAGAATTAGCGAAATCGGTCCAGCCGTTCACGCGTGATGCCGTGACCAAGGGAAATAGGGATTCATTTTTATATACCATATATAGATGTATAATCTCAAAGCCTACTGGACCGACTTTAAAGATTCTTTCCCTAATAGCTACTTTAATATACTTTAATAAGCTACTTTCTCCAGTAGTAACATAGTTCGGAAACATGAGTAAAACCGCGAAACAGTAATATATCATCTAGAGCAATGCCTACAGAACCAAATGATAAATCACAAAATAATATCATGCTATTTCCTCCCTAATACGCCCACGCGTTCAGCAATAAACTCATATTGAAAATTCCGTAACGAAATTGACTCGCGTTTCAAATTTTATATTTTACTAGCTGTCCCCCGCGGTTTCACCCGCGTTTAGTTTGAAGGTGATCAGACCAAGAAAACATGTTGTTCTGTACTAACTATGCACCCCCGTTTTAAGCCCTTAGGGGGTGAATTTTCAAAAATCCTTTTTTAGTGCTCCCCTACGTTATAATATGAATCCCTGTGCATAATTTCAAGTTTCTAACATTTATAGTCTAGGCTCTGCGTTGATATGTCAGTCAGTCAGCTTCTTCTTTTATATATTACTAGCTGTCCCCCGCGTTCCCGAGGGAAGTAACATTTTCCCGGCTCGCAAGTTCTAGTTCAGTATCTTATGTTACTTCTAATACCTCCAAGAATATTTTTTTTATTTTTTTTTTTTGCCACTTGGGCCGACAAACAAGCAGACGGTCCACCTGATGGTAAGTGGTCACCGCCGCCTATGGACATTTGCAACACTAGGAGCATCGCCAATGCGTTGTCGACCCTGAGACGTGAAGTTGCTTAACAACTTATGGCCGGGCCCTTACCTTTCTAACCGAAACACAGTAATACAATTGCACTACTGCTTCACGGTGGAAATGGGTAAGGTGGTAGTAATTACCCGGACGAACTCTGCACTAAGAGCTCTACTACTCTAAATAATGAAGAATATGTGTACAATGTTTCATGATGATCGGGTAAGTAGTTTTCGCGTGAAAGCGTAACAAAAAACTTACATTCACATTTACAAAATATTAAATTGAAGAAATGTAAGGCTGGAGCTTGTGCTAAGAGTCCTCTGAGCTTTGACTTGAGTGTGAGCTTTTGTAACAATTTCGTCTGTCAGTAGTTGCTCTTCATTCTTTCACCTAGGCGCTTCAGGAAATGCAGGAAATGTAATAAAATTAAATGAGAGGTTCGTTCCGTGTCGGAAATATACTTCTAAAGAGTACTTTAGTACTAACTAATTACTACTTTAATGAAGTGCCAGTTGGCTTGGTGCTTAACGACTCTGACTGCCAAGCCGAAGGTCGCGGGTTTGATTCCCACCCAGGACAAACATTTGTGTGCATGAGTATGTTTGTTTGTTCTGGGTCTGGGTGTAAATATCTATATAAGTATGTATTTCGAAGAAAAAAAAAGTAGTATATGTAGTTTATCAGCTATCTGGTTTCCATAGTACAAGCTCTGCTTAGTTTGGGACCAGATGGCCGTGTGTAATAATCTCCCAGGATATTTATTATTTATTTAAATACTTTGGTAGAGAAGTGTTTTTATTTGATATAATAGCTTCCGCCCCGGGGTTTTACCTCTATTCCCGAGGGAATTAATAATTTCCCGAGACGTTCTTTGTCCTTGTCCGGAACATCCTACTAATATTATAAACGCGAAAGTTTGTATATATGGATGTATTATGGAAAGAACGTTGCGGGTAGAGGAAAAGCACAACTACGGATTTGGATGAAACTTGGCACATACATAGAACATATATTGGAATAACATATAGGTTACTTTTTAATCCGGGAAAATGTTACATCCCTCGGGAACACGGATGAAGCCGTGGGGGACAGTACTCAATATGTGGGCCAAATTTCATTTGAATTCTGTCGTGGGTGCGTTATTGAGTCACATATAAAGTGTCATATTGCTTTTGTGATTTATTTTTAAAATATCAATTAATTCCATTGTTATTATTTATTTTTGTTTAAAAATCAAGGTATTGAAATTTGAACTATCGATTGACGTTTCAATAATGATACCACCTGATTGTAATTGTTAAATATAAAAATTGATATTATAAAATAACCAAAAAATCAGAATAGATAAAATTATTATGAAAATTATTTAATAAAAAAAAAAAAAAAAGAATGTAACCCTGCTGAGTTTCTTGCCGGTTCTTCTCAGTTGAAGGCTGATTTCCGAACCGGTTGTAGCTTCAGTTACTTTAAATTTGACCTTCATAAGTGCCTTCCGAGGGCCTAAACTGAATAAATGGTTTTGAATTTAGAATTTTATGGATATTTGCATCACACATTTACCTTGAGACGTGAAGTTATTAACTCCCACGTGCCTGTAATTTCACCAGCCCCCTTACCTTTCCAACCGAAACACAGTAATACACGTAATAATTCAACGTCTCTTCGAATGATAAATCTAGAATTAGCTCCTAAATAACCTGAAACACAAATTCGGCTGCCAGATTTACTGTTCAATTTTCGCCAAAAATAAATATTGGAGCCGTCGTCGCTCTGCGATTGATTTATGGACCTACAAAATATTGGAAAATATCATCCGATACACAGGTTAGTTATAAACAAATAGAGGTGATTGATGTTTGATTGTGCAGAATGTTTTGTCGCAGAATTCAATCGTGGTTCATACTGGAAGTATTGATAATTTTGTACACTGCTCTGCATAAATTGAAATAAAATCAAAATTCAAAACCATTTATTCAGTTTAAGCCCTCGGAAGGCAAACGGTTCGTAACGCAGCCTTCATCTGAGAAAAACCGGCAAGATAATCAGCAAGTTTACAATCCTTTTTATTTTTGACTAAATATTTTTTTAATATAAATTTTATCTATTCTGACTTTACATACTACGTACCTTATACTAACGGGTTGTCCTTATTATGATGGTACCTAGTAGCTTCAGTAATTTAATTATCATCCATGAAATTGTTCAACAACCGTTGTTTTTGCAATAAAATTCACACCTGCTGTATTTTAGAATATCCAGCAATTTTTATAGCCAAATTTTCAGTCGTTCCATATAGTGTTTTAAATTGGCAGTATTTCAAATTTGAATTTGATTTCACACGGTTTGGAGTTTTATTATTATGGCTGCTTAAATTGTTCTCTAAAATCCATTTTATTCTTAAAATTACAGTTCATGATATAATTTATTTACATAAAATAAAATGACGGTTGCTCACTGTTCTTCCACTGTAAAACAAAGGAGATCTGAAATTTTGTATTGTCATGGATAGTAAGACTGATTGATTTTATCGTGTCTTCAGTTAGACTGTTGGCCAGGTCAGTGCGATAGATCAATCTGACCATAGGCACTTTGGAAAAAATTAAACCAATGGTAGCTAAGTTCATAGTATATTCGAATGCCGTCAGGAGAATCGTGGTTTCGAATTCTACAGTTTGAGCGATCAGATGACATTGTGAGAAATCAAAGCGTGGCTGACAGAGTGGGTACTTTTTAATATATTCATCAGCCTATGTATATAACCATGGCCAGTACTGAAATAATATCTGACTGTCTACACATAATTTACTTTAATTTGACAGGGCAGTTGGCTTGGTTAGTTACCCTGACTGCCAAGTCGCAGGTCGCAGGTTTGATTCCCTCCCAGGGCAAACATTTGTGTGCATGAACATGTCTGATTACAACAGGTATATAAGTATCACATCTTCACCTATATCCTACCTTATAGAAATAAGCTCCCCCCCCCATTATGTATGTTCAGTACAGAAAATGAAAGTTCTTAAAGTTTAATTTACGTTTTTTATGAATGTTACGCAATGTTTTCTTTTTTTACTTCTGTCAAATTGCATTCCCATTAATGTATTAGAATGTTATCTTTTAAATAGTAAAATTAATAATGTACTTTTCCTATTATATTTTATTATAAACATTATAAATGGTCCTTCGAGCCGGATATGACCAGCGACCTATGGATTTATATTGGAAATGGAATACTCAAACACAAAGTTATTTTTTTTAATAACTGGAAAAATCAGCAAAATTCAATTACATCTCTCATCGTTTTTAGGAACCACCAGAATCCTTTAGTAGGGAGTAAGTATTTTAACTCGTGGAGTAATCTCGTCTAATGGCAGAAGTTCGCTCGTTAATGTCAAATAGCTGCGATTGTTATGTGGGGACCGGCCCCCGGGCTGGCTCTGTTTGGTCCGAACTTGTAAGGGGGAGCGGGTACTTGAGGAATATATATCTTAGTATTAAAGAAATATATAGTCTTAGTGTAAGAAAAAGTTTTTTTTTTCTATTTGGCCGATAAACAGCCAGACGGTTCACCTGATGGTAAGTGGTTATTGTCGCATATATATACAGGGTGACTGGTGAGATACCTTCGATACTTATGGAGAGTACTCGGTACTTGATTCTCGTTAAAATGATGTAATAAAATTAGGTGGGTAATTTTTGACCAAAATTTCTCTAAAAATAAGTGTAATGTGGATATTATACTCTCTAAACACGCCGCGGTGTTTGTTGTTTATGTTGATATAGTCACGTGCGATATGCGCTAGTCCCACCCCCTCACCCCCGCCCTCAACCCCACTACCTGTTGCATCACCGCATCGACTCATTAGTGTAAGCGCAAACCAGCTTCCTGCCTCCGCGCCCCGCGATCGTAGATATTTACGCGCCGTGTGAGTGTGAGTGTGTGTGTGACCTGTGACCCGTGACCCGTGACCCGTGATAAGTATCTAGGCTAGGTAGTTAAGTATGGCTCATCAATACAAAAACGCAGAGTACCTGGACATGTTCGTGCGTATACGCGTGCTAATGATAGTTTGCAAGGTGATCCGTTCGTTTTAAATCGCGTTAAAGACAATCTGTGTAAACGTGCCGAACTATGCATCACACGAGGCGGTACACATTTTGAACAACTTGAAGGTAGGTAGGTAGTTTAATTAAATTCAATCGTTGTACATAGGTATGATTCCATTTTTTAAATACGCCGAAAATACCAAGGTTCTTGAACTTTTCAGTGGTTCTAACTGTAGATTTAACCTTGTCTCAAATTCTATTGTCTACATTCTACACTTTATTTTGTCAACAAATTAGTGATTACCTAGGTATTTTTGCCTGTCCTAAGCCAGTATTAATGTATGAAGGGAAAACGGATCATGCTCATGGGGATCATACATGATCATACATCATCATTCATCATACTTGATGTAGGTAGGCAACAGCTATACAGTGTACGTACCTATGTATTCTGTGTTGATAGCGCGCTGCGCGTATCCAAGTATTGCGCAGGTAAATAGGGACTCTCGGTGTACTGTTTACTAAGTTTACTAAGAAGTAATTTAATATTTATTTTTAATGTTATTTTTTCATCATATATGATCGCCAACTATCACATCCTCAAATATTGAAGGTATCTCACCAGTCACCCTGTATATTTACATTTAAATATGATATTTGCAACACCAAATTGAAATAAAATATATAATTCAATATATTCATTACCCAGACATATATAATAATTTTTTCGTAAATTCGTAAGCGCCAAAAATCAATGCAATGGGGAATTGGCATCGTGCACCGTCACGGTATGCGCGGTGTTGGCGCACTCGAGACGATGACGCTACACTTGCAATACATGTTCGTGCTTAGGCCTCTGAACCCAAACTAAGCAGAGTTACTATGAAAACCAGACACCTGACATACTTACTACATAAACTACATGTACACCCAGAGACAGAAAAAACAGACATATTCATGCACACAAATGTTTGTCCTGAGCGGCGTGGGAGTCTGTGTTGCCACCAAGCCAACTGATCATATAACCTCCAATATCTCATTCCTTGTTCCACGCAACCAAACCTAAGTTGAAACCGACGAATTTGCGAGATTAAAACTCCAAGCTAGAGAAATAGTCATCTACATCGTACACAACTATAGACAAGTCTAGTATCTAAAGTAAATAGTAAGGTAAGTCTCTCGAAACATTTTTCGCACACTACTATCTGACCGCAGATGAAGCAGAACTTACTTTGGAAACTAGTTAACATGGTTTTTTTTTAATCACCTTTATCCCAATTATTTGGGATCGGCACAATATGCTTGGTCAATCGCCTTTCGGTGTATAAAATACTATCAGATGAGGGAGTTATTGTACAGAATGCCGCATATAAAGCTCTTCAAGGTTGGCAACACATTTGCAATCTCCCTGATATTGCAAATCTCCATAGGCGTCGGTGACCACTTACCATCAGATGGACCGTCTGTTTGCAAACTTGGTGACAAAAAAAAAAAAAAAAAAAAAAATGACAATCTATTCAGCCCTGTAAGTATCTTTAAAAGAAAAAAAAGAATGATTAAAATCGCTTCGCCTAGTCGAAAGTTATGAGGTAAGAAACATAAAAAAAAAATACTGACGACCTCATAACCTCCTCTTTTTTGAAGTCGGTTCAAAAATCTAAAAATACCAATAATAACTTATACCCAAAAATAAAATGTCGGTGCTCTGTATACTGAAAAAGAATTTTATGGCGCTATCGAGCAGAGAAAGAAGGCAGTTTAAAATAAGATCATATAACAGGCAGTTTACAAACTTCGTTCGTACCTAGAAATGGTTATCATTTTTTCTTTTTTGTTCCAGTTATAAAACGGGCCATCATTCTCGCATTGCCTGAAGCGTTGAGCTGCCTTGGACGAGATTGAATTTATTTTTGTGATTTTACAAATTGAGTTTTAGTTTGTTCAGTTATTAATGTGTATACCTGCATATTTATGAGTTATGCACGGTAGTTATCACTGATACTTTGTACTTCTCTGAAATGGAAAATCTATTTAAGCCTCTGAAGGTGTGTTCTGACAGCTGTACTTGAGAGCCAGTTTCAACAATAATAAACCAACTTGAATACTACAAAATACAACACGGCTGGTATTTTTTCTAAAAATATACTTCTTTGATGATAAAATTCGCAAGTTGTAACTAGCGAAGACCGCCCGAGGCTCATTTGAAGAGAAAATGTAGGTAGGGCACTGTGTAACCAAATAAAAAGCACCCGCCGCACTTCATACGTCTGTCTTCAACCTCCTCAGTCGCTCCGGGCAACCCGGATGTTGGGAATAACTAGTCCCTTAGTTCCTCTGTTTTCTTGTCTTACTTTCTTAAAAAATATTTTTTACTGACACCGAATTTTTAGCCATTTGAGCACCAATCAAAATTCTATCTTGGTGCACTATTGGGTATTAAAATATATAATAGAATCCTTTGAGCAACTATACTACCGGCACGCTATGATGGCCGTTTTGACGTTTCAGATTGTCACATGAAAAGAAACTGTATCGCTTTGGATTAAGGTAGATTTCCATCATCATACAATTAGCTGTTGGATCAATAGATGCACCTTATACATGAAGGAATAAAGGTTATTTTTCTTTGTCATTGCTAAACGTCAAAACGGCCATCATAGCGTGCCGCAAGTTTAGCTGTCAAATTTGTAAACCTATCCTTGTTATATTATATATTCGAAAGTTTGTGTAGCTGGATATCCGGATAAGGACTTAACGGATTTGGAGGAAACTTGGCACCTATATAGCTTATAGCTGTCCCCCGCGGTTTCACCCGCGTTGCCGAGGGATGTTACATTATTTTGTTCATTCTATTATCAATAGTTTTCGCAGCGCACGCGATGTAAGAATGTTTTGTAATTTTTTCACACCTTGGGTTACATTATTGGAGTTTTAGTATGGATCCCTAACTTTTTTGAGAATTTTTATATAGCCTATGTTACTCAGTGATAATGTAGCTTTCTAATGAAAAAAGAATGATTAAAATCGGTCCAGTACTTTTTGAGTTTATTCGTTACATACAAAAATACAAATCTTTCCTCTTTATAATATTAGTGTAGATAACCTAGATAAACAAATAGGATACTTTTTTTTTATAATTAAACATCCCTTGGTGACGCGGGTGAAACCACCGGGGTAAGCTAGTTATGATCAAAATCACAATCAGTCTTATGTTTATTTTTTAATCAAGTTGTAAGAATTCTTTTAAAGCTATTATTACATCCCACTGAAATATAAGTAAAATAAAAGAGAAAATTCTGGGAAGGAAAAGAGACAAAAATATTGTAAACCTTTCAAAATACGGCCTAAACTATGACGCAATATCTTAGCTATTACATACATAATTTACAAAGAAACTTGCGTAAAAAATTAATATTCCAAAAGCGGCTCGTGTGTGGCCAGCCTTCCCTTCAGCGGAGAAATTGGGAAAGTTTGAATGATCGCGGCGCCTCCCTTTAAGATTGTTACGTAAGCTTCTATTTTTAAGTAGTTTTAATTTTGGCCCGGTTAAAAACTGGTTTTAGTATGCCCCGTGGGGAAATGTACCTGAAATAATGAGGTTTTGGAAATTTCCAATATTTTTATGACTGAAGCTTAAGCTTTAGATTTCTTTTATAGTTTAGTCTCAAACTTGCGAAGACTCAATGGAATATTAGTCTAGAAGAGCGAGAGTTCGGGCCAAATCAATCAATGTTTTGCGACCCATAATTCTGGGTTAAATTATTTATCATACAATGTAATGGGAGCTGAAACTTTTTAACACTGGCAACACTGAAAGAACAATAGCAACACTTGACAGAACATGTGGTGACAACTGCCACTCAAACCACAAACCGCGGACCCCGCAATGCGGTACAAGTTCATTGACCACTACTAGGAAATGTCAAAGGGGCAAAACTATGTCTAGGAGCATACTGTAACTGTAACAAGTTGATAACCGACTAAATGCCAACTGTTGTATAAATAAGCCACTAATTTGTGGAGTTAGAACAATGCTGCATCTGAAAATAAAAAAATATGTGATCGTTTGCTAGTTTTGACTCTTGTAGATGCGATTTTATAAAAATGATCCAATAGCTATAAAATTTTAAAGAGCAGATGCATCAGATCCTTAGTTACAAAACTGGTCCAGGACCTCCAGGGGTCTCGACGTTAATTCCACAGTTAGATCTAATCTTCACATTTTTTTCTCGAGTTTTGGGAATACTAGAGATAGTAGGGTATTTAAATTTTTTTTATACCACATTGGCTGATAAAATAGCAGACGGCCCCCCTGACACGCGACCAGCGGCCACCACCGCCTATGGATATTTGCAACACCAGGGGCATCGCCAAAGCGTTGTCGACCCTGAGACGTGAAGTTGTTAAGCATCATGTGCCTTTAAACTTGTGTAACAAACTGGTGTTAAACTATCCCTGACGATATAGTTTCTCTGTTGATTAATTGCAGTACTGCGTTACGATAGCGTCAGTGTGTTACAACCTCAGTCTAATCCTGTTACCCCGGTTTGGACATTACAAAGGGACGTAACTAATTATTTTAGGCGCTTGGAAATAACGCTCGGTATAGCCAAGAGTTACTCCTCCAATTGTCATTGTTGGACACAAGTTAGCTATTCATTGTTTGGGCTAGAGGGGTATAAATAGATCTTTGTTGTGTTGTCTGTAGGGCTTCTTGGAAAATAATGTTTGGGCCACCCTTAAAAGTTGGTCTAGTTGGTTTACTTAGTTTTACACAAACATTCACATTTATATTAATAGTAGGATACGTAAGCTTTTACTCAACTTCACTTCGTATTGCTTACAACAGAATTATAAACCTGGTCCTCCATTCGAGCTGAAATTTTGAACACAATTGGTTTTGGTGAAAATGCACAATTCGTTAAGTGACATCATTCTAAATCAAATATGGCGAGGTAGGATGGTAATTAATTATTTATAAGCCACCTCCATTAGTGTTTTAAAAAAAAGAGTTTTTTTAAATAAATATCCTGGGACATTCTTTTACACACGGCCATCTGATCCCAAACAAAGCAGAGCTTGTACTATGGAAACCAGATAACTGATATACTACATATACTACTTTTTATTTTTCTAAATACATACATATATACATATTTACTCCCACTGGCTCTTCCCCGTTGTTTTACGCGCTAACTCGAGGGATGTTATATTATTGAAGAAATAAAATCATTATGTTTTAATCTAGGCTATAAAATATGTGCCAAGTTTCATCCAAATCTTTTTGGTTGTTTTTGCGTGAAAAGTCTTCGCATTTATAATATTCGATATCATATATACCTTATAAACAATTTTTACAAAAAAATCAAAATCGAATGGTTGCAGTCCCATCCCGATATATTCAGTAGTTTTGAGGTGATGGTGCGTCAATGAACCTATTTTGCTCATATTTATATAAATTTACACCCATTATGCAATATATGATATTAAACACCAAAATTATTTATAGAATTTCGCCGCATTTGATGTGTTCCTTTAATATTGTTAATGTTTTGAATTCATTAATATTTGAGAACGCGTTAATTGCAAAATAATAGGATACCCATGGCGTTTGTGTTTGCTATTGCTGTAGGCGGTTAACATTATGTTTTTGGGACTGACATAAACAAAAAGCTTGTTGTTGCAAACGTAATTCGAATTAGATTAGAAATTATGTAAACGCATTTAGATAAGGCTGGGGTTGTGTGAGAAACGGTATCTGAAGAAAAGGAAACTGCTATATTAGCTATTTTAAATTCTGTTTCAGTTATATGGTTAGGTTGGAATACCCAGGGAAGTGATGAGATGGCACTAGGGAGAAGTATAGTGAGTGGAGAGCTTGCCCAGGTCTTTCTGGGTATTTAATTGTTGGCTTGTTGGTGAGAGACCCTGACAGCTAAGACACTGTTCGTTTCCATACTACACGCTCTGCTTAGTTAGGGATCGGCGCCTCGATTCTGTAAGGAAATCGACACTAACTCGACGATGTTTCGTCACGGCCTCCGTGCTCTGTCTCTGTCGCTTACTACGCTAATACTACTAATCACGTGAGAGGTCAGCTCTCCGAGGCCTCCGGGAAGTGGCTCGCCGACGAAGTATGTATTAGCTGAATAAGGGGGCAGGTGACCTTGTGTGGGCATGTCCCTGGATATTTAATTACAAAATATCACAAACAAAAACAAAATAAGAACATCACTCCAAAGTAACTGTGTGACTCAGCTAAATCTGAAGTTAACGAAGCATACTTACTATATACTACAGTATACTAAATTAGATACGTAAATATAAAATTTAGATTAGCAAGCTGTAGTGGCAGTGGGCTGGTCATATCTGCCGTAGAACCGATAACCGTTGGGGTAGACGTGTCCTAGAGTGGAGACCACGGCTCGGTAAACGTAGTGTAGGGCGCCCTCCAACTAGATAGAGCGATAATATACGCAAGCTGGCTGGCAGCGGTTGGAAACAAAGAGCTGAAGATCGAGCTCAGTGGCATGCCATAGGTGAGGCCTATGTCCAGCAGTGGATGGAGATAGGCTGATGATGATGATGAATTTAAAATTTACATTTTCAAATAACGAAGATTCCACACATTGTTAAATCCAGAGATTGTTAAATAACATGACTAAGCAAATGCACAATCTTTCTTATATTTACACAAAGCAGCATGATTCTGGGGAAATTTTACGCGCCCTCTGATCCCTTAACCATTCAAAAGCAATAAAACGGACCGGCCAAATGCTAAAGTAGTATAATACATTTTTTTGTCGTAAAAAACGGTGTCGGGTCTCCAGTCTGGAGATTCCGTAGCATTAAAAAGTTTTAGAGAATTCAGAATATTCAGCAAATACAAACTTCGTCGGCGAGCCGCTTCACGGAGGCCTCGAAGAACTTATCTCTCACGTGATTAGTAGTATTAGCGTAGTTAGCGAAAGAGACGTGGAGAGCATGGAGGCCGCGACGAAACATCCTCGAGTTAGTGTAATTTTCCTTACAGAATGGAGCCCCAGACATTTGGTTAAAAAATACGATTATCACCTTGACGCTCAGTCAGATGAATACTAGATGGAAGTATTAGAGCTGATGTGTGAACTGCCACCATATTTATTTCCGCCGTGAAGCAATACTATGATTGTGAAGCAGCACTTGTATTACTATGATTCGATTATAAAGGTAAACTGGTGAAATTACAGGTATATGAGACCCAATAACATCTCAGAGACTACAACGCATTGGCGATACACTCGGGAATGCGGGCGAAGCCGCGGGGAGAGCTATTTATAATAATAATCAATTTATTGGTGTCCAATATCAACCGTAGTATCAAATCTAGTTATAAATTAACTTAAAAACTCATGAAAAAATTTAGTTTTTACTTACAAATTCTAGACACAACAAAATAGCATAAAAATATTTTGGTCCCTTCATATTAACTACCAGCTGCGGTTACACCCGCTTCCCTGAGGGATAAAAAGTAGCCCATGTGCTATTCCAGACTATAATCTATATCTATACCAAATTATATCCAGATCAGTTCAGCCGTTCTATAGCCGTGATAGAGACAAAACATCCATCCATCCAAAGTTTGGCATTTAAAATAGTAGTAAGGGTATTATGTTATTTTTTACTAGCCCCCGAGGTTTTACTCGTGTTCCCGAGGGATGTAACATTTTCCCGGCACAAAAAAAAATCAAAACCATTTATTCAGCTTAGGCCCTCGGAAGGCAAATTTAAAGTTACAGAAATTACAACAAAAGTATCCTATATGTTATTCCAGGGCATTTTCTATATATGTGCCAAGTTTCATCCGAATCCGTTTGGTTAGTTTTTGCGTGAAAAGTAACAATCATCCATACATACAAACTTTCGCGTTTAAAATATGAGTACGATTAACAAACCATAAGGTACCCTAAAAACCCATAAAAAACCCTAAAAATCGTCCCATAAAAACGTTTGACCGACTACCATACGTCGGAAGTTGCTTACATAATATTATTAGTTTGGGAACTCGTAAATAGCTAACCTCTAAACAGTATATTTGGCCCTTTATAAAGATCTACTGGTACTGGTTAGGAGTCCGTTACACAATGGAGAAAAAATATAAAAACCCTGGGTAGTTTATTTAAGACACGGTTTTCTGATCTCAAACAAAGTGGAACTCGTAATAATGACAAATTGTGATAACCAGGTAGTTGATAAACCTTTTTTTATACCATATTCGCCGATACACAAGCAGACGGTCCACCTGATGGTAAGTGGTCACCGCCGCCTATGGACACTTGAACACCAGCTTCATCGGCAATGTGTTGTCGTCCCTGAGACGTGAAGTTGTTAATCCTCATGTGCCTGTAATTTATCCGACATCCTTACTTTTCTAACCGAAACACAGTAATACATGTGCATCACTGCTTCACAGCGGAAATGGGTAAAGTTAGCACTTCCCGAACTCTGCACTAAGAGCTCTACTTCTCTAACACTACTATTACATACTTTTTTTTTTATAATACACACAAATATATACATTTAATTCCAAACACAACAAACAAACATGTTCGAGCTTTTGATTTAGAGATTTTGGATAGTTAAAAATATAGCTCTATATATTCGGCGGTCGGCGAGGTAACACGTCTGTGCTAGTGCGTCGACCGAGTGACAGCGGGTCTAATACGTCCTGAAGATGGTTCGTGTAGAAGCGAAACACGTGTCGATTCCCTGTTGAGTTTCCTTGTTTGGGACTTGATAGAAAAGGAAATCTACCGGATTTTTTGTGTAGTCTAGATGAAAATAAATTTTGTATTACGGAACCCTCCGTCCACGAGTTCAACTCGCACTTGCTCGGATTTTTTCCTCATGGCTCGTAAAATATGGAAATTGCATTATACTTTATGGATTTCCATTTCACGGATAAAATATGTTATGTCTTATGGTTTTCAAAGGTAAAGATAATAGGAGTTATTTTATGAAGCCTTAAATAATATTTTGTTGGAGTTCTTAAAGCAGACAAAGGAGTAATTAAATTTAATATAAGCAAAATAACTTATAAGTTGAATTAGTAATAAAAATCTAAACCAATATTATAAGAGAAGCGGGCAGATCACATCGCTCGAAGAACTGATAACCGATGTGGCAGAAAGGTTCAGACCAGAATGCGAGTGCGACGACCTCCCACCAGGTGGACCGACGACCTGGTCAAAGTCACTGGAATCCGCTGGATGCAGGCGGCCACGAACCACTTGATGATATACATACATAAATAGATATTTACAACCAGACATGTTCATGCACACAAATGTTTGCCCTGGGTGGGAATGGAACCCGCGACCTTCGGTTTGGCAGTCAGAGCGCTAACCACCAAGCCAACTGGCCTGTCCTCTATGACCATTTCATAGACCTTTTTTGAATTTTTTTGTTTTACCTCAGCTTGGAGCGTGTCACAAATACGTCATTATGTGTTTGAAATTGGTTGTATGAAATTTCTCGTTCATCCGTTCTCGCAATTTTCTTAAAAAGGGGTCTAAAGTTTTGCTTCAAGTATTAATATATAGATGCTCCTTTATTTATTGGCTATCGCGTTAGCAGGCCAGTAATCACATATTTTTTACTCGCCCAAGTAAAAATTGCTTGTAAAAATCACAAAGTTCACTTCTTAACTCAATATCTTCTTCCATAAGACAATTTTCTTTTATGTAACAAGAAAGAATATTTTCTAACAAGTAAAAATACCTTTATATTTAAAAATTACCCGCGATAAATCTTGAAAGGTAAATTTAAACTGGTTCTCACCTGAAAACCGGGTACCGGGTCCGGGTAGGAACACGGTGCGAACTTTATTGATGTCGCCGACTGACAAATCACCCATTCTTAGCCCACGAGTTCGCTTTACTAAGGGGAAAGTGTTGTTGGTTCGTCAGACCGAAAATTCCCATTGAAATCTGTTACAAAGAACCATTTCTCGTGATTTTGTATTTTATTTGGAGTTTGATTCTTTAGATACCGATAGGATTTCTTTTGGATCAATTAATTATTTTACATCTCATTAATATTGCAAAATAAAAAAGATTTGATTTTGTGAATTTTTTTTTTATACCACATGGGCCGACAAACCAGCGGACGGTCCACTTGATGGTAAGTAGTCACCCCCGCCTATGGACATTTGCAACACTAGGGGCATCGCCAATGCGTTGTCGACTCTCAGACGTGAAGTTGTTAAGTCTCATGTGCCTGTAATTTCACCGGCCCCCTTACGTTTCTAACCGAAATACAGTAACACAAGTGCACTACTGCTTCACGGCAGAAATGGGTAAGGTGTTAGTACTTCCCCGGACGAACTTTTGCACTAAGAGCTCCACTACTCGAAAAGGCGCAAACGACAGAACGGGCTTGGACGGAATTTAGCACACAGTTTGAAATGGGATATGGGATTGTATCTATGGAAAATATTTGTTAACAACTAAAAAGAAAAAAACATAGATAACGTATTCTATTGGTTAACCTTTTGATCAGATACCCATGAGATGGTCTCTAATGAAATACTATCTTGTCACGTCCGCCATATTGCACATAGAATGACGTCATTAAAATTATCGAGTATTCAGCTCAATCAGTTAAGGACTTTTTCTATTTTCACTTATAACTAATATTGTAATAAAATCTTGGATGTCGATTTAAACCTTATTTTTATTGTATAGATTTGAAATTTTGATTTGAAGCTAAGTATGTGGGATTTAGAAGACAATACAATAATTTTAAATCCATCACACTGATCTGATGATGGAGTCAGGAGGTAGATAGTGGGAGTCTTCACTTGCAACTAGTAACCTCGCGAGTTGGAGAATTTTTTTTTTTATTCTGAAGCCCTATACATTACACTTGGTAATGAAGGTCTAAAGCGTGTTTTTTTTAGATTGTAATTATTTACGATTATTATAATTCAAGCAAGACTAGACCTAAATTACTAATTGGCAATGTTGATTATTTATCTCCTTATTAATTTCGTATCTTTCACATTAGCCTGGCTGGATCTTAGCACCCGCTGAAACCACTACCATCCATTCAATCATAATTAGGGGTTAAATTCTGTGAATGATTCTAGCTCGGCAATAATTCATGGTGGTCTCTATGCTCTGTCTCTTTCGTTACCTACGCACTCACGTGAAAGGTCCGCAATCCGACGCAACGTTACACCGTCGAAAAAGTTTGTAATCGCTGAATAAGAAGGCATGGTTCAAAAACAATAATTCCTACTAACTTTAACGTTAAAAAAGAAAAATATTTACTTGAGAAAATCCTGCTTCAATAACTCAATTTCACATCAGTGCCAACGCTATTAAAAACGGTATCATTACACCCATTTTCATCACGGCGGTACAGTAACTAATGATGTTTCGTCAGCCGACTGTAGGTGAAATACTGAAGTGTATAAATCATTGTCACCACTATAATTTTAGCCCAGACTTCGAGGCGTCGCCTTTAATAGCCAGCGTTGTAAATCACGCTTCGTTTAGCTTAGACGTCATACAAGATACAGATGATATTTAAGATCTGTTCGCATTGTGTGTGGATTTATATATCTGGTACCTGGATGCCCGGTATTTTTTTGGTAAATTATGTAAAGTTGATTATTGGCTTAGTGTTGCTTTACAACGCCATCTACTGGAGTAGCTTTAATGTTGTTGTGTCGTTAAATCAGTTAATGTTAGGAAGTTATTTTCAGGTTATGTTTAAGTCAATTATCGATAAAGTTGATCATTGAAAACACGGATAAAACGACATTTTCTGAAAATGAATCCCAGTTATATCGATTTATCGCCCCTGAAAACCCCTGCATACTAAATTTCATGAAAACGTTGGAGCCGTTTCCGATTTCCTAAGCCAGTTGGCTTGGTGGTTAACGCTCTGACTGCCAAACCGAAGATCGCGGGTTCGATTCCCACCCAGGACAAACATTTGTGTGCATGAACATGACTGGTTGTTCTGTGTCTGGGTGTAAATATCTATTTAAGTACGTATTTAGAAAAAAAAAATCAGTACCTATATGGAGTATATTATTATCAGCTATCTGGTTTCCATATTACAAGCTCTGTTTGGGATCAGATGGCCGTGTGTAGAAAATATATATATTTTTTAAATAATTTATTTCAAAGTAAAAAATAACAAACTACACATACAATTTTCCTTGCCAAGCTATATAGCTTGTTGGCAAGATACGCTCGTTAACAATACTATACATTTAATTTAGGTACTTAACTCTATTTATATATATTAAGATTCGTTTGTGTCCACTGCATCTCAGGAATGAACCTCACTGATTTCAATGTCTCAGGATATTTATTTATTTATTGTCACTTGACATTACTCGAACACTTCCTTTTACATCTTACCCTCCTAATTAAGATGTTAAGTTCACAAATGCGTCTCACAGTGCCCCGACTGTAGATAATAACAATTAAGCGCCCAGTCATCCAGCTAATGTCGCAAATTGTGGATAAAGTGGCAAATAGTTGGGAACTTGTCAACGGTTCTAAGTCGGTTTGGGAGTACTCTGGAGAATTCCAGACGGAAGCTGCGGTCTGGAGCAATTGTTCGAGATCTGCTTAAATATTCGATTAAGTTACGGATATTTCAAGTTAGACATTGTAGATGGAGATGAGATGACAAAATGGAAGATGAAACGTAGATTCGGTTCACGCTGTTCGTTAATTGGACGACAAACATCTGCAGATCGAGCGTAAAGCGATCAGTGTCGTATACCTATCCGGAACCATTTAGACGGATTTTCGAGCCCTTGCGGCTTGACACTAGGAGCGATTAAAACGACGAAAATATCTCATCTCTCGAACAAGCTCCACGTGTGTTTTTTGAGAAAATATCATGTTTATATAAAGTATATCTGATTATTTAGAAGAAATAATCTTTGACGTGATTAGTAGTATTAGCGTAGTAAGCGAAAGAGACAGAGCATGGAGGCCGCGACGAAACCTCCTCGCGTTAGTGTCATTTTCCTTACAGAATCGAGATCAATAGTTTAAGACACATACATACGAGTTTTGTAATAAATATATGATTTATTGTTATTTGATTAACAAGTCATTATTCTTCATTTTCATGGTCCTCTATATTTAAAATATTTACCCTGGGACATTCTTTACACAGAGCCATCTGATCCCAAACTAAGCAGAGCTTGTACTATGGAAACCAGATAACTGATATACTACATTTACTACTTTCTTTTTCTTAATACATAATTTTATAGATATTTACACCCAGACACAGAACAAACAGACATGTTCATGCACACAAATGTTTGTCCTGGGAGGGAATCAAACCCTCGACCTTCGGATTGGCAGTCAGAGTCACTAACCGCCAAGCCAACTGGCCTGTCAATTAAAGTCTATTATAGGAATATTTATTTTTCTGTCGAAACGATTGTAGGTACAAAAAAATGCAAAATTATTTTTTAAATCAGCAAATTTCAGCAGTCAAACTTCACCGCTCAAACTTTCCATCAAAACTCGGTCTTTTGCATTCCTCAAAATAAACCCAGTTCAAAAGTTCTCTGTGAATGATCTGCGACTTAAGGCACCGCTCAAAACTGAGCCAAGGAATTTAAAGTTTCGACGGTAAAACCTAGATAACTTGCAAGTGAAGTTAAACAATTATTGTGAGAAATGAACTCTGCAGTTACTTTTGCTGCTAAAAGTTTGATGTCAGTGTGTCTTGTGTAAGTAAACATAAAACTATTTGACCTGATTATCACCTGCCAAAAACGTGGCAACTAGAAACGTGCAGATTCCTGAATAATATAGCGTGGAGGAAAGTTGTGAACCAAAATATTGGATTAGGTTAAATATACTTTACGTTAGACTAGCTGTCCCTCGCAGTTTCACCTGCATTACTAAGAAATGTTACATTTTACCGGGATAAAACGAATCTTTTGTGTTCGGCCAGTTGGCTTGGTGGTTAGCGACTCTGACTGCCAAGCCGAAGGTCGGGGGTTCGATACCCACCCAGGACAAGCATGTGTGTGCATGAACATGTCTGTTTGTTCGGTGTCTGGGTGTAAATATCTAATTATCTATATAAGTATGTATTTAGAAAAAAAACAAAAAGTTGTATATGTAATATTTCAGCTATCTGGTTTCCATAGTACAAACTCTGCTTAGTTTGGGACCAGATGGCCGTGTGTAAATAATGTCCCGGAATATTTATTTTTTATTTATTTAATCAAGGTTATAAAATATGTACCAAGCATCATCCAAATGCGTTACGTAGTTCTTGCGTGATATTAACAAAGATTCATACATCTATACGTCCATTCACACAAACTATCGCAATTCCGCTTTAATGCAAAAACAACCAAACGGATTTAGATGCAACTTGGCACATATATGGCGGAGCGAAGTATGATACTCCTCCATTTAAAAGGGAAGATCTTCCGCCAGGTTAGGTGATCATGCCTGTGGACCGCGGTCCAACTGTTGATGTTGGATGCTTGTATATATATCAAATCCTGAGAGAATCTTAATAGTGCGATGTAGGATTCTCGCGTGATTCTACTCGTTCAAAGATGTCACCACATCACTGTAGTGCGGGCGGTGAAGGATTTGTAGGCGTTATCAAAGATGTCGCCACACATAGATAGAGCATATCCTGGAATAAAATATATGCTACTTTTTATCCTGGGAAAACGTGACATCCCCGAAAACGCCGGTAAAACCGCGAGGGACAGCAAGATTACATACATAGCACAGTTTGACAAAAGCTTCACTTAACGGGCTACATTTCATCTCCACGCATCGTCTCCTCGATTCCTTTTATTAAATTGCTCAATATATTTTATTCACACGCTAGTCGCAATATATCTAGCAAGCAGATATAGTGCAGACCACACTTGTGTAGTTTTGAATTCAGGAACTTGGACCGGAATCTTCAGTGTACGTCACCTGAAGTTAAAGTTATAACTGGATATGACCTTAGACTGATTATTCGAAGGGCTTAGTGGTTAGAGAACCAGACTGCTATGCCACAGGTAATGGGCGCAAATATTTGTGTGCATGAATATATCTGTTTGTTCTCTGTCTGATTGGGTCGAGAACATTTTAGAAGTTAATATAATATGTTAAGATTATTTACGTAGTACATCAGTTATCTGGTTTTCATAGGGTAATTTGTTTAGTTATATACATAATATATAATTTCTACACTCCTTCTCCATACTAAACCTTAATGTGATCTGTTTGCGGACGGATGGCAGACGATAGTTTGGAATGCACGAGGTTTTGTGAGACGCTAGAGTGACATGTTTAGTTTTTGTAAATTTATTGTTATCCTTTTTAGTAGATATGTGTTATTAGTTTTAGTGGTGAAACCCGTTTTAATTGTTAAAATTAATAAATAAACTTGAACTACATAATTATGTCAAATCTCACACTCCGTTTGCGCAATGTTCTTAAAAAGGGGTATAAAGTTTTCGCGTTATGTATTAATATATAGATTTAAGACTTCCAGTATTTCTAACTCTGATGCCCACTGTATGCACAATATGGTATCGTCACCGCACTCCGCTGGCTGCATTTTAATGCCCAGTAAATAACACTTTGACTTCGACCCCCGGGCACTGAAAACTAATAAAATCGATGCCTCTTGAAAAGTTGTGCACATTTTTCTTACAAAACTTTGCCTGGAGCGACCCAGGCCACGTTTGCAAATGGTTGTTTGATGCTCCTGTATTTATTCTCGTGGAATATTCTATAGTGACCATTATTGAGACCACCAGTTCGTAGAGCTAGAAGGATATAGAGTAGTCAGGGAAGCTTTTTAATCGCTTACCAGATACCATCAACGCTTGCGGGGAGAGGAAGTTTGAAATTAAAAACTAAGGCAAACAAATGAAAGTCAAATTTATCACGCACACTTAAATAAATGAAATTGATTCAACTGGGTCCATAGACCTACAAAAAAACAGAGTAATGCCTTGTTACTTATGTGTTAGTTAGTATTATCATTTAATATATTTCCCAAGTGCTGTCAAACTTAGGTATAAATATGTGTGTGACAGGCTTGTTAATAAAATATATAGAAGTGTAAATCGGCTAATCATAAGCTACAACACGGCTAGCTGATGAGGAAGAAAGTCTCTTGAAATTGACCAACAAGTTTCAGAAATAGAGCTCTTATCGAGCTCATATGAGGAAGTACAACCACCATACACATTTCCGCATCTAAGCAGTTGTACACTTGTATTCTTATGTTCGGTTAGAAAGGTAAAATTACAGGTACATGAGACTTAGCAACTTTACGCCTCAGGTTCAACGCATCGGCAATGCCTCCGGTGTTGCAAATGTCGATAGACGGTCGTTACCATTTACCATCAGGTGGACCGTCTTCTTGAATTTCGGCCTACATGGTATAAAAAAAGCAGGCACACACGGTTCTGATGGTAAGAGATCACCAGCATTTATGTACCAGGGCCATCGCCAATCCGCTGCAGTCCCTGAGACGTGAAGTTTTAAGTCTCATTTGTCCTATTTTTTCGTTGTGTTTGTTAGCTTAGTTTTTTTTTAATACCACATGATCCGACAAGCAAGCGGACGGTCCACCTGATGGTAAGTGGTCACCGCCGCCTATAGACATTTGCAACACTAGGGGCATCGCCAATGCATTGTTGAAATGGGTAAGGTGGTAGTACTTCCCCGGACAAACTCTGCACTAAGAGCTCTACTCGAAAAAGTTGATAAAAAAAGAGCATGTTATCCTAGCTCCAATCTTTGAGAACCTCTGGACAATGCCTCAAAAGAAAATCTATTGAAAATGAAAAGAAATGATTAATTACGTAATTAAATAAAACATTTTCATTAAAGAATAAACTTTACTAAAACTCGAGAGTACCTCCATGTTGAGATCTGTCACAGCTCACCGAACAACCGCAAACTTGTGGTGGAGGCAATTTGTCACAGACAAGGTTCCGTACGTCATTTAAGATGGAGTTTGAATTGCAATTTGCTACCAAACTTCTTGCTATACCAGTTTTGCTACCTGCATTTCAGATTGGTATTTGATATTCATGTTACAATGTGTTTTTATAACGACAGGCGCGAACTATTTAGACTTGGAATGTATGTTATTTTCTTTTCGTTAATCAAATCCATGGTTAATATATAATTCTATTATATTTTCTGAAAAGTATAGCAACCGGGTAAATATGTGTCGAGCCAGACGCAGTGTAGGGCTCCGTTATTTTATTATTATTCTATTTATTAGCTATATGAGCTGAAGATCGAGCTAAGTGGCGTGCCATAGGTGAGGCCTATGTCCAGCAGTGGATGGAGATAAGCTGATGATGATGATGATGATACATATAAACTATCCTATTAAACAATTCTGTTTATTGATGAAAAGTGTAAAACATTTAATCCGTTGTATATTAAAAAAGATCTTAGCATACAGATGGCAGGGAGCTTTATGTCTCTTCTTACATACTACGTAATTTCATTCTGATACAGAAAAACTATTAGATCCCTCGAAGACGCAGACAAAACTGCGAGACAGAGCTAGTATAATATTAATTACAAGTTTGATTACTACTAAATTTGTAATACCAATTAGTAGTTTCACTCGATACCAAACTGTATATCACACATGGTTGATTAATGTGTTTACAGAGCCGTCTAGTATCAGGTAGTTCAACTGAGTGCAAAATAAACAAACATCTAAGTCTAATTAAAGTTATTGATTGTAAACTGTACATGGGTCCTTAGATATTGGATTCATGTTATCGGGGTTTCTTGATCGTGTTTGTTTGGAGTTTGTTAAAAATGACTGGGTTATTTTATTTTTTATTACTAAGTCGGTTCACCGAAAGATTACTAAGTCAGTTCGCCGAATGGTTATTAAGTCGGTTCACCGAAATATTACTGAGTGAGTTCGTCGAAAAATTACTAAGCTTGTTTTACCGAATGATCACTAAGCAAGTCAGTTCACCGAAAGATTACTATGTAAGTTCATCGAAAAATTATATTTATCAAAGTGAAACTCAATTTTGGGTATTTTTTATTGATGATGGTTATATTTAACTAGTGACCTGCCCAGGGTTTACTTGACTGGGATAGTATAAAAATACAGGTTAATCTTCCGGAAGATATTTTACAAATAATAGTGAAAACCGGACCAAAGCTTATTGGGTAGTTTTGAGAGAACTATGCGCCCAATAACAAAGACTGAAATAAATAGACTTATTTTCATACTATTTTAAGAATAAGTAAATACAACCTAGAAAATTATAGAATTAAGACAATACTAAATCAGTACACCGAAACAATGTATCAAATCTAAGAAACTCACAATAAATATAAATAGAGATACATAATTTAATATATATTTATTTGTTGCTAAATATTCTATACCAATAGAATATTTTAGAATTAGTCACTAGAAAATTTACAATGACTAAGGCCTCACACTGAGTTGCTAAGAAAATCTTTCTTTACAGCATCATAGATCAACTTGATAATGATCACAGCTGAACAGGCCCTTCCATATTTTCCCCCTAATGAACACTTCTCCACGAAACTTCTTCCCATGCCCACATCAAGTCTCTATTTTATTGAGCTTTCTACTTACGGAAACAAACAAAAAATAATATGACCGCAAATAACTCCAGAATTGGAGCACAATGATTATTTTAGTGTAGATAGCCCTACGTTCCCAGATATAGTTAACCTTTTCATGAGATAGTTTACCTTTGTCCTTCAAGCAGTGCATTTGTATTACTGTATTTCGATTAGAAAGCTAAGGGAGCTGCAAATTACAGGCATGTGAGACTTAATTTCATGTCTCAGGCTCGATATTGCATTGGCAATGCCGCCGGTATTGCAATTGTGCATAGGCGGCGGTGACCACTTACAATCAGAGGTACCTTTATGGTGGTTTGCTAGGCATACGAAACAAATAAAAAGTAAGTAATAACGCTTAACATGCGCTCTCATTCTCTCCGCTATACTTTTAATATCCTGGGACATTCTTTACACACGGCGGTCTGATCGCAAACTAAGCAGAGCTTGTCCTATGGACACCAAACAATTGGTCTACTACATATACCTTCAACTTTTTAAATATATACTTATAAAGATAAGAAGACAAAATTAAATAGACATGCTCATGCACACATTATGGTCCTGGATGGGACTAACCACCAAGCCAACTGGCCCAAACATACTAATCTTTCAAACTCTTGCAATTGTCTGATTTTTGCGTTCCCACTTTTCGAATGTAAGAAGGAATCTTCCTCTTTGAATATGTTATATCTATGGCCTCTAACATTGACCTATATCTGTCTGAGGCCAACTTTCAAAGGCCCGTTATCTCCTTAACGACATTTTTGAAAGGTGTTGGCACTTTAGTGGGCTATATCGGAAGTTGTTTACAATTTAGGAAGGGGCACAGTTTCGTCGTTCTTCTTACCTGTTTACATTACAGCTACAACCATCCGCAGAATATCTAGTCTATCTAATACCTTTAAACGACCAATTTTTTATATGTATATATATAATCTGAATCTCAGAAACGGCTCCAACGATTTTCATGAAATCTAGTATGCAGGGTTTCGGGGACGATAAATCAATCTAGCTAGGTTTCATTTTTGGAAAACGTCATTTTATCCGTATTTTCCGGCACTGAAAAGCTGCTACAATATCATTAGAATAAGACTGTAAAAGATTTTCAAGTTCCTTCTTTTGTGAGAAAAACTATTAATGGGAGCCCTTTATTAACGCGTCTAATTCATATCTATGACATAGGTATATATGACAGAGCTTAAAAAAAAAAAGAATACGGTAGTAGTTACATTAGTAAAGAAACCCCGAGCTTTGCTTTCTCCCAGTCCTTAATATTATATAATGCGAAAGTATGTTTAAGATGTATGAATGTTTGTAACTCTTTGACGCAAAGACTTCTGATCGGATTTGATTGAAACTTGGCACATATATAAATCATAATCTGGATTAACACATAGATACCTTTTATCCTTTGAAAATATAACATTAAAACGCGGGTGAAACCGCGGGGGACATGTTGGCTATAAATAAAATTCTTTTATTTCAGACCATAAGTCATTTGCATACTATGCAAGCTATGCTTACAACTTCGTGCGCTCGGAAGCTTTTATGAACATATTTTTTTTTCGTAAGCCGATGATGAAATATAAAACATGGAAAGTGCTTTGTGTTACACGAAGCTTCGTTTCAGTTTCCTGGACTGCAGAATCCTGGATTTCATGTAGTGATTTCGGAGATTAATGTGTACAAACATACAAACCAAATATTAGTCGCAAATTCATAATGTTTTTGATCATGACAAACAAGCAGACGGTCCACCTGATGATAAGTGGTCACCGCCGCCTATGGACATTTGCAATACTAGGAGCATCGCCAATACATTGTCGACCCTGAGACGTGAAGTTATTAAGTCTCATGTGCCTGTAATTTCAACGGCCCCTTACCTTTCTAACCGAAACACAGTAATACAAGTGCACTACTGCTTTATGGCGGAAATGGGTAAGGTGGCAAGTTCTTCCCCGTACGAACTCTGCACTAAGATACTACTCAAAGTACTTGCTCATTGTTAATGTGTGTACCATGCAGTCACCACAATATAAGTCTAGAAAATCATAGTAGTACTTAAACCTATTTACTACATACACCGTAAGCCCAAACTTTCCGACTGAACTTTGTAAAAACATTTCTGTTTCTAATATAACTTCGACCTCATAAATAGAGACAAGAAATATTGAAACTACACATTTTTTCCACAATTTTCTGGGATATTTTCCATTTCAGCAAACTCGAAACAAATGAATAAGTTACGCCTCCAAAAGAAAACTTAAAATAGGAGGGTAAAAAGTTATGACAGTAGCCGTTACGTACTCTCGTTGCGGTTAGTGTATTCTCAACTTGGTTTTATATCTTACTAGCTATCCCCCGGGGTTTCGCCCGCGTTCCCGAGGGATGTTACATTTTCCCGGCAAAAAAAAGTATCTTATGTTATTTCTATTACCTTCAAGAATATGTGTACACAGTTTCATGATGAACCGATAGCCGCTAGGGAAGAAAGGTTCTTGAGCGGCAACCACGTACCGGCAAGCGCCGAGTGGAACCATCTTGTATCAGGTGGACAACTACCTGGTCAAAGTCACTAGGAGCCACTGGATGCAGGTGGCCCAGTACTGCCCCATTATTCAGCTAATACAAACTTCGTCGCCCCACGGAGGCCTCGGAGAGCTTACCTCTCACGTGATTACTAGTATTAGCATAGTAAGCGACAGAGACAGACCACAGAGGCCGCGACGAAACATCCTTGCGTTAGTGTCACGTTCCTTACAGAATCGAATCGTTGTGGAAGACCCTGGGCTGATATGATATCCTTATTTATCCCTGGAAAACATAAGATCCCCGGGAACGTCAGTTAAACCATTGGACGGATATGAAATGAAAATATTTTTATTCAAACAACAAGCACTTATTATAGTCTGACTCTAATACCGGTTCGGAAGTTTGTTTTTTACTGAGAAGTCCCGGCAATAAACTCAGCAATTACTCTTTTTAAAAACGATCTTAGATTTATTACAAAATATTTATTTAGTCTCGCTGACAAGCCCTGTTATCGCAGTAGTGAAGAATTATAAAACAATAATATTATGAATGTCTAATTTTAAAAACATAGCATCTAATGCTGGAACCTTACCAAAACAAATGAGCATCATGTGCGGATCCCTACATCGCCGATACTAAGTTATCTACAGCCGACACATGCTCATTCTTTCTTTATCATATTATTCGTGCCCTTTGTTTTTATAGAACAGCCCGTATGTTGTTTACCTCGGGATTTCCATCAAATATACCTACGGAGGTTTTTCGTTTTGATGTCTTGTTTTTTTAATGTGGGTTTAAAATGGGAGAGAAGATTCTGTGCTTCCAGTATTAAAACATAATTTAAAATATCTATGTCATATACAGGTTTACAAAACAACCCGTAAAGCCGAAAGGAGGTTAAATGGGCCTTATAACGAGTCCATTCACAATACTTAAGAACCGTAGTAACGCTGTATAACATACCCAAAAAAAATGAAAAATAGAAAACCTATTAAAGTAGACAATTATTAGGTACAATAGGTACGTAGGCCTTTCTGTGAAATAATCTGGTTTCCTGACATGGCAGCTTACTAGGGTTGTTGGCTTAGATAAATCTATATATATAAAAAAGAATCCCTATTTCCCTTGGTCACGGCATCACGCGTGAACGCCTGATGACAGCCTTGTCAGGAGAAGGTTCTTATGAAAGAAAAAAATAAGAAAGTTGCGCGGAAAATTAGAAAATTTAAGAAATCTTAATGACCATATTAACTTTTGTAATGTAACCTCAGCGCTGTTGACAATATAAACTTTTCTAATGTAACCATATTGCGTTTGACTTAACTGCCAGTCGTTTGACAATATTGTTTAAAACAGAGGCATGGGTCTGAATTATATTGATAAAATAATTAATTTCTAATTTCTATATAATTAAGTGCACATTTCACAGTCGATTCAATTGGAAGATTCGAATTCAATATTCATAGTTAAGACAGGGCAACGCCTGTCCCTAGAGGCGAAAGTCCTCGCGTCACTGTATCGGTGGCGCGAGGAAGAGGCGGAGCGGGGCGAACGACCGATGCAGCGTCACGTCGAGCTGCGTCGGTCTCAGCTCCGCGAGGTCCTGGTGGCGGAATGGCGGGACAGGCTTTCACGCCCTACCGCCGGCCTCGACATAGTCGGGGCGGTCCGGCCGGTGCTCGAGCGCTGGCTCGGGAGGAGGCATGGCTCCCTGTCGTTTCGGGCGACGCAGGTACTCTCGGGGCACGGTTGCTTCGGGAAGTACCTGTGTCGCATAAACAGGGAGCCGGACGCCCGGTGCTACCACTGCGTCCATTGCCGGGAGGACACGGCGTGGCACACGCTGGCAGAGTGTGCCGCTTGGGAGGAGCCGCGTCGTGCCCTTGTTGCCGTAGTAGGCCCGGACCTCTCGCTGCCGGCCGTGGTCGAGTCGATGGTCGGCGGCGAGGAGGCCTGGGACGCAGTGGTCGCCTTCTGCGAGACAGTTATCGCGCAGAAGGAGGCTGCGGAAAGGGAGAGGGAAATCTCAACCCCTCACCCGATCCGCAGCAGACGCACCGAGCGTCGGCGGAGGGCAGACAATGCCCTCTTCCAGCCCCCCTAAATGGGTCCAGGGGCGACGGATTCGGGGACGTCCCTCGCCCCCCACAACATCAGGACCCGAGGTGGCGACGCGTGTGGTGTTCCACGCGCGCCCCTCAGAGAAGTCGGGGGGGGGGAGGAGTTAACACCTCGCTCCCCCCCCTCGACCAGATGGGGCCCACGATGGCGGGCCAGCACCAGCCGGGGGTTGCGGAAGCTGAATTCGTGCCCGCGACCCCCGGCGCTTAGGTGTGTGAAGGAACACCGGAGGGGTTTTAGTGGGTATACCTCTCGGGCCCCTTCTCATTTTTGATATGAGAAGGGGAGTTTGCGAGAGGGAGTTCCACATAACCGCATGCGCAACGTATGCGCAAAGCATTTCCCCTCCTAAAAAAAAAAAAAAAAAAAAACAAAAAAAGGCAACGTCTGTCGGGTCAGCTAGTTAATAATATTTTGACAGGGTATTTTGTAACACGTTGCATTGATGTGCCAGTTGGCTTGGTGGTTAGAGACCCTGACTGCCAAACCGAAGGTCGCGGGTTCGATTCCCACCCAGGACAAACATTAGTGTGCATGAACATGTCTGTTAGTTCTGTGTCTGGGTGTAAATATCTATATAAGTATGTTTTTAGAAAAAAAAGTAGTATATCAGTTACCTGGTAGCCATAGTACAAGCAGTGCAGCTTTTATAAGGCATAAAAAGTCCAACTAAAAACATTGTACATAATTAAATAATAGCTGTTCCCTACGGTTTCACCCGTGCTTCCAAGAGATTTTACATTTTCCCAAGATATCAACTACCCTATGTGATAATCCAGGTTATAAACTTTCTTTGTTCCGAATTTCATTCAAATTCGTTAAGTAGTTTTTGCATGAAAGAGTAACAAACAACCATACGAACTTTCGCATTTATATTATTAGTATGATACGTTAGCTTTTACTCAACTTCACTTCGTATGTTTGGATAAAATCTTACAACAGAATTTTAACCTAGATCCTTTCATTCGAGCTGAAATTTTGAACACAATTGGTTCTGGTGACAATGCACTATTCGTTAAGTGACATCATTCTAAATATATATATAAATAAAAATATATATTCAGATATGGTGTGGGAAGAATATATAATAATAATAAATATCCTGGGACATTTTTTTACACACGGCCATCTGGTCCCAAACTAAGCAGAGCTTGTACTATGGAAACCAGATAACTGATATACTACATATACTACTTTTTTTTTCTAAATACATGTTTGTCCTGGGTGAGAATCGAACCCGCGACCTAAGGTTTGGCAGTCAGAGCGTTAACCACCAAGCCAACTGGCCTGTAATAATTTATAAGTCACCTCCAGTCAGTTGTGTATCAAATGAAAGAGTTCACCAAACAAAATACGTGACGACAATTAAAAATAAAGTTTTACTGAATAATTAATCAAATACTCCTTGGGTTGGTTAATTAAACCCAAATTAAATTAAACTCATCTCCAGTGTCCCAAGAGGCGCCTAAAGAAAACTTCACGTCTCAGGGTTGACAACGTATCGGCGATTCTCCTAGTGTTGCAAATATCCATAGGCGGCGATGACCACTTACTATTTGAACCGTCTGGCGGTTTATCGACTTACCTGGTCTGAAAGAAAATTACCACGCAGAATCAAACACGTGAACATGAACAGGTGGAACAAAGACCTGGTCAGAGGCGCTGGAAGCCGCTGGATGGAAGCGGCGACCGTTCGAGGTGGAAATCCATAGGGGCCTATGCTTGTAAGTGGACATCCCTGGGCTGATATGATGATGAATCACTACTCATGGAAAATTAATTTCAAATCATAAATTTTTGGAATTGTTATGTTTTTTTGCTGTTTTTTTGTTACTAGCTGTCCCCCGCGGTTTTACCCGCGTTCCACAGGGATTTAACATTTTCCCGGCACAGAAATAATCCTATGTTACTTCTAATACCTCCAAGAATATGGGTACAAAGTTTCATGATTATCGGTTAACTAGTTATCGCGTGAATGTGTAACAAGCAAACTTACATTTATATTTATAATATTAGTAGGGATGAGTATGTATCTAAAAGTAGTATATACAGTAAGAGCATTACTCAATCAGCCTGCTGATCCCTAAAGTAGCAGAGCTTGTACTATGGAAACCAGAAAACTGATATACAACCTTTTGTTTTCTTAATACACATTACACCCAGACCATAAATTCAAAATTCAAAACCATTTATTCAGTTTAGGCCCTCAGAAGGCACTTATGAAGGTCAAATTTAAAGTTACTGAAGCTACTACCGGTTCGGAAGTCAGCCTTCAACTGAGAAGAACCGGCAAGAAACTCAGCAAGGTTACATTCTTTTTTATTTTATTAAATTCTTTTTTATCTATTCTGACTTTTTGGCTATTTTATAACATCAATTTTACATATTTTTATATTTAACAATTACAAAATACTTAATAAAGCTAATATTCAAAAACAAAAAACAAAAATAAAGAAATAACAAGACTACAAAATAGAAAATGACAATAATTACTTACAACTTAAACAAGAAAATTAGAGGTGCACTGTGCAGAGAGCAGCTATTTCCATACATTTTTATCTTCAATATAATGAACCACCTTGTAATACGCTTTTTCTTTCAAAACTTTCCTAATATAATTTTTAAATTTATGATCAGACATTTTGGTTACTGACAGCGGTATCTTATTATAAAATCGAACACAATTACCAAGAAATGACTTGTTTACTTTAGTTAGTCTAAAATATGGAACAACTAACTTCTCCCTTTGTCTTGTATTAATATTATGGATATCCAATTTTGACTCAAACATTCCTATGTTTCTACGTATAAACATTATATTTTCATAAATATATAATGAAGGCAATGTCATTATATTTATTTCCCTAAATAAATCTCTTAATGATTCACGGGGACCCATACCGTAAATTGCACGAATTGCTCTTTTTTGTATAATAAATATTGATTCTATATCCGCTGCTGCTCCCCAAAATAAAATACCATAGGACAAGAGGCTATGAAAATATGCAAAATAAATTAATTTGGCTGTCTCAACATTCGTCAATTGTTTAATTTTCCTAACAGCAAATGCAGCCGAACTTAACTTAGCAGCTAGAGTATCAACCTGAGGTCCCCACTGCAATTTATTGTCTAATGTAAGACCCAAAAATACCGTTTTATTAACAAGATCAATATGGCTCCCATCTATTATTATTTGGCTATCTACTTGTGCTACATTCGGTAAAGAAAACCTTAAGCATTTAGTTTTCTTTGAATTTAGTAATAGATTATTTGTAGCAAACCACCCACAGACAATTGACATAGTATGATTAACTTTAGTTAGATCTTTGTCTTTTCTATCAACTTTAAAAATTAATGATGTATCATCAGCAAACAAGACAATATCTGTGAGATCATTTACAACATATGGCAAGTCATTTATATAGACTAAAAACAAAAATGGACCTAAAATTGAACCCTGGGGTACCCCCATTTCGACTAAAGAGCCCTTGGATGTTGTGCCAGTAATCCCTACCTTTTGTTGACGATTTGATAAATAAGATAAAACAAGATCATGAGCAGTTCCACGAATTCCGTAGTAGTCAAGTTTTAGAAGTAGCGTACGGTGGTCAACGCAATCGAAAGCCTTGGATAGATCACAAAAAATGCCAATCGCATCCTGAGAATCCTCCCATGCGCCATAAATGTGTCTCAGCAATGCTGCTGCCGCATCGGATGTAGATCTTCCCTTCGTGAAACCGAACTGATGACCATGCAATATCTTATGCTTAGTAAAGTGACCTAACATTTGATTAAGCAGCAGTTTTTCAAAAATTTTACTAAGTGCTGGCAGAACGGAAACTGGTCTGTAATCAGAAGGATTCTCCTTACAACCGGACTTAAAAATAGGTACTATTTTACTGTATTTCATCAAATCAGGAAAACAACCCTGATCAATACATTGATTAAAAATATTTGACAAAACCGATGCAATCACTGTTATTATTGATTTTACGATTGTTACTGATAAGCCCCATAAATCTTCAGTACTTTTCATATTGAGCGAATTAAAAGTATTTAAGATATCGCTAGCATTAATATGCTCAAATTTAAAACTAGGAAATATATTATGAATATGCTGTTTGAGTAAAGATTCCGCTACTATAGGACATGATTTAAGGCTTTTAGTAGTTTTACCAGGTATACTCGTGAAGAAGTTTGCGAAAGCACAGGCTACATCTAAATTATTCGTTAAAATTTTATCATTAATTTTAAGAGTTACCTGTTCATTATTATTTCTAATTTTACCAGTTTCCGTATTAATAACATTCCAGACTGTCTTTATTTTATTATTCGCATTACCTATTTTATTACATATAAAGTGAGATTTAGCTTGATTACACACTAACTTGAATGTTTTTGAAAAGTTTCTAACATATTTATGAAATTCCTCGTTATGAGTTAGAGATTTTAAATGATAAAGTTCATACAACCTATCCCTGCTCTTACGAATACCTTTAGTAGCCCAGTCACTAAATCCCATTTTACTATTTACCTTCACTATTTTAGTAGGACAGGCTCTATTAAAATTATCGCAAATCCCGGACAATAAACCTTCATACAAGACATTGGGCTCATTACTATGATATATTGTATTACAGAGTTTCAGTTCTAAATTATTCTTAAAGTTGTCTAATCTTGCCTTAGTAGTAGGTCTAATTACTTTCGTTACTTTAAATACTTGTCTTTTAAATGGCAATTCTATTAATTGAGCCTTATGATCCGAGCGAACACCACTAATAATCGATTTCCCTAGTATACTACTATTAGTTAATATATTATCAATACAAGTAGCCGAAGTGGCTGTAGATCTTGTTGACTCATTAAATAATATATCTAAGTTGAATGATTTGAATAAGGCAACTAAATTCCGACTTTCAGATGAATTACTAAGAGTATCTACATTAAAGTCGCCACATAGAACTATTGACTTGTTACAATTATTAAATAACTTACGAAGAATCTCTTCTATTATAGAGGTAAACAATAAAAAATTTGATGCCGGTGGCCTATAAACACATACAATAATATAGCTCTGCAACTCTGCACAAGACACCTCACAAACACGCTCAACAGAGAGGCTGCAAATATCTTTCCGATCCTTGAATTTAATATTATTATTTATAAGAATTATTGTGCCGCCACCTTCTGCAGATAATCTATTGAATATACTGGCAACTGTAAAGTTTTTAATATTAAAAAGCATAGTGCCCGGTTTCAACCATGTCTCTGTAAAGCATAATATGTCTATAGTTATTTTATCTAACAATAAATGAATATCTAGAATTTTGCCAAAGAAGCGATTAATATTCTGATGTATTACAAAAATCGAACTGTTGAGCTTCTCTGTTGTCAAAAGTTTTTGTTTAAAGATTTATTCAGAATATTAATGTTAAAATTACTTATTTTTACTGAGTTATCCCTTATCCTATTAATATTATATGCTACAAGTGACGCAATCAATTTCCTAAGCTTTTTTGGAATAAACAGTGTATCCTGTTTCAATTTTAACTTACTAACAAACTTGTTAGTATCAAAATATATAAAATTAGCACTATGACATGTAACATTATGCATATGGTTATTTAAATGCCAAATATAATTATTCTCCATATCTGAGTAGTTTGAAGAGTATGGGAAAGCACATAACATTATTTTCATTACCCCTAATTTTGATAATGAGTTGAGACTATTTATCAAATCTTTTTTACTGATATTTAAAGCATTGCCAATTAAAATTATAATTATGGTTTGTTCATCAAACTTTGTATGCAAAATTTTATCTACTATTTGTTTGTATGATGCCCCTGGCATACAATAATTCATGACTGAATCAGTTATTTGGTTACTGATTATTGAGCCAAAGTCAGATCCTATTTTATCCGAAAAAACAATTGTCTTTGTGACTGTAGGATTGGATGGATTAGAATTTAATTGCGTGACCTGAACATCAGTCTGTTTCGTTTGAGATATTGGAAGCGATTCACCTGGCCCAGCTGGTGAATGGTCACAATCACATATATGATTATGGGACAGAGATCTTAATGTGTCCTCATTGTACTTACATAAGTCAACCAGATGAGTCGCCGCCAATATATGCTCATTTATTTGTTTTTGAGCAATTTCATATCTAGAAACTAAGTCCCTAAGACAGATCTCCTTGTGCTCAAGGTCTGAGAGCAAGCGCTGAGTGTCAGTATCATACAATTTTTGACAATTATTTAATTTATTATTGCATTCTTTTAAATTTCTAATTATTTGGATCCTCTCTTTCCTTAATTGAACATTTTTATAAAAACATTTTTGTTTTTTAACTACTGAGTTTACTTTTCTAACAAATTTATTTAATTTTAAATACTTCTTAATTTTATTATGACTTTTTAATTCAATTTTTGTTTGTTTAAAGTAAACAGAGTGATCACTATCCTTGTTAAAAAATGCTTCAGAATTTGCCAGCTGAGTACACAAATCACTCCCAATCAGCTCATCAAAGAGGCTCAATGTATTGTTGGTTTGGTGACAGCTTGCTTCAGTTTCCAAGCGGTTAATTTTATCCTTCGCCTGACCCAAGCTGCTCTCCAGGTCAGAGATGCGAGCCAGTGCGTTCTCATAGGTGGTACTACACTCATTGAATGTACCCACCACCCTCTCTAAGCGGTCGCGCTGATCAGTGACTTCTGTGTAGTGGTTGTGAAGCTCAGCCAGGTCCTTCTTCAGCTGACTATTTCTGTTGTTCACTTTTCTTACTTCCTCCTCACCTTCTTCACGCTCCTGAATTAGTCGTTCACAGAGAAGTTGAGAGGCCTTAAGGTCTTCTAAAGCCTTTCTGAGCTTGGTCTCGACATCACGGGCACAGGCCTTGCGAGTCATCATGTTAACAGACATGAATCCACAGACCCTGAAGTGCAAAGACAGAAAGCTGAGAAGTGAACAATTTGTTTCCTATCTGCTATCTATTAATGAAGCAGTTTCAATATTAGTTTCTATCCTTTATTTGTAGGTAGGTATGATAAAAAGGGATATTGAACTAAACTAGGGGCTATTACTACTTAAATACAAATATTATACAGTGTTTAGTTATGTATAGTGTACAGTGTTAAACTAAGTATTAAAGTGTCTGAGGCAAGTTATATAACTGTGCTTCCACAAATTTGTCAAACAAGGTGAGATTTGAAGGTGCCAAACTGAGTTAAGGACGTCGCTCAGAGAAATGAGCCGTGAGTAGGGTTAATGTATACTATGTTGTGTGTAAAAATGAACATAAATAAATACAATACTCCCCAGGTTTTAAGTCGTTCAGTTCAAATTTTGTCCGTTTCGAGCCGTTGGATTGATAATTTGTCACCAACACTTTAACATGAATTTATTTAGGTTTACAATGATTTTGGCTTTGAATTTCGATCAAATATTGTGTTTAATATAAATTTTTAATTAATTTAAAATACGATTAAAATTTAGACGTCTACTCGACAGGGTTGCCAGCCAGCTAACAAACAGACATGCACCCAAATGTTTGTCCTGGGTGGGAATCGAACCCACGACCTGCAATACATTCCAAATTGCAAAACTTCTATAGCTCATCATTATATAATCTATTGTCGAACATTTTTCTGTCCTATCATTAATACTCTTCGCAGCGTATGCGATGAAAGACATTTTATGGCAATATTTTTTACACCTTCGATTGGTTTTAATAGGAATTTCTAAAGATTTCTATAGTAATCTAGTACTAAATATAACCTATGTTACTCAGTGATAATGTAGCTTCCTAATGAAAAAAGAATTATTAAAATCGGTCCAGAACTTTTTGAGTTTATTCGTTACATACAAAAATACAAATCATTCCTCTTTATAATATTAGTGTAGATTATAATGCAAAAGTGTGTATTGTATAGTGATCCTGCCGTGTTTTACTTGCCGGCCCCAACGGAAAATCAGCGTTGGCTATTCGTTACTTATATTGGCACGTACAGCCAACCACATGCTGAGTTGGAGGACCGATTTGTGGCAATTATGTACCTCATTTTTTTTTGTTAACTTTTTTCATGTGTTTTTTTTCCATTGTCACAAATAAATTTGTATCTTTCTTCTTTCTTTCTTTCTTTCTCATGTTCAGGTTTAATTGCAAAACGCAAGAATATTTGGCAGTCTCTACCTGGAAACTCTCCCTTCCTACTGCCTCTAGACTATTTACCGCTGTTTGAATGTTCGTCACTACCAAATTAAACAGCGGAAATAAGGCTTTTTTATGTTAAAAAGAAGTTACGAGCGAAAGCTTTCGTGAGTACACGGCAGGAAATGCCTGTGTTTGAAGATTGTAGGGTGAACATAAGTTGAGGAATAACCAAAAAAACAATAAAATTATTAAAAAAAAGAGAAATTAATTCACCGCTGGGAAGCTACATTATCCCCGGGTGACATATTATATAATATAATATTTTCAAAAAACCAGGGATCCTTACTAAATCTCCAATAGTGTAACACAAGGTGTAAAAAAATTACCTACAAAATTCCTTTCATCGCGTGCGCTGCGAAAACTATTGATGATAGAAAGAACAAAATAATGTAGCATCCCTCGTGAACGCTGGTGAAGCCGCGGGGGACAGCTACTAATTTATTATAAAGATACCTACAATTGAATTAAAATAACCATGTTTTGCAAAAAGATCCTGTTCAATGAATATTTTGAAAACAGTTCTTAACTAATGAAGCGAATAAATTTGTTCATTGTTTCCTTTGTTCTGTAAATAGTTAGAATAGACGTTTAACTACAAAGACGTTTCATGTAGTCAGACATTTTGCTAATTAGAATTATGGAGCTGTTCCCGGCATACGGTGCAATGAGTCTTCGAATCGTGAGTTATGATCTTGGGGCTCGATTCTGTAAGAAAAATTACACTTACTCGAGGTTCTTTCGTCGCGGCCTCCGTGCTCTGTTGATAACTACGCTAATACTACTAATTACGTGAGAAATAAGCTCTCCGAGGCCTCCGTGAAGCGGCTCGTTGACGAAGTTTGTATTAGCTGAATAAGGGGGCAGACTTCATACATTAATGCCGGGTTACTATATACGATCCCGATATAACATCGCAAGATTGAAGTAGAATGTTCACATTACATGTATTAAAATAAATGTCAAAAAGTTCATCAATCCATGGATTTTCCGATCGGGATCGTATATAGAACCCGCTTTAAATCATAGAAATATCACAAAAAAATTGAAAATGAAAATTGAGAATTGGGGATATATTTAAAAATATATTTTCGGGACACGTGCGAAGTCTGTAGGGAACATCTAGTTTAAAAAAAAAGCAACGGGTTGCACTCGGGGAGTGCCCGCAGAAGTGAAAACTTGAACATTGTGCATTTTAACCGTCTTACGAATTTTCGGTCAGGTCACGTGTCCTGACGCGAGTTTAACATTTTATACCCATCCCAAGATAAGTGCTTAATGCCGCTAAAGAAGATTTCACTTAAAAAATCTGTTAACACAACCACAGAAAATTTCCACACATGATATACAGGCTTTAAACCTTTTAAAGATAGAGTAAGAGATTCAGTAATAATAAACAAAAAAACATCGATTTAAAAAGCTACAAAGGAACATTTGACACAACAATAAAACATACAGGAATTAATAGAAAAGTTATGATGTTGAATTAAGCATACTCAACTAAATTTGCTTCCATTTCGCAACGCACCCTTTGCTGTGAAAAGCTAAAAATTACGAATTAAAAGCATTTGTTCACAGGTTCAACTAACGCATTGTTTTACCTCACATAACGATTCTTGAATAATGCTAAAAGCAACTAGTTATCCCCGCGGTTTCACCCACGTTTCCGAGGAATGTAGAATTTTCCCGGGATAAAAACTAGTCCATAGTAGCTTCAGTTAGTTTAAATTTGACCTTCATAAATGCCCTCCGCGGGCCTAAAATGAATAAATGGTTTGAATTGTTTTTTTTTTAATTTCACTGTGTGCTCTATCTATGTGTCCAGTTTCAGCCAAATCCATTGAGGAGATTTTACGTGAAAGAGTTACAAACATTAAATGGGGCCTTATAACGAGTCCATTCATAATATTTAAGAACCGTAGTAACCCTGTATAATATAACCCAAAAAAGACAAAAAAAAACTGACTTTTATGAATGAAAAATAGAAAAACTATTAACGTAGACAATTATTAGTTAAAATAGGTACGTAGGGCCTTTCTGTTAAATAATCTGGTACCCTGATATGACAGCTTACTAGGGTTGTTGGCTTTGATAATTAATTATATTTTTACGGGGTATTTTGTAACACGTTGTATATTAATCCTCATATACTCGCATTTATAATATTAGTAGGATAGAATGTCCCAAAATCTCCAATAAATGCTGCACCCTACAATCTCGCGCCGAGTCCACGACAAAGTTTTCTGTGAGAAAACCTTCAGTGACGCAAAATGCCTTCCTTCGTATTGTTATCAGAGACAAACACTCGAGTTTTATATTATTCAAAACTTATTTTAATTGTTCCAAAATAAGCCCTATTCAAAGCAGAAGAAGAGTGATTCTATACAAAATCATTTTCGTTCTTTCTATGCGAATTATATAGAATTGAGAGAACTTAAAAATATCACTACATAGTATAAAACAAAGTCGCTTTCTCTATCCCCATATCCCTATGTATGCTTAAATCTTTAAAACTCGCAACGGATTTTAATGCGATTTTTTTTTAATAGATAGAGTGATTGAAGTGGAAGGTTTTTACGTTTAATACATGTGACATCCCACGGGAACGCGGGTAAAACCGCGGGGGACAGCTAGTTTTATATATAAAACTGAATGTTACTCTGTATGTCCATTATAGAATCGTAAAATATGCAACGGATTTTAATGCAGTTTTCAGCAATAGATAGAGAATTCAAGAGGAAGGTTTATAACCAGAATTGAAAGCGGGCAAAGCCGCAAAGCGCAGCTATTTACTATAATTATTATACGACGAAGTCTAATTGTTTTTTGTTAAATTTAAATCACTTCCATTCTCCTATTATTTTATTAAAGGCATTATTTAAAGGAATCAAATCCAGCTTAAAAACAGCCAAGAATGTATGTCTTGTTTGCTAATAAAAAAAAAAAAAACGATTCAAAACTACTAACGAAATTCACTGCAACAGCTTTCCATACCTTAATAAAGCTACCAAAAACATCCAACTAGACGAGAAACCTCCACAAGCTAAGCAATATTTTTACTAACCCCAGGTTGCCATTTATGTAACTCTGGTGCCGATTCTATTCTCAATAAACTAACTACCTAAATCTCAATTAAGAAAATATTCATTACTTCTTTCTTTTTAATCAAATTTGTAGTCAAAATTTTAATTAATCTTTTGGAATTGATCCTAGTTATAATATAAATGGTAGAGATATTGAAAATGGATGGGTGAATTGATGTTTGTTATTTATTCACGCAAAATCCACTGAACGGATTTCGATGAAACTTTGATTAACACATAGGATACTTTGCTGGGGAAAATGAACATCCCTAGGGAACCTGTAATTTACTGTCAAAATCAATAATTCTAATTCAACGTGAAAACACAATGGTTTATGAATTTCGGTGAGTTCAACAGAATCGGCACCACTATCACTCAAAATGTAGCAAAAATCCATCGCCACCTGCTCCATCGGGTGAGAGTCGAATTTCCTATTAATCTATGTCGAGCCAGAGAATTTGCATTCCATCTGAATCCCAGACGCCATATTTCATCCTAGTGTTACTGACAGAGGGTACTTTTTCAGAATCGTTTTTGTTGTTCACACACTTCTTCACATTGTTTATAGTGCTTTTTCTTGTTCTTTTCTTTAATTAGATTTTGTTTTATTATCTTTCTCTCATCTTTAGAAGATAGGAGGTCGGTGAAATTATTATTGTGTTTATATTTCATTTTATTTATTTATTTATAGATCTTGAAGTAGTAGGGCTGTACAAAGTTCGTCTAGGGAAGTACTAGCATTACCCATTATCGCCGTGAAGTAGTAGTGCACCTGTATTACTGTGCTGCTGTTAGAAAGATAAGGGGGCCGGTGAAATTACAGGCACATGAGACTTCAACAGCTTCCCGTCTTAGGGACGACAATGAATTGGTGATGCAACTAGTATTGCAAATGTCAATAGGCGGCGATGACCACTTAGTATATCAATTAACTGATTTTTATAGTACAAGCTCTGCTTAGTTTGGGATCAGCCCCCTTATTCAGCTAATACAAAATTCGTCGGCGAGCCGCTTCATGGAGGCCTCAGAGAGCTTACCTCTCTCGTGATTAGTAGTATTAGCGTAGTAAGCGACCGAAACAGACCACAAACGCCGCGCCGAAACATCTTTGTGTTAATGTCATTTTCCTTAGAGAATCGACCCCCTGATGACCGTATGGGCAGATTGTCTCTGGATATATAATTATGTATCATGTTTCTGTATTTATATAATAAAGGTGCTATAGAAGAGTCAAAGAAAAACAAAAACAACACTTGCTACACATAGAATATGAACTATAGTAAAGTTGCCTTTGAAAATGACGAGCGCATAGAACTAGAGATGAAAAAAGTTAAAATGAAAAGGTAGCTAATGCTCTTTTATCAGTTAATAACAAAATTCATGACCGGTGCACTGTATCTTTTTTCATTGGATTTCAACGTCAAAGCGCACATGTGGCGGTGTTCTCTTTGTGAGAAGGCAAAGTTCGTCGTTTGCCGATCAACTTTGAGCTTTTTACCCGTACACTCGCTGTAATTTGAATATTCCGTCCAAGTGACAAAAGTTTGACTACCAGCGAAGACCATTTGCAAACGTCATCGTTTTGAGTGCGCCAAAATCGTGGTTTGTATAGAAAATTGAACATCGCGCATACCGTGACGGTGCGTGATGTTCGATTTCCCATTGCATTGGTTTTTGGCGCATTCGATACGATGACGATACGCTTGCGATAGATGTTCGTGGTCAAGGCACAGAAGTAATTACAGGGACATAAGACTATATATCTTAACGTCTCAGGGTCGACAATGCATTGACAATAACCCTGGTGGTGTATAAAAAATAATATTTATAGGTATAATTTTTTTTTATGTCAAGTAGAACCCACAATAGGGAAATGGCACATCTGATGGTAAGTGGTCACCGTCGCCCATGGACATTGGCAACACCAGGGGCATCGCCAATGCGTTGTCGACCCTGAGACGTGAAGTTGTTAAGTCTCATGCGCCTGTAATTTTACTGCCCCCCTTACCTTTCTAACCGAAACACAGTAATAGAAGTGCACTACTGCTTCACGGCGGAAATAGGTAGTACTTCCCCGGGTGAACTCTGCACTAAGAGCTCTACTACTCTATATGTATGACCTATATACATATATGTATGTGCCGAATTTGTCTTTGGCGATTAGACATTCTGATTGCCACTTGACAACTTTAATGTAGAACATATTATTCTATTTGTGTGAGTAATTTTATTCAAATTCGATCAGCCAACACGGAGCTGAGTGGTAACAAACACACACATTGACACAGCCAGACACACAGTCAATACAGACCTTTAAATCTCGATAACATAAGAACAGGGTGAACGAGCTGTGACTGAAATATAATTAAATAAAAAATATCCCGGGAGATTCTTTACACACGGCCATCTGGTCCAAAACTAAGCAGAGTTTGTACTATGGGAACCAGATAACTGATTTATTACATATACATTTTTTTTAAATACATACTTATATAGATATTTATAGCCAGACACAGAACAAACATATGTACATGTTCAATACCAGATAACTGATATACTTCTTACACTTTTTTTTTTCTAAATAGATATATAGATATATGTTTATAGCCAGACACAACAAATAGATATGTTCATGCACATAAATGTTTGTCCTGGTTGGGAACAAACCCGCGACCTTCGGTTTGGCAGAGTCGCTAACCACCAAGCCAACTGGCCTGTCAAATAATTAAGTGCAGGTGATGATTATTATTTTGATTAAAACTGCACAGAGAATATGAAAAATAATTCAAGTATAAAACAGCTAAAGACTATAACCTATAGTGTCGCGAATGACGGGCAAGCTGGCTTGGTGGTTACAGTCCCTGACTGCCACGCCGCAGGTCCTGGGTTGGATTCCCACCCAGTACAAACATTTGTGTGCATGAACATATCTATTTGTTGTGTCTGGATATAAACATATATCTATTTAGAAAAAAAAAAGTGTAAGTAGTATATCAGTTATCTGGTATTCATAGTACAAGCTCTGATTAATTCGGGATCAGATGGCCGTGTGTACAGAATGTCCCAGGATATTATAATACAATGAAAGAGCAAGACAGGCTGCTTTAACACTGATTTAGAAAACCTGATAGATAGAGTGATTGAAGTGGAAGGTTTTTACGTTTAATACATGTGACATCCCACGGGAACGCGGGTAAAACCGCGGGGGACAGCTAGTTTTATATATAAAACTGAATGTTACTCTGTATGTCCATTATAGAATCGTAAAATATGCAACGGATTTTAATGCAGTTTTCAGCAATAGATAGAGAATTCAAGAGGAAGGTTTATAACCAGAATTGAAAGCGGGCAAAGCCGCAAAGCGCAGCTATTTACTATAATTATTATACGACGAAGTCTAATTGTTTTTTGTTAAATTTAAATCACTTCCATTCTCCTATTATTTTATTAAAGGCATTATTTAAAGGAATCAAATCCAGCTTAAAAACAGCCAAGAATGTATGTCTTGTTTGCTAATAAAAAAAAAAAAAACGATTCAAAACTACTAACGAAATTCACTGCAACAGCTTTCCATACCTTAATAAAGCTACCAAAAACATCCAACTAGACGAGAAACCTCCACAAGCTAAGCAATATTTTTACTAACCCCAGGTTGCCATTTATGTAACTCTGGTGCCGATTCTATTCTCAATAAACTAACTACCTAAATCTCAATTAAGAAAATATTCATTACTAAGAAAATATTCATTACTTCTTTCTTTTTAATCAAATTTGTAGTCAAAATTTTAATTAATCTTTTGGAATTGATCCTAGTTATAATATAAATGGTAGAGATATTGAAAATGGATGGGTGAATTGATGTTTGTTATTTATTCACGCAAAATCCACTGAACGGATTTCGATGAAACTTTGATTAACACATAGGATACTTTGCTGGGGAAAATGAACATCCCTAGGGAACCTGTAATTTACTGTCAAAATCAATAATTCTAATTCAACGTGAAAACACAATGGTTTATGAATTTCGGTGAGTTCAACAGAATCGGCACCACTATCACTCAAAATGTAGCAAAAATCCATCGCCACCTGCTCCATCGGGTGAGAGTCGAATTTCCTATTAATCTATGTCGAGCCAGAGAATTTGCATTCCATCTGAATCCCAGACGCCATATTTCATCCTAGTGTTACTGACAGAGGGTACTTTTTCAGAATCGTTTTTGTTGTTCACACACTTCTTCACATTGTTTATAGTGCTTTTTCTTGTTCTTTTCTTTAATTAGATTTTGTTTTATTATCTTTCTCTCATCTTTAGAAGATAGGAGGTCGGTGAAATTATTATTGTGTTTATATTTCATTTTATTTATTTATTTATAGATCTTGAAGTAGTAGGGCTGTACAAAGTTCGTCTAGGGAAGTACTAGCATTACCCATTATCGCCGTGAAGTAGTAGTGCACCTGTATTACTGTGCTGCTGTTAGAAAGATAAGGGGGCCGGTGAAATTACAGGCACATGAGACTTCAACAGCTTCCCGTCTTAGGGACGACAATGAATTGGTGATGCAACTAGTATTGCAAATGTCAATAGGCGGCGATGACCACTTAGTATATCAATTAACTGATTTTTATAGTACAAGCTCTGCTTAGTTTGGGATCAGCCCCCTTATTCAGCTAATACAAAATTCGTCGGCGAGCCGCTTCATGGAGGCCTCAGAGAGCTTACCTCTCTCGTGATTAGTAGTATTAGCGTAGTAAGCGACCGAAACAGACCACAAACGCCGCGCCGAAACATCTTTGTGTTAATGTCATTTTCCTTAGAGAATCGACCCCCTGATGACCGTATGGGCAGATTGTCTCTGGATATATAATTATGTATCATGTTTCTGTATTTATATAATAAAGGTGCTATAGAAGAGTCAAAGAAAAACAAAAACAACACTTGCTACACATAGAATATGAACTATAGTAAAGTTGCCTTTGAAAATGACGAGCGCATAGAACTAGAGATGAAAAAAGTTAAAATGAAAAGGTAGCTAATGCTCTTTTATCAGTTAATAACAAAATTCATGACCGGTGCACTGTATCTTTTTTCATTGGATTTCAACGTCAAAGCGCACATGTGGCGGTGTTCTCTTTGTGAGAAGGCAAAGTTCGTCGTTTGCCGATCAACTTTGAGCTTTTTACCCGTACACTCGCTGTAATTTGAATATTCCGTCCAAGTGACAAAAGTTTGACTACCAGCGAAGACCATTTGCAAACGTCATCGTTTTGAGTGCGCCAAAATCGTGGTTTGTATAGAAAATTGAACATCGCGCATACCGTGACGGTGCGTGATGTTCGATTTCCCATTGCATTGGTTTTTGGCGCATTCGATACGATGACGATACGCTTGCGATAGATGTTCGTGGTCAAGGCACAGAAGTAATTACAGGGACATAAGACTATATATCTTAACGTCTCAGGGTCGACAATGCATTGACAATAACCCTGGTGGTGTATAAAAAATAATATTTATAGGTATAATTTTTTTTTATGTCAAGTAGAACCCACAATAGGGAAATGGCACATCTGATGGTAAGTGGTCACCGTCGCCCATGGACATTGGCAACACCAGGGGCATCGCCAATGCGTTGTCGACCCTGAGACGTGAAGTTGTTAAGTCTCATGCGCCTGTAATTTTACTGCCCCCCTTACCTTTCTAACCGAAACACAGTAATAGAAGTGCACTACTGCTTCACGGCGGAAATAGGTAGTACTTCCCCGGGTGAACTCTGCACTAAGAGCTCTACTACTCTATATGTATGACCTATATACATATATGTATGTGCCGAATTTGTCTTTGGCGATTAGACATTCTGATTGCCACTTGACAACTTTAATGTAGAACATATTATTCTATTTGTGTGAGTAATTTTATTCAAATTCGATCAGCCAACACGGAGCTGAGTGGTAACAAACACACACATTGACACAGCCAGACACACAGTCAATACAGACCTTTAAATCTCGATAACATAAGAACAGGGTGAACGAGCTGTGACTGAAATATAATTAAATAAAAAATATCCCGGGAGATTCTTTACACACGGCCATCTGGTCCAAAACTAAGCAGAGTTTGTACTATGGGAACCAGATAACTGATTTATTACATATACATTTTTTTTAAATACATACTTATATAGATATTTATAGCCAGACACAGAACAAACATATGTACATGTTCAATACCAGATAACTGATATACTTCTTACACTTTTTTTTTTCTAAATAGATATATAGATATATGTTTATAGCCAGACACAACAAATAGATATGTTCATGCACATAAATGTTTGTCCTGGTTGGGAACAAACCCGCGACCTTCGGTTTGGCAGAGTCGCTAACCACCAAGCCAACTGGCCTGTCAAATAATTAAGTGCAGGTGATGATTATTATTTTGATTAAAACTGCACAGAGAATATGAAAAATAATTCAAGTATAAAACAGCTAAAGACTATAACCTATAGTGTCGCGAATGACGGGCAAGCTGGCTTGGTGGTTACAGTCCCTGACTGCCACGCCGCAGGTCCTGGGTTGGATTCCCACCCAGTACAAACATTTGTGTGCATGAACATATCTATTTGTTGTGTCTGGATATAAACATATATCTATTTAGAAAAAAAAAAGTGTAAGTAGTATATCAGTTATCTGGTATTCATAGTACAAGCTCTGATTAATTCGGGATCAGATGGCCGTGTGTACAGAATGTCCCAGGATATTATAATACAATGAAAGAGCAAGACAGGCTGCTTTAACACTGATTTAGAAAACCTGATAGATAGAGTGATTGAAGTGGAAGGTTTTTACGTTTAATACATGTGACATCCCACGGGAACGCGGGTAAAACCGCGGGGGACAGCTAGTTTTATATATAAAACTGAATGTTACTCTGTATGTCCATTATAGAATCGTAAAATATGCAACGGATTTTAATGCAGTTTTCAGCAATAGATAGAGAATTCAAGAGGAAGGTTTATAACCAGAATTGAAAGCGGGCAAAGCCGCAAAGCGCAGCTATTTACTATAATTATTATACGACGAAGTCTAATTGTTTTTTGTTAAATTTAAATCACTTCCATTCTCCTATTATTTTATTAAAGGCATTATTTAAAGGAATCAAATCCAGCTTAAAAACAGCCAAGAATGTATGTCTTGTTTGCTAATAAAAAAAAAAAAAACGATTCAAAACTACTAACGAAATTCACTGCAACAGCTTTCCATACCTTAATAAAGCTACCAAAAACATCCAACTAGACGAGAAACCTCCACAAGCTAAGCAATATTTTTACTAACCCCAGGTTGCCATTTATGTAACTCTGGTGCCGATTCTATTCTCAATAAACTAACTACCTAAATCTCAATTAAGAAAATATTCATTACTTCTTTCTTTTTAATCAAATTTGTAGTCAAAATTTTAATTAATCTTTTGGAATTGATCCTAGTTATAATATAAATGGTAGAGATATTGAAAATGGATGGGTGAATTGATGTTTGTTATTTATTCACGCAAAATCCACTGAACGGATTTCGATGAAACTTTGATTAACACATAGGATACTTTGCTGGGGAAAATGAACATCCCTAGGGAACCTGTAATTTACTGTCAAAATCAATAATTCTAATTCAACGTGAAAACACAATGGTTTATGAATTTCGGTGAGTTCAACAGAATCGGCACCACTATCACTCAAAATGTAGCAAAAATCCATCGCCACCTGCTCCATCGGGTGAGAGTCGAATTTCCTATTAATCTATGTCGAGCCAGAGAATTTGCATTCCATCTGAATCCCAGACGCCATATTTCATCCTAGTGTTACTGACAGAGGGTACTTTTTCAGAATCGTTTTTGTTGTTCACACACTTCTTCACATTGTTTATAGTGCTTTTTCTTGTTCTTTTCTTTAATTAGATTTTGTTTTATTATCTTTCTCTCATCTTTAGAAGATAGGAGGTCGGTGAAATTATTATTGTGTTTATATTTCATTTTATTTATTTATTTATAGATCTTGAAGTAGTAGGGCTGTACAAAGTTCGTCTAGGGAAGTACTAGCATTACCCATTATCGCCGTGAAGTAGTAGTGCACCTGTATTACTGTGCTGCTGTTAGAAAGATAAGGGGGCCGGTGAAATTACAGGCACATGAGACTTCAACAGCTTCCCGTCTTAGGGACGACAATGAATTGGTGATGCAACTAGTATTGCAAATGTCAATAGGCGGCGATGACCACTTAGTATATCAATTAACTGATTTTTATAGTACAAGCTCTGCTTAGTTTGGGATCAGCCCCCTTATTCAGCTAATACAAAATTCGTCGGCGAGCCGCTTCATGGAGGCCTCAGAGAGCTTACCTCTCTCGTGATTAGTAGTATTAGCGTAGTAAGCGACCGAAACAGACCACAAACGCCGCGCCGAAACATCTTTGTGTTAATGTCATTTTCCTTAGAGAATCGACCCCCTGATGACCGTATGGGCAGATTGTCTCTGGATATATAATTATGTATCATGTTTCTGTATTTATATAATAAAGGTGCTATAGAAGAGTCAAAGAAAAACAAAAACAACACTTGCTACACATAGAATATGAACTATAGTAAAGTTGCCTTTGAAAATGACGAGCGCATAGAACTAGAGATGAAAAAAGTTAAAATGAAAAGGTAGCTAATGCTCTTTTATCAGTTAATAACAAAATTCATGACCGGTGCACTGTATCTTTTTTCATTGGATTTCAACGTCAAAGCGCACATGTGGCGGTGTTCTCTTTGTGAGAAGGCAAAGTTCGTCGTTTGCCGATCAACTTTGAGCTTTTTACCCGTACACTCGCTGTAATTTGAATATTCCGTCCAAGTGACAAAAGTTTGACTACCAGCGAAGACCATTTGCAAACGTCATCGTTTTGAGTGCGCCAAAATCGTGGTTTGTATAGAAAATTGAACATCGCGCATACCGTGACGGTGCGTGATGTTCGATTTCCCATTGCATTGGTTTTTGGCGCATTCGATACGATGACGATACGCTTGCGATAGATGTTCGTGGTCAAGGCACAGAAGTAATTACAGGGACATAAGACTATATATCTTAACGTCTCAGGGTCGACAATGCATTGACAATAACCCTGGTGGTGTATAAAAAATAATATTTATAGGTATAATTTTTTTTTATGTCAAGTAGAACCCACAATAGGGAAATGGCACATCTGATGGTAAGTGGTCACCGTCGCCCATGGACATTGGCAACACCAGGGGCATCGCCAATGCGTTGTCGACCCTGAGACGTGAAGTTGTTAAGTCTCATGCGCCTGTAATTTTACTGCCCCCCTTACCTTTCTAACCGAAACACAGTAATAGAAGTGCACTACTGCTTCACGGCGGAAATAGGTAGTACTTCCCCGGGTGAACTCTGCACTAAGAGCTCTACTACTCTATATGTATGACCTATATACATATATGTATGTGCCGAATTTGTCTTTGGCGATTAGACATTCTGATTGCCACTTGACAACTTTAATGTAGAACATATTATTCTATTTGTGTGAGTAATTTTATTCAAATTCGATCAGCCAACACGGAGCTGAGTGGTAACAAACACACACATTGACACAGCCAGACACACAGTCAATACAGACCTTTAAATCTCGATAACATAAGAACAGGGTGAACGAGCTGTGACTGAAATATAATTAAATAAAAAATATCCCGGGAGATTCTTTACACACGGCCATCTGGTCCAAAACTAAGCAGAGTTTGTACTATGGGAACCAGATAACTGATTTATTACATATACATTTTTTTTAAATACATACTTATATAGATATTTATAGCCAGACACAGAACAAACATATGTACATGTTCAATACCAGATAACTGATATACTTCTTACACTTTTTTTTTTCTAAATAGATATATAGATATATGTTTATAGCCAGACACAACAAATAGATATGTTCATGCACATAAATGTTTGTCCTGGTTGGGAACAAACCCGCGACCTTCGGTTTGGCAGAGTCGCTAACCACCAAGCCAACTGGCCTGTCAAATAATTAAGTGCAGGTGATGATTATTATTTTGATTAAAACTGCACAGAGAATATGAAAAATAATTCAAGTATAAAACAGCTAAAGACTATAACCTATAGTGTCGCGAATGACGGGCAAGCTGGCTTGGTGGTTACAGTCCCTGACTGCCACGCCGCAGGTCCTGGGTTGGATTCCCACCCAGTACAAACATTTGTGTGCATGAACATATCTATTTGTTGTGTCTGGATATAAACATATATCTATTTAGAAAAAAAAAAGTGTAAGTAGTATATCAGTTATCTGGTATTCATAGTACAAGCTCTGATTAATTCGGGATCAGATGGCCGTGTGTACAGAATGTCCCAGGATATTATAATACAATGAAAGAGCAAGACAGGCTGCTTTAACACTGATTTAGAAAACCTAGTTTTTGCATAGAAATATTGAATCATAATTACAGTGTTGATAATGATGGACAATGAATTTAGTATGATCCTTATCTATATTTTTAAAAATCTGTTATCCGACGACGGAAAAAACAAAAACGTAAATACAAAGTGCTTGTTGCTATCGTCGTTTTATTGAGTCATTTGATATATCAGTTTTTTGAAGTGAATGCTTATTTAGCGGCGTTGAGCACTTTTCTTGGGATGGGTATAAAATGTTAAACTCGCGTCCGGACACGTGACCTGATCAAAAATTCGTAAGATGGTAAAAAATGCACAAGTTTACACTTCTATCGGCACTCCCGGAGTGCAACCCGATGTTTTTTTTTCTCAGAAATTGTAACATCCCGCATAAACACGGGTAAAACCGTAGGAAACGGCTAGTACAACTATACAAGCTAGACAAGTAATAAAATAATATTCTACTAAGGAGCGACAAAAGAATAAGACCCCCAAAAAAAAAGCAGCCGAATTTCTCAATAAGCATGAGACAAACTCTCTTGAAATTGATCACAAATAAAATAGTGGGTACATTGGGCACTAAAATATTTATTATGGACGTATAAAATAAGTCACAAAGCTTGTAACTTGTGCCAACAATTGTAACAAGAGTAAACCGACTCTCCAAACTTGGACATAGTCCAGATCACGTAGTGTGGTGGCATTATAAAGTATTTAGTATTTTAGCTACATTTATACGAGTTATGGACTAAATTGTAACCGCACTAGCTCGTATGGTTATTATAACACTGGTTAACTATTTTTATGTATTTTAGGGGATACCGGATACGTTTTATTAAAATATTCTCAAATAGTACAAGCTGTCCCTCGCGGTTTCACTCGCCCTTTGGTAAGTAACATTTTCCCCGGGAAAAAAGAATTCTATGTGGTAATACAGGTTATGTACTACCTATGTGCCGAATTTCATAACAAGCTGTTTGGTAGTTTTTGCGTGAAAGACACATCCATACACAAACTTTCGCATTAGGCTAGTAATAGGATAGATCTAGTATCGATATTTTCAATCGTGCTGCAACATATAAATGTCAACATATTCAATGTAAGGGGGCGTCCATTAATTACGTAAGGCATTTTAGGGGGTGAGGGGGTCAAGCCGAATCTCACCGAATCTCACGTGGAGGAGAGGGGGGGTCTCGGCAAATATCACGTTATTTTTCTATTTGCAAGAAACAGTGTAAAATTGCTAGAAGAGGGATATATATTGTAGTAATATTTTTTCACATCTAAATCTAAATCCTGTACTTAAGATATCAAATCTCACGTGAGATTAGAAGTGGGGGGAGGGGGTCGAGCAAAATCTCATGACATCTCTCCAGGGGGAGTGGGGGGGTCGAAATATCGCCAAAATCACCTCACGTAATTAATGGACGCCCCGTAACTATATTTCTTGCGACATCCTTCTAATATAATAAATGCGAACGTTTGTGAGGATGAATTTAAAGACGTATTTATGTTTGTCACATAAAATACTAAACGGATTTGGATAAAGCTTGGCATAAAGATAGTTTATAACCTGGATTAACACGTAGGATACTAATTACCCCGGAAAAATATAACATTCCTCGGGAAAGCGGGTAAAACCGCAACGGACAGGTAGTGAACAAATAAATATCACAAATGTTCCAACTAATATGCTTGTGCTTCAAACAAAAAAGTTAAATTTTGACGTTCACATGCTAGCGAAAATTCCTGTTTAAACTTTATTTTACTTTACTGGATTTATACTTTAACTCTGCAATTTGATATTTTTGTAATTTATATTCTATAGTAAAATTATTTTTCTGTTAATTATGAACCTAATAACTCATAACGACCAATGGATCGAACTAAACGTTAGAGAAACATTATAAGGAAAAATTTATCTGCGCAGCTGAAGGCTGGCTTCTGAACCGGTTTAACTTCAGTATGTTCAACCTTTATAAGGGCATTTTTTATGTGAAATAGGGCATCGAATAGGCAGACGCTCCACCTGATGGTAAGTGGTCACCACCATCCGTACATTTGCAAAACCATGGAAATTGCGTTGTGGACCCTTAGACGTGAAGTTGTTAAGTCTCATGTGCCTGTAATTTCACCGCCCCCCTTACCTTCCTAACCGAAACATAGTATTACAAATGCACTACTGCAAAATAGAAATGGTTATGTAGAAAGCACCTACTTCACTGGGTGAACTCTTCACTACTTCTGCTGGATCATTGAGTAACAATTGTCCAGGTTGTTATTTATTGAACTGCTTTAGATTCTCCTGTATTTATCCAACAATTATTTGCAGTTGAAATAAATGCCTTAATGGAACTCAATTCTCAAATTCTTAACAAAGAAAAGTTGCGAAAAAAAACATATCTACAATGAATATAAAATTTGATGATAGTTTGTTCTTTTTAAATACGTTCCTGTATTCATACGATTGCGATGAAACTTTGGGGAGTTATCTCGCGTCCAAGAATGTTTCTGCCCTCTTATTCAGTAAATACAAACTTCGTCGACAAACCACTGCACGGAGGTCTTGGAAAGATAACCTCTCACGTAATTGCGTGGTTAGCGAAACAGACAGAGCATAAATGCCGCGAAGAAACATCCTCGAGCTAGTGTCATTTTCCTTACAGAATCAGAGCACTGAAAACAAGAAAAAGAAGACGCATTTCAAGCTTGCTTGGAGCAGATAGTTTTATAAATAGAAATTAATATTTGTTTGATTGTTCGTTAACGCTCTTATATCAATAAAACATTGGGATGTTGTTGATTCTCGGAAGGCTTTCTTAAAAATAGTTAATATAGCTGTCCCCCGCGTACAGCTATTATTATCACCTTATCATATACCACAAGTTTTATATATATGTATTTATTTTGTATACATTATGTCTTTTTTTAAAGTAATTTAACAGTGATCTGTTTGTGTTAACTACATCTCTGCTTATTTTGGAATTTGATAACATTATATAGTGATTAGTGTTCATCTATATTTAGTACTAGCTGTTCCTTGCGGTTTTACCCGCGTTCCCGAGGGAAATCATATTTTCCCGGAATAAAAAGGAGCTTATATGATATTTCAGGATATGCTCTATCTCAGTGCCAAGTTTCATCCATATCCGTTGAGTAGTTTCTTAAAGAGTAACAAACATACTTACATACAAATCTCTCCTCTTTGTAATATTATCTTCTATATTTATATATAAAAATGAATCCCTATTTCCCTTGGTCATTCATCATTTCTTAGTGCATATTTAACAGTCGATTCAATCGGAATATTGTATTGTAATGTACAGTGAGTTATTAAGAAGTGTTTGTTCATCACGGTTAGTTCAGAGCGCCATCACGTCTAATATTAAAAGTTTAATTATAAAGAATAATAAACACTATTTTCTTGGTCCTTTATTTTTATAAATGGCAATTCGAATTAAATATTCATTGAAGACAGGACAACGTCTGCCAGGTCAGCTAGTATTAGTTAAATTAGCTGTAGATCTTCCCCTATTATATAGATTGTGTCGTTCTGGCTGACTGACGTGACGTGGCGCGCGTGGTAATTTTTTGACACGTCACGGATATGGTCGCTTCAGACAGCGCTCTCTTGTTGCGCTGACTTTACTAGTATGGTATGAGATCACACTGGCTGTCCGACCGCCTGACGTCGGTCTGCCTGACAATGTTTGTGTAAAATTGTTTTTTTTGTTTCCTGTTTTTATTTTCATGTTGTGTTTGTGTCTGAGGTTCGTGATGTCATGGACGTAGGCTTCGACTGAAAACCAGCGCGAGGGCTATTTTTAATAGCCTTAGCTTTTTGCTGAGTCGGGACCTATTCCTGGCATCACTCAGCATTGCTACATTTTTAAAAACGTTTGGTGTATTGTTTGTTTTTCACTTATTATTTTGTTTTTTTTTTTAATGTAATGTAATGTTGTGTGTTGCCACGAATAAACGTATTTTCTTTCTTTCTTTTTATATATAGATAGTATAGATAAAGCGTGGATTCTTTGACTGGTTTTGAATGCTTTAACGTGGATGGATAATGCAGACAAAGCCAATCTAGTTAATTACTTTATAGCAAGGAAATGACAATGCTGTATCGATGGAACTTAAACGTCAGATGTTTTAAATAAATCGGAAGAGTTCATATCATCTTAATTCTAATTTATTTTTTAACTAGTTTCCGCCCGCTGTTGTCTATTGCGCTTCGAAGAATCTTACGTTTTCTCGGAAAAAAATGCTATATGATATTCCAGGACATGCTCTATTAATGTGCCAAGCATCATTCAAGTCCGTTCAGAAGTTTTTGCGTGCAAGAGAAACATCCGCTCACTCTCAAAATCTTTCACATTTAAAGTTAACACAATACACAATAAATTTTGAGTGGATTGAGTATCGTGAATCAGCAAGACCAATGTAACACAATAAAATACAACTACGAAGTAAAACCTAGACAGCAACAATTGAAAAATTTTGCTTAGGGACGGTCTTATTCAATATATCACAAGCTGTGGCGTGTTGCAGCAAAAATATGCAATATTGCACAATGTAGCATCAACGTGCGACACGAGAGATTCTACGAAATGAGACGTCCGCGTTGAATGTGGGATTTCCTTATAAATTGGACTTGCGATGTTACATAAGCGCTGCGCTTGAGGTTCGAATGACTTAAAAAATGTACCCAATTTTGTTTATTATTAAGTCTATAATCTTTTAATATATAAATTGTGCCTGGTGCGCCCAGGAAGGTATATGAGAGTAGAAAAGAGAGGTATTGAATCGCATGCGGAAACTGCTAGCTGTGTATATAATTTTTCATTATAAGTTATAAAACTAGCATAGGAACGCAGCTTAAATTACGCAACCATGGCGTAAATTAAGCTGCGTTAAATATGGATAAAATACATGATCTCACATGGCGCATATGACGCGGCTGTCACAATTTTGCCATTAGTAATGCATGTAATTATACTTTAATTCCTTTAAGTTCATAGAAAAGTATTTATAGCCGTGTTTTTGAAGCATAAAAAAGTTACGCAACAGACGCGGATAAACGCTGTTACTCAGTAACGTATTGTTCGCTTTTGACAATGTTTTAGGCAATAACAACATAGTGACGCCATATGTCGTCGCAAACATCAGTTTACAGTTTACTTAACGTTCATAAACATAAAAATACGCTATTTTATTGAGATATATAAATTGAATGAACAAATACTAACAGGCAATAAAATTTACAATTTAATTTTAAGTTTCATAAAGTTTATACCTTAGAATTGAGAAAATTGGAGTAATAGCCGGAATGCAAGTTCTCACTCCCACCTCGATTGCACTAACAACTATGTATTCAGGATCGTAAATGGTTTACGAGATAGCTTAGCGGTGCGGTAAAGATGCCATTCATTGGCCAACATGCTTGAGCACTACCAGTAATTTCTTAATTTTTACCGAATTCACGACAGGGTAAAGTTATTTAATACAGGCCTATATGACCACATGAGACTTGACATTTTGACGTCCTGGGTTGACAACGCATTGACCATGCTCCTGGTGTAGCAAATGTCCATAGGCGGCGGGGACCACTTACCATCAGGTGAACCGTCTGCCTGTTTGCCTTATTTCTAGACTTAAGTGTTTAAGTCTTTGTTCCGTGGTGTTACTAGACATAAAAAAAATTAAAATTTTCAATTTAACGTTTTTAAATGAAGTATTTTTTTGCACTTGCCACACATCTGCCTCTTTGTTTTACTAACCTTCAAAAGTACCTAATTAGTTAAACTACATACTTTTATCCCTACTAATATTATAAAAGTGAATGTAAGTTTGTTTGTTACGCTTTCACGCGAAACTACTTAACCGATCATCATGAAACTTTGTACACACATTCTTGGAGGTATTAGAAGTAACGTAGGACTTTTTTGTGCCGGGAAAATGTTACATCCCTCGGGAACGCGGATAAACCACGAGAGACAGCTAGTTTTTATTTATATTAATTGAATAATTTACGCGAGATTAATTGAATAATATACAGACCACCATATTTTTAATGTAATAGATTTTATTTATATTGAGTATAGTAATTGGCAGTACGTATTGAATCCATAATAATTCTATAAAATTATTTTTTTATGTAAAAATATTCATTAACTCCATACGTTGCCATATGAAAACAAAACATATTCTCATGATACTAAGGTTGAATTTGTAGAATTCCATCTGCATGGTACCCAGCATATCACCCAACAAGTTGTCCCATGAATACCGGGATAATATAAACTATTTGCAAGTTTAAACTATACTTGATAACTTGGACAAGACTAGAGGTATGGAAGCAGTCTGGGAACAGCTTAAAGGCGTATTCAGATGGGGAGAAGTAACATAATTTCTTTGGTATGTGTTCATCAAATTTCAGTAAAGCTAGCACATGTTTTAGTAATTAATAAAATAGTTTATTTGTAACCACAGGAAGTTACAAGTATTACACTAATATGCTAACCTTCTTGGCAATTGGTCAAACTGTGTTGTAGTTTATTTATCTTATATATACCATTGTCTATTTTATGTAATAATAAATAAATAAATATCTTTGGACATTCTTTTCATACGGCCATCTGATCCCAAACTAAGCAGAGCTTGTACTATGGAAACCAGATACCTGATATACTACAAATACTAATTTTTATTTTCTAAATACATATTTATTTGGAAATCCAAGGAGGCCTATGTTCAGCAGTGGAGATTCCTGGGCTGATATGATTTTTTATAGAAAGAGAAAAGTTGAAGAAGTAGAGCTCTTAGTGCAGAGTTCGCTCGGAGAAGTACTACCTACCTTACCCATTTTCACCGTGAACTTCACGACTTAGGGCCGCCGCGAAGCCCTTAGTGTTGCAAATGTCCATAGGCGGCTCTGACCACTTATTTATTTAGGTGGACTGACTGCTTGTTTGCCGTTTCAGATGGTTTAAAAAAAAAGATTTGTATTTTTTGTAATGAAATTATAAACTCAAAAATTACTGGACCGATTTTAATAATTCTATTAGAAAGCTACTCTATCCAGAAATAGTAAAGGCTATATCTAAATCCCTGAATACATTAGATGCTTCAGCCCCTTACTATTCTAATACAAACCTCGATTGTATAGTTAGCGAAAGAGACAGAGCATAGAGGCCGCGACGAAACATCCTCGAGCTAGTGTAATTTTCCTTACAAAATTCCCAGAATCGCAGGTAAAACCGAGGAACGGTAGCAAGTTGTATTTAAATATAGTTATGCGTTATAGAACAACGATATACATAATTAGAAAACTGCAGGAGCTACAACAGTTTGTCCCAGTCTTACAGTAATTTATTATTCTTGGAAAGTATAAAATGTTGCAGCTACAAAAACAAGCAGCCGTAATTACGTATGACCCTTTGACCGTAATTGTCGGCACGCTCTGACCCACTGTCGGATAGTGAAGACATTTTTACTGAACTTTCATTATTAGAGCTAATTATTTACAAACTTTACAGCATCTTTCTTCGTATTGAAATTACATCTGATTATTTTAGTGATTAATAATGCTTTAATGTTAAGTGACATAGACGTAGGAACTGCTTTTTGAGGAGAAAATATTGCGTTGTCAAAATTGTTTGAAGGATAAGTGATATCTATCACTATTATAAATATTGTAGTGTGAATATGACCAACCATCACAAGCCGAGTTATGTGGTTTCTTTCTTAATTAGTCAACTTTCAAAATTAAAAAATAGTAGCACCAGATGAATGAACTCAAGATGCACTATAGATCACCAAACACACGGCCATCTAACCCCATCCAAACAAAGCTTTAAATTTTTTTAACTAGGTAACTGATAATATAGGTACAACATATTAAACCTTTTTAAATATTCTTATGCACGCATAACAAGTTTACGTTCACAAGGAAAACGTAAGATATTTGATGATTGTGATAAAATATTAAAATAGGCTTTTTAATAATGCTTTCGTGTTTCAACAATTTTTAATTCTCTTTTGTATTTTAAACAAAGGCTAAATGGTTAAAAATATATTTTTTTAAGAAGGATTTTTTCATCCACACAAACTTTTTTCTGTGTGTATGTTCAATCTCCTTGGCAAACAAAGTATCTTTTCTAACTACAACTCAAACCAGCCAGTACCTTTTTTTTACCGGAAGAGGCCAATTTAAATAAAGAATAGCTTTAAATTCCTCCAACAGGGAAGTAGGCACCAGAATTCTTTGAGTGTACTGAAGTGAAGTTAATTTTCAGCACAAATAGCTGAGTCAAAGTTTCAAGTTGTTGTATTGCGATGAACAACGAGTTTGCTGTTTGAGGAAGATATTTTAATTTACTTATTCTTTCAGAATATATTTTTAAGTCGATTTATTGTACCTATCAGAATGAACTATGGTTCAGATCCAATTTTACTTTTATTTTGTTTGGATATGACTTCTTTGGAAAAAATTACCTTTTTAGAAACTTTTATAATCAAATCTTACATCAGAATTTTAAACCCGTTTTTCCAAACCGAATGAGTTGAAATTTGGCACGCACATTGAGTTATGATAACAATATACTATTAGCTATGTGACGTCATCTAAATCCACCCTCAACCTACTCCAAGCACCATTAGCTGAAGGTGATCAACGCTGAAAGCCTAGTACAGATAAGAGTCAAGTATCCCTTCCTACAACTTGAGGATACACAACTTTTTTGTTATACCGCAGGGTTAATAAAGAACCAGACGGTCTATCTGATGGTAAGTGGTCACCACCGCCTATGGACATTTGCAACATGAGGGGCATCATCAATGCGTTGCCGACTCTTAGAAGTGAAATAATTATGAGCGAGACATTTCTGGAGAATTCTTCACACATGTCAATCTGATCCCAAACTAAGACTCGTGCTATGGTAGCCTAGAAACATATACCCCTACTTTTTAAATACAAGCTGTATATAAATTCCGATGTGCGTGTCTTCATTATAGGATCCAGTCATATCTTAAAAAAGACTCTGCCCAGTGAGCTACTTACATAGATCCACACCCAAACACTTGTCATCACATGACTTGTCCCGACATGTCTATCACAGACATGGAAACAAATATCTAAGATAATTATTAAAAATAAACTCTTAACCTGTGGAGGCAGGGTATCTAATCCACCAACTGACCATCACAGATTATTGAACCTCACCCTCGAAAATCTGCAAAGAATTACTTCGGTTCCAACCCCACAGCTTCCGGGTTAATTAGAAGTCAGGGCGTATATCATAAAACTGAATATTCATACAATACGGCGTCGCCGAGACGCTCATCGTGTGGACGTGTGCGGGGTTAGAACGACCCTGAGCTCTGGGCCGCGTCATATTGCTGTTTTATTTATGTGATCTAATCGTTTTATGCGTCTAATCGTTTAAGGCGATGATAGATCTGTTGGTAGCGTCTTCGAATACCATGACGAGAGTTTTGGGCTTGGTTAAGTGAAAGGAGGTATCGTGAGGAAACTGTAGGACGGAGGAAGGGTACTTTGTACCCACCTGGTTGGCTACGCCTTTCAATTTAAAAACCTGTCACCAAGCACCTGTGAGTGTGTCCCAAAAGCCACAATTGAGCTACCCTTCTAAAATGTATGTACTTACCACTTTTGATCACATGATCATCCAACATGGTAAGATTTTGGTGAAATACAACCCTATTAAAATGAAAAAAGAAGTCACTGCCTCATTCGAATATTCGAGTAGTAGAATTCTTAGTGCAGAGTTCGTCCGGGGAAGTACTACCACCTTACACATTTGTGCCGTGAAGCAGTAGTGCATTTGTAATACTGTGAGAAAGGTAAAGAAAGGTAAGGTGGGCGGTGAAATTACAGGCACATGAGACTTAACAACTTCACGTCCCAGGGCCGACAACGCATTGGCGATGCCCCTAGTGTTGCAAATGTCCATAGGCGGCGGTGACCATAGGAGGACCATATGCTCGTTTGTCGGGTTTGTGGTATAAAAAAAAAATTACGTCCACTAAGAAACCTTATAAATTACCCTAGATGACTTGGTTCGATCACCACCTCTAATTGCGATCGCAGTTGACCTGAACAAATAATTATTAATATCTCAGAACATCTCTTTAAAATCTAAGCAGATCTTGTGCTATGGTACCCAGATAACAGATATTCTACATATACAATATAAAATACACATATAAATTTACATATGTCTTGAGTGAGAATCGAACCATCGACGTGTAGCTACCGACTGAGGTCTTGATTATTAGCTTTTGACTTTGTTCAAGTCAATATTTTTCCCCAATAAATCAAAATATAAATCGCTACGATTTTTTATAAAGATACTTAAACAAAATCATTTTCATCCAGCTCCCCTCTTCTCGCTGCCAAGTCACGATTTTTCCCAATTTTTGACGCTCTATTATAACTTTATAAATCAATTTGGTTTCAGCCTTTGATTACGATTAGCCATCAGTTGCTTTGACTTCCTTATTTCAATATTTATAAAGGTCATTATTCTTTGGTGTAAAGTTAAGTTTTGGGCACAGTTTTTCTCGGATATAATACGGCTTTCATATTAATGTTCTTAAAGGTTTATGGATATTACATATAAAGCCTTCGGTTAGGAATAAAGAAAGATTTTTGTGTGTTGTAAAAATAACGAGTATTGTATTTTTTCTCTTAATAAAACTTGATACATATATACTAGCTTCCATCCCGCAGTTTTACTCGTGTTCAAATTAATAATTAGAGATTAAATAAGGGATGAAAGTTTGAGATCATCTGTCCTAAGCCAGATCATACTAGTCTGAAAACAGGAAGAAAATAACTTTCAAAACAAGCTATACAAAATTTTACTAGTGTCAAATATGCTGCTTGGCATTCCCTTTCAGTACCCATAACATGGTGGTGGCTTATGAACTAATAAACGACCATCATAACATGTCCGCCATATTGTATTTAGAATGACGTCACTTAGAAAATAACGCGACGTCAACAAAATATATATTTTTTTATGTGTGCAAAATTTTGGCTCGATCGGATAGGGGGTAGGTCTAAAATTCAGTTAAAAGATTTAATCTAAACATACTTACTGGTGAACCCAAATAAAAGCTTCTAAAACCACTACCATTGGCTTCAAATGATTGGCCCTTTCCCGATAAAAAGCAAAAATTTCCAATTTATACCTGAAAAATTAATTTAAACTTAAAACACATTACCCGACCTGCATTTGGGTAAAGAATCGCGCGGCAAACCGTGAGCATCAAGAACACTGAGGGTGTGGGGTGTTATCCTTAAAATTTATTTGAACCACGTCCCAGTTTCCGAGATAAGATTAATTGAAAAGTTAACAAGAGACGACTGGTATTCGTTTATGCTTGCGAAGTGCGAGCGTACAGAATACAGAGATGCGTATACATTTTCAATTTTGGTGAAGTTTATTTAAACTAGTATCCGACCCTTGTTTTTACTCACGTTTTCAAAATTCAAAAAAATCAAAACCATTTATTCAGTTTATGCCTTCGGAGGGCACTTATGAAGGTCAAATTTAAAGTTACTGAAGCTACAACCGGTTCGGAAGTCAGCCTTCAACTGAGAATATAAAAAAGGAATAGCCCATGTCTTTCTCCCTACTCTAGACTACGCGTGTGCCAAATTTCAGCAAGTTTGACTTTGGCGTTTATCCGTGAAAGTGTAACAAACACACTCGCATTTTCAATATTAGTTCGGATTTTTAGTTTAAGAACCTGATTTCTTCAACTTTTTACCAATATATCATGCTTTAGCCCAGCTATTTTTCATGCATTTTTGAGCGAAATTAGCGTTCTCTGGGATAATAATTTCATTATAATCCGATCAGCCGTTACGAAGCCATGGTAACAAAAATATTATAAAAAATCTTAGTTAGGATTTCTATTATTGTATTATAGTACCAACATTTTTATAGTTATCTACTTTTATTTATATTAAGTCGACCTATGGATATTTGCAATACCGGCATCGCTGCATGCCTGAGACGTGAAGTTGCTATTTCACCCTGACCTTTCCAACAAGTAATAAAAGACTTATGGCAGAAATAGATATGAGCTACTGGCTAAAATTCAACATTGATTCGACTTAGCCGTGTCACGTGAAACAATGTCTCACCAAGTCAGATGCGAAGTTCTGCAGGGTCTACACAGAACTGTTTATGTAACCTCAATGTGGTACCAAGTATGGTGCAACGTGGATCAACAGTGAACGTGAACGAAAACAACGGCGATATAGCCTGTTCATTTACTCAGATGGAGTTGGTTAATTGTGTTTTGAATGCGTTATACGTTTGTAGTGATAAATGCACAAATGAAGAGCTAGTCAGGGGAAGTACTAGCACCTAGGACAAAGATTTGTGAACATACCTATTTGTCCTGTATCTTGGTGTAAAAAACCTGCTAATATTATAAATGCTTTTTTTTTTGTATATCTCTTTCAGACAAAAACTATCAAACGGATTTGCATAAAACTTTCCACATAATATAGAAAATGCCCTGAACTTACATATAGAGTAGTAGAGCTCTTAGTGCAGAGTTCGTCCGGGGAAATACTACCACCTTACCCATTTCCGCCGTGAAGCAGTAGTGCAATTGTATTACTGTGTTTCGGTTAGAAAGGTAAGGGGGCCGGTGAAATTACAGGCACATGAGACTTAACAACTTCACTTCTCAGGGTCGACAACGCATTGGCGATGCCCCTAGTATTGCAAATGTCCATAGGCGGCAGTGACCACTTACCATCAGGTGGACCGTCCGCTTGTTTGACGGCCCACGTGGTATAAAAAAAAAAATCTGCTGGAAAAATGTTACATCCTTCGGAAACGCGGGTGAAACCGCTGGGGACAGCTAGTGGTTAATATAATGGTTCTTGGTCAAAATATTTTCTCCTATTACTTATTACAGTACATCTTTTATTTTTCTAAATACATACTTAGTTTGAGATCAAAAACCGTATTTGAATTTCTCAGACATTATTATCATCCGTCAAAATTCTTTCAAAACCATATTTTTCTCCATAATTTTCTTCATCATTCATACGAATATATCTAAAAAACACAAACAATAACATTTCACAACGTTTCCACTAAAATAAACAACCTTAACTACGTGGCACGTTTTACAAACTCACAAACATGTGTTTGAAGCCTTAAAACTCGTTAAAAGGTAATGTATGTATGTACACAATTACCTTCCTCGGCCGCTTTTAGACAAACACGTGTATGTTTTAAAAGTTTCTTCGCCTCTCATAATATCCTTGTTGTTGTTGAGTTCTTCAAAAGAGTTTTAGTATATTACAAACTCACGGATAAATAAATAAATAAATAGGTAGAAAGGTAAGGCCGGTGAAATTACAGGGAAGTGAGACTTAACAACTTCACGTTTCAGGGTCGACAACGCAGTGATGCCCCTGGTGTAGCAAATGCACTTATCAGATGGACCGTCGGTTTGTTTGTCAGCCAAAGTGGTATGGAAAAAATTGGTAGTCATGGAAAGTGCTGACAGAAGTGAATACTTAAAACTACGAAATTATAGTGTTTTGAAATTCAAGGTGAATTTTTCGAAAGTGCGTGAATTACCATATCCGAAAGTATGCGGTATTGCGTACGATATTCAAAGGAGTTTTAACCCATAGATCTAAATTAAGACTGTTCCATTGGATTTCTGAATAAATAAATAAATAAAAAAATAAATATCCTGGGACATTCTTACACACGGCCATCTGATCCCAAACTAAGCAGAGCTTGTACTATGGAATCCAGATAACTGATATACTACATGACACTACTAGTTTTTTTTTTGTAAATACATACTTATATAGATATTTACACCCACACACAGAACAAACAGACATGTTCATGCACAAAAATGTTTGTCCTAGGTGGGAATCGAACCCGCGACTTGCGAATTGGCAGCCCGCTAATCACCAAGCCAACTAGCTGCCTTCATTTATCAGATTTGGCCGTCAAAAAAATCATCACGCTCTCTATCTCCGAAAAAGTAGGTCTTAGTATCGGGATCAACATAACACTAAATATATTTCACACTCAATGTGACAGGTAGAGGGTATTGCTGTCTCTCGCGCACGTTACAAATCCCGGGCAGCAGGTAATCCTTTCAAACAATGAAACTTCAATAATAACTGACTTTGGATTGAAACCAAGGCCAGTGGCGTAGCTACCGGAGGGCTAGACGGGGCAGTGACCCGGGGCCCCCAGGCTCAGGGGCCCCTCGGACTCTGACTTACAAACAGTGGAGTAGCTACCGGAGGGCTAAACGGTGCAGTGCCCTGGGCCCCCAAGCACTGGAGGAGGGGGGAAACAAACGATTTTAAATAGTTTAATTGAGGCCCTACAAAATTTTTTGCCCCAGGGCCTTTGGTTAGCTAGCTACGCCACTGACCAAGGCCTCCGGTCTCTAAGTCTCAAACCTGATACCGCTCGGCTGACAAAAAAAAATAGGAAAAATAAAAGAAATGATTGTATACCCACCCGTAACAATACGAACCGAATTATCATTCTGTTCAGACCACATTTTTTCAAGTCCAATTTGCTAGTTAGAATTACCCCTTTATGTATTATCTTAAAGGGAGACACAATTTTCTTTGTATTCCGATGTTTAAAGAAACGAATTTATCAAAAAAAAAACCTTAATCCTACTAATATTATAAACTAGCTGTCTCCCGAGGTTTCACTTGCGTTTATCGATATCATATATAGCCTATCTTTTGCGCAATCACATGTTCTGACTATAAGTACACCGATTTTCATCTAGTTCGGTCTGATAATTGTTGAGTTATAAAAAGAAATACAGACTAATAGACAGATAGACAAACATTAAAAAATGGTAGAATTGACGTCAGTGAGTCATTAAACAAATCTTTATCACAAAATTTGACAAAATAAATTAAAAGATAAAAAATGCGAAAGTTTGTGAGTATGTATGAATGTTTGTTACTCTGTCCGGCAAAAACTACTTAACGAATTTTGATGAAACTTGGTACATAGATAGAACATGCCCTGAAATAACATATAAGAAACTTTTTATCCCGGATGTAAGATCCTTAGGGAACTCGAGTGTACCACGGGGGAAGCTAGTGAAAAATAGATAGGCAAGTTTGTTCGGTTTGTTTGTTACTCTTTCACGCAAAAACTACTAGATGGATTTAGATGAAACTTGGCATGTAGATAGAGCATACCCTGAAATAACTTAAGAATACTTTTTATCCCGGGAAAATGTAATATCCCCCGGGAAAGTGGGTGGAACAGCTTATGTTAAATATACCTTCTTATCAGTAGAGGGGATAAATAACATCACCCTATCTAACCTCTAGGGTGTCGTAAGAGACCATTAATGAGTATACTGATTGCCTCGCAAACTTTTTCCTGTTGATATCAACGTGGTTGCTTGCATATGGTAAAGTAGGTTTTACTCCGCTGCTATACTGCGATGTGTGAACTTCAGGGTTGTTCAAATTTCAAAACCCAATAGATGCTTTGAAACACTCAGAAATGGCAACGTAAAATAAATAAATAAAAAATTACTAAATAAATAAAATAAATATCATGGGACATTCTTTTTACACACGGCCATCTGGTCCCAAACTAAGCAGAGCTTGTACTATGGTAACCAGATAACTGAAATACTACATAAAACTACCTCTTTTATTTTCTTCCTAAAATACATAATTATATAGATATTTACACCCAGACACAGAACTAACAGACATGTTCATGCACACAAATGTTTGTCCTGGATGGGAATCGAACCCACGACCTTCAACTTGGCAGTTAGAGTCGCTAACCACCAAGCCAACTGACCTGTCAATGAGGTGAGATGGATTGGTTAAGTATCATATATGAACTCCCTACGACTGTTTGACGTACCATACAACTTCCTCTACCAAGGCGTAGCTCTCTTTGAGAAACTCTGGCACACCACAAGAATTTACGAAATGAAACATCAAACTTTCCCAACATTATTATAAAATCTTTGGACTTGACGCAAACTTTAGGCGGTTGAAAATTTGACTGATACACGAGTCTTGAATACAAAACGATAGGAAATCTTCCGCTAAATATTTATGAATGAAAAAGATTACATTCGAAATGGCTTTTTGATGTCTTTGCTGACTTCACAAATGGATTAGACACTTTTTTATGCGAAGTCAACCATTATTCTAAATATCCTGGGACATTTTATACACCATTTGATCCCAGACTAAGTAGAGCTTAAAATAATGTATTAACTATATAACTTATATACACTAGCTGCGACCTGCGGCTTTGCCCGCTTTCAATTCTGTTTATAAACCTTTCTCTTGAATTACTCTATCTACTGATGAAAACTGCATTAAGATCCGATGCACAGTTTACGATTCTATAAAGGACATACAGACAAACATTAATTTTTAAAAATATAATACTTCACCTCGAAACTACTGAACGTGTCGTGATGGGACTGCTACCATTCGACGCGGAATTTTTCTTGGATTGTTTTAGGCTATATATATGATATCTATAAACGCAGGTGAAGCCGCGGGGGACAGCTAGTACTACATATACTTGAGTACTACTTTTTAAAGCTATATTTAATTTGTGCTTTAGCGTGGGACGAAGTTGCTCTCGTCAATGCAACACATAATTTGTTATTATGATTATGTTTTCGGTTGTTGTAGCATTTACTGTCGTGTATTGGTCCTATGCTCAGTTAAAATTTCTTTGAAAGCAATCAACTGTTTATTTTATTAATAACACCAAAGAAGTTTAACTTATTTCTTACGTGTATATACGTACACATGCTTTTTTTATATCATCATCATCAACCTATCTCCGTCCATGCCGGTCATAGGCCTCACAGGTACGCCACTGAGCTCGATCTTCAGCTCTTTGTTTCCAACCGCTGCCTGCCAGCTTGCGTATATCATCGCTCCATCATCATATTTAAAATTACCACATACCTGTGTTCATAATTCTTCTATTCTTATATGGCTTGACAAATTTTGATGTCTTTTTTGTACTCATGTATTTGGGTTGATGTCCTAAGCTATAGTTGGACCCGTTAGGTACACTGCTACCTCTAGCTTTTTCGACTTTCAGGTTATTACTTTTTCTCCCACTTGGGCCGGCAAAGAGGCCATCTGATGGTAAGTAGTCATTGCAACCTATGGACATTTGCAACACCAGGGGCATCACCAACCCTCGTCAACGATCGTGAACCCTGAGACGTGAATTTGTTAAGTCACACGTACCTGTAATTTCACTGGCCTTTTTACCTTCTAGGTAGAACAGTGTCTGTCTAGCTAGTTAGTCTATTTAGCTAGTGCTTCAATCCGATTATTATAATTTTAGAAACAGTTCTCAAAAGCATATTCAAATCCGCCATTGAGTTAATGAACTAGAGGGTACAGTAATGATTTTAATGGGTACGCCATTTATCATAATATATTCCATTGTGAGTGACAAATTCAGCTCGTTAGCGTTTTATGATGTCACATGAACTAGTCAGAACTTGTGACGTTGCCCGAATTAGTTTAGCTGGTTCTGGTTGATAAGAGATCATATGATTGGAGGCAGCGTAACTCCTATAAATATGTTGTATGTATATTTGTTCACAGCTAGTTACATAATGGATGTTTGTATCGAAATGGTTTATGACGAAGTAGTGGCTTGGTGATTAGACACCCTGACTATCACGCAGGTCCTTGGTTTGATGCCCACTTAGGACAAACATTTGAGTGCATAAAAATGTTTGGCTGTTTGTGTCTGAGTGTAAATACTACTTTATCTCTTTAGTTTGGGATCAGATAATCGTGTGTAAAGAATGTCCCTAGATATTTACTATTTGGTACACAAACATAATTCAATATAAGTATTATCACTTCTATAGAATATGTCTGTATTTACTTTGTTACGTCTTCACGGCTAAACGGCTGAGTGCCTTAATGAAAGGTAAGTAAATAGATTTTATATTTTTTTAAACAAACGTTGGCCTTTGTCCTTTGCATAATCTTTATTCTTTGTATCACGGGTGAAACCGAAGTAAGTTTAGAATTTTTACTAGATTATAACCCACACAGGTTTGGTAGTTTTAGTAACGGGGAAATACAAGATCTCTCGGGAATGAAACCCGGGTCGGAGGCCTGCATTCCTATCATTTTTATATATATTTTTGTTTTCCTTTATTGAAGCCATGACGTCTTTAGCATTGGAGATCACGACCTCCTCTTCGCATAGATACTCAAGATAAAATTGCTTAATCCATCAATCGGTTTTTTGGCCCTCATTGTAATGAGATACTTAACCATTACAGACATCCCTCCCCCTTCTCCCATTAAAGTGACGTAATTTACAACCAGCCCCTAATCAGGCCAAAAAATTTAACTAGCCAACGGTCCCCAATAACATTAATATAAAAAGCCTATAAATGTCGCTTCCAGTATCAGTAACAACTTGGAACAATCTATGGTAATCGGGTCACGCGCTGGCCTAATGACTTTCTCATTAAACGTTCTTGGGGCGGTATCACTTCAGCCTGCTATTGTACCTGCCACTAATCCCCACTAATTGTTACCTTGGGGAACGAAGATTTCTCGTTGAAACACTTTTCGTGTTCCCTTTTTAAGGCTCTTTGCAATATAAACGATTATTTTTATGACGACAAGGCGCTCGCTCACGCAGGACACATCTTAATGTATAAAATCGTGTTTTGAAAGGAGTATTTGCTGAGTTTATTGTCGGTTCGTCAAAGCAAAATCAACCTTCATATCCAGACTCTAATAGTCTGATAATTCATAAGTGCCTGTGAGGGACTATTTGATTATCCGCTTGTACGTGTGGGTCAAATCTCGCACTGAAACTAAATCTCTGATCCGATTGAGCTGAAGTTTTGGTGACATGACGTCATTCTAAATACAATATGGCGGACGTGGCAAGATGGTAATTCATTAATTCTAAAGCGTCCATGTCATAGGTATCTTATAAAAGGTTTGCCAGCAGCATACGTGACGTCAGTTTTATGTTTTAAAGCTTCTTTACGAAAAACGATTTTTCAGCTCATTATTATAGAGGATTAAAATGTATGTTCACTGACTTGACATAGAAAACTCGTTAAGGTAGTATGATATCACATAAATATAATGGTACAGTGGGCCAGTTGTCGTAGTAGATACTCCAACTACCGCTGCTGGTCGTAGGTTTGATTCCCACCCAGGAAATAATATTGACGTGCATGAAACTTTGGTGTTAAGATAAAATTAGTATAACAGCTATCTGATTACCATAATACAAGCTCTGCTTAGTTAAGGTTCAAATATCCGTCTGTGAAAGATGTCCCAGGATATTTATAATAAAGTTGTGGTACCTACCAACTGCCTCGCATTTGGTTGGTATTTTTTAACAATGTCTGTTTTACATACCTACTTATCTTCAATCTTTAGAGGCGGGGATCAGGAGATCCATAGTACCGGGTCTACTCAGTTTGGACTCCTGTCTCCAGCTACATGAAAAATCACATGAACATGAGACTTAACAACTTTATGTCTCAGGGTTGACAACGCATTGGCGATGCCCCTAGTGTTGCAAATGTCCATAGGCGGCGGTGAACACTTACCATCAGGTGGACCGTCTGCTTGCTTGTCGGCCCAAGTGGTATAAAAGAACAGATTTCAATTGTACCATAGGTTAGTATCTTTATTTCTGATAGTGTAAATAGTATGTATTCTGGAAGAAATATATGATTCAGACATTTTTTTGTTGGATTCAATTGCTTTGATAACTTCACCTATTTTTGAAAGACTCATCAGACTAAATAATACATTTTCAATAATATCTCAGCATCTACATACGCAGGCACAACTCAGCAAAATCAAATGTCAGTCTCATTTTCCTCCCGTAATAATATAACTCATGGTCGGATCACATTACATCCGGATTTATCCAGTTTCCGGTCGAGCACCGTTTGTATATGGGATGATGATATGGCGAAAATTTGATGGGCCCTTCTCTACGGATTTCGTGACGTCATTTATCTTAAGGACGCATCTGAGCATGGTGAAGTATAATGCGGCATTCATTCTAATATTGGATACTAGCACTGTGCCGAGGCTTTGGCCGCAATCTCGAGGATCTTATATTCTTTAAATTCTATCTATAACTAAAAATAATAATAACCCCCGATGTAAAAAGAGGGGTGTTATGTACAATTAGCTAAAAAATCATACCCCATTACATCATTTTGGAAAAGCGCTGATACTCTTACACTGCTGAACCGATATTAACGAAACAAAGCTAAGAACTACCGTGAGGAAACTGACATTCAAATGCGCATCGAAATCGGTCCATTCATTTGAGAGCTACGATACCACAGACAGACACACACACTCATAGACAGACATACATCGCTGTCAAACTTATATGCAAAAAGAGGGGGGCTCTTTTTGGGTCGGGGGTTAAAAATAAATCGACCAAGTGCATATCGGGCCACACATAGTAAAAGGAATCACAGTTTTTTAGGTACTTGTAAAGCCTACTTAGCTATTATAGTTAATTATTCCTGTATATTAACTTCGTTATACTATATACTACTACCCTAATTTATTTCACATATTCAAAAACATCGATTTAAGTACAGGTAAAACCTAAACAGTACGAATTAAAAGCCTAATATTTTGCAAACGGATCTCTGAACCGAAAAATAGTTTTTACACATCCGCAATATTTTTGAATGACCTATCTAACACCCTACGTCATGGGTTAAACGAGAAAAAAACACCCACACTTTACGTAGACATAGGGGAGGTATTAAAAAAATAATTCTAGAAATATTTATTTTTACCGCTTTTTCGGCGTGAGAAATATAGTGACTTTTCATTATTCCTAGAACATTCTCCACACATGGTTACCTGATCCCAAATTAGCAGAGTATACTGTTTGTACTACGTACTACCAGGTAACTGATATACTACACATACTATTATACTTTTTAAAAACAGGAACAAACAGATAATATGTTCATACACACAAATGTTTGTCTTGGGTGGGAATCGAATCCACGACCTTCTGCTTGGCAGTCAGGGTCTGTGACTACCAAGTCAACTGACCCGTAAAATTTTATACCTTTGCAAATTATACTTTACTAGTACTAAGAATTTCGAAGCTAAGACAGACAGATGTACAGACATGGCGAAACTATAAAGAGTTCCATGCTGACATGAGAACCCTAAAAAGGTTTTAACGCATAACTTTACGAAAATCCATGTTGTGAAATGTAATTGCTAGTCGCGTAATGCTTAAATGTGTAGACATCCCTTTCCCTCTCTTTTCTATTGTCTCTACTTTCTTGCTTTTATTGACTTTAAGGCAAGAGTGAATAGGCATTACTTGAGTTCGCGTGTACCATCCTCGACCACATCGTCACTTTCCATCAGGTGAGATCTAGTCAAATGCGCTCAAGTTTTTATATAAAAAAAAAAGAAAAAAAAAACCCGCTTATCTTCTTTCAATATTTGAACTATCATATATTTATCTTTACTATCAAAAATCCTATTAATATTATAAACGCGAAAGTTTGTATGGATGTATAGATGTATGGATGTATGGATCTTTGTTCCTCTTTCACGCAAAAACTACCCAATGGATTGGGATGAAACTTGGCACATAAATAGGGCATATATTGAAATAATATATAAGTTACTTTTTAATCTGACAAAATGTTACATTCTTTGATAGCTTGTATTTAATAAAGCACAATATTTGTAAAGCTATCATTACCCTGAACATAAACTTTGCTTTGTACAAAATATAGCTTAAACCTAGATTTGTTTTTTATTAACCTCAAGTAATAAAGGTTGCGCAGCGAAATTGAGATTTACTGCCATGAAATATAATTTACTTTTGATTAGCAACTATGGAAGATCTTTTTTAATATCTTGATAATTTTTGTTGTCTTCATTCGCTAGTCGTAGTACGAAAGGGCTGTACAAAATTTTAGGAACATAATAATATTTTGGATGATTGTTAGCAGTAGTAGTTCTAAGTGCATAGTTCGTCAGAGAAAGAACTACTGTGGTAACCATTTCTGCCATGAAGCAGTAAATGTACTTGTAGTTATCTTATAAGTTATGCAAATTTAAGAATTTTTATTGTGAATTAAAACGTTTTTAATATCACTGATTGTAATTTTATTTATAAACCATGCAAAGACGATTTAAAGCTTGTGAAGGCCTGAATGAATAGAATACAATACATGAATAAACAATATTTATATTTCTATTAGTACGGTGTCACGGTTAGAATGGTAAGGGGCCCGATAAAATTACAGCCACATGAGACTTAACAACTTCACGTCTCAGGATCGACAACGCATTGCCGATGCTCCTGGTGTTGCAAATCTCCATAGGGGGCGGTAGCATTTACCATTAGGTGGACCATCTGCTTGTTAGTCGGCCAAAACGTATTAAAAAAAAATATGGTCACCGTTGTATATAGACAACTCTTGGGACATCGCCAATGTATTGTCGACCCTGAGACGTTAAGTCTCATGTGGCTCCAACTCCAACTCCACGACAGCGTGCCGCACGCGGTAGTGGCGATATCGAGACACACCGTTGGCTGCACCTATTATGCAGACGACGGTGATGACGCGATCGGCAGGTTTATACAGCGGGCGACGGCCGCGTCGACAAGAGCCATTTTCGAATAAAACTTAAAAATGGCCATAAAACATCGAGATGCAGTTGTCATGGAAAGTCTTTTGGGAGCGAAACCATCCGAGGCTGAAATAGCTTAAACTTTAATATTTAGAATTATAACTTTTGATGAATAAGTGTAACTAAATTTAAATAAATGCTAAGTTATTATTTATAATCCATGTATCGGCAATAGAAAAATTTAATGTAACACTATTATTAAGGAACCACAAGCCTCAGTTCAAAACAACGAGCTGAGCACGCGCGGAAAGATGTTAATTTTAGAAACACAATACAATTGATCTTAAAAGAATTCATCGTAGAATCTTCAAAGAGAAATAAATAAAAAGAAAAAAAAAAGTCTCATGTGGCTGTAATTTTACCGGCCCCCTTACCATTCTAACCGTGACACCGTACTAATAGAAATATAAATATTGTTTTGACTTTCATTCCTCTCCGTCAGCTGCGAGTATGTACAAATGCGCCATTGTGTGTGTGTGTCAAGCAAGCCCATGGTAGTGTGGGTAATGTTTATTTTTACTAATTTAATGTGTCATGCATGCTATGCATTTTAATGCGTTTTATATAAAATTCATTGCTTTATGCACTTCTTCACAACTTTACGTTACACGTTAACGTACACGTATACGAGTATATGTATATAGATAATAAAAAAAATAATAATAATGTTTATTTCCTTTCTCCATACAAACTAGATATTTTTTAACAAGGCTTAAAATGACTTTTAAGATTAAAGTTTGCTGGAGAAACTGGTTTCCAAGCTAAGCCGAAGCCTGTGTTATGGAAACCAGTCTCTTCCACCTCGGACTCTCATAAAATCTCTAAAATTAAATACAATTTACTACATGGTATGTACCTACTACTAATGAACGAAATATTTGAGTAAGGAAATTTGTGTAGAGGAGTATGTGCTGTATGTGCTTGTGAATGTGTGTATGAGTGTGTGTGTGTGTTTATGAGTGTGTGTGTGTGTTTATGAGTGTGTGTGTGTGTGTTTATGAGTGTGTGTGTGTATGAGTGAGAGTGAGTGAAATGATTAGTGAATGATTATGTGCAATTATATTATTATAACAATAACGATTAAAATTTCAGTAAAACCATGAAGGAAAACATAGTAAAGCAGATAACAGTTTGGCAAAATAATAACGACTGAATTCCCGACGGTAGTGAATAAAGTAACAAATATAAAGATTAAATATATAATTAATTCAAACAATAAAAGCTCATAGTCTCAAGAGTTGATCACCGCAATTTAATTAAAATAAAACTTTTTGAGCTGTATTTCATTTTAAGGTACAACGAAACTAAAACAGGGGCTCCAATTAAATAAAGATTTTAAACAAAGCCAGCAGATGACCTTGTAATAGAATATCCATTGTTTAAACTTTGAATGGAGTTAAATTAACAAACAATACAAATAAAATGAGATACGTTCGTAATTATTTACTTAAGGTTGGTTTTACTGTAATTTGATTATATTAAAACCGTAGGTGACGGTTTATATGTAAGAGAAAGGATAATCAATATTGAACCTTCTTGCAATTACTTAAAAGTTATATTTTTACGAGCTTTACGAGTATCATCCTCACCCTATGTTTGAACGCCTTAATCTCTTTTTGCATTGGATTTTTCGTACTATCGTTCGTTTCCACTAACAGTACCTCTACCATGAGCTGCTATCGAAACTTACTTTAGTCACTGGCGACTAAACTACTATCGATACAGTATTTCTCGATAGCAACTGTCAAATTTGTGACTCATGGTACTGAATTTCTATAGCAAAGGTTAAAAAACGTTACTCGCTAGTGTTTACATTTCGATAGGCTTTTTACCTATCGACTCGTACTATCGATTTTAGTTCTTTAGGTGACCGCTAGTGGCGCTGTACACATTTGCCATAGAAATATTTTACGCCGCCGCTAGCGAGTACGTACGTTAAAAACTCATGGTAAAGACACTGGAGAGATTTATATTTGTATGCAAGAACATGTTGGTCTGGTTGTTATTAAAAAGTAAATATTTTAAAAGTAGTTAGTATTTTTCAATTAGCATGAATTGGGTGACACATGGTGTTTTACAAGATTTCTCAATGGTTCATGTTTATTTTGACATAATTGACGGACCAGTTGGCTTGATGGTTAGAGACCCAGACTGTCAAACCGAAGGTCGTCGCGGGTTTGATTCCCACCCAGGACAAACATTTGTGTGCATGAACATGTCTGTTTGTTCTGTGTCTGGGTGTAAATATCTATATAAGTATCTGTTTAAAAAAGTAGTGTATGTAGTATATCAGTCACCTGGTAGCCATACTACAAGCAGTACACTCTGCTTAACTTGGGATCAGGTAACCATGTGTGAAGAATGTCTTGGGATATTTAATTAAGGGATATCGTAACAGAGCAAGGTCTCATACAGCATTTAGTGTATCAAGTCAAATTGATTTGTTATCAAATATCTCAGAGTAATCATGTATGGGTGAATAACCATCAACTTTCACGGCTCATTCATTGTAAAAAAGATTATAGTAGGAATATCAGTTACCTGGTCACCATAGTACAGGCTATTTTTAGTTTTGACGAGATGTATGTGTTAAAGAAATGTCCTAGTATATTTATTGGCTTTTTGAAATAGTTTATCTCAATTATGGGGCACAATAATTGTAGTTTACCAGTAAGTATACCTTTAATCGTGGGGGATTTTTACACCTGTTCTTATTTTACGCCTCAGTGATCGGACTTGGACCAGAAGATCTTAGGTTTCATTCCAAAGGAAGTCAAAATAAACGTTTCTTTGTTTAAATATGACTTGCAGCCAGAGGTGAGTATTGTGTCCAAGAGATGACGACAATGTCCACACTAGTTAGACTTTTGCCTACCTCTTTGAGGATAATGGATGATGATATGTAAGTACGAAGCTGTTCGATTCTTAATCACTGTGAGTCGGTCTTACACTAATTAACCCCACATCCGCCATCTTATAATTAACTTCAATCTTAGTCACATCTTCCATTTCTTTTTAGTTTAGTTAAGAATATTGTATATAACATTTGAATCAAGTTCCAATCTGACAACAGTATAATCGACAAACTTTGCGGTTCTTAGTAAGGAATATTGAATTTGTAAAATATTACTAAACCGAGTTTCGGTCTAAATCATCTTCTTATCAAATTTATCTGAAAACCAATTTAAACTTTGTTTTTGTATACCAAAGAGTTTCTTATTGGATGTGATATCTTTGCTATTTAATTGTATCGGTAGTTTAGTTCTGGATTCTTAATTTAAAGTCGCGATTGCTCTATAAGTAGTGCCGTCAGATGCTATGGTTTCTAAATGGTAAAGTGAGGAAACCATATCACGAAAAAAAAAAAATACCACTAAAGCTTATAACACAAAATAAAATTTATTTTCTAATTTTACAGCAGATTCATTTCAATCAAATTTAAATCTATCAAAAAATATTATTGTAAAAGACATACATTGGAAATATTGTGATTCAAATCCCATAATTATGAATATATTTTTATTCGAGTATTTATTAATAATCTCCCTGTAATACCGGCTCGGAAAGTTGTTTTTTCTGAGAAAAGCGGCAATAAGCCTACTGTTTTCAAAATGAAATCAGATTTATTACATACAACTTATGTAGTCTGACAATATTTGCATGATATATAATAAGCGATTTTTTTTAATAATGTATGACTATATAAAATATAATAGGAAACGATAAACAATAGCAGACCAGCTCCCACATTCAGCACCTGTTCGCAAGTATGAAGCATGTAGCAGTCATCACCTAACTCACCATTCTGTTCGAAAGTGCGCGACCCGCCACACGAATGCACTAAAAGCTATACTACTCTAAACGATGTGCTCTACTACGAAATACTCAAATAAAATAAATCGGGATATTTATTTCCTTATTACCTCTATTCTTTAAACGGCTAAACGAATTCAAATAAAACATGGCACACATATAAAGTAATTACATAAACATAACATCCCTTAGGACGGCGAGGGTAATCGCAGGGCAGACTCTAGCAACCGCTTTAACACGCCCACACATTGTGCATAAAATAGGACTTTATAGGAACTCCCACGACATCCTTAAGTGCATAATAATATGGTAATTCGATTGGATAGATTACTTTTACGATTAATATGGTATTAAACACCCACGATAACAAATGCGGAGGATTTAGAATACGCTCTTAGCCTTTTTAAAATCCTATACCAGACACTCCCATAGTCTTTTAACGGCTGACTCCAGAAGATCAAAACTATCATAACAGTATCTTTGAAAAATAAATAAGCATCATATTTATTTGTCACGCATGTCGTCCATTTAAAATTCAAAACCATTTATTCAGCTTAGGCCCGTGGGTACTTATGAAGGTCAAATTGAAAGTTACTGTAGCTACAAATGGTTTGGAAGTCAGACTTCAACTGAGAAGAACCGGCAAGAAACTCAGCAAGGTAAATTTTTTTAAAAGCTTTTTTATAAAATTTTAGCTAATCTAATTTTTTGGTTATATTATTATTTCAATTTTATAATATGGGACGGAAATTTGAAATTTAGATTGGCATCTATGTATTTTGGTGACGGAAACCTTATTGAATACTCATGGACCCCAGGAATGAGAAGGTTAATTAATACAAACTAAAAGAGTGGATTGCGTAGTTAACGAAAGGATCACAGCATAGAGACCATGCTGATCTATCGATGAGCTAGTGTACACTTACTTTTCTCAAATGAACCTTTTCCTTCCAGCTGTCAACTGTAGAGTTCATTATATCTGGGAGTTTGATGAAATGTAGCATGTGATGTATACCGAATCGTACCCTTAATTAAAAAACATTCGATTGCACGTTCGATCCAGTAACAGACGAACTTCGAGTTTCATACAAAAATAGGCCTTCGCATGTATTGTCAGGTCTTAACGTTAGATAGGAATGTTGCATTTCCTAAACCACTATCAATGCTACAATCAAAGTTTTTATACCGAACGTAAAGTTACTTCATAATGTGTGCCCTGAGAGAATCTTTGAGGCTTTAGTACAAAAGGCTAGTTGTTTAACTTAAAAAGGTTCTTTTATAAGCTGAATTCGAGAAGGTAAAGCATCAAATTCATTTAATAAAGTATTTCCTGACAACAAAAGATTATAAACCAATAAAGAGAGATGTAAGCCTCCATTCTTCTTGCGCAGCATTCAATTTCCCATGGATTAGTCCAATAGGGATGGATAATCTCGAGACAAACTTAGTTTTGTACACAAAATAAGGCGGCTTTGTGAGGCATTCGAAACATTGTACAGGGCACGGTTGCTGAGGTACCTTCGAAGGATTTATTGGAAAGTTTTCGCTAAGCGACATCTGACTGCAGCGTTTACTCCATCTTCACTACATAGTATAAAACAAAGTCGCTTTCTCTGTCCCTATATCCCTATGTATGCTTAAATCATTATGTATGCTTAAATCTTTAAAACTACGCAACGGATTTTGATGCGGTTTTTTTTAAATAGATCAGTGACATCCCACGAGTACGGGTAAAACCGCGGGAGACAGCTAGTAATATATATAATTCTTCTGTCAATGTGTATGTTAGTGAACTCCTCATAAACGGTTGGAACGGTACTGATGAATTTTTTTGTGTGTTCTAGTGGATTTGAGAATGGTTAAGATTTACAATTGGACCTGGCAGGTGGCGCTGCGATCGAATAATAATAATAATAATAAATATCCAGGGACATTCTTTACACGCCATCTGGTTTCCAAACTAAGCAGAGCTTGTACTATGGAAACCAGATAACTGATATATTACATATACTACTTTTTTTTTCTAAATACATACTTATATAGATATTTACACCCAGACACAGAACAAACAGACATGTTCATGCATACAAATGTTTGTCCTGGGTGGGAATCGAACCCGCGACCTTCTGTTTGACAGTCAGAGCGTTAACCACCAAGCCCATTGGCCTGTCGAACACATGCCTTCCTGCATGTTTTTATTATTGAACTTTTGTATGGACTTATTTCGACAGGACAACGTCTGTCGGGACAGTTTCTATATAACGATGATATTGTGTTACTATTTACCTTGTCGAGGATAAGGATGCCCGTTTGAGAGCTAAGAATGTCATACTAAAAACATCTTAATTCTTCTTGAGGTAACATAAGATATCTATTAATTCAACAGTTAATTGCATGATTATGATAGTGAACCTTATCAAAACGCCCTAGGGTTCATTTTTCAATAACACTCTTAGTTGTGAAAATGAGGCTATTCAATCTCGACAACTGTAACACAAAAAGCAAGTCAGTCTTCGTCCACACAAAGTAAGGTTTTAGAAAAAATATGGGTTATCTACTAACATTTTTCACTGGCTTTTTGCGCGTCTGATAATAAAATGGCTAATAATATAATAATAAATAAATATAATAAAATAATAAAAAGTGTTAATTAATTAATACTTAATTAGTTTAATTTACAAGTGTACGACTGATATCGATGCGCCTTAGTATAAACTATAAGTTATTTTTTGATACTAAGTGATAAACAAGCTTAGGACCCGGCCGATGTTAAAAGGTTGCCACAGTCTATTGACGCTCTTATACGAGTATATTTAACCTAGTATTTTTAGGATTCACTATCTACCTTTGTGTTAATTTTGATCCAAATCAATAGAACAATAACTGCGTGATTTATCACACATCAATTAAACATGCACATAAACTTTCGCATTTAGTTCCATACTGGTTAAATCTTACAATGATCTTTTAAGACTAAATAAAAGTATAAATTTATATTTTATTCATTTAATTGCTTAAGGTAGTACTGAGTAACCAAAATGGAAATTTAATAATTCCCCATCTCTATTCATCGGACAAGCAGTTATAATCTTTATTGTCAACAGGGATCCGGTAAACGCAATTAAAACTTTCAAGATGGCGGTCTAAAGTTGGAGTTGAAGCGTTTTGAAGTAACTGTTCATGTCTCAGGGTCACCAACGTATTCTGGCATCTCTGATATTTCGAATGTCCATAGGTGGAGGTGACTACTTACCTTTAGTTGGACTATCTGCCTGTTTGTCTTCTTACTTGGCATGTATTTTTTTTTATAGATTTCCAGCTTTTTAAAAGGCTTTAGACCCTGTTACTTATTATATTACCATTACTGTAATACCTCCGAACCATTATTTTTTCAGCTTTAATGATAGTGAATAAAAGCAGTGGACGGAGATAGGCTGATGATGATGATGATATGGTTCAACTTAGATTCTCTACATATTTATTTCTTCTTGTTGTGAGAGAACTGTTAAATGTTATTAAGCACATATTGTGCTTTCTGGAAGCTTTATTTCAGAGCCAGTTCCTTTGACAGAAAGTTGGATGGACAGAAAGATAGATGGACTAGTAGCTATGTACAAGTTGTTTCCCTCTGTGACCCTCTTAATTACATTTAAGCAATAATCTTCGGTTTTGAGCAGAGCATGTTGGTTTAGCAAATGGATAAATTTGTAACCAAATTCAAAATTGAGTTACAGTATGGTGATGTTCTTTCGCTTTCACAGTTCACAGGCAATTAGTTGCGGGTCGTTTTATTACATTAAACAACAAACCAAACTAGTGCCGACCAGTTCGTTTGAAACTAGTTCAAATCAGATAAAACCGGTTGTGTGGAATACAGGAATTTTGCATTTCTCCAGTAAATCACGGGAAGCTTTCGAAGCGAAATTCAGAAGTGGATTGTCGTATTTTCGATTCATCTTTGGATTTTCAAAGCAAGAGTACTGGTACTCAATTCTTTAGCAGGAAATGTCACATTAGAAAGATTTTATGCTGAGCGCAAATACTATTTACGCTGCAGTGCAATTTTAGAAGGATTAATATTATCCTGGTACTAAAAAACAGGCTGTATCATAAAGAAACACGATGGAAGTAAAACTTTTGTATTACAGGGAAACACTTTAATTATTCATCAATCACTTTTGAATAACATAGATTGTGTTATCACCTTTTCTTTTTCGTCACACGAAAAGGTTGCGAATCAGAATTTTAAAGGCCTCTCATAAGAAAATTTCACTTCAATACTTATGTTACATTTCCTGGACGAATGATGTTATGTTCAGCTTAGAACGAAATAGTTTTAGAATAGAAGTGCCATGAAATTACGATTCAACCAATGTTCATTGAGGTCGTGGAAGCAACAGCTTCTTAATACCTATTTCATTTACGGAATACCTCAAGTATCCCAATCCATTAACCGTTCTACCCAAGTCTACCGACCGTTTTTACTTCAACAGACCTGTCATTCGTTTGACTATCTAGCTAATTTCAAATTCAAACGGTTTCAATTCATCAAAAGATCTTGACATCACGCCTTAATAAACGTCAAAATAATTCACTATTATAATACTAGCAACTGACAATAAAAATAAAGCTTCACAAAAAATTGGTTCAAAGCGTATCTTAACCGGTTCAACGCTTGTCGATATCCGGATTATCCGCATTTACGGGTTGACACTAACAAGGGTTAGATTTTCTGCGCCGTCGCGGCCGGTTCCCGGTCCAAGGGACCTGTGTCGACCAAAGGTTAATTGGATACTTGCTCTCTATATTTCAGTCTTTTACGCTACCCTGATTTGGTGATAAATCAAATTAAGGTGAAGAATGAGATTAAAAGTAATTTGGTAACTAGAGCACGTGGAATTTACGGGACAGGCCAGCAAGCTTAGTTGTAGCGACCCTGGTAGGCCTTGGGTCATTCACGAACATGAATCTTTTTTCTGTGCCTGGGTGTGAATATCTATAGAAACATTTATGATTTAAAAAAACAAGTATATGCCTGGCCTGTTTTTCTTAGACAAAAGAGAGAAAATAAAAAGAATGTACATCAATTTAGTATATTTACCAATGATTAGGAAGTTACTATTCCTATGTTACTGTATTCACAAGCACTTGTTTATTTTAATTAAAATTGTCCTTTCGTCTCCCTATCGTGTGTCTATTTATGGTATGGTAAATATTTTATATGTATGTATGTACATACACTATATTTTCGTACTATATACCCGTTTTGATATTATGTTTTTGTTACAGAAATTGTTTCATTTTCTGTCCGGCGGTCGATGAGGTAACACGTCTGTGGTGCTAGTGCGTCCTGAAGATGCTTCGTGTGGAAGCGAAACACGTGTCGATTTCCTGTTGAGTTTCTTTGTCTGGGACTTGATAGAGATGGAGATCCAGCGGTATTAGTTTCTAGATATTTGTTTTTGTATAATCAAAATGTTTGGTGGGATCCTATAAATGACTCGAATGATAGTGTATGAAGAGATATATCAGTAAATATGTTTGAAGACATTCAAAATCAAATTAACCCGACTAATAAATGCAGGGACCTCTAATCTAAAAGTATATCCTTAGGTATCGTTTTAGTGTAAAACTTATTTTGGAGTCAATATGTATGTGTTTTTGGTAAAAGTAAATTATAATTTTTTTAATAATTTTCTGTTAGACTGAATTGGAGACTTACATTTTAATTGTTTATAAAATGGTAGTACTTAGCACCCGCCTGTTGGCTACAATCCTCATGTTATAAATCGGTCATTTAATTATCAAACATTACCTGAAGCTCTTACTAAAATGTATTTTTTGAAAATCTTATATTCTTTATTCATGTATGCCTTCACAGGCATAAATTGTCATCTTCTATATGTGGGTTCCTTTGATCCACCATCACCTCAAACCTACTGAACATTACGGAATGGAACTGCTACCATTCGAGACGCGGATTTTTTCATAGATTGATATAGGTTATATATATGATATCGATAAACGCGGGTGAAACCAGGGAAGACAGTTAGTGTTCTCTATAAATCCCTACTAATATTATAAATGTGAATGTAAGTTTGTTTGTAACGCTTTCATGCGAAAACTACTTAATCGATCATCATGAAACTTTGTACACATATTTTTGGAGGTATAGAAGTAACATAGGATACTTTTGTGCCGGGAAAATGTTAGTCCTCAGGAACGGGGGTGAAACCGTGGGGGACAGCTAGTATATAATAAAGTATTATAGGTGATAGCTAGTTACATATATATTTTTATATAATACAGATTCATAATGAGTGTTGGACAAAACTATTTTATACTGGTGCTATCGTAGAAAAAAAGAAGGTACGTATAAAGTGATGCTTAGGCGGAATTGGTAAACTAATAAAACGATTTGACGATCGAAATGACATGGGTGTAACGAAGTTCAGGGCTTTGACTCTTGGAATCCGTACGAATAACTTCTAGAAACGTCTATTAAATGGTTATAAACTAAAAGACGCAGGAATATTGAGTGGCATGATTTTGAGGAACGAGAATGGGGCGGTATGAAAACGTTACGCGGTAAAGTAAATTAATTCGAAGTGGCACGTATACTTCACAGGCCAGGTGGCTAGTAAATTGTGTTTTCAAGGCATTGGATAACATTATTGGTCAATTATATATCACAAGAGATTTTTCAGAACTTTTGTGTCTAGCTACGCTTCAGGGTCCACAACGCATTGGCAATGCCCCTAGAGTTGTAAACGTCTACAGGCGGCGGTGACCACTTACCATCGGGTGGACCGTCTGCTTGTTTGGCGGCCCATGTTGAATACTTTTTTTAATTAAACCTTTTTTGTCACTTACGACCACTTTGAGATGAGTTGATGTGATAGTATTTACATCATACCATAAATCAATTTTAAAACGTTTTATCAACATATTATCGTCCAACTGGATAGTTACCAATGTTTTTGGCACTCCATTTTACTGCTTACAGTGGGGAGCATGAATTTTTATGACATTGACAGGTCGCTATAAAATTCCAGCGACAGATTGTTGATCGACACGCGATATCTCTCGTTTTTCCGAATAAGACCTCGCTTGGCGACTCGTCAACGAGTTTTATGCGTTTATCTTTCAAAATTGAGAAATTATATATAAATGTCTGGTAAGGTTGTCGATTAAATAAACATTAAGCTTTTCGTTTCGTAGTTTCAATACAAAATTGCTGTTGTTGAATTTGTCTCTTTCTATATTTATCTATTAAGTGGTGATTGCGATGACCAATGCATATACATAAAGATACAGAAAGTTTTGCTAACTAAGCGAACACGTGAGAGATGAGCTCTCCGAGGTCTCCGTGCACCGGGTCACCGATGATGTTTATATTAGCTGAATAAGGCAAAATCGAACCCATTGCGGTACAATGCTCAGGATATCTAACCACTGCAGCAACTGGCACGTCTGCAAGCGATGCATTAAAGGTAATCAAAATAATTGTAGGCTCAAATAATTTGGTTTATATAGTGTACAGAATTTTGTTGGCAACTACCCAACATAGAAAATCCATGGATTGAATTCAACTTATATACATCAGCATTTAAAGTCTAGTTTTGATTATCATTACTAGGGTTTGTAGGCGTTTAGTAGCTGGTGAACTGGCTCATATAAAATTAAAGGTATTTGAGAGTTTAATATTTATGAGCTGTATAATCTACAAACACAGTACAGATAATATAAATAATTATTTTTTTCAGTAATTTTGAAAATCCCACAAAAATGTTAAGTTTAAGTTATTTATTTATATTAAAGCTACGTTACGCACTAATGAAGGTCTGAGTTTCTGAAACTAACAGCAGTTCCAATGCCAGAGTTCAAGAAAAGACTGGAAAGATACTCAAGTAGGTATTTCTTTTTTCGGTTTTACCCGCATTCCCTAAAGATATCACATTTTCCCGGGATAAAAAGTATCCTATATATTATTCCAGGATATGCTCTATCTATGTGCCAAGTTTCATCCTCATCTGTTTAGTAGTTTTTGCGTGAATGAGTAACAAATATACTTACATAAAAACCTTATAATAATACTAGCTGTACCCTGCCACGCTTCGCTGTGGCACATTGTGATTGAATGGTTGAGAAATGAGAAACAAAACAATGGCGGTCGCGGATATATGACTGATGCAAAAAATAGATAAAAACAATCCTTGATGCGGATTATATATCATGCTAAAATTACAGCTCGATCAGAGCAGAACTTTTTGAGTTTTTGAAGCGTACACAAACCAACATAATAATTTTATATATATAGATTAGTATAGATTTTGATTAATTACAGAATAAACGACTCTTCAAATCTAGCTAATTATAATTATAAAGAAGAAAGTTTTTGTCGATATTACTCTTACACGCAAAAACCTCCAAACGGGTTTGGACCACACATATAACCTAGTTTTTAACCTAGGTTTTTATCCTGAAGGCTTTATTTACATATTCTAACATTATAAAAAGTAATAATAAACGATTTTTGAAAAGACTTCATAAACAGAGTCATTGTCAAATATTTGCAGTAATAAAGGACCACTAAATCGATTTAAGATCTTGGGTTCGTTATAAAACATAGTGATTGATCTCCCCAAGAACACCCAAGACCTAAAAAAGGTTTACTTCACCTCGATAAAGGTAAATCTTTACGAAGCCTGATTCTATACATTTTCTGCCATAAAGATTTCGAAGCAGTCTATTCTGGAACATTTTACACCAACAATATATCAACATCAATCATTTTGAGGACAAATTGCTGTTGGTGTCAAAATTCCGCACTTACACTAGGTATTGCCAACCCTTGTAATAATAAAGTATTTTCTTTTTTGTCAAAGGGGCCGACAAACAGGCGGTCCACCTGATGGTAAATGGACACCGCCGCTTATAGACATTTGCAACACCAGAGGCACTGCCAAGGCCAGTTGGCTTGGTGGTTAGCGACTCTGACTGCCAAGCCGAAGAACGCGGGTTCGATTGCCACTCAGGACAAGCATTTGTGTGCATGAGCATGTCTGTTTGTTCTGTGTCTGGGTGTAAATATCTATATAAGTATGTATTTAGAAAAAAATGTTGTATATGTAGGTAGTATTTCAGTTATCTGGTTTCCATAGTACAAGCTCTGTTTAGTTTGGGACCAGATTGCCGTGTGTAAAGAATGTCCCATGATATTTATTTATTTATTATGTAATGCATTGTCGACCCTGAGGCGTTAAGTTGTTAAGTCTCATATGCCTGTAACTTCACCGGCCCCCTTACCTTTCTAACCGAAATACAGTAGGAGTGCTACTGCTTCAAGCTTTGCTTAGAGATTTTTAAGTCTAAAGATCGTTACGGTTTCTTTTAACAAATAATAACCCATTGTCTAGGTTTGGAAATGTGTCTATGAGACGCCGATATTGCTCACAATATGTCACTTTGGGTCTTAAAATAAATTGAGTGGAATCTATGTCTTCTTACATCTTGGTATTTGGGCCTGTGTATATGAAAAAAAATTACAGTATTTGAACAATTAATAACTTTTGGCAGGTCAAAGAACTTTTTTTAACAGACTGCGCGACGCAAAGAGTAATGTGTATGTATGTATATTACTTTTTCGGAGTACTGCCTCCAGGTATCCTGGTTATAAACTATCTGTGTGCCAAATTTCATCCAAATCCATTCATTAGGTTTTGCGTGAAAGAATATTTTCCTCCGAATTGCCAAAAAATTTATAAACTAACTATTTAGCTGTTTAATTTTTCAATGTCCCACATTATAACACTAAAACAAAATAAAACACCAAAAATCAAACAACCTAATACACGATTAACTTATTAATTGCTATAATTATCTTATTAAGTGTCGTAGCCCAAATAGCTTAACACATCAACAAGTCATTCGTGAAAAATCTAATCCCGTAGGATAAAACTTACAAACGAGGAGGCACCCTCAACCTCACGATCCTTTGTCCTCGATCTTTGACTCATCACCCTCTTCAGTTGAAAGCCTTTTCTCATACAGCTTAATTAATAATCTTATTTGGTTGCTTTTTCCAGTCAACTTTGGTTTTGATACAGTCTGAAAATAGCAACCTGATATGAGGTATTTTGAACTTTCTCTTAGATCATGCTGCCAGGATAGTAATATAACCTTGTTTTTTTATAAGTAATTTTCGCGGAGCATGTGCGATGGATGTTTGTCTTTCACGAAAAAAATACTTAAAGGATTTGGATGAAACTTTGGAAATTTAAAACCTAAATAACACATATAATACTTTTTAACCTGAAAAATTTAACATCCCTCGGAAAAACGGCAGTCAATACATATTCTTTTGTAAATATATAGAACTAGCTGTCCCCCGCGGTTTCACTCGCGTTCCCAAGGGATGTAAAATTTTCACGGCACCAAAAGTATCCTATGTTACTTCTAATACCTCCAAAAATATGTGTACAAAGTTTAATGATGATGGGTAAGGTAGTTTTCGCGTGAATGCGTAACAAACAAACTTTTTATTATTATTTTTATTATTCATTTATTTACTTAAGTTATTATATCCTTACAGTTAACTTACATGCACATTTATAATATCTATTAAATGGTAGGGATAAGCAGGATATAATAATAATTATTCAGCCCTGTGTTTTCACTCGCATAAGGTTGAGTAATGCTTTGGCCAATTAAAAAAGTATTCTATCAGCGAATCTAGAAGGATTCTATTTGTATGCCAACTTAAATCCCATACGCCGCTACGAAGCTGAGTGGACACTAAACTTTAGGTAAGTGAGATTTCTAAAATCAATTCTTACTAATAATTACGAAGATAATTACACGAGGTGTGAAATAGAGACATTACAGTGGTAATTATAAAATATTAATTGTATAATTATTGGGTGAAAAATCCAGTAGCGAAATGTTGGAAATAACACCTCAGCCTTATGATCGGGTATTATATCGTATCATATTATTAACATCTAATTAATAGTGATGGGAATTAGTCGATTTAAGACTGTTCTGCTCTTTGTCACGCATGTATTCTTTGCATGAAGAGTACACGATCTATGTGACTTGTTTAACTTACCTTTTTTTTACGAGGGGAAATGCATTTCTCCGCCATTGACCGGGCTACGGGACCAGACGAGTACTACGACCACCTTGTACACTTGTAACATACCATACTTAGCACCATATTGTATATTTGATCTTATGTCAACTTAGTGTACTTATTGTTGGAAATCCTAAAAAAATATAATTACGATACTACAAAAATATTTTCACACATTATTTTGAAGAACCCCATGCTAAAAGACCACGGTTGATTTTTTAAACTACGTGGGCCGATAAACAAGCAGACGGTCCACCTGATGGTAAGTGGTCACCGCCGCCTATGGACATTAGCAGCACTAGGAACATCGCCAATGTGTTGTCGACCCTGAGACGTGAAGTTGTTAAGTCTCATGTGCCTGTAATTTCACCGGCCCCCTTACCTTTCTAACCGAAACACAGTAATACTAGTGCACTACTGCTTAACGGCAGATATGGGTAAGGTGGTAGTACTTTCCCGGATAAACTCTGCACTAAGAGCTCTACTACTCGAAGGTTAAGGTTTTTGATTGGCATTAAAAACTTCTATTAAGCCCCAGACAAATGCTGCAAACAAAATTTACTCAAATGAGATTAATTTGTGACTATCCTATTAGTAATTTATCACAATTAACCCTCTGACCCCTTCTAATTTGTATATACTTGGTAAAGCTAATTAGATGACAAGAAAACTTAATTATCTAAACTATCACACTTGTCCAACAACTTCTTAATTCGGGACACCCTCCAGTTCCAACATTCTGTATACAAGACCCCGACGCTCGTCGCGGACCTCTCACGTGATAGCATAGTTAACGAGAGAGACAGCTGCTACATCGTCGATCTAGTTTTGTACTTTACGGAATCGCCAGTCCTTTGGAGCTACGACCTCAGGTAACCCTGAGGTGGATTCGTTTTTGCAAATTGCAAGCTTGCTGATTCGATACATAACCTCCTCAGTACTTTAAATAAAATTGAAAATGAAAAATATGTTTATTCCAAGAAATAAGAACATTAATTATTTGGCTGCGCTCCCACATTAAGTTACCCTGTGTTGTGGGAGACACGCTCTTCCTATGACTAGTTACAGTAATGGAATTATTAGTAAAAAAAAAGAACTTGCAAAAAATATAATTGTGAAAGTGTGTGCGAGGTAATTATCCACGGCCTTATATAAAATATTGGATAAATATCGATATATTAGAGACTCCCATCACTATTCTATAAGAAATTCTAATTAAACATCAGTACGGCTTTATTAACGTATAATAGTACTCGCCGAGATTTGTGTAACATTATCCTTCAATAAATCAAACCTAAGACACCACTATGAATAGGCTCCTAAATAAATTGGAAAATCCCAACCGACCTCTATTAGGGCCGAATGTAAAGTCTCTACAATTCTGGGGTCTGTTATTACCCAAAAGCTTTGTCAAACGACAATTTTATATGTTAATGCATATTTGTGTTATATATTTCACTGTATCGGAATATGTTGATATTTGGTTCATCAAATCTGACATAAATATGCTGTTAAACAACTTGAAGATCACCATGCTGGCAACTGTTAGCGTGGTGAAAGTGTCAACGTTTTTGGTTTGGCAGAAACACTGGAGGAACATCATTGAATATGTCACTAGAGCTGACTTATACCAGAGAACGACGACCAACTCTAAAAGTACAACGAAGATCTTGAGCTACACTAAATATTGCAGGAGAATCACGTATCTCTATTGGTCATTGATGTACACCACAGTTTTAATTGTAATGGTCCAGCCAATCTTCAAATATTTCTCCTCGGCTACTTATAGAGAAAATGTTAAGAATGGAACGGAAACTTACTTGCAAGTTGTCAGCTCTTGGGTCCCGTTTAATAAAAACACTCTTCCAGGTATAGTTAAACCTCCAGAGTACAATATACATACAGGAGGTGGCCTGGACGCGAACCTTCATCGCAAGCGTAGCGTCAACGTGTGCGACAAAAAGCAATGTCATGGACAATTTTATATCGCGCAACATCACGGTATGCGCGGTGTTCAATAATCCATATAAACCAGCATTTGACGCACTCAACTTGATAACACTACGCTTGTGATAGACGTTCATGCTCAGGACACAGAAAAGTCAATTCAGCAACCTTGAATAGGTTTGAATGCGTTTGTTTTGAAATGATTAAGAACATTGATATAGAAATGTTCACATATAACATAGTATGGTTGACTGGTTATCAATGCGTTAGTATCACAAATAATTAAAGAGAAGCACTAAAAGAGCTAGATAGAAGCAGTGGCGTAGCTAGGTAACGGTAGGCCCCGGGGAAAAAAAAAATTAAGTAGGACCCCAACTAAACTATTTAAATTATTTTGTCCCCCAGCCGAAGCTTGCGGGCCCCGGGGTTCTGCCCCGTCTAGCCCTCCGATAGCTACGCCACTGTTTGTAAGTCAGAGTCCAAGGGGTCCCCTGAGCTTAGGGGCCGCGGGGCACTACCCCGTCTAGCCCTCTGGTAGCTACGCTACTGGATAGAAGAGTTAGAAAGATAATAATTCAAAAGAAATTAAAACTTATTAATGCATAGAGAGGAACTTTAACACATACAAATTCTATTGCTGAACCTTTTATTTAGCAGTTGACTACAGATGGGCTGATTGTAAAGATGAATAGCTAAATATATCCAACGCTTAGCCTAGCTGTAGATGTATTAAAAAGTATATAAGAACATGAAAGTATTTCACGATATTCCCTTTCAGGATATGTAGCAGCATCAGCATTCCAAACATATGCAGCCGTATATGGAGGTGGTTGGATCACGTCCTTTGACACAAATGCCATGGTTATTATGGTATTCTTCAAAGCAGAACTAGATTTGCTGAGGGATGACTGTAATACCATGCTCGGGACGGAATTTAAACAGGTTTCTGATGATGTGGCTATGAGTCGATTGAAAGGATTTCATATGAGACATGGTGAATTAGTCAAGTAAGTTGGACTGCTCGTTTTTACAACATACTAGAAAAAAATTGGTCATTTATTTCAAAGATATTATTATAGTTTAGGTTAAAGCAAAGCCTGTGTTCAAATATTATAATTTGAGACTTTGAGTTTTAATCCAAACGTTTGTTAGGGCCACATTATGCTTTGTGGTGGGTGTCCTCTCTCCCCTACTCCTTCAGAAGTGAGAATAAGGGCCAAAATGAGCTAGCTTAAAAGGTGTTTTTTTAACCTTATGGACGCCATGCCATAACAGCTTCTCCACGTCCAGTACGTCATGCCCGAAAATCGATATAAATACATCAATAAAACACATAAAATTAATGATTTAATATGTATATTTTGTATTTTTCTGTTTATTGTCAAGTATAGATGACAATGGCGCAGAGGGAACGCATGCGCATGTCGAGTATAGCCGATATTGGCGTTCAAAAGGTTAAGAGATCTATAATAAAACTATTATAAGAGTTTGCTTGTATCACAGCAGAATTATTATTTATTAAACAATTTGTTCACATAACAGTAACACTGACATTCAAGACAATTTCCTTTAAAGCAGGAAACTACAAGAACACTACAACAAAGTAATTGCAGAATTACTAGGACTGTAAACTTAATTAACTTAACCACGACAAGCCGAGTGAAAATAAGCAAGAAGTAATTCCAGCCAAGTTCCGTGTTAATCTCCGTACTAAAACTCATAAACAAAGTTAACGGTAGAATTTATCGTTTAAATGTAACTGTACAAGTTAGATTGACTTCTTGGTTGGTAATGCGGATTTCGCATGTACCTACTATTTGGCAGACAGCGTAATGGGTATTGTAAACAGGAGTTTGGTGTTATCAGAATATTGTGTGTTCCATTTACCGATTGAGTTGTTTTGATTTTATGGTTTATGTTATATTCTATCCTAGTAGAAGATATTCGTCAACGGACTACTAGACGTGGGGAGAGCTTTTACCCTTTTGTTATTGATATGTCTACCACCAATTCGCACAGTGTTTGCAGCTTCCTTCCTCATTCACACAGCTAATGATTGGAATTCTCTCCCCTCGTCTGTGTTCCCTGAAAATTACAACTTGGGGCTCTTTAAGAAAATAGTGAATAGGCTACTAACGAGAAAGCGAGCCTTCTTCGGCCTCATCTTCACCTACCATCAAGTATCATATTATCATAAAGAAAAATAAAAAATTGAGTAGAGCTCTTGGTGCAGAGTACATCAAGAGAAGTACTACGACCTTACCCATTTCACCGTGAAGTAGGCCCTTGTATAACTTTGTTTCGATTAGAATATAAGAGGGCCGGTGAAATTACATGCACATGAGACTTAACAACTTCACGTCTCAGGGTCGACCAGGCGATGCCCCTGGTGTTGCAAATGTCCATTGACGGCGGTAACCACTTACCATTAGGCAGACAGTCTACTTGTTTATTGGCACATGTGGTGGATCGAAAAAAAACTTTACAACACGTGATTTTAATTATGGATGGATAGGGGGTGAAAGACCTCTGTCTCAGCATGCTAAGTGTTGACTGAAGGTAATCACATAAAGTCAAGGCAAGGCATTGTATACTGTACGCACAAAAAACTAATTTAAATTCAATGTCTGGCTCTTTAGACAGAGTTCTTTCAACAGCTTTTTGTGAGTAAAATTTCTAGCTTTGTTTAAGCATATCGATTGTCTAACTTTATAAATTAAACCAATTTCAATTAGTTTTCGCGGTAAAGCGGTCCCGAAAGTAAGTTAATATCATAAATTACATTTTTAATTATGATCAGAGAAATATTTGTTCAATCAAAATTCACAATATATTTTTAACAGACTTTTCGTAAAACCTCCTACTAATTGGACCGATAAATCTGCAAAATGCAGAACGTGGAGAGTGGATAGGGAATATGGAGGACCAGAAGATATGGCAACTGTTACGAACCGAACTTATTTACATCACCTTTTCGGATTTTATTTTGTCCTCTAAATTCTAAAAGTACTAACAGTCAGTGGCACTAGAAAAATTGTCTGGTTTTTACATTTTTTTTAAAACGATTTAAAATAAACTGTGGCTTCAATCCAGCGCCTTTTTCATTCGTATAGTTACGATCAGTAACTATAAGAAAAACTTGTCTTTCATAATTAATTGACTCAGGCGTATCCTTGTAGAAATTCATAATGAGATGATACCAAAAACAAATATCAAGTAACTAATTCCGCTGGATTTTTGTGATCTTTCTGTCGAGGACGGCGAGATACCATGCTCGTTCGTCTTGTCAGTGACAGCGAATCTTATACGTCTTGAAGATGCTTTGAGTAGAAGCGAAACACGTGTTGATTTCTTTGTTTGGGACTTGATAAGAAAATTTGTAACAAGATATTTGTTTTTATAGAATCTTATGTCTTGCAGGCCTATTGATGATGATACCAGACTTCAAAGCACCATAATATGTATCTGTACTTCGGATCAGCTTGTTTTTTTACCATCTGGCTGAAGATAGTACGTGTAAAACTGACAAGGGAAGTTCGATTGAAACTGCCGAATCCTACTGATTGGTGAAAGATTTCATAAATCCATTCGTTCAGAACCATACAATAGTTTCCTCATGATGCTTTTCTCCGTCGAAAATTCAAGTTCAACACGCGACCTTCGTCATACAACGTCCACTACCACTGAGGTATCATCACCTCAAAAATATGTAGAGAGACCTTCCCTTGTACCACTACCAATGTATTATATATTTTTACCAATCTGACACTACCAAATATTCCTTACTTCATATTTATTTTTTCCTACACTTCGTTTTTCAGATTTGCAAATTTATTTGACTCGTGCCTTTCTCCGATAATGCTTCTCTACATGTTTGTATGTTCGGTGATGCTGTGTGTGACTGCATATCAAATCACTGTAAGTAAACACAGGCTACTGCGACCAATGACGCATAATATAGACATGTCAATCACCAACATCTTGGCTCATAAAACACCGTAGACTAGATAGCTGCTTATACGCGCGAAGAAAAGAGAAGAAAACAAATGCCACCTTACGGTGTACCTATTGCTAAAGAGAGAGCTGCATGGGCCGCGCATGCTGTCGTGACAGTGGTTGGAGCGCCACTAAATGGTATCAGGTCAATTACCATCACTTTATGTTGGCATTTCCGAGCACGGATAACGCATCTATAGTTTATATATTAGTTTTGACTGCGATCGAGTAGATGTTTGATTTCTACCCAGGAAAAACATTTATATGCATTCATGAATGTGTGTTTTTTGCTGTGTCTGTGTATATATTTGAAAAGGGAATATACGTGACTATTCTATCAGTTATCTGTGTCTATACCAAGCTTAGTGTCATCGTATCAAGTGTGCCAAACAATTGGCTTGAATGGAAAATTTATCAACGCGCATACCTTGGCGTTGCGTGATGTACAATTTTCCTTTACTTTTTCGCTACGCTGCGATAGATGTTCATGCTTAGGCCTGGTTTCATAGTACAAGCATCGCTTATATGAAATCAGAATAGCCAATAGCTAGAAGATAGGATTTAGACACAGAAACAGGTACAGGTACCGAGATAGATACAGGATGGTAGAGAAAATTTTATAACTTTTAATTATTCAATCGAATAAATTCATAAAAGTCAATGCTTCGTCTGAAATAAATATAACTCAAAGTCTAGAGACAAATAGAATTGTACAATCAAAGTTTAATAGATACAAAAGTTGTATAAAGCTATTTCTTTTATACTATTAATTTTCCATTTCAATAAATCAATTCCATTCTAAAAAAGAAACTTCATTACTTATTGGATTCTAGTTAAAGAAAATAATTAAGTAAATTTGATGTCAATGGCCTAAAATCTGCTCTGTTTTAGCAAGTTCTGGTTCTAAGAATTCATTAGAATTTTGGTTGGCTAATTGAGTTTTTAATCTCTAAGGTGTTGTAAGAGGCTACTGAAGAGTATATTAAGAATTGCCATGTTAAAACAAACTGTTTATAATTTTTTTGAACTTTCTCTTAAAGCTTGTCAATAGTTCGCATCTTACTCAACATAAATTCAATTAGGTATTTCAAACTATAAGAGAAAATGCTACTTAATTATTTGGTATTTAAATAGTCCTACAACATTAATTTACGCATGCCCAAATTAAGCTCGGTTAAGAAATTCCGTCAGAATTGTCAACGATTCCGAGCTCATAAGCGGTTTAGAGCCCCTAACTCTAAAGAGAGACAGTGTGTTTTTTACCGCTTGTACAACGGACTGTGTTCTGAGGAATTGTTTGACTTGATGTCCACGGCCTTTTACCATCGCACCTCTCGCCATCGACGGGGAGTTCATCCTCACTAGTTGGAACCAAACTGGTCTTGCACGATGCGATTTCAAAGGAGTTTTCTACCTCGCACGCTTAGGCTGTGGAATGAGCTACCCGCCGCGGTTTTCCCAAGTGAGAACGGCATGAGTTCTTCAAGAAGGGTGTGAAGAGATTTTTGCACGGTCGGCAACGCGCGATTGATACCCATGGTGTTGCAGGTGTCAATAGGCTGTAGTGACCGTTTTCCTTTTGAGGGACCGTCCGCTTGTTTGCTACCTAAGCGTTGCTACCTTTGCTATAAAAATATAAACGACAAGTATGTGGGGTGACGTTAAAAAGAAATTCTGTGTTTTTAATTGGAAGGGTAACAGATTGTATCCTGTTTTAGTCCTCTTTATCAGATTTCTTTATGTCCGTCCAAATACTTCATTTAAATTTCAGATCGAACCAAATGCAATGCAACGATTTTTAATGGCAGAGTATTTGATTTTTGGAGTTGCCCAGTTGTTCATCTATTGTTGGCATAGCAATGACGTTTATTATGAAGTAAGTGAGATATATAAATATCCGGGGATATTTACTTTACATATTTATAAATATATTTTCTTCTAATTACTAGCTGTTCCCGGTATGCCTTGCAGTACGTCTACAAATCGTGTCTTACGGTCTGAAGTTCATACGAAAATCTTGTAAAAACACTTTCGGTCTTTTCCTATTTTTTTTAATGCCAAATCATATTCAACTGGTGTTTTAAGCAACGAACGGTTTACATGTTTTATTTATCGATATACAACTATATAAATCTGTAGCATCTTTAACATAATTTTTTTAGCCATAAATTTGTGATAAATATTCGTTTTATGACGCCTATACTATTTTTAAATTTTTTGTCGGTCTGTATCTTCTCTTATAACTCAAGAAAAATTGACTGATGATTGTTGAAAATTGGTATATGGTCAGAACATATTATTGCGCGAACGATGAGCTATATGATATCCATAAAAGCGAGTGAAACCGTGGGGGACAGCTAGTAGTGTATATTTACAATGAATTCTTACTTTTAGAGCCAGAAACTGATGCTAGGTCCTTATGAAAGTATATGGTGGCTTCGTGAAGTAAAACTGCGAAAGGACTTAAATATTTTGATCGGCCAGTTCAACAATACAGTGGTTTTCTCTGCCGGGCCCTTTTCCAAGCTTACTGTCGCAACGTTTATAAATGTAAGTATATTTTTCTATGTATAAATCCATAAATCCCAAGTCATCCTTCACACATGTATACCTGATCCCAAGTTAAGCAGAGTGTACTGCTTGTAGTATGGCTACCAGGTAACTGATATACTACATATAACACTTTTTAAATACATACTTATATAGATTTTTACATTCAGACACAGAACAAACAGGCATGTTCATGCACACAAATGTTAAAAAATGCTTAAATGCTTAAATATTGTGAATGGACGCGTTATAAGGCTCCATTTAACCTCCTTTCGGCTTTACGGGTAGTTTTTGAACAGCTGTAATATACGTATATATTATATATATATAGGATAAAACTAACTGGCCCCCGCGATCACAAAAGATGTTAATTTTTCCCAAGATAATAAGCCTATGTGCTATTCTAGACTATTATCTATCTCTGTGCCAATATTCATCCAGATCCGTTCAGCCGTTCTGGCGTGATAGAGTAACAAACATACATCCATACAAACTATCGCATTTATGTAAGGTCCACGATATGCCACATGACAAGAGTAAATCGACATCCACTTCAACACGAGTATCTATGCGATGCCGAGTGGTTGAGTATGATTAGATACCCTCTTAAGTGACCACTTAATGCACTAGATTTTGTCCGTGACTTTGTTTATTACAGGCCAGTTGGCTTGGTGGTTAGCGCTCTGACTGCTAAACCGAAGGTCGCGGGTTCGATTCCCACCCAGGACAAACATTTGTGTGCATGAACATGACTGTTTGTTCTGTGTCTGGTGTAAATATCTATATAAGTATGTATTTAGAAAATAAAAAGTATTATATGTAGTATATCAGTTATCTGGTTTCCATAGTACAAGCTCTGCTTAGTTTGGAACCAGATGGCCGTGTGTAAAGAATGTCTCAGGATATTTATTTATTTATTATTTATATTTTGAAACTTTTCTGATTTTTCTTAACTGAGTAGTACAGCTCTTAGTGCAGAGTTTGTCCGGGGAAGTACTACCACCTATCCCACTTCTGCCGTGAAGCAGTAGTCCACTTGTATTACTGTGTTTCGGTTAGAAAGGTCGGTGAAATTACAGGCACATGAGGCTTAACAACGTCTCAGGGTCGACAACGCATTGGCGATGCTCCTAGTGTTGCAAATGTCCATAGGCGGCGGTGACCACTTACCATCAGGTGGACCGTCCGCTTGTTTGTCGGCCAACGTGGTATAAAGAAAAAGAAGTAGTATATCAGTTATTTAGTTTCCATAGTACAAGGTCTACTCAGTTTGGGATCATATGGCCGTGTGTAAAGAATGTCCCGGGATATTTATTATTTATAGATAGACGGTCCGACTGTAAGTTGTCACCGACGCCTGTGAACGTTTGCAGCATTAGAGGCATCGCCAATGCGTTGCCGACCCTGAGACGTGAAATTATTAAGTCTCATGTGCCTGTAATGTCACCGGCCCCCTTACCTTTCTAACCGAAGCACAGTAATACAAGTGCACTACTGCTTCAAGGAAGAAATGGGTAAGATAGCAGTAAAAATTTCATTAATAGTCGTAATTTTGTCTTAAAAAAAACAGATAACTTCCATGTTTGTTACAACGTGATTGGAAAGTTAATATGTTACATAAACTTTCGGATCTATAACAATAAATAAAATGTAAGTGTCTATCAGTGACTTCAAAATAAATAACAAAATTTCAGTGAATACTGTTATTTAAACAATTGCTAATCAAAAATTACCATTTTTTTTTCTATCTGTCTGTTTATCGCGAAAGCTATTACCGGCGATCGGTTTCCAATGAAATTTTGCGGAAAAATAAAATATTTTCTGGAGAATATAGATTCTTTAGAAAGGCGGGTGAAGCCACGGGGTGGAAGATGGCTTATATTTTCATTAGATTTATGAGTCACTTCGAAATCCTATTTTGCTCAAGAGATAAAATATGACATGTGTTAATCTAGAATATATTCTGTCTGTGTGCCAAATCCCACAAATATTTTGATAGCGACATTTTCTATAGATGGATGTATGAATGGATGAATGAAGGGATGTATGAATGGATGTATGAAGGGATGTATGAATGGATGTATGAAGGGATGTATGAATGGATGAATGAAGGGATGTATGAATGGATGAATGAAGGGATGTATGAATGGATGAATGAAGGGATGTATGAATGGATGAATGAAGGGATGTATGAATGGATGAATGAATGGATGTATGAATGGATGAATGAAGAGATGTATGAATGGATGAGTGAAGGGATGTATGAATGGATGCGTGAAGGGATGTATGAATGGATGTATGAAGGGATGTATAAATGGATGAATGAAGGGATGTATGAATGGATGAATGAATGGATGTATGAATGGATGTATGAAGGGATGTATGAATGGATGAATAAAGGGATGTATGAAGGGATGTATGAATGGACAGATGGATGGATAATTGCTACTCTTTCACGCAATATCTTCTAAATGGATTTCGATGTAAATTGGCACATATTATACATCTAATCTAATACTTTAAAAGAGCAATTCTTGTATATATATATAACTGGGATCTCGGAAACGGCTCCAACGATTTTCATGAAATTTAGTATGCAGGGGTTTTCGGGGGCGATAAATCGATCTAGCTAGGATTCATTTTTAGAAAATGTCGTTTTATCCGTGTTTCCATAGATCAACTTTATCGATAAAATGGACATAAACATAACCTGAAATAAATTACTTCCTGACAAGTTGTTAAGCAACACTAAGCCAATAATCAACTTTACATCATTTACAAAAAAAAGATACCGAGCATTGCTCGGGCAACCAGGTACTATTGTTTATAACACAAAGAATACTTTGTATCTCAAGAAATGTAACATACCTCAGGAACGTGAATGGAACTGCGGGTTTTCAATGATAGTCTTAATGTTTTTAGGAATTATTTGCGTAGAGAATAGATTTTTATATTTAATTTGATGTACTTACCCTAATTATTGTTATTATTTTGTGTATTTCTTTTTCTATTTTTTTAATTTGTTCTTTCAACTAATATAATGGTTTATTATTGTTATTATTATGTTTTGCTTATTAGATGCTGTGTACAGCTATAATTAGACTACAGGTTTATATAATGTTAATTATCTAGATTTTTTTTTTTTTTATGCCACTTCGGCCGACAAACAAGCAGACGGTCCACCTGATGGTAAGTGGTCACCGCCGCCTATGGACATTTGCAACACTAGGAGCATCGCCAATGCGTTGTCGACCCTGAGACGTGAAGTTGTTAAGTCTCATGTGCCTGTAATTTCACCGGCCCCCTTACCTTTCTAACCGAAACACAGTAATACAATTGCACTACTGCTTCACGGCGGAAATGGGTAAGGTGGTAGTACTTCCCCGGTCGAACTCTGCACTAAGAGCTCTACTACTCGAAAAATAAGTAATACACAATCTGTTGTCTGTTTCTGTACCTATAAAATAAAATAAAATAAAATATAGCTTGTTTCACTATAATCCGATCAGCCTTAAAGGTAGTGAGGTGGTAACAAACAATATTCACGCAACGCATTTATAATATGAAGAAATCTACACTAATATTAAAAAGGGGAAAGATTTGTATTTTTGTATGTAACGAATAAACTCAAAAAGTACTGGACCGATTTTAATAATTCTTTTGTCATTAGAAAGCTACATTATCACTGAGTAATATAGGCTATATTAACTTTTCAAAAACGTTAGGGATCCATACTAAAACTCCAATAATGTAACCGAAGGTGTGAAAAAATTATCAAAAAAAAATCTTACATCGCGTGCGCTGCGAAAACTATTGATGGTAGAAAGAACAAAATAATACGAGATAAGATTAGATAAGAGCCGGTGAAATTACAGGCACATGAGATTTAACAACTTCATGCCTCAGGGTCGACAACGCATTGGCGATACCCCTAGTGTTGCAAATGTATATAGGCGGTGACAATTTACAATCAAGTATAATTTTTTTTTTATTAAATTCTGATCTGTAGTTTATCCGAACAGTAAACTTATTTTCGCATTGTATTAAGTAAAAGGGTTCTAGGCGATTAAATAATCGAAAATTCGTTAACTCTTTAATATAAAAAGTGTTCTTTATTTTTCAGATTCTGAAAGGAGCGTATAGTTATTACACGCTGCTTAGCCAATCACAAATGAAATGAGCATTGAGGGCGGCTGATGAAAAAAAAGTAGTTTGTATTACAAGAAAAAATGTATTTTATTTTGACCCAACTATTTTGTTTTATTTTGAAATGGCTGTCCTTTGCGGTTTCACCCACGTTGCAGAGATATGTTAAATTTTCCAGTGATAAAAAGTATGTTTTTTTTTGTTAATCTACCATATAAACTATATATGTGCCAAGTTTCATCTAAATCTGTTGAATAGTTTTTGCGTGAAAGAGAAATAACCATCTATCTACTATCACAAATATTTGCAAGAAATATAATTATACCTCTCCCCCGTGGCTTCACCCGCATTACAGAGGAATGTAACATTTGCCCGGGTAAAAAAATAAATATCCAGGTTGTAAACTATCGATATGCTAAGTTTCATCCAAATCTGTTCTAAACTTTATGCGTGAAAATGTAACAAAGATTTATCCATAGTCACAAAATTTTGCCTTTATAATATTAGTAATAATAAATAGAATCTTTTTTTTTTTTTTATATAAAAACTTGAGCGCATTTGACTAGATCTCACCTGATGGAAAGTGACGATGTGGTCGAGGATGGTACACGCGAACTCAAGTAATGCCTATTCACTACGTTGACATGACATAATTATATTGAATTAATATCATCAAAATATTTTTTTACGCTAGCAACTTTCCAGCCAGCTTATTATAACTAGCGTTCTAAAATTAGTTTAAATTTTTTTTTATGTCTGAAGGTTAATAGGCGAGACGGTCGTGCCTATACAGAAGAGAGCCAGACCCCTTATTCAGCTAATACAAACTTCGTCGACGAGCCGCTTCACGGAGGCCTCGGAAAGCTTACCTCTCACGTAATTAGTAGTATTAGCGTAGTAAGCGACAGAGACAACATAGAAGGCGCAACGAAACATCCTCAAGTTAGTGTCATTTTCCTTACATAATCGAACCCCCGCGAAACTATTATTGCGAATGCAATCAATTGCTTTTGCTACAAAAGTAAGAATGTATATGTGCGGAAATGGTGATGTTTGACAGAAAGGCAAATTAGTTAAGGTCTAGTTGAATCTCAATAAGACGTTGTGGTAGGGTCCTAGGGGGATTATAAGGGTTAAAAAGCCTTCAGAATCCTTTTTGTCAATAATAAAATAAAAAAGGGATCCAAATCACTCTAAAATTAGTGATAACGCGGAGAAAGATTATCTACCAAAATCGAAACGGATACTTGCGTGTATGTGCCATAATGGCTTCATGGATTTGAATGAAACTTTGCACAAGGATTCACTGGATCTAAATATACGAAAAATAGCCAAACTAAGGAACAAATTAAGGAATTTTGCACAAGGGTAGGTACCCAGGACAGGTCAAATTAGAAATAAGTTTGGATAAACCTTAGATTCCTCAGAAACGCGAGAAAAACCGAGAGAAAAATTAACTACAATACCCACGAACGAAACACAAAGTCTCACATGTTATATAGCGTCTATTTATCATAAGATTTGCCAAAAATCTTGAAAATACCTTTATTTATTCGCCAAGAGCAAAAAATATTATATTCCGTATAATATATTTCTGCTGGAAAGGTACCGGGTTCAACCCTGTATGTTATTATATGTAAATAAACGGTTTCACGTCGTAAACTTCGTAATATTGCTTTTTGTCCTGTTTTTTTTTGTACTTATTTGTGACTGGGTACCAAATGTTGTAGGTACTACATTTCTACCGATAACTAAAAGGTCGGTTTACAAAACAACGTTTTGAGATATGAGTAAAAAAGGTGGGACAACTTTTAGGATTGACGGGCCAGTTGGCTTGGTAGTTACAGACCCTGACTGCCAAACCGAAGGTCGCGGGTTCGATTCCCACCCAGGACAAACATTTGTGTGCATGAACATGTCTGTTTGTTCTGGGTCTGGGTGTTAATATCTTTATAAGTATGTATTTAAAAAGTAGTATATGTAGTATATCAGTTACCTGGTAGCCATATTACAAGCAGTACACTCTGCTTAACTTAGGATCAGGTAACCATGTGTGAAGAATGTCTTGGGATATTTATTATCCTATTTGATAGTTAGGCGTCACATGAACAACTTTGAAACATCCAAAGAAAGCTTTTTGCATTCACTATAGAATTATTTCTCTATATTTTGGGATAACAATGATGTGTCATAACTCGTAAATATAAATAATTACTCCAAGTTTTATATTGTTTATTAAAAAAATTCAAATGTTCATACCTCATTTAGTTATAGCATTGAATTAGTACTATATATTAGAATGGTGTTATAATTTGCAATAAATAAATATGATAGTACTTATAAAAAAAAATGACAGACGAAATGATAACCTCCTCCTTTTTTTAAGTCGGTTGAAAATAGACTCTTAGCGACCTTTTAGTCATCGCACGACAGATTTTTAAAAATATTCTATGGTAAATTTTGTGGAGCAAACAATATTATGTATTTAAATATTGTATGATTGGGTCTATCTATTATTTTATATTAAAAAACTCCAACTATACAGGTACTATACTTTATATAATTTTCTTTAGAGTAGTAGAGCTCTTATTGCAGAGTTCGTCCAGGGAAGTACTACCACCTTACCCATTTGTGGCGTGAAGCAGTAGTACATTTGTATTACTGTGTTTCGGTTAGAAAGGTAAGGGGGCCGGTGAAATTGCAGGCACATGAGACTTTACAACTTCACGTCTCAGGCTCGACAACGCATTGGCGATGCCCCTAGTGTTGCGAATGTCTGCGAATGCGAAATAGGCGGCGGTGACCACTTACCATCAGGTGGACCGTCTGCTTGTTTGTCGGCCCAAGTGGTATAAAAAAAATAAGACAATAGTAACATTTTTATACTAGGTATAAACAACATTTATAGTAGAAGCCACAACGCAGAATAAAAAATAATTAAAGATACAATTTACAAGTAACTTAAAAGTACAAAAAGGCAAGGATATAGCTCTGTGGTATTACCGTAGAATGGCAACACGAGGGTCGTGGATTTGAATCCTTTAGTTATGAGCTTTCGATAAAGGAAAGAGAAAACTACAGCATTGTGGTAGCACATAGTAATTTTAGTACCCGCCGTTTTGGCAACTACACTTGAAGGAACTGGTCTTTAGTAGGCTTTTTAAACCTACCCCACCCGGATGCGATTCTGAAACGCAAGCTGTATTGACAGGCCATTTGGGTCGATGGTTAGAGACGCTGATTGCCAAATCGCAGGTCGCGGTTTCGATTCCCATTCAGGACAAACATTTGTGTCCATGAATATGTTTGTTTGTTTTGTGTCTGGGTGTAAATATCTATATATGGAAAAAAAAGTAGAATATGTAGTATATCAGTTGTCTGGTTTCAATAGTACAAGCTCGCCTTAGTTTGGAATCAGATGGGTGACCTTGCGGAAACCCATTGTAAGATATACAAAAACCTATATCTAGTAACTAATTCCGCTGGATGTCCTGTTGAGTTTCGTTGTTTGGGACTTAACAGAGGAGATTCAGCGGAATTAGTTACTAAATATTTGTTTTTGTATAAACTTAAGATGGCTGTGTGTAAAGAATGTCCCAGGATATTCTTTAAATTATTTTCATTAATTTAAAAAAAAATATTAACCTAAAAACAATTCGAAAGATATAAAAAAATTGCCAATTAATACTCTGGCCACTCTTGAAAAAAATATTAAAAAAGCACTCGTAATGCTTAAATTAATAAAGTTTTAACATGACAATCTTCTTGTTATTAACTCTTCACGAAACTTTGTGATTAACTCTGGCTCTATTGAGGAAACTTCCTTTTATGGTGCCTTAATGGTGTCGTTGAAATTATAAAGCCTCATTGAGATTGTATTATCTTTTAAGGGCTTTAAATCGTTTAAGTATCTCCTATTTATCGATGTAGTCTAGAATTGTTTGTTAGTTCTCCCTTGATTTGAATTATAAGGAACTTCGTACTTCCCCTTGGTTTCTGGGAACACAGATAGACAGAATTCCACTCTTCTATTATAGTAAAAAGGTTTGACTTTGTATTTTGCGTGAGAATATCACGGTCTTGTTTTCCAGGATTCAATATAAATGTAGGGCCAGTTGGCTTTGTAGTTAGATAACCACCACCAAAATTTGTGAGCATGAACATGTCTGTTTTTTCTGTGTCTGCGTCTAAATATCTATAAGTACGTATTTAGAAAAAAATAATGTTTATGTAGTATATCAGTTTTCTGGGTCTCAAAGCACAAGCTCTACTCAGTTTTTGATCTGGTTCCCATGTATATACCACTAACTGTCCCCCGCTGTTCTAGCTGCGTTTTCGTTAGGAGGGAAATTTGGTTCTTGACCTGCTGCCAACGTCTGAGAGCAACTGTAGATAAAAACAGCAGCAGGATAAATGTAGCATATTACCAATAGTAATTTTTAAAATAAAGCTTTGCGAGAACAACCATTGCATGAATTTGGTATATGAAAGTTTGAATTATCCACATAAGCTTTTGTGAGTCATAAAACAAATAAGAATCGACATCACGTATTTTGCTGGGCAACTTTTTTATTTCATATCTACCTGTGACATGGAGGTGGTTTATCTAATACTATTTAACTGGAAATTCTTATGTTAAACATTGGTATCTCGAAAACAGCTCCAGTATATTTGAACGAAAATTTGTATTTAGATTTTTTGCTTTTTAATCTGAAAAACATGATTTTACAAAAAAAAAACACTCCTATTTAACTAATACGCTACTATCTAGTCATATTCGCCATATTAGATTTAGAATGACGTCATTGCGACTAATATAAATGAAAAGTTCGGATTGATGAATGTTTGTTACTAAATCACGCCAGAACTGCTCAAAACTTTCCCACCAAACGGTTCAGCGCCTCTTATCTTTGCCGTTTCATTAAGATGTGGAACTCGCTACCAGCCCACGTGTTTCCCTTCACTTATGATCCTGGGTCCTTTAAGCGGGGCGTGAAAAAGCTTCTCTCAAGGCCGTCAAGGTGAGGGCCATCATGCCACAATGCTATGCTGGCTGCTGGGATGTTGGCCATCACTAGGGGACTTCATTGACTGTCTAACATCAGGCAGCATGGAGTGAATTTATGCGGAAGAATGGATCTGGATGAAATTTGCCACAGATAGCACATAGGCTACTTTTCATCCCGGAAATATGTTATATCCCTCGGGAAAGTGAGTAAAACCGGGTGACGGCTATAATTTAATATTATACAACTAATAATAGTGCATTGTCACGAAAAACAAATGAGTGTTCTATATCAGTTCAAACTCCCCTCATTTAAATTCAGATGCAAGATTAGACTCAAATATAGCTGGTAAAGTTAAATAAAAGCTGGTAAAAATTATGATAGCAGTAGATATTGGCATAAAGCTCAAAGCGTTTGTGGGCCGGCGTTGATCTCATGAATACTTAAAATATATTAATTCAGGCCGCACACCATGCGTGGCGGTATGAATTTTTATGACGATAAAGTATAATTACTGCGGGATGACGTATTATTTTTAGGTTATAACCAATATGGCGGATGAGACACGTGTGGTGCAAATTCATAAATTATGTGACCCTAAATTTTTTTCCACAGAGCTATGGTAGAAAATCTTTATTTGTTTTTTTATTCACTTGGGCCAACAAACAAGCAGACCGTCGTCTGTAGTACTGGTAGTACTTCCCCGGACGAACTCTGCACTAAGAACTCTACTACTACTGAAAGGCTACATACAACATGTTTAAAATACTGTTCCATTTATAAATTAATATAATTAGTAATTATAAGCACAGTCTTGATCTTTTATTGAAGACCTAATACTAAAGACGAGAGATTGCAAGTTTTTCTCAACACTGGACCTAAACTCAGCGTTTTGGTCAATTCCAATGCGTATCTTCGTTCCATTCGGGTGTCCCTTGGCACCTCTCAAGTTTTTTTTTCATTTTTATTTTCTGCATGTTAACCAACTAAATACATAACATTATCTTATAATACTTTTACAGTTACTTTTCTCGCATGCATCTAAATTAAAGGAAAGCACAGCATTGATTTTTGGTGAAAGTACCAACTTATACATTAAACAATTGATAGGTATACTATAACTCAGACATTTGCTAGGAAAACACTCTTGATCCCCATGTTTCCAGAAGCGGTGGTTGAGGTCTTCGTTTTGTGATGCTGATTCGACTGAAGATATTGTAAGTCCCAATAATACATGACGATCATTGCCGCCGTTTCTCGAATTACCAATTCCGGGGAACAGGATAATTTCTAAGCAAAGAAACGTTAAGATACCGTACTCAAACTAGGAATCGAATTTAGCAAATAAGCTATATTCCTCTCGACAGAGATTTAAAATGTTCAAAAATTAAATAAACCAACATAAAGTTACGGTGTGTCCATTACACGAACCGCTATGGTATAACTGGGAAAATTGCAGGGATCTCGTTCATTTGCCTCAGATGGCTTGGAAATAAGCAAGCTTTGTGAGATCAACAGGGTTCATTCATGCTTTACAGGTCAGGTTCTTAGAACGGTCCTTTTTTCAGCTTCGTAAACTAGATTTTCCAGTTCAGTGCTTTTTGAAACGAGAATTTGGTAAATCTTTTGGAACATCACTGTTTGATTTTTTACTGACGTAAAGAAAGGAGGTTTTAACTCTATGAGTTTTTTTTTGTATTTTACTTTATGTTTTCGTGTAATCTGAGTATTATAGAGATTTATATGTGGTTACAATGTCACAGAATAAATAATTCTATCACCAAGATAATCTTAATGTATATTTCTAGCTGTCCCCTACGGTGTCACCCGCGTTTCCGAGGGTTGTAACATTTTCCCGGCACAAAAAGTATCCTATGTTACTTCTAATACCTCCAAGAATGTGAAAAAAGTTTCATGGTAGTTTTTGTGTGAAAGCATAACAAACAAACTTACATTCACATTTATAATCTATATATATAAAAATGAATCCCTATTTCCCTTGGTCACGGCATCACGCATAAACGGCTGGACCGATTTCGCTAATTCTTTTCTTGTTGTGTTTATTATTGTCAGGAGATGGTTCTTATGAACGAAAAAACTAAGAAAGTTGCGCGATAATTTAGAAAACTTAAGAAAACATAACGACCATATTAACTTTTCTAATGTAACCTTACCGCTTTTGACAATTATATAAACTCTTGTAATGTTTGACATAAATGTCAGTCGTTTGACAATATTAAATAATACTAAATATTTAACACTTATGTGTGTGTTAATCACAGTTAATTCAGAGCAATCACGCCGTATACTAAAAAAAATCTGTTTATCTTAAAGCATTGGATTCATAAATACTATGTTTTTGGATTTTTTGTTATTAATCATACCAGTTCGAATTCAATATTCATAGTTAAAATAGGACTACTACAGTCGGGTCAGCTATCGAATATAATAATTGTAGTACGATAAATTGTCATGTATAGTTTATAATAAAGTAAATATGGCAAAACAACGTTTGCCGGGTCAGCTAGTATATATATAAAAATGAATCCCTATTTCCCTTGGTCACGGCATCACGCATGGACGGCTGGATCGATTTCGCTGATTCTTTTTTTGTTGTGTTTGTTATTGTAAGGAGAAGGTTCTTATGAAAGAAAAAAATAAGAAAGTTGCGTGAAAAATTTGAAAATTTAATTTACCACTTTACTAGCGCTTTTGACAACATAGACTTTTATTATTGTCAGTCGTTTGACAGCTAGAGCGATTGACAGAATGCGCGCTGCAAATATTGTTTAAAATAGAAATCGGAAACTCGGAATTATATTGATAAAATAATTAATTTATAATTTCTTATTGCACATTTCACAGTCGATTCAATCGGAAGATTCTAATTCAATATTCATAGTTAAGACAGGACAACGTCTGTCGGGTCAGCTATTATTAAATAAAAATAAATAGTTGTCCGTGTGTATGTTAGTGAACTCCTCTTAAACGGCTGGAATGATTTTGTTAAAAGAATTATGCGTGTTCCAGTGGATTCGAGAATGGTTTAAATTTACAATTGGACCCGGTAGGTGGCGCTGCGATCGAATTCCTTGCGTTTTTGATTATGGAACTTTTGTATGAACAACGTCTGTCGGCAGCTAGTTTTATAATATTAAACTAATATATCATGCAATTGGAATGCATAGCTTTTGATATAATTAAGAATTTACAAAATGCTCATAGTAACAAAGTAATATATAAAGTTCAAACACAATATCTTCCCTGTGGATTTCATCGTCACTAGCAACTAAGTACCTCATTATTATTATCACGAAAATTAGTTTACCATTTTTTCAATTTTAGGTTTAAAATTCTTAAAAGAACCGCAATCTTATTATAAATCCCAAACAAAATTCGTCTTACGGTAAACTTTTGCTATCACACTCCTGAAATCCATTAAATCTTAATCTAGATTTAGACAATACTAAAGTTTGAGACAAAGAAAATTTCAGGCCGCTGAATTTAGAATTAGATATAAATGATAAAAGAAACGCCTTGTTGACCTGGGTTGGATTACCAGGTCAGATTTGGAAATATATGGATTACACGTAACTCAGAATTTTTAATGTGTCTGAGAGACGGTGACAATTTTCACATTTCACTTGAGGACTTGAGATCGCTAGAATGTTGCGACGTGTTGTATACGACCTAATAGGCGTGAAGATATGTGTTGATAAAATTAATATCCTGGGACATTCTTTTTTTTCTATTATAAAAACTTTTATTTATTTTACAAACATATACTTAATCACTACATAGTATAAAACAAAGTCGCTTTCTCTGTCCCTATATCCCTATGTATGCTTAAATCATAAAAATATATACAATAAAACGAATGGTAAGAAAAGTTAGATTAGCTGCTTATAGTAAAAACAGTTGATATAAATCGCTGCCGGTGGGAAGCATGCCCAGAACATTCTTTAAATAAGGCTTTTTCAGATCCCAATCTAACAGAACTTGTATCTATTGAAACCAGATAACTGAAATACTACATATTATACAGACAGACTACTTATACTATTACCTTCGAAATATATTTTTTAGGATACTTACACTCAGATACAGAACAAACAGACATGAGAGCCCACGGCCTGCAGCGTGGCAGTTACTGTCTATAATCACCATACCAACTGCCCCACCAAAATAACACAGTTTGTTTTATTTAGGCAACGTCTGCGTATATTCCGCAAGCCTAACTAAGTTGGCTTAGCGACTCTGACTGCCAAGCCGAAAGTCGCGGGTTCGATTCCCACCCAGGACAAACATTTGTGTGCATGAAAATGTCTGTTTGTTCTGTGTCTGGGTGTAAATATCTATATAAGTATGTATTTAAAATGTAGTATATGTAGTCAGTGTATCAGTTACCTGGTAGCCAAGCAGTACACTCTGCTTAAATTGGGATCAGGTAACCATGTGTGATGAATGTCTTGGGATATTTATTTATTTATATTATCTTAAGTATCACCCTTAAGGGCACCAAGAGTTCCAATGCAATATTACAGTCTGGAATAGCACATAGGCTGTATATCTCGGGCATAAGTAACATCCATCAGGAAAGTGGCTGAAAGCGGTGAGGACAGCAAGTTAATCTAATTATCAAATGATAAATACTAAACTAGGAGATGGTTAAATTTTCTAATTAATGCGAGCTTAACTGTGACGCCATGCGGTGAAATTAATTTAAATTCAGTGCGTCATGTAATTTGCGTTCCCAACCTGATATTCAATTTGACACTAAATTGTGTTACATGTCATGTTTCCATTATAATTAATATCATATTAATTAATATATTGATTGTATTTGGTGTTTGACCTTAGTCTTCCTCAGTTAATTGCTGGATATGCTCCTCTATGATAAATCCTTCCAGGTACTTTAGTTTCCCTTTTGGTTGGTTTTCCCAATCCTTTCCGCCCTTTTTCATTTCTTTCCATCAGCATCCAACCAGTATCCAGCACCGTCAAAAAGAATAGGTTCATGTCAGTATTTTTTTTTAACTGACCGAATTCGAGGTCATCCGAGGATGTACTACCACCTTACCCATTTCCGCCCTTAAGAATTTGTGTACTTGTATTAATGCATTTCGGTTAGAAAGGTAAGGGGGACGGTGAAAATACAGGCACATGAGACTTAACAACTTCACGTCTCAGGGTCGATAACGCATTGGCGATGCCTCTAGTGTTGCAAATGTCCGTGGGCGGCGGTAACTATGTGGCATAAAAATCTTTCCACGTTTCCAAATCACCGAATCACCCCTTTCTCAACTCTTGTCAGGGGCTCGATTCTGTAAGGAAAATTATACTAACTCGAGGTCATTTCGTCGCGGCCTCCGAGCTGTGTCTCTTTCGCTAACTACGCTAATACTACTAATCACGTGAGAGATAAGCTCTCCGAGGCCTCTGTGAAGCGGCTCGCCATCGAAGTTTGCATTAGCTTAATAAGGGGGCAGTACGTCGTATGTCAGGTCACACCTTTCTCTAATTGCAATGTGTCTCACCCTGTCACTTCAATATGGCTATGAGGGCGATAGCTGCCACATACGTCATACTTGTGAACAGGTGGTGCTTGTCTGCTTTAGTTTGTTGATTTCGATTACTCATTTGACATACTTTTTTAATTATTCAATTGTCACTGAGATTAAATTAATTGTATGTAATAAATCTTTATTGTTTTTTGATGTGAGTACCTAACTGCTGATTTTATTGTGGACTCTTCGTAAAAACAACACCAAACCGGTATGTTAGATTGTCCTTAGTATTTTCATATCACAACGCAGTGAGACCATTTCCACTGCATTCATTTTATTTTCATGTTTCTTCTGCCACATTCGTGATTTATTTTCATACACTCTGTAAGGAAAATAACACAAGCTCCAAGATGTTTCGTCGTAGCCTCAAGCACTTTTAGAGAAACTCTCCGAGGCCTCCGTACTTCGCCAACGTGGTATGTATTAACTGAACAGTCTGGGTACACCCCCATATGAATGGCCACCCTTAGGTTTTTATTTTAATGATTAATAACATATACTCCTTGCGCAACATATTTGTTGTTGATGATTTTTAAGTTTCGCCCATTTTGTATTTGGCTTAGTACAACACAAGACATTCAATCTATATAAAAATGAAAGTTCGTCTGTCTATTTTTTCTTATTATAATATATATTTATAAAAAATAAAAAACTATGCAACGGATTTTAATCCAGTTTTCAGCAATATATAAAGTAATTAAAGAGGAAGGTTTATAACCAGTTATTTAGCTAATACAAACTTCGTCGGCGAGCCGCTTCACGGAGGCCTCGGAGAGCTTACCTCTCAAATGATTAGTAGTATTAGCTTAGTTAGCGACGGAGACAGAGCATACAGCAGAGAAACATCCTCGAGCTAGTGTAATTTTCCGTACAGAGTCGAGCCCCGGGATTGAAAGCGGGCACAGCCGCAGGGCGCAGCTAGATAAATAGTATGTTAGAGACCAAATTCAACTACATCAAAAATATGTACAAAAAAAAACTATCGAAATTTATTTCTTGAACATTCAGAGGCGAATCCACATAACTCATCATGATAAAAATATCTATGTTACAGATATTTTCGTATCTATCTATCATTTGACGATGGAAAATAACCTTTTATTTTCGTCCAAGTACATTTTCGGTCGTAACGTCCGACTTAAGTGATGGATATCGAAGGGCCAAGGTTTGAGTGCTCTTGAAACACAGCGTGAGTATATTAAGCCCCAAATATTATATAAATACCTATAAGTACATATATGTAACTAATTTTCCCTTCTCTAAGGGATCTCTTAATACTTGAGTGTAGGTAATTCGATGTTGGATGGTTGTATGCGAAATAGAAAATAGGTTTTATGAAAATATAATATTTATGAATAAAGATAAAAAACATTTTCTATAAATATCTCCGAAGAAGTCTTAGTAACGTTGATCAAATTGCTAAGATATTTTTAAATCAAAAACGCGTCTTTGCTGTTGTGAGCTGTTTCGCCTACATGTCATATTTATTTAATACTAGCTGTTACTACCCCGCGTAGTTACCCCGCGGATTACCCGCGTTCCCGAGGGATGTAACATTTTCCCGGCACAAAAATTATCCTATGTTACTTTGAATACCTCCAAGAATATGTGTACAAAGTTTCATGATGATCGGTTAAGTAGTTTAAGCGTGAAAACGTAACAAACAAACTAACATTCACATTTATAATATTAGTAGGGATTGTAATGTTTATTTATTTATGTCCAATTTATAATAAAAATAAATTATAATATTTTTACCACAATTTTACCAAACATAATTATAATTTAACATATTTGTTTATAACTGTAGCCGTTCCGTTCGATCCGTGAATGACCAACTGGAATTTTAACTTGTATGTCTCATATTATTTGAATTGTTTTCTGTTATTGAGAAATAACCATATACATATTTCCATCAATATCAACTGCTATCAAATTTCCACGTTATTTCAACCGTTATCCAAAAAATTTATGCTTTTTATAAAATAAAATAAAATTTAAAGAATCGATTCAATTAGACATTGATTAAGTCACCAATACACCGCTGAGTCTATATTACATAACATCATCCTCAGATATAACTTTCGCTTGGTTAATAAGCGCCAAGGGCTTAGAGTAAGGTAGACAGGTCACGCGCAAACCTATGTCGCGGTGACAACTTACTTGTGACCTTATCCCTTAGATGTGACAATTCTATTTTGAACTGCTTCTAATGAGGGTTCTATGTCATGAAGACTGTTTGAATATATTTGTTTGATGGTTGGAATGGTGGTTATACCCTTACGACTAAGCCACAGCTAATACAAACTTCGTCGGCGAGTCGCTTCACGGAGGCCTCAGAGAGCTTACCTCTCACATGATACTACGTACTACTAAGTATTAGCGTAGCAAGCGACAGAGACAGAGCGATGGAGATAGAAGCGAGGCAAAACATCCTCGAGTTATTGTCATTTTCCTTATAGAATCGAGCCCTGGTCGTAGGTTTGATTACCAAACAAGAAACACATTTGTGTGGATGTCTCTATTTTCTATTTGTCAGCTTATAGTATATAGCAGCATATCTATTTTTGATACCCCTAAGTGATAAGGGTTGTCCACCCCTAACATTTTATTTGAATTTTTTGGCAAAACAACTTTTGCCGGGTCAGCAAGTAATGAATAAGTATGTATTTAGAAAAAAAATTGATGTGTAGTTATCTGGTTTCCATACTACAAACTCGGCATAGTTTGGGATAGCCGTGTGTGAAAATGTCCCAGGATATTTATTTATTTACTAGCTGTCTCCCACGATTTCACCCGCGATCCCGAGGGATGTAAAATTTTTCCGGCAAAAAAAGAATCCTATGTTACTTCTAATATCTCCAAGAATATATGTACTAAGTTTCATGATGATCGATTAATTCGTTTTGGCGTGAAAGCGTGACAAACTTACATTCACATTTATAATATTAATATGGATATATATAAAACTTACTGAGATATATGAGAGGAACGACTTATTCATCATTTAGACAAATCCTTTCAGCCTAAAACTTACAAAGTACGTACTTCGTAGTTTAAAATAATTATTCAACAGCTCAGGTTATCTCGTCCGTGCAGAGTTCATCCACAAAGCAAAATAAACGTTGTCCCATCGCGTTTTTATTGTTGTGAAAATAAAGATCGTATTTTATATGTTTTCAATATTTTTCATTGAAGATTTTTGCATGGAAAAGATATATTGTGATACAGTTTTGTTGTAGTGGTGACAATTTGCTTCTAGCACATATTTTTTTATTCGAAACTTATGGAAATATATCATTATGTCTGCACGATCATAATCGTTAAATAATTAGATCTTTTCAGAACTTTTTATTCATGATAAATCTTATTATTTATTTATTGTTACTAATATTAAGTACTTGGTTAATGTTAATATAAAAAAATATATGTATATAAAATAATATATTAGCCAAAAAGTCAAATAAGATAAAATTTATATAAAAATTGTAAAAAAAAAAATTGTTACCTTGCTAAGTTACTTCTTCTCAGTTGAAAGCTGACTTCTGAACTGGTTTTGGCTTCAGTAATTTAAAATTTGACTTTTATAAGACCTCCGCGGGCTTAAACGGAATAAATGGTTTAGTTTTTTTTTCAAGAACTGAGCCCCACTTTATACCGAAAATGAAAGTCCCAACGTAACACGCAGTGAGCATTAAAGTAAAACACAATATATTTAAATATTACCTAAATCTCCAATATACGGAGTACTATTAAAAAACTATTCAGTAGCTTCGATCTTCATTAATTATTATTAAAGTTTACATTTAAACAAGAATATTATCACTTACGTTAAATTAAAATTACATTTATATTTAAGCAAACACAGTATGCACAACCTATTCTTTAAAAAAACAAAAAGGAAAAACATAAATTAAAGAATTGGATATTTTTTCCAGAATTTATTAAAAAGATGAGGTTATTTATATATCTAGTGCTTTACTAGAGCCATACATAAGTAGAAGGCTTAATGAAATGAATTTTGGTCTACTATAATATTTTGAACAACGACTCCACCCACGCGCTTCTCTCTGCCGTCACTAAGTAGATAAGATAGTTCTCAAGTCTATAACCCACAGTAATAAATTTGTTTTACCAACCTTTCTCAGTGACCTAATGTTTTTCCTATGAAATAAAATGAAATGAAAATATTTTTGTTCAAATAGGCCTTTACAAGCACTTATGAATAGTCTGACTCTAATACCGGTTCTGAAGGTTGTTATTAATACGCTTTTATTAGCTTCAGACGTATGTATGTTAGTATGTAACGGAATCTTTGAACATGATTTTGACCCCCTTGAAAACGTCGGATTAACTCGAAATTCGGCATACTTATTAAGGACCGATGACAATTCAATATTTTAAAATAAACATTTTGACCCGTTATCCTTACTAGGATAATCAGGATCAGCGATTTTTGTTTTCCTGAGACAAGGAAGGTCTGCGTCAAGACCAATAAAGGAATCTACCAGGCGCGCCGATCACCTATTGCTCGGATAAGTTACCGACTGTGCTTAAAATAAAATTTACGGAGAGGGAACCTGAGAACCGCCTATCTCATCTAAGAAAAGCACCAGGCACTCGATTTACTTATTTATCGGATGATTACAGGCTTAAAATAAATAATAGTTTAAAAAAACTAAAAAATACGCTTTTTACAGAAAATCCAACTAAAAAATAAAAAAAATGTTTTTCTAAATTTGAATTAAGAATAGTGTAAATAAGAAAAACATATTTTTTATTGTAAAAAAAGCCTTGGGTTGCTTTTTAAGATATTATCAAAATGATAATCCTTCTACTCATATCTGTCAATAAAAGCACGCGTCACGGGGCAGGAGCAGCTGCGGAAAATGCACAGATCCTCAAGCGTCGCAAATACTCATGTCTATCGGACGACTATGAATTTGCGGCTCTTGCGATGGAAACCATGGGCCCATGGTCATCTGACACAAAATGTGCCTTTGAGGATATAGGCAAGCGTTTGGTCTTAGCCTCTGGGGACTTGAGAGCCAGGGACTTTTTTGCCCAGAGACTAAGCTTAACCATCCAACGGGGCAACGCCGCTAGTATCATGGGTACCATGGAGCATTTAGAGGACCTTTTATTTTAGCAAAATTTTCGGTTTTGTTTTATTAGTGTACATAATATAGTAACTAATGTAATTTTAAGTGCTTTTGTATTTTTCTATGTATATATTTGTTTATGTTAGTAACTAAGTCCTTATTATTTGGCTATCTACTTGTGCTACATTCGGTAAAAAAAAATTCTTAATTAAAATTTAAAAAAAAAAAAATTTTTTAAGTTGGTTTTTCTGTAAAAAGCGTATAAAAAAAACAAAAAAAGTTTTTTTTAACTATTTTACTGAGAAGAGCCCGCAATAAACTCAGCAATTACTCGTTTTAAAAAAGAACTCAGATTCATTGCTAATATTTATTTAGTCTCACTAAAAATACCTATGTCTTATCGCAAAAGTGAAGAATTATTAAACAATAATAATATCACATCAAATTTTAAAAAAATACAAACACAGTAAAGGTGTCCAGCCCCCGCAAGCAGCACCTGTTCAAAGTATGACGCAATGTGGCGGCCATCACCCTCCTCGCCATATTGTAGGGAAGTGACCTGCCACACGGGTGGTTAAAATTATCTTTAAAATAATCTGTGTGCCGAAAATCCTTTGTTAATTATAGATAGGTTGGTTACTCGTAATTGAGTCACAAATATACAAACTTTCACATTAATAGTATTAGTGTATTTGGTGATTTGTTTATAACGGGCGGAGTTTGTTAACGAAATTGTAATACTGTGAATTATCATCATGAGTTCAAACAAAAATTCTATAAAAAAGAACCCAGACTGCTAGGTTAGGTCGTAGGTTCGTTTCCCACCCAAGACAACATGCATGCACATGTCTGTTTGTTCTGTATCTGGTTCTAAATATCTATATAAGTATGTTTTTAAAAAATAGAACTTCAGTTACCTGGTAGCCATAGTACAAGCAGTACACTCTGCTTAATTTGAGATCAGATAACCATGTGTGAAGACTGCCATGGGATATAATTCTAACTAAATTTAAAATAAAAAAATTATAAATAATTATAATAGCAACCCTTTTTAGTATTTTGAGTACAAAATACTAAAAACTAAATTATTTTAAAATAAAACTACAATTTTGCAGTTGTAAGCAACAGAAACTGGACACAGCTGTGGATACAAATCTAAAATTGGACGTGCTCCAGTATTTTAATTAATGTTACATGTACAGAATATTTAAAATGCATCCAATGAGATATGAGACGAGATCTGAATAATTTTAAAACTACTTGCATAGACAGAAATATATAAACCAAGAAGTCACGTTTTAAATTACTTGGATATCATTTAATTTGCTAGTCAGACTGACTGCCAACTCTGCAAGGTTCAATTCTAGAACTGCACGCTTCTATCAGTAACCAAGTCCCTTCTCGTATTACGAATATTAATGAATAAATATCCTGGGACATTTTTTACACAGCCATCTGATCCCAAACTAAGAAGAGCTTAAGATTACAAATGAAGTATTTATTCAAATAGGCCTTCACAGGAACTTATGAATGGTCAGACTCTAACACCGGTTCGGAAGGTTGCATTTATTAAGAAGAGCCAGCAATAAACTCAGCAATTAGTCTTATCAAAATAAGATTTTGTACATAAAGAGTCCTGCTGGAGCGAGCGCTATGGATTGTCGTCATTAAAATAGTCGTTTATGTTGTACAAAGGCTTTTGTACTAAAACCGTCTTAATTCTTTCCTAACATTTTTTAAAAGCAATTTTAATCGACATATTCAGGACGTACTCGTATATGTTATATGATGCGACGTGTAGAAGCGAAATATTTGTTGATTTCCTGTTGAGTTTCCTTGTTTGGGATTTGACAGAGAAGGAGATCCAGCGGAATTAGTTACTAGATAATTGTTTTTTGTATAATCTTACAATGGGTTTCCGCAAGGTCACGCTAATCAGTCAGACAATTTAAAGAACTTGTACAACGGAAACTAGATATCTAATATAATACATATTTAAGAGAATTTTAAAGAAACAAAACATTACAGAACTGAAAGAGAGAACGAGAGAGGAAAGAAGATCAACATTCAACATTGAAAATTATAATCCACAGAATGCGAAGGAACCACGGGGCAAAGGTTACTATCAAACGATGTTTGTTTACTTACAATTTCCGATTCACCAGCAGAAACAGTAAATGGACGTGAAATCAGCTCCAAACTCTTGTAACTACCGACCAATTAAAAGTTCTGAATGAAATGGATGTTGCCTTAGCCTTAAATAGAATTATTAACTAACAAAATTTGATAGATACTTTGGCCTTTGCCGATGGTTGCTCTCGTTTTTTAATGATGTTAGAATTTATGTTGAGTAGTCGTTTAAACAATGAGTTTATGATAACAGGATAATGTTTAGTTCATTAATTATACATATTTTCATAGCTTGATGTCCTATGGCATCTTCCTTTGTAGTGGTCCGATATTAGTACTGTTTTTGCTGTGTAGAAGAAAGCTGTTCGTGCAATATACAACATGGGTCCTAAGGACTCCCTTAGAGATAAATTTAAACCCGTAAATATTTTAACCGTGTAACACTATATATTAAGGAACCACAAACCTCAGTTCAAAACAACGAGCTGAGCACGCGCGGAAAGATGTTAATTTTTAAAAACACAATATAATTAATCTTAAAATAATTTATCGTAGTATCTTCAAAGACGGAACTACGGGTACTAAGAGTACGTAGAAAATGTAAAGAGAAACAAATAAAAAAATATTTAAACCGTGTCGTCATAGTTTTTATGTTCTGTATTTAATACTATTATTTTCATGATGACAATGCTTGGGTGTAGCGCTCGCTCCAGCAGGACACATCTTTATGTACAAAATCTTATTTTGAGAAGAGTATTGATAAGTTTATTGCCGGCTCTTCTCAGTAAAAACAACCGTCTGACCTTTCATAAGTGCCTGTTGATGTTGAAAGCAACGTGTTACAAAATACTCCGTAAAAATGTAATTAATTATAAAAGCCAACAACCCTAGTAAGCTGTCATGTCAGGGAACCAGATTATTTAACAGAAAGGCCTACGTATTTATTTTACCTATTATTTGTCTACTTTAATAGTTTTTTTATTTTTTTGGGGTATGTTAAACAGCGTTACTACGGTTCTTAAAAATTGTGAATGGACTCGTTATAAGGCCCCATTTAACCTCCTTTCGGCTTTACGGGTAGTTTTGTAACACTCTGTATAATAATACATCTTCGGCCTCATCTTCACTTACCATCAGGTGATCCCGTCTGATATAAAAAAAAAAAAAATTATATGCTCAAATCGTGAGGTAGTCTATTTTAAAATCGATATGACAAGTGGAAATATGGTAAAATCGAATTCCAAGATTTTATTAGTTACAAGTGAAGCTAATAAAATCGCATTAAAAAAACTATGTTTCTTATAAATATGAGCATCGATACAAATAATAGTGCGAGTCAAATAAACACGATCAAAATAAAAGGGATTTTGTCCGATTGCTACAAAGCAAAATTATGGATGTGTTGGAAAGACACGATAGAAGTGAAACTTTTGTATTACAGGCAAATTTTAATTATTCATCAATCACTTTTGAATAGCATAGATTGTGTTTTATCATCATCATCAGCCTATCTCCGTCCACTGCTGGACATAGGTCTCACCTATGGCGCACCGCTGAGCTCCATCTTCAGCTCTTTGCTTCCAACCGCTGCCAGTCAGCTTGCGTGTATCATCGCTTCATCTAGTTGGAGGGGTCCTACACTACGTTTACCGAGCCATGGTCTCCTCTCTAGAACACGTCTACCCCAACGGTTATCGGGTCTACGATAGATGTAATCAGCCCACTGTCAATTTAGCTTGCTAAACCTTTGAGCTGTCGATAACTTCGCTTTGTGTTTATCATTCATTTATTTTTCATCTCACAAAAAGGTTGCAAAGCCCTCTAGAGCCCCATAAGAAGTTACACTTCAAAAATAAATTATAAATTTAGAACTTCAAAAACCATTTCAACGTTGACTTCCTTACTTCCGTCCACACTGCAGTCACTTCACAAGATACTCATAAGTTACATAAACAGCGTTCAACTGTTTCTATTATAATAATTAGTAAACATTACACCACACGCTCGCAGGCAGGAGCTCAGGGAGGCTTCGCGTCGAACAAGTTTGTTTGTTCGCAACTCGTTAGGGAGGAGATCGGCATATATGAAGGTGTTATACAGGTATGAAGGTCGCCGAACTAAAATGTTGGATCGTTTTGTTGTGATGAGCCAGTTGGTTTGGTAGTTAGAGATCCTCACTCCCACGGCACAGGACTTGGCTTGACACTGTTGGTGGGTCAATTTTATTATTAAAAATGTAGTTTATGTTGTTTTACAATTATCTGGTTTTCATAGTACAAGTAACTCAAAATTTTGCGAAATGGAGTTACGACCATAGAGAGACTTAACAAAGTACGCTCTATCCGATGAATAGTAAAACATAGTCAATTTAATGATAATATAAGCATACCGATACTTCAGCCTCTTTAGCACCGGGACCCACCCTCCCCGCTCAGTGCGAAAGTGACCCAATCCTCTGATTGTGCTAAAAGTGATTTTTCGAGTTAAGCCCCTATCGTTCTGAGTGTGCGATATGTTATTTAGTGTGGCAGTCAGGGTCGCTAACTACTAAGCCATCTGTTCCCCTAGCACGAACGTCTATCGCAAGCGTAGCGTCATCGTATCGAGTGCGCCGAAAAGCTGGTTTGTATGTAAAGTTGCACACCGCGCACACAGTGAAGTTGCGCGATGTTCAAATTCCCATTGGATTGGGTTTTGGCGCACTCGATGCGATGGCGCTATTCTTACGATAGAAGTTCGTGCTTAGGCCTCAGGCCCGTCATTTTTATAGAACTTTGCAGAAAGTAAGAACATTTTTATTATTAACTAGCTGTCGGCCACGGTTTTACCCGCGTTCCCGTGGGATGTCGCATGTATTATACATAAAAACCTTTCTCTTCAGTCACACTGTCTATTAAAAAAACCGCATCAAAATCCGTTGCGTAATTTTAAAGATTTAAGCATACATAGGGATATAGGTACCGGTGTTAGAGTCTGACCATTCATAAGTGCCTGTGAAGGCCTATTTGAATAAATATTTCATTTCATTTCATAGGGACAGAGAAAGCGACTTTGTTTTATACTATGTAGTGATAGAATTTGATCCCGGAGAGACTTTAGATTTCTCAGGATCGCGAGGAAAGTGGTTTTCTTTTTTTTTAATAATGGTTTGTTAAACTGCAAGTCAGTGTGTCGAGCTGAGAATTAAGTAATTGAGCGATACGGAGCCATTGAGCCATTATTACTAATTGAGCTTTTACCTTTTTTTTTGTTCTATTTACTCATTTTTTTTTTCATTTTCATAAATAAATCACTCTCGGTTATCTGATTCCAAATTAAGGAGAGCTTGTAAATGGTAGCTAGACAACAAAAATAAAATTGCCATTACTTGAATATACTGAAGAAAATTGATTAATAATTTTTTTTTGGATGTAAATATCTTTTTATTATTTAGGTCGTGAATTAGATTCCCACTCAGGATAAACATTTGTGGGTATGAACATGTTTGTTTGTTCTGTGTCTGGATTTAAATATGTACTCGTATATAATATATATGTATGTAACAAAGAGGCAACGTAGCCAGCCTTCTGGGCTCTTTACCCATAGACAGCTCTAACAATTAAAATACAGTTTTTAATTTATAGATTATTTCTTTATTTATTAGTTAATTTTAAGTAGTTTAGTATGTACACTTTGTTTTATTATGTTAGTACCTATTAGATCTATTGTAATCTGGTTTACAATTAATGAAAATAATATTAAATGTATTCGAAATAAATCTATATAAAATATCAGATATCTGGTTTCCATAGTACAAGCTCTGCTTAGTTTGGGATCAGATGGCCGTGTGTAAAAGAATGTCCCGGGATATTTATTTACTTCTGCTTCGAGACTTCAAAAAGTGCAAGGTCCACTATTAGAATTAAGTAAACCAAACCACTGCAGATTTTTTTTTATAGTACGTATTTAAACAATATAGCATTATTAAATAGCTTTTAAAATTTTTTTGACAGGCCAGTTGGCTTGGTGGTTAACGCTCTGACTGCCAAACCGAAGGCCGCGGGTGCGATTCCCACCCAGGACAGACATTTGTGTGCATGAACATGTCTGTTTGTTCTGTGTCTGGGTGTAAATATCTATATAAGTATATATTTAGAAAAAAAAAGTAGTATATGTAGTATATCAGTTATCTGGTTTCCATAGTACAAGCTCTGCTTAGTTTGGGACCAGATGGCCGTGTGTAAAGAATGTCCCAGGATATTTATTATAAATAGTTCTCTAAGTGAATGCAAACTTTTTTTGTTATATGTACTAGTACTTATATGTACATACATAAACACACAATAATTTAAAACAAACAGAATCCATGGAATTCGATAATTGTCTGGCGTTGTTTCATAATACAGTGGAACATTTCCAAATAATTATTTCTTTGTAAAGAGTTTTCGTCTTGCAAATTTCGTAATTGGTTACATCTTACAGGAGCACAAAGGTGCATTGAAAGAGGCATTCTAATTTGAAGCGATAAGGAAACGAAAAATAAATAATAATTGTATAATTTCTATTATTTTAGTTTTCAAAACATTTACAAAAATTTAAATCCATTTATTCAGTTTGGGCCCTCGGAAGGCACTTATGAAGGTCAAATTTAAAGTTACTGAAGCTACTTTTAATTTGATTGTTATTTTTTATTATTACTTTAGTTTTGGTTATGTCTAAGTATAGTTTATGAAAATTGGGTATAACATCATCTTGGGAAACTGTAAGATGTTGTACTTATCAATGTAAAATAAATAAATAAATCTTGGTATTACAGGATGGTAGCCACTTCCTTATCCAAGAACATGGACGTTTGTATTGTATGAGAAAGGGTATAAATCCCTTTATAGTATAAAATAGAGTCATTATTTGTGCGTTTAGTTATGTAAAACTATACAATAGATCATATACCTTAATCTTCTCTTATGAATTTTAGACCTAATATTTTTTTTAAGTTAAATAGTTACTTTGTCTCAATATCGTAATTCCGGAATTAATAAAAAATAATGTTGAGACGGCCAAATTAGTTTATTTTGCATATTTTCATAGCCTCTTGTCCTATGGTATTTTGTTTTGGGGAGCAGCAGCGGATATAGAATCAATATTTATCATACAAAAAAGAGCAATTCGTGCAATTTACAGTATGGGTCCCCGTGAAACATTAAGAGATTTATTTAGGGAAATAAATATAATGACTTAGATGATTACCTTCATTATATATTTATGAAAATATAATGTTTATACGTAGAAACAGGAATGTTTGAGTCAAAATTAGATATTCATAGTATAAATACAAGACAAAGGTAGAAGTTAGTTATTCCATACTTTAGTTAGACTAACTGAAGTTAACAAGTCATTTCTTGGTAATTGTGTTCGATTTTATAATAAGATACCGCTTTCAATAACCAAAATGTCTGATCATAAATTTAAAAAATATATTAGGAAAGTTTTGAAAGAAACAGCGTATTACAAAGTAGTTCATTATATTGAAGAGAAAAATGTATGGAAATAGCTGCTCTCTGCACAGTGCACCTCTAAATCTCTTTTTTAAGTTGTAAGTACCTTATTATTGTTATTTTCTATTTTGTAGTCTTGTCATATATTTTTTGTTTTGTTTTTTAATGTTACCTATAATAAGTATTTTGTAATTGTTTAATATAAAATTATGTGAAATTGAAATTATAAAATAGCCAAAAAGTCAGAATAGATAAAAAATTATATGACAAATAAAAAAGAATGTAACCTTGCTGAGTTTCTTGCCGGTACTTCTCAGTTGAAGGCTGACTTCCGAACCGGTTGTAGCTTCAGTAACTTTAAATTTGACCTTCATAGGTGCCCTCCGAAGGCCTAAACTGAATAAATGGTTTTGAATTTTGAATCCTGGGAAAACATTACTTCCCTTGGGAATATGGGTGCAATCACGCAACAGCTACTGATAAACAGCGGCGGCCTTACCCATTGCAAGGCTCCGGGCGGCAGGTCTTTTGTCATTCGTGAAAAGTATGTGATGCGAAAGTAAGTCTGGTTATTTGGTTTAGGTATTTTTCATGTTTGACAAGAGATGCTAAAGTTATACAAATAAATAAAATTTGAAATCCATTTTTTTTTGCTTGGATTGCGTGAGGCCCCTGCAAGAGCGAGGCCCCGGGCGATTGCCCCGGTCGCCACCCCCATGGCTACCTCTGCTGATAAAATATGGCATTTGAGGTGGTAGTTCCAGTATCTTACCACAAAACTGATCAGACATGTTACAAAATTGGCATTTCCAAAATGGTTGAACATAAAGCACTCCAAAACTTATATATCGCTTTAACACTGTATTGAAATTTCGTCTCGAGGAAAAAAATAAGCAATTATTTAGAAAGCTTAGTCGTACCTACTCGAGATCTCACTCAGATAAACAAACAAAGAAATGAAAGGCAAACTGCTGGCTTACAGACGAAGCTACGTATTTTAATCGATTTCCTTTTTACCCGACTGTGGGTCCAAAGGGGAGATTACGAATTTAACACTTTATCCACTAATAAGACTGGGGCTTACTTCAATCTATTCTCAAAAAAAATGGCCTGTAAGAATTGGAATCGTGGACTGAGGGTTCCGATAATAGTGAAGCTGAGTTTATTTTGTCTTTAATATGATTTTAGAAGTTTCATTACCTATTGAATTATTGTTTGAAATTTAATTTAATATTTTCTGAATTATAAAACAAACTGAGATCAGAAATGTTATACAGTTTTGGCTACTAGTACTAAAATATGTCACAGAAAATTATAAGGTTCTTGATTTAAATGGTTTTAGAAGATCCAGTATCTACCACTTGACGCAGAAACTCCACTTTAACTTTGAGACCCCCTTTCAAAAATACTTTTATTCAAATATACCTCCTCTAGCACTTATGAATAGTCAGACTCTAATACCGGTTCGGTAGATATTTTTTTCTGTAAAGAGCCGGCAATAAACCTGTATGATATTCAGACCTTGGGTTATATTTCACAATTTTACCACAGAACTCTAAAGAGCTAGAGATAAACCATTTCGAGTGGTAAAGGCAAATAGTTGAGTAAAACCTGGTATAGCCCTTGAAATTGCAAAATATCTTTGTACACAGCTTAGTGGGCACTCACTTTGATCTCTAGAACGCTTAAGTTGGACTTGTCTTTGTTTATTTATCACTAATTTCTGGAAGCCTATACAGACATTTTCTTTAATCACAATCAACGACAAATAAAATGGCAGAGGCGTTGCTCGTTGATAAATACTTGGCTATCATAAAATATTAAGAACTAGCTGTCCCCCCCAGTTTTACCCGCTTTCCCGAGAGATATCACATTTTCCCGGGTTAAAAAGAAGCCTGTATGTTATTCCAGGATATCCTCTATCTATGTGCATCATCCATATCCGTTAAGTAGTTTTTGCGTGTAAGAGTAACAAACATAGAAATCTTTCCTCTTTATTATATTAGTATAGATGGGTATTTTTTTTTATATACCACTTGGATCGACAAACAAGATGACGATTCACCTGATGGTAAGTGGTCACCGCCACCGATGAACATTTGCAATACCAGGGGCATCGCCAATGCGTTGTCAACCCCTAAGACGTGAAGTTGTTAAGTCTCATGTGCCTGTAATTTCACCTTACCTTTCTAACCGAAACACAGTAATACAAGTGCACTACTGCTTCATGGCGGAAATGGGTAAGGTGGTAGTACTTCCCCAGACCGAACTACTAAAAGCTCTAATACTCAACCGTACCGCGGTTTCACCCGGGATAATAACATAGCCTATATCCCTCTGGATTGGTAACTCTCTATCAGTGAAATATTTGTTTTTACTTGATGTAGTCGTTTTGAAATTAACCTTCAGATTCACAATAACTCACAAAATTTTACTCGACCACCAACACAATTTATATTCAATAATAATAATAATTTATTGCCAGAAAAAACATAACATAACAATATGCCTTCTTTCATGGGTACACACATGAGAAAAATACAATATAAATGACAAGAGAGACTACTTCCTAATAAAGAGTAGAACCCTGTAGCTTAGGATAAGCAGTGCTCTTCCCAAAAACAAAATGACACTAAAACAGCCATTTGTAATTTTATGTAAAGGCATCCTTGAATATTAAAAGCGCATTAAAGTGGATTCCATACAGGAACCAAAAACAATATTATGCATGCAACATACCTAACAAAACTAAAAAAAAAAAACCTACTTTAGGTATTTTAAAAGATCCTCTGTCTCATCATAACTTTTTAATTGAAGCCAGTCAGATACAGTTTCCTTGCACAACGTTTTATTTTGTGAGTATTTACTCATTACTTATACATTATACATTACATATTATAATGGGTACATTATGTCATGTCTTATTTGTTTCTGTTACTTTATTGTACATTTCAAGTAAACCCATTTTTCTTCTGTCTCTTTCTTTCGTATTGCTTTTTTTATTACTACAATGTAATATCATAACGTTCATAAAAATGCATGCTTTTAATTACGTATGTTTACTGTAATTTTGTTCAATTATGGACCAATTTTAATTATTGCAAATCAAAAGGTAAATTGTACCTTTAAATGCTTTCAATTTTTGATTTTATAATTGTATAAAAACAATAACGAAATAAAGAGTGAGGTTTTTTTTTGAAAATTGATAACACTGAGTCTCTTCTAACAAAATATAAATTAAAAATAATTTACAAATACAAGAGAAAATTCTACTTATCTATTTGTCATTGTCTATTTATATACACATTTGTACTTCTGATTAGCTAATGTCACCATGGCAACGAATTAAATATCCTTGTATCATAATCATGAGAGGTCATGTGAATTTGAGATAATTTTGGCCGAAAACTTTGACGATATCTTTTCTTATTTCTTTTGTAATCTCTATAAATGTCAGATAGATTTTCACCCCAACCTAAAAGGAAAGTACAGGTTTCCAGCCGCGTACTCTCCCCGCATACTAAGTGAGTGAGCCGTTTCAACAAATAGGGTTTTGACGATAAACAAACGCTTTTTTTTCAAAGACCCAATAGAGCTTATATAATTTCGTTATTCGGCATTTTATTTGAACCGGTATTTGTGAATACCAAAATCAAGAAGGTTAAATCTTCTGTGTAAATAAAAATGGAATGCTGTTCGTTTGTAAGTGTATCACTTGAGAAGGGCTAGAGAGAATTTGGCATTCTTTTTAATATTCGAAATTCTAAATAAGGTAAGTTTGTTTTTTTTTTATATTATGGTAGGCCTACGAGCAGACGTATCGCCTGATAGTAAGCGACTACCACCGCCCATGGACACCCGCAACACCAGAGGAGCCACAAGTACGTTGCCGGCCTTTTAAAAAGGAGTACGCTCTTTTCTTGAAGGTTTGGAGGTCATATCGGGCCGGAAATACCGCAGGCGAAAGCTCATTCCACAGTTTTGTTGTGCGAGGCAGATAAGTCCCAGAGAGCATAGTTCTGCACTGTCAAGCATCTAAATGATGGGGATGGAAATGCTGTCTTGTTGGACGGTGGCGAAAAGAAGCAGCCGGTATCAGTCCGAACAATTTTCTTTTTCTATGGATTCTTGTATCGTATTAGAAAAAGAATAACAATTTAATAATAGATAAAATACAGCAATGAAATCAAACAAACTAAAAATTTTAACAAATCATCAGAAAATCCCAAGAATATCCACTGCTGCACATAGGCCTCGCACATTGATATCCACTGCCATGGTTCTAAACTGCTTGCTGAAATTAAGTGACTGTAAAGGCTTCTTTGTGTTCAAAATCTTGAAAACAGTGTGAGAAAAGCCGTGTGCAAAAGCTAGTTATATAATATTACTAGTATAATTATTTGACAGTGCAGTGTTTTTGCGTGGATGCCAAGCCAAGGCAAGATATTTCATACGGATCAAATTTACGATTGTCTTTTCTGTTTCTTTCTTAAAATTCAGTTTAGCATTGAACTGCCTTTTAAACTATAAATACAATATAAAATTCTTAAATGGTTCTTATTAATTAAGATTCTTAAAATTGTAGTTTAAGAAAAGAAATTCAAAAGAAAATTTTTGATAGGCTGTACCATAAACTAGCTGGGATTTGGTAACTTTGTAGTACTTTGTCAAAACATGTGAAAATCCTATTACAGATTCTTCTTTGAGAAAATAATGTAGCAAGAATTTTAGCGTATAGTTCACAACAATTAAAATCATTGAGCTTTGCAGACAGTTAAAAATAACCTGAATCTATTTTCAGTTTAACACAAGATTAGATTTGTTATTTATCATTTTATAAAAGTCAAGTCTCCCTGGCAATACTTGCGTGATTTGGAAAATAATAAAATACTTTACTAAAGAAAAAAATAAGTGTGTTTATCTACGCACGTAAGAAGTTATTGGTACTCGAGATGCTTGGTGAGAAAAACTGCACTAAAAGCATTTGTCTTTAAAATTCAGTCGTGAAATTGTTTTTGTAGTGTCCAAACTCTTGACACCTGTCTGTAGCAACATTCTTTTTTTTTTACTTTGTGTGATTATTATTAATAATAATATCATTACTCACTCATTGACAGTTGCGATTTATTGCGATGTTCTGGAGATACCGTTATCAGCTAATTTCAGGGTGTCGGTTTTTTGTGACGGTGTGCGCGCGCATCGTAAAAATGACATCATCATCAACTCATCACATTTCCCTAACGCACCAAAAGAAGTATGACTTTAAAAATGGTGAATAGCATTTAATAGGTATCACCAATTTACAAGAATAGCTTATTGGACAGTCACCATTGTCTTTGCCGTAAACATCCCACTCGAAAAGCTTTGCTAACAGATAAAGCAAAAAAGGAATTTAATATAAAGTCAAGTTACATAGCAGTTTAAATATAGCTAAAATACATATATTACGAATTACACAGGATTACAGAATTATAGATACCATAAAAAGATTTTCACGAACTCAAGCATATTATGGAGGAGCCTACTCCATTTAAAAGAGAAGATATTCCGCCAGGCTAGGTGATCATGCCTGGGGACCGCGGTCCAACTGTTGATGTTGGATCCTTGTATATATGTCAAATCCTGAGAGAATCTTGTTAGTGCGATGTAGGATTCTCGTGTGTTTCTACTCGTTCATAGATGTCGCCACATCACTGTGGTGCGGGCGGTGAAGGATTGTAGGCGTGTTCATAGATGTCGCCACAAAATAAAATAACAATTTAAATAAACCCACAATGAAAATAAAAACCAAATCAAACTCAAACAACAAACATAACTAAAATCAATGTAAATACTTAGAATATATTCGAAATGAACACAATTTCGATCAAATAGCCTATACGAAACAGTAAACGGTAAATTTGATATCAAGCAATCGGATTGGATTTTGGTAACCACGGCCTAGCATTAGATGGAGCAATAATTGTGGTTTTTGAATTAGGGTACAGCCGTTTGAATCCATTTTTGGTAATACTTTCGAAGTGGTACGTCGTTTTAGTCCAGTAAGCCTTGAATAAGGGCTTATACTCTTCGTTTTATCGTCAAACATCCCTTTGTCACCTTATTGGTAGAAATTTTAATTATTTTGCCGTATTTAATTTAGTCTTATCTCATTTTTCTTTATTTGGGACAGCAACAGTCTTAAGGTCTTAAACTATAAAAATTTACATGGTTTGAACTTATAACTATGAGACCAATTACAGCTTTTTATTTATTTATTTATTAAGTTTACATACACCAACAGTACACATATTAAAAATATACACAGTCTTATTTTCAGTGATTATGACAAAACATATCATAATGTACAGATATGTGCACCTATTATAGGCGTACACAACATTTACAACAAAAAGAGCAAAACAGCTATCCACGTATCTCATCCAATACCTTACATAACACTAGTTTGAATCAAACAACAAATATATGAATGAGTATTATACAAAAAGAAAGAAGAAAATACAGTAATAACAACAATATGCTATATATTTGGAATCTAATCATATGGAATAGTAGTAAGATACCCTGAATATCGTTTTTTTAGCTTTTAGCTAAATAACATCAAACATTACAAGTCATGATCCTAATACAATAGTGTTGTACATACAAATAAACTAAAGAAATTAAAACACTTGTGCAATAACACAATCAACAATAAAAATACATATTGCAAAAATGAACATAACATAACATATCCTCACGCCTGTTCTCCCCCAAGAGGTAGGTAGTTTCACCGAAGACATATTTAAGGCTCAAACGTGACATGTGACCTCCGGTCTCTAGTCGAGCGTTAACATCTTATAACTCCCATCATAGTAACGCAAGTTGTGGGTTGGGTAAGATTTGGATTGGATTTATTATGTTTCAATTAGAAAGGTGTGTGACTCGTGAAATGATATTTGCATGCCATTATGGCAAAGCATTAAGGACTTTGACTAACATCTATCTACGTATATTGCCATGTTTCTGGCAAATATATAAATCTTATCATATCTGATAGGTACATGAGTTTTAACAACTTCATGTCTTAGAGTTAATAATAATAATAATTAATTTAATTTGCACTAAACACAATAGAGTTACAAACATAATTAGAGGTACATACAAATAACATTGATATCACTATTTAGTACAAACTACTACCTAAACTAGGACAAGTCTGTATTCTAGGCAGCAGCCTCCAGCTGAAGTGGTTACTAATGTTGCATTACAAACTATTGAGTGAGTTGACGACGCTATGATGATGCTCCTGGTAATGGCGCATCAGTCGTCGAAATATAGTTATAATCTAGTCCTAATATATTTAACGTTATGCAAAACGGCAATAAAACTAATAAATACATAAAAACGTTAAAATTCAATTTAGAATTGACTTTAGTATACCCAGACCATTATTTGTTCTTAATTCTATCGCACAAACTCCGCTTACTTCGAGAACAGGTAGTTATTACCGTTTTACGCCTGTTTTATAGTTAGATAGGTAACTGAGGTTTTTACGTCAAGTAGTCAAAAAAACCAGAAGACGCGTAGACGGTCAACCTGCTGATGATTGGCCGCCGCCTATGAACATTTGAAAGATCAGGAATTGCCAATGCTTCGTCGACCCTGAGAGTTGAACTTGTTAAGTCTCATGTGCTTGCAATTTCATCAGCTCATACTTTCTAACCTAAACAATATTACAAGTGCACTACTGCGTCACAGCAGAGATGGTAGTACTTCCCTAGACAAACTACACTAAGAGCACTACTCCTAGTTTGCATAGCTCTTTAAATGCGATCTGAACATGTAAGTAATATTTTAATTTAAACACGATTTAAACAAACATGCAGTTATGCGGAGAGGATCAGTAAATTGTAAAATACCTCACTGGCCACCCGTACGAAGGGCTCGCACGGAAATATTTAAATTTGAAACCCAGCAAAGCTTGAATACGAAAGCATTTTGTGTATAATGAACTCTGTGGAAATATTTACAAACAGCAGTATTTTGTTTCATGACAGTGTCACAATTTGGAGGTCAGGGGATAGTACAGGTTGCTGAGATATACCTAAGATGATTTTGGCTGTAGAAAAAAGTATTTCCTGGGATAATCGACACAGCCACCTGATCCCAAATAAAAAAAAATCACACTAAGAATTTCAACAGTTTGCCTATTACGGTTCATGACTTACAGCCCGCTGACAGATGGACGAACGGACACCTGAGCTTTACTAATAGGATCCCGTTGGTACCCTTTGGATACAGAACCCTAAAAAAGAAAACTTGCCGAGTTTCTCACTGGTTCTTCTCAGTTGAGAGTTTGGTTACCCTCATAGATGCTCCATAACAGGTGGGTGGTACAAATACCCAAAACTACAAGTAATAAAATATAAGTAATAATAACAAGCATCGACCATTACAAAAAACAAACACATAAACCATTGTTCCAAAAACAGCTACAGAATGGCTACGAGCTACGAGAAATCCGTAGCACCTCTACGAGTCCTTATGCAAATAGAAAACCCTCGCAAATCTTCATTGCGATTCGAATCGTTCAGAATATTTATTTGGGTTAGGGGTACTACGTTTGACCCCATAAATGCCCTCTCACACCTCTGACGTAGATAGTTTATATACCTAGGATATAAGATTTAAAATCATTTGAACAATAGTGTAAGTTATTGGCTCGGGCATAAAAGCCTTGTATAAATCCACAAAATGGACAGACAGCATACTATATACTGCGTCGACATCAAATTATTGAGATTAGGGCAGGCAGCGGAGCAAAAACCATATAAGGGCAAAATAAATAAATATAGGTACATACATGGCGAATACAGTGAAGTACACGTATTTGACGGGCCAGTTGGCTTGGTGGTTAGAGACCCTGACTGCCAAGCCGCAGGTTGTGGGTTCGATTCCCACACAGGACAAAGATTTGTTCTGTGTCTGGGTCTAAATATCTATAGAAGTATGTATTTGAAATTAGTACGCCTCCGACACCCTCGACATAGTTGGGGTGGCCCTCTAAAAAAATACTTTTTTCTAAAATTGTTGGGAACTCAAATAAAAAAAATTAGCAGTGATTTTGTTTACTTAATCCTAATAATGGCCCTTGCTCTTTTTGAAGTCTAGCAGCAGAAGTAAATAAATATCCTGGGACATTCTTTACACACGATCATCTGGTCCCAAACTAAGCAGAGCTTGTACTATGGAAACCAGATAACTGATATACGTAAACTGCATGGTTTTTCTACATACATACCTAAATAAACACAACACAAATTTACATCCAGACACACAACAATCAGATTTGTTCATGCACACAAATGTTTGTCCTGGGTGGGAACCAAACCCGCGACCTACGGCTTGGCAGTCACAGTCACTAACCACCAAGCCAACTGGCCTGTCCAAGTGACCAGTTTATGCGTATATAAGTAAGGGCACCAATTTGTAGCTGAAAGTAGGTCACCTAGGGCACCTTTGTCATTTTATATCATTTCATGGAACTGCACTATTTCTGAGGACGGTTTGTTTCATTTCCCATCATTACTGCTAGTTAGTCGTATGTAGTAGTTCGTAAGTAAGTAGTTCGTTGTATTCTTAGAAACCGGTTATTATAAAATATATCTTGTGTACAGGGTGTGTAAGGTGAAATTGTGTTGCATTGAATTATTAATGGTCGATACGGATTTACTTTGCATCTCTTCTTTACACAGCAGAAGTAAATGAAATAAATGTAACTACTTTTATACCCTATATTTATATTATTATAGTCCCTCGCAGTTTCACCTGCAATTATCGATATCATTTGCGCGATGCCAAACCAATTCTCATCATATTATTCAAATCGTGCTTGAGATTTTTATATATCAAGAAATTTGTCCTTTTGGACATACATACAGATTAAAAGACGGAGAACAATTTAAAAATAGTAGAAATGGCGTCTGGGAGTCATAAAACGAATATCACAAAATTGGGCAAAAAAAAAATCCCACAGATTTATATAGCTCTAGCTGTACGCTTCGCTGTGGCACATTGTGATTGAATGGTTGAGAAATGAGAAATAAAACAAAGACGGTCGCGGATATATGACTGATGCAAAAAATAGATAAAAATAATCCTTGATGCAGATTATATATCGTGCTAAAATTTCAGCTCGATCTGTGCAGAACTTTTTGAGTTTTTGAAGCGTACACAAACCAACATAACATTTTTATATATATAGACTAGCTATCCTCCGCGGTTTCGCTTGCGTTTTTCGATTCATATATAACCTATATCCATCTTCAAAATATCCGCGTCGAATTTTCGCAGTCCCATCCCGATATGTTCAGTAGTTTTGAGGTGATCGTGCGTCAAAGGAACCCTATTTTGCTTTTATGTACATAGAAGTAAGAGATATGAAAAGATACGGCTCAAAAGCAAATAAAACCTTTTTAATGTCTACAAATAGTCTGTATTATTTTAAGCTAGTTGTCATGGTAACTTTGATACACCCTATACAAGTAATAGGTGCCTTGAATAGTAATGTCAAGTGTGTCACGGAAAATACGGCTTCATATTCATAGCAAAAAGTTGTGTTTGAGTTGAGTTTGAAATTTTTTTCTATTTTTTTTAGTTATGTTGAAATATCATTTATTTACAAGGTTTATTTTAACTTGGAACGTAGGTAAGTCTTTAAAAATTAGCTGGCATCCAAATATAGTACTTTGAAAATGTTAAAAATATATTTTTTATTTAAATTGAAATAATAAAATGTCCATAATGTCAGATTAGATAGAATTGATTTAAAAAAAAAATATAAACTTGCTGAGTTTCTTGCCGGTTCCTCTCAACTGAGTTCTGAACCGGTGGTAGCTTCAGTAACTGTAATTTGATCGTCATTAGTACTCTCCGCGGGCCTAAACTGAATAAATGGTTTTGAATTTAGAATTTCTGAATGATCTAAATTCGGTGATAATACAATCTTATGGTACCATCGAGCTGATGGTCTGATGATGAAGTCGGAAGGTGATCATAAGACCTCTATAACCTACACATGATAAACACAACGTATTTGGGATGGTTTATCTGTCTAAGAACTATATTTTCTTTTTAACCTACTTCAAAAAAGGAGGAGGTTATCAATTCGTCTGTTTTTTTTTATGTTTGTTACCTCATAACTTTCGACTGGGCGAAGCGATTTTGATGATTCTTTTTTTTATTTGAAAGCTGGTGCTTCCCGATTGTACGTCCTATTTCAATTTGGTCCAGTTATGACAATGGCATCCATGAGAAAACTATATAAGTCTAAAATTAGCATTTAGTATGTGTGCGACAAATTAACGAGTAACTCAATATCACGCTAACCGATTTCGATTTATTTATTCATTTATGAAAGGGTGGACTTCACAGATGGTCCCATGATCATAACAACAAGAAAATTGAGGAAAATCCTTAAAATGTGTAGGCATACATAATACACCTTAAGTAATCACGTTTAGTAGGTCTACTCATATTCAGAAAAAAATGTGAGTGTACTTCAGTAAAAATTTAAAAATAAACAAACATTTTAACACAATAAAAATCGACTTCACAAAAAGAAACTATTCCAAAACAAACTAATACGCACTAAAAAGAAAAAAATAATGTTACAATTATTGTTATTTTTGGAGGCGGTGTCAGACACTAAAATATACCTAGCAATAATAATACGAGAATACTTTAATAATTAAACACATTTAACAGCTCCCCTCCCGCCGCGGCCCCGCTCTCGCCTCTCGCCTGGTGAAGTCGCGCGTGCGACACAAGCACATCTCACCTATAACTATGTATGTAGTTATAAGCCTACGTTGGCTGACACCGACTCCAAAAATAACAATAATTGTAACTACATTATTTTTTCTTTTTAATGCGTATTAGCTTGTTTTGGAATAGTTTCTTTTTGTGAATTCGGTTTTTACATTTTAGTTCAGTTTTTTTAAGGATAATTATATTCGTATCGCGTAAGTAGCATCGCTTTTGTAACAATGCAATAAAATTTTGGGTATTATTTTTTATACTACTTGGGCCGACAAACAAGCAGACGCACCTGATGGTAAGTGGTCACCGCCGCCTATGGACATTTGCAACACTAGGGGTATCGCCAAAGCGTAGTCGACCCTGAGACGTGAAGTTGTTAAGTCTCATGTGCTTGTAATTTCACCGGTTCCCTTACCTTTCTAACCTAAACACAGTAATACAAGTGCACTACTGCTTCACGGCAGAAATGGGTAGTACTTCCCCGGTCGAACTCTGCACTAAGAGCTCTCCTACTCTGATAAAGTTGATATTAACCTATTCCTATTTGTCGTATTAATTTGAAAGTAAGTGGGATATTGATGACGATACTTTTATACCGTCGAGCTTATTTGGTGCCGCCATAGAGCCAGGAGGTGGACAGTGGAGCGCTACAGTGGCTACCAATAAACCCCTGAACTTTAGGCTCATTTGTTTTGTTTTGACAGGTCCTATAACGTTTACAATAGCTATATAAGATTTGGTGACCAGGGTCTATAGAATTTATTAAATTTTGAACTATATTTGAAATGTGACGTGACAAAAATACTAAAACTCTACTTTAAAGTGGAGCAAATAAACACGAAATCAAAGATCAATCACACCGAGAACATCACAGCATTTTCTATCTTTATCCCCGAGTGCTGTTCCAACTTTGCAATTCGAACTGACATCAGTTTCACTAACCTAACACAAACTTCATCGGCTAGCCAGCGCGACGACCATTCAGAGAGCGCACCTCTCTCGTGATTGCGTAGTTAGCGAAAGAGACAGAGCATAGAAGCCCCGACGAAACATATCGAGCTCGTCCCATTTACCTTGCAGAATCACCCCAGTTCAAAGTAAATTAAATTTCGTGTGGTTTCTAAAACAATGTATCTACCAACAGTGCGGTTGGAAGTTTGAGTCAATTTTGTGGGCTTTATGGAGAGCCTTGCAACTATTAGTGTTTTAAATTGTTTGTGGCTGGAGTTTGCCAATGACTTTGGGTAAGTTTTTCAAGTGGAATGGACAATGATAAAGGGGAAAGTTCAATTTGCGACTGGCGAACGATTCTGTGCAATAATAATAAGCAAAATGTATGCATTCATTATCTGCCTGACTATCCAAAACTATTGTGTTTTATAAGTTTTCATTAAACTTGTAATATTTATTTATTATTATTATTTATGATTAATTTATTTAAATTAATGTCTTACAAGTCAAATGATTCTGATATCTTTTTCGCACGTTTTAAACTTAGTGACAATATCCTGAACCCTACATGTTAGTCGTAGTTTGATAGAACTATCTCATATTTATAAAGGTATTTAACGAATGGTTCCGCCGAGCAGAAAACGAGATGTCAGTTTGATGTCTGAGTGTTTTATGGAAGCCACGAAACAAATAAAAACTTGTTCTTAAAAACGTTGTTTACCTGATAAATACATAATTATTCCGTTTTAATTACTTTATTCGTTATAAGGTACTACCGCCATTAACGTTATTGTAAAGAAGCTCACAGAACACATTTTGCCTGTGACCTAAATTTCATTAAAATCTAATCAGCCGATTTTGTGTATTTTCTTTAAGACAGAATATTATACAATATCCTATTTTCAAGTCCATAGTAGTCATCATTCTATCTTTCTCTTCTAGAGATAGGCGAAATGATCATAAAATGCCTGGAAAATATCCCCTTCGGGCCTCGACAATGCTTTGCTTTTTTCAGCCAACGCTGAAATACAGTAACTCATTGGATTTTGATCCTTACCGCGACGTATATAAAGGCTACAAGGGTTTTCATAAGCTGATAGATACAATGGGCAAAGTAAGATATAATCTGAAATCAATACTTTCTTAATAATAAATGTACTTTTTATAGGAATAGTGGTGTCAAATTTATTAATTGAAATATGGTATCGAAGCTTTAGCTGGATATTATTTTACAGCAAATGTAGGTCGTTGACTTACTAACTAATTAATAATTATACATTATAGATATTCGAGTTTCATTTAATTGACAAACAGCTAAAATTAGATATCAACGTTTGATACGTAATTTTAATAGAAAAAAGTACGTCATGGCGAAAATAAATATAATGATTCGTTTTTTAGGGCGCCGTGCCATTCTATTTAGTAAAATTAATAAGATGAAACGCATATTTGTCGTTAACTCTGTTTGTTTGTTACCTTTTCGTGACTAAACGGTTGATCCAGAAATAGAATATTTTTGTACCACATGAGCTGACAAGCAGACGGTCCACCTGATGGTAAGTGGTCACCGCCGCCTATGGACATTTGCAACCCTAGGAGCATCGCTAATGCGTTATCTACTATATATAAATGTTATGTTGGTTTGTGTACACTTCTAAAACTCAAAAAGTTCTGCAATGATCGAGCTGACATTTTAGCATGATATACTGGTATATCCCGCATCAAGGATTGTTTTTATCTATTTTTTGCATCAGTCACATATCCGCAACCATCTTTGTTTTGTTTCTCATTTCTCAACCATTCAATCACAATGTGCCACCGCGAAGCGTGGCGGGGTACAGCTAGTAATATATATATATATATATATATTTATAATAAATCTATAAGGAATTTTTGAAGCTTATTTTTAATTTTATTAAACAGAGTGATACGTACGAAAATACAGCTCCCACTTGCCCAGTTTTATAATTATTTTGTTAGACATATAATTATGAAATTCGATACTGAAATTACTGAATCGACATAATCATTTAATTAACGTATGTAGCAATAAGGATGCTTGAAGTGGTTTCGGAGATCATAGTCAGATGTCGAATCGCATTATTACTTCATACCTTTAGGCATAGATTGTAGTAGCAGCTCTCTTATTCAGCTACTACAAACTGCGTCGACTCACAGAGCAACGATTACTGCGAGCGTGTACCTCTCACTTGATTGCGTAGTTACCGAAAGAGACAGAGCATGGAGGCCGCAACGAAACATCCTCGAGCTAGCGTCATTTCACCCTATAGAATAACTCCCTAAATCTAATACGTTATATTAATTTAACAAATGAATATCTATACAATATCTATTTTGTATCTATCTGAAATGAATACTACCTTACACCTTCAGTGTGTCAGAGGTGGCTAGGAAGTATATCGAGATGAACAGATGATTGGATTTCTCTCAAACAAAAACTACTGTATGGGTTTGAATGAAACTTGGCTTGACCTTTTTCCCGGAAATTGTACCCCTTACATCCCTCGGGAACGCGAGTGAATCCACGAGGGACGGCAAATAATTAATAATAATTTTAATACGGATTAGATTAAAATAAACTGGATGGAAGCTTTTTCGAAGCCTTTTTCATTTTTAATTTAAGACCAATTATCATCATCAGCCTGTCCCCGTCTACTGCTGGACATAGGACTCACCTATGGCACGCCACTGAGCTCGATCTTCAGCTCTTTGTTTCCAACCACTGCCAGCCGGCTTGCGTATCATCGCTACATCTAGCTGGAGGGCGCCCTACACTACGTTTACGGAGCCGTGGTCTCCGCTCTAGAACACGTCTATCCCAACGGTTATTAATTCTACAGCAGATGTGACCAGCCCACTACCATTTCAGCTTGCTAATCCTTAAGACCAATATTAAAAATAAATTAATACTGTTAGTTCGGCTAGAACGACAGAATTAAAAATTAAATAAAATTGTTAAACGTAAATAAATAAAAGATTCTTAGGTAAGGTAAAATTGGAAATCATGCCCGGAAAATTAAAAATTCGGGTCGGTTCAATGTGCTTTTATGGCAAGCTGACCATCAAGACAATCGATTGAGTAAGCTAAACACGACTCAATGTTTATATTGTGAAGGTATATTTTTGAAAAACCAAAGTATACCTTTTTATTTTATTCGAGATTTTCATTAGGTCCCTTCAGTATTGTTTCTATTTATGGTACAGTAACCTTACAAGTACTGCTTGTGTGCTACAAATAAACCCAATTAGCTTATAACCTTTGAATAAAACTCACTCTTCCCACGTAAAATCGACTTTAGTAAAGTTAATAATTTTGTCACTGTAATACCTATTTATTTCTGGGTACAAAATAAACTATACACGTGAACTAGCTGTGTGTTGTACTATAAATAGCTCTTAACGAGCAAGAAGTTACTGTAAAAAAGTATGTACTCATAAGTACAAAATAAAGATTTAGGTTCTAATATAGTTGTCATTTTGAAGTCGAAAAATCATCGCGTTTGAATTATAAATAAACTTTGAAACTTTTCAAGCAACCCTCTTGTTTCAAAAGCTTATATACGAGTATGTCGTCTAGATAGATGATATATATTGATTGACACTTATGTATTAAAATAAAAAGTTGGAAAGTGAGAAGACCTTAACTAGGAATATCAAAAAGGAGAACGTTTAGAAAAATGGTAAATGAATAAATATGATATTCAATTAAACCCTAAAATATCATGAAAGGCTCTTCAAGATTTTGACAGGCCAGTTGGCTTGGTGGTTAGCGACTCTGACTGCCAAAACAAAGGTCGCGGTTTCGATTCCCACCCAGGACAAACATTTATGTGCATGAACATATCTGTTTGTTCTGTGTCTAGGTATAAATATAATATATATAATAAGTGTGAAAAAACCTTACGTAGTATATCAGTTATCTGGCTTCCATAGTACAAGCTCTGCTTAGTTTGGGACCAGATGGCCGTGTGTAAAGAATGTCCCAGAATATTTATTATTATTATTATTTTGGAGATTCTGTTTCTTAGCTCATTGGCTAGTTTAAGCTAGGCTACAACGTAGCGTGTGAGTGTGGGAATTGTGTGATATTAAATTTTCATCGATTTGCATGAACTTTCTTACTATTCTGCAGGTATTCAAAATTGCGGCGTTTTGGAGTGATATAAAATGAATCTTTGAGTCTGAGAGTCTATTAATTTAAGGATATGGTGGAGGTGGTTGGGTATAACACGCGTGGTGGAAACTACTATGGGTACTCCGTACACCTTTTCTTGCCTCCAGGTTCTCGTCACCTCTTTTTTTAATTCTGCATATTTACTAATTGTCTCTCTATTATTATTTTATCTAATAACTTTAAACAAACAATTCTTGTTGCAGGTATTTGTATTGTATACATATATAATTAGGATCTCGGAAACGGCGCCAACGATTTTCATGAAATTTTGTATGCATGGGTTTTTAGCTAGGAATCATTTTCAGAAAATGTCCTTTTATCCGTGTTTTTAATGATCGATAATTGACTTATACATAACCTGAAAAAAATTACTTCCTGACATTAACTGTTTTAACGACACAACAACATTAAAGCTACTCCAGTAGATGGCGTTGTTAAGCAACACGTAGCCAATTACCAACTTTACATAATTACTTATTATATAAAACATATAGAAACTACAAGTGAATTAGCTATTATTATTTAAATAACAGTACCTTTATAAGAAAAGGGGAACGAGGAGCTACTCAAGAACTCGTTTACTCAATCAGCTGTTGTACTTTGGATCTAAAAGAAATCAGAGCCGATACGACAAAACAAACAATGGGACGTTCCTTTTCATTTGAATTCAAAATAGCTTGCGTTAAATGAACCGTAGTTAATCATTGTTGTACAATGAACACTTTTGTTATCAAAGAATAATGATTTGGATACTTTTTAAATATTCTATACCAGCTACCCCCCGTGGATTCACCCGTGTTCCTAAGTGCTGTAACATTTTGCCAGTAAAAGTAGCCTATATATTATTTTTTATTTTATTTTCTGAGATATGTGCTTCTAAAGCCGTAAAAAGTATGGCCCCTCATTTGTTTACAGCAAAACTACCAAGAAACTATCAACATTTTAACGGTGCCTGCAAGCGGAGCAAACTATTCAGCGCCTTGGTTAAATAGAATACAATGGAAAGTTTTGAAAGGCAATAACAATAATGTTTTCGAAGTCCAGAAACAGCAACAAAATTGTCTTACATTTGACCTACTTTTTATGGCTGTTTTTACAAAGCTGAATCGCAAATTAACAATTATTAAATAAATTATTGCTCCTGAAATAAACTCGTTACTTCTAATTTTCGACCATTCAACTCATAGAGGTTTCAAAAAGAAGCTTTAGTTCCTATTATTTGAAGGCTGACTTTTGAACCGGTGGTAGCTTCAGTAGTTTTGACCTTATTTTTTATTTTTTTAATAATACACACAGGCATCAGATCCCAAAATAAGCCGAGCTTGCACTATGGAAACCAGATAACTGATATACTACTAAAACATACTTTTATAGACATTTACACCCATACACAGAACAAACAGACATGTTAATGTACATAAATGTTTGCCCTGGGTGAAAATCGTACCCGCGACCTGCGGCTTAGCAGTAATGGTCGCTAACCACCAAGCCAACTGGCCTGTCAAATGACTTCTAGGGTCTAAATTAAAGACATCAGTGTTATGTCATTCAAAACAAATTATATCAGTTGTAAAGTTAAATTCCCATTTAATATTACTGGGATTTTCTCATTTGTATTAATTGTCACATGAGTTTTCTTTCACGACACAAATCTTCGATGTTTGAGGGTCACTATCAAAAATGTTAACCTCTTCACATTGCATATTACGGCTTTGTGAAAATTCTTCAAGTTAGCCAAGTATGAGACTTGAGTATAATATGCGCTAGTGCGGTGAAATGCAAAACTGGCGCGTCTTTATCTCCCCTACGTGATGGTATCAGCCAGTATGAAGTGGGCGTGGTGCTAGTTTAAGCGACAACTAATATTAAGATCTTAATATTCTCTTTAATTTATATTAAAGGATAAACTCCTGTATTTAGGAGTAAATATCAGTATTCTTAAAAATTTATTTTACGTCAGGCCGTCGAAATATGGGGGAGCGAGGTATGAGACTCCTCCATTTCAAAGGGAAGATCTTCCGCCGCTAGGTAAACATGCCTGGGGACCGCGGTCCAATTGTAGATGTTCGAAGCATATACATGTCAAATCCTGATAAAATTTCAATATCACGATGTAGGATTCTCGCGTGTCTATAAGTCCATAGATGTCGCCACATCAATGTGGTGAAGGCGATGCAGGATTCTTGTATGCGTGTTCATAGATGCCGTTACACGGTCTTCTCAGAATTTGACATTTTTTTACTTTGTAGTGGGTTTTTAAAATAAGTATTTTTGAGAATAGGTACATCGACTCCGCTAACAGTGGTACCACACGGTGACAATGCAAATATCTACAGTTTCAAACTTGGCGTTATCTTTCAGTTTTGAGAAGAGATTTACGTGTTTATAGTTCGCTTTAGTTAGACATTTTGTTTAATATTTCAAGCCAAGATGCTATTTTAAACGGAGAAGCATTTTTTGATACATAAAAAAACAATTCTCGGATTCAATTTTTCTCTGTAAGAATAATATCTTACGAATATGTCAATATATAAATATGTAATATTTACGTTCAAATAACAAGGCCTTATTATTGTCCCAACATATTGGATTAAAATAAATATAATATTACTTCCTCATATTAATGTATATTTTTTCATAACTGAAAATACTATACAAATTTGTACACAATAAACAATTATTTGGAGTACATTTTTAAACGCTAGGATGTGAACTAATATACTTTAAATAGTGACTGATACTAATGGTATATAGATACTAAGGTACATAAATCATATGAATTTATGTACCCTATAAACATTAATATTTACCAGAGTATGTATATTTGTATACTTCCTAATGAATTTTAACGAATAGATGTGTTGATTCGTCCAACTATGGGAGCTGGCACAAGGTATTTTTTAAATATGGCGCTCATAAAACAAATTATGTAACGAAACCTTCATTATTTTAAAGGCGGTTAACCTGGTTCATTTTACAGTAATAAAGTTAATATTAAATTTATTAAACCAATTAAATAAAGTGATTTAGGAAAAAACATTATAATCAAAATGGAATAAAATCTAAATTATAGATATCAGTGTCAGTGGACAGTCCCCAGAATACTGGCGGCATTGCCACATTAGATGGCAAATCTAATTCAATAACTGGTTATACATTCCTATATCCCAGCATTCTGGGTCCTTTAAGAAGGGTGTGAAGAGATTTTTGCAGGGTCGGCAACGCGCGAGTGATACCCACGGTGTTGCAAGCGTCCATAGGTTGCGGTGACCGTTTACCATCAGACGGGCGGTCAGCTTGTTTGCTACCTTAGTAGTATAAAAAAAAAAATCTGGACCAGAAAAGTTGTGAGCTAAGCTAGATAGAGCGTATACCTACATAAATTCTCTTTAACCGGTATTAGAATCACACTATTCATATGCCTGTAAAGGGAGGGTTATTCGAATAGACATATTTTAATTTTATTTAATTAAACATAGGTGTAGACAAGACTTTGACAAATTTGTCTCAGAACGCTTTATGAGAATTTTGTGAAGTAAAACCTTAACTTTTAAATTAATTTACTATATCAGGTTATTTCTTCATAATTATAAATACAGTCTTAACCCCTTACCGCATACAAAGCCATTCATGGCTTCTAATATTTTGAATTTTTTTACTATTTAATTTATAAATAAAACTAAAAAATTCAATCTGTACCGTCTTTCATATCTTATTGTGAAACGAAACGTATTTTTTTTGTCTATGGTAAGTCATTATTTTTAAAATTATTTGAAAGTAAACAGATCGCGGCCGACAAGTAGAAGGCGACAGAATTTGTGAAACTTTTACCAGTGAATATTTATATGTTATTCTGCGACTTACATCTTCAGTAAAATATATTATACTCGTTGAAGTATCAACAACAACATAGGTAAGTTGTTTTTGAATTTATTTCCAGTTTGATTGGATTTTTGACCGTTTTTTTTTCAAATCCATATATGGCTTCATATGCGTTATCGGCAATATAGTGGTTTATCATATATGGCTCCGTATGCAGTAAAGGCTTTTTTTTTTCTTTTCAGAAATGGACCCTTCACGCTTTTATGGTACTTCCAAGCATGTAAATCCTATTCCTGGTGATGGCTTTTTGAGTGAAGATGAGCTTGTTTCCGATTCTGACCTGGAATATGAACCTACCCCATTACGCTCCCCAAAGAAAAAGCATGTTATTATACCCCAGTCTGATTCCGACAGCTCCGATGATGACACACCGTTATGTAACTTACAGGTTGTAAAAAAAGGCGGTAAAAAACCTAAAAAAGATGTAGTAGTATGGAAAAACGAAAAAATGGAGCCTTATGTCAAGGAAAATTATACGTTCAGAGGAAACACTGATTTACCAGAGGAGATAAAACAATTGGAATCACCAGCTGATTATTTCAAGTTTTTGCTTACGGAAGATATTATAAATTCAATAGTTGATCAATCAAATCTAAAATCCGTTCAAGATAACATCAACAAACCGGCAGGTATTACATATGAAGAACTGGAGAAATTTATAGGAATTGTTATTTGTATGTCGTGTGTGAAGTTGCCAGCGACAAGGATGTATTGGTCAAAATCCGTTGGCCAGCCACAAGTTTTTGAAAGTATGACGTGCAACAGGTTTGAAGCTATAAAAAAGTTTTTGCATTTTAATAATAATGATAATTACAAAGCCATTGGTACCGAAGGACATGACAAGCTCTTCAAGATCAGACCACTTCTAGACAGCATTCGTGAACGTCTTTTATTAGTTCCGAAAGAAGAATTTTTAGCTGTTGATGAACAAATTATTCCTACAAAGTGTCGTCACGAGCTGAAACAATACAATCCAGCAAAACCACATAAGTGGGGTTATAAAAATCAGGTTTTGAGCGGAGTTTCAGGATTTAGTTACGACTTCGATATATTTGCTGGAGACCAAAGCAACACTCATCCTACAGACGCACCTGATCTCGGCGTTAGTTCAAATGTCGTTACGAGACTCACTGCCACAGTTCCACGACATGTCAACCATAAAATTTGTTTCGATAATTGGTTTACTAGCCCTAACCTCCAAGTCTATTTATTCAAAAACGGTTTATTGCCTCTAGGTACTGTAAGACTTAATCGTGTGCCAAACTCGAATATGCCTACTGAAAAGGAATTGAAAAAACGGGGACGAGGTAGTTTTGAAGAAAAGACAACAGTTATAGATAATGTAAAACTAAGTTTGATTTCGTGGTATGATAATAAGAATGTCAATATCCTCTCAGCATATGTGGGCAGTGAACCAACAACAACTAAACGGCGTTATTCTCGAAAAGAAAAACAATACAAAGAAGTAACATCTCCGCAAGCCATTGACGTATATAACCAGCATATGGGAGGCGTCGATTTGCTAGATTCAATGCTCGGATATTACAGAATTCAATTACGATCACGCAAATGGTATAAAAGGATCTTTTTTCACATGATTGATTTGTGCATGGTAAACGCATGGCTTCTTTGGCGCCGAGTCAATAACGATATGTACATGCCATTGTTTGATTTTAAACTTGCTGTTTCTGAACATATGCGTAAAGCTGGAAAACTGCTATCAAAACCAAGGAAAAGAGGTCGCCCTTCCAGTCTTTTTGGGACACCAACATCTTCGCGAGCTAATACACCGTCAAGCCGTGCTGGAACTCCATCGAGTATGCCAGCTTCTCCGATTCCGGCCAAAAAGCCAAGAAAAGCCCCAGCCAGGCATCAGGATATTCCACTGTCGTCAGTACGAACAGATAGCATCGACCACTTTCCTATTTGGATGAAGAATCGCCAACTATGTCAAAATTGTTCAAAACTGCGCTCTTTCTCAAAATGTGAAAAATGTGACGTCTTCTTATGCTACAATGAGAAGCGTAACTGTTTCAAAGATTTTCACAAAGTGTAAAATTACGCTATTCGTTGTGCATACGAAGCCATATTTGATTTTAATGTTTTATAGCGTTAATGTATACGAAGCCATATGTGGCTCTTCCATTTATTTTCTTTAATTATAACAAAAAAAAATTTTCTTCTTAATATTTCTTAAATATAGGTAAATAAATACATTTTTGCAAAAAAGAATAATTTTTATTTCATCATTTTCATAATTCATGCAGTAAGGGGTTAAAATATAATTCTTGGAAGTTAGTAATTAGAATTTAATAATTATTTCAAAGAAACATAGTTTGCGCTCCTATACAGAAATGTTGCTTGTCAAAAAATTTAATCAAATTAATATGGAAGTACTTAAATTTTGAAGAGATTTTTTTATTTATCACAATTCGCAAATTAGGGATATTTGCGAATTGTGATAAATAAAAAAAATCCGTGGTACTGTAAATATGCTTCAGAGCTTAGCTTCTATATTGTCTGGCATATTTATCCCTGAAGTAGCCATACGTCTAGCTGACCACAGTAATGGGATCCATAGAGTAGTAAGGCTCTTAGTGCAGAGTTCGCCCGGGGAAGTACTACTACCTTAGCCATTCTGCTGTGAAGCAGTAGTGCAACTGTATTACTGTTTCAGTTAGAAAGATAAGGGGGCCGGTGAAATTACAGGGACATGAGACTTAACAACTTCACGTCTCAGGGTCGACAACGCATTGGCGATGCCCCCAGTGTTGCAAATATCCATAGGCGTCGGTGACCGCTTACCATCAGGTGGACGGTGAAAATCCATGGGTGGTAGGCATTCTCGGTGTCTCTAAGGCACAATACCTAATCTTGAGCTACATATAATCATTACGTAACCACCAGACGTCAATACCTTGCTCTACTGTTCAATTTCACACTTCACTCCAGTTTTAAACGCAAGTCAATCGTAACCACAAATATTTCTATTGAAATTCAAAATAAATAGTCTAAAATTTAAATTCTAATCTCAAAATTCCATAACCAAACTTATCGGAATATGTATGTCGCAGCATTAGGATATTCCGGATCCAGCTCACGTAACTGTGACCGGGTACGTCGGCGGATCCCGGGTATGACCCGGGTATGACCCGGGAACCCGGATATAAATCGTGTACTTGGTTTGAAGTTGCATGTTCGCTATTTATGTGCCGGTATGTGAAGTTTCAGTCGTTTCTAATAAAAAATCCAAATTATGTTATAACTATCATAAGTTAAGCAGTTTTACTACTCCCTGGAGATCGAATGTTGATGAAATACCCGCATTTTCAGTTTGAGTTCAATGACCGTAAATTTGTCGTGTTCCATCAATGTAAAAAAATATACTTTTGTATTTTTTTCAGATCATATTCCATCCTTAGGGAATTGTTTTTCTAATTTTAATGGGGTCAACTTCGAGGTACCCTTTTCATTAAAAAGTCCCATTAAATCTGACTGTGACCCTGTTAAAAGTTATTCTGTATAATATCACTTTTGAAATTCATAGGTTCTTCATATATATTATTATTATATTATATTTCATATACTATTAGAATTTTAAATGCAAATGTTTGGGTGGATGTATGTTTGTTAGTCAATCACGTCAAAATGGCTGAACAGATCTGGATGAAACTTGGCACAGACATGGATTATAACCTGGAATAGGGCATATCTATTTATCCCTTGAAAATATAAAATTTCTAAGGGACGCCGGTGACACCGCGGGGGATAGCTAGTATACATATTTACACCCTAGCACAGAACAAACAGTTACGATATGGGTGGGAACCAAACCAAGAGAGTTGAGTAAGTAGTCAAAATATATACCACACATCCAGCCCCGTGAACTTATGCAACAAACTTACATTCGATTCTCCTCAAAAACATAAAGTTAAGCACATAAATTTTACAGAGCAAATGTCACCCGACGGGTCATTTACTTTCCATGTTCTAGTTTACAAAACGATTTAGGTCTGTAAGGATAGACTATTAACTACGTTCGTAACTACTAGTAGATTTATTGACTGACTGACGGATTAACAAACTTTTCGCCACCGTCCAGCCTTCGTCTGTTAGCTGACTATTATACGAATAGGTCTGAAAGGTAGCATCGGTAATCGCTCTATATTGCTAATCTATAGAGGACTCAGCTTCAGGTGATCGTCTGGAAGTCAACCTTGAGCCTCAAAAATCGGGTATCGCCCTCGTTCAGGAAAGATATAACATTTTTCTGAAATTAAATGTAACGTTTCTATGTATTAATATGAGCTATCTACTGCTACGTTTCATCAAAAACCTTTATTAGTATTTTGGGCGAGAGAACTAAAAAAATCAATTCATCGATCCTCACAAACTTTGCATTTATAATATTAGTACCTATAAGATCCCCTTAATCTTTTGACTTGAAAACTACATTTCTAATAACTCGGGTCTTAAAAATTCTACTCTAACTAAAACTTGAGTGAACCCCACGTTCGGATATGAAAGACTTTCTAAAACGTCGAGAGCAAACAAAATACTTGACCTAAAAACAGAGCAAAAGAACAATTTTCATAAAGCGGAAACATGAAAATTCGGAACACGAGCATATTACGACAGAATTGGCGGTAATTTAAAACGTTTTTATTTTTAATTAAGCAATCATTAAAGGTGTGAAAAGAGTTGCGATTTGAGAAGTCTGTGATCGGAGAAATACAATCAGCTATTCTTCCTAATGGATTTCAAATGTCTGCCTGTACGTTTATTTCTCTATTGCGTATTCCCGTCATCTAGATCGAGGCATTGACTCAGTCATTAGAACAGCATGAACATAAATTTCATACAACAAAACATACATCAAATTCATATAATGCCGATCAGAATGGCAACCGAGAGTATGAATAAGGGACAATATTCTTTATTGTAAGTATCATAAGACGCTAATTTGCATGACCCATATATTTGGGAAACTGTTCCAAAGCTTTAAATTTTATTTATACATTCGCAATTTTCAAGGGTCAACCTTCATACATTTATTATTTTCACAAATCTTGGCGAAAAAGTTGAAAAGTGTAATCAAGTAACTCCCGACTGTTAATTATTTCTAATTAATTCGGCTAAAAGGAAAAATAACAGGGATTTTGCCTTTAATTTTGTACGCAAGGAAAATATGAATATACTTTAGAGAATGTGACGTAAAGTTTGGGTGTTTTTTTGGGTCCTCGAAATATTGGATCTTCTTTTAATTGTTTTTAATTACTTTACGTCTTTGATTTGGGAATACTTAAACCTAAAGCTATTATATTCATTATGTTTTCACTCTCAAATCTCATCATTCATAAGACCTTGAAATAAAACCTTCTGAAACAAATATTTTCTGTTCTCGGTAATTTTCTGCTTTAAGTGGGATATTTTTTTTTAGGAAAAACAAATGAAGTGTAAATGACTACACTAAAGCGGTTGAAAAGTTTTGTGATGTTTGCGTAAGTTTATTTCAACACGGTGAAATGTATGTTAGTATGTATGCTTAGTTCTTGTAAGCTAAAATAGAATCACCACCTCTCATCCTACGGAGTTGAAAGACATGTTGGTTCAGTTTTTCACGATAATGTATTCTATTACTACTTTTCTACTATTCAACAAGGTAGTTCATTATATTGAAGATAAAAATGTGTGGAAATAGCTACTCTCTGCACAGTGCACCTCTAATTTGCTTGTTTAAGTTGTAAGTAATTATTGTTATTTTCTATTTTGTTTTCGAATATTATCTAATAAATGGTTTTAAATTTTGATTTTTCTAATATTTAGGTAAATATTAGGGGAATAAATAATCCTTAACGGTTATCAGCATAAACACGCATACTTTTTGTTTTTTATAATTTTTTTTAAATAGGTTTCTGACCTTTCAGCAAATATATGTTGTTAAAGTTAAAAGTAAAATGGTGAAGTCCCTTTAGAATAGATTTAATATTTCCATCCACAGTCAAACTAGGCCAAGCGAATGTCGCAAGCGAATCATACTCAACGTGCACGAAAATAAATCTTTGTGAGAAAACTACCAAAGACTATGAATGAAAATTGGTGATGTGTACCCAAGGACGAGAGTCACTGTTCCACCTGAACCTGGATGATAATCTTCGTAACTGTTAACAGTTGGAAACTCAAAAGTACTTCTGGTGGTGACCTACCAATTCTAGATTTCTACTTAACCCATTCAATTTACTTATTTTTAAATCCCAGTGCTGTATCGAAAATGCCACTACACTATTTCTAAAGAAGAACTTTTCAACAATTTGTATCTAACGTTTACAATTTTACAAACAAATTAAATACAAAATATTGTAATCTAAAAAAGGATAGCAGAACTGTGATAATAAAATTTCATTTTACGATCCGATATGGGAAATACATAAGTACCCATTAAAATTTTCTTTACTACCGCCCAACTCGTCTTAGATAGGAAATGGTATAATTTTATGAATTCTAAAATATTCATAAGTGATATCGTAAAATTCTACGCAGTTTTCAAACCACTTATTCGCGTTTTTAGCTTTTGTATTATACATATTATCTTCTGTATATATAATAAATCTGTAGATATGGCGTTTTCTTATTTTGATGATTTTGAGATAAAAACAACGGGTTGCACTCCGGGAGTGCCGGTAGAAGTGAATACTTGAAGATTAGCGTTGTGCATTTTTACCGTCTTACGAATGTTCGATCAGGTCATATGTCCTGACGCGAGTTTAACATTTTATACCCATCCCAAGAAAAATGCTCAACGCTGCTAAAGAAGTTTTCACTTGAAAAATATTGTAGGGGGGTTATAAATCAAACAGAACTTATTACTGTAATTTTTGGATAGCATATGCTCAGTTCTTGAGGAACACTATGAGACTTAACAACTTCACGTCTCAGGGTCAACAACGTGTTGTGAATGTCCTTAAATGGCGGTGACCACTTACCATCAGGATTGCCTGCGTGTTTATCGGCCAATGTGGTATAAAAATCAGGACTAAGTTTGTCGTCTTCCTGCCAATCCACACATCATCTTAAACATAGTAATTAATTCTAAAATAATACTAAAGAAAATCTTAGTTATTTCTATACATTTCCTGCATCATAAATCAATTCTACGAAGAATATCTCCATTGAATTACTCATTTATCCAACCGTCCTTCGCTCTGTCTATCATCGGCATAGTATTGACGTGTACAGATGAAATTTTAACCAGAGATGGGTACCGTTGCCTGACGGCTGATAAAGCCGTGCGCCCAACGATAGCTATACGCGATAGTCAATCAGTGATATTCAAAGTCATTTGTCCAGTTTAAGCTCTCGTGACCACTTATTTTTTAGGTTATTAGAAGTACTGTTGGAGTGATGGAGCATTTGGTAAGGTTAATAAGTAGGCCAGAAATATATTAATCACGTTTATTTAAAGAACTAAGATTAATGACATATTTTAACACTAATCGCAGTATCGTGCGTCGGCCATGACAGTAACAGGAAAGGGAAGTGGATAGCGCTGTGGATGGAGATTATAAAATTATTAGATCACAACAAGTACAATAAAATATGTACATATCCTTGTACATTCATTACATAATATGCAGAGCTTGGTACAATGGAAACCAGATAACTGCAATACAATTTATTTTCTAAATACATATTTATATGCATGTTTATATTTGCTATGTTACTTCCCAATTTGGTTAGTGCTTATTGAGTGAATGAGTAACAAACACCCATACCCAGAAAGTTTACATTTATTATATAAGAAGGATAGGTATATGTTGGACAGGCTAGGATAACATTTTCAGAATGGTATAGGGGAGGAAGAATTTCGACATTAAAATTATACAAAAACAAATATTAGTATCTAATTCCGCTGAATCTCTGTCATGTCCCAAACAAGGAAACTCAACAAGAAATCGGCACATGTTTCGCTTCTACACGAAGATACAAAGACGTCTTTCTGTCTGGTGGTCGTCGAGATAACACGTATGTGGTGCTAGTGCGTCGAGTCAGTGACAGCGGGTCTAAAACGTCCTGAAGATGCTTCGTGTAGAAGCGAATCACGTGACGATTTCCTCTTGAGTCTCCTTGTTTGACACTCGACAGAGAAGGCGATCCAGCGGAATTAGTTACTAGATATTTGTTTTTGTATAATCTAACAGTGGATCCACAAGGTCACGCCTGAGTCCATAGTCGTTTCGACTTTCTCTCCCAGGAAAACATTGGATTTCTCGGGGAAAGGAAAAACCGTAAGATGTATGCTAACATTATAAAGTTTTACACTATAGATGGATATCAAACCTCAAATATGAGGAAAGTTGAGTGGAAAAACTTTTTATTCGTCGTTCAGAATACACGAACGACGTCGTCATTTTTGGATGTGATGAAAAAATAGATTTTTATTATTGAGTCGAACAGTTTTATACAAATATTTGTATAAATAGTACTTTAAGCATTTGTAGTACAAAACAAGATTCAATAAGCATTTGTGAAGCAATAATAATAAATATCTAGGAAAACTCTAACCATTATTCCAAACTCATCACAGCTTGTACAATAGAAGCCTTATTACTGTTATAGATTTTGAGTAGAGCTTTTAGGGCAGAATTCATCCGGGGAAGTACTGCCACCTTACCCTTATTCACCGTGGAGCAGAAGTGCACTTGTATTACTGTGTTTCGGTTAGAAAGGGGCCGGTGACATTAATAAATAATAATAAATAAATATCCTGGGACATTCTTTACACACGGCCATCTGGTCCCAAACTAAGCAGAGCTTGTACTATGGAAACCAGATAACTGATATACTACATATACTACTTTTTTTTTCTAAATACATACATATATAGATATTTACACCCAGACACAGAACAGACAGACATGTTCATGCACACAAAATGTTTGTCCTGGGTGGGAATCGAACCCGCGACCTTCGGTTTGGCAGTCAGAGCGTTAACCACCAAGCCAACTGGCCCGTCACATTACTGGCACATGAGACAACAACATCACGCGTTTATCGATATCATATATAGCTTATAACCACCTAGGAAAAATTCTGCGTCGAATGGATGCAGTCCCATCCCGATATGTTCAGTAGTTTTTATGGTGCGTCAATGGAACCCTATTTTCCTTATCTATATAAATAAATTAATCCCTATTTCCCTTGGTCACAACAGACTGGTCTCGCACGGTGCGATTCCAAAGGAGCTTTCTGCCGCGCACGCTTAAGCTGTGGAATGAGCTCCCTGCCGAGGTTTTCCCAAGGGAGTACAGCATGGGGTTCTTCAAGAAGGGTGTGAAGAGATTTTTGCAGGGTCGGCAACGCGCGAGTGATACCCACGGTGTTGCAAGCGTCCATAGGCTGCGGTGACCATTTAGGTTACCTTAGTAGTAGAAAAAAAAAATTAAAAAAAAATAACGCAACTTTTTCATGTTTGTTATTGTCAGGAGAAAGTTCTTATGAAAGAAAACAATAAGAAAGTTGCATGGCAAATTAGAAAATTTAAGAAAACATAACGACCATATTAACTTTTCTAATGTAACCTTACCGCTTTTGACAATATGTATAGAAAGATTAGTAAATATAAATACAAGAAGAAGAAGGTTGTCAATAAGTAGACCTTAAATGAATTTCTAAGTAGTAAAACCGATACTAAGTTTTGGCTTTGAGCCAATTCACGGAAAGTTGGAATTCATTTCATGATATTTAATCTTTTAATTTTGCAAAATTGTCTTAATCCACGATACTGCTTTTCTAGCAACATTTTTCTTCAGAATACAAAATCCTTGCAATAGCATGGACTCTAGCGTATTAATTAGTGTGGAAATCTTCGTGTTTCGCAATAAATTCTCAACGATAATCGGAAACGTAAAGAGGCTGATATTTCACCCTTTATGATGCAACTTGAGTAATCTCTGTTTGCCAAAAGATTTATTACTCTCGGTGGTTCTCAAGCTTTTCTTGCTGTGAATTTAATTAATAATTTTAATGTGATTCACTAATAAATATCAATAACAAAATATATTGCTTTTTAAGGGAAAATACATTTTTTTTAAGGGCCTTTAATAATTCTAGTGATGTTTTTTTTAAACTAGTTCGAGGCTATATTTTTGAGAGCTATCAATAGAAATATCAACCAATCAAACATATACGAATATATTTTCGAACTCTACTAGGCATAGAAAACAAACATATTTTAACCGATGATTCATTAAAACAATTGAAATTAGCAAACTTTGAGCAACACGGACCAACTTTTGTATCCAGGGACTTAATATTTGAGTTGGCCGGTCGATTTTATAGATTTTCTAGCAGCTTTAACTTTGTATTATTCAGTAAATACAAATGTATTTGATAAATCAAAAGATTATTGTTATAATTTAATAACCATTAAACTTCTATTCCTACTCCGGAAGCCTCGGAGGGTTCCGTAAGCTTCTTCCAGACAATTGTAATTTTGTTATTTTACCACTTGGGCCGACAAACAAGCGGACGGTCAACCTGATAAGTGACATGGTAAGTGGTCACCGCCGCTTATCGACATTTGCTACACTTGGGGCATCGCCAATGTCTTGTTTACCATGAGACGTGAAGTTGTTAAGTCTCATGTACCTGTAAATTCACCGGCCCCCTTATTTCTAACCGAAACTGAAATGGGAAAAGGTGGAAATGGGTATGGTGGTAATACTTCCCCGGATGAAATCTACATGAAGAGCTTTACTACTCTAAAAATAGTTTTTAAACTAATTTTATTTACCGAAAATAAAGTGAATCAACTGAATTATGTCAGGCTTTTTGTACTATTTTGGCCGTAAGTGAAAAACTATGTCACATAAATATTTTAGAAGAAGTGGAGCTCTCAGTGCAGAGTTCGTCCGGCAAGTACTTTCACCGTGCCCATTTCCGCCGTGAAGCAGTAGAGCACTTGTATTACTGTTTTTCGATTAGAAAGGTTTGGAGACCAGGTAAAGTTGCAGGTACATGAGACTTTACTTGCCCCAGGGTCGACAACGCAAATACTTTCAATTGTTAACTCTGCCTTTCAGACTACTACCAACATCTAGATCATACTATATTATTTTAAAAAGCAAATTCTATTACGGCGCCCAATTTTAATTCGATAAGAATTGCCGCTACTAAGAATACATACATGTGAGACTAGCTGTCCCCCGCGATTTTACCAGCGGTTATCGTAACCATATATACTATCAAGGAAAAATCCGCGTCGAATGGTAGCAGTCCCATCCCAATATGTTCAGTAGTTTTGAGATGGTGGTGCGTCAAAGGACACTTCCATCCTTCTTTTGAAGTGAAACTTCTTATTGTCTTTGAAACTCTGATCCACAACCTTTTTGTGTCATGAAAAATAGATGAATGATAAACACCATTTATGCTATTCAATAGTGATTGATGAATAATTAAAATGTTTCCCTGTAATACAAAAGATGCCCTTCTATTCTGTGTATCACACCCTGTTTTTTATAAACCCTATATAACAACGTAACATAGCAAAACGTATCCCAAATATTTGGTGATAATTCTGTGTCTAAACAAAAAAACTACACGAGTTTCTACGCTCAGTTGAACAGGGGAAGTTAAAGCCTAAATTCATGTAGCCGACGACAATATGAGCTTGTATACACTATCGTAGTTTAAGTTAGTAAATAGTTTACAATTTTATTTTAGGAAACGTTATTTGCTCTTTGTAATAGCTCATGTTGTTCCTAAGAGCTCAGGCTTAAAGATTATAATAAAAAATGGTTGATAAAACAAAAAAAAACATCTTTAGCTCCATTGACAAATCCTGAGAACCATCTATGGTCAAAGTGTACATATGTAATTCCGACAAGTCCAAATACATATAGGTTTCATTATTTCGGTATATGAAATGAAATGCAATATTTATTCAAATAGGCCTTCACAGGCATTATGAATGGTCAGACTCTAACACCGGTACGGTAGGTTGCTTTAACTAAGAAGAGCCGGCAATAAACTCAGCATTACTCTTTTCAAAATAAGATTTTGTACATAAAGATGTGTCCTGCTGGAGCGAGCGCTACACCCAAAACTATAATGTTCCAGTTCACACCTTCCGGGCCCATCGTCAGATCAGCTCAATGGTAGCACGTCAACCAAACGACATATGCTTGATTTGAATTATTACGATAATTAGTAGGTTAACTTAACAACTTCACGTCTCAAGTCGACTACGCACTAGCGATGCCCCTGATGTTGCAAATGTCCATAGGCTGGGGATCTACTTACCCGGTGAACTGTCTATCTCTTTGTCGACCTACTACTCAGATATTACAATTATCTCTAATTCTTCAGTTGAATAAATATTTGTGGGAAATAAGGTTCGTTCTGTTTAATATTTTTGGGTGTTAAATCATCACGCAAACTTGAAGATCGGCAGGACGATTATGTAATGCTCTTGGATTCGAATGTCGATTTGCGATAGAATGACGGCCCTACTATTGTTATCTCTCTCTGCGCGTACGTGTAAATGAGATAGCAATCACCTAACTGTCAATGTAGTAGCATAACCTCAAATTCGATTCCGCGAGCAGTACACAATCGCCTAGCAGATCCTAAGCGAAAACCGTAGTATCAATCTTCTCTGAACGTATACTGTCCTACTTCCACTCTACAAGTAAACTAAAGTTGAACGTTCGACGTCATTGGACGGTCTATTTTCAAACACCAACTTTTTCGGCCGCCATTTTAAACGAGGGATTAAAACTTACTGTGAAAGCTGGATTCTGTACGCTTTTACCAATGATATTATGATGTGTTTCGATGTCTAAGCACATAATAAAAGTTAGGGTTTTAATGTATAAAAACTATCGGATTAGGTGAAATTTTATCTTTCTTTGTCAGAAATTATTAGATGTAGCGTGTGTTTGGTAAAGAGCTCGAGAGATGGCGAATTTTTTTTGAAATTTCTATTTTATTGAAATTCCTCACTTTTTGTTACATATCATCGCCCAACCAGTGGAGCAGACATATATACGTTATGCTATTTCACATGTCCTTACTTAGGACGCACTTTTTGTATATTATTTAATAAGTTACCAATTTGCTTTTCTAATAGGTTCTAATTGTTAAAGTGACCTATCTATGATTAGCAAGAAGGTGGTCAAAACAATCATTAAACCGTAAACTTAGGCAATAATATTTACCGTTTAAATTACGTAATTCTACTCTTTATGTATTTCTAAAGAATCTATTAATTATAACATTTTACCAATAGATTCTCTGTGACCCCGAAAAAAAAATCAGTTTAACAATATTAATGGATGTACTCGTAAATTTGTAAAGTAATCTATTTAGTATATCAGTCATCTGGTTACCCTATTAAAAGCTCTGCTTAGTTTGGTATGAGATGGCCGTGCGTAAAGAATGTCCCAGGATATTTATTTATTTATCTACACTAATATTATAAAGAGGAAAGATTTGTATTTTTGTATGTAACGAATAAACTAAAAGTACTGGACCGATTTTAATAATTCTTTTTTCATTAGAAAGCTACATTATCACTGAGTAACATAGGCTAAATAAAATTTTCAAAAAAGTTAGGAATCTATACTAAAACTCCAATAATGTAACCTAAGGTTTTAAAAAATCACAAAACATTCTTACATCGCGTGCGCTGCGAAAACTGTTGATGATAGAATGAACTAAATAATGTAACATCCCTCGGCAACGCGGGTGAAACTGCGGGGGACAGCTAGTTATTAATATAACATTTAACGCCAATTCACCAGTCTTTACACTCTACACTTTATAATTCTGTGGCCTGGTGATAATAGGGCCAATATCAATAATCATTATTTTCAGTAATGAGCTTTATTACAATAAACTGGCATTACAATCTCGTTTCATACAAAAACGTACTTTGGCCCTTTTAGCACCAGGCCACAGAATTATAGTTCCATTTAACATTGAACCGACTAACATTCAACCGTCTAAGTGACGTAATTGCTTCTACTTAGGGTTTCATTAATAAATATTAAATTTTGCCAATAGATCTGTTGCCTCGAACAAAATATATATAACAGTATAAGAACGTAAATTCAAAATTTAAATTTACATTCATCGCCAATTCACCACAGTCTGTCACGCTTCAATTTACTGAAACAACCACAAATCTCATTGAATGGCTCTCCTAAATCCCACCCACGAGGCAGACGGCAAAGACCCGACCCTCTCGGTCCATCTACCAGCGATACCTCAGATCGTCTTGGATCTTTGAAACGGCACAAAGTACAATTCAGATGTTAAAAGGGCGACGTAGTTGCTGTAGAGTAAGATCTTCGAAATTAAACAGAGGGTACATAAACAGTTTGGAATCCTTGTCTGAATCTTACTTAAAAAAACTAATTTAACTATTTGACTCAGGCGTGACCTTGCGGAAATCCATTGTAAGATTATACAAAAAGAAATATCTAGTAACTAATTCCGCTGGATCTCCTTCTCTGTCAAGTCCAAAAGGACAGTACTACACTCTTTCTGTCCGGCGGTCGGCGAGGTAACACGTCTGTGGTGCTAATACCTCCTGAAGATGCTTCGTGTGGAAGCGAAACACGTGTCGATTTCCTGTGAAGTTTCCTTGTTTGGGACTTGACAGAGAAGAAGATCCAGCGGAATTAGTAACAAGATATTTGTTTTTGTATAATGTTATTTAATAACGAGGTCTAATAAATTTATATTCTAGGCTTTGATTCTGTAAGGTAAATGACATTAGCTCGGGGATGTTTTGTCGCGGCCCCTATACTCTGTCTATTTCGCTAACTACGCGATCACGTGAGCTGTTCGCCAACGAGGTTTGTGCTAGCTGAATAAGCTGTATAGGTGTTGGTATATTATTTTCTTTGCTGTTTTTACTATAATATATATGTATATATAAAAGTAAATGGTTATATGTTTGTATCATTCGCCTATTACATTATAAGAATTTATCCGATAGTAACGAAACTTTAGTGGATAAGGTTGCTGGCACAAAAAAAATGGACGCATAGCAAACCATAGCAAGTTTTATATAATTTTAACATTTTAAGGTATTGCACTGATCAGAACCTCTTCCTATTTTAAACATGGTCAATAAGGGTAATAACTTCTGCAAGACAAACCTTTACGACAGAATTCATTTCCGGGAAATTTATTTCATATAAAATGGGATGGATAAGAAAGGCATCCATTTAACAAAACAAACCATCAAAAGACTTTATCTGTTTGTCAATATTTATTGATATATTACATCACTACATAGTATAAAAAAAGTCGCTTTCTCTGTCCCTATATCCCTATGTATGCTTAAATCTGTAAAACTACGCAACGGATTTTGATTCGAGTTTTTTTAATAGATAGAGTGATTGAAGAGGAAGGTTTATATGTATTAGTATCTACATTGCACCTGAGTGAAGCCGGGGCGGGTCGCTAGTTATAGATAAACTAGAATACGAGAACTAGTTTCTTTTGTATGGTACTTTGGCCGTATATTTTACTAAGAATTCGCCTACATTCATTTCTTTAGCTCAGTAAAGGAAAACGCTGAAAATAGGGAAAGCCCTATTTTCAGCGTTTTCAAAAACGTGTCGCGTCTGTTAAACTCCCTTTCCTACATTCTATGGCTCTTCCATTACAAGTTACGTGAAGAATTCATGAATACTTAATGATGTATTCTAAGGAAGTTCTTATATTAATATTTGCGTTTGATACTTTAGTTATAGTGGTTAGACATTTTACATCTGAGAGAGTTTATAATAATTACTTTATTCCAACTTTTTTACTTACGTATCGTTGATTTGGTTGAGCTTACTTTTTTTTTTATACCACGTGGGCCGACAAACAAGCGGACGGTCCACCTGATGGTAAGTGGTCTCCGCCGCCTATGGAAATTTGCAACACCGGGGGCATCGCCAATGCGTTGTCGACCCTGAGACGTGAAGTTGTTAAGTCTCATGTGCCTGTAATTTATAATAGTACTAGCGACCCGCCCCGGCTTCGCTCAAGTGCAATGTAGATACTAATACATATAAACCTTCCTCTTCAATCACTCTATTTATTAAAAAAAACCGCAACAAAATCCGTTGCGTAGTTTTAAAGATTTAAGCATACATAGGGATATAGGGACAGAGAAAGCGACTTTGTTTTATACTATGTAGTGATAATGTCTTAATATGATATATAAATACATGTATATATTTTACTTATATCATACTAACCTACATGCATTTATACACAAATACAAAACACAACTGTTTTATTTAAAATATATTAAATTGTTTTTGAAAGTACCTTTTGTAAGTAAGTATAATTTACATAATTTAACCAGGAATATTATAATTTGCTTAATTTTATGGAATAATTGCTTTTGTATTTCATTGTTATTTAAAAAAAATGCTATTATGTTCCTAATTTCATAAAAAAAATATTTTTTTACAATTTAAATGTATTTCTTAATACATATCGTCGATGCCACTGCAATAGCGCGTAAGAGCAATTTGCAATACCGCGTATCAGTATTTTATCAATTTTACAGGAGGAAGAAATAATTGATTATCTTGGTCAATAGAAAGTCGATGGCGCAATAACGATTTTAACGCACACAAGAAGTTAAGAAGGTCCATATTAATGGCAATAGATTCAGGCATGAAAATTTCTTGTGATGCAATAAAATATGGTTATTCGTTGCTACAGGTGCTGAGGTGAGAGTTTTGACGTTTTGAGGTGAGTACACCTCTCATAGTTGCGATTGATGTCACGAAAATCCACGCTCATATCTTGTAACTTAGTTTTTATGTTCGAATGTAAGACTCATTTATTATTGAACCGATTTCAAAAAATCACTCTCTGATAGAAACCCTATACGATTACACTATTCCTCAGTGACATAGGCTACGTTATAATCCGAGAATACATTAGATCTGTAGAACTCGGGTGAAATCGCTAATAGGTAGATATTCTTTTTAATAATTACAGTATTTAAATATATTAAAAGTACACAACTTCTTTTTCATCCAAAAACAATTTTAAAAATAATTTTTGTTTGCTGTCTGGGTAAACTAAACTTCAGTCCAGTGTTTATTTGCAACATACACTTAATTTAATTTTGATATTCAAAAAATCATAAAGAAATCAAAAGAATCCGTTAACCCTGCATATGAGAAGATTGGTTTGTTTTGTCAAATTTCCAGCGGTGACAAGACCAGACTATTCTACTATAATTATTTCATAAATAAATTCTAAATTTAAAATTACAGGCACATGAGACTTAACAACTTCACGTCTCAGGGTCGACAACGCATTGGCGATGCGCCTAGTGTTGCAAATGTCCATAGGCGGCGGTGACCACTTACCATCAGGTGGACCGTCTGATTGTTTGTATAAAAAAGAAAAAATAATTTAACACATTATTGGGTAACAAAAACTGCAACCATGACTATAATCTTCATTAAGCCAGCTGGTTTCAATAAAGTAACACGGTTGAGCACCTAATGCCTAAACTAGGTCAGCCTGTGACGTGGCGAAAAATTTCATACTTACTAAAAATAAGTTTATTTATTATGTACTAGATTACTAGCCAGGATTCCACCCACGCTCATCGATATCATAATAAACCCTATCACTCCTCCATTCCACTTTCAAACAGGCAGACTGTCTACCTGATGGTAAGTGGTCACCGCCCCCGCAGCACTTAGAGCTCTACTACTAAAGGAAGGCTTCTTAGCTTGCAAGATAATGAGATGGGTAGACATAATTTTCTGAAGGTTTCACTTCTACCGCGTATGAACTCCACACATCCCTACTAATATTATAAATGTGAATGTAAGTTTGTTTGTTACGCTTTCACGCGTAAACTACTCAACCAATCATCATTAAACTTTGAATACATTTTCTTGGAGGTATTAGAAGTAACAAAGGATACGTTTTGCGCCGGGAAAATATTACATCCCTCGGGAACGCGGGTGAAACCGCGGGGGACAGCTAGTTTTATTATAAAACCTCATAATTGTCTTCACTTTAAAAATAAGACTTTATTTTTTTCTATAGCATTTTTTACTTTTAATTCAAAGCAAGAAAATTCGAGGCCGAATTCCAGCAACTAAATAAATTCTTTCGACGAATTAACGTTTAATCCCATACCTTAGGCTTTTACGCTTTCACACCTCAAGTTGATTGATAAATTAAGATGAAAATGTAAGCTTCAACCAAACCACATCGTAAACGTTTCAGCTAATGCTTTATAGCTGAGCGAAAGCATTTATTTTAACGTTGAAGTAACAACATGCTTAATAACGTAACAACTTGTATAAGAATCTGCTTTTTATTTTTATTTAATTATAAGGCTGGTAGTTGATTCAACTGATAAGTGCCTATATCCTGTTGTTCTTCTTTTTGAGATGCTTGTCGAAATGATTTTTGAAAAAATTTTTAGGCATTTTCTTGAAATTTCTTTAAAAAAAAAAATTGCTAATCCTGACATGCGTTGCAATGCTTCTTCAAATCGTGAATAAATCACAATTCCATATCTAGCTCATACCAAAATACCATAATACCAAAACCAAATAGAAAAGAACATTTTTAATTATAGCCAAATTTTCAAATTTTACGGGAATATTTTCCAATTTTAAACACCTTATTCGGACTCACATAAATAAAAAAATACCCAAGTCGGTCCAGACATTCTAAAATGATGCACTTACAAACAAACACCATTACACTTCGATGAAAAAGATCCTTAAAATGAAAAAAAAAATCAACTACACTTAAAATTTTTCACACCTCGACAAAATTACAAATAAATTCTTGAATAAAAAACAACATAAAAATTACTTGCATGAAAATCCTCCTCAATATCTGAAAACAGCTAAGCGTCCTTAGTCTTAAACTCATAATCCAGAAGACCTGACCTCAACGCTAAAGATAAGCCGTCTATCAGCTAACTCAGCTCATTTTTCACATCGTCACCCACAGATGACGGGCGTCCGCGTGTGAAATGACAAGGTATATGTACATTGTACGGTACACCGTTTTAGCAAGTTGATCTTAGTTCAACCGAGTAAAGAGCTTGACATGGGAAACGTCAATTTTCCTTCAACGTATATTTATGGGGAAAATTGTGTCGTTGTGGAAAATTTCAGCGTACAATATTGCAAATTGTGTTTAATAAGCATGCTATTGCTATATCATTATATGCGTTATTTAATGTTTGTAAAATTTTAATGCTGTTCATTGGTAATATTTACGCATCACTTGAAAGAGCTTAAACTAATTTAGAATTTTTTTTAAGTGCATAATTGTCGATTAAAATTTTCACTTGATTGAAATACATTCAAATCGGTCCAGCCATTTAGGAGGAGTTCACTGTCAACACACGTACAGAAGAATTATATATATTAAGTAGTAAGGTACTATCTACAACTTCACCAACTGGTTCATTGTTAACCTAATCGCTATAAAAGTTCTTAATTACAGAAAACAAAAAAGCAAGGTTTGATAAAAAGTTCAACAAAACATCTGAAATTCTAGAACTAAATATCATGTAAGCTTAAACAATTATTGCTCGTTTGTTTTATCTTAGTTGAGAAATAAACAAACGAAACATGGCAATGCAATTTGTCATATCACTTTATCTTGTTTCCCCAAAAAACTCCTCATACCTACTTTTTGGCTACGATATATTAATATATAAATATCTCCAGCCCCCTTATTCAGCTAATACAAACTTCGTCGGCGAGCCGCTTCACGGAGGCCTCGGAGAGCTTATCTCTCACGTGATTAGTAGTATTAGCGTAGTTAGCGAAAGAGACAGAGCACAGAGACCGCGACGAATCATCCTCGAGTTAGTGTCATTTACTAAAAGTCTCCAGTAAACTATCTGTTATAAGTAAATTTCGTGTCTGATTTCTTGATATTGGCAATCCTACTAATATTAGAAATGCGAATGTTTATGACCATGGATGTATGGATGTATGGAAATATTGATGTATGTGTATATTTGTATCCTTTTTTGCACAAAATCCACCGTGCAGATTTGGATGAATCGTGGCAAGTAGACAAGTAGATAATCCATAGCCTGGATTAACATTGAGGATACTTTTTATGCTGGGAAAATTACATATCCCTCGGGAACGCAGGTGCAACCATGGAGGACATCAAGAATAATATAGGTACTAAATTAAAATTTCTAGATTCAATATTTTCGTGAAACATTGATTTCTATTGTAAGAAAATGGATTGCACATTACCACGGCAATATGTACCTCATTGTACGTAATTCGAAAGCGCATATTGTAACTGAGACACTCCTACTGGCAAGAAATATAATATCCAAACTGTAACTGCAATGCGGTTTAAAGTTACCAGGCGATCAAGGAGGTAACATAGGAGTTAGTATTATGTAGCCGTTTATTAAATCTTGAATGAAATACTTTTGAGTGAAAAAGGTGTTCATTATTAGCATTTAAATGCGATAATTTGTGAGGATGTGTGGATGGATTTTTGTAACTCTTTCACACAAAAACTAACAAACGGATTTGGATGAAACTTGACACATACCTATATAGAACCTGCCACAAAACATATAAAATACTTTTTACCCCGGAAACATGGAGAATCCTCAGGAACGCGGGTGAAACCACGAGAAACAGTTATCTATATAAATAAAAATGTCATGCTGTTCGTTGCTAAACACTTGAGAACAGGTCCATCGAATTGGCATATTTATTAATGTTCATAATAGTCCAAATAAGGTTTCAAATCGAAAAATAATTTGAAAATTGGGAAATTCGGTAAAGAATTAGAACTCGTAACAGTATTTTTCTATGAATTTAACTAGACAAGAAAGAGTCTGTAGTGTTGACTATATGAAAATAATGCATATTTAACTAGCGGCATGCTAGATTGTCTGATCAAAAAATAAAACATAATAAATTACATGTGTGTTTCATGAAATAATTTCTAAAGATCATAGTATCGTGCAATACAATCGAAAATCAAACCCGCCTTCCTACAAGAATCTACGTATACACATTAATATTAATTTACGGGCGTAAATACAAGGATTCTTTGATACATGGAGTATTTTTTACGCGTACAGATAATCACAAAGGCTTATACACATAAACGGTTTTTTCTCTGCCCGTGCAAGCGACACATTTAAAGTGTCGCTAAGCGAAATTATTACTTTTAGTAGATTATTAAATTTCACCAGCATTTCGAGTTGCAATTATATACTTCTTTAAAAGCGATAATAGCTTGGAAAGTAGATATTAATTCTACAAAGAGAATGAGGCTGGGGCTTTGGTGTATGTAATTCCACTATTTACGACCTTACTATTTTTTAAGTAAAGCTTTTTATAGGCTTTGAAATTTAAATCCGCAACTTTTTTGTGTAACTAAAAATAAACTAATGGTAAACACAATCTATGCCATTCAAAAGTAATTGATGAATAATTAAAGTATTTCCCTGTAATAGAAAGTTTTACTTCTACCTTTTGTCTTTACGACACCCTGTTCATTTTGTCGTCTCATCATTTTGTCTGCCAAATAATATCACTTCATAAATGTAATTTCAAAATACAAGTGAAGAGGAAAACCATTCATATTTTTTTTCAAATTCCCACAATGCTGTTTAAGCAATACCTTTTGTATTTCCGCTCGATCTATGTTCAATTCTCCAACACAAACAAACGCAGAGTGTTAGCATCCCATATTTTTCCTTTTAGAGAACGGTTACACGCCATATCCACTAGACTATGATAAATATCCGCAGATCTCAAGCTCAAGCGGATTTTGTTCGCCTCTACCATTTGTCTTCGGTAGTGTACTTATAAGAATTTACTCCTATTTTATCCGCTTCCTGGTCTAGTTCTCGAGTACGCCTTTGTGTTTTTATTTCTAAATTACTATACAATAATATATATTGACGAATATTGTTCTTAAAAATATGTAACGGTGGTAGGGTCACCTTCACCATTCATCACCTTCAAATCTGTCACCAAGCACCCGCCGATGTGTTCTGTTAGCTGCATTTTTTACACCGCTTAAAGCGGGAAACAGGCTAACTAAAGTCGTCACCGCCGCCTGTAGACATTTGCAACACCAGGTGCATCGTCAAAGCGTTGTAGTCCCTAAGTCGTGAAGTTGTTAAGTCTCATGTGCCTGTAATTTTACCGGCCTACTTACTTTTCTAACCAAAACACAATAATACAAGTCGACTACTGCTGCATGGTGAAAATAGGTAGGGTCATCTCTGATCGTACATATTTCCTTACTAACGAAACTACGGAATATGTATTGTCTACCTTATTGCTTTTGGAATAAAGGCTTTTAAGTGACAGAATCACCAGGGTTTACGAGTAAAATTTTTGTTTGAATAGAATTTTTTTAACTGACAATCGAGGTTTAAATTCAATGCAATTCCACCTATAGAACTGTGTCGCATTGAGATACGTTTTGCTAAAAAAGCTATAGAAGTTAAACTGTGTGTATTGGAATTTCAAATACGTATTTCAGTCAAAAATTCACGAGTGACTTTAATCTTTAGGATGTGACGTCGTGATTTTGTGGAGTTTTAGACGTTTTTGTTTGTAATAGGCTTAAGTTTTGCCATCGACTCCGGAAGGATATATCAGAGGCATGATACCTTATACATTTTTACATGTATAATAAAAACAGCAGATGTGAGTTAGATCCACACTTGGAGGGTCCCGTACAATATTCTATTTTATCCTGGTATTTATATAGAAATAGGATTTCTTTGACGCACCATCACCTCAAAACTACTGAACATATCGGGATGGGACTGCTACCATTCGACGCGGATTTTTTCATAGATGGTTATAGGCATATATATATATGATATCGATAAACGCGGGGGGCAGCTAGTAATATTAAAAATCTGTAAGTATGGATAGAATGATGTTGCTCTTTCACGCAATAACTAACCAATCAACTTGATTCAGAGCATGAAACTTGGCACTTAGGTTGTTTATAAACTGGATTAACATATAGGATACTTATATCCTGGGGAAATGTAGCATTCCTCAAGAATATGGGTGAAACTACGGCAGTCAGTTATATAATAAGGTAGAAACTTCACGCGAGTTCCTGAAAGATTTATTATTTTGTCGGAAAATGTTCTGTGTTAATCCAGAACGTGTATTTGCCTTTGCACCGAGTATCATCTAAATCAGTTCAGCCGTTATGCTTGATGATAACAAAGACACATACATTATCGCAATGTCGGTACATTATTACATTTACCATAACCCAATTCAAATAATGGATTTTGAATTAATTTTGATTTGACATTAAATAAAAAGAACTGCTGGCAAGCAACTCTATAGGATTAGAAGTTCCTAAACTAAGTAGCTGGAAAAGACAAACGAAATCACAATATAAGGGTTCCCATTTTACTATTTAGGGAACCCTAAAATAAATAAATTCAGAGCATTCCAAACTGGCAGATTACTTGTCAGGTGACCTTAACCAGCTGCGCGACATGTTTGATCGGCAGAGAGATGACATATGCTGTCAAATAAGGCAAGTCATATCTGACAGAAAAAGTAATGTTTTGAATTTCCCTTGCCCTGTCTAAGGTAATGTTATGTATACTCACTCTTTACTCTATTTACTCTTGTAAATGATTAGTTCAAATTACATTAATATACTAGCTGTACCCCGCGGTTTTACTCGCGTTCCCGAGGGATATAACATTTTCCCGGGATTAAAAGTAGCCTATATGTAATTGCAGGATGTTCTATCTATGTGCCAAGTTTCATCCATATCCGTTTAGTAGTTTTTGCGTGAAAGAGTAACAAACATACTTATTAACATCCTCTTTATAATATTACTAGCTGCCCGGACAGACGTCGTTCTGTCGAAATAAGTCCATACAAAAATTCAGGAATTCGCTCGCAGCGCCACCTACTGGGTCCAATTGTAAATCTAAACCATTCTCGAATCTCCACGAACACACACAAAAAATTTCATCAAAATCGGTCCAGTCGTTTAGGAGGAGTTCAGTCACATACACACGCACACAAGAAATATATATATTAAGATATAGTATAGACCACCTTACCCATTTCCACCGTGAAGCAGTAGTGCCCTTGTATTAGAAAGACTAGCTGTCCCCCGCGGTTTCACCCGCGTTGCCGAGGGATGTTACATTATTTTGTTCATTCTATCATCAATAGTTTTCGCAGCGCAAGAATATTTTGTAATTTTTTCACACCTTGGGTTACATTATTGGAGTTTTAGTAAGGATCCCTAATTTTTTTTAAATATAATATAGCCTATGTTACTCGGGGATAATGTAGCTTTCCAAAGGTGAAAGAATTTTTGAAATCGGTCCAGTACTTTCGGAGCCTATTCATTACAAACAAACAAATCTTTCCTCTTTATAATATTATATTAGAAAGATAAAGCAGTCGGCGAAAATGCAGGCACATGAGACTTAAAAAAAATTTGCGCTTGTAAGATTTTTTTTTATACCACATGGGCCGAGAAAAAAGCAGACAGTCCACCTAAGGTAAGTGGTCACCGCCGCCTATAGACATTTGCAACACCAGGGGCATCGCCAATTCGAAAGTTGTAGCTTCAGTAACTTTAAATTTGACCTTCATAAGTGCCCTCCGAAGGCCTAAACTGAATAAATGGTTTTGAATTTTGAAAAAAAATTTGAAAGACCTGAGGCGAGAAGTTTTTAAGTCATGTGCCTGTAATATTATTGTATTCTTCATTGATAAATGTCTTCCTCTTTTTCATCAAGATGTTGTCATGTCTGTCTGTCTATCAGTATGTATTTCAGTCCGTCGGTCATCCTATAAACACTTATTGTACGCAACCCTCTCCACTCATGTTCAACTCACACTTGACCGGTCTTTTTTACTTTGATATTAGCAGAGTATAAACAACAAAACGAAATTGGAATATTTACAAATAGTTAAAGGGGGTTTTAGGCTGTACTTCAAAGCGTTTGTCAGATTACCGGAAGACCACTGTAATCATATTTTAGTTATTGGTCTCTCGTGAAATTCAAATTATTTATGCCACAATCAAATAGAGCTTTTTCCCCTTTATTTAGTTAATTTATATTAATTACGCAAAATAAATGTTTAAAGATAACGTTTTAAGATACATTACGTCTTTTTAATTATTATTTTTTATTCTTATATGGATAAAGTAATACTAATATCATAAATGCAAAAGTTTTTGAGGATGAATAGATGTTTGTGACTCTTTCACGCAAAAACTACCAAACGGATTTGGACGAAACTTGGCACATAGATAGAACACATCCTGAAATAATATAAATAAATATCCCGGGACATTTTTTACGGCCATCTGGTCTCAAACTAAGCAGTGCTTGTACTATGGAAACTAGGCAACTGATATACCACATATACTACATTTTTTTTGTAAATACATACCTATATAGATATTTACACCCAGAACAAACAAACATGTTCATGCGCACAAATGTTTGTCCTGGGTGGGAATCGAACTCGCGACTTTCGGTTTGGCAGTCAGAGCGCTAACCACCAAGCCAACTGGCCTGTCACAAAATACTTTTATCCCGAGAAAATCTTACATCTTTCGAAAATACCGGAGAAACAGCGGGAGACAGCTAGTATGCCCATAAATGCAACCCCAGATATTTGTCATTTACATAATAAAACCTTTCTAGCCAATAGTAGAGTACGCCAAACCGACAGCGCCTGCAGTTGGCACTACGTATTTACTTACGTGACAGAAATGCTGAGCACTAACACTGCACTTGCGATACTGAATCAATTGTATTGCATTAAATATTCTTATTTGATTTATATTTGATAGGTTTAAGCTCCGTTTGTTTATACCGTGATTTATTTTATAGAAAGAAGTTAAGCGATTTGGAACAAAGAGATTAGAACAGAAATACTTTTAAATCACTACGCACGTAGTAAGTTGATTCTGTGGCTCGATTCTGTAAGGAAAATGACACTAGCTCGAGAATGTTTCGTCGCGGCCTCCGTTCTCTGTCTCGTGTCTCTTTCGCTAATTACGCTAATACTTCTAATCACGTGGGACATAAGCTCTCCGAGGCCTGATTTCAAAATATTATTGAAAAAAAATAACAATATGGTTTTGTTGACATGCATAGGAATGTGGGTGAAACCATGGGGGATAACTAGTAATATTATAAAGGTGAAAGTTTCTGAGGATGTACTTTTTATCCCAGGGAACTGTAAAATCTCCTGGGAATGCAGGTGTAAACACAGGGGACAGATAGTAATAGAGTACATAAATACTGTGAAAATATAAGAACTCTTGGGACCGTGTGGTGGTAGGTCGTATATAAATAAACAGAATAATATTGGCTAAAGAAAATCGCGTGCACAGTATAATTATTATTCCCCATTCTGTTACCCACATCCATCAGAGGGAGACAATAAATGACAGAGTGAAATAACGGGAAGCTGTATTTACGAGCCAGTATCCCTATTGAGCGAAAATTTACTGGATCGGCTTTTATGTGCAATTTCTGTCTGGATGAAAAACACTCCATCTATATATAAAAGGAGAAGTTGACTGACTGACTGACATATCTATGCAGGCCTAAACTATAAGGGTTGGATACATGAAACTTTGCACAGGGCAGAACTAAGAAGGGATTGTTGAAAAAATCACCCCCATCAAATGTGTTTTCTTGGTCTGATCAACTTCAAACTAAACGCTGGTGAAACCGCGGGGGACAGCTAGAGTGTAAGATAAAACAAAGTCTTTAGTCATTGTTATTTGTAAATTGTTAGTTTTATATATTACTGGTTTTATTTGTGATTCTATTTGTGATTTTATTTTTAATTTAATTTTGTAACTTTTAGTCTACAGTTGTAGCGGAGTGGAAGTAGGTGCAGGTGATGAATGATTTGAGACTCGATAGATTGAACGATGTTTAACAGAAAACAACATATGTTACACTTATTGGTCTATGCAACACAAGGGTCTATAGTCGAGTGAGTGCGGGGCGCCGCTCGCAGTGCGTCGATACGCATGTGCGTGTGTGTGTAGATGCGATTGTAGTAGTCATGTTAAATATTGCTTCGACATGCCGCCCCTCATTGAAGCGTCGCTGCTTCAATTCTTGCTGTGGTCTTCTGCTGGTAGAGGACAGATCCTGGAGAACGATCTTCTAAGAGTCCCTGATGTGGTTCTGATATCGGCCACTCTCGCAATTCCATCGGTTCCAGGGTAAATGTTGACTATTCTACCCAAAAGCCATTTCATTGGAGGTAGTTGTTCATCCTTGATTAACACGAGGTCTCCTATTTGTAAGGATCCTTGAGAAGCCTTCCATTTCGTGCGGGTTTGTAATTCTGTTACGTACTCTCTGTGCCACCTTGACCAGAATTGCTGGCGAAGACGTTCGATTGTTTGATAACGATCAAGACGATGACTTGGAACATCAGCGTAGTCTGGCTCTGGTAATGACGTCAGTTGTTTGCCAATAAGGAAATGTCCAGGGGTAAGGGGTAATAGGTCTTGAGGATCAGAGGATAAAGGACTGATGGGGCGCGAGTTTAATATTGCCTCAATTTGTATCAGTGCTGTGTATAGTTCCTCAAATGTTAAATTGGAGGCACCTACTGCCCGTTTTAAATGGAATTTAATTGATTTTACGCCTGCTTCGTGCAGGCCGCCAAAATGTGGTGAGTATGGAGGACAAAAACTAAAATGAATTGATTGCTGTGCGAATGTGTCGACAATGTGATCACCATCTAATTCTATCATTTTCTTAATTTCATTATTAGCACCAACAAAGTTGGAACCATTATCGCTATAAACATAGGAAGGTTTACCTCTTCGACCGATAAACCGCTTCAGCGCTAAGATAAAGACAGCAGCAGACATATCGCTGACGAGTTCAATATGAATGGTCTTCGTCGCGAAACATACGAAGACACAAATATATGACTTCAAAAGTTTACAGCCTCGCCCCCTTTTATTAGCAACCATGATGGGGCCGGCATAATCTAAGCCTGTATATTGAAATGCAAAGCTTGAATAAAACCGCTCTTTAGGTAAATTTCCCATTATGGGTGTTACTGTTTTACCACGATAACGATTACACGTGACGCAGTTTCGAGATACATTCTTGGCTAAGTCTCGACCTCCTATTGTCCAATAATGTTCACGTGTAGAATATAATAAATGTTGCGGTCCAGCGTGCATCAATAATTTATGCTCAAATGTAAATAATAATTTTGTAAATGAATGGTTTTTATGCAAAAGAATTGGATGTTTTTTATTATATTTATATTGCGAGTTGAACAAACGACCGCCTACTCTAATTAATTTTAATGTATGGTCAAAGAATGGATTTAATGATTGTAATGGATTACTGTTTTTTAATGAATTATTAGATTCGAGTGTTTTAAAATCAATTGGATAAATTTCCCTTTGCACTAAACTTATTAATTTATATGTGGCATTATTAAGCTCGTGAATTTTTAGATAGCTGTTATTTTTATTATATTTATTTTTAATATTATTAGTAAAACGTAGCACATATGCCATTGTTCTCTGCAAATGAGGAAAAGTAGAAAACCTATCAAAGGGGAATAATGGTTCAGATACTTGCGTTGACATACATGTGATTTCTTGTTTTATTTCCGGTAATGTACTAAAATTATTTGAATTGAATGCAGGCCATAATGATTCATCGTTTAAAAGGAACGGAGGACCTTTCCACCAAAGATCATTCTTCAACAACATTTCAACTGCAGTACTACGTGTTAGGTAATCAGATGGATTCAAATTGGTAGGTACGTAATGCCAGGATTCAATATTTGTAGTGGACTGTACTTCGGCAACTCTATTTCTGACAAACGTTTGCAATTTATTTGTTGGTGTGTTGAGCCATCCTAAAACGATTGTAGAATCGGTCCAGTAAAGGCACTCATCAAACTTAAGCCTTAATGATTTCGTTATTTTGTCACTAAGCTTCGCTCCTAGCAGTGCTCCACACAGTTCCAAGCGTGGAATTGTTTGTGGCTTGAGCGGAGCCACCTTATTTTTCGAGCACAATAAATGAACTCTAACTTCGTTACTATGTGTAATAGACCGTAAATATGCACAGGCTCCGTAAGCGTCTTCGGACGCGTCTGTAAATATATGTAATTGTATTTTTTCGTATTGTTTACCTATGGTATGCCTTGGAATTTTTAATTTATTTAATTGAGACAGTGAATTAATAAACCGCAACCAAGTGCTTCTTGTTAACTCTAGTACTTCTTCATCCCAAGACAATTTACAAAGCCACAATTTTTGCAGCGTAATTTTGGCTTCTAAGGTACTAGGGGTGACTAAGCCCAAGGGGTCAAATAACTGCGAAATTGTTGACAATATGTTTCTTTTGGTAATTTTTGTGGGTATTTTTAAATTTATATTGAAACAAATGCTATCCGAGAAATGATCCCAACAAATACCCAAGGTTTTTGAAATGTTATCTGGACAAAGGTCAAATCTATCTGAAGAAGTATTACTTTGTTCTTTTATTTTATTAATGACGACTGAATCGTTAGAGCACCATTTTCGTAGGGGGAGGCATCCCTTTTTAAGCTGTTTAGACACTGCAGAGAAAACGTACATAGCTTCATCGACATTGCTTGCGCCGGTGATTAGGTCATCGACGAAGAAGTCTTTAGCTATGGCCTCTTGAATGAATGAATCCCCACACTCTTTAGCTAGCTGCTTTAAGCACCGTGTCGCGAGGAACGGAGCTGAAGCAGTGCCGTAAGTGACGGTGTTCAATTCGTATGCTTTTAAAGGTTGGCTGGGATCGTCGCGCCACAGTATATGTTGTAAACAGCGTTGCGACTCGTGTACTTCGATTTGGCGGTACATTTTCTCGACATCCGCAGTCAATACAATATTGTGCTGGCGAAACCTTAGTAATATAGATAACAAATCGTCCTGTATTGTTGGGCCTACCTTTTGTATTTCGTTAAATGAATACCCTGATGACGATTTGGCAGAACAATCGAATACCACTCTTAACTTCGTTGTTAAGCTACCCTGACGTTCAACACCATGGTGAGGTGCAAAAAATAAAATTCCATCATTATTACTGAAACCTTTTGACTCCCTCATGTGACCTAAATTGATATACTCGTAAATAAAATTTGAATACTGAATTTTAAATTGTTCATTATTACTAAACTTCTTTTCTAGTTGCAAGAAACGCGTCTTAGCTAATTTATATGAGTCGCCAAGTACGCACGGGGATGACTTTAATGGGATAGTGACACAAAATCGTCCGTTAGGTAGACGAGTAGTTGTGTTTACAAAATTTTGTTCACATTCAATTTCTTCTGGGGACCAGTCTATATGTTTGTCTGGTGAAATTACTATGCTATCTAACTCCCAGAATTTTGCTACTTGTTCACGCAAGGTATAGGTGTCTGCGACATTACAAAAGGTTAAGGAATTGGACGATAGGGAACCACCGATGATCCAACCTAATTTAGATTTTTGCAGTGTGATATTTTGATATGTTAACTTAATTTGTTTGGGTTCAATCAAATCCCAAAATATGCCATTACCTATCAGTATTTCTATATTAGCCGGCATATAGAACTCTGGGTCCGCTAATGCTATATACTCCGGTATATTAAATTCATTTTTATCTATTTGTGAACACGGCCAAGGATTTGTGATTTGTGAAATTATGATACAAGTAATTTTTATTGTAAATTTAGAATTTATTGACTGTATTTGAACATCACAGCATTTTTTGGCTACTGAAATGTTTTTATTAAAACTGCTAATAGTTGAAGTTACATTTCTCGTGGGTAAACGTAGTTGTTTACTCAAACGTTCGGTAATAAAGTTAGACGTACTGCCGGAATCCAACATAATGCGCGCGCGCTTATATTGATTATCTGAACAACGCACACTAACACACGCCGTTGACAATAATCCCTGCGGAGAAACTACGGCGCACGATAATGCTACTTGATCGCGTGGGCTGTCAGCACTTCCAGCGCTGCGTGTTAGTTCCGGACAAATTAAACTATTATGTTTTTTGTTGCATTTTTTGCAGGAACTCAATTTACACTTCCTTGTAGGATGACCCGATCTGAGACAATTTAAACATAAATTTAAAGCACTTGCCTTTGTTTCCCTATCTGAAAGGGATAAATTTAAAAAGTCCTTGCAGTAATAAATAACGTGGTCTAATTCACAGACGGGACAGTAATATTTTGTATTGCTGGTAGCTGCTAAACTGTGAGTTCCTAATTGCCTTGACTGTAACTTATTTCTACTTTGCTCTAGAGTTTCCAATAGTTCAGATCTATTTCTCGTAAATTGTATTATATCATCAAATACAAAATTTTGTTTATTATTTGATACCTTAAATTTTTCCCATTCTACTAGTGTTTGCGGGTCAAATTTACTAGATTACATATAAATTAATAAAGTGTCCCACTTGTCGGTGGGTTCACCCAATGAAGCTAGTAACCTTAAGTTTTTTACAAAACTATCAACTAATCGTTTTAAATTGAATGAAGTATCCTTTTGAATAGAATACACGTTAAAAAGTGATTTAACATGATTAGCGATAAGCATCTTTTTGTTGTCATACCTATCACATATAAGTTTCCAGGCGTTGTTATAGTTTTGTGCAGAAAACTCTAAAGATTTTATTACCAATGAGGCGCTGCCTTCAAGGGACGATCGTAGGTAATGAAACTTATTGATTGTACTGAGATCAGAATCGTGAATAAGTGACAAATATGTATCTCGAAACTCTAGCCAGTTGCAATACGCACCATCAAATTTGGAAAGATGAATAACTGGAAGCTTGACACTAGCCTGACTATGCTGTACTCCACTGCCCATGCCACCGTCCACGTCTGACTTGCAGCGGTGAAGCGGCTTACCGGTACTTGAGCCAAGTTTCGAATGCGCTTGAGCAATAGATTTAAAGTACATACTCTCAAATGTGTCACGTTCTTTTAACTGTTCGTTTGGATTGGCCGTGATACACTCAATTTCTTCCTGTATTTCATTATAACTATCAAACAATGTTTCCATCTTTGATATGCGTAACTCAAGTTCCAACTTAATTTCATTACATAAGGTTTCAGGTAAAATATTGACATAATTGTTAAATAATGTTAAACGCCCCTTTATATTACCGCGTTTTTTTATTAATGTCTGTTCGTCACTCATAATGTGGTTCTTGGTAAATATATATAAAAATATTGGTCAAGAATTGTTAAGTGCAAAATGCAAAAAAGGAGCGCACTGCTATTTAGCGTATGTATTTCAGTGAGGTATGATTGGATTCTACCCGATTTTTTTTTTATATTTTGCGACCACAACTCCTAACTCGGCAATACAATAATGATGTTTACTTTTACTGAGAATTATGTTAAAAGTTAATTATTCAATGATATAGGACAATATAGGTAATTTAAATTGTGAGCTTTGGATAGTTAGTACATATAAGTAGTAAATGTGTTGTTTAACTTATCCTGCTGCAAGTGTTATTAGAATTGGAAGGTAGATGTGTGAATGTGTTAGCGGATAATGATTTTAACAATTAGTTAATACTTTTTATCATAAAGTGAATTTTACTGCAATGGAAATTCTTAGATTGTGAAGTGTACAGTATGTAGTTTATCTTACTTTCTACAGCAATAGGTAGCTATGTAGAAAATTGTAAATAGAATTGTTTGATGTATTTAACCGGCAATAGGTAGCCTCTTCTCTTGTGGTAATAGGTACCAAGAGAATAAATGTTTTAATTTAGACAACACTGACGCAAATGACGCAATTTGAAGATGTTAGTGAGAAAAGAAAAAAGGATGGCCTTATCTTTAAACAGTCTCCCCAGATCGCCACTCGCTTGTCTTGAATGTTGTCCGATTGATTCTTAAATTTGCGCCGACTCCAACTAACGCTGATCTTTGGGCCGCTGGTGCAAGGATGCGGTTCGATGGACCATGTAGCGGAGTGGAAGTAGGTGCAGGTGATGAATGATTTGAGACTCGATAGATTGAACGATGTTTAATAGAAAACAACATATGTTACACTTATTGGTCTATGCAACACAAGGGTCTATAGTCGAGTGAGTGCGGGGCGCCGCTCGCAGTGCGTCGATACGCATGTGCGTGTGTGTGTAGATGCGATTGTAGTAGTCATGTTAAATATTGCTTCGACAACTATTTATGTTTTTGGATGCTGTGGTCTCCTCTAATTGAAGGAACACGCCACCTCACATTCACAGTGTGTTATAACAATGTGATGTTAGCGCGTATCTTTTGTTGGAGATCAATAAATAAATAAATTACAAGGTTTAATTTAACTAAAATTTATAAAAGAAAAATGAAAAAGAATTTAACTAAACTCACAACTTATTTTGAAATAATCTTTGTGACTTTCATACATTTTTGTTCATCTAAAAACTACTACAATTACTCAATATACATGTATCCACCTAGTTTACACAAAGTCATAGGCAGATCTTGCACATATAATGTATAGCCTGTAATAAACATATTAATAAAGGATTTTTAGAATTCTCGTCCGACTGTTTTCCAAAATGTATCGAATAGGCTCTGAAACGACTGATTGGACTAAAATGAAATTTGTAACATAGACTAAATATTTTATAGTTTAACACTTAAGATACATTTTGATCGCAAATAATAAAATATCTTCAAATATTAATGGCTTGCTTAAAACAAACGTAAGAGCATAACCTATAAAAAAAAAGAATTCTGCAGCAAAATCTCCAGCAGGATTTATAGTAAGAATTTATAAAAAAGAAGATAGCTGTCTATGCCTCTTTATCTTTTTTACAGAGCAATTTTATCAAGATCAAGTGAATTGAGGACGTAACTAATTGATTAGATAACGGTGACCAGCCTTCCGTTCATTACCGAGGACATTATTACACGCACGAGGACATCCGTAGCGTTAAGTGTCAGCTAATAGTTGGACCTGTAGGGTGACAATTCATTGAAGTGGTAGTGGGATTCGTTAATTTTTTCTAATGGCCGCTGTACACATTGGCCAAAGGTGGTGGGCCAGCGTGTTGGAACAAATTATCGGATTTTGTTTACATATTGGCGTCCTTACTTACTGTAAGGAAATTTACACTAGCTCGATGATGTATCGTCGTAGCCCCTATGCTGTCTCTTTCATTCACTATGCAGTCACGTGAGAGGTAAGCCCTTCGAGGCTTCGTTGCGCCCTTTCTTTGAGTCGTTTGATGTTTCTAAAGAAAGAAAATAGGGAAACAAATAAATTAATAAGTAAAATATTTTATTTCTCACCACAGACACAATAATAAAAATTTCAAATTTAGAACTTAATTATATAAAATTAACAATAAATAATTATATTCTAAGTAGTCTAGTGTGGTGGCAGCGGATAGCACCAAATATGAACTCTATGCTCTGAACTAGGTAAGGAGCCAGTATCTCAGAGGACGACGATACATTCAAAAGTTCCGCTTTAAAATGTGTGTGTCACTGATGTAGTGGGTTATTATATAACAGATTGTAAAATTTAGTTTTCTTCTTCATTTGTTTGTTTCCATCAGTATTTAAAATAAAAAAAAACGGTACGAATTCTAAGGCTTTTGTGCTTGATAATTTAATTTAGATAATGTTTTTTATTTTTTTATTAATTATATTAATATATTATATATTAATTATATTTATTATGGTAATTTAATTAAGATTATTACTTAATGATTTAGAAAATAATTATAATATTCCGCTTAACATGTCCACTTCTAAATATAACCATCTCTGTGGTATCGGAATCCACTTTGCAAAAGTTATTTTCAATCTAAATCTCGCATTAAATATTGTAAATGTAAAAGTTTGTTTGTTAGTAACTCGATAACTGCGCAATAGCTTAATCGAATTTGAATAAAGTTTGCAGGATCATAGATTACATTATGGTAACATAGAGTAATATTTATCTACACTAATATTATAAAGTGGAAAGATTTGTATTTTTACTTAACCGATCATCATGAAACTTTGTACACATATTTTTGGAGGTATTAGAAGTAACATAGGATACTTTTTATGCCGGGAAAATGTTACATCTCTTGGGAACGCGGGTGAAACCGCGGGAGACAACTAGTTCTTAGATAATCATGTGTTTCCTAATGGAACCCAAGTTATTTCAAGTTATTTGTTTATTGTCACGGGTTAGTTGGCTTTGTGGTTAGAGAGCCTGACCGCCACGGTGCTGGTTGAGGGTTCGATTCCCACCTAGGGCAAACGTTTTTGTGCATGACTATGTCTGTTGGTTCTGTGTCTTGATGTTAAACTATATATATAAAAGGAGAAGATGACTGACTGACATATCAACGCTGGAAACTTGAAATTTTAAACAGGGGTTCCTTGTATAGCAGGTAGGCAGCACTAAGAAAATATTTTGAAAATTCACCCCCTAAGGGGGTAAAACGAGGGCAACATTTGTAGCTTCAGTAACTTTAAATTTGACCTTCATAAGTGCCCTCCGAAGGCCTAAACTGAATAAATGGTTTTGAATTTTGAATTATGAAACAATGTGTTTTCGTGGTCTGATCAACTTCACACTAAACGCGGGTGAAACCGCGGGGGACTGCTAGTATTTCAATAAGCATGTATTATATAAAAAAGCTGTATATTATGTATTATGTCAATTGTCTGGATTCCATAGTACAAGCTATGCTTAGTTTAGGATCAGATGGTCGTGTGTACTGTATATCCCGGTATATTTATTTGTATGTCACGTTTGTTTTTCCGAGCAACTACAAATCACAAAATCGATATATATAATTTGAATTTGAATTTGAACTAAAATTAAATGTAACGTAAATTAATGTGCATTATAATATAGCCCTTTTTTAAATAGCGATATTAAAAAAGGGCTATATTATAATGTTGTTTGTTCTATAATAATTCTATGCAACATTCCAAAGGCAATTCTTATTCTTAGCCTTTAGTATTTGAGAGCCAATCTCTATGGTACCCATTGTCTATGACTGAGTATGCCACACCATTTTGTATTTTACAGGACCCACAATCCTGATCCAAAATCTCATCATAATTTCCCCAGAAATCAAATCTCCAAAAATAAATTCATTATAATTTGACGGAAATGTCTAAAATTTATGGATTGCAGTAGATTACTTCCATTTGCCAGAAATTCAAATAAATAAATTATTTGATATATTTTTTATTACATATCAAAATATATCATATATTTATGACTTTTTATTTATTTTTTGTTTTTTATTTTATTTTTTATGCCTGTGCCGCGACTGTCCGTGGCACCGCTAGCCCTATCAGAATATCAGCGCTGCGGTATCTACGGCCGCAGCTTATGCTGAGATAGGTGCCTTTTTGGCCTCACACAGTGTATATACTGTATGATTGTGTTGTTATTGCTATATTGTATCTGTGTGTAATTTGTGATGTCAATGAAATTGTCTATGTTGATGCTGTGTGAGTCCAAAATAAATGTTATCTTTCTTTCTTCTAGCTGTGCCCTACGGTTTCAACCGCGTTTCTAATTGATGTTACATATTCCCGGGCTATTATAATAATAATAGTTTATTTTCTTCCCACAAAGATACATACTTTCTTATTGTCTAGAATATACACATTAATGTAACAATAAAAAGGAAAAAACAAAAAGTAAAACAGTACTGTACGAAATACATATTAATTGTGGGTGGACAGGAGCCCAAACTAGGTAAGCCCTGTGCTATGGGTCTCCTGGTCTCCACTCCTCAGAACAGGGATCTTATAAAAAATCGTATTATTCTGGGCTAGAAACAATATCTGTGGGAAATTTCATCCGGGTCCTTTCAGCCTTTCTGGCGTAATTGATTAACAAACATCCATCAAAAACATTAGCATTTATTATAGTAGTAAGATAAGTATAAATAGAATTTAGATCTAGGTCGAACACTATGTAATTATATCTTGTCCCAAAAAAAAAAAACAAATATATAGACACACTACACCAGCTGCTCATTAGCCACAAACTTCCTCAAACGTATCGTATAACGTTTCATTCCGAGTGTGTGACCAGTTCCGTAAGGGTCATCGCACTTGGGAATCGTGATTTTCCCGGCGATTAATGTTCTCAGAAATGAGGTGATATTTAGTGGAAAGGAAGCATTTTCGCCTGGTTTGATTACAGTGGGACAACACTCTGAGTTACCTCTCGCGCCCAATTTATAGTCTGTTCCTTTTGTGACTCATTATTGTAGGGTTCAAAGAAAAAATTACTATGACAATGAGTGTCAGAGAAAAAAATGCTTTAAGGCATATGAAATATGGTGTACCATTGATCTGATGGTTAATTACATAAAAATGCAGATGAACTTAATCACAAAGCTAATAGGGTTTATTTTTTACTGACATTTTTAATTGTTAAAAAGATATTGACCGCGTTCAAGAGCTAACAATAAAGTTAGTCAAAACTCGTCTTCACGGAAGATGGTCTAGATTCAAAATTATATTATATATATTTTTTTTTAACAAAAGTTGTAGAGAATTTAATCCTCTAAAATATTTGTAATTTTTTTTTACCTTTGACCTTAAATAGCTGTAGACGCACCCAAGACAACAAGTAGGTTTTGAGACAAGTTTTAGAGTGTCAAAATATAGGTATATGCAAGTTTATAGCTATCTCCCATTCTGAGATTCTTACCCTATTTTGACTAATATAATTGGACTAAAATGGAAATAAAACTTATCGCTCAAAATTCAAAATTCAAAACCATTTATTCAGTTTAGGCCCTCAGAAGGCACTTATGAAGGTCAAATTTAAAGTTACTGAAGCTACTACCGGTTCGGAAGTCAGCCTTCAACTGAGAAGAACCGGCAAGAAACTCAGCAAGGATACATTATTTTTTATTTTATTAAATTCTTTTTTATCTATTCTGACTTTTTGGCTATTTTATAATATCAATTTTACATATTTTTATATTTAACAATTACAAAATACTTAATAAAGCTAACATTCAAAAACAAAAAAAAAACAAAAAAAAGAAATAACAAGACTACAAAATAGAAAATGACAATAATTACTTACAATCCTATCTTCCTCACAACTACTATGCCAATGCAGTCAGCCAGAGTTTTCAGTACTAAGACCTTCATACCATCTACGATAATTTATTTGTTCATAAGGAACACCTACAACATATATGAAATATACACGATACAAATGGATTATCAGTAAGATTCTTATATGTATGTCTCTTACAGGTGTACACAACATTCACAGAACTTAGGCTACATTTAAACCAGAAAACACTAACAATAAATTATATGAGAATAATAATAAGTTATAAATAGGATGACAAAAAAAAATCAAATCACTATAATAACAAAAATAAAACAATCTAGTATAAATATGGGACCACAGAGTTTGTTTTAACATAATTGAACTCCCATCGTGACAAGCATTATAGCTGTCTCTCTCATAACCAATCCTGGAATCCCGATTATCGTTACGGAACCACGAAACGTGATTTACCTTCCCCTACAGTTCAATTTCACCTTTCACTTCCTTTTAAACAGAGAAACGTTAATTCAACATTGACCAACTTGACAATTAAACCTGGTACCTATAAATTAACGTTGATAGAACAAAACGTACTACGGGATAGTTTCACTTTCAAACATCGAAACCGCTTATTTAGTTAAGGCCCTAGAAAGACACTTAATATGAAGGTCAAAGCTAAAGCTACCGCTGGTTTGAAAGTCAACCTTATTTGTTACAAGCCTAAAGAACATTATCGTGGTACGTACTTGTCATGAGGGATGGAAGCCATGTGACTAAAATGAATGAAATGAGTGATGAATATTAAAGTTGATGGGCATTTGGGTTGAGAAAGTCTGAAGAAGACACGGATGGACTGTGTCGAATTTGACGGGCCAGTTAGCTAGGAGGTTAGAGGCTGCCACGCCGCAGGCCGTGGGTTTGATTTTCGCCCTGGACAAACATCTGTGTACAGGGACATGTCTGTTTGTCCAGTGTCGAGATATAAATAATAAAAATTATCAAAAACACAAAAAAAACATTAGTTTAAGTTGACTCGATTCCATAGTAGGTACAGTTTTGTAGTAGAGCTCTTAGTGCAGAATTTGTCCGGGGAAGTACTACCACCTTACTCATTTCCGCCGTGAAGCAGTAGTCCACTTGTATTACTGTGTTTTAGTTAGAAAGGGCCGGTGAAATTACAGGCACAACAACTTCATGTCTCAGGGTCGGAAACGCCTTGGCGATGCTCTGGTGTTGCAAATGTCCATAGGTGGCGGTGACCACTTACCATCAAGTGCACTGAGTGCTTCTTTCGGCCCCTCTGGTAAGAAATAATATAGTTTTGGATAAACCGGGTTAAAAAGAATGCCCAGGATATTTATTTATTAGATGGCAAGTAGAATGGCTGAAGGGAATAAATTAACATATTGCATCCTAAATCACCGGAAACAGGGCAACTAGATGATGATACCTAATGAACATTATTATCTGACAGTTAACACAGTAATCTGATAAATTACATTTTAATATTGTTAATAATTATGCTAATGGTTATGTAATTATTCATGTAATGCTGCATTGCTATATTCTCATTAGTTTTAGTAATTCTATATTAGGTCAAAAGCTACAGGATTTATAATACATTATAAAGGTTGTTACAAAACTCCCCGTAAAGCCGAAAGGAGGTTAAATGGGGCCTTATAACGAGTCCGTTCACAATATTTAAGAACCGTAGTAACGCTGTATAACATACTCCAAAAAAAAAACTGATTTTACGAATGAAAAATTGAAATATTATTAAAGTAGACAATTATTAGGTAAAAACGGTACGTAGGTCTTTATTTTTTAATCAAAGACAGCTCACTAAAAGCCTTTTTTTTATACTTCTCTTCCAAAGTAATGTACGATTTGCAAGCTCAGGTAATAAACAGTTTTATTTTTTACAAAATTTACAAAGCTTTCATGCTATAGGAAACATAAACGAATACAAATAAATGGCGAAATAACATCATGAACTCTTATAAAAAGAAGCCTTAAAAGGGACCAAAGAAATTGACCCAGCCATTACATAACACTCCAATGTCGGTGGGAACTTTTTAATTTTGTCTGCAAAACTTTGTTCATTGTTAGTATTTCGACAGAGTACGCTTACTTGGCCAAGTCACGAGCATCCTTGTGAGTGTTCCATAAGATTATTTTAGGGAACTTAATTTCCCTTTATATTAAGTAAATTTTCTGAAATCACTTTTAAGTAGTAAAATTTGCGGAGTTTTTATGGCGATTACCTATCTTCTTCTTGAAGAAGTAGTGCACTTGTATTACTATGTTTCGGTTAGAAACTTAATGTGGCTGATGAAATTACAGGCACATGAGACTAAATAACTTCACGTGTCAGGGTCGATGACGCATTGGCGATGGACTTGGAATCATTTTCCATCAGGCGGACCATCTGCCTGCCTCCTTATTCAGTTAATTCAAACTTTGTCGGCGAGCTGGCGCTTTGAAGCCTCCGAGAGCGGACCTCGCACGTCTTTGCGTAGTTAGCAAAAGAGACAGAGGAAGTCGAGCTGTCATTTAACCTTACAGAATGAGACCCCTGATTGTCGGCCTACTTGACATAAAAACACGGGTCAGATTTAACCTCAGCCCCTTTATTCAGCTAATGCAAACTTCGTCGGCGAGCCGCTCCACAGAGGCCTCGGAGAGCTTACGTCTCACGTAATTAGTAGTATTAGCGTAGTAAGCGACAGAGTCAGAGCATAGAGGCCGCGATGAAACATCCTCGAGTTAGTGTCATTTTCCTTACAGAATCGAGCCCCAGTTCCTACGCATTCGTATTAATGTCAGATTTGACTTTCATTGAAAGACATCGCGCATCATCTGTCAGTGTATTGTATTTCGTAAATGTCCGTTTTGTTTTTCAAGAAAATGTCTAATGTGATTTTGATGTTTAAGACTTGAGCTCCAGGGGAAAGGAAAACCGTTTTGTCATAGTTTTGATTCAAATAATAAATAAATAATAAATAAATAAATAATAAATAAATAAATAAATATCCCGGGACATTCTTTACACACGGCCATCTGGTCCCAAACTAAGCAGAGCTTGTACTATGGAAACCAGATAACTGATACATTACATAGACATTTTAAAACAGTCGGCTTACCGCGCTTGGATCAGGGCTCGGTCCCGTCGCGATCCGAATATCCATCTCATCAAGGCAGCCTATAATAGAGCCACCAGGGCCTGCAAGAGGGCATACATCAGAGCGGATGCCCAGCGCATTGCACGGTTTGGTCAAGAACTTCTGTCGCACCCCACGGGCAGCCGGGGATACTGGCGATTGGCCAAAGCCGTGCAATCTAATTTCTGCCAGCCTTCATTGCCGCCGTTGCGATGCCCTGATGGATCACTCGCCCATGGGCCGCAAGAGAAAGCTGACCTGCTTGTCAATCTCTTTGCGGCTAACTCCCGAATCGATGATCGTAGTGCGCAACCGCCTTCGATTTCTTACTCCGGCCAGTCCATGCCTGATGTCAAAATCAGGCAATGCGATGTACGCGCGACACTGCGATCTCTCGATGTCCGGAAAGCCAGTGGACCTGACGGAATTCCAGCGGTTGTGCTTAGGAAATGCGCAGCCGAGTTGTCTCCAATGCTAACACGCCTGTATCGCCTATCTTATGCCTCAGGCATAGTGCCGCAGGCTTGGAGAGAGGCGAACGTGCAACCGATTCCCAAAAAAGGGGATCGTTCTGATCCAGGCAATTATCGACCCATTGCTATCACCCCTATCCTCTGCAAGGTGTTTGAGCGAATAATAAACAACCAACTCGTTCGCTACCTAGAAGATCACTCCCTCATCAGCGATCGTCAATATGGCTTCAGACCGAAACGGTCTACGGGTGATCTTCTAGCGTATGTCACTCACCTCTGGGGTGAGGCGATGGACAGGCATGGGGAGTCGTTGGCTATTAGTCTCGACATCTCCAAAGCCTTCGATAGAGTCTGGCATCGTGCGCTTCTTTCCAAGCTTCCAGCCTACGGCTTGCCACCTCGACTGTGCAACTGGGTTGCCAGCTTCCTGCATGAGCGCCGTATTCGAGTTCTCTGTGACGGCCACTCATCTAAGTTTCTCGAGGTGAATGCTGGTGTGCCTCAGGGGTCCGTATTATCGCCCACGCTTTTTCTTCTGCATATCAATGATATGCTCACTTTTGGGAGCATTCATTGCTATGCAGATGACAGCACTGTACATGGGCGATATCTCGGACACCCTGCGGCTAAGCAAGCCGATACTGAGGAGGATAGGCGAACACTTGTTGCTGAGCTTGATCGGGTTCTGAATTGCATCTCGCGTTGGGGTGATGTGAACCTGGTCGAGTTCAACGCCAAGAAAACACAGGTGTGTGCATTTTCAGCTAAATTATCTCCATTCCTTCCCTATCCCTCTCTTCTGGACACTCCACTACCGATTCAAGACAGCCTCAATATCCTAGGTATGGACATACGCCGCAATCTCAACCAGAAAAACTACATTGAGGGTGTCATCAAATCCGCATCCCGGAAACTCGGAGTCATGAACAGGGTGAGGAGGTTTTTCGCGCCGGAGCAGTTGTGTCTGTTATATAAAACTCAGGTTCGCTCCTGCGTGGAATACTGCTCTCACCTTTGGAATGGCTCCGCCCAGTACTTATTGGACGCCCTCGATAGGTTGCAGCGGCGTGCTGTCCGTATCATTGGGGATCCTGAGGCCACAAAGACTCTTGAGTCACTGCAATTACGCAGAGACGTGGCCTCATTGGCTGTCTTCTACCGCATTTATCACGGTGAGTGCTCCGAAGAGCTATTTCAACTAATCCCATCCTCTCCTTTCCTATCCCGAACGACACGTGCTGGGTTAAGGTGCCACTCTTACACGGTGGAACAGATTCCGTCACGCACCAAACGGTTCGGCGCCTCTTATCTCTGCCGTACCATTAAGACGTGGAACTCGCTACCAGCCCACGTGTTTCCCTTCTCTTATGATCTTGGGTCCTTTAAGCGGGGCGTGAAAAAGCTTCTCACAAGGCCGTCAAGGTGAGGGCCATCATGCCACAATGCTACGCTGGCTACTGGGATGATGGCCATCACTAGGGGACTTCATTGACTGCTTACCATCAGGCAGCATGGAGTCAATTTGGGCGGTAGCAATAAAAAAAAAAAAAAAAAAAAAAAAAAAAAAAAAATATACTACTATTTTTTTTTTCTAAATACATACTTATATAGATATTTACACCCAGACACAGAACAAACAGACATGTTCATGCACACAAATGTTTGTCCTGGGTGGGAATCGAACCCGCGACCGTAGGTTTGGCAGTCAGAGCGTTAACCACCAAGCCAACTGGCCTGTCAAATGATTTGGTATGTCAATAAATAAATTAGTGTATGTGACATTTTTCACACGCGGCCATCTGATGCTGTCCAGCATTTTGTTTTCATGTTTTATACCACGTCGGCCGACAAACAAGCAGACAGTCTACCTGATGGTAAATGGTCGCCGCCCCTTATAGACATTTGCAACACGAGGGGCATCGCCAATGCGTTGTCGACCCTGAGACGTGAAGTTGTTAAGTCTCATGTGCCTGTAATTTCACCGGCCCCCTTACCTTTCTAACCGAAACCCAGTATTACAAGTGCACTACTGCTTCACGTCGGGAGTGAGTAAGATGGTAGTATTTTCGGACGAATTTGGCACTAAAAGGTCTACTACTCAAAAAGCTGAGTTTGTACTATAGAAGCCATCTGGCTATATCAGTTAGATATATACCTATTCATCATATTCTATTACAAATTCTACGTTAAAGTTAAAACCCTGATTTTCAACATAGTTATTGTTTCATCCCCAACTAAGGAGAGTTCGCGCTATAAAAATCAGATAAGTGATATAACCTCTTTTCTTCAACATACATACTTAAATAGATATTTACGTAGACTTTTTTGTTTTTAAACATAAGTATTGTATGATGCTAGGCATTGTTTAACGTCTGCCGTTTGCATGACGCCAACCCTCTATGGAAGGCGCGGCACTCAATATTGTGTTTTATGGATTAAAATATGTTCATAACGAAATTCCTCATCTTTGTGCCTAAATGGTGAGAGCTCAATACGTATAGAACATGATATACAGTCATATCTTTTCTTGATATAAAAACAAAAGCCTTTCGTTTCTATGCAAAAGTTATTATAGTGACTTTAGTTTGAAAAATAATTTGCTGAATTTTTTATTAATTAAAAAATTTTTTTTTTGAACTTTAAAAACATTTAACATTTAACTTATGGGAAGTTAATCAAATAAAAATATAAAAAATACTAATAAATTAGTATTTATTAAAGTTGAAGAACTACCTAAATGTATGTTGAAAATAAATAAAAAGAAAAAAACTTTTTATCTCCGGATATCATAAAATCCCTCGAAACCAGAATCACGGAAGCTGGTCTTTATATAAAATCACTTTCGATGCGCATGTGTTGAGAATTCTTCATTATCTAAACGGATTGACCGATTGTGGTGTTTTTTTTTGTACCCAATAGATGGCGCTATTGTCAAGCTTAATTTTGCATTACTCGCAGCTTGAATATGGGTGTAACGGCGGGGTATAGCTAGCAATAAATAAATATACGTTAAATTGATATCCAAAATGATCCATGATTTTAGAATTGGGTCAAAAATGTATATAACTAATCGGAATTTTGTGCCACTTAAAAATGTTCGATCTTCCATCTGATCTCATCGCGGGACCCCAATTAAGGTGATTCATCAGGACGGATCTGAAGTTATATTTTATGAGCGCGTAAAATGCCTTGTCATTTTCACGCATAGCTGCGTTGATCCTGTACTGTTGGGAAGAAAAGTACATTATAATATAATATTTAGTTTTAATAACGTTTTCTTAAACAACCTTTAAATCCAAAAAAAAACTGACGTCACGTATGCTGCTTGGCAAACCCTTTCATTAGATAGCCATGACATGAATGGGTGCTGAATTAATAAACGACCATATTATCATGTCCGCCATATTGTATTTCGAATTACGTCACTAAGTTACTCGTGCAATTTCAAAAAACAATAGAGTGTGAAATATATCAGCTCACTCGAATGATTCTGGTCTAAAATTCAGTTTCAAGATAACCCCAAACAAACTAACTTATATAAAATCTCGTAAAATTGAGGTAATGATTGGATGCAGGATGTAAATATCTATATAAGTATGTAGTATAATATATTTACAACTTTTTTTTCCATCAGTTATCTAAAATCCGTAGTACAAGCTTACAATTAAAATTTCGGAACATAACTTAATAATAGACTTATCTTTCATAGGCAACATTAGACAGTAGACAGCGTAAAAAACAAACTTACATTCACATTTATAATATTAGTAGGGATTAAAACACTTTTCTCGGCGGCTCTACATCTCCTTGACGCGCCCCAGAATATGACGGATGTTTAACGAGATTTAAGCTTTAAAGGGAACGAACGAACTTTTTTTTTAACGTAAGAGGAAAATCGCCCAGTTCCCTAACACCTACACAAAATTAAATACATATCATATATTTTTATAAATATAAACTGGTATTTACGCAATTTCATGGAAAGAAGTATTATTACGTGACTGAAATTATAAATTACTTGCTGTCCCCTGCGGTTTTACTCGCGTTACCGGGGGATGTAACATTTTCCCGGGATATAAAGTATTTAATATAATATTTCAGGATATTTTCTATATATGTGCCAAGTGTCATCCAAATCCGTCTGGTAGTTTTTGCGTGAAAGAGAAACAAACATCCATACATACTTCTAGAGTAGCAGAGCTCTTAGTGCAGAGTGCGTCCGGGGAAGTACTACCACCTTACCCATTTTTGCCGTGAAGCAGTAGTGCACTTGTATTACCGTGTTTCGGTTTAGGTGAGGGGGCCGGTGAAATTACAGGCACATGAGACTTAACAACTTCACGTCTCAGCGTCGACCACGCATTGGCGATGCCCCTGGTGTTGCAAATGTCCATAGGCGGCGGTGACCACTTACCATCAGGGGGACCGTCTGTTTGTTTGTCGGGTTATAGAAAAAACATATAAAATTTTGCATTTATAATATTAGTAGGATAAACAATAATATATAATAATTTTGAAGTGTGAGGTTAACTTAACTTTGCGGAAATCTATTATAAGAATATAAAATATGATATAAACAAATAAAAAATAATAAATAAATAATACTTTTATTATTCACTAACAAAAGTTATTGATTTTACATACATTACATTTTACAATATATTACATAAGGGCAAAAACAATGATAGAATTCTATAAACTTAATTATGCTGCAGAAATATGTACAATAAAATGACCCTAGCTCTTAAACTAGGGTAACCTGTATCTCAAGAGACAGTGTTCGGCTAAGTGGTTACATCTTATCTAGATTTATATACGAGCAAAATATCTAGTAACTAATTCCACTGGGTCTCCTTCTCTATCAACTCCCAAACAAGGAAACTCAACAGGAAATCGGCACGTGTTTCGTTTCTACCCGAAGCATCTTCAGGACGTAAATCGGCGTTTGTTTGTGGCGACTACATTCACTTCCAACTATCTTATCTACACTAATATTATAAAGAGGAAAGATTTGTATGTAAGTATGTTTGTTATTCTTCCACGCAAAAACTACTAAACGGATATAGATTAAACTTGGCACATAGATAGAGCATATCCTGGAATAACATATAGGCTACTTTCCCGGGAAAATGTGATATACCTCTGGAAAGCGGGTAAAACCGCGGGGGACAGCTATATTTTTTTTTTTACTTATATATATTTAATTTTTATAGATATTTGTTACCAAATCACACCAAAATGGCTGAACGGACCTGGGTGATATTCTGTACAGAGATAGATTAATGTCTGGAATAGCATATAGTTGACTATCTTGGGTATATGTCATATCCCTTGGAAATGCGAGTGAAAACGCGGGGGACAACTAGTAATATTATATTTTTTACACTTTCATGCAAAAACTACCCATCGGATTTGGCTGAAACTTTGTACTAGTAATCGATTTTTAATAAGTCGATCATGTGTCGCATCTCTACCGGCTATGCACCCCCTTGTGGTAAACCGCCAACAAACGAGGCCGACCCGTTTCCCGCTCATATGCTGTTTTGTTAAAATTGGAAATTGTTGTTCGTTCTTTGATAAAAGGCATTATTTTACTCGTCTAACAGTAAATAAATAAATAAATAAATAAATATCCTGGGACATTTGTTACACAACCAGGCAACAGGGAATATGCTGATTGTGCAACGGTGAATACGCTGATGGCGCATCACTTCATTATTTATTGGAATTGAAGTTATTGCGTCAATCGTCGACACCTGGCGCCGCATCAGCAGATTGCGTTACCACCGGTAGCGGCGTCTCAAATTGTGCACTTGCGTTCTGACATCGAACCTAGTAAAACCTTGTAATTTTAGTCTAATTGTAATTTTCTTTTATTAATAAATTAAGTCTAATTAAATTGTTTTTTTTTGGAACTATCGCTGCCGCTGAACGTAATTGGCGCAGTCGGTAGGATACTCGAGTCAGTGCGTATAGGCGACAAGACTTTCTTACATCGAAAGGACCGGAGCGGAGCCCTGCGTTGCTGACCGGTTTTCAAACCTTAGACGAGTATCCAGAATCTACGGAAAGCTGCAGCATAGACGGTATCCAGACATTGATACATCTAGAGAACCAACGAAATGATATTGTAAGTACACAGAATCTTTCTTGTGTCCTTCCTCTCTTTGTGTTAATATAATCCTTCCAAGATTTTCCATCCAAGGCAATCTCGGACTTGTAATCTTAGGGTAGATAGGCATAGTCAGCGTATAGAACAAATAGACGCTAATAGAAACGTAGATAAAATGTCGGAAATAGATACGATTTATAAAGCACTTCGATTATTACCAGAGTTCGATGGTAATTCGAATGTTTTAACGCGTTTTATTAAACTTTGCGATTCATTAGTTTTACAATATGTTAGAACCGAAGGAAATGAGTTGGCGAATAATGCCATGATCAATGGTATCTTGAATAAAATCACAGGACCCGCCGCACGTTTAATTAACTCGAATGGTATACCAGATAACTGGACAGGCATACGTGAGTCACTTGTGAATAATTTCGCCGATCATCGCGACGAATCCGCGTTGTATAATGATCTTTCCCTACTTAATCAAGGCAATACTACACCTCAAGAATTTTACGAGCGTTGTCAGAATCTTTTTAGCACCATAATGACGTACATAAGTCTACATGAATCATTACCAACTACCATAGAAGCCAAGCGTACCCTGTACAAAAAGTTAACTTTACAAGCTTATCTTAGAGGTCTTAGGGATCCCTTAGGAGCACGTATCAGGTGCATGCGTCCTGATACAATTGAAAAGGCATTAGAATTTGTTCAGGAAGAGGTTAATATTTTATATTTACAACAAAGGAGTGATACTATCCCCGAACGTAAAATTCAATCTCAATTAACACATAATTCGAATCCTAAGCAGTCATATACTGTTCCCTTATTTAATTTACCACAGTCTAAGCCAGCGCTCATGTATAATATCCCCGGACCATCACGACCACCTATGCAATCTTATATGCAACCTTGGAAACCAAATCCACATCCAAATCAGTTTCAGCAAAGCCGTGGTCCCACACGCACGCAGCAAATGTTTAGAGCACCCCCGCCAAACTACAATCCCCAAAGTAATGTGTTTAGAATGCAGCCTAGAAATCCACCTGTAAATCCAGGGCCAAGCGGACCAAAGCCGATGAGTGGTATAAGCCATTACGTCACCAAGCCCCTGCCTCCTAGCGGGCATGATTGGCGCAAGTTTGGCAACCCTCCTCCACAAAATTATTTTAAGTCTAGGGAGATGAATTTTAATCAGTGCTATGAATATGATCCTTACTATAATGATTTTTCAGATTATGATTATGATACTAATTACTGTGTTGATTCCAGCGACTACTATGATCAGAACTTTGATCAGTATTCTACATATTATAACCCCATGATTTCGTGTGATGATTCGTCTCAGGAACCAACCCCTGTTAGTGAAAATCAGGATTTTCAGAAAGACCCCAAGTTAGACAAACCCATATAGAAATAAATTTACAGACTCAAAGACAGTTACCTTACATAGAAATTAGTTCACCCCCTCTTAAATTACTGATAGATACAGGAGCTAATCAGTCATTCATAAGCCCAGATGCTGTAGAAAGATTTTATTCAGACATTCCTCTTAACTATGACCCGTTCGAAGTTACTAATGTCCATGCTACCAGTAGGAATGAATATTCTATTTCTCTGCCATGTTTTTCAGAACTTAACGATAATACCGAGATCACACTTTTCATATACAAATTTCACGATCATTTTGATGGGTTAATTGGGTCAGACTTATTAGATAAATGGGAATCAATTATAGATTATAAAAATAAAATTCTTATTACACAGAGAGCAATGAATCCACTTAAAGTTTATAATTCACGGAACGTGAATCTATATGAAGATGTGATCCCAGCTAATTCATCTAAATTATTACGATTACCGATTAATATGCGCGACGGTGACGTCATTGTCTCGGAACAAATGATTTCAAATTGTTTAATAGGTGAATGTATAACGGCCGTAAAAGATAGTAGAGGTTACGTAGAAATTACCAATCCAACCCAGTATGACGTAATTTTCTCAATGGACCGCCCCGTGTGCGCCGAACTACATAGCATTCAGTGCGAACGTACCGAACAAGTCTCTCCGCGTACAAAAGAAGTACTATCGCGCTTACGTACAAGTCATTTAAATGAAGAGGAGCGCGCTAATTTAACTTCACTTTGCACTCAATATGCAGATGTTTTCTATATTGATGGCGAAGCCTTAACTTTTACTAATAAGATCAAGCATTGTATAAAAACTACTGACGAAACACCAGTCTACACCAAGACATATCGTTATCCTTATGTCCACCGTCAAGAAGTTAGGGACCAGATTAGTAAAATGCTTGATCAAGGTATTATTAGACCATCTGATTCCGCGTGGAGCTCTCCAATATGGATTGTTCCTAAAAAAACAGATGCATCCGGAAAAACTAAATGGCGATTAGTTATTGACTTTAGAAAAGTAAACGAGAAGACCGTTGACGACAAATACCCAATCCCTAATATTACTGACGTGTTAGATAAATTAGGGAACTGTCAATACTTTACCACATTAGATCTCGCAAGCGGTTTTTATCAAGTCGAAATGGACCCCGCCGACATTCACAAAACTGCATTCAATGTTGAACGAGGGCACTTTGAATTTCTTCGAATGCCTATGGGTTTAAAAAATTCCCCTTCTACCTTTCAACGCGTAATGGACAATGTCTTACGCGACCTCCAAAATGTAATATGCCTAGTTTATCTCGATGACATAATTGTCTTTAGTACCTCCCTTCAGGAACATATTGTCAACCTTGAAAAGGTTTTTCAACGACTCAGAGAATCAAACTTCAAAATCCAAATGGATAAATCCGAGTTCCTCAAACTAGAAACTGCCTATCTAGGCCACATCATAAGTACAGATGGCATAAAACCAAATCCAGATAAAATCGCCGCGGTTAAAGCCTACCCCTTACCTAAAACTGCTACTGAGATAAAAAGATTTTTAGGCCTACTAGGATACTACCGAAAGTTCATACCGGATTTCGCTAAGATTACGAAGCCCTTCACTCAATGCCTAAAAAAGGGATGTAAAATAATTACTAATGATCCAACTTACATAAATTGTTTCGAGAAATGTAAAACCTTACTAACAAACGACCCAATCTTGCAACACCCCGATTTCAACAAAGAATTTGTACTCACCACAGATGCCTCTAATTTGGCCATAGGAGCCGTTCTCTCACAAGGACCCATCGGTTCAGATAAACCCATATCATACGCATCTAGAACACTTAACACCAGCGAAATTAACTATAGTACAATAGAAAAGGAGCTATTGGCTATAGTGTGGGCAACAAAATATTTCCGTCCTTATTTATTCGGTCGTAAATTTAAGATCATTACCGACCACAAACCGCTACAATGGGTAATGAATTTAAAAGAACCCAACTCCAGACTTACCCGTTGGAGACTTAAATTGAGCGAGTATGATTTTACTGTTATATATAAACAGGGAAAATATAACACAAATGCAGACGCACTCTCCCGTATAGAAATCAATAATGAGGAGATTAGCTCAATAGTAGTTAATCCTTCTGAAAAGCCACCTTCAGTAGCAGGTTCATCCACCCTTACAGCACATACATCAGCTGAGAATCCTATTTTAGAAGTACCAATAACTGATGAGCCCTTAAATAAGTTTAGTCGTCAAATATCTTTTATCGTGGTAGGTGACATTAAAAGGAAAACTGTAGTTACCAAGCCTTTTGAAACCCACACCCGTTTCGCTATTCAGTTATCTAAATCTAATTTGCACCTGGACGTTGTAAACGCCATTAAAGAATATGTTAATCCCAAAGTTAGAACAGGTATCATAATTAATCCACCCTTAGAAATGTACAGCATTATACCAATTATTCAGAATGAATTTAAAAGCTCTACAATGAATTTAATCTTAACAAAAGTTGAACTTGAGAATATTAAAGATTTCCTTCGTCAACAAGAAATAATTCAGAAATATCACGACGGCAAAACCAACCATCGTGGTATTACAGAATGTTATCTCGCGTTATCGAAAAGATACTATTGGCCGAAAATGAAAGAGCATATCACTAAATATATTAATGAGTGTACAATCTGTGGGCAGGCTAAATATGATCGTAACCCAGTCAAACAGCAATTCCACATAGTTCCACCTCCAACTAAGCCTTTCGAAATTTTACATCTTGATTTATTTACAGTCCAAAACGAAAAATATTTAACACTTGTGGATGCTTTCTCTAAGTATGCACAAGCGTACCATTTGAGGGATGGAACAGCAGTTAGTGTTATTCAGGCTTTGTTAAATTTCTGTACGCACCATGGAGTTCCTTTAACGATAGTTACAGACCGTGGGACTGAGTTCACTAACCAAGTATTCGCAGAATTTGTTAAATTACATAAGATACAGCATCATAAGATATTAGCACATGCCCCCAATGAGAATGGAATTGTTGAACGATTTCATTCAACAATACTTGAACATCTACGCATTTTAAAATTAGAACACCGTAATGAGCCTCATGTTAATCTTATGCCTTATGCCATTTTAGGTTACAATAGTTCAATTCACAGTTTTACCAAATGCCGACCGATAGAGATTATTACAGGCCATTTTGATCCTCGTGATCCTATAGATATAGATTTATCCGAACATTTAATTCAACAATATATTTTAGATCATCGTAAACGAGTAAGCCAGGCGTATGATTTAATTAATGAAACTTCGTTGCATAACCGCACAGAATTAACTGAGAGTCGTAATAAAGATAGGGAACCGGAAAAGGAATATGAACCTGAACAGCAAGTGTTCATAAAAAACCCATTAGCGTCCCGTCAGAAGTTAGCACCAAGGTACACACAAGACGTAGTCCTAGCCGACCTCCCGATTCATATTTATACAAAAAAAAAAAGAGGTCCAGTAGCAAAGTCACGTTTGAAGAGAGTCCATAATGTTAGCCAATTGTTACAGGATAATACTGATCTCCGTCCACCTGACCCACGCGCAAGAAGTAATACTTGACAGCCTTGACAATGGACCAGGAGTACTACCCTTTAGCTTAGGCCCAACGAAGGTGACCTCTCATTACCATTCCTTTTTACAAACTATTAATTTAAATGAAATTCAGTCAAATATCGATAAGGTAAAAGTACAATTACGTGAAATTAGGCCCGAACTTATTAATAAAAAGTTATCTTTATACGAACCTCACATAGAATACCTCTCAAATAGGCTTGAGAAGATTTCTGATCAATTGCTCACTTTTGAACCAATACGTGTTAAAAGAGGTCTTATAGACGGTCTCGGATCCGTTATAAAAAGTATATCTGGGAACCTTGATTATACAGACGCTATTCGTTATAACGATGCAATAAAAACTTTCCAGAATAATGACGTCAAACTAGCTTCTGAATTTAATAACCATATTAGTTTAAGCAAGCAATGGATGTCCGAACACACTATTATATTAGACAAAATTAAAGAAAATCAGAATAAAATGGAAAACGTACTTAGCTTGATTCGAGCATCTGATGCTAATAGGGATGATAACTTAATTAAATATGCACACTTTGCGCAATATTTAATGATTTTAGGAGATAATATAGAAAATCTCTCTGATGAATTGCATAGGTTAGAAAATATGTTAGGTTTTATACGTGCATCAAGCACATACCATTCTATTTTAAGTTTAGAATCATTAAGAAATATGGTAGATAAGTTAAAATCTTTATATGCTAAAGATGAAATTATAGATAGTAACTTTAGAGAATATTACGATATATTAAAGTTAGGTTATTATTACACTAGCAATGAGATAGTAATAGTCTTCAAATTGCCGATTGCCTTTCCTGATACCTATGACCTTTACAAATTATCAATTGTCCCTAATAGAAATAATAGTATCCTTATCCCGTTATTCCCTTACATAGCCATTCATGGGAAAGATTTCTGGTACATAGAGACAGAATGTCCGAAGATAGGTTCATGGTATCTCTGTGAGAAGAAGCGCAACTATCATCTTCAAAGCAATCCCGATTGTATGCAGCATCTCATTACTACGCAGCAAATAGTCGACACATGCAGAATCACCAAAGTCAATCTCACTACGGAAGCTGTAGATCAACTGGATGACCGACACTACACATTAAGCTTTCCCAAGCCGACCAAAGTACAAATATCATGCAAGCAGAACCAGTATAGTACTTTAAAAGGAAGCTATCTCATTATAATGCCCTTTGGATGTTCAATGAAAACTTCTGAATTCACTATTTCAAATGACAATGATAGAGTGAAAGGAAGAGTCTTAAAAATTATAGATGTACCTATGAACATAAGTTTGCCTATTTAAGTTTGCGGAATCTTTACTCAAACAGCATATTCATAATATATTTCCTAGTTTTAAATTTGAGCATATTAATGCTAGCGATATCTTAAATACTTTTAATTCGCTCAATATGAAAAGTACTGAAGATTTATGGGGCTTATCAGTAACAATCGTAAAATCAATAATAACAGTGATTGCACCGGTTTTGTCAAATATTTTTAATGAATGTATTGATCAGGGTTGTTTTCCTGATTTGATGAAATACAGTAAAATAGTACCTATTTTTAAGTCCGGTTGTAAGGAGAATCCTTCTGATTACAGACCAGTTTCCGTTCTGCCAGCACTTAGTAAAATTTTTGAAAAACTGCTGCTTAATCAAATGTTAGGTCACTTTACTAAGCATAAGATATTGCATGGTCATCAGTTCGGTTTCACGAAGGGAAGATCTACATCCGATGCGGCAGCAGCATTGCTGAGACACATTTATGGCGCATGGGAGGATTCTCAGGATGCGATTGGCATTTTTTGTGATCTATCCAAGGCTTTCGATTGCGTTGACCACCGTACGCTACTTCTAAAACTTGACTACTACGGAATTCGTGGAACTGCTCATGATCTTGTTTTATCTTATTTATCAAATCGTCAACAAAAGGTAGGGATTACTGGCACAACATCCAAGGGCTCTTTAGTCGAAATGGGGGTACCCCAGGGTTCAATTTTAGGTCCATTTTTGTTTTTAGTCTATATAAATGACTTGCCATATGTTGTAAATGATCTCACAGATATTGTCTTGTTTGCTGATGATACATCATTAATTTTTAAAGTTGATAGAAAAGACAAAGATCTAACTAAAGTTAATCATACTATGTCAATTGTCTGTGGGTGGTTTGCTACAAATAATCTATTACTAAATTCAAAGAAAACTAAATGCTTAAGGTTTTCTTTACCGAATGTAGCACAAGTAGATAGCCAAATAATAATAGATGGGAGCCATATTGATCTTGTTAATAAAACGGTATTTTTGGGTCTTACATTAGACAATAAATTGCAGTGGGGACCTCAGGTTGATACTCTAGCTGCTAAGTTAAGTTCGGCTGCATTTGCTGTTAGGAAAATTAAACAATTGACGAATGTTGAGACAGCCAAATTAGTTTATTTTGCATATTTTCATAGCCTCTTGTCCTATGGTATTTTATTTTGGGGAGCAGCAGCGGATATAGAATCAATATTTATTATACAAAAAAGAGCAATTCGTGCAATTTACGGTATGGGTCCCCGTGAATCATTAAGAGATTTATTTAGGGAAATAAATATAATGACATTGCCTTCATTATATATTTATGAAAATATAATGTTTATACGTAGAAACATAGGAATGTTTGAGTCAAAATTGGATATCCATAATATTAATACAAGACAAAGGGAGAAGTTAGTTGTTCCATATTTTAGACTAACTAAAGTAAACAAGTCATTTCTTGGTAATTGTGTTCGATTTTATAATAAGATACCGCTTTCAGTAACCAAAATGTCTGATCATAAATTTAAAAATTATATTAGGAAAGTTTTGAAAGAAAAAGCGTATTACAAGGTGGTTCATTATATTGAAGATAAAAATGTATGGAAATAGCTGCTCTCTGCACAGTGCACCTCTAATTTTCTTGTTTAAGTTGTAAGTAATTATTGTCATTTTCTATTTTGTAGTCTTGTTATTTCTTTTTTTTTTTTGTTTTTTGTTTTTGAATGTTAGCTTTATTAAGTATTTTGTAATTGTTAAATATAAAAATATGTAAAATTGATGTTATAAAATAGCCAAAAAGTCAGAATAGATAAAAAAGAATTTAATAAAATAAAAAAGAATGTAACCTTGCTGAGTTTCTTGCCGGTTCTTCTCAGTTGAAGGCTGACTTCCGAACCGGTAGTAGCTTCAGTAACTTTAAATTTGACCTTCATAAGTGCCTTCTGAGGGCCTAAACTGAATAAATGGTTTTGAATTTTGAATTTTTTGAATTTTGAATTACAACCTATAGTCAAACTTAACAGTATAGACTTGGATAATTTACATTCAGTTAATACTAAGATTGATCTTCAGGCACCTATCAAGTTGGAGCAGACATCTAACGTCGCCCTTTATCATACCACCATACCTATATACGTGTTAATCCTAAGTGCATGTATGTTAGGTATTGGAATAGTTTGCAGAAAGTATTATACGAAGAAAACCCAAGATGGGACAAAACCAGAATCAACGACGCAGTTTTATGCAGAAATTCCACCCAGGCAACAAGATGACCCCAACCGTCGTGCAGCAATCTTCTCGACCTCTGTTCTCAAATAATTGCTGATCTTCGGGGGGAGATGTTACACAACCAGGCAACAGGGAATATGCTGATTGTGCAACGGTGAATACGCTGATGGCGCATCACTTCATTATTTATTGGAATTGAAGTTATTGCGTCAATCGTCGACACCTGGCGCCGCATCAGCAGATTGCGTTACCACCGGTAGCGGCGTCTCAAATTGTGCACTTGCGTTCTGACATCGAACCTAGTAAAACCTTGTAATTTTAGTCTAATTGTAATTTTCTTTTATTAATAAATTAAGTCTAATTAAATTGGTTTTTTTTGGAACTATCGCTGCCGCTGAACGTAATTCATTCTTTACACACGGCCATCTGGTCCCAAACTAAGCAGAGCTTGTACTATGGAAACCAGATAACTGATATACTACATATACTACTTTTTTATTTGTCTAAATACATATATAGATATTTACACCCAGACACAGAACAAACAGACATGTTCATGCACACAAATGTTTGTCCTGGGTGGGAATCAAACCCACGATCTTCGCCTTGGCAGTTAGGGTCGCTAACCACCAAGCCTGTCATATATATATAGTGCATGGCATGGTATAATAAGCCTGGGAAAATTCAATATTCTTCAGGAACACGGATGAAACCGCGGAAGACAGCTAGTATATCATAAATGTGTCATAAATTTCAGGGTATGATACCATACAAGTCGGTATCGGCTGTTCGAATTCGAATAAAATTTAGTATACACATAGAATATATCCTGGACTATTACATTGGAAACTATGAATTCTGGGAAAACTTCAGTTCCCTCAGGCATGAGAGTAAAACCACGGGACGTAAGCAAGTGTATTTAAGCTTGCATTAGACAGGAATATCAGCTGGTTAGTGATAAGAGGCCTTTTGTAATGAATAATCTATATAAGGCTTAATGATCTTCAAGACTCCCTCAGCAGGTAACAAATCGAACAAATTATTATAAAATGAAATTATGGTAAATGTTTGTGACCAATGGTTTCCACAATACAAGCTCTGCTTAGTTTGCGATCAGAAGGCCGTGTGTTAAGAATATCACGGGATACTTATTTATGAAAATAAATAATTATACCAGGACATTCTTCACACATGCTTACACAGAACACAGACATATTCATGCATACAAATGTTTTTCCTCGATGAAAATCGAACCTACAACCTGCGGCTCGGCAGTCAGGGTCTAACCACTAAGCCACCTAGCCCGGTATATTATGTAATTTTAATATTCTTAAATTTATTCTTATATTTTGTTTATGTATTACAGTAATTTGGATAAATATGTTACCACTAAAAGTTGTGCAATAATATGTACTTTCGTAAACACCTCAACTATTAGAAAGAAAGAAAAACATTTATTTTGGACTCACACAGCATCAACATAGACAATTTCATTGACATCACAAATTACACACAGATACAATATAGCAATAACAACACAATCATACAGTATATACACTGTGTGAGGCCAAAAAGGCACCTATCTCAGCATAAGCTGCGGCCGTAAATACCCCAGCACTGATATTCTGATATAAAATAAAAAATATATGATATACTAGCTGCCCGGACAGACGTCGTTCTGTCGAAATAAGTCCACAATAAAATGCAGGAATTCGCTCGCAGCGCCACCTACCGGATCCAATTGTGAATCTAAACCATCCAGGGCGCCACCCAAACGCATCCAAAAAAAACATCCCAATCGGTCCAGCCGTTTTAGAGGAGTTCACTGTCAACACACGTACAGAAGAATTAGATACTATATTGCAATAAAATAAAATTGCGACTATAATTAAAGATCTAAGCTATCCTATCTCTTAAGTTGGACCAGACTGCTCACGGTTGCTGTTCTGCGAAAACCGCAGAGAGCGATGGCCGTCAGAGTCATACGGGGGTATCGCACGATCTCCTACGAGGGGGCTTGTGCACTGGCCGGATCCCCGCCCTGGGACCTAGAGGCGAAAGTCCTCGCGTCACTGTATCGGTGGCGCGAGGAAGAGGCGGAGCGGGGCGAACGACCGATGCAGCGTCACGTCGAGCTGCGTCGGTCTCAGCTCCGCGAGGTCCTGGTGGCGGAATGGCGGGACAGGCTTTCACGCCCTACCGCCGGCCTCGACATAGTCGGGGCGGTCCGGCCGGTGCTCGAGCGCTGGCTCGGGAGGAGGCACGGCTCCCTGTCGTTTCGGGTGACGCAGGTACTCTCGGGGCACGGTTGCTTCGGGAAGTACCTGTGCCGCATAAACAGGGAGCCGGACGCCCGGTGTCACCACTGCGTCCATTGCCGGGAGGACACGGCGCGGCACACGCTGGCAGAGTGTGCCGCTTGGGAGGAGCCGCGTCGTGCCCTCATCGCCGGAGTAGGCCCGGACCTCTCGCTGCCGGCCGTGGTCGAGTCGATGGTCGACAGCGAGGAGGCCTGGGACGCAGTGGTAACCTTCTGCGATACTGTTATCGCGCAGAAGGAGGCTGCGGAAAGGGAGAGGGAGATCTCAACCCCTCACCCGATCCGCAGCAGACGCACCGGGCGTCGGCGGAGGGCGGACAACGCCCTCTTCCAGCCCCCCTAAATGGGTCCAGGGGCGACTGACTCGGGGACGTCCGTCGCCCCCCTACAACATCAGGACCCGAGGTGGCGGCGCGTGTGGTGTTCCACGTGCGCCCCTCAGAGAAGTCGGGGGGGGAGGAGTTAACACCTCACTCCCCCCCCTCGACCAGACGGGGCCCGCGGCGGCGGGCCAGCACCAGCCGGGGGTTGCGGAAGCTGAATTCGTGCCCGCGACCCTCGGCGCTTAGGTGTGTGAAGGAACACCGGAGGGGTTTTAGTGGGTATACCTCTCGGGCCCCTTCTCATTTTTATTGAGAAGGGGAGTTTGCGAGAGGGAGTCCCACATAACCACCGCGTCTCCCCGGGCGCGGTGGTATGCGCAAAGCATTTCCCCTCCTAAAAAAAAAAAAAAAAAAAAAAAAAAAAGACTGCTCACGGTGTGGCAATTTAATTTAAAATCGGTTAAGTAGTTTAGGAGTCCATCGCGGACAAACATCGTGACAGGAGATTTATATATATGTATTAAGATTTCGATATGTATTATAAATAGTAAATTTTACCAATTTTATTTATTATTTATTTTACCTACCATTGTTTCCGAATGCATTCAGTTTCCCTGTCGGCAACAATTGGTTATCAACAACTCTGTCACTGTAAGTAATAACAGTGCTGTTGAATTATATGACCGGTGTTAGGTATTACTTTTTTTTTTTTTTTATGCCACTTGGACCGACAAACAAGCAGACGGTCCACCTGATGGTAAGTGGTCACCGCCACCTATGTACATTTGCAACACTAGGAGCATCGCCAATGCGTTGTCGACCCTGAGACGTGAAGTTGTTAAGTCTCATGTGCCTGTAATTTCACCGGCCCCCTTACCTTTCTAACCGAAACACAGTAATACAAGTGCACTACTGCTTCACGGCAGAAATGGGTAAAGTGGTAGTACTTCCCCGGACGAACTCTGCACTAAGAGCTCTACTACTCTTAACTACTTTTCACTTTAATAAAAGTATTGTTTAATTTGACTACTACCCACTTTATAGTATTACAATATCTTCTTAAAAACTATTTAATAGTTATTTATTACACTTATTAACCAAAAATTATATTTTTTGACGAGGCATACATATAAAGAGTTTAAAAAAATACAACTCTACTTAAACTGTTTAAAATTAACTAATAAATAAAGCAATAATCGATTAATAAAAACCTGATTGGATTTGTATGCTCGAGAGTCGAGACTGTATCTTTGACAGGCCAGTTGACTTGGTGGTTAGCGACTCTGACTGCCAAGCCGAAGGTCACGGGTTCGATTCCCACCCAGGACAAACATGTGTGTGCATGAACATGTCTGTTTGTTCTGTGTATGGGTGTAAATATATATATATGTATTTAGACAATTAAAAAAGTAGTATATGTAGTATTATCAGTTATCTGGTTTCCATAGTACAAGCTTTGGTTAGTTTGGGATCAGATGGCCGTGTGTAAAGAACGTCCCGGGATATTTTTTATTATTTGTGTAAATCGTTTTGTAAAATATCATGTGGTTTTTACCTCAAATTGGTTTCGCTTTAAAACTAAAGTTAAATATTTAAATGGGTAATACAATATTATAACAGTTATTGACAGAACTGAAATATATAAAATATTAAAACTACAAATCTGTTACAATAAAAAACAACCGACTTTGAGTCGGACTTACACACCTAGGGTTCCGTATCACTATTTTTTTTAACAAAATATTTAACCTTTTGTTTTTGAACTTATACTTCTTTCGGCGCATTATTAAAAGAAGATGAGAGCGAAATTCTAATATGCGCGCGCATCAGTGTAACACAAAATTGACACGGATGAAGTTAGCTGATAACAGTCTCTCCGGAACATTGCACAAATCGCAACTGTCAGTGTCAATGAGTGAGTAATGATGTTATTGTCAATAATAACCTTACAACGTTAAAAATTGTTATTCGTGGCTACATGCACAGACAGGTGCAAAGAGTTTGGACACTACAATTTCACGACTGAATAATAAAAAATGCTTTTAGGTCAGTTTTTCTCACCTATAATTTCGGGTATAACATCTTACGTTCCAAATCACCATATTTTTTAACAAAATATTTTACCCTTTTATTTTTTTTCGTTTCTTATAATACTGGCCATACGTGTGTACTACACACACTGTGCAAATTTTAACCGTCTATAGATCTACAGTTCATTAAATACAACTCGCTACCAGATAAACAGACAGACAGACAGACCGTTTCATAGGCAACCTTTGGGTGCGGAGACAGATTTACATTCAAAATTTTGTGCAACAATTTCTTAGCAGCTTACTGAAAACTCGCTCCATATAAGAACATGCATTTGAGTTGCTCAAGTAAAATATGTGCCAGTATATTCTACCGCACAAGCGAGGCGGGGACACCTCCTCAAGTTTATATTCGCTACTTAAATAATAAAGGAGGTTGCAATTTATGTTCAGTAGTTTTAAAGCGTTGATGGTCTTGTCGTATAACGGAGGTCCTTAGTTTGCATCCTAGGTCGAACAACGATTACATTTTTCGCAATTATATTATTTGTTTTTATTAAGAATAGATTTCCCCCGCAGTTTCACCCGCGTTTAGTTTTAACTTGCTCAGATCAACAAAACACGTTGTTCCATACAAACTATGCACCCCCGTTTTACCCCCTTAAGGGTGAATTTACAAAAATCCTTTCTTCCCCTCTCTCCCTACTACTACTCCCCTACGTTATAGTTTAGGCCCTGCGTTCATATGTCAGTCAGCTTCTCCTTTCATATATATAGATAGATGGGCTTGCGTTTGACCTTCGACTGACCCCAGATAGAATTATGACGAAGGCGAGGATGTAGCACGCTTACCCAGAAAATAATCTACTTGCTGTCCCCCGCGGTTACACCCGCCTTCCCGAGAGAAGTAACATTTTTCCGGCACAAAAAGTATCCTATGTTACTTCTAATACCTGCAAGAATATGTGTACAAAGTTTCATGATGATCGGGTAAGTAGTTTTCGTGTGAAAGTTTTTTAAACATACTTACATTCACATTTATAATATTAGTAGGGATTAGATGTCTTATTTATCCGGCAGAAAGGTTTATTTATAAGTATAGACAGTGCACCGAATGATACCTGTGACTTGATACCTGACGATGTATAAATACAAGCAAATACTCAGAGGCTCGATTCTGTAAGGAAAATGACACTAACTCGAGGATATTTCGTCGTGGCCTGCGTGCTCTGTCTCTTTCGCTAACTACGCTAATACTACTAATCACGTGAGAGATAAGCTCCCCGAGGTCTCCGTTAAGGGCCTCGCCGACGAAATTTGTATTAGCTGAATAAGGGGGCAGGTTTCAAAAGCAAGTAAATTTGAGGGAAAAGCAAGCTTTAAAACTACTAAAAGCCTGCAACATGTGTATAATAAATCGTCATACAAATTTGTTATTAAAATTTATTCTAGCGGCTAAGTAGGTCAGAAGATGTAGTCTACACCACTAATATGCCTTACACTGTATTGGAGTTGTTGGATGTTAGACTTTCAACTTTAAGTTGAATAATACTCATTTTACTGCAAGCTTTAGTAACTTCACCTGTTAGTATGTTTGGGACAAATCTTGCAACAGAATTTTAGACCTCCAGGTCGATTGTCTAATGCTCTCGGTATCGTCGTTGCAGTCAATATTGTAGTACATTGACGGTACAAATGAGCGTTGGCATTGTATGCGTCTTTTATGAAATGGGCAATTTGCTTATAATATCCTGGAATCGTGACACACGGCCATCTGACTCCAAACTAAGCAGAGCTAGTACTATGGAAGCCAGATAACTTATATACTATAATACATAATACTACTTTCTTTTCTAAATAAAGACTTCGATAGTTTACACCCAGACACATAACAAAGACAACCACGTTTATGCATACAAATGGTTGTCCTGGGTCAAAATCGAACCCACAACCTGCAACGTAACAGTCAGCGCCAACCACCAAGTCAACTGTCCCGCAAAAAAATATTTGATTAATTAAACCAAAGTGGTAACTTACGTACGTACATAAGTACTTGTACACTTTTTTTCTATAAATTCGGTATAAAACGAACGCTTCCCAAATGAATCCAAACTCGTTGAAACTACGTACAATAAAACAAGGTGCGAATGAAAAATACTAAAATCTTTTCGCTAGACAAAAGTATTCTTGCGAACAACTTCGGTTTTAGAGCTGTAGGCATTGTAAGAAAATGTACTTTGCCATAAATACGGGAGACGGAGGTAACGCGGGAAGTTTGTGTTTTATCTTACGCATCTGGGTTGATTCTGTAAGCAAATGATAGCTCGACGATGTTTCGTCGCGGCGTCTATGTTCTGTCTCTTTCGCTAATACGCAATCACGCGAGAGATCCGCTATCTGAAGCCTCGCTGCACTGATTTGTCAAAGTTGGTATAAGCTAATAAGGATGCTGGTTACTTGGACTTTATGAAATCGGACCTTGTTCCTAGGTAACACAATTTCTTATTACAATATTTTAACACTAATCATACCAACACTTACTAGGTACCTATTTCTACAATAGCGGGTCAAATGTGACTTTATGTTTCCTGCTTGAATGTATGAAATATGGTTGTTAGGAAGGGAAATAAATAGTATAACTGTATATTAATTAGTAAGAAAAAGTCATGAAGTCAAATGTGCAAAAGCAATAAGATGATACGTGCATTTTCAATGCAAAGTTCAAAACGGGTCATTTGACCCGGTTATGGTATGTTTAGTGTTAATGAAATTAAATTTCTAACTAATTTACGATTATTTTGTATATTTTTATCAGTAATTTGATTATTTTAATACCTCTTACACAAGTAATAAAAATATTTGTTTTAAAATAGAACGTAGTCATAATTATTTATTGAAATTGTTCTAAACTTTCGATAGAGGATAGAAATTCATTTAACATTAAGCCAAGAAATAAATCATGAATTTCGATTTAATTGAGTTAAAAATTTGATACTCTTATGTATGTGACTTAATACCTAGAAATTTTACATTATCATCATATTCCTCACAAATTTGCTAGCTCATGAATTGAAGTAACAAAAAAAAACATTTCTTCTGTTTAGGCCCGCGAAGGACACTTGAAGGTCAAATTTAAAGTTACTGAACCTAGGTACTACCGGTTCGGAAGTTAATCTTCAACTGAGAAGAACGGGCATGAAACTCGGCAAGGTAATATTTTTTTTTATGGCATATTTTTTATTTTCTGACTTTTTGGCAATTTTATAAATTTTTATATTGAACAATTAAAAAATACTTAATATAGGTAACATTCAAAAACAAAAAAGAAATAACAACATTACAATATAGGAAATAACAATGATAACTTACAACCTAAACAAGCAAATTAGAGGTGCACTGTGCAGAGAGAAATTACAGGCACATGAGACTTAGCAACTTCACGTCGCAAGGTCAACAACGCATTGGTTATACCTTGTTGCAAATGTCTTTAGGCGGCGGTGATCACTTACTTACAGGTAGACCTGTCCGTTTGTCAGCATTCTAGACATAAAAAGCCTGAGCAGTTGTTCTCACGAACGCTTTCTGTAAGTTACGGCGAAAATTAAAATTCCATCTGAATTTAAACTCGTTTGATTAATACTTTTTGACAGAAATTTCAATGCCCATTCAGATGCAAGTCATCACAAAAATTTGCTTCAAACATCGCCGGAATTTTCGCTGTTATTTTAGCCCTTTTGTCGAATCTATGGTGAAATAAATTCGTGAAAAATTATTGTTTTTTTTTTTTCATCCAAAGCATAGAAATTAAACAGCCTAATCTCTTTACATTAGTTAAGGCTGACCGCGCATGCGTGGTTCAAGCCCATACGTAAAGTAGGGGTGGGGGACACAAGTACGCTCGGAACGCAGGGGGGCGGTCGTTTCTACCCCCAAGCGACTTTCGATCGCGTCTGTGAATAAAAAAATAAGTGAAATTGTTGTTAAAAAATGCTGTGAATATAACAAGTGATGTGAGATAGTTTTTAAAATTTGATTGTAGTTTTTCAAGTTTAAAAAAAAGTGTTTTGGGAATTGGAATGTGTTTTAAACTATAAGTGGTGAGTAAAATTTTTTTTTTATTGGTTTTCTATATTCAATTTAATATTTTAGGTATTTAAATTTGAATTTTATTAATGAGAATTTACTTTTACATTTAAAGCTACTACGTCAACGTTATATAACAATGTTCAATAAAAAGTTTTTTCTACGAATTGGTATTTTCTTTGTGACGAATTTTTTTAACTTTTATGATTTTGCGGTTAAAATATTAAAAGAAAATTGATTTAGCCATTTGTTTTTACAGATAATAAATTAATATTTTTAAACTGTCGTAGTTTTATCAGTTTCTCTTAAAAATCAAGAGAAGAGGTAATTTATATATTACTAATAAAAACATAGTTAAGAAGTACACCTAAGTCCATTTAGCATGGATAAAATACATAGAGATTGAAAAAATAACTGAAAATATACATAATTTTATTTTTACTTATAAAGACTTTTTTTTTTGCGTGTCGATCGTTTTGGCTAAATTTGCTTAGACCAGAATTCTGCCAGGCGTACTGTGTCGTCTGTAGCATTATTTTAGTGATTGGGTTAACATACAAATTGAACTATTGGCGATTATAAAATGTAATAATCTATTTTGATGTAGACGTTTATATATATAAATATACTGGAAAATAAGTAAAAGCAAGATATAACAACGTAAAACAATTTTTATATAATTATTTTCAAATCTATATATGAAAATTTATGTTTGTCTGTATGTCCTTTATAGAATCGTAAACTATGCAACGGATTTTAAATGCAGTTTTCAGAAATAGATAGAGTGATTCAAGAGGAATGTGTATAACCAGGACTGAAAGCAAGCAAAGCCGCAGGGCACAGCTATTCTTTCATAAATGTTACGTAATATTAATTAGTTACAAATTAACTATTAAAATACTTCAAAAATTATTACAACTAGCCGATATTTAATTCTTCTATATTAAAGTAGACCAAAGATTTTATAAGTCCTAAAACAATACCTTATATAAAGTAAGAAGTTTTATATGTACTACTCACACATCATACGTCTTTAACTCGCCCTAAAATATGATGAGATCCTTTACCACCGATTTTCATAATTCCTCTTCAAGTCAAAATGGTTGTCAATAAATTGTGTTTATTTGGCGAACACTTCTAAACTTACGGACTTGATCTCGTTGTCAATGCAATGTTAAAGTGGAATTTTTACTAACGAAGGTAACTGTAGGTACCTCTTATCAACAAAGTGACTCTGATCAGACATTACTCTATAGACTAGACTCTATGTTTAATACGGATAATGTTATCTTCTATATAATGTATAAGGAAAATAGGGTTCCTTTGACGCATCGTCACCTAAAAACTATTGAACATATCGGGATGGGACTGCTACTATTCGACGCGGAATTTTTCGTAGGTTTATCTGTATATATAAAAAAATTAATCCCTATTTCCCTTGGTCACGGCATCACGCATGGACGGCTGGACCGATTTCGCAAATTCTTTTTTTGTTGTGTTTGTTATTGTCAGGAGATGGTTCTTATGAAGGAAAAAATTAAGAAAGGTGCGCGGAATTAGAAAATTTAAGAAAACATAACGACTTTACTAGCGCTTTTGACATTATAAACATTTTTAATGTTTGATATTATTATTAGTCGTTTGACAGAATGCGCACTGCAAATCATGTAATTATTAAGTAAATATTTCACAGTCGATTCAATCGGAAGATTTGAATTCAATATTCATAATTAAGACAGGACAACGTCTGTCGGGTCAGTTAGTAGGTTATATGATATTGTTAAACGCGGGTAAAACCGCGGGGAACAGCTAGTAAATTATATAATCTTCACATAGTATAAAACATCACTCCCGCTGTTTCTACGCTTAGATCTTTAAAATAACGCAACGGATTTTAATGCAGTTTTCAGCAACAGATAGTGATTCAAGAGGATGGTTTATATGTGCTTATATTTCTCGGGAACGCGGATGAAACCGCGGGGTATAGTTAGTCTATAATAAAAAAACAGAATGTATTCACTGGATGGACCAATTGGAAGTTGTCCGAATTAGGTTTTTAAAAAAAAATTTTTTTTAACAGTTGGCTGAAATATTGGATTATTCTGTAAAAAATTGAAGTGCGTTGTTATGGGATTTTGCATGCAGTCAAGACATAACTTACGATTAAAAATGAAACAGCTAGTCTATGAATATTATAAAGAAGTAAATTAAGTTTAGATTTAACAGGTAATTTCCGAAATATTTATCTAATTTTCTCTTTGAAAAAATCTGATAAAGAAAAATGGCTGCCATTTTCTCATGTGATATAGCTACAGCTTTGTCGTATATAAAATAACGTAGTAATGAGACGTCAATAATATGCGAAAATACTGTATAATAAGTCAAAATTTTAAGCAAATAATAAACAAACGATCCTTTTAATAATAAAGATATTCGCATAGGAGTTACGATTAAGTCTTAGCTTAGTCTTGTCCAGAAAATACCAACAAGACCTAATATATGCTCTTATACGAGTACATAGCTCAACACTTAAGAGGAAATTTGCCACGAACATAAGATATTTTCCGGATAAGCAACTGTTAAGGGAAACATTACCTGCCTCAGGATTTCGAGTGATACTGTGACTTAGATATTTGGAGATGACATAATAAAAAGGTTGACATAAACTACCGGGAGATGGCGCTACTTACACATTGTGTATACAAAAATATGATTTATTTTGCCTCTAGAATAGAGTAGTAGAGCTCTTAGTGCAAAGTTCGCCCGGGGAAGTACTACCACCTTACCCATTTCCACCGTGAAACAGTAGTGCACTGTTTCGGTTAAAAAGGTATGGCCGGTAAAATTACGGGTACATGAGACTTAACAACTTCACGACTCAGTGACGATAACGTATTGGCGATGTCACAAGTGTTGTTTCAAATGTCCATAGGTGACCGTGACCACTTACCATCAGGTGGACCGTCTCCCTGCTTGTCGGCCCATGTGGTATTTAAAAAAGGGTTTGATTATGATACAAACAGGATTTACGCCATGATGGAGTCATACGTTTGCTGGCATAACCATCTAGGAATTCCGCGTCGAATGGTAGCAGTCACATGTAAAGTAGGTTTGAGGTGATGGTGCTTCAAAGGAACCCTATTTTCCTTATATACGAGTATAATATATAGAAGATAATTTTACGAAAATATATTGTATCTTTTTCGTATGTATTTTACTTATTATGGAATAAAAAATATATTAACGGAATTATACGATTTTTTCCTGAGGCGTAACACTGATTAAGGATTCGGCGAACATACCTACAGCGAATCAATATTTACATAAAGTACTGGCTGATCGAAAACTTTGTCGACTACGTTGCTTATTGGGATTATACAAAGATCAAAGCTTGTTCATTTTTTAATTGTTAGTACTAAAAGTTGACTAGGAAATTATTGTTGGTCATTTTTATCGGATATATAACTAATTGACTCAGGCGTGACCTTGCGGAAATCCATTGTAATATTATACAAAAACAAAAAGAAATATCTAGTAACAAAGTCCCACAACAAGGAAACTCACTGATATCCTGTTGAGTTTACATGTTTGGGACTTGACAGAGAAGGAGATTCAGCGGAATTAGTTACTAGATATTACTTTTTTAACCGACTTAAATAAAGGAGGAGGTTCTAAATTCGTCTGTAATATATATACTTTTTTATGTTTGTTACCTCATAACTTTTGTATAATATTATCGGATATATTTTTAGAAGATTTATTTTCATTGAGTTTATATCTTAATAACGCCGTTATGACTAAGTGGACGGAAATAAAATTTCCATAAAATACCTATATACGGAAAATAGAGTTCCTTTGACCCAGCATCACCTCAAAACTACTGAGCATATCGGAACGGAGCTGCTACCATTCGACGCGGAATTTTTCGTAGACGGTTATAGGCTATATATGATATCGATATACGTGGGTGAAACCGCGGGTGTCAGCTAGTATATAGATAAAATCCTGGAATTATTTTCATGGTACTTTTATATCGAGGAAATTTTTCATTCGTCTGGAACGCGGGTAATACCAAAGTGGGAGTTTGCCATCATTATATGAATGTGGAATTTTGTTGAAAAATATTGAATTTGAAAATCTTCGTGGCCACTTAGCTCAAAAACAGGGGAACGGATTTTAATGAAATTTAGCATACATATATATTTATCTGGATACAATAAAATATTAGGTCATCCCAGCCCCAAAATAACATTTTAATTTTTATACCACAAAGAATAAAAAAAAAAAAATTACGTACATCAAAAGAACCTTTTTAGCAATTTATTTATAATCAAGTACTAAAGGTTGTAATAGAAATACCCTTTCTAATCTATTTTAGACTATATTTAACCGAAATCTAGACGACCTTCGAAGGCTTACCGCATGAGCCCGTATGAGGGATTGATATATTGAATGTGTTACCAATATTAATATCAAGGCGTTATATACTATATTTGTTGAAGTTATACCTCTTTTGGCGCGTTTGGGAAAACAGATCTGAGTGTATTTTGGGCGTGGGACTAACTTGCGCGCGCTTATGTAACACATATTTTATTAATATGATTATGTTCTTTTTGGTCTCAAGGGTAGTTATTTTTTTAATAAAAGTGTTTTATTCAATTCTTCTTGTTGTAACTTTTGTTTATTATTCGTTTGCTCTGTTAACATTTATTTGAGTGCGTAATTATATACTGAGGCCTGCCCCGGTTTTATCTCTCTTCTCGTTCCAAATTTTTTGTATCTTTAATGATTGTGAAAATTCTCGCATTTATTTTGTCTATTGCGTAGGCAGAAATACTGATTCTTCTCAATTGAAGGCTGACTTTCGGAGCGATGGTAAATTCAGTACCTTTGATCTTCGTGTCTGATTTATTCCCTGAGTCTCTAATATGAGACTAAATTTAATAAGGAACAAACTTGAATGTAGAAATTAACTACATATTTGCAGATATTTTCCTTAAACTTACTTAGAGCTAAATTGCGTTATTCTTGGCCAATGGGTAGTATTCGGTTAGACAGAATTTGATTTAATTGTAAAGTGTAAAAATATGAGACTTAAATCACCGTGTCTTATGGTACATCTCGTAAGGCGAGTTGAAGGAGATGTACTTATAGGCGGACAATGAAGTAATTCTATAAGGACTCCTTTTTTCCTATAGAGGTACGGATCTATTATGATGCAATGTCTAGAAACACAGTACCTATAGTAAACTGCTGAGCCAGCAATGCATTGAAATTATACGATGTTTAATTATTATGAGACTTGAATTAAAATTGATTATTTAATCTAGTAATCGATTTTAAGTAAGACTACTATTAATAAATATCCCGGGACATTCTTTACACACGGCCATCTGATCCCAAACTTTGAAGACCTTGTACTATGGAAACCAGATAACTGTCATACTATTATACATTATACTACTTTTTTTTTTCTAAATACATACATACGAGATATTTACACCCAGACACAGAACAAACAGACATGTTCATGCACACAAATATTTGTCCTGGGTGGGAATCTGTATCTGTAATCTGGTAAAAATATGAGACTTAAATAACCGTGTCTTATGGTAGGCAGTAAGTACATCTCGTAAGACGAGCTGAGGGAGAACTACTTACAGCCCCCCTATTCAGCTAATACAAACTTCGTCGGCGAGCAGCATCACGGAGGCCTCGGAGAGCTTATCTCTCACGTAATTAATAGTATTAGCGTAGTAAGCGAGAGACAGAGCACGGAGGCCGCGACGAAACATCCTCGAGTTAGTGTCATTTTCCTTACAGAATCGAGCCCCAGACGTACAATGAAGTAATTCTATAAGGACTCCTTTTTTCATATAGAGTTACGGAATCATGATGCAATGTCTAGAAACACAGTACCTATAGTAAACTGCTCAGCCAGCAATACATTGAACTTATACGATGTTTCATTATTATGAGACTTAAATTAAAATTGATAAATTAATCTAGTAATCGATTTTAACTCAGACTACTATTAATAAATAAAAAATATCCCGGGACATTCTTTACACGGCCATCTGATCCTAAACTTAGCAGAACTTGTACTACGGAAACCAGATAACTGATATACTACATTTTCAACTTTTTTTTTCTAAATACATACTTATATAGATATTTACACCCAGACACAGAATAAACAGACATGTTCATGCACATAAATGTTTGTCCTGGGTGGGAATCGAACCCGCAACCTTTGGTTTGGGAGTCAGAGTCGCTAATCACCAAGCCAACTGGTCTGTCAGACTTCATTGTGGGTACTGGATTTGCTAAGTTTTACAATAAAATTATTCTCATATAAAAACTCTCCTCTTTTGAAGCCTTTTCTGAACTCCTGAGTAACAGAACTCTAAAAAGCTCAGTTCCATATTCAGCGGCGAATGATAGAATATGTATCATCTAAATTGGAAATATCTAAGTCTTTTGCTGAAAAATTGCTTTATTCCGAAGTGAACTTTAACTTTAGCGGCCGGTCATTTTTCATCGGGATTTTATCTTTAATTTTGTGGTCGGGTGATTCGGCTCGGTATGTCGGCACATTTATCACATGACTCGATCGTTTCGTAGCTTGGTTTGGTCATCGATGCTTTATGTTCAGGATTATAACGTGAAATCAAAACCGTAATCTTAGAGCATGATCAACATATATTTCAGATTGTATAGACGATAATAAACCTTGGCAAAAATGTGGTTAGTCTTATTTCGCGGATCAGTGGTTTGTGAAAACCTGATCTCAGTTGTATTAGTTTAATGGTTTAAAAAATGTATACTTTACAGAAAAAATAAATAAAAGAAGGTTTCTATTTTTAAATGGCGCAAAGATTCCAGAAAACCTCTTTCTATGTAAGATATGTCAAAAATCGCACGTCAAAATGAGTACATACCTAAAGCAAAGTTAAAAATGCAAACAAAAAATATAATACCCTCATGAAAATTTAAGTGACAGAAACGTATTTTTCCACGTCCTTTTTCACTAAAGCAAACACGTTTGCGGCTCCTATGTTTACCCACCCTCTTTGTGACGCATCTTTATCCCATCACATCAAAGGGACAAACATCAAAAACAATTTTTGAATTCATTTCCTCTTTGCTTCCTGAAAAATGAGGAGTACTTTTACAAAAATAATTATAAAGTGTGCATGTAGGGTTACCGGTTAATTATGTTTTTAATTTTAAAACAAATTATCTCCCTTTTAGAAGCATTACTTCTTTTGGCACGTTTAGAAAAAAATATGAGATTAAAATTTTAATGATGCGCGCGCATTCTGACATCCAAAAAGCGACATCATGAAGTTAGCTAATAACTGTCTCTCCGTGAGTACTGTTAATATTGTCAATTTTAACCTCAAAACGTCAAAAATGGTTATTCGTTACTACAGGTGTAAAAAAATTGGGCACTACTTACAAAAACCATTTTCAAGACTGAATAGTGCTTTTAGTGCTTTTTTTCTCATGAATAATTTAGAGCTAATCTATTTCTTATTTTAAAAAGAAGTTTTTAGGGGTACTCTCACGTTTTTAAATGTCAAGTGAGCCGACAAACTGGCACCTGATGGGTGCCTCTGCTTATTACATTTGCAACACCAGGGGTATCGCCAATGCGTTGTCGACTCAGATAAAATTCAAATTTCAAAACCATTTGTCCCCCGGAAGGCACTTATGAAGGTCAAATTTAAAATGACTGAAGCTACAACCTGTAGTTGTTATCTTGTAATATGAGATTCCCTCTCACCTTTAAAACACAGTAATGCAAGTGCACTACTACTTTTCTGCGAAGGTGCTGTTCTAGGTGTAGTGGCAGTACTTCCCTGGAAGGACATTGCACAAAGAACTCTACTACTCCTGAAGTCTAATCACCTATCTCTAGCTATGAGGTATTTCTCATGTTCCCGAAGGAATTAATGTTTTCCCTGAGGTATTAAAGGATTTATCTGTGAGCCGTTTAAATCCGATATTCCGTTTCAGTTTACGATTGAGTCAAAAACATTTTATATTTTTACAATTTTAGTATTGACCCACGCTCTCCTTCACCTTGCTCTGTAACAATGTAAAGGAAAATCAAATAAAGCCCCTTTTAGGGGTTCTTACTGAAATGGTCAAAACGGAACCTCTTTGGTGATATGTTGATATCTGCCTTTCTTTTTATCTTGAAATTTATTGACGTAAAGCTTTTCTAACAGAGTTTTTTTATGACGGGATCGCGATTGACCTCAATCTCACCTGGTGGTAAGTGAAGATGAGGCCGAAGATGGAGCTCGCTTTCCTGTTAGTACCCTGTAATATAGTTGATGCTCATACATCTATTAGAGACTCCTATAACGATTATGAACATGCCGGTTCTTCTCAGTTCAAATCCAAAACCATTTATTCATTTTACGCCCGTGGAGGGCACTAATGAACGTCAAATTTAAAATTACTGAAAATACCAAACCTGTTGTTTTCATTATTTAACTTTTCCCTTAAGTCCAGCTCCCTTATTCAGCTAATACAAACTTCGTCGGTGAGCCGCTTCACGGAGGCCTCGGAAAGCTTATCTCTCACGTGATTAGTAGTATTAGCGTAGTTAAAGAAAGAGACAGAGCACGGAGGCTGCGACGAAACATCCTCGAGCTAGTGTCACGTTCCTTCAGAATCGAGCCCCAGCTCAAAGCGTTCTACCTGTGTGTCAATCTCTCAATAGTTTAATTAATTTCTTTATAATGCAAACACCTCCATATAAATAATCAGTCAGATCTCCTCAATTAAAATTAAAATTAAGTTTAATTTAAAGACCTAAAGAACTAGAGGTTGTTGAGGAAAATCCTGATCATTCCAAAGCTTTTATTAATTCCCCGGTTTTTTGTCGGTTTTGTCACGTTTTAACGGACAATCGAAATGTAAATTTTGTTCGTTTTTCTGGTAATTTGTCTCTGCTCAATCTAAAAAGTATGGTTTGGAATTCCATAATGTATCTGCTTTGGAGATAATCTTTTATCTTTTATCTTCCTTTTTTGGGATTTCTTTTATTTTTTATGGTCAGAACCTCGTTGAATATTATTTAGCTTAGAATGTTCCAGGCTAACTAAGGTTCGACAGAAAAGCAGACGGTCCACCTGATGGTAAGTGGTCACTGTCAGCTATAGACATTTGCAACACTAAGGGTGTAACGTGTAGTTCTTAAATCTCATGTGCCTGTAATTTCACTGGCCCCCTTACCTTTCCAACCAAAATACAGTAAAACAAATGCCCTACTGCTTCACGGAATGGGTAAGGTGATTACCCGAATGAACTCTGCAATAAATGCTCTACTACTCACTTATAGGTTTAAAAATAAATAAATAATTTTATTTCATATTGTATCCCACTCAGGCAAAGTCGGGGTGGGTTGAAAGTACAGCATTTAATATGTGGTTTTCACAGTAATGCAATTTGCGGCATTGGATATTCGTAAAACTTTTCACGTGAATATTTATCATTTAATCGCGTTAAACACATTGACTATTTATATTGAAGTGGTATTTGAAACGATAACTTTTGGTATTTATTTAATTCAATCTGGTAGCAAAATGTTTTGTTCATTTCATTTTGTGATATGGTTTATTTTATCATCATTATAATTCACTATATCTACATTATAGGTGAGGCCTATGTCCAGCAGTGGACGGCGATAGGCTGATGATGATGATATCTACATTGGCTTGATTGGCAATCTAACCTGGTGATAACTGAAGATGAGGCCAAAGATGGAGCTCGCTTTCCTCTTAGTAGCCTATTCACTCTATAGTACAGGCTAACTAAATATATTTATAACTAGCTGTCTCCCGTGGTTTTACCTTAATTCCCCAGAACACCCCATTATCCCGAATTAAAAAGACCTATTAGATTATAGAAAAACAAATAACTAATTCCACTTGATCTCCTTCTCTGTCAAGTCCTAAAAAAGGAAATTCAACTGATAATTCGTGTAGAAGCGAAACAAGACCGATTTCCTTGTTTGACAGTGAAGAAGATCCAGCGGATTATTTACTAGACATTTGTTTTTGTATAATCTTAAAATGGATTTCTCCAAGGTAACGCTTGAGTCAATTAGTTGACTCCGATTGAGGTTATAAACTATTTATTTGCCAGTTTTCTCCAAATCCGTTTAGTAGTAAGAGTAAAAAACATTCAAACAATCCTCCCAACAAACTCTCATATTATCGAGTATATTAAGAGTAAGATAATTATATGATGCCACCTGATGGTAAGTGGTCATTTGCAACACTAGGAGCATCGCCAATGCGTTGTCGACCCAAAGACGTGAAGTTGTTAAGTCTCATGTGCCTGTAATTTCACCGGCCCCCTTACCTTTCTAACCGAAACACAATAATACAATTGCACTACTGCTTCACGGCAGAAATGGGTAAGGTGGTAGTACTTCCCCGGACGAACTCTGCACTAAGAGCTCTACTACTCTAAAGTAATTCTGTAAAGTAAATTACACAAACTTGACGATTGACGTCACAACATCTATGCTGTCTCTTTCTCTTACTGCGAAATCACGTGAGAGATCCGCTCTCCGATCATCGTGGTGCCAGCTCGTAGATGTATTCGCTATCGAAGCAAACATTGATCATACTCATGTTTATGTGGAGTCGATACTGTAAATATTCTACAGTGCTCATAACTTCTCCTGGACTTCCATTAAACTTAGACTGTGAAGGACTGTAGTATGTTATTAAGGGGCTATTATTTGGTATGGGGATAAGTTAGGTCTGTTTAATAGCATGTCATTTGTTGTTTAATTTTATATTTGCGAGTAAATTGTGTGCGTATTAGTGTGACTTCGTGTACTTTACCTTTAGCCAGTTGATTGGCCAGTGGGCGACTCCGACTACCAAACCGAAGGTCGCTGGTTCGATTCCCACCCAGGACATACATTTGTGTGCATGAACATGTCTGTTTGCTCTATGTGTGGGTGTTAATATCTATATAAATATGTATTTAGAAAAAAAAGTGGTATATCAGTTGTTGAGTTTCCGCAGTACAAGCTCTGCTTAGTTTGGGACCAGATGTCCGTGTGTAATGAATGTCCCAGGATATTTATTATTTTATTTATTTATTTAGCCAAGTTGTATATAAAAGCGTTATGAGTGAAGCAGTAAAATAAATAATTATAAAACCAACTGTATTTTGTACGCAAAAAAATACTATTTCGTTTAATTTTTGAGGTTTGTTATATTTTAAAATTACGCTGTATTTTTTTAAATATAAATTGTTGTGGTTTTTTTAGACTCTTAAACTCCATTGGATGTGAATACCTATCTTAGTATGTATTTTGGAGAAAAAGTAGTATATGTAGTATATCAGTTTATTTTGCATATTTTCATAGCCTCTTGTCCTATGGCATTTTGTTTTGGGGAGCAGCAGCGGATATAGAATCAATATTTATTATACAAAAAAGAGCAATACGTGCAATTTACAGTATGGGTCCCCATGAATCATTAAGAGATTTATTTAGGGAAATAAATATAATGACATTACCTTCACTATATATTTATGAAAATATAATGTTTATACGTAGAAACATAGGAATGTTTGAGTCAAAATTAGATACTCATAGTATAAATACAAGACAAAGGGAGAAGTTAGTTGTTCCATACTTTAGACTAAAAGTTAAACTAAAGTTTACAAATCATTTCTTGGTAATTGTGTTCGATTTTATAATAAGATACCGCTTTCAATAACCAAAATGTCTGATCATAAATTTAAAAATTATATTAGGAAAGTTTTGAAAGAAAAAGCGTATTACAAGGTAGTTCATTATATTGAAGATAAAAATGTATGGAAATAGCTGCTCTCTGCACAGTGCACCTCTAAATCTCTTGTTTAAGTTGTAAGTACCTAATTATTGTTATTTTCTATTTTGTAGTCTTGTCATATTTTTTTTTGTTTTGTTTTTAATGTTACCTATAATAAGTATTTTGTAATTGTTAAATATAAAATGATGTAAAATTGAAATTATAAAATAGCCAAAAAGTCAAAATAGATAAAAAATTATATAACAAATAAAAAAGAATGTAACCTTGCTGAGTTTCTTGCCGATTCTTCTCAGTTGAAGGCTGACTTCCGAACCGGTTGTAGCTTCAGTAACTTTAAATTTGTCCTTCATAAGTGCCCTCCGAAGGCCTAAACTGAATAAATGGTTTTGAATTTTGAAAGTTATCTGGTTTCCATACTATAAGCTCTGTTTAGAATAAGAAGTCCAGTAAAGAGTCCCAGGATATTTATTTATAACTAGACTATTATGTCACAAAAAATGTTTTTGAATCTGCAATCAAATACCAATTATATTACATCTCTTCGGAACTCGCTCCTTTTTTAGATCCTCACAGATTCCAATATAAAATAATGTTTTCAACATCTCCTAAATGAACCATCATGACCAACAGAAAAATAACTAAACGGCTTATTTTACGATCCTGAAACGGAACCTCAAAAAAGATATTTATATCTGCTTATATAAAATTCAAAACTGTCGCTACGAGTGTAATTACGCTGTCAGACAACCAACAGCCGATAATAATAAATGCTTTTAATATGTCGCTTCCATTATATATTCGAAACGAAGTCAATAACCTTCATGTATATTCAGGTTATTGACTCGATTCCATTAAAAAAAGCCAATTCAATTTAGAAACAATTATATGAGAATCTAGCTATTTCTGACGACCCAAAAATACTTCGATATAATTGAAAAAGGCCTTCTAATAAAAGCCAAAAGGAACTCCGTAGCAATACTTTGTTCGTTTATCAAAGAACGATATCGATTTGGGTGTTCAATGGGAATTCTTTTACGTCGGCCAAAAGTTTTTGTCCCTGTCTGTTCGTGCTGTACCCTTATTATTTCCGAATGACTTTATTGGTACGGTCAGTTTAACAGATCCTACAAAGCTCCTGTGCACATGTCACGTAGGGAGTTCAAATATCAGCTGTGAATTATTGGGTTCAGTGCTGGGTCCTCTGGCTACCTTTACCAGGTGAGGATATGAAGTTATTTCAATCATAACTAGATTATAACATAGTCCGAGTCATAGTTTTTCGAGTAGTAGAGCTCTTAGTGCAGAGTTCGTCCGGGGAAGTACTACCACCTTACCCATTTCTGCCGTGAAGCAGTAGTGCACTTGTATTTCGGTTAGAAAGGTAAGGGGGCCGGTGAATTTACAGGTACATGAGACTTAACAACTTGACGTCTCAGGGTCGACAACGCATTGGTGATGCTCCTAGTGTTGCAAATGTCCATTGGCGGCGGTGACCACTTACCATCAGGTGGACCGTCCACTTGTTTGTCGGCCCATGTGGTATAAAAAAAGAAAAAAAAACGTGAAGTCCAATGTATATCCGGCGTAATGTACCTTGGAAGCGACTAATGACTTTTTCTAATAGGGCACCTATTCCAAAATATATACCACTCATAAAATTCCCACACTTTTCTTTTATACCACTTCGACCGACAATCAGGTCCACCTGATGGTAAGTGTTTACCACTGCCTATCGACATTTACAATACCAGAGGCATCGCCAATGTGTTGTCGTCCCTGAGACGTGAAGTTGTTAAGTCTCATGTGCCTGTAATTATCTCTCGTTATAATATTAGTTGGCTTGGTGAGACCCTGACTGCAAAACCGAAGGTCGCGGGTTCGATTCCCACCCAGGACCAACATTTGTGTGCATGAGCATGTCTGTTTGTTCTGTGTCTGGGTGTAAATATCTATATAAGTATGTATTTAAAAAAAGTAGTATATGTAGTATATCAGTTGCCTGGTAGCCATACTACAAGCAGTACACTCTGCTTAACTTGGGATCAGGTAACCATATGTGAAGAATGTATTGGGATATTCTTGGGACATTGGCTTGAAGAATTTTCAGCCTCAACAACTTCCGTACAAGAGGCTCATCCAATGTGTCCTTAAAAGTAAACTCTGGAATTGTGTTTAATCTAATTGATTTAATTTGTTTTTCTATTTTTTTGTTATATTTAATTTAAGTTTCTGTTTTATTTTTATTATCATTTACAATTTTTGTTAGCTTAACTTTAATACGGACAATAATGTATGCATGCTGTGTTTAAATTTTAATGTTATATGCATTAGTCTTACTTAAGCCAAAAATCAACTGTGACCTGTTTTGTTTACCAAAAAAAATAAAAATACAAAAACACAATATTGAACAGTTCTAACAATCAGACACCGAATTCTGATATCAAAACATCAATACACGCGAAATTTAAACAAAAGCAATTGAACTGATATAAAATAGCATCCACAATTCCTTATCATACCTAAAAGTTCTGTAATGCAATCGAGAACTTCCTCTCGAGCAAGCCCCTTGGGGCGACCCTGACAAAAGTACAAATTATCGCGGAAAGGGCAGAATTATTGAAGTAATATAATACCTCGCCTGTAGTATTGGCGATAAAGCCTACCTAACCGATTTTATTTATTTCTCTTTATCTAGGAATTGTTACATTGGATTCACATTCTGGAATAAGTTAATAAATTACAACTTAAGGCTCTTCAAGAAAAGAGTGAATAGGCTACTAACGGGAAGGCGAGCTCCATCTTGGGTCTCATCTTCACTTACCATCAGGTGAGATTGTAGCTTCAGTAACTTTAAATTTGACCTTCATAAGTGCCCACCGAAGGCCTAAACTGATAAATGGTTTTGAATTTTATTATATTTTTTAAAGATTGAGGTCATCGCAATACCATCATAAAAAAAGTAAGAATATAGAATTAGTTTTAAAGACTTTCAAACATAAATTGGCCGATTGGAATGGTAGTTTGATACTCTGACTATCACGCTGCAGGTCTTGGATTCCATTTCCACCCAGGACACATTTCTGTTTCATCTATTTCTAGAATAAATATCTATAAAAGTATCTATTTTGAAAAATGAACCAATATATCAGTTATCTGACTGCCATAGCACAAGCTTTGCTTAGTTTGAGATCAGATGGCCGTGTGTTAATAATGTCCCTGTCCCTGGGTATTCGTTTATTTATAGTCACGCACACATTTAAATAAATCACTTGAAACATTTTATGGGACTAGAAAATTTCTAGAGCTCGTTGAAGCTAACATAGGCTACTACAGTAAACAGTACAAGCTATTATTAGAATCACTAGTAATTGGTAGTCGCAAAGAATACTACCACCCTAACTCCTCAACTCATCTCTATGGAGTTGTAAGAAGATACAAAAATATACATATGACATGGTGCACTTTACACATAAAAAAAAAACAAAATTCAAAACCATTTATTCATTTCCTCACGGAGGGCAATTATGAAGGTCAAATATAGAGTTACTGAAGCTACTACCGGTTCGGAAGTCAACCTTCAACTGAGAAGAACCGGCAAGAAACTCAGCAAGGAAATTTTTTTTTATTGTTTATTTTAATAATTTTTTATATACATTTTTTCTGACTTTTTGGCTATTTTATTATCTCAATTTTATATGTTTATATATATACACCATACACTGACTCTTCTGCATCCAAAAGTGGGTTAACATTGGACAAGCTACCATCTGTGAAAATTCTCTATATCATGTACCTAATATAATGACAGTGGACCAAGAATATTGCGTTATATATCGTTATATTCGGGTCAATTTGGGCAAAAAAATATTATTTACGAGACTACGGTCAAAATCATTTGATCTAGCACCGAGTGTGAGATTTGCCAGATAGAGAAGGAGTGTAGAAAGCTAAAATTTATTTTTAACATGTGTTACAAATACAATAAACAAAATATATTGTTAAGGTTATTCAACCAAATGTCAGACATATAATAACGTATCTGTACACCATTGCAGCTGTAATAAAACAAAACAAAACCTTTTGTCTAAGAGATAAGTATAAGAGATAATTTGACAAAAGAACCTCAGTCATTAGTACTAATACAACCTTTAGTATTATAGGGTTAAGGTCAAATTTCGACCACAAGACGACTAGTTAAAATAATCTGTTCGCAAATAGACCCAAAATAAAACGAAAAACATGAATTGAATCCACAAGAGTTTACAAAACACTATTATAGAGACAAACCTGTTGGCTTGGTAGTTAGCGACTCTGACTGCCAAGCCTAAGGTCGCGGGTTCGATTCCTATCCTGAACAAACATTTGTGTGCAGGAATATGTCTGTTTGTTCTGCGTCTGGGTGTAATATCTATATAAGTATATATTTAGAAAAAAAAAGTTGTGTATCAGTTAACTGGCTTCCATACTACAAGCTCTGCTTAATTTGAAAAATGTCCCAGGATATTTATTTTATATTTACTATTAAAATGAAATAACGGACAATGTACGTGAAGAAGGAAGAAAAATTGGCGTTCAGTAACTGTTGGGCATAAATCATATCGATTGTTCGACAAACACTGAATTACTATGATTGATATCGTATATTTGCTGTGCCGCCCCAGTTGTTCCGCTATTTCCTGAAATACGGACTTTGTGAGAGAAATTCTTTTAAATATTTCTCTATTGATATATCGGTTTTTAAGAGTAAAAACGTTAAGCCCATCTAAAATCCGTAGTGTATTATAAACAGAACAAAAGACTGTCGTTCATTTGGAATACTTAAGATATTGTATGTTTTTGAGAAAATAAATCTGAAATTATTTCAAAATAACTGAAATGTTGCCATTTTAGATTTTCAATATTTCTTAATTTCTTTTTTTAAACTTTTAATAACCCTCCTTTCGATCCATATGTGGTAATTGCTATACATCTATTTGGTGTACACATCAGAATACTGTTACATTTAATGTAAGGTGCTCAATATGTTTACCGTTGATATATCATATTTCATAAATAAATAAATATATAATAGCTGATTAATCATAATATACTATATTTTAAATACGTACCATTTCAACTACAAAAGCAAAACTAAACTAGATTCCGCTTCGTGGTTAAACCTTATCTTAAATTGATCAAAGGTAGGAGGACCTTTTCTGTACCATAGGCTACGTGATTACCAAATTCAAGCTCGGATCAGCTATTTAATGGTAAACGGAACAGAGATCGGAGGTTTGATTCCCAAGACGAGCAATGTACAACTGTACAGTCGAACCGGTAGTAGCTTCAGTAACTTTAAATTTGACCTTCATAAGTGCCTTCCGAGGGCCTAAACTGAATAAATGGTTTTGACATTTGAATTTTTTTGATTTTTGATGTTTCGTGCGAACTTATTACCTGTTGCCCGGGAGTGGTAACGTGTCAGAGAGACGGCAAAAGTCACGTTGGATCTTAAAATATCTTCAATAGAATGGCTTCTTCATCTTCCATATACTTGTATAAAACATTGTCGGAATTTTTATTTTTGTTATTCCACGTGAGCCGAGTAACGTGCAGATGGTCCACCTGATGGGAACTTTACCGCAGCCTATGGACATTTGCAACACCAGGGTCGTTGCCAATGTGTTGCCAACCCAGAGGTGTGAAGTTGCCCTCCTTACCTTTCTAACCGAAACACAGCAATACAAATGCACTATTGCTTCACGGTGGAAATGGGTAAGGTGGTACTCTCCCGGACGAACTCTGCACTAAAAGCTCTACTACTCATTGTGTTATTCCAATGTAAATTAATGTATTTTTACTCGGAGATGATATTAAGCTGTAAAGACAAATATATTTAATAATATTGTATTTTATAATTACCTATTAATTAAAATTACCCTATACGAGTTTTACTTTCTCTCTCTCGATCCAAATCTTGTAAGAGAAAAGTAATGTCCTAACATTTCAGAAATTTTAATTAACAAAAACCTTGTAATTCAAGCGACAAAACAATCTGAAATAATAAGCACTTAGGAAACGGTCGTGATTACCAACAATTCTGTAAAGTACCATACAATTGGAATGTAACTGAAAATGAACGTTAAAACAATGGGCATTAAGTGCGAATTAGAGCCTTCAACGTTTAGTGAATGCCATTTGAGAAATTGAAAATAAGTGTAGGCTTACCCGAATGGTTGTCAACATTTTTTTGCGGTTTCGTTTCACAAACAATAATAAATTATGTATGAAAAAACATTCAGTAATGTCGGATTGTGGCTACCTTGAATCACAAGCTATTTTTGAGCACCATCTTTTAAATATACGGTCAGTAACAAAAGTCACTGAACACTGACAAAATTAACAGGGTGTCGTACACGATAGAAGTGAACTTTTTGTATTACAGCGAAACATTTTAATTATTCATCAATCACTTTTAATAGCATAGATCGGGTTTATCATTTATTTATTTTTCGTCACACAAAAAGGTTGCGGATGAGAATTTCAAAGCCCCCCAATAAGAAGTTCCACTTCAAAATTAAAGTACAATATAATAATGCCTTTAAGAGAGATACTTTGTTATCTGTGGAGTAAATAACACACTTTTATTAGCTTCAATTGTAACTATGTACCTAATAAAATCGATTTAATCAACTTCTAATTGTTCTATCGATTTGATACTTTGCTAGTATTTTCTTTTTTTTTATGGTAGGCAAACGAGCAGACGTATCGCCTGATGGTAAGTGACTACCGCCGTCCATGGACACCCTCAACACCAGAGGAGCCACAAGTGCGTTGCCGGCCTTTTAAAAAGGAGTACGTGGAATCCGGATCACTAGATAAAGCTTGCCTTAACTAGAATATACTTTATGAGTGTACTACATTTTATCTAAATCCGCTAAACTGTTTATGCATGATTGAGTCATAAACACCCAGACATCCAAACTTTTACATTCATTTTATTAGTTGGGATTATAAGCAACAAAAAAAACCATCGTAAAAAACGCTGGAGGCATACTAAAAGAGCAAGTAATTCCTGCTGTACCCTAACGATTAACCCGGTCGTTTGTTTTTATAGCAGGGTTCTGTAGCAATTTACTTATATGAAAATTATATTTTACGACATTTATACTGTCTAATATTGTCGCATATTTGTATACCCTATCTTTTATGAATAATTTTTAATTTGTTTTTCTCTTACCTATGAAAGATTAATTTTAATTTATCTTTCATTAGATTATTTTTATTAGAATACAAATCCCTACTAATAATATAAATGTAAATGTAAGTTTGTTTGTTATGCTTTCACGGGTAAACATCTAAATCGATCATCATAAAACTTTTTACACATATTCTTGGAGGTGTTAGAAGTAACATAGAATACTTTTTGTGCCGGAAAAAGTTAAATCCCTCGGGAATGCGGGTGAAACCGTGGGGGACAGCTAGTATATAATAAATGAAAAAAATTGGGTTAATATTAAAGTATAATTATAACTATATTCTTTAGCAAAATATGTGATTTGAACTATATCAGGATTCTGTTAAAACAACTCCATTTTAAATATTCTAAAACACTAAATATTGCATACAAAGAATTAAATAATCAAAAATTGTTAAGCATAATTTATTGCAAGAAATATATACCTTCACAGGTTCCATTTTCAATTAAGAAAATACCACAATTCTCAAGTTGCCTTTGCAGAAACCGCGGGGTAATTGGTCGTTTTGCATCGGGACTTAATAAGATTAGAAATAATAGTTCTTTCCTAGTCTATTTTATTCTGTTTCAATTGTGTACTTGTTTAATCAAGTTTTATCCAATGCAATATAAAATATAGAGTATATGTTATCATATCAGCCCAGGGATTTCCCCTGCTGAATATAGGTCTCATCCTTGGATTTTGACCTCGAACGGTCTTGAGCCGCTTGCCTCCAGTGGCTTCCAGTGAATCTGACCAGGTCGTCAGTCCACCTGGTAGGAGGTCGTCCGATTCGGCGTCTTCCTGTACGTGCTCACCACTCGAGAACCTTTCTTCCCCATCGGTTATCAGTTCTTCGAGCGATGAGGCCTGCCCATTGCCACATCAGCTGGCTAACTCTACGAGCCATGTTTGAAGAGTTTATGTAACAAATCAATTACAGCGTTGTTCGTAGCATACTATTTATATTCGTAGCTAAGTACTACGAATTCGTAGCAGTTCTACGAAACGAGTTACGTAAGTTTGTGTATTACGAAGTATTTTTCTTTGCTAAACAATTATCGGTAATAGTCAATATTAAGTATGGCCTTTTAACGAGAACATAATTATATTGTTGTCTAATAAAGGTTTAAGAAATAACTTATATATAGCAACATAATTACATAATACTTCAATATTAAGTGGCACGTCGTTTTTTGGGGACATGCATAAATTACTATGGAGGAGCGAGGTATGTGACTCCTTCATTTAAAACAGCCATTTGACAGGCCAATTGGCTTGGTGGTTAGCGACCCTGACTGCTAAGTCGAAGGTCGCGGGTTCGATTCCCACCCAGGACAAACATTTGTGTGCGTGAACATGTCTGTTTGTTCTGTGTCTGGGTGTAAATATCTATATATGTATGTATTTACAAAAATAAAAAGTAGTATATATAGGTATATCAGTTATCTGGTTTCCATAGTACAAGCTCTGCTTAGTTTGGGACCAGATGGCCGTGTGTAAAAGAATGTAAAAAAAAAAAAAGGGAAGATCTTCCACCACTAGGTGATCCTGAAAGATTTTTGAAATCGAGATTTAAGATTCTCGCGTGTCAACTAGTTCATAGATGTCGCAACATCACTGTGTTGCGGGCGGTGAAGGATTGTTGCATCCGTATTCATAGATGTCGCCACATCACTAACTGTCCCCTGCGTTTTCACAGGTTCCCTAGAGAACCCCCTGTTCATGTTACATTTTCCCGGGATAAAAAGTAACCCGTATGTTATTCCAGGGCATGCTCTATCTATGTGCCAAGTTTAATAAACATCCACTTGGCATGAAAGAGTAACAAACATCAGCCATAGACTTTTGCATTTATAATAAAACAAGGACATAGCACATAGGCTTTTTTTTATACCGGAAGTATGTAACAACTTTCAGGAAAGCGGCTAATACCGAAGGGGACAGCTATTCATTAGGCTACGTTAGCTCTTTGGTTACTTAAAAATAAATAAATATCCTGATACATTAATATTTTCAGCCTCTACAGTCCTATAGTTTGGAACTACTGTGATCATCATCAAGAAAAGATTATTTACCCTGCAGCTATGCCATTAGAAACGTACTGTAGTACGAAGCAGCCTCCTTATTCAGCTATTACAAACTTCGTCGGTGAGCCGGCACACAGACGCCTCGGAGAGCTAACCTATCACGTGATTGTGTAGTTAGCGAAAGAGACAGAGCATAGAGTCCGCGAGGCATTCTCGAGCTAGTGTCATTTTCCTTACAGAATCGAAGCCCTGATGGTAAGGGTGTACTATATTTCAGCACGTTGGATGCACGACGGAGGCTTCCCATGAAAAACAAAGAGACGTGGTCTAAAATAGCCAGCACGTTGATCAAGGGTTACTATGACGTAAAAGGCGTGTTGCAACATTCAACTCGTCAACAAAAATACAGGAACTGTTACAATTCGTTTTTACCGCTTGTGAAACAGAAATTTTTCCAACAATACATAATCACAAAAGTGCTGAGTTCTCCGCGAAGTTTTTACGTTTTCGCAAGAATTGCCAAAAGTTGTTATTACTTCGTAAACCTTTCACTCCTTGCTGATTGGTACAGTATACATTATCAATTGTGTTTTTTTTTTACTGGCTTCCCCCGGTTTCACCCACGTTCCGTTCTTATATTTTTTGCGATAAAATGTATCATTGATATCAAACCAGACAATAATTTGTGTCTCTTTGTGGCGATTGTATACAGGGGCTCGATTCTGTAAGGAAAATGACACTAACTCGAGGCTGTTTCGTCGCGGCCTCCGTGCTCTGTCTCTGTCGCTAACTTCTAGTCACGTGAGAGATAAGCTCTCCGTGTCCTCCGTGAAGCGGTTCGTCGACAAAGTTTGTATTAGCTGAATAAGGGAGCTGATCTCGGAATCGTCTTTGAGCTCAATTTTGTATTACATTGACGGCGTTACGACTGTTGTCCCACTCTGCTCGTGCGCCAAATCATCAATCTATTATGAAATAAGCTTCAATATTAAATCCGCCGGTCACCTCTTTCGGAGCTTTCGGACCTTTCAGACATTCAGACATCAATAAATGGTTAGTATAATTATCCCGTTTATAAATCATAAGCAGACGCTTCAATTAAATTTAATTTATTGGTAAAGTTTACTCTTTTCGCATTGCGTCTTTTTAACTCTCCAAAGTTTGAACGCAGTTGTTCAAATGGTATAGGAGTGTATTGAATCACTACAAACAAACAAATACCTACTTATTATACTTTCTTTTTGTATAGAATATCTTTGTTTCAGATAAACATCTTTATAGATAAACTTAAAAAGCTCCTTATCTATAAATACCTATTTTCATCCAAGTCGTATTTATATAAATAAATGTTATATACTCGTATACCAGAATTGCCAATTTTTTTCAATTTGTTTTATGCTCGGTGCGTTTAAAAATTTTGTAGTTAAATGGAATTTGTCAAGAACCCTTATAAAAAACATCACGTTTTCCATCTAACTGTATGTCACAGCTATTTGACTCGGTCATTTCAACTCACACTCACAATTTCAAGCTACGTTCCACTGTATGCGCTTACAGTAAAATAAAGATTAATTTTTTATTTGATCTGGCATATATTCGATGCATAAGTTTAACACCAACTATCCAACCGTGAGGAAAATATCAAGCTGGTAGCATCTAATAGATACATTTAATAAAAACATTTTATATATTTCTTTCTCCTTGCCAGATTTGTTGTACACTAGGCTAGTTTTACAAGTTTTTATTTAACTTGACCTAGTATGGATTGTCCGCGTAAGGGTGTTAGAGCCACCAGAGGCTTACACATTCGTCCCAACAGAAAAAAAGCCTTCTATGTTTGAGACAAATTTGGAAATTTTATTTTAAACTCCCACCAATTGAGCTGAACATTTGTAAGCGCGTTTGTTTTTGATGACAATGCTCCATTTTTTTTATATATATAAGAACTTGAGCGCATTTGACTGGATCTCACCTGATGGAAAGTGACGATGCAGTCGAGGATGGTACACGCGGACTCAAGTAATGCCTATTCACTCTTGCCTTCGATTAGCTAAGTGTCGTCATACTGAGTCCAATATGGCGGACGAGATAGTCCATATCATGGAGTTGGACATCTAAAGAAAGGGTTGGCCAATCAGAGTACGTCACGTTAATTTTATAGTTTAATTTTTAAACCAGAAGATTTTAAAAAGTAAATAATTATTTTATACATTTATGTCTTAATCTGTTATCCATCAATAACATTTTCTTTATGACGTGTTTAAACAGATTATTGAGTTATAAAACTAAACTTAAATACAAATTACAAAAGCCTATTGCCAAAAGTACCAATTTAAGTGATAAATGATTTATTAAAATACGACACCTTAATCTTTAAAAAATTACAGTTTTCTTGTCGGTCTGTATAATAGTTGGCCTCGAGTGGGCTCGGAAACGAATGCTTGAATTTAAATAAAATTACTCTGAATCACACAGAATCCATTTTATGACGGAAAAAAAATCTCCATCAGCAACATGATGGAAGCCACGGGCCAACCTAGTAATATACAATATGTAACAAAAACCCTGTTGTTCCTTCTACCTACGTTTTAAGAATCGGTATACATACGTAATAAAGGAAGTCATTTATAATAAACTGTAAACACAAATAATTAAAATAAATATTTAATTATTAATATTTGTAATGTTATTCTGATATCTTACCTCTGCATGAAGCGATGACCCGAAATCACAAATAATAGGAAGAAGTTCTACCCGACCCGACAAAGAGAGTGGCCTCTCTTTGTCGGTGCCGCCGCGCCGCGCCGCGCCGCGCCGGTTATCTACCTATTTTTTCTACCCAAGTTCACGACTTTGTCAGCTGTTGTTTATCACTTTAACGAATGAATCTTTGAAAATGTTGGTTTACACGATATTTTTATGCACAATTGATAATTGTTATCAGTACATTTAAAACATTTACATAAACAAAATAAAGTCCCCGCGTCTGTCACACAAAACCTTAAGTAACTACTTGCATTTTAATGTATTAATTTATTATAACGTCTACTAGACGGCCACGGAGATGCTGTTCAATATGACCACCTTGTACCTCGACACATTTGTTGCAACGCCTAATAATATTTTCACGTACGCTTTGTAAAATGGAGCTATCGAACTTGATGTGGTCAAATGCTGCTACTATGCGTGAACGCATTTCGACCTCCGTATCACACGGTTTTTTGAACACCTGTTGCTTAACAGTACCCCAGAGGCAAACAATCGAAGGGCGTCAGATCAGGTGATCTTACGTAAAAAAAACACAAGTCACTCACTAGGTCAACAATAACAACCGTTCGAAAGTAAGTTGCGCGGGAGACTAAGGAATTCGCTTATGATTCGCAGGGCGGCGGGTGGTGGGGTAAAGGGGTAGGAAGGCACGTGGCAGGGATACGAGGCACGCGCCTACGTTTTAGCGGCATCTTCTGTCGCATCAAAGAAAGCCGCCGAGCTCGTAGGCTATTTAGCGAAATAAAGATGTATTTGTAAAATCAGATAATCTAAACATTTTTTTGAATGTGTCGATTTTAATAGTTATTTGATTTTGACCTTTGTACTACTAGCCAATGTTTATAATTGTTAAATTCTAATATCATTAATGGTGTGCTTGTAGGTAATGTATAACGTTCCTAAAAGGAATAACAGGGTTTTTGTTACATACTGTATATAAAAGGGTTTTGAAACTCATTTTTATATCAAAATACCAAATCAAATATAACGAGCTTGTTAAATTCAGACACGGCAATCGGGACCCAGGATGGTACTTAAGCAATAATATTTTTCATTTTACCAATTTCCCATCATTCGACTTAACGAAGATGTTTTCCACGGAGCATTTTCTCGATTGAATTAAAACCTTCAGTATCGAGGTCAAATTCTGCTTCAGTGAATAAAATGCTCGCAAAATCTGGACCAAATATTTTTGGGGTTCCATGGAGGAGAACTCATTATAGCTAATATGGTAATTATATTACTTGTCTATTTTATTTTTATTTATTTAGAAAACCAACAGCTATATTACAGAACATATTTACAATCAAAAATACAACTTATCATAAACCAATTATAGGTTTTCCTAGATTAATTAATACAAAAAGTAAGGTGCAGAAATGAAACATACATAAGAAAGCTAAGTAAGTACAACAGTTCAACAGAGTGATATTTCCTTTTAGAAGCAGGCAAGTACAGTAACTATCTGTTCGATAAGTCCGTATTTAAAGTTGTTAAAATGAGTACCAAATACAGAAAGACTTTTGTAGTAAAGACTAGTTACTCCATACTATGTGAATAATGTCATAATGTGAAAGTGCCATAATTTTTGCAAATGGAATAAATGTTCATTTGATATTAAAGACAAATAGATGATTAATTGACAATAATCAATGTAGTAGGCGCCTCCTCCCCGCGATTCACTTCCCGGGAGCAGGCGGCATTATTGACCTGTTGGCTTGATTGTTAGAGGCTTTGAGTGCCACGCCATAAGTCGTGGGATTGTTTCCCACCCAGGACAGACATGTGTATGAACATTTGCTTGTTCTGTGACGGGGTATAAATATCTATAAATCGGTATATTATTATATTGACACGCCAGTTGGCTTGGTGGTTAGCGACTCTGGCTGCCAAACCGAAGGCGGCTCGATTCCGACCCAGGACAAACATTTGTGTGCATGAACATGTCTGTTTGTTCTGTGTCTAGGTGTAAATATCTATATATGTGTGTATTTAGAAAAAAAAATTATATGTAGTATATCAGTTATCTGGTTTCCATAGTACAAGTTCTACATAGTTTGGGACCAGATGGCCGTGTGTAAAGAATGTCCCAGGATATTTATTTATGTATTTAGAAAAAAGGCTATTATACGTAGTATATCAGTTATCTGAATTCCATAGTACAAGCTCTGCTTAATTTTTGATGAAATGCCCGCGTGTGAAGAATGTTCCAAGTTATTTCTTATTGTAACTGCTTATTTGACAAATATCCGGTCTGTTATTTTAACACAGCATGAATTCTGTCGTACGTTTCGTGTCCTGCATGGACATGCTTGGCTGAGTGTCGTGCAAATTTGGTCCACTAGAGATGTCGCGAGGAGTGGCAGGCTCTGTAATGCTCATTCGATTGAGAGTATTGCTACTATGGCTGAGGATGTCCGAGAGAGTCCAAAAACAACGAGACAACGACGCATACGATTTGACGTTCGTTGCATCGAATTTTTGTGAAATTTTCGAAGATGTCCCCTTCATGATATTAGCCTAAGATGTCCATTGCGGAATATAGGCCTTCTTCTTGAATTTCCACCTCGAAGGGTCCTCAGCTGTTTGAATCTAGCAGCTTCCAATGCATCTGACCAGGTCCCCTTATAAAATGCCAACTGTTCACCAATTTTTGCCTGATGCAAAGTTACCTTACTCCCTCGCTCTGTTAAACCTGGTGCTATAAACAGATGATTTCGTATCCAAATCATAATGAGCGACGAAACCCATTTCCACTTAAGTTATGTTAACGAACAAAATTTGCATTTCTGAGGCACATAATCCACATGGAATGCACAAAGAGACATTGCATCCCATCAAAGTGACTGTTTGTTGCGGCATTTGCAGTGAATAAGTGATTGGCTCTTTATTTTTTGAGTACGACGACGGCGCTACTGTACTGTACAGTACAGTGACGGGTGATTGTTACTGACAAATATCAAACGAGTTTTTTTTGCCGCACGTTGTTCAAATGGACCTTGAGCATTGTTTGTTCATCAATATCTGAATGTTATACCTTCAAATAGTTCCGTGAAAATAGACCCTGATTTTGATTTTTTTCTTAATCTAACAAAATGGCAGCCAGTTCAGATTATGACATTATTTTGCCCCACCTTCCCAACCTTTTTTGTCCTTCCATCTCAATTAAATAATCACTTATATTCTTCTGAAATATTTACAATATAAAATATAACAAACCTATTGCTAAACGAATTATTAAAAAATAAGTTACGCTTTAATGTTTGAAAAAGTAAACTAACAGTAGCTAACTGACAACCGTACGTAGAAAATCTTAACTACTGATAGACCAAGAATATCAATTAAATATTTTTTGCCATAATGGTTTTTTAATATTTTTCTTAGATGAAGTTCAACAATTTGGGGTACGGAATCTTTGGCGGTAAATTCCCAAACACCCTTAGCTGCATATTTAACATATTCACACTACCCCAAGGTACGGTGGCTTGCGGGAAATGGTTAACCAAAACCTGGGTAAAGATACAATAATTCTTTTCAATTTGCTCGGATCACTACCTCTTTTATATCCGTATTTATGGAAGGGGATATAAACACCTCTTCTTGGGCAGGGTGTGATGAAATATTCACAGAGTTTAGGGGAGAAATTGTCTTATATCTTTCATCACGATTTGCTAAATAAGCCATAGGTTATATTTTCATGGCTATCTGACAATTTTTATGATATCTAGATAACTGATATATATTATTACTAGCTGCCCGGACAGACGTCGTTCTGTCGAAATAATTCCATACAAAACTGCAGGAATTCGCTCGCAGCGCCACCTACTGGGTCCAATTGTGAATCTAAACCATTCTCAAATCTCCACGAACACACACAAAAAATTTCATCAAAATCGGTCCAGTCGTTTAGGAGGAGTTCAGTCACATACACACGCACATATATATTATTAAATACGTACTTTACATGAACATTCTTTAGAAGCCTTTTCAATAACTATAAAGTAAAATTTTATTTGCGACGCATTTGAAAACATATATCTCTTTTGAAAGAAAAATATAATGATTGCTTCAAGCATGTGTTTTTTTTAATATTTGAACGGTTGACAAAAAAAAACTATTAAATAAGCAATTCACAACAAAATATCATAAAATTAGCTCCCTAGATACACGGGCAAGTATTTTATAGAGATACTAGATTATATAGGATCTTTAAAATACAATATGAACCGATTCACATATTTTGTTAGAAATATAGAGTGACTTCCTCCGTATTTTGGAACTCGGTTAGAAAGAGATTCGACAGCTTTGCACACGTCAGCGCAGAATATTTGGCAAAAATCTAAAATGCAATATTCCATACATTTTGTACACAAAAGATTCAGCTGGCCAAAATTCTCATCCTAAATTCTGATCATTCCAATAAATAATATACATTTTGTTATGTAGTCGTCATCCTTCGATGAATAAACCTTTGAGCTATTTTAGATTGCATGTCCTTGTAGTTGGTTTTATGTGATTGACGAAAATCTGATCAACTGTCTTTTTCTATTTTTTTTATACCATTTGAGCCGACAAACACAGGTCCACCTGATGGTAAGTAATCACCATCGCCTATGAACATTTGCCACACCAGGGTCATTGACAATGCGTAGTTGACACTGAGACGTGAAGTTGTTAAATCTCATGTGCCTGTTATTTCATGGACTTACCTTTCCAACCGAAACAGTATTACAAGTGCACTACTTCACGTTGAAAATGGGTAAGGTTAGTACTTCCCTGGACGAAATCTGCACTAAGAGCTCTACTACTCAAGTAAGAGTAAGAGCCATGGTAGGTTAGTTCTTTCAATCAAGAGATCATTAAGCCAAGGGGATAGATACCCCGTCTTATTAATGGAGAAAAAGGTGACCTAGATAAATAATTATGCAATTTTTAATTGCAAAAACTACGTCTACAATCATACTGGTTTTCCTGAGATGGAGTCAGAACAAACAGCGATGAATAAAGCAGGTTAAATTATTGTATGAGATTAATCGATATAAAATTTGTTATAGCAGCATGAAATATAGCTTAAAAGATATAACCCAGTGAAGACAGTGTTCCGCTTGGCCTGAAAGTAATAATAGTTTAGCATAATAAAATGGTTAATACAAATATTTTATTTAACCAAAATATTTTGTCCAGTATTTCGAACTGTCATCCCAATGTGTGACAGGTACATAGACGTGATTATATTTTACTAAGCCATCCTATGCCTAAGGCTCTACGAAAAACCTTGAAGAAGAAAATAAAATATTGTATAGTGTTTTTTCATTTCTGTTCCCTTTTAAGTACTATGAAACCTGAATAAATGTATATCTATACTAATCTATAAAGCTGAGGAGTTTGTTTGTTTCGTTGAACGTGCTAATCTCAGGAACGGTTTGAATTGAAAGTCCATTTATCCAGGAAGGCTATACGCTATATTTCATCACGCTACGATCAATAGGAGCAGAGCATCAATGAAAAATGTGGCAAAAAGGTTTTTTTTTGAGAGCTTTTCTCTAACATTTGTCGTTATCAACTCAATCTTTGATGACAGAAACTACAATCCTCGGGAACGAGGATGAAACTGAAGGGCACAGCTAGTAAATATAAAAATCTTTTCTTAATTGTTTTGTCATATTTTTGAAGTGTTTTTTTTATTTTTTTTTAAATAATATAAACTAGTGCTTGACTGCGATCCCACCTGATGGTAAGCAGTGATGCAATCTTAGATGTTGAGGCGCACTAGTTTATTAAGAGCCTATTCACTCTAGCCTTGAAGAAGAGTTTGTCTCTCTGTCTGGTATTTGCCTTTTATAAATCAAGAATGATTTAGACGATCTTGATGATAACTGGTATATAGACAGTATATGTGATTGCGCAAATGATATTTTATATAAATAAATAGTTAAATATCAGCAGAGCTTGTACTATGAAAACTGAATGAACTGAATACTATGAATATATAACTGATATACAACTTATACTCATTTTGATATCCTTAATCCCTACTAATATTATAAATGTGAATGTAAGTTTCTTTGTTACGCTTTCACGGGAAACTACTTAACCGATCATCATACAACTTTGATACTTTTTGAGCTGGTAAAATGTTACTATATACTATATATAATATATCGATAATCGGGGATGAATAGTCTTTATAAACTACTAGTTTGCCCCCGCGGTTTTACCCGCGTTCCCGTGAGATGTCACATGTATTTTACATAAAAACCTTCCTCTTTAATCACTCTATCTATTTAAAAAAAACCGCATCAAAATCCGTTGCGTAGTTTTAATGATTTAAGCGTACATAAGGATATAGGGACAAAGAAAGCGACTTTGTTTTATACTATGTAGCGATTTAGACAACAATAATACTATTTATTTAACTTCACGTATATTTGGGTCAAATCTTGCAAACTTAATTTTTAGCTCGATCGAGCTTAAATTTTCCACACTCAATTGTTTTTGTTGACATGCACGAATAGCTGTGTGACGTTTATCTCTACATCCAATATGCACGGGATAGGATAGATATCATGGGTTTGCCGAGCAGAGTATGTGACGTACGTATTTTTTATTTTGTGGTGTATATAAAGACTAGCTGTCCCCCGCGGTTTCACCCGCGTTCCCGAGGAATGTAACATTTTCTAGGCACAAAAAGTATACTATGTTACTTCTAATACCTCCAAAAATATGTGTACAAAGTTTCATGATGATCAGTTGAGTAGTTTTCGCGTGAAAGCGTACCAAACAAACTTAAATTCACATTTATAATATTAGTAGGAATTGTTTTTCATGGATCTAACCGTCAGGTTTTGAGAGCTAAAAATATCATGGAAAAAAAACTTAATTGCATTCAAAATAAGGATCATCTATTGTTCTAATGGTCTATTGTATGACGATGTTGATGAATTCTATGAAAAAGCAATAGAATTCATTTTTTTATACCATTCTTAGCTGTCAAAACGACCTTTTGACATTATGTCGAACTTAAATCAGTTTTAGCATTTAACCATCCATCGCCTTGCATTAAACGAAATTATTCCCTATATTTTATATTGCATACGTATTGAGTTGCAATCAGAGTAATTAACCACGCCAGAAAGCAGCCAGACTTGTATTATAAACGCTCTAACAAACAAACTTAAAGGCGATTATAGCTCAGACCCTAATTCGGCGAGCGAGAAGCCACCGAGCGCGTACCTCTCATGATCGCGTAGTTAGCGAACGAGACACAGCATGGAGGCTGCAACGAAACGTCTTTGAGTCAATTAATCTTGCAGAATAACACCGCAATTGTCAGCGACGTCGAAAGAAATTTGAAACGTGAAACTTCCAGTCCTTTCTCGGTTAGAATCCGACATAGAGCTTGAGCCAAGGAAAACATAGTGAGGCAACTGTTAGAGGTGATGTAGTAGGGTACTTTCTAGTACCCGCCAAGATACCAGCACCTGTGAGCTGAGTGCCTTTAAAGTTACCTTTTACCATTATCAGGCTCATCATCACTTACCATGGTGACATTTAAGTTAATCACAAGCCTGTAGGAAGCCAAGGATGTCTGCTGCTGAACAGTCCTGGGAAAAATATACAGAGCAATATGTCAGTATAGAGGAAATAGTATATTTATTTTTCTCCAATTAAAATAACATTACCACTGACCGAACAGGGTCCGGTTTTTCTAATAAATTATTATTATCAATAAATTCCATCAACAAATGAACCCTGGGACCTACATAATAAGGGATAACAAATAACATATTGCCTCCCCAAAAAAAGGCATGCCGATATAAATCTAAGAGTAAAAATGGGTTGGCTTCCCCACGCTCTTCTTATTACAGACATCTGGATGGTTTAATGCCGTAATAAGTCAGCCAATATCAATTTATGAAGAAAAATGTTTTGTATATTTTTTTCTTGCATTTAATTTTTCTTGGTAAGTTAAGTCTTGAATGAGATCAGTAAATTAGTTATTGTTTTAGCACTGCTGTGTAAATCTATGTTTTTTCTGCGTGTTGCTGTAAATGCATAAATGTTGCATGCTAGTGTTGTGTACAATTTTTAGTTTTGAATTTCAAACTAGGTCTTCCATTCGATTGAGTTGAAACTTCGCATACACATCGCATACTCTCAGTACGATAATGGCTTAACTCAAAATTTTGCGAAATGAAGTTACGATCATAGATAGTCTAAACAAAGTGCGCACTATCCGATGAAAAGTAAAACATAGCCAATTTAATGATAAAATAAGCATACCGATACTTCAGCCTCTTTAACACCGGGACCCACCCTCCCCGCTCAGTGCAAAAGTCACCCAAAGTCGATACGTGCCAAAAGTTTTTGAGTTAGGCCCCTGTCGTTCTGAGGTTGCGATATGGTTTTTGTGACAATGCACGCTTGCACGTCAATTTGCACTCAATGCAATTCTAAATCCAACATGGCGGACGGGACAAGATGGTAATTGATTAATTTATAAACCACTTACTATGTCGATAGTAATTGATGATTGGGTTTCAATGCGAGACGATCATTTTTTATAGCTGATAAAACCATTTTTTTTTTTTTAAATGTTTGTTACTGAGTTTTCTTAACCATTTTATTAAGTACGGTGCAAATTTTATGAGTTTACATGTAAGAGGCTTAATATGCCGAACCAATGTTGTAGTTTCAGTAACTTTAAATTTGACATTCATAAGTGCCTTCCGAGGGTCTAAACTGAATTAATGGTTTTGAATTTTGAATGCACCTTTTTTTTAAATCATTGATAGAAAGCTACTAAGCTCCTGAGCTATGTTACAAGAAATATAATGGATCTCTAGAAAACGCAGGTGAAACTGCTGTACTGTACCTATTATACAAGAAAATAATTAGCCATTTCTGAATACAACTGAAGTTAACTTTCCATCTTCTTAACCATAATTGAACATAAAGATCTAACTGCCTTAGTACAGCATAATCCTTTCAAGGAGCCCAAGCTAACTTGAGCAAGGTCTTCCCTTTCTTTATTATGTTTGCCGCAATTCAGTACGGATTAGAGATCAATACTACACTGCCCTATGGGAACTGGTTTTATCTTTACGCTGAATCTCATGAATCGAAATCGCTAGAAAATAATATTTTGGAAAAAATATTTTTGCGATAAAAACAATAAGTGTTAGTATTTAAGTACGTAACATATCTTCACGACCCTTATCTCCGTGTAGGTCTCAAAGCTTGTGGTGATCATTGTCCCCGTCGATGCTCGAGCACATTTTCAATCTCGGGCAACAAGTTATGATTTCCAAGCAATGAAAGGTCAATACTACCTTGGCCTACCAAGAAATTAAACGTTGGACATCTAGGTCTCTGACCATGCTTTATAACACTAGACCACCAAGGCGATTAATATATAAACCTTTGCACAAAGCGTTGATTAGTTTTTAATTCAGAAATTATTGTTTTCTTTTATTTATATATCGCTTCGTTAACTTTTTTTTTTTATGCTACTTGGGCCGACAAACAAGCAGACGGTCCACCTGATGGTAAGTGGTCACCGCTGCCTATGGACATTTGCAACACAAGGAGCATCGCCAATGCGTTGTCGACCCTGAGACGTGAAGTTGTTAAGTCTCATGTGCCTGTAATTTCACCGGCCCCCTTACCTTTCTAACCGAAACACAGTAATACAATAGCATTACTGCTTCAGGGCGGAAATGTGTAAGGTTCTTGGGTATGGGTACTTCCCCGGACGAACGCTGCACTAAGAGCTCTACTACTCTAGAAACTTTCATTAACATTAAAATTACTGCCCAAATATATTTTTGAATGCCAAAATTGTAAGTATTGTACATCCCTATTATAGGTATACACATCAGATGCAAGTCATTGTCTGCCTATCTTGTAGCCTACTTATAAGTTTAAATGTGTATACTGTTGGTGTGTCTATGAATAAATAAATAATATATTATGAAAATACAAACAATCAAGTGATTGTTAGATTCTTGTAAATTCAAATCTGGGGCTCGATTCTGTAACGAAAATGACACTAACTCAAGGATGTTTCGTCGTGGCCTCCGTGCTCTGTCTCTTTCGCTAACTACGCTAATACTGTTAATCACGTGAGAGATGAGCTCTCCGAGGCTTCCGTTAAGCGGCTTGCCGACGAAGTTTGTATTAGCTAAATAAGGGGGCTGGACTTATTTTCCATTAAGATATAAAAAAAAACTACATGTGTTGGGCACATCTTAATAATTTAAATAGGACAATTTTGATGTTGCGATATTTCTGATTCACATATAAACGCCTCGACAGATTTGGATGTAATTTAGCACAGAGATAAAATATGAACTCGGTAGGACACTGGCAAGGAATCATGGATAACATAACCAAAATCTTAACCAAACAGGATTTTGAAAAGGTTTTAGAAAACATGAAGATGCTAACAAAGCTCTGCACTCTAATACGAACAGATCAGTATAAAAGCTTCGAGATCTAAGCTTAATAAATAAAACATACTTTCGGAAGCTTCAACGGGACCACATCCCCGATTCTAGAGCCGCTTTCCCATACAAATCGTCTCATACATATAATTGTCGTTTTTGTAGGACGTGGCGTCGAAATTTGACGCTTTTGTAGTCTATCCTTCAAAGGAGGCTGGAATCGAAGATTTGTCAGAATAGGTAAATTCTACAAATTGATGTGACAGAAGGTGTTTGAATCAGAGAGTCGAAACTTGCGAAGTAGTAACGATTTCGTGGTCATCAGCACTTTTTAGCTATGCCCAATTTTTTCATGTGAAACTTTTTAAGGCTAAATTTCGAACCACAACCTTTTTGTGTGACAAAAAATAAATGAATGATAAACACAATCTATGCTATTCAAAAGTGATTGATGAATAATTAAAATGTTTCCCTGTAATACAAATGTTTCATTTCTATCGTTTGTCTTTACGGTGCGCCCTTTTTTTACAAGGGCTCGATTCTGTAAGGAAAATGACACTAACTCGAGGATGTTTCGTCGCGGCCTCTATGCTCTGTCTCTGTCGCATACTGCGCTAATACTACTAATCACGTGAGAGGTAAGCTCTCCAAGGCCTCCGTGAAGCGGCTCGCAGACGAAGTTTGTATTAGCTAAATAAGGGGGCAGGTTTCAAAAGCACATGGTTAACGGAAGAGCGACGGGTGCTTAATGACAGATTTTTAACTAAAGGTAGCCAGGTAATCCGTAAGGCGGTTAGAGCGTCAATTGCGTCACAAACATAATTATTTGTTCTTTGTCTAAATGTATGTTTGCAAGGATTCCATATAAGTCAAATATTACATATATATGTTAAAAGTAGTATATGTTGTATATAACTTGTCTTGTTGCCAGTACAAGCTCTGATTAGTTTGGGATTAGATCTTTAAATAATACACAACAAAAAAATCATCAAATAAAACATACTTAAACTTCCTACTAGCTTCCTACCAGCCACACATACACACACACACACACACACACACACACACTCACTCACTTATTTGGACACACACCCTCAAATACCACACACAAATGAACTTGCTACAACAATTTATGTAATGATCTTGTAACCTAAATTTAGCTTATTTTATTTAATTTTTTGTTATTTTCATTTAATTTAGTTATGTCTCAACATTGTAAATTGTAACCCATGGGAAGTTGCGAGGTAACCCCATCACAAGTATCCCTTTAACTTATCGGGGTTGCCTCAATTTTGCGCTGTAAACATGTGTATGAAAATCAATAAAAACTTTTATTTATTTAATTATTACTGAAGGAGTTCATAAAGAAGTAGTAGCTCTTAGTGCAGAGTTTGTCCGAGGAAGCACTATGACCGTATCATTTAGCAGTAGCGCACTTGTATTTACTGTGTTTCGGTTAGAAAGGTAAGGGTGGCAAGACTATTACAGGCACATACGATCTAACAACTTCACGTCTCATGGTTGACAAAATTGGCCAAGCCATTTACCATTAGATGGACATACAAATAATTAAAAGTAAAGATAACTGTACAGAATATTCCAGGATATTTATTGATGGCAAGTACACACAAAACCATGAAGAAAACAAGCTCTCTAAAGAAGCTGAACACCCATATTCTAAGACGTTTCCTCAGACGTCACTCGACTCCAATTCGATTGAGGATACCTTAAGCATTTTCTCGAAGAATTCTTAAAATTGGTATTCTAAGTCATATCTTGAGCAAAACTCGAGCAATCCCCGATTGATGTCGAATCGAAGTGTAGTCAATGTAACATGTCAATAGTAACGTCATTCTATCATAGATAAAATATTAATGAAATAAAATAATGAGTTTCAGCAACTATTTTCAAGCAATAAGCTTCATCAAGGTTCGTCCCGACATACCTTGAAACTGACAGTTGTTTCCTCACCTCGAGTGAGAGATGTTAGTCGAGTGGAGGAGATTTTTGTAATTAGAATTAAAATCTTTGAGTTAGGTTGAGGGGTGTCGAGGAATTTTCGAAAAACTTCTTAGAATATGGGTGTAAGAGCAATTTCACTCACGTTATAAAGAGTCAAGATAATTTTTGGAGACAAAAGGTCTTTCCTATGTCCTATGTCTTTCCCCACGATACAATTTACTTCCGTATCAAATACTAGCTTCAGTAACTTTAAACTTGACCTTCATATGTGCCATCCGCGGGCCTGAACTTTCTTTGGGTTTTGAATTTTGTTTTAATTTTTTTATTTAGATTCGTTTTGCCGAAAACGGGATTAACAAACTGACAGACAGTCAGAAACACTTACGAACTCATAACATTAGTACTTACCTTTTGGACATTTGCCACACACAAATAATCAGCAAAACAGCTCAAGAAATTATTAATGAAAATTAAAAATTCTACTTTCAGATTTGCTTCATAAAAACTCGTACACTTAATTAGGTTAATGTTAGCTTCGTTCCCACTGAAATAGGCAATTTATCACAGTTTCAACAATTAAATAACTTCTGATTCATTAAATTTTGGCAGGCGGCCATTTTAACGGCGCCAAGTGAGCCAACTCCACTGTCACTTGAGACTTTACAATAGACCTTTTTTTGAGCTTTGAATGTTTAAAATGTATACTACTCTTGATAGCTTTATTTACGAGCGGCTTGATATATGATGTGTCTATATCACGATGTTGAAAGTCACTTCGCACATACTAGTTCACTTTTGAGGACTTTTAGTCCGTATCAAATTGTCTAATTTGTTTTAATTCTGACATCTGGGATAATTTATACTTCTGTAACATTAACAAACAAATATCAAGGATTTTAGAGTACCGTACCCAAAGGGTGACGGCAGGCGGTTGTATAATTTTTTTTATACTACTAAGTTTGACGGCCTGTCTGATGGTAAACGGTCACCATAGCCTATAGACGCTTGCAACACCGGGGGTATCACTCGCGCGTTGCCGACCCTACAAATATCTCTTCACACCCTTCTTGAAGAACCCCATGCTGTACTCACTTGGGAAAACCAAGGCGGGGAGCTCATTCCACAGGTTTAGTAGGCAGAAAGCTCCGTGGAATCGTACAATGTTGTATTACATTGACGGCGGTACGACTATTGTCCAACACTGCTCGCGTGCCGAACTATCAATCTATGAAGAGGCATATCCATAGTGTAATTTCTTGTCTAGAAAGTACTGGAGTTATATTTAATTTAGTTGATTTGATTTGTTTTTCTTTCTTGTTTTATATTTAGTTTTTGTTTCAACTTTTTTATCATTTATTGTTTTTATTAGCTTAACTTTATTACGAACAATAATGTGTGCGCATGCTGTGTAAACATATTTAGGGTTATAGTCTAGTTTAAAATGTTAATGTTATATGTCTTAAGCCAAGATTCAACTATTATCTGTTTTGTTTACCTTATTAAATAAATAAAAACAAAAAAAAAATACAATGAAATAGGCATTTTAACTGGGCGATTCAATATTGAATACGAAAGAGTTACACAGTGCAGTGCAGGACTCGATTACTAAGGCTCTGCGGTCCATCCATCTGCCTGATCATGTAACATCTTTCGAACTGAAATAAGTTTTGTACAGTAATCATATGTCGGTAGACATTTGACATTTTCATAGAGAGTACTGTAACCGCTGTCATATATGTACACACTGTAAGTACTAATAAATTATTTTTAATTTAAAATAAAATATGGTCCCCATATAAGAAACGTGTTTTGTTCGTTTAGTTAAATATTGTACGGAACCATTTATGTGAGAATCCGACTCACACTTTATCTCTTTTCTTTAATTATGATGGATTAGCGCTCGCTCCACGTCTTTAACCAAGTTTCCGAATGCCCTTGTATTTTCCGTGAACAAATTTACCCTATGTGTTAATTTAGAAATACTTAATCTTCTTGCCAAATTATATTAAAATCTCATCAGCCGTTTTGAAGACAATAAAGAAACAGTCTATCAAGCAGAGTGACAAAAAAATTATTAATAATCCATTCAAAATTCATAACCATTTATTCAGTTTAGGCCCTCGGAAGGCACTTATGAATGTCAAATTTAAAGTTACTGAAGCTAGAGCCGATCTTGACTTAGTGACAATGGGACCAAATTGAAAGTAGGCCTACACCAAACAAAAGAACCATTTTTGTAAACGGTCCACAGTTGGAAGAGAAACCGGTGAACATACCTAAAAAATATACAGTGGAACATGGAACCTCCTTTTTTTGTAGTCGGTTACAACAGACATTTATTGGTATCGTATAAATTGCAGATTTTATTGAAATTTGGTCATATATTTCGATATCACAGATGGACACTGCCGTTTTATTTATTGGTATAAATTGGCGTATTATTTGCATTTGCATTTAATGTTATCTTGAAATGGAATGTAGTGTAGTATTAATGTATAAAATATTATATCAGAGTACGTGATCAATTTTATGATTTACCATAACGTAATGAAGTGGCCAGAGGTGGTCAGTAATCAACAGACTTTTTTTTTTCATGGAGACGGGTGGTGGCCAGGGAAGTGGATACTTTGGACACTTTTACACCATGGTATGATATCTTCACGCTGTTTTCATTCAGAAGAAGAAGAATTCGTAGGATTGACTCTTGTCTCGACATTTGATGTCATTACCAATAAAGCTATTACCACTAATAGATACATGGTCTTAGGTTTTTTGAAGTTCCGATTCAAATACGTACGTTTTAAGGTGCTTTTTTATGTGACAGAAGGTTTTTAAGAAATTTATAATTCAGTAGATTCTAAGACTTATTCTGCAAGTCCTAATGATGAAGGTACATTATAAAGTTTTGAATCTAAACACCCCGGAAATAAGGTAATTTTTTTTTGACAGATCGGAAATTAAAGTTCTTCCAGCACAGAACCCTAAAACCATTACCTCAGTAAATGAAGACAGAATAGAAAATGGACAGGCTTCAATAAAGAAGGCTGGATTAAATTTTTTCTCACGATTTTTTGCTTACATTTCATTTCAACAGATCGGAATATTTCCTAAGCAAACAGTATTCTGAACGCTTTTTACTGATTGATTTCTTTTATCTTACCCTAAAGGACAATGAAAGTGTTTTTTCAATCAGTTGGTGCGAGAATAAAGACTCATATTGTAACGCGAAGACAATGTTGGGAAGTAAAGCTGGGAAAAAATAGCAAAGAAATAATAGTAACAAATATTCTGTGATATTTTTCATAAGCAGAGCTATGCTTTGGAATATAGTTAACAGAGGCTTAAGCTGTGGCTCCTCTGGTGTTGCGAATGTCCATGTGCGGCGGTAATCGCTTACCATCAGGCGATACGTCGGCTCGTTTGCCTACCATAACATAAAAAAAAAAAACAACCGCAACTAGCGTAATCGTATCCAGTGCGCCAAAAAGCGTTCTTCTGGACACAAATCTAATTTAATATATTAATATAACATACACGAAACTGTAATACATAAGCAGTAACCGACACCATATTAATAGAACCTTATTTATATAAAGGTTCTATATATTTACTCTAGTGGTTGACTTTGACCGTGTCTCGCCGGCTTGTTGAGGTCCATGATCATACACCTGCCTCTGCATTGGTGTTGTGGTTTCTATTATTAAGGTTAAGATTACCTTAATAATAGATAATAATCTTATTGCGCATTCTGAGATGTTGCGCGATGTGCGCTACGATGACGATATGCCTACGATAGATGTTCGTGCTCAGTGCCCTAACATGAGTTTTTAACGTACGTACTCGCTAGCGACGGCGTAATACATTTATATGGCAACTGTGTACAGCGCCACTAGCGGTCACCTAAAGAACTGAAATTGATAGTACGAGTCGATAGCTAAAAAACCTATAGAAATGTAAACACTAGCGAGTAACTTTTTTTAGCCATTGCTATAGAAATTCGGTACCATGAGTCACAAACTTGACAGTTGCTATCGAGAAATACTGTATCGATAGCAGTTTACTCGCTAGTGACTAAAGTAAGTTTCGATAGCAACTCATGGTAGAGGTACAGGGCACAGACGACTTAAACGAAACAATGAAACAAGATCATGCATAAATGTGTGAGCCATCGGTGAACATCGATCTGACTTGTGGCCTTACCTAACCACCACACCAATTGACGCGTCAACGAAAGTTATACAGGTATACGACACCAATTTCATGAATAAATACTTTATTTACACAAACGTAAGGCTGTAAGCAATAAAGGTGGAAAAAGCTGCCTAAATAATTACACGAATGGTGCCTTTAGTAGTGTAACCAATGTTATATTAATTGTATATTGTAAGTCTAGCTGTATGGTCCACGGTTTCACCCGCATTTGCCGATGTCTTACATAGCCTATAATGTGAGCAATGAGATGTTTTGAATATATATAAATTTTCATCAAGATCGGTCACATCGTGCTTAAGTTATAAAAGACAAGGCACAAAAAAAACGATAGCAAAATTGGCGTCAGTGAGTCATAAATGAATATCCTGGGACATTCTTTGCACACGGCCATCTGATCCCAAACTAAGCAGAGCTTGTACTATGGAAACCAGGTAACTGATATACTACATACAAAGTATTTTTTTTCTAAATACATACTTATATTTTACACCCGACGCAGAACGAACAGACATATTCATGCACACAAATGTTTGTAATGGCTGAGAATCGAACCCGCGACCTGCAACTTGGCAGTTAGGGTCACTAACCACCAACCCAGCTGGCCTGTTATGAAACAAATACAAACAGAATAAATTATGTTTCAAATCCTACAGATTTATATGATAGTATCACTACATAGTATAAAACAAAGTCGCTTTCTCTGTCTCTATATCCCTATATATGCTTAAACCTTTAAAACTACGCAACGGATTTTGATGCAGTTTTTTTTAAATAGATAAAGTGATTGAAGAGGAAGGTTTTTATGTATAATACATGTGACATCCCACGGGAACGCGGGTAAAACCGCGGGGGACAGCTAGCAGATAGATAAATGCTTGTTGGTCAGATTTACGTATACTCGCAGGTGCGATTACCAAGTAAGTATAAAAATTATTACCGCATATATTTTTACGTTAGTTTGGAACAGAATTTAAAAAGAATGAGATTCTCAGTTCGGTGAGTATGACTTTATGCGACCATAAACTGTGGTTGCAGATATATTATGCATTACAAGTAGTAGAGCTGTTAATGCAGAGTTCGTCCGGGGAAGTACACCTTACCCATTTCCGGCGTGAAGCAGTAGTGCACTTGTATTACTGTGTTTCGGTTGGAAAGGGGCGTGTGTCTCAATTTGAATGCGAGTGAAACCGCGGTGCGGTACCTTGTTTGAATATATAGAAGCCTAGCTTCTGGTATGCGGTTTCACCCGTGTTATAATGAATAAAGATGGTTTTCCTCATAGAAAAAGTAGTAATTTTCTTACCTAAGATACACAGTACAATACAATATACATTATTTGATATAGAACAAATGCTTACAAATTAGCGAGACACAGAAGAGGTGTTGCACGTTTAGACAGTTGAAATAAATAACAAACACCTATGTAATCTATGTTAGTGAATACTAAACTCTAATTTTTATAAATTAATAATAATAAGATAAATTAACTAATACCTACAATGACTATAGTAATAGAAATATATCTACTAATATTATAGATGGAAATGTAAGTTTGTTTGTTACGCTTTCACGCGAAAACTACTCAACCGATCATCATTAGATTTTTACACATATTTTTGGAGGTATTACAAGTAAGATAAGATACTTTTGTACCGGGAAAATGTTACATCCCTCGGGAACGCGGGTGAAAGCGGGGGACAGCTAGTAGTATACTGGTATATATCAAGATGATTTTAATTTATGCTGCGAAAACCTAGGACAGACTGAGACCCATACGAAATAATAATAAAATAAATAAATATCCCGGGACATTTACACACGGCCATCTGGTCCCAAACTAAGCAGAGCTTGTACTATGGAAACCAAACAACTGATATACTACATATATAATACTACTTATTTTTTCTAAATACATACTTATATAGACATTCACACCCAGACACAGAACAAACAGACATGTTCATGCACACATATGTTTGTCCTGGATGGGAATCGAACCTGCGACCATCTTCTTAGCAGTCAGCGTCACTAACCACCAAGCCAACTGGCCTATATATCAATATGGATAAATTTTCACAAAATGATAGAAAAAGTACATATTCAAAGCGTGTGTAATTAAATTCGCACCTTCAAAGCAAAACGGGATTACCAATTTTGTTCCATACCCTTCATAATAAAAACAAAGTTAAGCTCAAATTCATGAGAACGTAATCAATTCTTACTATCGACAGGCGTGTTGATGTAACGGAATTGTGAATTTTCATCAGAAATTCCAAGAAAAATTTTGAAAATTTATGTATTTTAGGAAAAATTGAGCTTCTGTTTTTCTGCAGATTTTCCTGTTATACATGTTTGCGTGTCACAAATTAAAGACACCGGCTGTGGACTTCGAAGAGCCGTCTGGAACATGGGTTTGAAACAGAACAGCATTTGCCGAAGAGTTTAGTCAATAAGATATCCAAACATACACTACAAACATAAAAAAAATACAAAGATCAAGTAAAGTGACGGCCCCTTGGTGATAAGCGACCCTGACTGCCACACCACAGGTCATGGGTTCGATTCCCACGCAGGACAAACATTTGTGTGTATGAACATGTCTATATGTTCTGTGTCTTGGTGTAAATATCTATATTAGTATGTATTTAGAAATGGAAACCTCATAAGAATTGGAAATGGTAATGGAAACCAGATAACTAATATACTATTTTTAGTTATAAACATGTATATACTTAACACTAAACATACCATAACCGGGTCAAATGACCCATTTTTAACTTTGCATTGAAAATGCACGTATCATCTTTGCTTTTGCACATTTGACTTCATAACTTTTGTTACTAATTAATATACAGTTATACTATTTATTTCCCTTCCTAACAACCATATTTCATACATTCAAGCAGGAAACATAAAGTCACATTTCAACCGCTATGGTAGAAATTGGTATTTAGTAAGTGTTGGTATGATTAGTGTTAAATAGATTGTCACCCAGAACAAACAGGCATGTTCATGCATGAATCACCCACCTGCGGCTTGGCAGTCAGGGTCTCTAAACCACCAAGCCAACTGGCCCGTTGACAAATAAGGGATTATAATTGACATTTTTGATCTTATTCCTGAAAAAATTCCAATTAATTTTCGTGCCATCGTCCCGACCTTCGAATGTAATGAAAGCTTCATTTTTTCACATAAAAGATCTCTAACATCATTACAAACTCATTTTATATAGGAAAAAGTCAGTAAATACTGTCAAATTGCCTTTCACGCCGGAGATATTAAATTTCGGCACGATGTAAGTAGGTTGATAATAAAAAATATGTCCTACTTGTTGGTGTAAAAATATGTTTTACTTTGTATAAAAATATGTTCTACTTGTTGGTATAAAAATGTGTTCTACTTCTTGGTATCAAAGTATGTTCTACTGTTGGTATAAAATAATGTTCTACTCTTGGTATAAAAATTATGTTCTACTTGTTGGTATAAAAGTATGTTCTACTGTTGGTATAAAAATGTGTTCTACTTCTTGGTATCAAAGTATGTTCTACTGTTGGTATAAAATAATGTTCTACTCTTGGTATAAAAATTATGTTCTACTTGTTGGTATAAAAATTTGTTCTACTGTTGGTATAAAAGTATGTTCTACAGTTGGTATAAAAGTATGGTCTACAGTTGGTATAAAAATGTGTTCTACTTGTTGGCATAAAAATATTTTGTTCTACTTGTTGGTATAAAAGTATGTTTTACTGTTGGTATAAAAGTATGTTCTACTTGTTGGTATAAAAGTATGTTCTACTGTTGGTATAAAAATGTGTTCTACTTCTTGGTATCAAAGTATGTTCTACAGTTGGTATAAAAATATGTTCTACAGTTGGTATAAAAATGTGTTCTACTTGTTGGCATAAAAGTATGTTCTACTGTTGGTATAAAAGAATGTTCTACTCTTGGTTTAAAAATTATATTCTACTTGTTGGTATAAAAATTTGTTCTACTGTTGGTATAAAAATGTGTTCTACTTCTTGGTATCAAAGTATGTTCTACAGTTGGTAAAAAATTGTGTTCTACTTGTTGGCATAAAAATATTTTGTTCTACTTGTTGGTGTAAAAATACTTCTAAGGACAAAGTGTACGAGTATATGTTGATATGAAAGCCCGAATAATGCTTATTCTAACTAGTATTGTGACGGGCCGGCTTGGTTGTTAGCGATCCTGACTGCCAAGTCGCAGGTCGCGGTTTCAATTTCCACCCAGGACAAACATTTGTGTGCATGAACATGTCTGTTTGTTGTGTGGGGGTCTGTGTCTGGGTGTAAATATATAAATATGATATATATATCTATATTGAAAAAAAAAAGAAAGTTGTATATCTAGTTTATCAGTGATCTGATTTTCATAGTTGCTGTCTACTTAGTTTGAGATCAGGTGGCCGTGTGTAAAGAATGTCTCAGGATTTTCAAATATTTATATTTATTTTATAGCTTACACGTTGTTGGTTTTTAGATCATTTAGCAAATTTATCACAGTTTTGCTATCAGCCACCGTGCAGTTTTGGTGTAGAATTAATTGCTTTTCTAACCTATACTGTGTCTCTATTGTTGTATTGTCTTTAGGCTGGTTAAGTAAGACAGAGACAGACTTCGGCGACGCTCTGTCGCACTTGCACACATAAAACTTTATGACAGTATCCTGAGGTCTTAAATGGTAATGTATTTACGTATGTAATACGTAAAATGTTCCCTGTCTGTTTGTTTACTTCGAGGAAATAATACGGTGGAGTGTTTTCTTGTTTATTGTGTTTTTCCCTTATTAGTTGTTATTGTTTTGATGTCTTTATGGTATAAAATTGCCAAGCCTAAAAGGCTCATTTGTTAAGAATATTGTCGAAAAAACATCTTTATGGCGTCTGAGATAAGGTTCATCTATTCAATTCTGCATTCAAAATCAAAACCAATTGAGATCCGAGGAAAATCAAAGTTATGATCTTATTTTCTTTTTTAAACCAAACAAGTACACGGTCCACATGATGGTAAGTGGTCACCGCCGCCTTAGGATATTTGTAACACCAGAGCATCGCTGCGTTGTCGACTCTGAGACGTGAACTTGTTAATTCTCATGTGCCTGTAATTTAAATCTAATGGTTAATTCTTTCATTTTGTCGAAGCCTTATTATACTACCTAACACCATAGGGTTCTTTTTTCTATAACACTGAGCTGTGTAAATAGGCCTATTTGATCACAAGAACATTAATGAGTCGTAATATGTTTTATGAGAGGTTGGCCTTCACACGTACAATGTGGGTGGATCGTTATCGCTTTATAGAAAAAAATTGCTACCGTCTCGAAGCTTTCCCCTCATTCCCGAGGGATCGAATGTATTCAGGGATTAAAACATAGCCTATATCACCCGGGTATAGTGTAGCTTTCTATCAGTGAAAGAATTTTGGAAATTGGATGATTAGTTTTGGAGTACACCTCTTATATCCAAACTTAAAAACATTACCTATATATCTTACTAGCCGTCCCCCGCGGTTTTACCCGCGTTCTCGAGGGATATCACATTTTCCCGGGATAAAAAGTAGCCTATATGTTATTCCAGGATATGTTCTATGTATGTGCTTAGTTTCATCCATATCCGTTTAGTAGTTTTTGCGTGAAAGAGTAACAAACATACAAATCTTTCCTCTTTATAATATTAGTATAGACTACTAAAATAAATGCCAAAGTTTGGAAATGGATGAAATTTGACAGAGAAATAGTTTATAGTTTGGTCTATTATCCCGAGAATATAAAACATCCTGCGAGAATACAGGTAAAACTGTGGGGGACAGCTATTATACAACAATAATTACTGTAAATAACAAGAAATACAATTATTTAAATAGAACAACAAGTCTAACACCGATTCGTAAGGTTTGCTTTTGAAGAGAAGTGTAGACACGTCTGTCTGTCCGTCCGTTGGTTACTTTATTGATAGCTTCCAAGCTGCTACACAGATTTTGATACAGCTCTAGTTACGTCATTGCTTGACGGCGGTTTCAATTTAAATATTTTTCTATAATTAGCTATGTGCACTATATTTGTAGACAAACATTTTTTAAATTAATAATACATCCATTACTTTTATATACAGTAAAAGCTCCGTATTCGCGCTTCCTTCATTCGCGTTTTCACTATTCGCGGTTAAAAAAATGCGACCCAATTCCTATATTCGCGTATAAAGATTTCTTTATTCGCGGATCTAATCGGTACATACATATGTATTTAAAAAGGATTCGGTATCCTTTGTAAACGCGTCGTCAAATGGACTAATAAAAAGCTAAAATATACCATACAACTACGCCTAAAGTATGTTGTTAAATGATTCGCCCCTGTATAGGCCCGGCTTTTCCCTTGACATAAGCCGCCATCGCCGCGGTCGGTGTTTTTGAGAATGTAAACAAACAGAATGTTTATGTAATGCAAATTTATTTTTCAATGTATAAAGTATGTTGTTAATTGCTGCCACATATTAGACGTTCACTATGGTCAAAAACTTCAATCAAATACTTTTTTTTTTAAATATATGTTTATGATGATGATTATTCAATGAAAGATGTTTCTTCGATAGCAGTATGTAATGCGTAAAATTTACAATTTGTGACTAATATGGCTAATGATATGTGAATGCGTATGTAGTCTCCCGTATAGCGATGTAATTGAAGTGGGTATGTGATCGGTGACTGCCCCCTGCGACCGCGACCCGTTCCCCTTCGTCGTCCAAGCAGCGGTGGTCGGGTCGTAGCTCAGGTAAGCGCCTACGTCATAGGTAGGCAGGTATAGTAGTCGCGTTAACATGCCCCCCGCCTTGGAGTAACAGCCTCCAATGAAGAATGGATCAGGTACAGCAGCCATCAGATCAGGTAAATTATTCTCCGTCTTCTTGCAGTAGCGGACATAGTTTAGGGTAGGACCTCTGTATGACTCCGTTAGCCGTTTTGATGTCAGCTACGCGAGCACATCCGTCCTTGCCCGTAAATGTGCGTATAACTCGTCCCAGACGCCATTTAAGCGGTGGTAAGTAATCTTCTTTAATGAGTACCAAAGTGTTGGGTACTATGGTGTCTTGATCAGTTTGCCACTTCCTCCTCGTCTGCAGTTCCGAGATGAATTCCTTAGACCAGCGCCGCCAGAAGTTCTGCCGCATCTGCTCGATACGATCGTAGCGGCTGAGATGTGATGTGGACGCCTCCTCGATATCCTTGCAGGTAGGTGCGACGAGCAGCCGGCCAATCAAAAAATGGGCTGGAGTGAGAGGAAGTAGGTCATTTGGGTCAGTGGACATTGGATACATGGGTCTGGAGTTAAGGACTGCTTCAATTTGTGCCAATAAAGTAGCTAACTCCTCGTAAGTGAGATTCGCGTTCCCTAATACCCGACGTAGGTGATACTTGCAGGACTTGACCCCTGCCTCCCACAATCCACCAAAATGAGGCGAATATGGTGGAATAAAACTGAATTTAATATTTTCACTACCAGTAAAGTTTAAAATGTCATTTTCGTTAACCCTTAAAAATGTAGCAAATTCCTTTGAAGCGCCTACAAATGTTTTACCATTATCAGAAAATATTTGAGCGGGTTTTCCACGTCGAGATATAAACCTTTTCAAGGCCAGTAAATATGCCTCAGAGCTTAGGCTGGAAACTAATTCTAAATGCACCGCGCGAGTTGTGAAACAAATAAATAGACAAATGTAACATTTCTCCAACCTTGCACCTCTTCCTTTACGATTAAGCATATACATAGGTCCGGCATAATCGACACCGCATCGTAGAAAAGGATGCCCTAACTGTAATCTTTCCGTAGGTAGGTTGCCCATTTTCACGGATAATACCTTTCCTTTATGACGTGTACATGTAACACACTTATAAACTGTTTTCTTGGCTAAGTCGCGACCCCTGAGTGGCCACCAACTATTCCTGATCGTGGCTAGTAGCAGTTGAGGTCCAGCGTGAAGCAAACGCTTGTGTTCTGATTGAAATATAAGTCGCGTAAGTGTGTGCTTCGAACATAATAATATCGGGTGTCTTTTATTAAAAGACAAACAGTCTGAATTACTTAACCTGCCTCCGACTCTAATAAGGTAATCAGAATCTAAGAATATATCAAGACTTGATATATTTCTCATTTGTTTAAATGGTTTATTATTTACTAACGCGTAATAAATTTCAGAAAATGATATTTGTTGTGAAAATCGTACTAAAACTATTAACGATTTCTTAATTTCATCAGATGTGAGGGGACCAGTGTTACGTTCTGATTTAATTTTGATGCGCGAATTTGTTATGAATCGTAACACATAGGCGGCCGCACGATTCAAGCGATTAAAGTTAGAAAAACGTTCAAAGTTAAAAATATTCTCAGTTGATTGGATCGTTAATGAAATAACATTTGCCTTTAATTCAGGCAACTCATTATAATTTATGTATATATTTATAACGATGAACGTTATTATTTGTGCTAAAAGTTTTCATTTCACGTAAGAATGCTGGCCCGTGCCACCACATATCCAATGTTTGAAGCGCGTCGAGCGCGAGCCCGCGGGATAAGTAGTCAGCCGGGTTGTCCTTACCCGCGACGTGTAACCATGGCAAATCATTAGTTAGTTCGTTTATTTGTACGACTCGATTCTGAACAAACGGTTTCAATAAATTAGGCGTAATTTTAATCCAACATATGGTTATAGTAGAATCAGACCACAAATATACTTGATTAAAAGTCAATCTCCATGATTTGGTGATTTTTTTATATAATTTTGCACCAATCAAAGCTCCGCACAGTTCAAGCCGCGGTATTGTTACTGGTTTAATCGGTGCGACCTTACCTTTAGCACAAAGTAACCTGACTGTCACTGGTGAGTCGTCGTCGTATGTACAGACGTATGCGCAAGCACCGTATGCATCTTGAGATGCATCCGTAAATATATGTAAATCCGTGTATTTTGAATATGGTCCTTTAGCATGACGAGGTATGCGAATATTCTGTAAATATTGAAGCGTTTTAATAAAATTCTGCCATGCAATAACAATATCCTTAGGTAATGGGTCGTCCCAGCTTAATTTACATAACCACAACTTTTGTAAAAGTATTTTAGCTATAATGATCGAAGGTGCTAATAAGCCTAATGGATCGTAAACCTGAGAAACAGTAGATAATATAACCCGTTTAGTAATATGAGTCACGATTTGATCAATTCTTGTAATGAAATGCAGTAAATCAGAAGAGTGAAACCAACCCAAACCTAGCGTTTTAGTTAAACAATTTTCGCCTAAAGATAATTCCCTCGTATGATTAGTCGATGTTGACTCCAAATTAAACAACCATTTACGTAAGGGAAAGCATCCAGATTTTAAAACATCAGATACATTATTGCAAATATCTAACAAAATTTCCTTTTCATCATGTCCTGTTATCAAGTCATCAACAAAAATGTCCTCGTCTATTGCGCGCTTAACGACGTGATCCGTGCACTCGGCGGCTAGCTGTTTGATACAACGAATGCTTAGATATGGCGCAGACGCAGTGCCGTAGGTGACAGTATTAAGCTGATATACACCGAGCTTTTCCGATTTATTTGTCCGCCAAAGAATTAATTGAAGATTTCTTTGATCGTGCTGAATGTTGACTTGTCGATACATTTTTTCTACATCAGCACAAGCTACATACTTATATTGACGAAAACGTAATAATATAGAAAAAATGTCGTTGTGTAAATTAGGACCGATCAATTGAATGTCGTTAAGTGATTTTCCCGATGTCGATTTAGCACTTGCGTCGAATACTACCCTAAGTTTTGTCGTAGTACTTAGCTCCTTCAGAACACCGTGGTGAGGTAAAAAATAATTAGGTGATGAATATTTATCAATGCGACTCATGTGCCCCAGATCTAAATACTCGCTCATAAAATTCAAAATTCAAAATTCAAAACCATTTATTCAGTTTAGGCCTTCGGAGGGCACTTATGAAGGTCAAATTTAAAGTTACTGAAGCTACAACCGGTTCGGAAGTCAGCCTTCAACTGAGAAGAACCGGCAAGAAACTCAGCAAGGTTACATTCTTTTTTATTTGTTATATAAATTTTTATCTATTCTGACTTTTTGGCTATTTTATAATTTCAATTTTATATCATTTTATATTTAACAATTACAAAACAATTTAATAAAACAAAAAACAAAACAAAAAAAAAATATGACAAGACTACAAAATAGAAAATAACAATAATTAGGTACTTACAACTTAAATAAGAGATTTAGAGGTGCACTGTGCAGAGAGCAGCTATTTCCATACATTTTTATCTTCAATATAATGAACTACCTTGTAATACGCTTTTTCTTTCAAAACTTTCCTAATATAATTTTTAAATTTATGATCAGACATTTTGGTTATTGAAAGCGGTATCTTATTATAAAATCGAACACAATTACCAAGAAATGACTTGTTAACTTTAGTTAGTCTAAAGTATGGAACAACTAACTTCTCCCTTTGTCTTGTATTTATACTATGAATATCTAATTTTGACTCAAACATTCCTATGTTTCTACGTATAAACATTATATTTTCATAAATATATAGTGAAGGTAATGTCATTATATTTATTTCCCTAAATAAATCTCTCAATGATTCACGGGGACCCATACTGTAAATTGCACGAATTGCTCTTTTTTGTATAATAAATATTGATTCTATATCCGCTGCTGCTCCCCAAAACAAAATACCATAGGACAAGAGGCTATGAAAATATGCAAAATAAACTAATTTGGCCGTCTCAACATTCGTCAATTGTTTAATTTTCCTAACAGCAAAAGCAGCCGAACTTAATTTAGCAGCTAGAGTATCAACCTGAGGTCCCCATTGCAATTTATTGTCTAATGTAAGACCCAAAAATACCGTTTTATTTACAAGATCAATATGGCTCCCATCTATTATTATTTGGCTATCTACTTGTGCTACATTTGGTAAAGAAAACCTTAAGCATTTAGTTTTCTTTGAATTTAGTAATAGATTATTTGTAGCAAACCACCCACAGACAATTGACATAGTATGATTAACTTTAGTTAGATCTTTGTCTTTTCTATTAACTTTAAAAATTAATGATGTATCATCAGCAAACAAGACAATATCTGTGAGGTCATTTACAACATATGGCAAATCATTTATATATACTAAAAACAAAAATGGACCTAAAATTGAACCCTGGGGTACCCCCATTTCGACTAAAGAGCCCTTGGATGTTGTGCCGGTAATCCCTACCTTTTGCTGGCGATTTGATAAATAAGATAAAACAAGATCATGAGCAGTTCCACGAATTCCGTAGAAGTCAAGTTTTAGTAGTAGCGTACGGTGGTCAACGCAATCGAATGCCTTGGACAGATCACAAAAAATGCCAATCGCATCCTGTGAATCCTCCCATGCGCCATAAATGTGCCTCAGCAATGTTGCTGCCGCATCGGATGTAGATCTTCCCTTCGTGAAACCGAACTGATGACCATGCAATACCTTATGCTTAGTAAAGTGACTTGACATTTGATTAAGCAGCAATTTTTCAAAGATTTTACTAAGTGCTGGCAGAACGGAAACTGGTCTGTAATCAGATGGATTCTCCCTACAACCGGACTTGAAAATAGGTACTATTTTACTATATTTCATTAAATCAGGAAAACAACCCTGATCAATGCATTCATTAAAAATATTTGATAAAAAAGGTGCAATCACTGTTATTATTGATTTTACGATTGTTACTGATAAGCCCCATAAATCTTCAGTACTTTTCATATTGAGAGAATTAAAAGTTTTTATGATATCGCTAGCATTAATATGGCCAAATTTAAAACTTGGAAATGTATTATGAATATGCTGCTTGAGTAAAGATTCCGCTGCTATAGGACATGATTTAAGGCTTTTAGTAGTTTTACCAGGTATACTCGTGAAGAAGTTTTCAAAAGCACAGGCTACATCTAAATTATTTGTTAGAATTTTATCATTAATTTTAAGAGTTACCTGTTCATTATTATTTCTAATTTTACCAGTTTCCGTATTAATAACATTCCAGACTGTCTTTATTTTGTTATTAGCATTACCTATTTTATTACATATAAAGTAAGATTTAGCTTGATTACACACTAACTTGAAAGTCTTTGAAAATTTTCTAACATATATATGAAATTCTTCGTTCTGAGTTAGAGATTTTAAATGATAAAGTTCATACAACCTATCCCTGCTCTTACGAATACCTTTTGTAGCCCAGTCACTAAATCCCATTTTACTATTTACCTTCACTATTTTAGTAGGACAGGCTCTATTAAAATTATCGCAAATCCCAGACAATAAACCTTTATACAAGACATTGGGCTCATCACTATGATATATTGTATTACAGAGTTTCAGCTCTAAATTATTCTTAAAGGTGTCTAATCTTGCCTTAGTAGTAGGTCTAATTACTTTCGTTACATTAAATACTTGTCTTTTAAATGGCAATTCTATTAATTGAGCCTTATGATCCGAGCGAACACCACTAATAATCGATTTCCCTAGTATACTACTATTAGTTAATATATTATCAATACAAGTAGCCGAAGTGGCTGTAGATCTTGTTGACTCACTAAACAATAAATCTAAGTTGAACGATTTGAATAAGGCAACAAAATTCCGACTTTCAGATGAATTACTAAGAGTATCTACATTAAAGTCGCCACATACAACTATTGACTTTGTTGACTTGTAAAATCGCAATATAATTTCTTATAATCAGGTGTGCATCTATCTAATTTACGTTCGAGTGCAAGAAATCGGTTTAATGCGAGCGTGTATGAATCTCCCAGTGTGTCACTAGGCTCGGCTAACGGGATCCTTACAACGAACCGACCCGTGCTGTCGCGATACGTAGTTTGTTTAAATATGTCTTCGCATAATGACTCTTTTTTAGTGAGATTATTTTGCAAAGTGATTTCTTCTAACTCCCAGAATTGTCTAAGTTGGGTGTCTAATGATTGCGAATAATTACATTGAACCCTATTGATGCGCGAGTTTTTATGATGCAACAACGAACCAGATAAAACCCATCCCAACTTAGTATTCTGTAAGTAAGGACCACTAGTTAAGCGAATTAACCCGTCGTTAAGTAGTTCCCAGAACTTATCAGCACCGATTAATAATTCGACTTGTGATGGCGAATAGAAGTCTGGATCCGCTAGCTGTATGTTCTCGGGAATTCTTACGTGTGATCGTGAATCTAACGATGGTAGTGAAGCTGTAATTTGAGGCAAAACTAAGCATTTAAAGCGTGTGTGATAGTTTGATGTTTTTGATTTAATACTTATTTCGCATGATCGTGTAGAATGAGTCACCGAGTTACCTACTCCCGTGACTTGTACAGTGGACTGTAGTAATGGAATATTTAATTTATTACAAAGTGATTTAGCGATAAAGCAGTGCTGGCTACCATTATCTAATAAAGCGCGTGTAGTGTGGTATTTATTGTCTTTATCTGCGATTTCTACTAAAGCCGTGGAAAGAAGTACGGTCTCTAATAATGAATGAGATGTACTTTTAATTTCCGAATTATGCGTGTGAGATGCCGAATGCAATGCGGTCGTGTTTGCGCGGTGAGCATGAACTGTGTCCTGCTGTATTAATTGCGCATCAGCTGACGATGTTGATGCGCCGGTGTCACCGCTCCGATCGCTGTGAATCAAACTGTTGTGTTTTTTGTTACATAACTTACACGGACCGAACCAACACTCGCTAACTGCGTGCCCGGCGCGTAAGCAATTACGACAAAGCCCTTTCTCATTAATTAATTTTATTTTGTCATCAATAGATAGATTTAAGAATGAATTACACGAATAAAGCGGATGATTAGCATTGCACATATTACAATTACGGGAACGTTTTAAATTGGACGGTTTATTTTGCGTCGATATGTGACTATATGATTTGTTGTGTTGATTCATCGACTTCTGAGTGTTAGTATTAAGTTTATTTTTATTATGCGATAAACTAATAGTTTCTAACACATCAGCCCGATCTTTTAGAAATTTCATTAAATCATCTAATGACAGACGTGGATTAGACTGGCCTTCATTCTTAAGAATGGTGCCTTTATAGTTCTCCCATTCTCGTTCCGTGGTCGAATCTAACTTAGAAGTCATTAAATAAATAATCAAAGTGTCCCATGACTCAGTCGGTTCACCGAGAGTTTTAAGAGCGCGTATATTTTTAAGAATACTGTCTATTAATTTTCGAATTTGAACCGATGATTCTGTATTTATTGATGCGATAGAAAACAAAGCCTTGACGTGGTTGTGCACAAGCAAACGATTATTGTTAAATCTGTTTTCTAATAATTCCCAAGCTATGATATAATTCTCAGATGAGAATTCTAATGATTTGATGACCATTAACGCATTGCCAGTGAGAGCAGACCTAAGATAATGGAATTTTTGTACATTATCTATTTCCTTAGAACTGTGAATTAAGGATAAATAGGTATCGCGAAATTCCAGCCAACGATCATAAGTGCCGTCAAAGGAAGGTAACGATATTGTTGGCAATTTAATTTTACACGAACTTTTAGATGAAGGTTGTTTATCAACTGTACTATCACTAACGATGCATTTAGATTTAGCAACATAGGCATAATACTGGTCTTCAAAATCTTCTCTCTCGATTAATTCTTTTTCAATCTGACTACTGGGAACTTTAATGTCAATTTCATCTTGTATATCCGAAAACTGAGAAAGTAAATCTTCAACCCTTTGCAAACGTGTTTTTAATTCCATTTTAATAACTTCCGTGATTTCAATCTTATGTAATGAATCTACATGTTTAATGAATAAAGTAAGTTTACCCCGTATAACACCCCTTTTTTTATTTAAGTCTCTAACTATATCTTCATCACTGTCCTCAAAGGGTGTTAAGGAATGCTTCTTTTTAGTCATATTGGAGATTGTGAGAGTTAAAGGCAAGAACTACTTACGATTTCAATATTAAAATAACGTGGCACTAAGTCGTAGGTGAGTGTGACCTCTGCGTGGTTACAATGTCACACTTGCGCCCGGAGTTTGTAACGTCGACGTAGCACAATATTAGCACAAATTAAGCACAGGATAAAGAGAGATGTGTAGGAAAATTGATTGACCTGACCGATTTATGCTGGTTCCGAAGTCCTTTGATGCTGGTCTCGAGCGTCCGATGTATGCTGGTTACGTCGATTCCTTTGCATCCGGTAACGAAGGTCCAAATGTTTATGATGATGATTATTCAATGAAAGATGTTTCTTCGATAGCAGTATGTAATGCGTAAAATTTACAATTTGTGACTAATATGGCTAATGATATGTGAATGCGTATGTAGTCTCCCGTATAGCGATGTAATTGAAGTGGGTATGTGATCGGTGACTGCCCCCTGCGACCGCGACCCGTTCCCCTTCGTCGTCCAAGCAGCGGTGGTCGGGTCGTAGCTCAGGTAAGCGCCTACGTCATAGGTAGGCAGGTATAGTAGTCGCGTTAACAATATATTTGTTTTTTATTTTGTCACCCAGGAACGTATCCCCCATAATCCCATATAAATGACCATTCCATATTCACGGTTTCTGTATTCGCGGCATATTTGCGGAACGTATATCATCATCATCATCATCATCAGCCTATCTCCGTCCACTGCTGGACATAGGCCTCACCTATGGCACGCCACTGAGCTCGATCTTCAGCTCTTTGTTTCCAACCGCTGCCAGCCAGCTTGCGTATATCATCGCTCCATCTAGCTGGAGGGCGCCCTACACTACGTTTACCGAGCCGTGGTCTCCACTCTAGAACACGTCTACCCCAACGGTTATCGGTTCTGCGACAGATGTGACCAGCCCACTGCCACTTCAGCTTGCTAATCCTTTGAGCTATGTCGATAACTTTGGTTCTCTGACGGATGACTTCATTTCGAATTCGATCCTTCAGAGAGACTCCGAGCATAGCTCTCTCCATAGCTCGCTGAGCGACTTTGAGTTGGTGAACCAGTCGCACCGTCAGTGTCCACGTCTCAGCTCCGTAAGTCATAACAGGTAGGACGCACTCGTTAAAGACTTTCGTCTTTAGACATTGGGGTATGGGCGATGAAAAGACTCGACGAAGTTTTCCAAATGCTGCCCACCCTAGCTGTACTCTTCTGCGAGCTTCCTTCTCGAAGTTGTGTCTACCCAATTGCAAGATTTGCCCAAGGTAGACGTATTCGTGAACAACTTCGAGAGGAACCCCGTCAAGGGCAACCGGTTCCGGAATAACATGCTCGTTGAACATGATCTTGGTTTTATCCAAGTTCATCCGGAGACCGATGCGTGCCGAAGAATCAGCCAGGGTAGTCAGCATGAATTGGAGATCTTGCACGGTTTCAGCCATGATGACGATATCATCCGCAAATCTAAGGTGTGAGACCTCTCACGGGACGGCTCTCTCCGGCTTAGAAGGGACGGGACGGGGCATAAATATTAACGGCGAGTACCTACTCGCCGTTAATATTTATGCCCCGTCCTTTCCAATTTAGGGACTTGAACATATCCTCCAGAGTGTTAGTGAACAATTTGGGGGAAATAACGTCCCCTTGTCTCACTCCTCTATGTAAGGGGATATGTTCAGTCTGCTGATTTTGTACTTGGACGGTCATAGTCGCGGTGTCATACAGTCCTCTCAGCACTTGGACGTATCGCCAATCAACTTGGCACCGTTGCAAAGACTCCAGAACAGACCAGGTTTCAACGGAGTCAAAGGCTTTCTCATAGTCCACAAACGCAAGGCACAGGGGCTGGTTATACTCTTCGGTCTTCTGTATAACCTGCCGCACTGTGTGAATGTGGTCTATGGTGCCGTATCCTCCTCGAAACCCAGCCTGCTCCGGAGGCTGAAACTCGTCGAGTCTACGCGCGAGACGATTTGTGATGACTCTCGAAAACAGCTTATAGACGTGGCTCAAGAGTGAAATGGGTCGATAGTTCTTCAAAAGGGTTTTGTCACCTTTTTTGAAGAACATAACGACCACACTCTTACTCCACGCCTTCGGAGTTCTCCCCGAAAAGAGGACGGAATTAAATATACGCTGAAGCTGAAGTAGCGTTGGAGTTCCACCAGCTTTTAAGAGCTCCGTTGTAATTCCATCCTCCCCGGGGGCTTTTCCGTTTTTAAGCTGTCTGAGAGCCATCATGACCTCGTCCAGGCTGACCTCTGGCAGATCCTCAGTGTAATGGCGGGTCAGAGTGGCCCTGGGATCCTCGGGATGGGGTTGAGGACGAGACGCTTGCGAGGTATATAGTTGGCCGTAGAAGTCTTCCACCTCCCTAAGTATCTCCGGCTTAGAAGCGACGAGATTCCCGCTCGATGTGGTCAACTTCGTCAGATGGCTTCGACCGAGCTGTTGAACAAAGACTCTAGACCCCCGGTTTCGCTCAATCGCTTCTTGAATAGAGCGTGTGTTGGAGCTCCGGAGGTCACGTCTTACCAGCCGAGAGATTTTTTTGTTCAAAGCTCGTTGATCTGACGTAGTGACTGCGGGATTTTCTCGTCGCTTCTGCATTAGCTGCAGAGATTCTTTTGAAAGCTTAGACCTCTTACCGGCACCTCGCGTCTCGTAGAATTTCTTCCCCTCCTCCCCGAGGATTCCTACCACTCGGTCGAGATCCTGGTCGACATCAACGTCGATTGTGGTTTCCAAGGCAGCGAATCGGTTCTCCAGTTTCAACTGGAACGTTTCAGACCCAACCACGGATTGGAGCATATTTGGCCGGAGCGTAGATTTCATTAGACGGACTCGTTCAAGCTTACAGTTTATATCTAGAGTGCCTCGGACCAGTCGGTGATCACTTCCGGTTTTGAACCTAGTGATCACTGAGACATCTCTAAATATACGCTTTTTGTCCGTCATAATGAAATCAATCTCATTTTTGGTCACAGTGTCGGGGCTTTGCCACGTCCACTTCCGCCGGGGTTTCTTCTGAAAGAAAGAATTCATCAGAAAAAACCCTTCTTTGTCCAGGAAGTTGACGAGCATTTGCCCCCTATGGTTCCTGCTTCCAAATCCGTGTGGTCCTACTACCGATTCGCCGCTTATTTGTACTCCCACTTTAGCGTTGAGATCCCCCATGACAACGTTGAAGTGGGCCTTTTGGGTGGTGTATAAAGCCTTGGAAATGTCCTCGTACATTTCCTCCACTTCATCATCCGAGTGTGCCGAAGTCGGTGCGTATACTTGGATAACCTTGAGGCTATACCTCTCGGTGAGTTTGATCACAAGATACGCTACCCTAGTCGACACACTGGAGATTTCTATGACGTTGTCAGAGAGGGCCTTGTGTACCAAGAACCCGACGCCGCCTTGGGATGGTTGGTCTCCCTCTCTGAAGTACATAAGATGGCCTGATTCTAGGGTTACAGTATCCTCCCCCTCTCTTCGGACTTCACATAGCCCCAAAATGTGCCATCTTATGTTCCTCAGCTCCTCTTCGAGTTGCGCCAGATGTTCGTCGAGCCGTAGCGTGAGTCCGTTGTACGTAGCCAGAGTCAGTCGGTGTTGGCGGCCTACCGTAGCCCGGGGATTCTTAGCACCCCCTACCCCGCCGTGACCATGACCGCCGCCTTGGCCAGGAATAGCGGGGCGACCGGGAACTGGGGGCCGTTGTTGTGGTGTGCTACCCATGATGGTTTATGCCCGTAATCACCACACGCTGGGCAGGCGGGTTGGGTGATCGCAGAACGTAGCTCTCGCACCGGTGACGCTGCTGCCCGTCACCGGCCTGTGCCATTTAACTACGTTGTTTAGAATGGTTATACCGCCATTAGTCGGTCGCCAGAGCCTCGTTCGCTGGTCGGCAGGATGCACCACGGGCAGGTGAGGTTGGCTGGGAGCACTAAGATGACATTGTGCTCCCTTACATCCCGTTAAGGAACGTATATACCGCGAATAAAGAGCTTTTACTGTACTTTGAAAATAATGTTTTATCTGACACTGGTTAGGTAACCTTTTACGGTCTTTTCTAGCTACCTGTAAGTTGAAATCTGTCTTATGTTCTAGTTGTTATACATAAAACTTACACCAGGAAACTGGTATGTTCCCGCGGGATGTAACATTTTCCCGGCAAGAAAAGTTCTTGTGTTATTCCAGTTTGTATTCCGTTTGGTAATTTTTGCGTGAAGGAGTAACAAAAATCCATACATAGAAATTTTCGCATTTATAATATTACTAGAATATTAATAAGAAGGATTGCTACAACCGCCATATTGAATTTATAATGACGTCACTTAGCAAAATGTGTGCAAAATATCAGTACCTTATAGATTATTGCTTTATTTATTAGTTAATTTTAAGTAGTTTAGTATGTACACTTCGTTTTTATTATGTCAGTATTAGATCTATTGTAATCTTGTTTACAATTAATAAAATTTTATCATAACTACTAAATATGAAAATAAAAAAAAAGTAAGCAAACTTATAAACATAGATTAAAATACAATTCAAAGCATTTGTAATCTATCTGTATTCTATCAATATCAAATAGTACTAGAATAATATTTGACCAAAACGCATCATACACGTGAAGATAAATAAGAGCTTTTAAAAGAACTTTTAAAAGCTAAGAGGCTAAGTAAGCTTTAGAGTAGTAGAGCTCTTAGTGCAGAGTTCGTCCGGGGAAGTACTACCACCTTACCCATTTCCGCCGTGAAGCAGTAGTGCAATTGTATTACTGTGTTTCGGTTAGAAAGGTAAGGGGGCCGGTGAAATTACAGGCACATGAGACTTAACAACTTCACGTCTCAGGGTCGACAACGCATTGGCAATGCTCCTAGTGTTGCAAATGTCCATAGGCGGCGGTGACCACTTACCATCAGGTGGACCGTCTGCTTGTTTGTCGGCCCAAGTGGCATAAAAAAAAAAAAAAAGAAAAGCACTTTTATTACACAACGCCACATCAAAGCTTTGTGCTAACAATATTAGATCCAAAGTTTTATCTGAAACACAAAAAAACACACCACCGGCGTTTCGACGCCTCAAAACTAATTAAAAGTCTCACTGAACACCTGTTACGTATTCACTTTTGTTACCAAATGTTTCCTGAATGTTCAGGGAGTTTTCAGAACTTTCCAGCTGTTTGTGGAGCATTTGAATTGCTTGCGTGATGGCAATTTGATAGTAATGATGACAATTTGATATCATTACGATTTGTCTTGGAGATTAGAGGGTATGGTACCTACTGCATCGCATTTTCTCTTGTTTGAAATAAAAAAAAAAACCATTTATTTAGTTTAGGCCCTCGGAAGGCACTTACGAAGGTCAAATTTAAAGTTACTGAAGCTACAACCGGTTCGGACGTCAGCCTTCAACTGAGAAGAATCGGCATGAAACTCAGCAAGGTTACATTTTTTTTTATTTCTTATTAATTAATTTTTTTGGAGAAGCTGTGTGGTAGAAGCTACTTCTGAATCTTATAACTATTAATATCTGGATGGATCTGGATGAATTGGTACAGATATAGATTATTGTCTGAAAAAGCAGATAGGCTTCTTTTTATCTCGGGTATATGCAGCATTCAGGACAGGGGGAGAGCTAGTCTAGACTATATCTATACTAATATTATAAAAAGGAAAGATTTGTGTGTTAGTATGTTTGTTACTCTGTCACGCAAAAACTACTAAACGGATATGGTTGAAACTTGACACATAGATAGAGCATATCCTGGAATAACATATAGGCTACTTTTTATCCCGAGAAAATGTTATATCCCTCGGGAACGCGGGTAAAACCGCGGGGGACTGCTAGTGTAGGTATACATAAACGAATCACTATATTATATTAAACACACCATTAAAATTATGTGTATTTATGAACAAATTGTATACAGTTTCAGTTCTATACATTTCTCATTTCAATAAAAAGTTAAAAACGATATTTATGACAAAAATTATGACTTCCTCAAACGATACAAAACAAATATATTGGCAAATAAAGCGTGGAAGGAAAATTTATTCGATTGTTGAATAACCGAATAAAAATATGAATTGGTTTTTGGATATTTTTCCTTGTTATTTCGTTATACATATGTTAATAAATAAAATACCAAAGTATATCAGTTATCTGGTTTACATAGTAAAAGCTCTTCTTAGCCTAAGATCGGATGGTCGTGTGTAAAGAATGCCCCGGATAAAGTTGCTAGTTGCCCTCCGCGTGCCTAAACTAAATAAATGGTTTTGAAATTTATCATCGGTGCTTGGCAGTTTTTCGAATGAGGGTAATAACCAGGTTGGCGGGTACTACGAAGTACCGTTATCCTCTCGATTCAATGCTGAAGCCTATTTCATGGTTGATTGATGATTCAGAACGCGAGCAGTGTTTGACTACAATCGTCGTGCCGTCAATGTAATACAAAATCGACTTCTACGACGATTACTAGTTCATAGTTAGTAAATTTCAATTTGACCTTTATAAGTGCCCTCCGCGGGCCTAAACTGAATAAATGGTTTTGAATTTAGAATTTTTTTAATTTAAGTAAATGACTCAGGTGTTACCTTGCGAAAACCTATTGTAAGATTATACAAAAACAAATATCTAGCAGGAGATCCAGCGGAATTTGTTACTAGATCTTTGTTTTTGTATAATCTTTTTGAATTACACAATCGCCCTGCTGATTTAAATCAAACAGCTAAAAGTAAAGGGCTTCAATTGTAAGGATATCATGTGTTCTGTTTTATCTCTAGTATTGTTTTAATTATTTTACTGACAAAAAAATAGACCCTCAATAAAAAGCGGATTGAAATCTAGACCGACCGACAAAGGCGTTTAACATTGTGATTCCATTTTATATGTCGGGGTTAAAGCTGCCAGTGTCAATATTTTGGTGGGTACCAGAATTCGGATTAAGTTTTTTAGTCGAGTATATTTCGCGATTTCAAACGTATTCAACATAACCGGGCTGACAATTATGTGGTACGTTTGTGGCAGGACCAAGCCCATCTCTATTTTTTCGCTGAAAATGTGGTAGAACGCATTAAGTAAAGATAAAGTGGTAAAATTTAGCGTCTCATAAAGATTGTTGTCTACGCTAAAAGACTAGTATGCGTATACTCATTTCAAAAGATTTTGGTAAAAATTACAATAGATACTGAAATGTCATCGTAAAACTATATTTTACAGTAATATTATTAAGAATATGTTATCACTACATAGTAGATATAACAAAGTCACTTTCTCTGTCCCTATATCCCTATGTATGCTTAAACCTTTAAAACTACGCAACGGATTTTGATGTGATTTTTTTTAACAGATAGAGTGATTAAAGAAGAAGGTTTTTATGTATAATAAACTACACCAATTATTTATTTGGCATACAAACGGATGAAGTAATCAAGGAAAGAAAATTATTGCATTTATCCCTAAGAATTTATATCTCTGTTTCTCTTTGATAAATGACACGATTTTTTTTTATACAAATAGTCTGACTCTAATACTGGTTCGGAAGTTGTTTTTTACTGAGAAGAGCCGGCAATATACTCAGCAGTTGGTATTTTAAGAAAAATATTTTAGATATATATAATATTTATTTAGTAAAACTTAAATAATACGACAATACTTGTGTTATTGTGGATATGAATAATTATTGAAAAACAATATTATGAATATGTAATTAAAAAAAAACAAAGTAAAGCAGACCAGCCCCCAAGATCACAATGTTCACAAGGCTTACACATAAGAACATATATAATACCTTAGATGCGATGCGTTTAGGGTGGGGTTAAACTGATACTCACCCATTATCACACGAGGGGTTGAAACATCGCCTTACATAATTGATGCATTAAAAAATGCAAAGCAAAACCATCAAATTGAATGTAAATCATGTTCTAAAGTAAGGATTGAATTGTATAATTCTAAAATAACATTTCTATTTGATTCCGATATTCGTAGCGAAATCGTAGCTTGCTACGACGCTACGCCGTAGCACCACTTTGTCATTTTGTTATTATAAGCATTTACTTATTTTCATAATTTCCTTCCCGGAGCCACTCGGTCGCCATTTCAATCGGTAGTAACAATTTTATCGTATAAATATGGTGATGCTGTGGTTGTTGGAGTACTTTTTAACCGCAGTCGTGTACCGGTCGACTGCCTCATTCGAAATGTACCGTACTAATGTTTACAACCCCCACTAAACTTACGGTACTTGGATGGCCGATTTTTCGCGTAAGAATTAACCTTATGGATTTATTGATCTAATACTTTCTTACATCATGGTGAATCCCAACATAATCCTTGTCTTAAAGCATAAAAGAGGTGCGCCCTTTTTTATGATATTTTTAACATCCAACGGCCATCATAGTTTTTTGCTATACATTACAAGCCCATGAGACTTAACAACTTCACGTCTCAGGAACGATAACGCATTGGCGATGCCCCTGGTGCCACAAATGTCCATAGACGACGGTAACCACTTACCATCAGGACGTTTGCTTGTTCGTCGGCCCATGTGGTATAAAAAAAAGTTTAGTTAAAAATAATAAAACTTTCTAGGTCCTCTCATTAGATTTGTGGAAGCAGAGGAGTGGGATCATATGGGTCAGAAAAAAATAACTACCTTATTCACACATGGTTGTCTGAATTTACTAAAGATGTAGTTACTGCTAGATACTACAAAATAAACCCATTTTAGAATAAAGGCTTTTAAAATATTTACTCAAACAAAGGACAAACAAAATTTCAATTCATGTTCACAAATATAATATATTTTGTTGGTTGAAAATCGAACTCACCACCTGTGACGGGCATATTACCAACGCCATAACACGTGCTTATAGAGTGCTCCAGCGTGGCAGATCCCCCAACACCGCTCCCGGGAGCCTGCAACAACCTAAAAAGGTTGCTAGCTTTCTGGGACAACCTGGGATGGCTTGAGTAAGAGGCTGACGCACAATGACCCATTCAAGAGGCTAAGTGCGGAGGAAGCCCTGTATAACTAGCTAACTAACGGCATCTGACCTGGCCTGTCAAAGATCACAGATTTTTTTTACAACATGGGCCGACGGACAAGCCGACGGTCCACCTAACGGTAGGTAGTCATCGCCGCCTATATACATTTGCAACACCAGAAGCATCACCAATGCGTCGTTCTCCGATACATGAATTTGTTAAGTCTCATGTGCCTGTAATTTCACTATCGTATTATTGTCACTTTATATTCAAGTTGTGAATTTTAAAGCCACGGGAAGTACAGAGGCTGATTACCAATTAACATACCTGTCCATTGCATCACGGGTGTATTGAAGCTATAATCCTATTACGTCATACGTCACAGGCAGAATTGTTAATACCGTAGGGGGTTGATCTTATAATTAAATTTGAGCAAGAATTTTGAGGGGCTTTTGAGAGTGTTTTTGAAGAGTTCAAAACTATTAGGGTTATGTAAAGTAAAAATATTAATAATATTCAGCTGGATAAGTACAACAGCCTTTGCTAGTTTATTAGCTAATAAGTATTAACCTCATTCAAGCTATTTTCCTTTTCATTTACAATTGTTCATGTTGTTAAATATTGAAGGGGGAGACACTGCAGCCCTTAAATATTTAACACAGTTATTGTATAGCTAACACAGGATGTAGGGCTTCATTTCTATTGTAAAATTCCTTTTTTGGAACATTAAAGTTATTATTATTAGCTAAAAAAAAGTGTTTTAATACAAGGTTTTAGCCATACAAAAGTTCTCGCTGCAATCAACTGCTTGAAAACCCTTCGTTAAATACCCATGACATGGAGGTGGCTTATGAATTAATAAATGACCACCTCATCACGTCCGCCATATTGAATTTAGAATAGTATCGCTTAGCTAATCATGCAATGTCTACAAAAACAATTGAGTGACAAAAATACAGTTTGATCGGATGGAGGACCTGCCCTCTTATTCAGCTAACACAAAGTTCGTCGGCGGTTTCCCCACAATTTTTCCCTCACTTGATGCTCAAACAACACTACTACTGCGTTATCCCCTAAGGGTCAGTTGAGGTTTGCAATTATAATTCCCGTGATTTAAAGCACTCAGTAAGAGACAGAATGTTTTAGACGTTGGCGAAGCCGCGGGCGAAATCTAGTACATAAAAGACTTAATGTCTTTAGGGACGTTTGTAAATATTTGAGTTGAAGCAGTTCGTTCCCTAGTCTTTTTAGTTTTGCTGTGGCTCACTTTGCGAACTTCAAAAGGAAACCAAAGAGAGGAAGTCTTTAATGAGATTTGAATTCTCAAATATAGTTGGATTTTTGTATTTACTACAAGACTATGGTTTTTTAATGTAAAATACGTAGTTTATTTATGTTTTCTGTTATTGTTACTTATAATTTAATATTGACAGGCCAGTTAGCTTGGTGGTTAGTGACCCTGACTGCCAAATCGTAGGTCGCGGGTTCAATTCCCACCCATTACAAACATTTGTGTGCATGAACATGTCTGTTTGTTCTATGTCTGGGTGTCAAATAAGTATATTTAAAAGTAGGATTTAGAAATATAAAAAATAGCAAATGTAGTATATCAGTTATCTGGTTTCCATACTATAAGCTCTGCTTAGTTTGGAATCAGATGGCTGTGTGTAAAGAATGTCCCAGGATATTTATTATTAACAATTCCGATTCCCACCCATCTCGTGTCTTGTTCTGTGCTGGGGAGTAAATATATCGCACCTTCAGTACGATAAGGGCTTAACTCCAAATTTTGCGAAATGGAGTTACGATCATAGAGAGACTAAACAAAGTACGCTCTATCCGATGAATAGTAAAACATTGTCAATTTAATGATAGAATAAGCATACCGATACTTCAACCTCTTTAACACCGGGTCCCACCCTCCCCGCTCAGCGCAAAAGTGACCCAATCAGAGAAGAGCCAAAAGTGATTTTTTTATTAAGCCCCTATCGTTCTGAGGGTGCGAAAAGTATACTAACTGTCTCCCACGGTTTCACCCGCGTTCACGAACCATGCTATATATTCTCGGAATAAAAATGTATTTGCTATACCAGACTATAATTTTTCTCTATGCCAGTCATCCGAATCTGATCAGCTGTTCTGGCATGATTGAGTAACATACCATCCATCTAAGTTTCGCATTAGTAAAATAGTAGCAATATTAAAAATCCAAGTAATATTATAAATGCGAATGTATTGTATGTATGCCAATTGGCTTGGTGGTTAGAGACCCTGACTGCCAAACCGAAGGTCGCTTCCCACCCAGGACAAACATTTGTGTGCATCAACATGTCTGTTTGTTCTGTGGGTGTAAATATATATATAAGTATTTATTTAAAAAATGGTATATGTAGTATATCAGTTACCTGGTAGCCATACTACAAGCAGTACACTCTGCTTAACTTGGGATCAGGTAACCATGTGTGAAGAATGCCTTGGGATATTTATTTATTATATTTGTTACTCTTTCACGCAAAAACTACCAAACGGTTATACATGCAACTTGGCACAAAGATAGAGTATATCCTGAAATAACATATAGGCATTTTTATCCGGAAAACGTGATATCACTCGGGAACGCGGGTAAAACAGTGGAGTACAGAGCATTATAATATAATTATCACTACACAGTATAAAACAAAGTCGCTTTCTCTGTCCCTATATCCCTACGTATGCTTAAATCTTTAAGACTACGCAACGAATTTTGATGCGGCTTTTTTAATAGATAGAGTGATTGAAGAGGAAGGTTTTTATTAATAAGACATGTGACATCCCACAGGAACGCGGGTAAAACCGCGGGGGATAGCTAGTAAAAAATAAACAAAAAATGTTAAATATTAAATTTAAAAAAGGTTACTCTGTTGATGTGTCTTATCGGTTCTTCTCAGTTTAAATAACTTCTGTATCCAACCTTCAGGAGACAAGACTTAAATTTTAAAGTTTTGAAATTACTTTTAATTAAAACATGCTTTAAGACCCTTTGTTGGAGACTTTTACTCCATGTCTTTAATTATTGATGAACTTGAACGAGTGTGTGGTAACGGTACACCAAAGTTGTCGAAAATTAAGAGGCTTGTTTTGATATCCAACAGTGTTATGGAAAAATAAACCGTATGGTGTTACGATAGGGATCATCAGTATCATCATTTAATTAAACATTTGATAAATAAGTGAACCTAATCTCCAAAGTAATAAAGATGATTTTTCTATAACATTCATACTGCCTAAACGGGCATCAAAAAAAACTTTAGATTTATTTTCAACTAGCGACCCGCCATAGCTTCCCATGGGTGAATGCTGATACTAAATATACTACAAGGTATTTTTATATTATACATATATAACGTTCAACCTTTCTTTGGTGTGTAATATAGTACTACATTATTTTGATCTATCTCGTAGGGTTCATTCAGCGTTTGCAATGTAAGCACAAAAAATGTGTTTAAACGACATCACATTAGAAACCTATAAAATTGACAGTGTTTCTCTACTTTATTATACGTACAAACTTCATCTTGAATCACGCTATCAATAAAAAACTTTCTTTTCGACCATTTTGGTAGGGAGCTCAAAAATTAAGTGAAAAGACGTAACTTATACCTGGGGTATTCTGACTTGACAAACTAAAAAAAACATACAAACTTTATTACGTTATATAAAAATAATTATGTTTTCTGTATCTGAGTGTAAGTATCTATGTGAGTATGTATTAATTAAAGGTTTATAAATAAATAAAATAAATATTCTGGAACATTCTTTTCACACAGCCATCTGATCCCAAACTAAGCAGAGCTTGTACTATGATAACCAGATAACTGGTATACTACATATACTACTTTTTTTTCTAAACGCATTCTTATTTAGATAATTACACCCAGACACAGAACAAAAACAGACATGTTCGTGCACAAAAATGTTTATCCTGGCTGGGAATTGAACCCCCGACCTTCGGCTTGGCAATCAGAGTCGCTAACCACCAAGCCAACTGGCCTGTAAAAAAAATATATGTAGTATTACTGTTGTAGCTTCAGTAACTTTAAATTTGACCTTCATAAGTGCCCTCCGAAGGCCTAAACTGAATAAATGGTTTTGAATTTTTGAATTTTTTTTTGATCTGGTTTCCATAGTACAAGCTCAGCTTAGTTTGGGATCAGATGTCCGTGTGTTATGAATGTCCCAGGATATTTTTAAATAAATACATAAATATTTTAGAGGTGTTTAGTAATTTGGATCTGTAAAACGATTTATGTTGCTGTATACGATAATAAGGTAAAGAAATAACTGAAGCTATTATTTGATAAAATAACTAAACTCGCTTTATACAGAATAGTGCGTTTAATTTAAAGCCAATTAACGTCAGGTCTTCTTTATAAATGAGGACTTTTCAATTCGCCCGGATTGCTTATTCTCCTTTGTAATGGAAACTATTAGATTTTGTGAACAATTTTGTTATGTTTGGTGAATGACTATTTATTCAGTTTAGGGGCTTGAAGGGCACTTTTAAATCTCACCGCTGGTGACAAAATTAGGCTACAGCTGAGAAGAACCGGCAAGAAATTTTCTAATAATAATAATGTGTTCTTTATGTTTAAAAAATATTAAATACTAAAGGGTTAAATAGTAAAGGTCGATTCTGTAAAGAAAATTACACTATCTCGAGGATGTTTCGTCGCGGCCTCCGTCCTCTGTCTCTTTCGCTAACTACGCTAATACTATTAATCACGTGAGAGATAAGCTCTCCGAGGCCTCGAAGCGGCTTGCCGGCGAAGTTTGTATTAGCCGAATAAGGGGGCAGCTAAATATAGCATACACACAAAATTTAACGCAAAAACACGTATCTATAAATAATAAAAAGTAAGGTAAGTAATATACTGGCCCATGTTGGCTAAAAGTAAACATTTTATTATTTGTTAAAAGGCTGTAAAATATATTAACACTGAAATTTACAGTCAGTTACTGAAATGTAAAGATAACGTTCATTCCAAACAATTTCTACGCAAATAATTAATCTTTTACGCTTTGTTACATTTAAGATAGCATCATGATGGAGAATATAATAAAATAATTAACTCTTAAAATAACATTATGTATCAAAACTCAACATTCAAAATTCAATTCAAAATTCAAAACAATTTATTCAGTTTAGGCCCTCGGAGGGCACTTATGAAGGTCAAATTTAAAGTTACTGTTGCAAAAATTTTAAAATATACAATAGAAATTATGAAATGACTAGCTATACCCTGTGGATTCACTCGTGCTCTTAGGATAAAAAGTTTAAGTGTAGGTGTAAGTTTATAATTACTAATAAAAACGAAAAAAAACCTAAAACATAATTTTAATCAACCACCAAAGCCTTACTGAATTTCTTTCCGGTTCTTCTCAGCTGTAGGAGGGCTACTTAAGAATCGGAACTAATTAAAATGAAAACTAGTTCAGGCGCGATGGGCATTTTTTGAGATGGGAAAAAACAATTAAACTTCGACACTGTTACCGTTACTGACTCCTCTATATAAAAGTACTAGCTGTCGCCCGCGGTTTCACCTGCATTCCTGAAAGATATAATATTTTCCCGGCACAAAAAGTATCCCATATATTATCCCATAGCTCGCTTGTCGAAAGCTTACAACGCTATTTGCAGTGAAGTGGATGTGTTCGGTGATAAGCTATCCACATTCAATAATGTTGTTTTGGAGTTGTTAAGACGCAGGGAACAAATTTAATTAATGAATTGTATTGTCCTGTTTCTTTATTTAGTTTTGAATTTTTTCACTTTTCTTTTTTATTAATAGATTTGTTTACCTCAAGATGCATGCTGTGCATTTAATTGCTATTTTTAAGTTATGTTAAATTAAAATGAAGTAATGTAACAGCTACTGATTGTCCTAAATAAATAAAATAAATTCCAGGGCGTTTTCTTTATATGTGCCAAGTTTCAGCTAAAACCGTTGGGTAGATTTTGCGTGAAAGAGTAACAAAAATCCATACATACAAACATTTGCATTCATAATATTAGTAGGATCTACATTTATATTGGCCCCGTTTAAATAAATATCCCGGGACATTCTTTACTCACGGCCATCTGGTCCCAAACTAAGCAGAGCTTGTACTATGGAAATCAGATGACTGATATACTACATACTACGTTTTTTTTTTCTAAATACATACTTATATGGATATTTACACCCAGACACAGAACAAACAGACATGTTCATACACACAACTGTTTGTTCTGGGTGGGAATCGAACCCGCGACCTTCGGCTCGGCAGTCAGGGTCGCTAACCACCAAGCCAATTGGCCTGTCAAACTGCCTGTTTACATGAGAGTTGAGCTTTTTAGTTGATTTGACCTTAAGAATTTGATTCTATTTTCTTCTAGCCTACACTGAATAAATATTTTAAAATATATTTTTAAAATGTCTACAGGCTATAACTTAAGTTATAAAGATACAGTTAAAAGACAGCAAAAAACCAGCATTTTATGAAATCTTCGTAAAGAATTTCGGAGGTAATTGAGCAAATCACATCTATATCCGGGGTGATACTCGAGCTACAGGCACATGAACGAACAGGCAGAAAGACACCGAATATATTTATTTGCGTGACTGAATGAGATTTCCTTTGAGAATTAAGTAGAGAGGTTGTTTTTAAGAAAAATGCTTGAAAGTAACTTTACTTAATATTTTATTTTAATAAAAGATATTGTTGGATTAGAAGAGCCTTAGGGACGGAAAACTTATAGAGAAGTGATTTAATATTATATTCTCTTTTAAAAAATATATTTAGCTTGCTTTTCCCGTTGCATTTTTCAGCGCTCATGTCTAATTAACAATTGAATTAATACCGAATTCCTAACCGCTTGAAGATCATAATTAAAGGGCTGTGGGCGTCTGGGGTTTGCCGATCCACGTACAGCTAATTCAAGTTTTATTCTCTTAGCACAATGGAATAAATTTGCTTGTGTAATGGACGGGTCGTCCGTGGTATCACATCCTGTAGAGCAAGTCTTACGAAGCATTACTTACGCTTAGTAATTAGCTTCTCTTTGAATTCATCAACATTTTAGTCTTCTATACTAATATTATAAAGAGGAAAGATTTGTTTGTTTGTAATGAATAGGCTCCGAAACTACTGGACCGATTTCAAAAATTCTTTCACCTTTGGAAAGCTACATTACCCCGAGTAACATAGGCTATATTATATTTTAAAAAAAATTAGGGATCCTTACTAAAACTCCAATAATGTAACATAAGGTGTAAAAAAATGACCTGAAAAATTCCTTACGTCGCGTGCGCTGCGAAAACTATTGATGATAGAATGAACAAAATAATAATGTAACATCCCTCGGCAACGCGGGTGAAACCGCGGGGGACAGCTAATGATTTATATTCAAATAAAGAAAATCCAAAGCAATTCATGATCACCAAACCAACAGCAAAAAAATATACCTATTTCCGCTTGCACCTGTATCAGTGTGTTACGGTTGGAAAGGTTAGGTAGCTGGTTAAATTTGTCAAATACAAGACTATTATTATAGTTTAAGAAAAGACGCTATAGACCTCCATCACTATCGTCAAAACAAAAAAAAGGAGCCGAAACTTAAGGGGATAACTTGTAGCCACTGGAGAGTTCCACTATCCACCTTCTCACCTCCATCATCACCTGCGAGGTCTTCTCACACTCCCTCTAGGGGGCGTCGAGGTAATTGTTCGGGGCGGTGCCCCTTTCAGACTCTCGTTACAGAATATAATGCATAGAACTCCTCAGAACAAATTAGCCCAAACTCAAAGAACATCATCGAATCAGTTCAACGGCATCAAATTATTGTAATGTCTTGCCGATGCCAAAACATTTTGAAACCTTTTTAGATGTCTCACTTAAAAAAAATTAAAAAGACTTTTTAAATATAGCCTACGATCGATTTTTTTACTGTATTACTAAGTTTGTAACAAGTGAACTTTATTGTAGTTTGTTTTTAAATATCTTAATGAAATGAAATATTTTTAAGAAAAATCTTGCAGGAGTGAGTTTATAATAAGGGAATCTTACTACTATTAATTATATATTAATATCACTACATAATATAAAACAAAGTGGCTTTCTTTGTCCCTATATCCCTATGTCCTTATGTATGCTTAAATCTTTAAAACTACGCAACGGATTTTGATGCGGTTTTATTTAATAGATAGAGTGACTAAAAAGGAAGGTTTTGATGTATTATACATGTGACATCCCACGGGAACGCAGGTAAAACCGCGGGAGACAGCTAGTTATATATATAAATGCGAAAGTTCGATGGATGTTGTTTGTTACTCAATCACGACAGAACAGCCGATCGATGATTGTCTTTTAAAATATAACATCTTTCGGGAATGCGAATAAAACCGCTGGGGACAGCTAGTGCATATTAAATATTACGACGATCTTGAATGATTTAGAACTGGGTATGTATGTAATGGTTTTAATAGTATTTTTATTTGTTACAGGAGTGGTACCGACGACAGAGATGTCGGTCGAGAGCCAACGCTGCCTCTGCGTTGTGGTGTTGCTCATTCACACCGTCATTGGCGCTGGTGAAGGCGAAGGTAAGCTCTTAAAGCCAAACCAATTATTAAGATCTAGAAATAGAGCTCTCAGGGCAGAGTTTGTCTGAGGAAGTACTAACACGTTACCCAATTACACCGTGAAGCAGTAATATACTTGTATTGCTGTGTCTCGGTTAGAAAGGTAAGGAAGGCGGTAAATTACAGGCACATTACCGACTTAACAAACTTCACGTCTCAGGGTTGACAACGCATTGGCGATGCAACTGATGTTGCAATTGTATATAGGCGGCGATAAGCACTTACAATCAGGTGGACCGTATTGCTTGTTTATCAGACCAATTCGTAAAAATAAAAAATAAAAACATTTTCGCACCGTTCGATCGTACGATCTCTCTCTCACTCGATCACTATTAATAAAAAACAAATATGAATTAACACTACAGACTTCACAAACTTCACGTCTCAGGGTCGACAACGCATTGACGATGCAACTGATGTTGCAATTGTATATAGGCGGCGGTGACCACTTACCATTAAGTGGTCCGTCTACCTGTTTGTCGGCCTACTTCGCATAAACAGACATGTTCATGCACACAAATGTTTGGCCTGGCTGGGAATAGAATCTGTAATAGCTAGGTTATATATCCACCATACCAACTGGCCCGTCCAATTTGACAATTTCCAATGATGTCAACAGTCATAAATTATTTTATGTTTATCACATTACCCATTTTATTTTGTATTAATATTGATGATTGTGTTACTTAAAAATTAAATAAATTTCATTCGATTTGAGATCACTTGACATGACAACAAATAAACTCGATCCACTTCTCTTCATTGATATAAGTATATATTTGTATTGAATTGATCCTTATTGTGAAATACATCAGAATTACATTATTTATATTAATACTAGTTGTCCCCCGCGGATTCACCCGCGTTCAAGAAGCATTTACATTTTCGTGGGATAAAAAGCTGTGTGCTATTCCAGACTATAATCTATCTCTGTGCCAAATTTCATCCAGATCCCGTCAGCCGTTCCAACACGATGATCCGATCTGAAAATCAGGAGGAAATCTTGGAAACTACTTTTATGAATCTAAAATTTTTTTCTGATAAGATCCCTAGGGAACACCGTTGGTAAGCATCAGGTAAAACCGTGGTATGGTAGATATAAATTATTAAAAAAAAAATAGTCGTAATCAGCTTTTTTATGTCAAGTAGCGGTGCTGCCACGGGCAACGCCAATGCGTTGTCAATGAAGTTGTTAGGTCTCATGTGAATGTAATTTCAACGGCCCTCTTACCTTTCTAACTAAAACACCGGACCCACAAGTACACTAGTGCTTCACGCTGGAAATGGGTGATGGTTTTACTTCCCTGGACGAACTGGAATGAGCTCCCCGCCATGGTTAGGAGTACAGCATGGGATTCTTCAAGAAGGGTGTGAAGAGATTTTTGCAGGATCGGCAACGCGCGATTGATACCCACGGTGTTGCAAGCGTCCTTAGACTGCAGAGACAGTATACCACCAACCGAGCCGTCAGCTTCTTTATTACCTTAGTAGTATCAAAAAAAACTACAGCAAGTAGCTCTCTACTCCGAAAATAAAATTACTCATAATCGAAGAAACACCTTGTACCTTTGATATGAACCACCAAAATACCTTTCAATCATACGTAGACATAAGCAAAGTAGGATTGCATATCGAATCGGGTCAACCGTCACTCAACGCGACTGAGATCCGTTCCCCATCGCTTATCGTGTTCAAACTCATACGAGAGATGTGACAAGCGCTTACCTACTCTACAGGCTCCCCTTAAGTAGGTCGAACGTACAAGTATTTTTCCATATCTTTGGCAAAGCAAATGTTTTAAACTAGCCGTCCCCCGCGAATTCAACCGCGTTCCCGAAGGGTACATTGTCCCAGTATAAACATTCTAAGTGCTATTACGGTTAAGGAACTTAATTTTCAAGATTTACAAAATCACTTACAGAGAATTTTTATATACAGGGTGTTACAAAACCACCCGAAAAGCTGAAAGGAGGTTAAATGGGGCCTTATAACGAGTCCATTCACAATATTTAAGAACCGTAGTAACGCTGTATAACATACCACAAAAAAAATAAAAAACGGATTTTTATGAATGAAACATAGAAAAACTATTAAAGTAGACAATTATTAGGTAGGTACGTAGGCCTTTCTGATAAATAATCTGGTTCCCTGACATAACAGCTTACTAGGGTTGTTGGCTTTGATAATTAATTATAATTTTAGTTCGACGGGGTATTTTGTAACACGTTGTATATGCAGCTGTATACGCGCTGCCGTTCGGCGGTGGCAGTAATAAACTAGAGTCCGAGTAACACGGTCGTTTCATTGTTTCCATACATTTCACTGGCGACGAGGATGGGATACATTTTTTTTTAAATTAAATATATATAAAGTAACAATCAATTCTTAAATACGTATGGGTCGGTAGTGTAACATATTATGAGTATGAACAATTTCGCATACTACCAACAAAGATAGTGACAATTTTATTATTAACTAAAATAAGGTAGCGGTCACAGTAGTCCAACCGTGTTTTATCTTGATAAAGATCCTTTTGGTAGAAGCCTGAGATACTGATTACTGAGATACCACAAACTCAGTAATTTTTTGAAGGTCGTTATTCTAGATTATAATCTATCTCTGTAGCTTTCATTTAGATCCGTTTAGCCGTTCGGGGGTGATTGAGTAACACGCCAAGTTATCCAAATTATCTTTAATAGTAGATAGTACTTACAAACTAGTCCGCTCTGCTGTTTCACCCGCATTCCCGAGGAATGTCATGTTTACTCGGGAAAAAGTGCTATGTGTTTCCTAGACTATGTTCTATCTATGAGCTAAGTTTCATCTAAATCCGTTGAGATTTTTTTTCGTGATGGCAACAAACACCTACTCATCTATCCTCAAACTTTCCCATTTATAATACTAGTTATATTCAATATTTTTTGCCAATTTGACGCCGTCCCGTATCCATGACAACGGAGTTTCTCCTTTATGAAATAAATTTTTGTGACTACTTTTATCACACAAAAAACGTTTTATGTAAAATTTCGCGCCCGTTACAAGTTATGTTTTATGTACATATAGATAAACATGCTAGGGATTCTATTTACAGAGATCACTACATAACTCTGTAGGGAATTTAAAATAATACTTGTTATGAATCTGTATGTAAATAATTTGAATATATTTTTTGGTCGTTTCTGTATTTTCCCTTTCACTCTATCCAAAGTTGTATCTATAAATTACTACTTTTTACTTACCAGAATGAAATTAATGGATAATTGTAGAAGAGGTAAACAATCCTAAATGTGCGGTCTCCAATTTGTTACGACATTATACAAAAGTTATTGATTAAAATTTTTAGAAATCCTGTTTCAATTTATAGACCAAATAACTATGTAGGTACTTGTCTTGCGGATTCGCTCAAACCTAAGCCTTCTATGTGGACTTGTTGCCAAATTATTGAATCGTAAATGCAGCGAAATATAAAGGTACCTATCAGAATATGGGTGAAATTTTAAATGTAACTGTAGCGTTCATAGATGTCGCCACAAACTTGTAACTATTATTTTTTTAGATATTTTTTTTATATCACTTTTGACATGGGTAGTTTATTAAGTACAATATAAAGCATTCTATGGTAATTAATATAATATGTTAATTAAATCTTTGAAATGTAAGAGATATTACCCAAAAAAATTTAAAACTGCTAGAATATGCTGCTAAAAAACATATTGAGTCTAAAAAGAGCAATTTTCACAAAAATGACGCATTATCATACAATGCAACATAACATAAAAATTAAGCAAAATCTATTCCTAGATTTTTAGAGTACTTACGTCACAAGTAAGAGTAGGTACTGGCTAAATTCCAAGATTGAAGCTTTAGCAATTTGGCATGTACTCTGATGAGTCAGCAAGGACATTTCCCTTTATTACTTACATGGTCGGACATACTTTATTTATTTTTAGCTCAAATTGTCGTCTGGCGAGCAGATACGCCGACGTCTGAGTTTTAACAGCCTACATACCAATCTTTAAAGAGATTCCATGGATTATTACCATAGACCTATAATATATGGGACAGGTGACGTCAGCATAGTGGAAATAATCGTTCAAGTAATGACGTTGATAGCTACGTGCATGACAATCTGTCACTGATATGAAAATGCCATAGTGTCTTTAGATATGTGATATATTCTATAATTATTATTTATTTATTAAATTTGATTTTGCACACCTTACCATAGAATATTAAAAACTAAGCTATTTTTATAACATATAATAATATAGAAAGGTCAAAGACACACTTATAAAGAATGGACATTGGACATAATAATAAATAACAATCGAATTGAATTATTCATCAATCACTTTTGAATAGCATAGATTGTGTTCATCATTAATTTATTTTTCGTCACACAAAAAGTTGCAGATAAGAAGTGTCAATACAAAAAAAAATTACCTTGCTGAGTTTCCTGCCGGTTCTTCTCAGCTGAAGACTGACATTCAGAGTAGTAACTTCAGTAAGTTTGACCATCTAAGACCCCTCCGCGGAGCTGAATTGAATAAATGGTATAAAATTTTGAATATACGATATGGCCTCAGAGAAGCCACATTATTAGAGACTCAATTCACATCAGTAGGACATATGGGAGTTACAGATAATTAATTGATAGGCTCAGTATACTGTATAATTCAGCAAATACGTCACTTGATACTGCAACAGTCAGTGATATTTCCCTAAGGAACTGTCATTCTCAATTACTGATTGAGATGATGACAAAGACTGATATTGATGAATCAAGATTCGAGATGTTTGTTTGATGCGAGCTAGCCAAGGAGGGGAATTTCGCAAGTGTTGTAATCAAAATATCGAGTAGGTACGAATAAAAAGTGACTCAGTGTTAATCAGACTTGCAATAGAAAGGCTTTTTTGAATAAAAATATTTTCATTATCATTCTCAAAACCGAAACAGTAATACAAGCGCCCTACTACTTTACGGCGGAATGGGTAAGGTAGTAGTACTTCCTCGAACTCTGCATTAAAATATCTACTATTCGAGTAGACGTCAACCGTTCTGTCGTCAGCAACTATCAGATAAAATCTCTTCAATTAAGTATTGCACATAATAGACTGAAAATTAACTGAATCTCCTATAAATACCCCGGGACATTCTTTACACACGGCCACCTGGTCCCAAGCTAAGCAGAGCTAACACTATGGAAACCAGATAACTGATATACTACATATATTACTTTTTTTTATATACATACCCATATAGATATTTACATAGAGGCACAGAACAAACAGACATGTTCATGCACACAAAAATAAACTCCTTCTGTATACTAAAATCCAATTAATGTCAGTTTTAATCAGTATTCAGTCGTTTCATCAGTTTATTCCTCATTCACTTTTTTTAGTAATATAAAATACTACACTATCATATCATATTTCAGACCAATTTTATTTATTTAAAAGCTACAAACAGGTTTTCAATGCTATCATTTTAAAAATTATACACATTTCATTTACATTTTTTTTTTAATATTGATATGTCAAAATGAATAGTGAGTGTTGCAATGGTGAATAAATCTTTTTGAAAACACGTTTTGTGGAAGGTTTTTTTTTTTTTTTTACATAATAAGCAAAGGATTGCGTTTCGGTTTATTTGTATGTATTTACTGAAGACTTATCTTATAAATGTTAATAATAATAACTGAAAGGTGGTCAATAAATAAGTGACCATTATAAGTATGGATAAATTATCTATATAAGGAAACATAATATAAGGAACTGTATATAAGGCAACTAGGGTTCCTTTGACGCACCATCACTTCAAAACTACTGAACATCGTGATGGAACTACTACCATTCGACGCGGAATTTTTTATTGATGGTTATAGGCTTTATATGATATCGATAAACGCGGGTGAAACCGCGGGGGACACCTAGTTACAATTTATAATAGTTTTACTCTACTACTCCTCTTTCTTGGGCCACCATGTCACTAAAGTTGTTGAGTTATTAAAGGTCCGTTTCGACAACTAAGAATGTCAAAGCAAAATCACCATTATAGACTTTAAAATAAGGTTTATCTATTGATCTAACGGTCAATCGAATATACTGATGAACCTTGTCATAACTCCATATGATACTTTTTCCTTAATCATGAATTATATCAAAAATTCACGCTTAATACAACTGTTCTTTAGAACAAAGGAAATCCTACTAAAATTATAAATGCGAAAGTTTGTGAGTAAGAATTGATGTTTGTTACTCTTTCACGCATAAACAACCAAACGGATGTGGATGAAACTTGGTACATATATAGAAAATGCCCTGGAATAACACATAGGATACTTTTTGTGCAAGGTAATTGTTACATCCCTCGAGAACGCGGGTGAAACTGCATTCCGATTTACAGAATAAACTTTTCACAGCAAAACGGCCATTTATCATACAACGTGGCTCAAAGTAAACATTCCACTTTGTTACTCACGTCATTTGTCATGTCTGTAGCTGTTTTCGTATTGTTTATAGTCCACCAGCCAGTGTTCGGTGTTGCGACATGATAAAAATGTTGACATTTATTTTGTTGGTGAATTTTTTAAATGTTTTTGCAAGTGTTTTTAAATGAAGCATTTTATTTTTTTAAATTAAGGCTAAATAGACAAGTTTTTAATAGGTCTTGACACTTTTTTGCTAGAATTAAATTTGATATTAGTAATTTTTGAAATTATACTTCTTTAGGTGCGTTATGAAAAAATGATGAGAGGGAAATTTTAAAATGCGCGCGCATCATGTACTATAATCATCAAATACTCACGGATGAAGTTAGCTGATAACGGTCTCTCTGGAACATCGCACAAATAGCAACTGTCAGTGTCAATGAGTGAGTAATGATGTTATTGTCAATGATAACCTAACAACGAAAAAAAATTATATTCGTTGCTACAGACAAGTACAAAGAGTTTGGACACTACAATTTCACGACTGAATAGTAAAAAATTCTTTTAGTGCAGTTTTTCTCACCTATAATTTCGTATAACTTCTTACGTAGTACACAAGTATAAGTACACACACACACGTGTTTTTTTTGTTTAACTATATTGTAAACACTATATCTATATTTATAGTTATATGTAATTCTTTAGGATATTTTTATACCACGTGGGCCGACAAACAAGCGGACGGTCCACCTGATGGTAAGTAGTCACCGCCGCCTATGGACATTTGCAACACTAGGGGCATCGCCAATGCGTTGTCGACCCTGAGACGTGAAGTTGTTAAGTCTCATGTGCCTGTAATTTCACCGGCCCCCTTACCTTTCTAACCGAAACACAGTAATACAATTGCACTCCTGCTTTACGGCGGAAATGGGTAAGGTGGTAGTACTTCCCCGGACGAACTCTGCACTAAGAGCTCTACTACTCTAAAACTCTGCCTGTATTTCCTTTTATGACTCAAGAATTATATGACCTATCTTGACAACAATTATCAGAACATGTGATTGCGCGCATGATAATCTATATCTGATTATGATAAACGTGCGTGAAACCGCTGTAAATATATTGTCAAAAAATTCAACACATTTTATTATTAGTTAAATAGGGAATGTCTGGTACTAACAATTTATTTTACTAAAAACTTACCTAGTATAAAATAACAGTACGTATTATAATATTTCTAGCAATTTATCTTTATTTAATTATCCAATTCTATAGATATTTGATCAAAAACCAATGCATAAAAAACAATGTTCCAAAAGCTAATTTTCTTAGAGAATACAACTTTAACTGAACTCTATTTACTTTCTAAGAGAGTCTTAATTAGAACATCAAGTGCGAATCTTTTGTTAGGGCTATCCAATTAAGTTTACGGGTCGATTAAACCATTTTGGGATAGATGGACACAATAACTTTGAGCTTGACCTCTGAAAAACACGTATTTAACCTTAAAGAACTAAAAAACATGGTCATTAATTAACTCCATGGACTCATTGGTCTACTTTACTTTAAAACAACAATTTAATACACTATAATTTAAAGCGCTGCATATACAACATGTTACAAAATACCCCGTAAAAATATATTTAATAATCAAAGCCAACAACCCTAGTAAGCTTTCATGTCAGGGAACCAGATTATTTAACAGAAAGGTCTACGTACCTACTTTACCTAATAATTGTTTACTTTAATAATTTTTCTACGTTTGATTTATATAATTCAGTATTTTTATTTTTTTGGGGTATTGTAACCTGCGTTACTACGGTTCTTAATATTACTACAACACTCACCTTCGATTTGCCGACGATATAGTTTTAATGGCGGAGTCGCTGGAAGCTCTAGACACTATGCTCAATGACCTCAACAGGGTCTCCCAACAAATTTAGCCAAAACGATCGACACGCAAAAAAAAAAAAAAAAACAGGTAGGCCTTAAAATTAATATGGACAAGACGAAAGTTATGTCCAACATTCATATCGCACCAATGCCGATCATTGTTGGGAACATTTTTCTCGAAGTTGTTGACGAGTATATCTACCTAGGACAAATTGTCCAACTAGGTAGGTCCAACTTCGACAAGGAGGTCAATCGACGAATCCAACTCGGCTGGGGAACAACAGCGTTCGGGAAGCTACGGCATATAAGTATACAATATATAAGTCTTTAATCAGTGCGTGTTGCCAGTGATGACGTATGGAACAGAGACGTGGTCCTTTACTGCTGCCCGTATTAACAAGCTCAAGGTCACTCAGTGAGCGAAACGAGGACATTCGTAGAAGAACAAAGGCTGTAGACATAGCTTGTAGAGTCAGCCAGATGAAATAGCAATGGGCAGGCCACATCGCTCGAAGAAGTGATAACCGATGGGGAAGAAAGGTTCTCGAGCAGCGACCACGTACAGGAAAACGCCGAGTGGGATGACCTCCCACCAGGTGGACCGGCGACCTGGTCAGAGTCGCTGGAAGCCGCTGCAGGCGGCCTATGTTCAGCAGTGGACATCCCTGGACTGATGAGATATGACGGTTCTTAAATATTGTAGGCTTGTTATAAGGCCCCATTTACAATATTGTACAAGACTGTATAAGTATGTTTTTAGAAAAAAAATAGGAGTATATCAGTTATCTGGTTTCCAAGCTCTGCTTAGTTTAGATAGCCGTGTGTAAAGAATGTCCCAAGATATTTATTTATTTAATTAAAAAGTTATTTAGTCCTTGTCGGAAAGACACGATACAAAAGATTCACCTTTTGTACTACAGGGAAACATTTTAATTATTCATCAATCACTTTTGAATAGCATAGATTGTGTTTATCATTCATTTATTTTTCGTCACACATAAAGATAGCTGATCAGAATTTCCAAGCCCTACCATGAGATGTTTCAGTTAAAAATATATTCTAAACTTTTAAACGTCTGAAAGAAAAAAATATGTATAAAAATCATGCAAATGCAATAATTACAATTCAATTACAATTCTTAAGAATGGACCCCAGCTTCCAGTCTATAATTTCCAAGATACTGACGGCTTGCAATACTTTGATAAACGAGCCACGTCTCACACAAGCTGTCACGTGAGCGGTGACAGACAAAATGGAGTTTGCAAGGCATCATATTTTGGTAAGCAATGACTAAACCGATATTTTACCACATCTAATATTTAAAATTACATTAGTAACCGGCTTTGCCTGACTAGGATAATATTATCTTACTATTATTATAAACTAGCTGTGCCCCGCAGTTTCACTCACGTTCGCAAGCATCCTAGTTTTTGTCCTGAGATAGCGTTGACAAAGAAAAATGTTTGAGAAAACCAATTTTGTTAAAAAATATCTATATAAATGTTTATTTGTAACAAACAGAAACCAAGTTACATAAGCTTCATAAATATGATATTAGTTTGGACACTGGATACGGATGCATTATTAAAATTTACCGTATACCCAATATTCCCGGGTACTCCGTATCTATCCGAAGTACCCACATAATAAGATCTCAAAGCTCATTGTATCACGTAATGGTTACATCTGAGATTGGATGGGACACACATTTGTTTTTATTTACCCGGAAAACGCCTTTGAGACATTTGTCTTTGAGGTATAGTACTTTTTTAGCCGGAAAATGGGAGCAGTAAGAAGGTATGTCCCATATATCTGCCAGTTACACAGATTGCGGAGCCAAGGTTTGTTTGAAAGCCGACAATTTGTTTTATTTAAGACGATGATAGCTGTGGTGACGTAGCTTGTGCTTTCTTTAAGGTAAACAATGTGGAGAAAAGTAGCGCGGTGGTGGGGAAATTTGTAGCCTCCAACTAACTGGCAGAGCCCCTCAATTAATAAATCTAGGGCTTTAAGTGTGTTCTGACAGTTGCACTATAAGCTGGTACTTTTCTAGGTTTTGTTTGTTTACCACACTTGACCACATTTCACCACATTGGACCACATTCTACCACAATCGACCACATCGTCTTCACGTACACTGGTGACATTTTAAAGTGTGTCAGAACTATCTTTGTAAATCTTTGAAATGATTGCCTAATCTTGATACAAAAAAAATACATAATTCAGCTTTATAGCACTCGTGAAGGTCAAAGCTTCTGAAGTTACCACCGGTTCAACTATAAAGAAAACTATATTACCATTTGGTTAAGTACATAGGGGGCATCCATTAATTACGTGAAGTGATTTTGGCGATTTTTCGACCCTTGGTGAGATGTCGTGATATTTTTCTCGACCCCCTCCCCCCGCCTCTAATCTCACGTGAGATTCGCTACTGATACTTTGTGGTGTTCGCATACCGCGATGTATATCCATATATCATAAGAATACGATTAGCCACATGTGAAAAAAATATTTTTTACTAAATATAACCGTTTTCTCGCAATTTTGCACTGTTTCTTGGTAATTAAAATTACATGACATTTGCCGAGACCCCCCCTCTCCCCCACGTCAGCTTCAGTGAGATTTGTCTCGACCCCCTCCCCCCCTAAATGCCTCACGTAATTAATGGACGCCTCCTTCTTTCAAATGGACAAAGCCAATATTATAATCCCGGTACACATTAGATACCTCAGGAACCCGGCAGAAACCGGGAAGCTAGTATTTAAAATCTGATGTGACTATAAGTTTTTGAAGAGAAACTTCTTAGGCTTTGAAATTCTGATCCGCAACATTTTTGTGTGACGAAAAATAAATGAATGACACAATCTATGCTATTCAAAAGTGATTGATAAATAATTAAAATGTTTCCCTGTAATACAAAAGGTTCACTTACATCGTGTCTTTGTACGACACAGCCTGTTTTGGGGTTTCGTACCCAAAGGGTAAATCCCTATTACTAAGACTACTGTCCATCTGTCCTTTTGTCTGTCTGTCACCAGGCTGTATCTAATGAACCGTGATAGTCAGACCGTTGAAATATTCACAGATGATGTGTTTCTGTTGCCGCTATAACAACAAATACAAAACAGAATAAAATAAATATTTAAGGGACCGTATGGGACAAGATTTTTTTGCCGTTTACAACGTTAGAAGTTACAAATGGTACCTTTAAAGTGATAGTGAAAAGATATTAGCAATTCTGGTTTGCACTATTTTTCTACGTTGCATCAGCCTTTTCCCCCTGATGTTTCCTTCTTTATTTTTTGCATTTTCACTTTCTTGTTTCGCCGACAGTGATCCAATTTACAAGAACTTTTCTCTTTAGAATAATAAACTCTCTCATCTTTAATATAAATAGTGATTGTGGCATAAAATATAAAGAAAATGTTTTAAGAAAAGCTTATCATGTTTTTCCTTCAGTTGGAGCTAATTTTAATCAGGAACAGGTATATTTGATCTTTATATAATTTTGGCTAAACAACTTCTACTATTACACTTCCTGGAACAAAATATTTGATCTTAATATCTAATGCGGCAGGCTAGAAGGTTGTAGGCGTAGCTACTCACACTGGTCCCATTTCACCAAAAAGTGGACATGATCATTACTCTTTTCAATTTTCATTGTTTATAATATTTCTTTCATAATTAATTTCGATTCTAAATAATGTAATTTTTTAAGTCACATTTAGTTCATTAATAATATATTATTTTGTTGAAGGTACATTGCGAAACATAATGAAATCTATGAATAATCAAAAATAATTTTCGATAAATTCTTAAAACAAAATGTTTTTTCCAAATTGACAACAATCAAAATCTAGTTCGAAGTTCAAACACATCAGTTTAGTTTAGATACACAACAAAATTAGGAAAACTATTAAAGTATCTAGAAACATCTAATAATCCTTTTAAAATACTAATAAGGTTAGCACGGCAATCTTGAGCCTATTCGTATTAGAGAACAAATGAAGTCATGACTAAAACATTAAGCCTTAAACCAATGTTCATAAAAACATGAAATTAGAAGGTAATATTCTTTTTTTATATACCTTCCCTACTATGAAAAGATTTCCCGAAATTCAACCACAGAGATGTTGAATATTGTGCACGTCTGCAGCAGAATTCGCCAGAAGGCTTGTTTTAGAGATAAACAAAACAAACACCATAATTTTTGGCCGCAAATCGTATTAATGCATCCAAATTCGACCTGACCCAGTACCATAGATCGTCGCATTAATTTAGCATTCATATATCTTGTTTATCCCTGGTGAGCTCTATATATCTTGCTTGTAGTAACTTTGTTTATATCCTGACCTACTGAACGATGTTTTGGTCGCATTTCTCTGTGTTTTGTACTTGGAATAAATACTCTAGAATATTTTTACACACAGCATTCTTATTCAATCCTAAGCAGGCTTTTATTTCCATATATCGGCTTTGTTTTCCACACATTCCTTACACACGGCGTCCTGTTGTACTTCTCACCTGAGTATCTCAGGTGATAGTATATGTAGTAACATGTGCAACATTTTTTAAATAAATACTTATATACATAGATCATATTTACATCCAAACTCAGAAACAGACATGTAAATGCACACAAATGTTTGACCTGGGTGGGAATCGAACGCACGATCTTTATGTTCAGCTTGAAAATACTCTGATTACAAAATGTCATTTTGAGGTGGTAGACAGACAGGTGGGTACTTACTACAAAGTACCCTTCCACAGTAGTATGGTTTTCTCACGTTGTTTTTTATGCCGTTAGTCTAAGGTAGATTTTGAACTCATAATGAATACCACCGTATTCGATCTCACCAGGCACTGAACCAAAGTTATCGACATAGCTCAAAGGATTAGCAAGCTGAAATGGCAGTGGGCTGATCACATCTGTCGTAGAACCAATAACTGTTGGGGTAGACGTATTCTAGAGTGAAGACCACGGCTACCGAGCCGGAGGACGCCCTACACTACGTTTACGGAAACGTGTAGAGTAGAAAGTGTAGGGCGCCCTCCAGCTAGATGGAGCGATGATATACGCAAGCTGGCTGGCAGCAGTTGGAAACAAAGAGCTGAAGATCGAGCTCAGTGGCGTGCCATAGGTGAGGCCTATGTCCAGCAGTGGACAGAGATAGGCTGATGATGATGATAATGATGAGGCACTAACATATTCTATTGAGATTTTAATATTTCTCTATTATTATTTTTAAAACACAATTACCTAACCGTACAGTCTGTCAATAAAGTTTGAAAGCAAATGATTAAGATACTCTGCGATATAATCGTCAATATTTTTCGTCAGGATATTACTTGTCATAAAAAAACATGTTTGAAGACTTTCAAACGAGATCTTTCCAATATTTCACGCCAGAAAAATGAAGTGTGAGAGCTTTGCTGGTTCTAGTTTTCCGTTCTTTTAATGGTGGCTCTGAATTTTGAATATTATCCTAAGATATAAAAATAATATGAATATAGCGTAAATTACATTACATTATACATAAAATAATTACAATTAATTATAAAAGACGGAAAATATAATTATGAATCTTTAATTAGGATAAATCCTAAGATATAGAGATAATTTGTATAAAACGTAAATTACATTACATTACATAAAATAATTACAATACGCCCAATTAATTGTAAAAGACAGATTAAATATTTTTTTTGGAAATAATACGAAATAAATAATTAATATCAAAATTTACTTCTAATTTACAAGTGATGCACTTGATGGTAAGTGGTCAGCGCCGTCTGTAGACATTTGCAACACTAGGGGTATCGCCAATGCGTTGTCGACCACGAGACGAGAAGTTGTCAAGTCTCATTTGCCTGTCAGGTGTCAACACCACTGGAACGTCTGTCTGTTTTTAAACCTCCTTGACCTAAATATTTTTTTATTCGTGGAGAAATATATCCCTTGGGAATGTGGGTTTGGAAGCTAGTTCGGCTTGAAAGACAAAATAAAAAAAAATCAAAACCATTTATTCAGTTTAGGCCCGCGGAGGGCTCTTATGTAGGTCAAATTTAAAGTTACTGAAGCTACTACCGGTCCGGAAGTTAGCCTTCAACTGAGAAGAACCGGCAAGAAACACAGCAAGGATACATTATTTTTTAAATTATTTTATATAAATTTTATCTCTATATGTTTTGGCTATTTTATTATCTTTAGAATTATACTATAACCATAGTAATATTGGTAAACGTAGCGTAGGTCGCCCTCCAGCTAGATGGAGCGATGATATACGCTAGCTGGTAGCAGCGATTGAAAACAAAGAGCTGAAGATCGAGCTCAGTGGCGTGCCATTGATGAGGCCTATGTCCAGCAGTGGACAGAGATAGGCTGATGATGATAGAAATTTTAGAAGCTGTCTTTTTCGCACATAGCGTTAATACGCAACAATAAGCTGAATTAGGCTTTTGTACGCTTATTTTAATTTCTTGTTGGTACATTATTCACAGCATACTCGGGCCTTTAAATTATTCTTCACAGAATATAATCGCCTGAAACAGACAAGATTACAGGCAACCTTTAATTAATTACGCACAGCCAAAATGTGTTGGAGGGCTTTTGAAATTAACTGCAGATATTTTCGTTTTAATTAAACAATTCGGTGGAAATTTATTTTTTATCTACCTGTTAAATGGTTGAAAGAGGTATGTAGTTAAATATTATATTTAATAAATTTATATTAATGTTTTTTGTGGTTAAAATTTAAATGGGTTAAAATTGTGCAAAAAATTATAAAGAAAATGAGTGGTTGTAATTTTTTAAGTGATAGTTGGAAATTGATATTCGTCTCTTCTTTTCGTAAAACTCGAGTTTCAAGCTTTTTTAATCTTTGACTTTAAAAAAGGTAGGTAATAAAGGGGTATTCAAAATTGATATTTATTAGGTGCAATGTTTATAAAAATTCATTCTATTCAGGACTGAATGGTTGAAAATGTATTAAATGAATAAATAAGCCATTTATTTATTTTACAAAGTTTTTAAAAAAAATTAATAAAAAAGTTATTGTAAGTAGATTTAGTAGGCAAGAACCCTGAATTGGGTAAAGGCCTCCAAAGATGCCCATGCGTCCGTGAAAATGTATATGGGGGGTACAATTCATTTTATAGTTTAGACGTGTATTTTGAATATTCACTAAAAAAAATCGTAATCTTTAAAATTATATTCCTCAAAGGATGAAGGTATAAATCGTCTGCAGGGAAAATCTTACTCCATGGTCATATTTGCCTAACTCTTAGTACGCATACCTTCTGGATGCTTCATTAATGTTAAATACACAACGTTCCTACTATGGAAGGTTCTCCCCTAAGGAGATGCAATTAGGTGGTTTGTATTAGTTTGTATGGAGAGAATGTTTACTGCTAGTAGCCTTATTGAATTTATCGTTAGGTTAATGGATAGTTAAACATTACGTTACAGTTAAACCAATGAGGGTATATTGAGAGGCTACTAAAGAATATACCACGTGCACTTTACTCCTTGATCCACGTGAACTTAAGAATTTCCGTAGATTGTTGAATCAATACCATCAAATCTGCCACATGCGTCATACTTGTGAACAGGTGCTGCTTGTGGGGGCTGGTCGGCTTTAGTTTGTTTGTATTTTTTTTTTCATTAGACATTTATAATATTATATTATTGTTAAATAATTCTGCAATTTTGCCATAACACACAGGTATTGTCAGTGAGACTAAATAAATGTTATGTAATAAATCTAAGTTCGTTTTTTTTAAAAGAGTAATTACTGATTTTATTGTCGGCTCTTCTCAGTAGAAAACAACCTTCCGAACCGGTATTAGAGTCAGACTATTCATAAGTGCTTGTAAAGGCCTATTTGAATAAAAATATTTTCATTTCATTCATTTTCATTTAATTTCAATATAATAAATAATTATCCAGGGTATTCCCAATGTTCCCAAATTGAGTAGAGCTTGTTCTTTGGAAACCAGATAACTGATAGACTACTTTATATACTGCTTGTTTATATACATATTCAGAGAGAAGAAACAGATATGTTCATGCACACAAATGTTTGTCTTAGGTGGGAATCGAACACTACCTACAGCGTGGCAGTCACGGTCTCTAACACCAAGCCAACTGGCAAGTTTTTATAAACTAATCCTTCCCTTTTTCAACAGGACCGTCATCCCCACCGCCATCACCAGCACCGACCATCAAATCAGAGCAGAACGAGCTAACGGTCACCTTTCCGCCTCTCGAAGATTTGTACAACCACACGCCAGAGAAGCATTTCGGCACAGAGAACAATACAGTAGTGACGTCACAGACTGGATCTACTGCTCTCCTGCCATGTGTCATAAGGAATATTGGTGATGGCATTGTAAGTACACTTCCTTTGTTACCTGACAAATAGTTGACTTTTAAAAGGTTGGACACAAAACCTGTATACAAATACAACTGACACCACGTATGCTGTTTGGCAAACCTTTTCATTATATATTCATGACATGGAGGTGACTTGAACTAATGACCATCTTATCACGTCCGCCATATTGGATTTAGAATAACGTCACTTAGCTTATCGTGCAATGTCAAACAAAACAATTGAGTGAGCAAAATTTCAGCTCTACCCCATGCGGGACCTTAAACCAATTTTTTTTTTTTTATTTATTATTGAACATAACAACAAAGGTACATGGAAAATAAAACATAAAATCATTCACAAAAAACCACAGAGGTTCATAAGAAGAATGACTTATTCAACATTCAAATTACTACACATTAAATTACTAAATTTCCTACAAATTACCTACTTAATCACATACCATATGGATAAAATATAATTATAATAAATTATTAGCGCAGTCTCTCTCGTTAACTACGCTATCAAGTGAGAGGTCTATACGAAGTTTTTGAGGTTCCCCAACGAGGATTATATTACAGCAGGGATTGTCAAGCTTAAAGATCATAGAACCTCTATTAAACTTCCTATAAGACCGCGTACCCCTATAAAAATAAAACTTAAAGAGCAGCTAGAAATAATCGAGTCTTATGTTAGAATACTACAGCCAAGTGTTTATCTAGTGTAGAGTTTTATTAGATATTCATAATATTATTGTTTAATAATTCTTCACTTGCGATAACACACAGGTATTGTCAGTGAGACTAAATAAAAGTTCGATTTAAAAAAGAGTAATTGCTGAGTTTATTACTGGCTCTTCTCAGATAAAATAAAAACAACCTTACGAACCGGTATTAGAGTCAGACTATTCATAGGTGCTTGTAAAGATCTTTTGAATAAAAATATTTTCATTAACATTTTTTTATTTTCAGTCGATTGGCTTGTTTTAAATCTCCAATTGTATTAATGAGGAGCAATTTTGGTCAGGTCTGGTCAGTCAGAATTCTATCGTATCCCCTTCGAGTAACTGACGTAGCCTCTAGGAGTTCTCTTAACCCAGTTTGAGAAACCCAGGGTTAGAGAATACGTAGACAGTACTTCACATCACTCCAGCGGCGGCAGCATTATAAAGCGCTGAGTTGGCCACATGACCGTGACAATAGGCTACTTACGGTTAGTAACGGTATGTTAAAGCCGAACACAAAATGCTGTAACTAAAATCATTCGCCGTATGGACTACAAGCTCACCTAAAATCCTCCAGGATAGCATTAGCCGAGTTAAAACTCAACGCACTAGTAAGCATGCATCGCCAAACAACATTTGATACTCAAATACAAATAAATTGCCGCGATATATTTTCCGCTCAACAGATGTATAAGTAGCGGAACGAAATTCCCGTGTCCCCAGACCGAAAGTAATTTTTACTCTGGACATATAAAAATTTGGTTGTAATAAAACTTCGTGGATTTCAGTGAAGTTCGCGAGTGTTTTCCGTTGGGACATGTTGAACATGAATTTAACTAAAAGTGAAGTTGATATGAGTGTAAGAATTTTACATTAGGTTTTAGACATGAAATAAAATAAATATGAACAGGAGATTTTTTTTTAGGTTAGAGGTCGAAGTTCGAACGTAAGTCACATTTTTTGAAGCTTGACATTATTTAGGTTATTTTGAAAAATAAATATTGTCTTTTATCGTTGCATTACAATAGGTTGGGGAAAAAGTTCCTTCGCATTTTTTAAGAAAATTCAAAACATTTTTAATATAGTTTATTTACATTTAACTAAAGTATGTAGGTGATCCCATTGTTATATAAATTTTCTTCTGATCAAAATACTGCGACAAGTGGTTTTGACAGTCCTCTCGTGATATTAACCTGACACTGCTTAAAGAATTCTGATGAGACTGAAACGGGTGGAAATCTGAAGTTGCAAGGTCAGGACTATACGGCGGATGCATTAATACCTCCCAGCCAAACTCTCTTAATTTTTGCTCAGTGGCTAAAGATGTGTGAGGTCTAGCGTTATCATGATGAAAAGCCACACCCCTTCTGTTGATTAATTCCGGCCGCTTTCTCTCAACTTCTTGCTTTAATCTCATCAGTTGTTCGCAGTAGAATTCAGAATCGATGGTCCTGCCTGGTGGTAACAGCTCATAATGAATAATACCCTTCCAATCCCACCACACACACATCATCACCTTGTTGCGATTTAACCCGGGTTTCGCCACAGTCTGTGAAGCCTGACCGGCCTTTGACCACGACCTTATTCGCACGTTCTTGTCGTACGTGATCCACTTTTCATCACCAGTTATCAGCTTCTTCAAAAATGGTTCGGTTTCATGACGTCGTAATAAAGAATCACAAATGAGTACACGGTTCTTTAGGTTTCTTTCAGTGAGCTCGTGAGGTACCCAAATATCTAGCTTTTTTGTGTACCCAGTTTTTTTCAAATGCGCCAAAATTGTTTTGTGGTCAATTCGCAGTTCTTCAGCTACGTCGTAACTACTGATATGCCGATCTTGCTCCACTTTTTCAAAAACGGCATCCATTTTATCCGTAATGGGGCGACCAGAGCGACGTGCATCTTTGACATCAAAATTTCCGGATTGGAAACGCTTAAACCAAATTTGTGCTACTCTCACAGACACTGCACTAGGTCCATAAACATCGCAAATTTTTTTCGCGGCTTGCGTTGCATTTTTACCTTTTTTGTGGTAAAATTTTAAAATGAATCGAATTTCTTCATTAGATTCACTCATCTTGGCGGTACGAAAAACAAATGCAAATCACACATTTTCCTAATTTGAATTTGGAATTATGTTCTTTAAAATTTAAACTTTCAATGATACCAAAACCAGCCAGATACAAATAGTATAGCCAAAGAGATTTTATTACAAGTTCATACATACTATAATGCGAAAATACTTTTTCCCCAACCTAATATATTTAAAAAGTTGTTTTAGCACGTAAGCGTATACAAATATGTCAGTTTTATTCTTGACTCTCAATAAAATTAAATTTAAATTTTTTGTTTTATTGAATCTTTCAGTTGTAGGCAAAGCTTACTACTCTTAGAAATGAGTGAAAGTTTTATTAAAATTGGTCCAGTAGCTTTGGGCTCAGTATTCATTACAAACAAAAATACAAACATATATTTTTTTCTTTTTATACGGTTTTTTTATAATATTACTGTAGATTTTTATGCTAAAGGTTGGGCGAAATAGTTTGTACTTTTTTTAATTTATGAAAACGCTTTTCCCATTTTTCATGGTAATAATTATATTTCATCTTCTATTTATAAAGTGAAATGTTAATTATAGATTTTCGGAAAAAAAATTTTACTTACAAAAAGCATAGTAACACTTCGGTAGTCTTCCGAAGCATGGCTAATGGGACACGACTGATATTTCATAAAATATTGACTCTATCTGCGTAAAAGGCGTTAATTGCATTTGGGCAAATTGACTTTTTGATGCAGTCTCCTTTAACTTTCAATAAAATCTCTCTTTATATTTATACTTTTCAGCGAAAAAATTACTTTAACTACCAAATATTGTTTAAAGCGTAACATAACTTTTATACAAAACCAAGCATAAAATACTAAAAAAAAATACTAAATTATATATGAAGATAGCAATTTGTTTTAACGAATGAAAAATTATGTAAAATACATTTTTTTTGTCTTATCAAAAAAAGGTAATTTAAGAGCCAAAAGAAACGACTGGTTGATTGCCTACCATTTTGCCCAATTACGATTGTATTTTAACTAAATTAACCTAAACTACATAATCCTGCGACACGCATTCCTCATCCATCATATCACGATTATCTGATCCATTTTACCTATCATTTAGATATTGAATCCCTTTAGTTAGCTAACTAGTTTTTCCATAAAATTCTTAAGCAACAAAAGGTCTAACTAATTGACTCAGGCGTGGCCTTGCGGAAATCAATTATAAGATTATGAAACACAAATATCTAGTAACTAATTCCGCTGGATCTCCTTCTCAGTCAAGTCCCTAACAAGAAAAATCAACAGGAAATCGACACGAGTTTCGCTTCTACACGAAGCATCATCAGGACTCGCCGACCACCCCACTGAAAGTGAAAACCATAAAAGCACTAGAAAGGTAACAAATCTGTGGTGCTCGTGCATTGAGTCTAATACGTCTTAATAATGCTTCGTGTAGAATCGAAACACGTGTCGATTATCTTTTGAGTCTTCTCATTTGGGACTTGACGGAGAATGACATCCAGCGTAATTAGTTACAACATTTTTGTTTTTATATAATCTGACCTTTTGCCTTATTGCAAAAACTAAATGGGTGCTTTTAAATTTGTTACTACCTTTATCAATGTTGATGCTGTGTGAGTCTAAAATATGTTTCCTTTCTTTCTTTCTTTCTTTCTTTGCTTCGGGGAATCAGTTGCGTGTTCTGATCAGTATAGCTTCTAATATTTCCCTGGCCTTATCCACTTCATTACGGGCTCAAAACTTCATTTATTTAAAAGGTTTCGAATACACAAATGAAATTCCGTTAAATTCATTCCCATTTCCGTAAACATTGTAATGAGTTTTCAAACTTGTTGACATTTGAAATGATGTATTTATTAATTCAGAATTTGTTTACTTCCTTGAAAATACAATGGATTCATCAAAGGTGTGTTTCAAATTAACGAATCATTTTATTTCTTGGAAATATTAAATTTGAAACTGGGTAAGTATTATTTGAAGTTTTTCACATTATATTAAGTATTTAAGGTAGTAGACTTTGTACCGGGAATGCGAGTGAAACCGCGAGATGGAAGCTAGTCTGTAATAGTAAAAATCAGACTAATTCTGTCTCTTACAAATAATAGTGCTTATTGATGATGATGATGATTTAGCACAACACTCAGCCAGTACAACGACCGACCCATGTCCTATACAACCATTCAAGCATCAGCCACGATACAACTGATATAGTTTATAGCAACTGGTACCTAAATAGTTGTATCGGAGTACATCTCATCAATTGAGTAAATTCCTTGGGCTGCTTTAGTATATTCTGTTTTGGTTTACACGATAGTACACCAATCAGCGTTTATCCATGTATTCCATGTCGTGCGCCAATTAGTCTTTCCAGGAGAATATCGGTCTGCCCACTTTTCTTACAAATACTATCATTTATTTAATGTGTAATCTTAATATCCCTACTAATATTATAAATGTGAATGTAAGTTTGTTTGTTACGCTTTCACGCGAAAACTTATTAACCGATCATCATGAAACTTTGTACACATATTCTTGACGGTATTAGAAGTAACTTAGGATACTTTTTGTGCCGGGAAAATGTTACATCCCTCGGGAACCCGAGTGACACCGGGACAGTTCTGTCCGTCAATGATAGTGAACTCCTTCTAAACAGCTGCATAGATTTAGATGATTTTTTTGTGTATGTTCCAGTAGATTTGAGAATGGTTTAAATTCACAATTGGACCCGGTAGGTAGCGCTGTGATCGAATTCCATTATTTTTGTATAGACGTATTTCGAAAGGATAGCTAGTAATATTGTAAAGAATAATAGTTTGTATGTAGGAAACCTCCCAAACGATTAAAAAAATCCTACACTGATAGAAAGCAATAACTATCAGTGACATAGCCTATGTTATACTCCCGGAATTCAAAAGCACCCTTGGGAATGCGGGTGAAACCGCGAGAGCGTGTACTTAAATAAACAGGGTGTCATTCTGTAAGGTAAAATGACACTAGCTCGCGGATGTTTCGTCGCGGCCACCGTGCTCAGTCTCTTTCGCTAACTACACAATCACGTGAGAAGTCCGCTCGAAGTAGCTTCAGTAACTTTAAATTTGACCTTCATAAGTGCTGTCTGAGGGCCTAAACTGAATAAATGGTTTTGAATTTTGAAGGCGAAGGCCTTATTCAGCTTATACGCAAGAAGTTGCGTATAAGCTGAATAAGGGGGCAGAATAGTCAAACTCCTTTCTTAGAAAATACACAGACATTTTTTACACGCAAGAACAAATTGTCTCACTAACAGACTGTCGCCAGAGAACGTTTTCGCAAATAATGGCAGTGCTTAATGAATGTCAAGTTGTTATGTCTGGGGGCCAAAAGTAAGTTTTGTTTGTTAGTTGTCAGGACGCTTGTTTACAGAATTATGATCGCAGCATTCGCAATATTGTTTTAAGAGCTTGGCACACTTTCACATTGTATCTTACTTTTTACCATCCAACGTTTCTACGCCATTGTGAGAAGAAAAATAGCGTCCCTTTTGGAGAGATCGCCAGTCGGAATAATATTCTGAGAATGTTGATGGACAAATTTGATTTACCTATACTTAATCACTTCATGGAGGTGCTAGTTAGGTAGAATTAAAGTTTTATTTTTAAGTAGAATAACAATTATTTTTATTTTTAGATAAATTTTTAACACTAACCTATTAATTTAAGTGTCTGTAACTAACACGTGGATCTTTGTTTTCCGATAAATAAATAAATTATTATTATTATTAACATAACGTATCTTCGCGCTTGTTATCGCCGGAGTAGGCAGAGATCTCAGTAATGAAGCCGTCCTTTCCATTGAAGATATTTATGGACCTGACAATGGTGAGCATTGACGGCGTCTCTTTAGTATTTTAGCAATTATGGGCAACTGGTAATCAAAGACAAAGAAACTTTTAGTATTACCTTGCCCAGCCTGGGAATCGAATATCCAAATCTCCCGAGCTTCACTACTTGACTATCAAGGCAATTATTCTACTTATTAATTATAAATTAAGTTTAATATTATATTAACGCAGGAATTAATTAAATTGTTAATTTTTTGCATGGAAATTGCTAAGACCGAGAAAGTAACCATATGACTTCGCTAAGGTATATATGTATAAGTGTACGGGCCAACGACCGTACATTTGCAGCGGTCAGCAATTACTTGGATAGCGACAATTCATATCATTTTAAAGTCAGTTCACATTCAACATTCATACCGTGTACTCGCCTCCATCTTAGCAATAATTATTGTTGAAGATATTAAATAGTATACAGTTTATGAGGCTTTAATATTTCAAACAATCAATGTACCTTGCTGGTACATTTATGGTCCTTCGAGCCGGATCTGAACCAGCGACCTATGGGTATATTTATTTTTCTTTGATTTTGTTTTTGTATTTTTTCGTGGGAACAAACGATCTCGCCACTTAAGGTTTGCTTTATGTGGCTACACGTTCTAGTAATTTGTCCAGTATCTTAAATAAATCATTAAAAAAAACTACGCGGTTTCTCCCGCGTTCCCGGGAGTAAAGGTATATCCTATGTCTCTCTCCCAACCATACGCTATGTGTGTGCAAAGTTTTTGCAAGATCGGTTTAGTCACTTAGCCGTGAAAGCGTAACAAACAAACTCAGTTCCACATTTATAATATTAGTATCTAAGGATAGATGGATAACTTACTAAATGCTAATCTACTTGGCTTCAAAACTATCAATCAAACAGTAATAAATAAATATCCCGGGCGATTCTTTACACACAGCCATCAGCCCCCTTATTTAGCTAACAAACTTCGTCGGCAAGCCTCACGGAGGCCTCGGAGAGCTTATATCTTACGTGGTAAGTAGTAATAGCATAGTTAGCGAAAGAGACAGACCACGGAGGCCGTGATTAAACATCCTCGAGTTAGTATAATTTTCCTTACAAAATCGAGCCCCAGATCCCAAACTAAGCAGAGCTTGTACTTTGGAAACCACATAACTGATATACTATTAAACATATGCTGCTTTTTAAATACATACTATTTTAGATTCTAGCTATCCGCAGTTTTACCCCCGTTCCCGAGGGATGTAACATTTTCCCGGCACAAAAAGGATCCTATGTTACTTCTAATACCTCCAAGAATATGTGTACAAAGTTTCATGATGATCGGTTTAGTAGTTTTGGCGTGAAAGCGTAACAAACAAACTTACATTCACATTTATAATATTAGTAGGGATTATAGGATAAGATAACTAGGGATTAACATCCAGAAACAGACATGTTTATGCACATAAATGTTTGTCCTGGATGGGAATCGAACCAGCGGCGCGTCAGTCAGGGTCTCTAACCACTAAGCCATATTATATTTCATATTCAAAACAAAATTAGAAAAGAATGATAAAACACACTGGTAACATAACATTTAAAACAGAACACTAATTAATCATGACAAATACATACAAAACGCTTCGTATATTGGTCTTTATAGACCGACGGTTCCGCCACTAAACACACGATGCTGGAGTGTGCTATCACTACAAATGTAAGCACATTAGAGAGCTTAACAACATTACGTTACAAGGAACAGCTTGTAATGAATTCAACATGTTTAAACATGGGCATTTATTGTTGGTTACAATTCATTTTTGCTACTAGTTTCACATGCACTGTGTAAATATATTAAATACACAGTTTTGTACAAGCTTTTATTTAACTAACAGATAGTAAGTAGTACAGAAGAATTCTGTATATCATGAGGGATTTTATAACATATTTGATTATTTAGTTTAGAGGATAATAACCTTTCTAAATTGATTTTAGGGAATATTATTAAACGTTGGTAACTGAATTTATACTCTTACTAACTGTCCTCCGCGGTTTTACCCGCGTTCCCGAGGGATATCTCATTTTAGCAGGATAAAAAGTAGCCTATATGTTATTCCAGGATATGCTCTATCTATGTGCCAAGTTTCATCCATATCCGTTCAGTAGTTTTTGCGTGAAAGAGTAACAAACATACTTACATACAAATTTTTCCTGTTCATAATATTAGTATAGATTATCATGGGATAGCGACTCCTTTGGTATGTATGACTTTTCATTCTGGGAAAGGCTATTTTATCTGCTGTCTTGTGTTGCAGACTGAAGAGTCACCAAGTTTTCAGATCTAATTGGCTTTTGAACAATCTTACAGCATTCAAATCAAACGCTGAACTATTATCGCTGTATTTCCCAGTTGTTATTTTAAACTTTATTAATATTATTTGTAGGTGCGAAATGGCAAGCAATACGACGTCAGTATTGAGTGGCACCGACTTAGCGTCTCGCTTCAGAATCGCTCATGCATAATCCAGATTTGGATTAAAGCCTGCGACATCCAAATTTCATATTACTTAAATCCATTTTGAAATGTGGTTTGAGTTTAAGTCAGATTTCGTTATTTCATATTTATTGTTCAGCGAGAATAACTATTGGTGTTGCTTTTATTTATTACTAGCTGTCCCCCGCGGTTTTACCTCCATTCCTGAGGATATCACATTTTGCCGGGATAAAAAGTAGCCTATATGCTATTCCAGGATATGCTCTATCTATGTGCCAAGTTTCATCTTTATCCGTTAAGTCGTTTTTGCGTGAAAGAGTAACAAACATACTTACATACAATCTTCCTCTTTATAATGTTAGTAGAGATATAGACTAGCTGTTCCCCACGGTTTTACTCGTATTTCCATGGAATGTTACATTGCGCTGGGATTAAAAGTATTTTATGTGCTTATCCAGGTTTAAAACTATCTATGTGCCAGGTTTGATCCAAATTCCAATAGTAGATTTTGCCTGAAAGAGTAACAAACATTCGTCCGTCCATCCATTCTTACAACCCTTCGTAGTTATACTATAGCCTATGTTACTCTGTGGTTTAGCTTTCTAACGGCAATATCATTTTTGAAATCGGTCCTGTAATTTTGAAGTTTATTCCTTACATTCAAAAATAAAGAGTGGATTTATTTAAAGGGCTTTTGGAGACTGAAGTTTTCTTCTGTGTCATAGAAAATTCACCTTTATTCCATTCGCATAAGGTACATCTATTAATCCAACGGATAATTGTATGATAATGATGATGAACTTTATTGTAACGCCATAGGGTTCATTTTTCCATAAAACTCTTAGCTGTCAAAATCAGTCTATTAGATCTTGTCAAATTTAGTGTTTGAGTCAAATCTTGCAACTGAATTTGAAGCCAGTTCCCTAAAACCGATTAAGCTGAAATTTTGCACACACTCTTGGTTATAGTGACATTCACGATGTGTAAGTGAGTTAACTAAAGTATGTAGGTACCATTTTGTTCGATAACTTTTTGCCATCTTGTTGGTAGGGACATGATCCCATTGCTATAGAAATTTTGGGACTTCTGATCAAAATACCGCGACAAGTGGTTTTGGCAGACGTTTCGTGATGTTAACCTGACACTGCCTAAAGAATTTTGAAGAGACCGAAACAGGTGGAAATCTGAAGGTTCAAAGTCAGGACTATACGGCGGATGCATTAATACCTCCCAGCCAAAATCTCTTAATTTTTGCTGAGTGGCTAAAAATGTGTGAGGTCTAGCGTTATCATGATGATAAACCACACCCCTTCTGTTGATTAATTCCGGCCCCTTTCTCTCAACTTCTTGCTTTAATCTTATCAGTTGTTCGCAGTAGAGTTCAGAATCGATGGTCCTGCCTGGTGGTAAAAGCTCATAATGAATAATGCCCTTCCAATTCCACCACACACACAGCATCACCTTGTTGCGAGTTATCCCGGGTTTCGCCACAGTCTGTGAAGCCTTTTTCGCACGTTCTTGTCGTACATGATCCACTTTTCATCACCAGTTATCAGCTTCTTCAAAAATGGTTCGATTTCATAACGTCGTAATAAAGAATCACAAATGAGTACACTGTTCATTAGGTTTCTTTCAGTGAACTCGTGAGGTACCCAAATATCTGGCTTTTTTTTGTACCCAGTTTTTTTCAAATGCGCCAAAACTGTTTTGTGGTAAATTCCCAGTTCTTCAGCTACGTCGTAACTACTGATATGCCGATCTTGCTCCACTTTTTCAAAAATGGCATCCATTTTATCCGTAATAGGGCGACCAGAGCGACGTGCATCTTTGCCATCAAAATTACCGGATTGAAAACGCTTAAACCAAATTTGTGCTACTCTCACAGACACTGCACTAGGTCCATAAACATCGCAAATTTTTTTCGCGGCTTGCGTTGCATTTTTACCTTTTTGTAGTAAAATTGTAAAATGTATCGAGTTACTTCATTAGATTCACTCATCTTGGCGGTACGAAAAACAAATGCAAATCCCACATTTTCCTGATTTGAATTTGGAATTATGTTCTTTAAAATGTAAACTTTCAATGATACCAAAACCAGCCAGATACAAATAGTATAGCCAAAGAGATTTTATTACAAGTTCATACATACTATAATGCGAAAGGACTTTTTCCCCAACCTAATATGTACTTACATTGTTTTATTTTTTGTTGTTAATTTCGTACTTTATTGATTTTTTTTTGTTATATCGAGGGCGTGTAAATATATGATAATGAGATGTCATTTGTATGGGTTCTACGTGTGAACACGTTCCAATTAAGACTGATACATGATCTGATGATGAAACAAATCTTAAAGGCTTTAATTTTTTTTAACATTGGTTTAGACCAAATAGATCTTATTACATATAGAATTCAGTTGCTTTTATTTTATTACAGGCTCGGAAATATCCAGAAGTTGCACTTTTTCTCGGGCACGGTTAAAACAAAAATCGAATTTAATAGAATACATATAAAGTCCAGTTTCAATTGTTACAGGTATCATGGATCAGGAGAAAGGATTACCACCTACTCACAGTGGGTCTTACAACGTACAGCTCCGACCAGAGATTTCAGGCTATACACCTTCAGCATTCAGAGGTCAGTTCTTTTTTGTATTAGTCGCCGAAGGTTCACTCTTACATATACAAAGAGAACTAATTGACTAAGGTGTAACCTTGCGGAAATCCTTTGTAAGATTATACAAAAACAAATATTAAATATGTATAGAAAGTAATTCTGCTGGATCTCCTTCTCTGTGAGGCGGTCGGCGATGTAACACGTCTGTGGTGCTAGTGCGTCGACTCAGTGACAGCGGGTCTAATACGTCCAGAAGATGCTTCGTGTAGAAGGAAAACACGTGTCGTTTTCCTGTTGAGTTTCCTTGTTTCGTTGACAGAGATGGAGATCCAGTAGAATTAGTTACTAGATATTTGTTTTTGTTTAATCATAAATTAAGAGCTCGGTAGCTTATGTAAACAAAAATGTTTATTCGTAAAAGTTCTTCATAAGCACTTATGAATAGGCTGATTCTAATACCGGTTCTAAAGCAACAAGTATGACGTATGTGGCAGCCATCGCTCTCCTTGCCATATAGCCTTAATTTGTAACTCTCTCTGATTCAAAGTGTAACCCTAAACATAATAGATGGATGGTTTAGCACACGAGCAGTGTGGGACAAAACTCGTAGCACTCGATGTTCTACAATATTGACTGCAACGACGATACCGAGAGCATTAGACAATTACCCTGCTAAATTGGTTGTACCCAAGAGACGGCGTTAATGCTCGTCACATGACATCTTGAGACTTCCAATATATTCAGTTAAATGTGGATCTCAGTTCTGAAATCTCTGCCTTACTAATGGGCATTTGGTTATATTTATAACTAGCTGCCCGGACAGACGTAGTTCTGTCGAAATAAGTCCATACAAAAATGCAGAAATGCACTCGCAGCGCCACCTACTGGGTCCAATTGTGAATCTAAACCATCCAGGATGCCACCCAATCGCATACAAAAACATTCATTCAAATCAGTCCAGCAGTTTAGGAGGAGTGCACTGTCAACACACGTACAGAAGAATTATATATATAAAGATATATGAACTAATAATTAATTAATACTATAAATGCGTAAGTTTGTGGTGGATTTATGGATGGCTCTTTCACGCAAAAGCTTCTTAAAGATTTAGAGGAATCTTTGCATATAGATAGCTTATAATCTGGATTATCTCATAGGATTTTTGTCGAGGGAAATTGTAACATCTCTCGCGAACGACAAGTAAATAAATAAATGCTACATAATATTTAAGGTACAGGTCCTTGGCCATCACAAAACGTGTCATGATATAGACAACCGTTTGATCTTAGTCTCTCGAGACCTTAGAGTTGAGACAATTTCGTCCAAGCGTGTTCCGCTCGTATCATGAGTATCTACAATTAGAACATACAGACGATATTTTTGTAGACCCATTGACACTGTTTTATTATTTGATCCTTTGATAGTTGTGTTTGTAATAATTTCAGCAATGACTTTAAACGGAAAAAAATGATGATTTCAGAGGATAATTACAGAGTAATTCAAGTTTTTGGAGCAAAAAATCAAAATTTCCTTTGCAATATATAACTAAAGCATTTTCTTTTGTTCTAGGATTGGACTCTTAAAGTGAGATTCGTTCAGAAACGGGATGCTGGTATATATGAGTGCCAAGTCTCGTCACATCCGCCCACAAGCATTTTTCTGCGCCTGGATGTAGTCGGTATGTGAAATAAATATATATTAAAAATAATTTAATTAAAAACAAGCATTTTCGTGTCTGTACTGTTAATCGATAAAGAGTTCCCTCGGCGCCAACCCTGGGCTCAGCAGCCAGGTAATGATACATATTTCGAAACTTTAGTAAGATTTTTTCCATAAGCTCCATCTTCGGCCTCATCTTCACTTACCATCAGTAGGCCTAGCCAAGTTACAAACGTTTCGTATCGATTCTCTTTCTATAATTGTAAACGTCTAGGCGTAAGCGATTGTAGAAACCGCTACCTTGGTAGCTAACTTGGCACGACTGTGACGATCGCTCGTTCTACAATGAACTTAGAAAAAACCTATACTTTAGTCTATGGTGAGCGTTCGAACAAACGTCAAACTAACGTCAAGGTCACAGATGTGGACTTTTGGCGCGGGCGGAAGTTTTGTTTTCGATTGTTACTAAAGGAACAATTGTTTTAAGTGTTAAAAAAGTAAGCGAAATAAGGTGAGTTGTTCTTATAATTGGTTTATTATAATATCACAGCCTGCGGAATGTAATTTTAAACATTACTGTCACTCGAAATAATATGATATCGTGCAAGGATGGAATCTAGATCTCGAGCAAGCCCAGAACAGTTCGCAGCTTTATTAGAATTTGTGGAAAGGTACGTAAATTAACCGATATTTAGTAATCTTCCTTTGTTAAAATAATTCTTAGGCATATCATACTTGGGCACTTGAAAGTTAGAAACATAAACAATGACGTGATACGCGACATGAACTAATACTACTACTTACGAAACAAACAAGACAATTGTGTTTGGCCCTTCATTTAATCAATAGCCCCTCTGTTTCTCTGAAATAAAGCAGACCGCCTGTCAGCAGGAAATGAAGATAATAAAAAAGTTGATACTACTTATATTATCAGTCAGATTAATAAGCACTTACTTTAACTCTTAAGGGAATCTCGTTGGTTCTCTTTAATAATGTTTTGTTTCGGATTTCATGACAAAGGTCTTCGAAAGTCAACTTGTCTATTCGAAATTGCAGCACATACAAAGTTTCCGGCATTTCGCGTATTATATATTATAATATCCCTGCACTGACGATTTATATCTCTTTTTCGGCGCCTAAGCCACACTTCTTCATTATGAGCGCACCACAATATATTTAAAGTATGCATTTTAAATGCTAAATGGTAAATACAGTCCAACAATATGTTAAATAAAAAAAAAACACTTCTCGGTTCAATACAGCTGGATCATATTAATTTAAGGATTGTATGTCGAATAAGTCATTCCTCTTATAAACCTCTGTGGTTTTTTGTGAATGATTTTAAGTTTTATTTTCCATGTATTTATGTTTGTTCAATAATAAAAAGAAAAAAAATATATATATAGACGCCATTTTATAGTTGTTTTCTATTGGGTATCGGCGAGCGCTAACTAGTCGTACAAAAACTTCGACATCATTTCGTTGACGCTTGTCAAAACTGTAATTTGGCTACGATTTATATGGGAGTTTGTTTAATAATAAAAAGAAAAAAAAAATATATATATATAGACGCCATTTTATAGTAGTTTTCTATTGGGTCTCGGCGAGCGCTAACTAGTCGTACAAAAACTTCGACATCATTTCGTTGACGCTTGTCAAAAATGTAATTTGACCACGTGACTTAACGTTGAGATGACGTCATTCCCATACATTTGATTAGTTTTCTATTAGCGTTAACGATTATAGATGGTCAACATGGCTAAGCCTACAGGTCAATCGCAATCTCGTCCGAAAAAAAAACGCAAAAATTAAATTCATAGCAACGCATATCGATAACAGCTAGTAATAAATAAATATCCTGAAACATTCTTCAATCAAGGTTATGTGATCCCAAATGAAACAGAGCTTTACTGCTTGTACTTAATATACTATGGCAACCAAATCCATACTTATAAAGATACTAAAATCATTGGGGTATCTAGGATAACTTTTTCAGGGGGGGGGGGGGGGGGGGGCAGGCCCATGAGATGCCATGTTCGGTGTGATCAAGCAGAATCGACACAAATTCTTGTTATGTACCTAAGTAATAACGACAATCTATGCTTTACATAATAAAACCAAGACTTTCATTAATCTTGAATGTGTGAATTTTAGGTTTCCCCGAATTCTCTATCTAAGAATCTTCGATTCGGTCCAACATCTAGGGCTTAGGCATTAAACTATATTGGGTAACCCCCCTATTTACACTTCTGATTAACATCCAGATACAGTAAAAACTACAAATATAAGTCAGCTTCAAATCAGTAATAATTTGAGCGAAAATACAATGGACGCCTACCATTAACATTTATTATTCAATTTTCTATAAATATAAGCCTTATATATTATATAATATACCTATATTTTTATTCATTCAATCAACTGATGTTAAAAAGTTCAATTTATTTTGAAATATAATGACTTTCAAATCAAAGGTACTGAACGCCTTTGATACGTCTGCTTTAAATAAATACCAATTTATATTTTTAAAACCAATTCTATTCTAGCGTACGAAAACATCATTAAATACTTCATAAACGTGCAAATTAGGAGTAGGTCAGTAAATTTTCGCCTTTGATATTAAATATCAAATGTGTTCTGGGAATTGAGCCACATACGGACTAATAAAGAAGCATTACCACTGATTGAAGGTATGCAACCTTCAACAAGAACCTTCCTGGAATTGGATAATGAATCGACTGACCAGTTGGCATGGTAGCTAGAGGGTATCAAGAGAGTGATTATGCACAAAGTCATGTATTAAATTTTCCAAGGATCCAAGACCAAAGACTTTCGTTTATTAATATGTCTTGTTTTGTATCTGGGTGGTTTATACAGTAATAAAAAGTAGTTTGTTTAGTGAGGGTATATCTTCACAGTCTTACCATATAAGTTCTGCTTTATTTGGGATCAGATAACCAGAGCTGAATATCGAGCTCAGTGGGGTGCCATAGGTAAGGCCTACCAGCAGTGAATAGATAGACTGATGATGATAATGAACCATGTGTCAAGAATCTCCCAGGATATTTAATTAAAGTAGATGTTTCCAGCATGCCTTGCAATTTATCTTCGAATCGAGAGTTATAGTCATAAATGCAGAAATCCCAAAGAAAAAAGGATAAAAGTTACTCCTGAATTTTCTAATTTCCCAAGTAGTTGAAAAACAAGCAAATATTGGGTTACAATGTTTGATGTAAACAGTAGTCGGGGAAAGTCGATCTGTTAAAATCTTGGCGTGAACTGAATCAATAATGTCAATAGGGGTAGATTGACACCAGCCCCTGTATTCTCTTATTCAAGTCTCGTCGGTGAGCTGGCACAACGAGGCCCCGTGAGAGCGGACCTCTCACGTAATTGTGTAGCTAACGAGAGAGACAGAGCCAAGAGACCACGTGGTACAACGTCAAGTTAGATTCATTTATAGTACGGATTTATCAATTACAATAGAGTAGTAGAGTTCGTCCGAGGAAGTTACCACCTTACATTTTGCCGCCGTGAAGCAGATAAGAACTTATATTTCTGTTTTTCGGTCGTGCCGATGAATTTATAGGCACATGAGACTTAACAACAACACGTCTCAGGATCGACAACGCATTGGCAATGCCCCTGGTGCTGGAAATGTCCATAGGCTGCGATGACCAATATTCAGGCAAACGGTCCATCTACAGAAACATATTACCTTCACTTTATGTAGTACCCATAGTAGATGTGTCTATGGATATATATGGATGTATATGGATGTGTGTATAGGCACCGAAACCCAATTAATAAAAATTGCCTCGATAAAAACCTCTCAAAATTTCATTAAAATTGTAGTATATAACATTTTAATTTAACATCTAGGGTAAAATGCAGTTTCATTCGATAGTGAATAAAGGCATTTCAATAAAAAATTCTCTCTGTTCCTTCCCTATTAAATACCTCAGGGGAATATGAGAATAATTTATATAAAAGACTATATTTTACCACAATAAGTTTTGTAGTTTGATAAGAGAGGGCGTTGTCACTAGCCCAATTGTTTTTTGTTTTGTTAGTACACTTTTCATATGAACGTAAGTGAAGTTTCATTTCAATCTGTCGATGCATTCTTTGTTTACAAGCCATTTAGTATCGCCGTGTCACAGTATTTTTTTACGATGGAAAAAATTTAATATCGTGCAGTGATAAAATTCTTATATTTGGAAGGTGTAGCACCAAAAGAAATTCACGAACGAATGTTAAAAGTGTATAATGACCTACAATTAGAACAGTAGAAAGATGGGTTGCTGAATTTAAACGTGGTCGTACAAGCCTTGAAGACGATCCACGTGAAGGACGTCCAAAAACCGCATCAACACCAGAAATCATAGCCAACATACAGGATATGGTTTTGGAAAATCGTCGATTGAGTGAGCGAGATTTAGTAGAGGCTCTACACATCTCATTAGGCAGTGCGAGCCATATTTTAAGTGAATTTTTGGGTTTTAGAAAGCTGTGTGCACAATGGGTGCCGCATTCGCTAACAATGGCGAATACGACTTTCTCAGCAATATTTGGAGCGTTTTAAAAAGGTTAAGTGGATTTTGTGCGTCGATTCATCACTGGAATCATCATGGATCAGACTTGGGTCTATCATCATGATCCTGAATCAAAACAAGAGGCTAAAAAGTGGTGTGAACCTGGTTGTTCGGCTTCGAAACAAGTTCGTGTCCGGAAATCGGCTAAGAAGGTTATGGCATCAGTTTTTTGGGATGCGAAAGGAATTTTGTTTGTGGACTACTTGCAAACTGGGCAAACAATTAATTCTGAATATTATTGCAACCTTTTGGACCAGTCGAAGGAAAAAATTCGTGAAAAAAGACCCGGTTTGCAGAAAAAAAAATCCTTTTTCATCAGGACAATGCACCGTGCCACAAGAGCATTTTGAGAATGGCTAAAATCCATGAATTAAAGTTCGAATTCTTGGAGCATCCACCGTATTCACCAGGTTTGGCCTCCAGCGACTTCCATTTGTTTTCTCTCAAAACTCTCAGAACTCAAAAAATGTATGCGTGGCAAGCGTTTTTCATCAAATGAAGAAGTCATAACGGCTGTTGAAGCGTATTTTGCAGACCTTCCGGATTCTCACTTCATGGATGGAATCCACAGGTTGGAGGATCGTTGGAGCAAGTGTTAATATTCAGGGAGATCATACTGCATAATAAAGTGTATTTTGAACCATAAAATTATGTTTTTCTTATCGAACGACAAAACTTATTGAATAACCTATTATTATAATATAAAAAGAATTAGTTCTCACACTGTAGCTCGCTCATGAGTCGGGCAACCACGAAACCATTAGCGTATCTAAGGTCTCATTTGCAAGAGGGGGCTGCCCCCTTATTCAGCTAATACAAACTTCGTCGGCGAGCCGCTTCACGAAGGCCTCGGAGAGCTTATCTCTCACGTGATTAGTAGTGCCGGCAAAAGTGAAAACTTGAACATTAACGTTGTACATTTTTACTGTCTTACGAATTTTCGATCAGGTCACGTGTCCTGAAGCGAGTTTAACATTTTATACCCATCCCAAGAAAAGTGCTCAACACCGCTAAAGAAGTTTTCACTTCAACAATTATTTATTTATTTATCAGACAAAAATAATCCACAGATACATAATTCAAAAGTTATTATTTACTATTATTAGTAATAATTTTTTGACGATTTTCAACAGGCTGTATTTCAGTGAAAAATGGTCGTACACGAAAAACAAAGCTTTTGAAGCTTGAAGACTCTAGTTTTCAAATTTTTTAGATTAAAATTTTTGAAAAATTGAAATGAAAAATTCGATATCTCGAAGACAAATGATCGTATCCGGGACCCGCAAAAAGCAAATTAAAGCTGAATAAAAAGGCTATGCGACCTATGCATTGGTCTAGCTCGAAAAAATTTCCATACCCGTAGAGCCAAAAAAAATGTAAAAAATTTTGAAAATTTTTTCTTCGTGTTTTATCCAAGGATTGCATGGCTACCAATGCTCCGAAAAATTTTAAACTAAAAAATTTAAAAACTAGAGTCTTCAAGCTTTAAAAGCTTTGTTTTTTTATTTCCTGTACGACCATTTTTCACTGAAATACAGCTTGTTGAAAATCGTCAAAAAGTTTCGAATTTTTTTTGTTCCTTTAATTTTCGCGAGAAGTGTATTAAATGAAAAATAAGGTTATCCTTAATTCAATTCTACCTTAGCACACGCATGAAGTGATTCAGCATTGGATTGTTGTGTGAGGTTATAAAAGAATCATGGAATTTCGAAGCGGTCTAACAGCCTAGGACCCCACCCCACTAGACCATACTGAGATGGGCTCGGCCCACCCGGCTCCCCCCTATGCTTATACACGATACCACTTCGCCTTAATCCTTAAGCTACACGAACCATCAAGGTCCAAAGACAAGTTATCCCGTGAATCTTTTGACGCCGTTCATAATTAACTATTAACTTTTAAGGTACAATTTGCTTAGATCTCTCCCAGACCGGTTTCTTTAATTACATATTTATATGCAAACGACCTTCGACCCTAGAGGCCAATGACAATGTCATTATCATTCAGAAGGAACCTCAGACAATGGTTATGGCCCAAAAATAATTAAAACCGAGTTTTGATACCCACATGCATTAAGCGTTGAAATGGCTTAATTTTAACGAGAAATTTATTTTGTTTTAATTTTAAATGCGAAACTTTAATGTGTAATCTGTGTTGTGTATAATGAGTTGGAATATCTGCTATATTTATAGATACTACTATATAAATCTGCAGGATCTGTGTGTTCATTTTTTTTTTAAATTAATAATAAATATTCGTTTCGTGATTCATTGGCGTCAATTCTATTATTAAATTTTAGAACTCAAGCACAATTTAACCTATCTTAAAACATTTTATCTATATTGTCAAAACTTTTTTGAGTAGTAGAGCTTTTAAATCAGAGTTTGTCCGGGGAAGTACTACAACCTTACCCATTTCCGCCTTGAAGAAGTAGTCTTCTTCTATTACTGTGTTTTGGTTAAAAATATAAGGGGGGCGGTGATATTACAGGCACATGAGACTTAAGAACTTCGCGTATCAGGGTCAACAACGCATTAGCGGTGCCCCTATTGTTGCTCATAGGCGGCGGTGACCACTAACCAGCAGGTGGACCGTCTGCCTGCTTGGAATTATATTGGTATATTTGGATCATTTTAGCTTCTTATTTTGCTAACTGTACAATCATTAGCATGTTATAACCAGAAACATTAAACATATAACACAAGCCTAAAATTTGTCCCAAACATACTAACAGGCGAAGTTAAATAAAAGCTTTCAAAAACACGGTGAATTAAAAACCTCCTTTTAAAAGTATTTTAAATGTCTGTTTATAAAAGTATAATAGGGTTGGGAATACAACCAGATGGTCTTTGACATAAAAGTTATAAAAGAAAATGCAAATTGCTAACCAGTTGTTTCTTTTCAGAGGCACGCGCACAGATCTCCGGGCCAACAGAGAAATATCTCAAGCCGGGGTCTACTTTGCGACTGCAGTGCTCTGTTGTACAGACTACTGAAGCTCCTGCTTTTGTGTTCTGGTAAGAACTTATTATGCTAATTATAAAAGTACGTATTTATTTGAGCCGTAAAGAAATATCCTGGGATTTTCTTTACACACGGCCATCTGATCCCAAACTAAGCAGTGCTCGTACTATATGGAAGCCAAATAAATGATATACTACATAATTATACTCCTTTTTTTCTGGATACATAATTATATAGATGTCTTTTTTTTTTTTTGACATTTTCTACGGACTCTTAGTCCGTACTCTTTGAAGATTCTACGATAAATTATTTTAAGATTAATTGTATTGTGTTTTTAAGAAATTAACATCTTCCCGCGCTTGCTTCCTGAGGCTTGTGGTTCCTTAATAATGGTGTTACATTGAATTATTATACTTACACTGATACTTACACCTAAATAGACAAACAGACATGTGCACAAATATTTGTTCTGGATGGGAATCAAACCCGTTAATCAAACGGGTAGCTTCAGTAACTTTGGCATTCGTGTGCCCTCTGCGGGCCTAAACTGCAACAGCTAACGAACATCCCTTCATCCAAACTTACGCATTTATAATAGAAGTAAGACTATATGTGATTTTGTTACTTTGATCAAATTTATTCAATTATCCTTGAAAGCTTTATGTATATTTTCATTACATATGTGTTAAGTTATTTAAGTAAATAACTTCACATAAAGCCGAACGTGCTTGATCAAAAATTTCTCGAGAAATGTTTTAAACATGTCTAGACTCTATCCCTATGATAGTTTAAAACTGATGTCTATTTTTTATGTATTAAGGGGGTATTCTAGTCTAGAATTTTGAAAAAATCAATTTTTTTTTTTGTATATTTTCAAAGAATATAACTTCAAGAATATTTCCTCCAAAGGAATTTTAAAAATTTTAATTATTTACGGAGTTATAGCAATTTAAGTTGCAGCGCGCAAACCAGTTCTGACCCATAAAATCGAACAATAGGCAAGTAGACTTTCACTGACTACCTGAGGGTGAATATTCCTGTTGACAAGTTTATTCTTTATGTATCCTGCAGAAAGTCCTTTATACTATAGGTATACACCATGAATTCTCAAAAATTATATTTGTGAAGGGCGTTGTAACAGTTTTTGTTGAAATATTTTTATGTTTAATGTACAGTGCCGCTCAGTTTGCTCTGAGCCATCATAGATAAACGTTCTTGGTGTGTGCAGTTTAAAACAATATTTTGTGAGTGTTCATTTAAATTTTTTTTGTGAGTGTTCATTTAAATTTATTTGTGTACAATGGATAAAAAAATAAAACCAGGAAGTTCTTCACGTCCAGAGAGAAAGAAAAAACGAAAATTTCACGGCAATCAACATACTTTGGAAGATGATACAACTTTCACAAGTGCATCGGCAGCTAAGCTACAAAAATCAGGAGACGAGGAAGTTATAATTGAAAATAATCACGGCTACTGTATTTTGGAATTTTTTTCTTTTTTTGCTACATTATCTACATTTATTTTATGTGCAACATGCAAAAAAGAAATAAAATTTTCTCGAACTGCTGCTCGCGGTCTCGGATTCAAAATTGCATTGAAATGCAGTTGTGAAGATATTCGATTCATTCAATCTTCTCCATTCATTAATAAGGCATACGAAGTAAATCGAAGAATAGTTGCAGCCATGAGACTTCTGGGAGTCGGAAGAGAAGGCATAAATATTTTCTGTAGTGTAATGGATATTTGTCAAGGTATAGCTATCAACACATATTACAGTTGCCTTGAAAATTTACATTCAGCCGCATCAGCAGTTTATAATCAAATAATTATAAAAGCTGTTGAAGAAGAAAAAGAATTAATAGCTGCATCAGATCCCACCGTTGATCCTATACATATGACAGTTTCTGGAGATGGCACGTGGAAAAAAAGAGGATTCAGTTCACTTTTTGGAGTGACAACGCTCGTGGCCAAATATAGTAAAAAAGTGGTTGATACAGTAGTCAAATCTAGTTTTTGCCAAGGTTGTAATTTGTAGAGAAAAAAAAAAACGATGATATCGAAGCTTATAAATCTTGGTACGAAGAACACCAAGATTCTTGCACCATAAATCACAACGGAAGTGCCGGAAAAATGGAAGTTGACGCCGTAATTGAAATGTTTGTGAGATCGGTAGAATTGCATGGAGTCAAATATGCAAAATATATAGGTGACGGTGACTCAAAAACATTTAAAGGTATTCTCGACATAAATCCGTATGCAGATGACCCTGTAGTCGAAAAAAAGGAGTGTGTTGGACATGTGCAGAAACGTATGGGCTCAAGATTGCGTAAATTGAAAAAAAATACAAAAGGCTTGGGTGGCAAAGGTGACGGCACATTGACAGATAAAATTGTTAACGAGCTATCTTTGTATTATGGTTTGGCTATTCGTCGGCATCCGGATTCAGTTGAAGATATGAAAAACGAAATATGGGCAACTTATTATCATAAAAGTTCAACCAATGATAATCCACAACATATGTATTGCCCATCTGGATCATCAAGCTGGTGTAAATGGCAAAAAGCCAAGGCTGAAGGTACATTGGATGACTTTGACCACCAAAATGCCGCTCTAAATGATAAAGTATTAGAAGCAATCAAGCCAATTTATGAAACTTTATCAGATGAAAACTTGTTGCTGCGTTGTTTGGGCTCAGAAACACAAAATAATAATGAATCGTTAAATTCATTAATTTGGACTTTTGCGCCTAAACACATTCATTCAGGAACGAGAACAATAGAAATTGCAAATTATCTGGCTGTTTGCATTTTTAATGAAGGCTTTTTGCCAATTTTAAAAATACTGAGCGTCATGGGAATAACTATTGGTCCAGAAGCCTATGCATTTGCTGAAAAACGTAACGAAATGCGGATACGTCGCTCCGAAATACGAGCTTCTGATGCTTCGAAGGAAGCTAGAACGGATCGTCTAGCCGAGAGGAGTGCCAAAAATGATATATTTGAACAGGAAGAAGGTCCAATGTATGGAGCAGGAATAGCCGACTAATGAAATGTAAGTACAAACTGTCTGTAGCTTGACTCAAATCTTTAATCGCGTTTTTCTCGAAACTACTATTTTCACCACGTTTGACATGATTTCTTAACTTCTAATGAACCGATTGACTTGAAATTTGGTGTGGGCATTCTTTATATATCTTTCTATGGCTGGAACTAGGATTATTTGAAAATTTTGATTTTTACTATTTTTAAAAAATTCTAAACTTTGCAAAAAAGTGGGGGGGAAAATTCAAACAGCCACTATTTTGCGAAAAAAAATTTTTTTTTTTTCCCTAGTTCAGGCGATAGTGGCATCCTTACTGATTAAGAATCCGTTTGATTTTTTTTTTCAGATCACCAGAAGGGTTTTAATCGTGTCAAAAAGGACGCACCGATTTTCTCAAACCTCCCCATTCTACCAGCCTGCAATTTATCAAATTTTCAAAAAATAATTTCTTTTAATTTTTTTTGTATTATAAAAATATCAATAAATATCTGATAAAAAAATGGATAGTAAAAATTTTTTTAGTTTTTTTTTTATTGGCCTTTGAAAAATACTTCAAAATAGACATTCTAGACTAGAATACCCCCTTAAGTAATTTGAGGCTCTTAGAGTCTCTTTTGAGGGTCAGTATAATAATAATAATTTTATTACATCATAGATAGAGAATTGTACAAGAACACGATACTAATAACTAGGCACTTACTAGTAATTATATTAGAAAAAAAAGTGTTTGTTGAAAACAGTAGTATCCAAGGAAAGATTTAACTTGAATTTTGAATACCAAGATTCTCTCTACACAGGTTTGATCACAGTTTACAAGTAAGTTAAATATTAGCAAATCTTAACCTATTTTAAGAAATTTGAAGGAGGTTTTGTATTTATACAAGAATATTTCATAAGTAGAAACACGAACAAGTGCGAGATGAACTCTTATATAGAGCATTCCGTACATCAGGATTATTGGATTTAGTTTTCTAATTATATTTTTTTTACTTAGGACCTTTCATGAAGTCATAGAAAAATAAATACACTTTAGGAATTATCTTTAGGCAACCACTCAGGTCAAACGATGGATAGAGATTATATGAAAATGAATGAAATGAAAATGATCGAAATGAAAATTGAAGAAATTAAAATGAATGAATGAAAAACAATGAATGAAAATGAATGAATGAAAATGAATGAATGAAAATGAATGAATGAAAATTAATGAATGAAAATGAATGAATGAAAATGAATGAATGAAAATTAATGAATGAAAATTAATGAATGAATGAATAAAAATGAATGAATGAACGAATGAAAATTAATGAATGAATGAATAAAAATGAATGAATGAACGAATGAAAATGAATGAATGAAAATTAATAAATATTTTTTTCAAATATGCAACTAGCACTTATGAATAGTCTGACTCTAATACCGGTTCGGAAATAAACTCAGCAATAATTTTTTTTAAATCGATTGTTTACAAAAGATTTATTTAGTCTCACTGACATTACCTGTGTGTCATTGCAGAAGTAAAGGGATTGTTAAAAAGACAAGATGTATAGCAGCTGTCCACGCGGATGCATCGCTCACTCAAGTAGGAGAGAGACAGATGTCGAACGCTGCCGAACGCGGAGGCCGATTGTGCCTCTTTGTCGGTCGTTCCACACTCTCGCTTACACTTCAAGCCTTAAATGGAACGCCTCAGAGTGAGGTAACGCCGCAAGAGTCATGTTTTTCGTGCGTGCAGCCGGCTAGATCGAATTATAAGTATATACGTTGTCACGTCAAAAAGCAAAAGGCGACAACACAACAACAAAGAACATAACAAACCATAGATATCTCGGTGGACGCCATAGACAAATTCTAACATTATAAAATCTCTTTGGTTATATTAAAAATATAAAAAACAATGTCCAAACTGTATATTATAAATGCGATAGTAAGTTTGCTTCTGTGTTGACTGAACCGGTCTTGCTGAAACTTACCACGTCCATAGCCTATCGTTTGGAAAGGGATATAGTTATACCCTTTTAAACTGAGAACGCGGGTGCAACCACGGGGGACAGCTAGTACTTAAAAAGTGTTATAAATTATGAAGTATTTCTCTTTGTTACGTTTTCAACCCTGAACTAATCATAAAGGAATTTTGTAAGGTGATAAATTAAATTCCTGAAGACGATAAAGACTTTGTATCGGATTAACTGAAATAATTCAAATAGGCCTTCACAGGTACTTATGAATGGTCAGACTCTAACGCTGTTTTGGAAGGTTGCTTTTACTGAAAAAAGCCGGCAATAAACTCAGCATTTTAAAAAAATTATAATATCAATCTTCTATCTATTTATATATATAATGAAAAAAGGTTTTCATTGACACACCATCCACCATACTGATCATATCGGGACGGGACTGCTACCAATCGACGCGGAATTTTTCGTAGATGGTAATAGGCTATAAATGATATCTATAAACGCGAGTAAAACCGCAGGGGACAGCTAGTATCTGTGTGAACATATTAATATCGAATATAATCGACAGGCCAGTTGGCTTGGTGGTTAACGCTCTGACTGCCAAACCGAAGGTCGCGGGTTCGATTCCCACCCAGGACAAACATTTGTGTGCATGAACATGTCTGTTTGTTCTGTGTCTGGGTGTAAATATCTATATAAGTATGTATTTAGAAAAAAAAAAGTAGTATATGGAGTATATCAGTTATCTGGTTTCCATAGTACAAGCTCTGCTTAGTTTGGGACCAGCTGGCCGTGTGTAAAGAATGTCCCCGGATATTTATTATATTATTATATTATATTAATATACCTAAAGACATTTCTATTCGAATCTTGTACATATCGATCATAACTATTAATTTGTGCTTAGTGCCAGAATAAATATAGTTAAGTTCTTAATATCATTTAAAAATGAGTTACGTCTAAAATCGAATTACTTTGGCACTGCGCTGTCCATATTTTGAATTTCAAATACACTACCAAGTGCATGATGAGTTGCAAGTGCAACCAATATCTACCAATAGCGTTACATTATAGAGAGATTCATTTCGATTGGTGAAATGGCACACGACAGTATGTAACCAAGATTCGAAATTGAAAAGAGCAATGCACCTGCAATTTGCATGTTTAATTCGAATCTCTTACGTCTAAAATATGAAACAGTGCAATGGAGGTCATAGATCAGATTACCAGTACAAAATTATTATTACATGAGCATATCTATTTGTTCTCTGTTTGGGTGTAAATATTTGTAAAAGTACTAGCTGACCCGACAGAGGTTGTCCTTTTTTTTTTTTTTTTTTTTTTTTTCGGAGGGGAAATGCATTACGCATACCACCGCGCCCGGGGAGAGACGCGGTGGTTATGTGGGACTCCCACTCGCAAACTCCCCTTCTCATATCGAAAATGAGAAGGGGCCCGAGGGTATACCCACTAAAACCCCTCCGATGTTCCTTCGCACACTTGAGCGCCGAGGGTCGCGGGCACGAATTCAGCTTCCGCAACCCCCGGCTGGTGCCGGCCCGCCACCGCGGGCCCCGCCTGGTCGAGGGGGGGGAGCGAGGTGTTAACTCCTCCCCCCCCGACTTCTCTGAGGGGCGCGCGTGGAACATCACACGCGCGCCGCCACCTCGGGTCCTTATGATGTTGTGGGGCGACAGACGTATCCCCGTGTCTGACGCCCCTGGACCCATTTAGGGGGGCTGGAAGAGGGCGTTGTCCGCCCTCCGCCGACGCCCGGTGCGTCTGCTGCGGATCGGGTGAGGGGTTGAAATCTCCCTCTCCCTTTCCGCAGCCTCCTTCTGCGAGATAACCGTCTCGCAGAAGGTTACCACTGCGTCCCAGGCCTCTTCGCCGCCGACCATAGACTCGATCACGGCCGGCAGCGAGAGGTCCGGGCCTACTCCGGCGATGAGGGCACGGCGCGGCTCCTCCCAAGCGGCACACTCTGCCAGCGTGTGCCGCGCCGTGTCCTCCCGGCAATGGACGCAGTGGTGACACCGGGCGTCCGGCTCCCTGTTTATGCGACACAGGTACTTCCCGAAGCAACCGTGCCCCGAGAGCACCTGCGTCGCCCGAAACGACAGGGAGCCGTGCCTCCTCCCGAGCCAGCGCTCGAGCACCGGCCGGATCGCCCCGACTATGTCGAGGCCGGCGGTAGGGCGCGAAAGCCTGTCCCGCCATTCCGCCACTAGGACCTCGCGGAGCTGAGACCGACGCAGCTCGACTTGACGCTGCATCGGTCGTTCGCCCCGCTCCGCCTCTTCCTCGCGCCACTGATACAGCGACGCGAGTACTTTGGCCTCCAGGTCCCAGGGCGGGGATCCGGCCAGTGCACAAGCCCCCTCATACGTGATCGTGCGATACCCCCGTATGACTCTGACGGCCATGGCTCTTTGCGGTTTCCGAAGAACCGCAATCGAGCCGGCCGTCAGGTCGTGGGCCCAGATCGGGGCCCCGTACAGGGCCATGGATCGCACGATACCCGTATAGAGCCGTCTACAGACGGAGCTCGGGCCCCCCAGATTGGGAAGCAGCGTTGCGAGCGCTCCCGCCGCGCCCAACAGCTTGGGCGCCAGCCGTCGAAAATGGGGTCCGAAGTCCCACCGGCTGTCGAGCACCAATCCTAGGTACTTCATGGTGGGCTCGACAGCGATTCGGACCCCCCCGACCACGATGTGTGAGTCGGGCGGCGGCGCCCGCCGGGGGCCATGGAACGTCATGGCCTCCGACTTGCTGAGGGCCACCTCCAGGCCCAGGCGACGGATGCGGCTCACCACCTGTGACACCGCAGCCGTCGCCAGCAACGCTGCTTCCCTGTGCGAGCTCCCCCGGGCGGTGACCAGCGTGTCGTCCGCGTAACACGTCAGGTCCACCCCCGGGCTGAGCTCGCCCCTCAGCACCCAGTCGTAGCCGATGTTCCACAGGACCGGCCCAAGAACCGAACCCTGTGGAACACCGCACGACATCGGGCGCTGGTGAACGCCATCACGTCCCTCGTAGGTGACACACCTCTCGGACAGATAAGCCCCAACTATGCGGCGGAGGTAAGGAGGCACTCTATGGTATCGCAGTGCCTCCCGGATACAACTCCAGGGCAGGGTGTTAAACGCGTTGGCGATGTCTAAAGACACCGCCAACATCACCCCGCCCCGGGACACCGCTTCCTCCGCCAGGGCTCTTACCCGTGACACAGCGTGCACGGTGGAGCGCCCCTGCCGAAACCCGAACTGACTACCGTCCAGGTCCGGCCCCTCTTGGCACAAGTGGCTGACGAGGCGGGCTGAGAGAACTCTCTCGAACAACTTGCCCACCTCGTCCAGCAGCACTATGGGCCGGTACGCGGACGGTGAGTCCGCAGGGCGCCCCGCCTTTCCGAGCAGGACCAGTCGACCAGCCTTCCACAGACTGGGAAACTGGCCCCGCTCGAGGCACGCTGTGAAGAGCCCTCTCAGTTGGGGCTCTAGCTCCTTCAGAGCGAGGGCTAACACGCAGCCGTGGATCCCATCGGGCCCCGGAGCCACATTCTTGGCCCGGAGCCGGATCACGGCAGCCCCCAACTCTGGGTGTGTCACCTCAGGGACGTCGATGGCGCTCTCCGTCGTGGACTCTGCGGCCGAGGGCAATGCCGACAGGCCCTCTCCAGTGGCCGCAAGTGCAGAGCGTCGCTCTCGAGCCAGCCGGGCCATCTCTCTGACCTCATCTTCTGCGATCGCCTTCCTTTGCGCCCGCTTCGCCGCGCTCGCCTCCGCCCAGCAGCAACAGCGGGGACGCAGACGCGGCGGAGTCGTCGCTCGGTCTGTCTCCAGAGTGACGCGAGTCACTCTCCACGCCATCTACGGGCATCGGCAACGGTGTGGGGGGGCGTAAGAAGCGACCCCGCAGGTCGCGCGCCACCCGACCACGCCCCCTTTGCGCGGTTCCTATTTTTGGGGCCGTTAGGTCCTCCTCGCTAGAGGAGACCCCTGACGGCCCCAATTCTCCACTGCGGGGACGCTTTCTCCAAAATTTGGAGGAGCTCCCCGTGTCCCTATCGGGATTTGAGCCTCCCCGGCCCTTGTTGCCGTCGTTTCCGACGACGGCAAGCGGTTGGCGTGTGGGGCACAGTTGCTCCAGGCTGACCCGGAGCTCCCTTTCTTGCCCAGCACGCGGTTGACGGGAGTCGGCGGTGTTGTGCCGACCCACGAGACTATTGTTGCCCCCCCCAGATACGGTGGGGCAGCCTTCCGAGGAAGGGCGGGATTCTCCCTCCTTTAAAAGGAGGGTACCCGCCTGGGGTAGTGTTTCAATAGCCTTTTTGTCCATTATGTCCTTTTTAGGGGTGAGGTCGCCTCCACTGCGCTAATGACCGGGTTCCCCCCCGGCCACTCATCCCCTCGGCACGCTAGACCTTGGGATTGGGGTTATTTATTATAGAGGTTTTCTTCCTCGCGGCCTTGCGGCCTCCGATCCCGACTGGGATTGCGGATTGTCCGACGTCGGCAAAAGCCGAGTGCACCTGGCACATCGTCGCACGAAATGGCCTTGTTTTTTAGAGAGGTTTCCATCCTCTTGTCCGGCGTCGGCATAAGCCGAGTGCACTTGGCAAACGCACCGCACCCGCTGCATCCCCTGTTCCCTCTCATACAAAGAGGGATAGGAGCAGCGTCGCCCCCTCACTGGGGCCCACCTCGCCCCTCACTGGGGCCCACCTCACCTTCTAGCGGGTCTCGGCCCGACGGGGCCGGACGCACCGCTTGCCAACCCCCCAATATGGCCCAGTTCCCTTCACCGACCATCAAAGATGATCGGTGACTAGAACTGGGCCCTTCCCCGTGTGTTGAGATCAGCCGCCGGCCGCAAGTGTATTGTGGCACTTGAGACCGGCGTTGCCTGTCTTAACTATGAATATTGAATTTGAATTTTCTGATTGAATCGACTGAGAAATGTGCAATAAGAAATCATAAATTATTTGTTCTATCAATATAATTCCGACCCATGCCTCTGTTTTAAACGATATTTTAAAACGACTGACATTTATGTCAAACACCATAAGGTTACATTATTGAGTTTATATTTTCAAAAGCGTTAAGGTTACATTAGAAAAGTTAATATGGTTGTTATGTTTTCTAATTTTCCGCGCCACTTACTTCATTTTTTCTTTCATAAGAACATTCTCCAGACAATAACAAACACAACAAAAAATAATTAGCGGAATCGGTCCAGTCGTCCATGCGTGATGCCGTGACCATGGGAAATAAGGATTCATTTTTATATTTATAGATAGATGTATTTTAAAAGTAATTTATGTAGTAGGTACTAGCTGTACCCCGCGGTTTCACCACGTTCCTAGGGATCTAACATTTTTCTGGAATAAAAAGTATCCTATGCTACTTCTAATACCTCCAAGAATATATTAATATTTATTATATTTATAATATTAGTAGGGATATCAGTTATCTGGTTTTCATAGAACAAGCTCTCCTTAGTTTGATATCAGATAACCGTTTCAGAAGAATTTCCCAGGATATTTATTTTAATTATTGTAATTAATTATATAATCATTCTATTATTGGTTTTAAAACTAAATACCCTCAAATGCTAAAGCATTAAAACCTAAATAATTAAAGGTTAAAACCTATAGAACTCCTAGTTGACATAAAGAAAATACAATATAAAAAAAAGCATATCATCAAAACCTATTCTAAATACGTACTTATTTCTGGTATTGGTATTGAAGGCCGACTTCCGAACCAGTGGAACCTTCTCTCTAACATCTTCACCAGAAACCTTCTTCCAAAACTAAATAAATAGATTTGAAATTTTGACTTTTTAAATTTGAATCCTCGAAACTCCTCAATTGCTTACAGCTCATATCACAAACTTGACCTATCCCCTTGTCATCAGGTATCACAACAGCAGAATGATCAACTACGATGCGGAGCGGGGAATCAACGTGACGACAGACCCTGCACAGCGGTTGTCGGACCTCCTCATACCGGCAGCAAGCGTGGCTCACGCGGGGAACTATACTTGTGTGCCGAACAATGCTGTACCTGCTAGTATTTACGTCCACATATTCAATGGTAAGGATCAAGGGTGCTTCCACAGATTTTTTTTCGCATAGGTCGACAAACAACCAGACGGTCCATCTGATGGTAAGTGGTCACCGCCGCCTATAGACATTTGTATCACTAGGGGCATCGCCAATGCGTTGTCGACCCTGAGACGTGAAGCTGTTAAGTCTTATTTGCCGGTAACAACACCGACCCCTTACCTTTCTAACCGAAACAAAGTAATTCATGTCTATCACTGCTTCACGGCTAATAAAGGTCTGATGGCAGTACTCCCCTGAACCCTGCACTAAGAGCTCTACTTCTTCCTAATATCTATTTGTTCCAAAGCCAGTACCTTTCCAGGCTTTTTGTACCTAGAATTAGAACCACCAAAATAAGTAATCAATATATTATTGGACAACAGGATTAATTTTATTAGTGTCTTTTTGGATGTCATACCCACATTCACTTGTTTAAAATGATGTTCTGACATTTAAGAGACAATCATTTCAAAGCATTGTGCTCAAACCCAAATTAATAATGTCAATTAAATCCTCAAACTACTCTCCAATATTATCTACCTTATTTGAATATTGTTTAAGTCGATAATAGCTCAGTTGGTAGTGACATTGAATACCGTGATGAAACTCATGGTTTTAAATCTTTCAATGAGCTCGAGCTTTTGGTTAAAGGAATCGTTGTTAGGAAACCACGCTGAGGGTAGGGTATTTAGTAATACCCGCTTTGTCTACCACCATCAATCTGAAAATCTGTCAGCCGAAAACCTTCTGGTGTGTTCCTGTAGCTGTATTTTGCCACGTCATCACTTATAAGGTGAGATTGTGGTCCAACAAAAATCTAATTTGTTTGCCCAGTTTTAGGTTTTGCATAATGCGTGCTATTACAAATACCAAGTGCCTAAAACTGGCGTTTGAGTAGTAGAGCTATTAGTGCAGAGTTCGTCCGGGGAAGTACTACCACCTTACCTATTTCCGCCGTGAAGCAGTAGTGCACTTGTATTACTGTGCTTCGGTAAGAAAGGTAAGGGAGTCGGTGACATTACAGGCACATGAGACTTAACAACTTCATGTCTCAGGGTCGACAATGCATTGGCGATACTCTGGTGTTGCAAATGCATTGTACACTTACCATCAGGTGGACCGTGCTTGTTTGTCAGCCCTGTCTTATAAAAAAAAATATTACATATATCAATTAAATTAATTTCGAACAAAAGTTTATTAAGTCACAGATAGAATATTAATAAGTAATAGAGATATACAAAGTCATTAACAAGTATAAATGTCACAGACAAAGACATTTCTGATAATCACAATTAGCATCAATAACAATACCAATATATCATTTTGACAAATAAGAGAATGAGGAAGAGTTTGAAGGCTTTATGTTACTACATGAAACCAAAGATTGTAAGCGTTCAACAGAAAGAATTGACAAAGAAATAATGCAAACAACCCTTCTCCTCCAAGAAAATCAGAAGAATCTCTCTTCAACTGAATAAACAACTTTGGCAGGTTACTAAAACTCCGCATTTCCAACCATTACGGAAATTACTTACACGCAAACTTTTACATTATTGAAATTCTTCCTTAAATATTGCCGAGCGCGCACTCAGCTTTGAGTACTTCACTTGAGAGTTTGCCATCACCATGCAATACAATTTAAGGTATTCACTAATGATGTAATAGCGTTTCTACTTGATTGTAGTCTTACCTCGACTATTGATTAATTATATTCATTGGAATTTCCAATAAACAAGTCTCCTTTCATGTTATAATTAAAGATTTGTTCGTTAATATTTATTAGTATTATTAATCCGTTGAATGAGTCTTTAAAATCTACTTACTACTAGCTGTCTCCGCGGTTTCACTCGCTCTCTCGAGGAAGACGTTTACATTTTCCTGGGATAAAAAGTAGCCAAGGTTACATAAACTATAAGTCCCGTCAAAATCAGTCCAGCGGCTTTAGAAGCCAGTTGGAACAAACAGACAGACAGGCAAAAAAGGGATATAAGATTCTTTGTTGTAAAAGCCGTGTATACTTTGATATACATTTAGTAAGAAGATGTTATTTAGACTTTATAAACTGACACAAAAAAAAAATATTTGTATAGAGTGTGACTTTGTTGAATTTTTTAAATCTCTTTTCCACTTCATGGCAATAAGTTGGACACAACAATAAGTCACTGATATGTCTGATATCTTGTAGATATCTGTTTAGGTTCTTTAGGTTAGTGAGACACTTCTCAGATGGATATCTCATTCCATCCTTATAAATCTATAATATATATTTTTATACCACATGGGCCGACAAACAAGCGAACGGTCCATCTTATGGTAAGTGATCACCGCCGCCTATGGACATTTGCAACACTAAGGGCGACGCCAATGCGTTGCCGAACCTGATACGTGAAGTTTTGTCTCATTTGCCTGTATTTTAAATCTAGTAGTTTTTTTACCAAAAGATGAACAACAAAATATGTATCACTGTCCCCCACGGTTTCACCCGCGTTCCCGAGTGATTGTACATGTTGAGGTACCGTATGTGTTCCAGACTATAATCTATCTCTGTTCTAAATTTAATCCAGAGCTGATCAACGGTTCTAGCATGATTGAGTAATAAACAACCATCTTAACATTCGCATTCATAATAGTAGTAAGAGTATTATGATAGTAAAGCTGAGCTGAAAACCTAAAGTCCAGTATCGGTCTATGGAGAAGCGCGTTTGAGACTCCTCCATTTAAAAGGGAAGATCTTCCGCCAGGCTAGGTGATCATGCCTGGGGACTGCGGTCCAACTGTTGATGTTGGATGCTTGTATATATGTCAAATCCTGAGAGAATCTTGATAGTGCGATGTAGGATCCTCGTGTGTTTCTACTCGTTCATAGATGTCGCCACAGGTCCATGATGTAAGTTTTTATGTTCAAATAAAAAAAAACAAAACGGTTTCACGTTCTGTATCGAATTGGCTATGGCCTCAAGCAGAATGAAACATTTTCAATAAAAAAGAACAAAATGGCGGAATTTTGAATTTTTTTTACTCTTTTTTTCACATTTGACTGTTTATAACTTTTTTAAATAATAATGAATATTTCTGGTTCTGCTTGAGGCCATAGCCAATTCGATACAGAACGTGAAACCGTTTTGTTTTTTGCTTTCAGATAATTCTTTTCCAAGAAATGATGTCATACATCTACGAATCAGATGAGTTTCAACAGCCATTTTCAGAACGGCCATTTTGAAAAAAAAATTTTTTTTTCAAGTAAAATCATATATGTGCTTTCATATGTAAAAAAAAATGATTACTCAACATGTTTTGTACTATAAATAAAATGTATTGAAAAAAAAATACGTTTTTTGGAGTAAGCTGGCCTTAACACACGACCATATTAAGGCCTGGAGCTCCAAAATACAGGCCCAGGCTTAGTTTGGACTCCAGATCTGCCTCAAATTGCAATTTTTTCCCAATCTTCCTGTCAACTGTATTTTATCATTACATGTAATTTGTGGAGATAAATAAAATAAATTAATTAGATTAAATTAAATATATAATAAAGACATTTATTTCATTTAAGATCGTAACAAGCTCGGTACGGTACCCTAAATTTTTTGACATCCCAATGGCTGGTAACAATGTATCAAAAAATGATCCATTGATGTGTAATACATTTAATTGTGCTTGAGTAAATAATGTTCTTGATTTGTTTAATGGTAGTTTTAGGCGGTTCAAAGAGGAATATATCAAAAATTGTTTAAAAATTTGCTAAAAGTGATTGTATTTTTTCTTTATTAATTCGTTTTTTATTAGTCTTTATTACTGATAAGTTTAAATTATTGTTTTATAATTGTACTTTTCTTTTTTATCTCAGATTTGTGTTTGATTGATGATCTGTATATGAACTTGTGTAACTGTGAATTGTTTAAGCTGTGTGCAGTTGTCATTGGATGGCAGATTTACCTTTTTTTTTCCTTACTTTATGTTTTTGTGTAAGTGCAATCAATCTGTTATCTGTTACTGTACCGTTCAATAAAAATAAAATAATACAAATCGGTAAACTATGATTACATAAAAGGTAGGTAAAATATATACTAAAATAATAACATCAACCCCGAGTGTGCGATCTGGAGCCTAAACTAGGGCGACCCTGTTGTGATCATGTGTGTGTGTGTGTGTGTGCGTGTGTCTGTGTATGTGTATATGTGTGTGTGTATGTGTGTGTGCAATCCCAAACTAAGCAGAGTACATATTTACATCCAGACACAGAACAAACAGTCATGTTCATGCACACAAATGTATATTTTTTTGCTTTTCTTTTTTTTATATCATACGAGATTGCGATTATTCCTGAAATCGAACTCAAGACCTGCGGCGTGACAGTCAGGGTCTAACCACCATGCCAACTGGCCGGTGAAACGTTTAAATTCACCTTTTAGCCCTAGTTCAATAATGTGTTCGAGGCACTATGCACTGCATGCCATTTATAGTATGCACCCATCTTTAATCAAATTACTTACCGTATGGCACATCCCTACATAAAATAACATCAGAATTTCAGTTTCAGTAGTGATATTACATTTTTTAACGTCAGTTGGCTTGGTGGTTAGAGACCCTGAATGCCATGGTACAAGTGGTTTGATTCCCATCTAGGACAAACATTTGTGGGCATGAACATGTCTGTTCTGTGTCTGTGCGTGAATATAAGTGTGTATTTAAAAATATTAATTTACAAAAAAAAAAGCGGTTTACCCATATGTAGTATGATAGTTATTTGCTGGGCGATCAACTTCATTGACTGCCTAACATCAGGCAGCATGGAGTCAATTTGTGCGGGAGTAATAAAAAAAAAACAATACTATATCGGGTAATTCTCTCAGAATCGTCGTTGCATTCCATTTTATAATACACTAGCTACCCGAACTGACGTCATTCTGTCGAAATAAGTCCATACACTAATGCAGGAATTCGCTCGCAGCACCACCTACCGGGTCCAATTGTGAATCTAAACCATCCAGGGCGCCACCCTAACGCATACAAAAAAAAATCATTCAAATCGGTCCAGCGGCATGAGGAGTTCTCTGTCAACACACGTACAGAAGAATTATATATGGCTTAATTATTAATTAATTATATATCTTCTGACACAAGTATTGCTGTACTTAAAAGAAGGTCCCAACCTTAATTTTAAATTGTAAAGCCTGGATACAGAAATAAATATTTTTATTTTATTTTTATTCTTTTTATTTTTATATATATAACTAACTGTCCCCCGCGGTTTACCCGCTTTCCCGTAGGATGTCACATGTATAAAAACCTTCCGCTTCTATCACTCTATCTATTAAAAAAAACCGCAACAAAATCCGTTGCGTAGTTTCAAAGATTTAAGCATACATAGGGATATAGGGACAGAGAAAGCGACTTAGTTTTATACTATGTAGTGAAGATTGACGGCGCTAGGACTGTTGTCTCACACTGCTCGCGTGCAGAACAATCACACTATTATGAAGGGTCTTTCACATCGAATTCAAGAGAATAACACAATTCTAGTGCAGGTTTCTATAGTACAAGCTCTGCTTAGTTTGGGATGAGGCCATGTGTAAAGAATGTCTCAGGATTTCTTATTACTATTCTTCCCGAAGAGGTAAACAAAGGACTTATCAATGGTACCTTGCTTCTACTTATGATATTTCAAGTCCCAACGTGATAAATGAGCATTGACCCCGTCTCTCGGCCGTTTTACCAACCTTGGGTATACATATCGGGAATCAAACCATTCCCGACCCGGGAGACCAAGCCACAAGTCACTACCCAAACTTCAAAGTAATCGACAGAGGCGATTATATTGTAATTTTTTTATACTTGTAATAAAACCACCACTAAATATAAGAAAGAAAGCAAAATGAGCGTTACCGACAACTCCGTATAACCCAATTAAGCCATTGAATCTGAAATAGGTCAGACTTAGAGCGTAGAAAGGACTGAGCGCCAGGAAACATAGGGCTGGAAACTCGCCAAGACTTTGTAAAAGAAGTTGTGTGATGTTCAGTTTTTTCTTCTCGAAAGTCTTCATATGCGTGCAAGCAGTTCTTCAGTGCAGAATTTATTTACTTTTAGAATAAGATGAATATGTGCATTTTTTGAAAATGAGTGAAGTTTCGTATAACTTGCTACCGTATAGGTTTAAACGGGTGATATCTAAGAACGCACGCAAGGATCCGACATGGCACTACGAAGTTTTAACGGGTTTTGAACAGTTGGACCGCGGTACACGATCCTCCCTTTTAAATGGAGGAGTCTCATACCTCGATCATAACGTGTAGGATATAATTTGTTGAACTAAGAGTCTATAGCTTCATTATCACTGAAAACCAAGGCACAGGTATCATTACGAAATCCACATTCCACCAGAGTTCCAAGTTCTAAGGTGACATGATGCAATATTGTAGGGTACAGTACCAGACTACAAGCAATAATCTCAAACAAAAAAACGATAATTCCACCTAGCTCGACCTGAATATCAAATCCAAGGCCTACGTACGGCCCTTTTTATTTTTTGCATTATTTTCTGTATTATTTTAATCCTACTAATATTATGAATGCGAAAGATTTTGTGTGTGTATGATTTTACCACTTTGTTCCGTATTGGCTGAACGCATAAGGTCCAAAATAGAATACACTTATTTTAATACCGTGGATGTAGGTGAAACAGCTAGGTAGTACCTAGTGATAATAAAAAGTAAACCTTCCCTGTATAGAGTCTATAAATCTCTTGGTTATGTTCTCATTGCTCAATCATCATATTACAAGAGCAATCAAAGCTCCAATTGAAACACTCAATGAAACAAAATTGATTTCGTAAAGGCAGTTATCTCTAGAAACTCAATTCACTGGGAAAATTCTTAATATTCAATTTACTGGCGGCAAACAGCTTAGCAGTACGAAATGGCTGAAATAGGGGCCTATCAAGTAACCCTGCCCTGAGAAATGGAGTCAATCAGGTTCTCATTGAAATGAGAATATTTCTTGTTTATTTTTACGCACTACAAAGTTAGAAGGCAGCGGTTGAACGCTGTTTTGTACTGAACCTCACGCGATAATATTTCTTTAAGTAGGTATTATGATGTAGTAAATTAATTAATTAACCTACCATTATTTTTTTATGATAATGCATACAAAGAATTAAAAAAAAAAAAAACTTAAATCTCTCCTTAGAAACTACTTAAAATTAACTTATAAATAAAGCAATAAATAATGTATTAATAAAAATCTCATTTTTATTTTTAATAACCGTATCGAGGTCAAATCCTAATATTTAACAATTAAAATAATGAATACAATAGTTCACCTTTAACAAAAAAATAAATAAAAACGGGGTGAAACATGAATTGTTTGACATAAAATTATGATGCTATTCTTTTTCCTTTCTTTCTGTACATTTTATTAAATATTTAATGACAACTGATAAAGTTCTGCGAAACCATAAATCTCAGTTGAATTTGTAATGTTCAAGGAACCGCAATTTATTTTAAAGCTGAGATCAACTTTGAACTGCAGTGGTGATCGATTATTTCTCCTGTCATTTTGGTGGAAAAATAAAACGCGCAGTTTTCATAACACAGTGCGTAGTCGAATTGTACTTTGATTTTTTTAATAGCTGAATCTGGCATCGAATGTACTTTTCCTTTTGCTAAAGAGCTTTATAATGTCGCTTTTTATCATGATTGAAAAAAAGCGGTATTATGTTAAGTGGTACCCAAAACCTCGGCTTAAAGCACCAGAAATATTTTTGAATGAACATTGGAAAACTTTTTACGGCTCCATTTCATGCCTTTGACCGACCCTCTTCGATTCTTAAACTTTACTTATCCGATGGAATTAAAACTTATTTTTTGGCAGTTTTTACCAGACTGCCGAAAGAGGGTAATTTCCAAGCTATGTTTAAATTTAACATACTTCTGTTTGTGAGTATATCACTGAACGCTTCCTAAATGGCAGGATTGATTTTGATTTCTTTTTTTTGTCTATTTGAGTAGTTTCTGGATGGCTTAAAATAACAATTGGATCCGGTAGGTGTTGTGATCAAGTGATGCGTTTTTTTATTTTTTTACGAATGCTTATAGAGTATGGGTGGTTTTTAGCTATAGTTGGAGCCGGTAGATGGCGCTGTTGCCGAGATGAAGTTTTTTTTCTTTCCGTTGATTGTTCCTCATGATGTTTCAATATCCTGGGACTAAATAAATATCCTGGGACATTCTTTACACACGGCCATCTGGTCTCAAACTAATTAAACTAACTAAAAGTTAGTTTGCCAGATAACTTCTGTACTACATATACTACTTTTTTTAAATACATACTTATATAGAAATTTTACACCCAAACACAGAACATACAGACATGTACATGAACACAAATGTTTGTCCTAGATGGAAATGGAACCCACAACCTTCGGCTTGGCAGTCAAGGTCTCTTACCACCAAGCCGACTACTTTCAATAACCGTTCATTGAAATCTGAAGCACATTCAAGACCTATAATACAAATTAGCCACGTTCATACACCAAGTTACAGTTACCACTAGACCCATTAGAAAGTTTGTAATTCAGCGGTATGAGACTGAAAGGTATAACTTGAATAATGCATTCCCATGAAGCTCGGTATATTGTACTTACTCGTATATGCTTAATATAAATGTATATGAAAGCCTTGTTGTTTAGAGACCATGACAGCTTCTCGTTGGGCATGAGTTCGATATCCATCTAGGACAAACATTCGTGTGCATGAACATGTCTGTTTGATTTGTGTCTGGGTGGATATATCTTTTTAATTTAGACGAAGAAAGTATGTACTGGTCGGCGTGGCTTCACGAAATCGATGGTCAGGGTTTATGTTGCAGGAAAAATCCAACAGAGTAACACATCAGAATTACCAATAAGCACTTTATTATTTTCAGTAGAGATGTTAACTCAACAAAAGATATCGAAGAACTCAACCTTAAACAGAATAGCAACCGCATTTTATACAAAAATCACGTGACTAACAATATTAACAAATTAACAACTTTTCGTCACAAAATACATTAAATATGTTTTTAAATCACAAAATATTTCAAAACTATGTTTATAATTAATAAATAGATCAATATTTAAGGATATGGGTTTAACTGTTTTAAAAATAACGGTACCGGAAATTGTCAAGAAGGCGTTGACATTACACTTGACTTCAAACAAAATGACTTGTATCAAAATATCAATTATTATTCTAAATTCGGTTAAAAATAAAATTAGCGCCCATATACTCGTATATGTTGTAGTTGTCTGGTTTCCATATTACAAACTTTGCTTGGTTTGGGATTAGTTGGCCGTGTGTAAAGGAATGTCCCGGGATATTTATTATTTTTAGTTAATATACCCAATACCCATCCAGGATAAACATTTGCGTGCATGAACATGTCTGCTTGATTTGTGTCTGGTTTTTGTAAGTATTTTCTTTATGCCACTTGGTCCGACAAACAAGCAGACGGTCCACCTGATGGTAAGTGGTCACCACCGCCTATGGACATTTGCAACACTAGGAGCATCGCCAATGCGTTGTCGAACCTGAGACGTGAAGTTGTTAAGTCTCATGCGCCTGTAATTTCACCAACCCCCTAACCTTTCTAACCGAAACACAGTAATACAATTGCACTACTGCTTCACGGCGGAAATGGGTGAGGTGGTAGTACTTCCCCGGACGAACTCTGCACTAAGAGCTCTACTACTCTACATATATAAATATTTAACTTGGCGAAAAATACTATTCATATGTGTGTATCAGTTATCTGGTTTTTTAAAGTACAACCAGTACAAACTGCTTAATTTAGGATCAGATGGCCGTGAATAAAGAATGTCCCAGGATATTTATGTTTGTTTATATATTTATAAATATCCTAGAGATAGTTCTTCTTGTCACATGGTCATCTGATCGTAAAGAAAGCAGAGGGTGTGTTTCAAAGTTTCGCTTTGTTTCGCTGATGATAGAAATTGCTCGTTTTATTTATGTATAGAAGAGGAACACTAACAACGTGCATCCATACAATAATCTATCTAAATATATATATAATTGTGTACTTATATTATAAAGAGAAGAGATTCTTACTTTTATTTTTATTTACAAAACTAAAAAGCTATTAAACCTATTTAAAAAGTTCTGTAGAACGCACAATATACACAATACTAAAAAAAAATTTTAAAACAGTTTTAGGAATCCCTACTAAACTCAAATAATGTAACCCAAAGTATAAAAATATTACTTATAAAATTCCTAACATTGCGTCCGCTGGGAAATGTATTTTTTTTTTGCTTGTCTATCGTTTTGGCTAAATTGAGGGGAGGCGCTGCAAGTGCACTGGTTGCTTGTGCTGTAACCCCATCGGCACAGATTGTCCCTGCAACGGCCGACTTGGGTTCGAAGTCTATTGAGGGTCTTCCACGTCAGCCACGGGAGCTTATGCCCTGAAAAGTATTAATTATTAGCTTTCCCCCGCGGTTTCATCCGCATTTATCGATAACATATTATCATTCGTGCAATCACATCTTCTGAAGAATCTCGGAAGAATATCGGTGAAATCGTTCTTGAGTTATAAAAGGACGTACCTACAGACAAACAAAAATAAAAATAAATTTACAATTGGCTTCAGAGACTCATAAAATGTATAATAATAACAAAATAAAAAATTAAATTAAACGTACAGACATCCTACAGATTTATATAGTGGTATAAACATAAAAATATGATGTACTAAAGTTTTAGAGAACATATCAATAACTACAAAAAAAATGCAATACAATATAGCCAACTATTATAGTTAGTCATAACTACATTTTTATGTTAAAACAAGAAATAGAAACGCTAGAAACAAGACAACGGTATTCGTAACTCGATATAAATCTGTAAACAAATAAATCACTTCATATTCAACTGTTTCACCACCTGTAGTACATTTTGAATTATTCAAAATATATCACAAATTGAATAATATATACCTTTCGTTCACATTTAAAGCTGAAATATTCCGACTTACATAGGCACGGCTGCTAATATATACCTTAAAAAAATTATACTGTATTAATTTGTAGTACTTCATTAATATAGATATTTTAGGTTTAACCTTAATTTGAGTTCTTTAATGTATTAATCTATACTATAATAATATACCTATATCTATACTGTAATTGAGAGAGTGTGAATTTTGTAAAGTAATTACTGTGGAGGGTTATCTGCGGAACCACGGCACCTATTTTTGTTTCATTTTTTAAATTTTGCGTTTTTAAATTTAAAAACTCAAATTAGAATTCAAAATTCAAAAATTCTTTATTAACCAAACATAAACCTTACAAATAGAATACAGGAAGCATTTATGTACATTATACTTTTAAAGCTAAGGTGTGTCTGTATCTTTAGTTTAGATTACCTTAAAAATATGGTTCCATACCTTCTGGACTAGTTGAGACTGTATCTCAGGCGTGACCTTGCGGAAATCCATTGTAAAATTGGACTTGACAGAGAAGGAGATCCAGCGGAATTAATTACTAGATATCTGTTTTAGTATAATCTTACATATTTTAATATTTTTTAAAAGCCATAAATTTTTTTTTTTTTTACTGAACGCATTTTTTTATTATATGAACACCATAATTAATGATTTCAAAATTCTGAAATAAACTTCAATTATTGAACTAACCTCTACCTACTTTATGAGGGATAATAAGCGCAAAGATATATAATCTAATCTACCATTTTCTCCCACAGGTGAAAATCCAGCGGCAATGCAATCATCATCACCGAATTTCATCACACGGCTCAATTTCCACGGCTTCTTATTACCAACACTCGCAGCGTTGAATCTGATACTGCGGTGACAATCAAGCCAACTCACTCTGTAGACTGTAAGCCGAAATGTACTCTATGTATTGGACGAGACGCCACGTTATTGCGTGAAGTGAAAACTAGGGGTGAGACACGACAACTCATTAGAGATTAAAGGCGTATTTTCACGGTAATTTTACGATTTGAGATATTGTACAGATGGGTCGGGATACTAAAATGTTGCGATTGGCTTTAGTATACTTTATATTCTTTATTTCACCTTTACTGTATGGTAAATGGCCAATGAATATACAGATGGCCACGTGTACTTTAATTTGCAAGGTAATTATGTAATAAGTTATATTTTTGAAGAGAAACTTTTTATGGCGGCATTGAAATTCTGATCCGCAAACTTTTTGTGTGACGCAAAATAAATAAATAAATATCCTGGGACATTCTTTACACACGGCCATCTGGTCCCAAACTAAGCAGAGCTTGTACTATGGAAACCAGATAACTGATATACTACATATACTACATTTTTTTTTTCTAAATACATACTTATATAGATATTTACACCCAGACACAGAACAAACAGATATGTTCATGCACACAAATGTCTGTCCTGGGTGGGAATTGAACCCGCGGCCTTCGGTTTGGCAGTCAGAGCGTTAACCACCAAGCCAACTGGCCTGTCATGAAAAATAAACAAATGAATGATAAACACAATCTTTGCTATTCAAAAGTGATTGATGAATAATAAAAATGTTTCCCTGTACCAAAGTTTCACTTCTATCGTGTCTTAATGGCACACATTGTTTTTTTTTTATAATCACTTCGACCTAAGTATCATCGATATATGTATCTATTACGAAAAGTATGAGTTTAGTTTGAATAATTAAAAAAAGACCCCAAATAAGTTTTTACTTCACGCATAAACTTTGTAAAAACTGATTTTAAATACTTAATAAACCAATCAGATATTGATGAATAATTTTGTAAAATAAATAGAATAATAAAATTGTATACTTAAAATCAATTATTCAATGTGAAATTATTAATCTGTACCCGATGCGTTTCCAATAAATAAGACGTCGGAAATACCAAAAAGTTGGTATAAGTCCATGGATTTTATACAATCCTTAAATGTAGCATGAGACAATGCAGACCCGGACACAAGATACTACATTTTTTTTTTATAATGCCAATATGTACACAGTTGATTATAAATTGATTAGCTAAAGTTTTTAATGGGAGTAACAGAGAAAACACCAAAAAATCAAAAAGATATTAGGTTTTAGAAGTGGAACTTCTTATGGCAGGGCTTTGAAAGTTTGATCCGCAAGTTATTTGAATGATGAACTCAATATTTGCTATTCAAAAGTGATTGATGAATAATTAAAATCTTTCCCTGTAATACCAAAGTTTCACTTCTATCGTGTCTTTACGACACACCTTTTTTTTTCATTTTCATGTTATGTAGTTAACATGAAAATGAAATGTAGTGCTTTTTTTAATATTGAAAATAGATCTAATTTAATTATTTTAATATCAGGCAAGAACCTTCAATATTTTTTTACGTTTTCGAGTTATTCGTATTAATTCTTTAGCTAAGTAAGATATAATATTTATGTATATATAAATATATAATGTGATGTAATATATAGTATTGTAAATAACTATTTATTTTTTATGTAACGTTTTAGTTAGGTCCTTTATAGATTAGAGAATTAATTATACCATAAAGTTATTCATTTTGTTATACAGTGAAGTTATTCATTTGGTTATATAGTCTATAAATGTTATAATTTCGTATTTCACAAAGTGATTCATACTCAATATAATGTGTCAATGTAAATATAACATTAGAATAATTGTGATAAGCAACTCATTAAATCATTGTTAATATTTGTAAATATTATTTATTTTATAGCTTTTAATTCAAACTGCATATAAATAAAAATAACTGTTCATTTTAATATGAGTTTTATTTATATATACCTACTAGCTATTGTTCCTTGGTTTCACTCGGGCTTCCAGATTGAATGTACCTATCCAGAGATTATAATAAAATTTGGTCTTATAAAAATCCAACCCCTATTTTATCCCTACCCACCTACTCCTTATGATCTACCAGCCAATCTTCAAGGTTCTGAGATTTTGAGAATAATCAGTCAATGATATTTTCATCTTTTGCTTTTTTTATACTAACAGACTAGTTGTCCCCGCGGTTTCACCCGCGTTTAACGATATAATATATAGGATATAACCATCTACGACAAATTCCGCGTCTAATGGTAGCAGTCCCATCCCGATATGGTCAGTAGTTACTATCCTATCTATACTAATATTATAAAGCTGAAGAGTTTGTTTGTTTGAACGCGCTAATCTCAGGAACCGCTGGTCCGATTTGAAAAATTCTTTCAGTGTTGGTTGGTTATAATACCGATAAATGCGGGTGAAACTGCGGGCGACAGCTAGTTATATATAGAGATAGAGAGGTGTGGGACAACAATCGTATTGCCGTCAATGTAACACAAAATTGGCTGTACTGACGGTTTCGAGAGGATGTCACAATAGTGAGGCCACAGAAACAAACGAAAGGATATCTACAGTAATATTTAAAAAAAAAAATTACCCGCAAATAACCGTAAGCGTAATTTACTGATAAATAATGCCATATTCTTGGTCGACTCACAAACAGCTAATAGTAGTTTTTTTTTTTTTTTTTTTATACCACATGGGCCGACAAACAAGCGAACGGTCCACCTGATGGTAAGTGATTACCGCCGCCTATCGACATTTGCAACACTAAGGGCATCGCCAATGCGTTGTCGACCCTGAGATGTGAAGTTGTTAAGTCTCATGTGCCTGTAATTTCACCGGCCCCCTTACCTTTCTAACCGAAACACAGTAACACAAGTACACTACTGCTTCACGGCAGAAATGGGTAAGGTGATAGTACTTCCCCGGACGAACTCTGCACTAAGAGCTCTACTACTCGAATTTGCTGGATAATTAACAATATATAGAGGCAGTATGGTCTTCGTTAATCTCGTATGTAATTTTATTTTGCATTTTATTTAAATAATGATTTTTAAAAGAAGAAAAAGTTACACAACAAAAATTGTTTGCAAAAACTTAAGTTAACATATGGTTAGGATAAAATTAATAAATAAAATCTTTTTTTATTAATGTTTTTTTATTTAAATACCTTCCATATGAGCTTCAATAGATATAAATATTATTTATAAACAAATAACGAATAGTGAAAACTTAAATTACAGCACTTTCCTGTTATTTTTTTAAATTATACATCTTTAGACGCGTTATAAACAAATGATGAGAGTGAAATTTTAAGTTGCGCGCGCCTCAGTGTAACACAAAATTCTTACGGAAGAAGTAAGCTGATAACGATCTCTCCGGAACATAAATCGCAACTGTCAGTGTCAATGAGTGAGTAACGATGTTATTGTCAATAATAACCTAACAACGTCAAAAAATGTTATTCGTTGCTACAGACAGGTGCAAATAGTTTGGACACTACAAAAATTACGACTGAATAGTAAAGACAAATGCTTTTAGTGCAGTTTTTCTCACCAATAATTTCGGGTATAACTTCTTACGTGCACACGTTTTTAAATATTTGCCATATTATGATCTTAAACCATTTTTGTTTTGTGTATGTTTATGGATTGCTAATAATACGGCCACATCACGATTATAATCACAGCTTTTTAGATTAAATATAATATTAATTGATAATTTATTACTCATATAATTGATGATATAAGTCATAACATGGATCGGATTAGGGATGGAATGTATTTAGTAATTTTTTTTTAGGTACCTGTGCCTTAAAAAAATTACGTAGTACAGAATACTTTTTAAGTGTTTTATTAATAGACGTGGAAAAACAGGGTACGTCGTAAAGACACGATAGAAGTGAAACTTTTGTTTTACAGGGAAACATTTTAATTATTCATCAATCACTTTTGAATAGCATAGATTGTGTTTATCATTCATTTATTTTTCGACACGCAAAAAGTTTGCGGATCAGAATTTCAAGTCCCCACATAAGAAGCTACACTTCAAAACTACCAAAGTTTTCAGTGCGTTAACAAATTTTATGAACTCCTAACCCAAATTTAGTGCCAGCCCTTAGAATCAAGGGCACCTTAACAATCAAATTCGCTGAAACAGCAAAAGTAGACGGGATCGTTACAACATCAACACCTGTCTCGCTCAAATTAGGTGCCATCTACAACTCTGGGGCTAAACCAGATTACAAAAAAAGGTTACTAGATATGACATTTGGAAAATTAAAAAATTGATACCTCTTTATTCTGAGACTGCATGGTATTAGAACATGGGGCATGCTTAAACATATATATTATCTAGATGACCTCAGCGGTTTTACCCGCGTTCCTGAAGGATAATACATCGGGATAAAATTATAAGTAAGCATTTATGATGTTCCAGACTAAAATCTATATCTGAGCCAAATTTCATCCAGATACATTTCAGCCATTCTAGCATGATTGAGTAAAAATCCCAACTACATTCCCATTTATAATAGTAATAATATTAATGACATACTTAAAAAAATTTTTTTACTGCAAATTCATGATTATTTACTTCTTTATCAAAAACAATCACAACAACTACATAACTGGTCGATTTAATCAAAATACATATATCTAATTATTTTATTACAAAACATTTTAAGCTAAAAAAAGAGACGAGAAACCTCTTTCTTAAATTGGATAAAGTATTAAATGTTTCACAGCAAACTCTTTACCTTAGAAAAAAAGAATGATTTGCAAAAATGGACCTTATCCAGCAACCATAAGCTCTGTGTAACCATATTGTGTGCAGATGAAATAATGGAATAGGCACCAGACAAGCAGTTCGACCTTCATTAGTTTGAAAGCTCCCGGATGACGATCGTGCAGCCAGAATATTCGGTAAACCCATCTACCATCTCCCTCACTCATACACGGGCGAGTGAGATGGGAAGCTCTTAATGGATTCCAGTTAAAAGTATGCTGCGATTGTTGGCAGCCAAAATATGGACGTTGGTTGATGAAAGCTAGTAATATTGTAATTTGAGTGAATGTTTCGCTCTTGTGAGTTATATTTGTACCAGGGGCTCGATTCTGTAAGGAAAATTACACTAACTCGAGGATGTTTCATCGCGGCTCTGTCTCTGTCGCTTACTACGCTAATACTACTAATCACGTGAGAGGTAAGCTCTGCGAGGCCTCCGTGAAGCGGCTCGCCAACGAAGTAAGGGGGCAGGTACCAATTAGAAATGATTAGGTATTTATTATTGACTAAAAACAAAACTATATATTTGTATTTATTTATTTATTTATTGGGCAACCAACAAAACATACACTGATGTAAATAATTTTAAGACAATACAGAAATGAAACTTGAGTGTTGCTTTAGTAACAGGTTGCCACTGCATGCAATTGAATACAGGGCTAAAAAGGGTTTTTAGCCAAGTATGGAACTAAAAAATTTTTTTTATTCATAATTGCAAATACACAAATTAAACAGCTTTAACAAATAAAAAAGAAAACAAAAAGTTACTTTGAGGACAGAGGACAAAAATATTATTATTTATTTTGAAAAGTGGCGTTGATGAACGACTGTCATGAAATATGTCTATTGACGGACTAGTATTATTGTACTGCTTTTGCAGACTATTTATCGTGGCATTCTGACCCAGATTGCTTCTAGAGAGACCTGGCTTAAACGTCATTATTTTTTTAATGGTCCTTTGTGATTTTCGTGGTGCATTGAAGGTATTTGTTGCAGTATATATTGCTTTAGCAAATTAGCCCAAACCCCCTAAATAGTAGCTACTGAAAAGTTCCTCCCCCCCCTGGCTCCAACATCAGTATTTTTTAACACATTGGCCGACAAACAAGCCAACAGACGGTCCTGATGATAAGTGGTCATCGTCGCCTTTAGACATTTGCAACACCAGGGGCATTCCCAATGCGTGGCGTCTCTGAGACGTTAAGATGTTAAGTCTCATGTGCCTGTAATTTCACTGGGTCCCTTACCTTTCTAACCGAAACACAGTAATACAATTGCACTACTGCTTCACGGCGTAAATGGGTAAGGTGGTAGTACTTCCCCGGACGAACTCTACACTAAGAGCTCTACTACTCTAACAAAATTTGCAACACCAGGGGCATTCCCAATGCGTAGCGTCTCTGAGACGTTAAGATGTTAAGTCTCATATGCCTGTAATTTCACCGGGTCCCTTACCTTTCTAACTGAAACACAGTAATACAAGTTCTCTATTGCTTGTTGGCAAAAATGGGTAAGGCAGTAGTACTTCCCCGGACGAACTCTGCACTAGGAGCTCTACTACTGTTGTTTTAAAAAAATCAATAAAATCACTGGATGAATAGAACACTGAAGAGTTCCACTGTCCCCACCTGGCTTCATCATCAGACCTTCTATACTGAATGTAAAGTATAAGACTCGTCGAAATAAAAACAAATCAACCTGATACAAAAAAAACACAACCAAGTTCTTTTTATGTTTTTTTTTTTTATTTATGACGGTGCAATACCGTAAGTAATGATCTCAATCTCACCTGATGGTAAGTTGAGGCCGAAGATGGAACTTGCTTTTCCGATAGTAGCCTGTTCACTCTTTTCTTGAAGAGCCCCAAGTTGTAATTTTCAGGGAATACAGTAGTCAAGAGTTCCACTATCCACCACCTGACTCCATCATCAGATCAGCTCGATGACATCTAATTCCTGTATCGTCATCCGAATCCCACATACTTGCAAAGTTTCAAATAGGTGGACAATTTGGAAGGCATTTAGTTTTATAAAAAATCTTGGTCCCCAAATCATCCTGGGACATTCTTTACTCACGGCCATCTAGTCCCAAACTAAGCAGAGCTTGTACTATGGAAACCAGATATCTTATATACTACATACTCGTATACTATATATAGATATTTACAACCAAGCACAGAACAAACAGTTCATGTTCATTCACACAAATGTTTGTCCTGAGTGGGAATTGAACCCGCGACCTTCGGTTTGGCAGTCAAAGCGCTAACCACCAAGCCAACTCGCCTGGTAACTTATATAAGTCAAAGTTGAATAGATGCGCATTTATTGATCAAGTTGTTTAGACAGGCCAGTCACGTCACGAGGCGACCCAGCCTTCAGCTTGCTAACTAAGTTATTACGCTTCATGGAAATAACTTATGGCCATGGGTAGAGTTTATTAAAGTATATTATGCATAAATATATCAAATATTTTGCCTTGAGGAAATTATATCTTGTACTTCCACTTCTCGGTTTTACTCGCGCTATTTAAATGTAATATTATAAACTAGATGCGTTGTCCGCTCAGAAATGGCAACATAAGATGCTGGTAATTGGCCTAATTCAATTTAGTCACGCAATAAACACTGTTGGGTTGGTACGCGATGTAACTCTAATTCTATATTTATTAAAATTTCTAATGTACCTATATCCATTTCACTCGTACAACAGTACACCATAAGAAAGGTTTATTTTCCTTTCTTTGCGTGTACAATTACTTTGCAATAACACACAGGTATTGTCAGTGAGACTAAATAAATGTTATGTAATAAATCTGAGATCGCTTTTAAAAGAGTAATTGCTGAGTTTATTAGAGAGTTTTTAGATAAAAAACAACCTTCCGAACCGGTATTAGAGTCAGACTATTCATAAGTGCCTGTAAAGGGCTTTTTGAATTAAAAAAAATAATTTTATTTCATTAGCCGGATGCCGTGTCTATTTTGTAATATGTTATTGAATCGGCCCCCTTATTCAACTTAAACAAACTTCGTCGGCGAGCCGGCTTAACGAGGGCTCTGAGAGCATACCTCTCACGTGATTGCGTAGTTAGCGAAAGAGAGAGCATAGAGGCCACGATGAAACATCCTCGAGGTAGTGTCACTTTCCTTATAGAATCGCAAGAAAAGCAAGAAAAACATAGGACTTTCATATAAACTTACAATAGCCATCATGACTTTTATTATCAGACTTTTATTAATAGGCCCTGTTGCATAATTCATTCCTTAACACTAATCATACCAACACTTACTAGGTACCGATTTCTACCATAGCGGGTCAAATGTGACTTTATGTTTCCTGCTTGAATGTATGAAATATGGTTGTTAGGAAGGGAAATAAATAGTATAACTGTATATTAATTAGTAAGAAAAAGTCATGAAATCAAATGTGCAAAAGCAATAAGATGATACGTGTATTTTCAAAGCAAAGTTCAAAGTGGGTCATTTGACCCGGTTATGGTATGTTTAGTGTTAAATGACGTCTCTAACATATGATATACTAGCTGTCCCCCGCGGTTACACCCGCATTCCCGAGGGATGTAAATTTTCCCGGGATAAAAACCTATATGTTATTCCAATATATGCTCACTCTATGCGCTAAGTTTCATCCAAATTCGTTGGGTAGTTTTTGCGTGAAAGAGGAACAAAGATCCATACATACAAACTTTCGCGCTTACAATATTAGTAGGAAGTAACATAATATCATTTATTTTATTTAAATATTTTATGTCATTGTCTATAAACTTGATAGCCTAATAACCCTTTTTGAATAGTCTTTAATATTGGCATGTTATGCTTACTTTTAATTGGTTGTACATAATAGATTAAGATTTTTATAATAATTGTATTTTATGTATGAAATTCGTGTAACAACTGTTAGTATGCTAATTAATAAATAAATAAAAATAAATATGGCAGCGTTAATCAACATAATGCTCGCAGGGTCGGTTAATCCAGAAATAAGTCATATCCTATATGGCGCCAATCTTTGCGCACTTAAAAAGAAAGATGGCGGTATCAGACCTATTGCCGTCGGTACGACTCTGCGACGTATAGCTTCCAAAATATGCTGTAAGTACATCCTTCCTGGTCTATCCAAAAAATTCCAGCCCACTCAATTAGGTTTTGGTAGCAGAGGGGGTTGTGAAGCCGCTGTCCATGCACTTAGAACCAACATATTGAACAACGGAAGTGAAGTTGTGCTAAAGGTGGATGTACAGAATGCTTTTAACTCTGTTGACAGGACAGCTATGCTCAGAGAAATTAAAAAATATACACCTGAAATTTTTAATTATCTATATCAATGCTACAGTACTCCTTCAACCTTAGTTTATAAAAATAATCTCCTCCATTCAGCAGTTGGCTGTCAACAGGGTGATCCCCTTGGACCAGCTATTTTCAGCCTCGCTATTCATCCCATAATTTCATCATTAAAATCTAAATTAAATATTTAGTATTTAGACGATGGTACCCTAGGAGGCGACGTCGCCTCGGTGCTACGGGACGTTGATACACTCATCTCTCACTTCAACACCATTGGCCTTCAATTAAATTTTTCGAAATGTGAATTATTCATTTCAGACACCATACCAAACAACACTACACATTCCATTGTCAATGATTTCAATATGATCTGCCCAAACATTAAAATCCTGGGCAAAGAGAGTCTTCGCCTCCTAGGAGCACCCATTTTAGATGAGTCCATCCCACCATTTTTAAATGAACAAACTTTAAAATTTAACGAAATTACCGATCGTCTTTTAAAAATCAATTCTCATATAGCCTTCACCATAATTTGCTTTTGTGTGTTCGTTCCAAAATTCACATATGTCATTAGATGTAGTCCTCTATGGAAATTTGATAACCTTTTAACCCCCATTGATAATTTCATTCAGAAAACCATGATCCAAATTCTAAATTGTCCATTAAATGACAGAACTTGGTGCCAGGCATCATTACCCATACGGTTCGGCGGCCTGGGCATCAGAAAAATTTCCAGTGTTTCCCTTCCGGCATTTTTGTCCTCGACTTACAGTATTTCAGACCTATTTAGCAAAATTATCTCTCCGTCACTTAAAGACGCTGAGATATCTTGTTCAGTCGAGGCTAAAAATGCCTGGATCACAGCTTGTTCAGGGGAAAGCATTCCCCTATATCCAAAAGTCCAAAGACAGTGGGACGAGCCGCTTTGCAAGGCAGTACAGCAAGATTTACTTAACACGAGTTCTAACCTTTCAGAACGCGCTCGTCTCCTTGCAGTTTCAGAGCGGGAGTCAGGGTACTGGCTACAAGCTTTACCATCCACCAACATCGGTACCTTACTAGACAATACCTCATTCTCTCTAGCCATCTGTCTACGCCTGGGTACCTATACGAATGAGCCCCATCGCTGTCTATGCGGTAATGACGTGGATCGACTAGGTTACCATGGTCTGTCATGTCGCCGCAGCGCTGGCCGCCTATCGAGACACGCTGCAATCAATGACGTCATCCGCAGGGCCTTTGCCACTGTTCACGTGCCGGCCATCTTAGAGCCGAACGGAATAGCACGTGATGATGGTAAGAGGCCCGATGGGATGACGTTATTGCCCTGGAGTCGTGGCAAACCTCTAGTGTGGGATGCAACATGTGTAGATACCGTTGCACAATCCCACCTAGAGTCAACTTCCAAGGCGGCGGGTGCGGCAGCGACTGCCGCTGAGAGCTCGAAGCGGCGGAAATATGCGACCATCGGCGATGGTTACATATTTGCACCGTTTGGAGTAGAAACGCTTGGGCCATGGGGACCAGAGGCGCGTAAATTATTCAAAGACCTTTCGACGCGCCTCATCGAGTCATCCGGTGACCAGAGGGCTGGCTCGTATTTTGGTCAGAGAATAAGCTTAGCCATACAAAGAGGAAACGTAGCCAGCCTTCTGGGCACTTTACCCATAGACAGCTCCAATAATTTAAATTCAGTTTTTTATTTATAGGTTATTGCTTTACTTATAAGTTAATTTTAAGTAGTTTAGTATGTACACTTTGTTTTATTAAACTTAATCAAATACAGTAACTAAGAATATTATAAAAAAAATAAAATAAATTATATATCATTCGAGTAGTAGAGGTCTTAGTGCAGAGTTCGTCCAGGTAACTACTAGCTTACCTTTTTTTTGCGCTGTGAAGTACTGGTGCACTTGTATTACTGTTTCGGTTAGTCGTTAGAGTCTGACCATACGAGCCTGTAAAGCTCTGAATAAATTTCATTTTACTTCATTTTATTGGAGAGCACAGCTTTATATTTAAATAAAAGGCTCTAAATCCAGGCACACCGTATACGGTCTGTTTTATCCTAGAACAACATTAAATCTCTAATTTACCATATTCATGAGTAGTTTATCCATTGTTAAATATTCCTTGATGTTTTTCTAACAACTTATATAAACCAAATCCTAGTTATAGTTGCCAAGTGATTATGTGGCTGGATCATTGGCGTATCTAGGTTTAGGCCTGACCCCTGGGATGCCATGCCCGATGTGATCAAACAAAGACGACACAAATTGTTATTATGTACCTAGGGTGCATCCATTTATTACGAGAGGCATATATGGGGGAGGGGGTTGAGCCGAATCTCACCGAATCTCACGTGGGGGAGAGGGAGTCTCGGCAAATATCACGTAATTTTTTTATCGGCATGAAACTGTAATATACGAGAAAAGGGTTATATTTAGTAAAAAATGATTTTCCACAAAAATGTGGACAACTCATATACTTATGATAATATTCATCGTGGTATGCGAACACCATAAAGTGGCAGTAGCAAATCTCACGTGATATTAGGGGCGGGGGGAGGGGTCGAGCACCAAGGGGATTGGGGGGGTCGAAAAATGGCCAAAATCACCTCACGTAATTAATGCCCCCCTATGTGAAACGACAAACTATGCGTCACATTATAAAAGTTTTTGTAATCTAGCGTGAAGTTATTTAGGTATCCAAGAATTTCGAATCGGTTTCTATGTCAAGGGCAAACAATATAAATTTATAAATATCCTGGGACATTCTTTACACTCGGCCATCTGATACCAAACTAAGCAAAGCTTGTACTATGGAAACCAGATAACTGATATACTACGTGTACTATTTTTTTTTCTAAATCCATACTTATATAGATACTAGCTGTCCCCCGCGGTTTCACCCGCGCTCCCGAGGGATGTAACATTTTCCCGGCACAAAAAGTATCCTTTGCTACTTCTAATACCTCCAAGAATATGTGTACAAAGTTTCATAATGATCGGTTAAGTAGTTTTCGCGTGAAAGCGTAACATACAAACTTACATTCACATTTATAATATTAGTAGGGATTTACATCCAGACACAGAAAAAACAGACATGTTCATGAAAACAAATGTTTGTCCTGGGTGGGAATCGAAGCCGCGACCTTCGGCTTGGCAGTCAAAGTCACTAACCACCAAGCCATGTCTATTAAATGATATGACTCCGACAAAAACCCTATGGGAATAAATATAATACGCGTGTTTATAACAATAAAACAAGGCGTGATGTAATCAAGATTAATAGACGAACATTATGAAACGATGTGGGGACGTAATAACGGCCTGTGAGGTTATAACTTGTAACTAAATAGAAAGTAGTGGTGTTGTTCTGTTTCGGTTGTTTGTTGTTTGGTCAAAACGTCAAAAAAATTACGTTTTTGATATCGATAAACTTCAGGGAGCCTTTTTGCCAAATCCTTACTAATTTTATAAACTTAACTACTGATCGGATTAAAGATCGATCTTGCTGAAATATTTTTAGTTACTTAGTTAGCAAACAAGCTGATGGCCCGTTTTAATGGTAAACGGTCACCGCAGCCTTTTGACGCCTTAAACCTTTAGCGTTGACTAAAACGTATTTACTAAAGTAGGACTATTTTTAAGTAGGTAATGTTTTATAACCTGACTGGTCGAGTGATATAAAGCTCGGCTAAAAACCCTGGACTTGGGTTCGATTCATTCGCGAAAGGTATTTAATGCCAATATTTCTTGTAGCCTAAGATTGGTAAAAGTGCCGGCTACAATGCTCGGCCCAAATTGATTTTGAAAACCTTAGGTGAAATCTGTAAATCATTACTGAGACCTCTGTCTACCTCTTCGGCGATAATGGCCGTGAAAATATGTAGCCATTAGCTGTCATTCGCAAGATTCTCAAAAAAGTCATCTGAAGTCCTTCATCTCGGTAAAATGTCAAATTTTATATGAAACAGCAATTTTTACGGTACATACCCGCCTAAAACCTAAAAATAAACACGTGCATGTAAAACCAAGAAAAACAAAGTTGATGAGCAAAAAAATTAATTGTACGAAATGAAAAAAAGAACCGAAACGGAAGTACGCCGTAGGCTACAATGCATTGCAGGGATAAAAGGGAAGCCTCGTTCTTATATTTTATACAATTTTTTCCCCGTCTCATTCCATTCCACTTTACTGAGGGACTTTGATCCTTACAAGTAGGTACATAGCTGCGTATTTTTGCGTTATTCCTATTCCTTTTTCATTAAATGGACGGCGGAGCTATGGCATAAGTTCTTACGTATCGTATCACTGAATCTTTCATCTATTTTTAATATACATATCAAAATAGTTGTAGTGAATTTTTGTAGAGGAAGTTTTTAGAATAGTAAAGCTCTTAGTGCAGAGTTCGTCCGGGGAAGTACTACCACCTTACCCATTTCTGCCGTGAAGCAGTAGTGCACTTGTATTACTGTGTTTTGGATAGAAAGGTAAGGCCGGTGAAATTACAGACACCTGAGTTTATACACCTGACTTTTTTTTTATCTATAAAACTATTCCAAGCTATCTAAAGACATAAGAGAATATAAATTAATATACGAATGGTTAAGTAAGAAGTGTTTATAAACTTTTTTTTATTTAGAATTTATTTTATTAGTAGTTGACATGGTTGTTTTAGATATATTTTTTCTTTATTAACTTTAATTATTTTGAAATGCTAAGGTTTTACTATATTATTGTATAATCAATATATATCGCGTTTATCGATATCATATATAGCCTATAACCATCTATGAAAAATTCCGCGTCAAATGGTAGCAGTCCCATCCCAATACGTTTATTAGTTTAGAGGTAATGGTATGTCAAAGGAAGCCTATTTTGCTAATCTATAATACTAGCAGTCCCCCGCGGTTTCACACGCATTTATCGATAGCATATATAGCCTATAACCATCTGAGAAAAAATCCGCGTCGAATGGTAGCAGTCCCATCCCGATACGTTTATTAGTTTAGAGGTAATGTTGCGTCAAAGGAACCCCACATTGCTTACATAGATTTCGGCCTTAAAATAGACTCATGTGGACCTTTTAGTCAACGGACGGCAGAATATTGTGCTTTTGATTAAATCCAATCTTCACACGTATCTTAGTGCTTTTGAGGTAACCCAATTACTGTACTGTTTACCCGCCCCTAGGTAGCTATTGTTTATACAGTAATAATCGATACGTTACCCTAATATTAATGTACCCTAAAGGTCAAGAGAGCTACTAGACAGGGCCGGATTAAACATGTCGGGGCCCTTTGGCAGTGTATCACGGCGACCCTTTACTAACTTCCTAAAATATATGTCATCTACAAAAACGGAATTTTATTCACAACTAGCTGTCCTCCGCCGTTTTACACGGATAAAAAGTCTTATATCTCTCTTCTTCAAATAGAAGAAAATATGTGTGCCATATTAAGAAAATGGGAATTATATTATCTGTGAGGGTTTTGTTACATCACACTACAGGTCTAGGCTTAGTTAGGGCTCCAGATTTTCTTGTTAACTGTCTATATATCTATCTGTCTATATTAATAGTTTATTATATAACTAGCTGTCCCCCGCGGTTTTACCCGCGTTCCCGTGGGATGTCACATGTATAATACATAAAAACTTCCTCTTCAATCACTATAAATAAATAAATAAATATTAAAAAAACCGCATCAAAATCCGTTGCGTAGTTTTAAAGATTTAAGCGTTCATGAAAGAAGCGTACATAGGGATATAGGGACAGAGAAAGCGACTTTGTTTTATACTATGTTGTGATTTGTGAAAATAAATTATTGATAGACTTTTAATATCAAACTATTTTCATTTTTTTTTCTTGAGCGTGGGCCCCTATTCAATTCGGGGCCCCTAGACAGTTTCCTACACTGCCTAATAGATAATCCGGCCCTGTTCTAAAGCTAGATTTGAATTGGGCTTTCCATCTATTTTCGTAACGTTTGATCTAAATGAAAATAAAAAGCTAGAAATGTTTGTAAATCTGAATAAAATAATGTTGAATGGAATATAAATATTTTTATTTCAGACTGAATATTACTTATTTACATTAATATTATAAAGGGAATGTTTGTATATTTTTTTGTAATAAAATAAATAACTCAACTACTCGACGGATCTTTCACGATTTGAAAGGTGTTTGAAGTATTATAGACTTTAACTTTGGTAACGCGGGTGAAATCGCGAGATGGAATATAGTTAGAAATAAAGCGAAGTGTACTAAGCCAGTTGTAATACAACTATATATAAAGAGTTTTATAGATAATTGAAAATGTTGTATTAAGATGTTTATAGATATAATTGAAAATAAACGTTTCATTGTTAGTTAGGAGAGATATGTTGAATCCGATTTGTATAGAATTCCTTATGTATTACTATGGTATAAATAAATAAATATTCTGGGACATTCTTTTACACACGGCCATATGGTCCCAAACTAAGCAGAGCTTGTACTACGAAACCAGATAACTGATATACTACATATACTATTTTTTTTTCTAAATACATACTTATATAGATATTTACACCCAGACACAGAACAAATAGACATGTTAATGCACACAAATGTTTGTCCTGGGTGGGAATCGAACCCGCGACCTTCGGTTTGGCAGTCAGAGCGTTAACCACCAAGCCAACTGGCCTGTCGTATGTGTTAATCCAGACTATTTGGATATAATAAATCTGTTGAAAATCTAGTTTAAGACTACTGTTGTCCCAAATAAATAAAGAAAATAAAATAAAGCTGTGTCTGTAATAGCAATTTTTTGGAAGAATATTAAGTATTGAGCGACACTGAAGCCGTATTAATGTTTTTTTTTCTTTATATCTGCATGTCCGTTTATAGCTCGTCCGCTTATATTTACTGCATGTCGATTGTCTAATGCTCTCGGAATCGTCGATGAAGTCAATTTTGTATTACATTTTAATAATAATAATTTTTATTTGCAGTAATGTGTACAGATAGATGTTACAAAAAATAATTAAGAGTGGTCTGGCACACGAGCCAGAATAAAGGCATGCAAAATTTACAATGTTTAAATTGTCAAATAAAATGTTAATAAATTAATTAGAAGTATGTCTTTAAATATGTCAGTGTGTAAATATTTAGCGCACTACTAAAAAAATTGTGACTAGTAGGTATTTTTCTTGCAATGTGTAAAGTACTCAGTAATGGAATAAAAATTGTGGAACTGAAGCCACTTCCGAAGTTGAACGTTAAACTTCGTCATAGGCAATTCTTTCATGAAATCCTGAAGATCATTATAAATCCTAACAGACATTGCGTAGCAGTTCCTTTGCAAAAATACTGTAGAAGCTTTTCGCGGCAAGACGAGGAAACATACCCATGATACGCAGCTAGTACTGTTTCCGTAGCTGCAGTTCGTCTTAATCTGTTTAAGACGTAAACAAATCTATTTTTAACAATATTAACTTTGTCAATATGTGGTTTTCAGTTTAAGGATTTGTCAAGATTTAGGCCTAGGAATTTCACTGACGAATTTCATTGACGGCGCTACGACTATTGTCCCACACTGCTCTCGCGCTGAACCATTGTGGCGACACCGCCCGCACCACAGTCATGCGGCGACATCTATAAACGAGTAGAAACACGCGAGAATCCTACATCGCGATATTGAGATTCTCTCAGGATTTGACATATATACAAGCATCCAACATCAATAGTTGGACCACGGTCCCCAGGTATGATCACCTAGCCTGGCGGAAGATCTTCCCTTTTTAATGGAGGAGTCTCATACCTCGCTCCTCCATACCATCAATATGTTATTAAATCGGCTTCAACATTAAAAACGGCAGAGTTACACAATTCGGAAGCAGGTTGTAGTGACTCTTAACTCACCTTTCTAATATTAAAAATGTATTAGTTTGTGTGTGTGTGAGTGTTTGTGTTTGTACATATTAAAAATATCCCCGGGGCATTCTTTACACACGGTCATATGATCCCCAATTAAGGAGAGCTTGTAACTATGGTAACCAGATATCTGATATTACTACATAGACGACATTCTTTGTTTTTCTTCTAAATATACAATTATATTTATAGCACCCAGATACCGGACAAACAAACGGTTCATCCACACAAATGTGAGAATCAACCCTCGACCTCGATTTAAGGAAAATTACATTAACTCGAGGATGTTTCGTCGCAGCCTCCGTGCTCTGTCTCTGTCACTAACTACGCTAATACTCTTCACGTGAGAGATAAGCTCTCCGAGGCCTCCGTGAAGCGGCTCGCCGACGAAGTTTGTATTAGCTGAATAAGGGGGCTGTGGTCTGACAGTCATGGTCTCTAAACTAGTACCAACTATTTTTTTTTTAAACTACCTATCCCCCATGATTTCACTTACATTATTTACAGAGACTACATATACAATTTTATTTAAATACAAATTTATATAGATATTTCCATCCAGCCATATAAATAACAGACATGTTCATGCACACAAATGTTTGTCCTGGGTGAGAATCGAATCCATGACCTGCAGCGTGGCACTCAGGGTCTCTAACCACCAAGCCAACTGGCCCATCATACTATCTAAATACTCTGCTATCTTTAATCTTACTATTATTATAAATAAGAAAGTTTGAATGATGCTTGGAATAGCACATTAAAAATCATCGTTCAGTAACGCGGGTGAAACCGCGGAGGACAACTCATTAAATAGGAAAGCTAATTACAGTAAAAAAAAAAATATTCTGTGTAACTTTCCAAAGAGAAAAGAAAATACGGATGGCTGTTTATATAGTATATCAATAACAGAGAGCTTTCCGTAAAGTTCTAATAAAGCAAAGTAAAATATAACACAATAAAGCCTTCCAAGAAAAGCTGAGAGGAAAATAAAACTAAAATAAGAGAGGTTTCATAAGTTAAACTTTAGCATTATTATAAAAAACGAAGAATTCATGAAACAAGTCTATTGAAATGAAATATTTATTCAAATAGGCCTTCACAGGCACTTATGAATGGTCAGACTCTAACACCGGTTCGGAAGGTTGCTTTTACTGAGAAGAGCCGGCAAGAAACTCAGCAATTACTCTTTTCAAAATAAGATTTTGTACATAAAGATGTGTCCTGCTGGAGCGAGCGCTACACCCAAGCATTGTCGTCATTAAAATAATCATTTGTATTGTAGAAAGCCTTTTGTACTAAAACAGTCTTAATTCTTTCCTTAAATTTTTGTAAAGGCAAATTTAAAATTTCAGCAGGGATTTTATTATAGATGCGTGCACTTAAGTGTGTGTTGGAAGTAAAGAATAAGGTTCTGCCTGTTGTTACATACGGAGCCGAGATGTGGATACTGACGGTGCGACTGGTTCACCGATTAAAAGTCACTCAGCGACGCGAGCTACGGAGAGAGCTATGCTCGGAGTATCTCTGAAGGTATTCGTTAAATGTATAATGTAAATGTTTTGATATTTGTGACTCAATCACGCTTAAACAACTGAACAGATTTAAATAAAACTTGACATGCGGTTAAACCAATAGGAACCATTAGTATTTATATCACGAAATTTCTATTTTAGGATGAAAAATTGCTCACAAAAAGTAAAACACGGGGGAACCCTAATATCCCCCATTACATTTATAAACAGCCAGTGTAAAAAATGAAAAACACCTGAAATTCTACTTTTAATTATGCCAGCCGGAGTAGAAATGGTGAACGAAATTAATATGTTAGAGAGGGAAAAAACGGCCGGATGTGGAAACGGAAACGGGGGCCCCAGAGTTTGTTGACTTTACTAATTAACTGAAGCTAAATACTCATGAAGAAGTTGGAAGTTCTGATTGCTACACTGAGTTCGTGTATTAGCCAGTTTCGCTACATTGTCCCAAGATATTTATTTATTTATTTTATTTATTTATTGGATAAGGAAATAATTTCTTGACGACCTATTTATTGGTTGATGATGCGTTAATGTATAGATTGTTGAAGGCTTTTTTTCCATGGTTAGGTTTCTTGGCAACCAGTAAGTTTTTTAGATTGTAGCAATTAATGTTATATTGTAAAAATGGGGTTCCATTGACGCACTATCACCTCAAAACTACTGAACATATCTGAATGGGACTGCTACCATTCGACGCCGAATTTTTCCTAGATGGTTATAGGTTATATTATAATAATCGTTAAACGCGTGTGATACCGTGATGGACAGCTAGTTCGTGGGACTATCTTGGCGCTGCGGGACACTCTTTACCCACGGCCATCTGATCCCAAACTAAGCAGAGCTTGTACTATGGAAACCAGATAACTGATATACTACATACCTATACTACTTTCGATTCATTCATACATAGATATTAACATTCAGGCACAGAAAAAACAGACATGACCATGTACACAAATGTTTGTCCTGGATGGGAATAGAACCCACGATCAGCGGCGTGGGAGTCAGGGTCTCGAACCACCAAATCAACTGGCCCGTCGAAGTTATAATATAAGTATATACCTCTAATTTTCTTGTTTAAGTTGTAAGTAATTATTTAACTATTTTATAGTCTTGTTATTTGTTTTTTTTTAATGTTACCTATGTAAAGTATTTTGTAATGTTAAATATAAAAATATTTAAAATTGATATTATAAACTAGCCAAAAAGTCAGAATAAATAAAATTTATATAAAAAATGATTTAATTAAAAATAAAAAAAGAATGTAACCTTGCTGAGATTCTTGCCGGTTCTTCTCAGTTGAAGGCTGACTTCCGAACCGGTTGTAGCTCCAGTAACTTTAAATTTGACCTTCATAAGTGCCTTCTGAGGGCCTAAACTGAATAAATGGTTTTGAATTTGAATTTGAATATAGATTGTATCTAATTGTTTTGCTTTTTTATTTTTCTATTATTTTATGATTTGGTAGGCAAATGAGCAGACGTATCGCCTGATGGTAAGCGATTACCGCCGCCCATGGACACCCGCAACACCAGAGGAGCCACAAGTGCGTTGCCGGCCTTTCATAATTGTTTTCAGGTACCTACCATATTTATTGGGACTTTTAGAGCAGGTATCAATAAAGGTGGAATAGCTAAGTAACTTAGCGGAACAGACAATTTTTGCCCCTTGAGAGTGCTATATTAACCCTTTTTAAATCGACGCCCATCACGTTTTACTTCGGGCTGAATACAAAAAGAAGTCCCAGAAGCTTAAAATAATTTTATCTTGAGTCAAACATCTGTTTTTCGTTTTGGTCTATGTGAAAAGAAATTAATTGAAAAAGGAACTTGCGCGGTGGGTCTAAACATTTTTTTTTTGGGTTGTAAAGTAGGTACATAACTTAGGTAAATAGGACTAGCTATCATTCCGCGGTTTCGCCCGCTTTCTTGAAGAATTTATTGTATTCCGTTATGATAATATAGCCTGACACTCGAGTAGAGTAGCTTTCTTTGAGTGGAAGATTTTTTTTTTATTATATAAATGCATTTACTGCGACATTCTCTTACACACTGCCATCTGATCCCTATGGAAACCAGATAGCTGTCATACTACATATACTATTTTTTTTTCTAAATACATACTTATATAGATATTTACACCCAGACACAGAACAAACAGACATGTCCATGCACACAAATGTTTGTCCTGGGTGGGAATCGAACCCGCGACCTTCGGCTTGGCAGTCAGAGTCGCTAACTCCCAAGCCAACTGGGCTGTCCATTTGTTCCGAAGATTACCCTCCATACACACAAACTCACAAAATTCACACTATCTCCTTCCAATATAAATAACTAGCTGTCCCCCGTCGTTTCATTCGCGTTACCAAAGGGATGTTACATTTGTCCGGGTTAAAAAGTATTCTATGTGCTAGCCTACTTATAAACTATCGATGATCCAAGTTTCAACCAAATGCGTTAGGTAGCTTTTGCCACAGAGCAACAAAAATCCATCCATTCTCACAAACTTTAAGACCTTTTATGTACCTACTTTCTTCTAGCTTCTGTACCGCGGTTTCACCCATGTTCCTGAAAGATCTAATAAATCCCGAGACAGCCTATATCCATCCGGAATACTGTACCTTTCAACTGCTAAAAGAATTTTTCAAATACGTACCCTGGTTCTGGATATTACCCTCCCTACAACAAAGTTACAAAATTCTTACTCTTATTCTATAATATTAGTACCTACCTACAGACTTAAGTTAATTTAACAGCTTTTATAAAAGTCTCTAAACCCAGCATCAAATTCCAAATGGCCAAAAGCGTCTTATGACTTGTTCCAGAGTTGTAATAGAATGATAGCGGGATGGACCCCACGGGGCCCGCATCGCTTACCTGAGCTCAATCTTTGGCCATTCCGACCCCTACTTGTAATGTTTGCCCCCCGAAATAGGGTTAACCATTTCGCTTTTAACTTTGGAATGTTTAGAAGATTTTTTTGCGAGTTCGGGTCTATTTGTACAAGTGGGTCAATTAGAGCTATATAGGCAAATTAGTGCAAAAAATGTTGACTTTCGGAAAATGAAGTACCTGCATACTTACATCTTTTGATACTGGTTTAAAAGAAGTTCATGGTTATGGTAATCTACTCTTAATCTTCAGACGCAATAAAGCTTTTTTTTTTTGTTATACCAACACTTACTAGGTAACTATTTCTACCATAACGGCTCAAATGTGACTTTATGTTTCCTGCTTGAATGTATGAAATATGGTTGTTAGGAAGGGAAATAAATAGTATAACTGTATATTAATTAGTAAGAAAAAGTCATGTGCAAAAGCAATAAGATGATACGTGCATTTTCAATGCAAATTTTAAAATGGGTCATTTGACCCGGTTATGGTATGTTTAGTGTTAAGCAAACGCGGGGCCCGTAGCAAATTCTGTCGAGGAACCATTAGTCTGCTATGAATTCTTAAGAATAAAGTGGTAAAGAAAACAATATTATATTATATTACTGTGTTTCGGTAAGAAAGGTAAGGGGGCCGGTGAAATTACAGGCACATGAGACTTAACAACTTCACGTCTCAGGGTCGACAACGCATTGGCGATGCTCCTAGTGTTGCAAATGTCCATAGGCGGCGGTGACCACTTACCATCCGCTTGTTTGTCGGCCCATGTGGTATAACAAAAATCTTTTAAAGCTTTTTCGTTTCATATCACAACGGTGGTAATGAAGTTTTTACTGAAATAATAACCCACTCTAGATTATAATAACAATTTTAGCGAATACGCTAGGTACTAAAGTAATTAGGTATATTTTAGTTATTTACACACAGAATAGACAATTCTTGTTTGTTTAAAACAACCCAATCCACTCTATAACCTCAATTTTCACGTAGGTAATATGATTTAACTGAATTTTATGTAAGTACTTACTAAGTACCTGAAGGCCCGTTTGGGAGCCTATCTAGAATATCCATTTATACAGAGGTTCCCAATTAAGGCTCGTATTTGTATATTTTGTTACCCCTTTGATGTATTTTAGACATACTTATCTATCTGTGAATTATCTTTCATAAATAGGTAGGTACATAAGTGAACTTTTTATAGATAACGTTCAATATCTCATAACGTCAGAACGTAACAAAATTGGTCTCCACGAAAATCATTTTTATTTAATAGAATAGTAAACTTCCCACCCTGAATGTCCACTCTTTGAAATCAGACGAACAGTTTTTGAAATTACCTACTACATCAATTATACCTGTTCAAAATGTTTACTTGAGTACCTCAATAAATTGATACCAGAACTAAGTCTTTCAGGGCTTCGATTCTATAAGGAAAATGACAGTAGTTCGGGAATGTTTCGTCGCCGCCTCTATGCGCTGTCTCTTTCGCTAACTCCGGAATTACGTGAGAGGTAAGCTCTCCAAGGTCTCCGTGCGGCGTTTCAATGTATTAGCTGAATAAGCGGCAACTGTACTACTATATAGTTACCTTAGAATATTTTCTTTATTTAGTTTTATTGAGTAAATAGAAGTTTGAGAAACACTTATGGAAAGGTATGCGGTTTGCGTCATATGCTGTACCCTGAGACCGGCTTAGGGTACCTTTGGGTAGGATTTAATGCTAGGTATTTATCTACCCTACGAATGTCATTAGTAAATATAATAGAATAAAAAAAATCTGTTAAATAAACATTGACAGGCCAGTTGGCTTGGTTAACGCTCTGACTGCCAAACCGAAGGTCGCGGGTTCGATTCCCACCCAGGACAAACATTCGTGTGCATGAACATGTCTGTTTGTTCTGTGTCTGGGTGTAAATATCTTTATAAGTATGCATTTAGAAAAAAAGTAGTTTATCAGTTCTCTCTCTTGGTTTCCAAATTACAAGCTCTGCTTTGTTTGGAACCATGTATAAAGCCCTGTGTAAAGAATGTCCCCAGGATATTTATAATTTTTTTTATTAAGGCTTGCCTTTGGCCTTCGACTGACCCCAGAAGGAGTCAGAAGGACACGAGGCCGAGGATGTAGAAAACGCCTATTCACTCTAGCCTTGAATAAATCCAGGTTAAAGGTGTTGGGAAACACTGACCCCGGAAGAGTTCCACTCCTTTGCTGTTCGTATAACGAACGGAGATGCCAAACGTTGTGTTCGTAAAAGCGGGATGTCGACAACGTGTGGGTGGAAATTCTCCCGGCGCCATGTGGTTCGATGGAGAAATGGGGATGGAGGAATTATATTAAACAATTTTTGAAAACAAGCTTAGCTAAAACTGACGTCTCATATGCCGCTTGGCAAACCCCATCATTGGGTTTTTTTTTGTTTTTGTTTGACCTAGCACGTCTTCTATGGAACTAAGCCATATTTGATAAAAACTTTGTGCATCTATTTAACATTACGGTACGACTCTTAGGAGCCGAGCAGAAAGATAGATAGAAACTACGATAAATGAAAGCGAAATCCCTAAAAGCGTGGGCGGACGATTTACTGACTGTGTAGCTAATCATAGTATACGCGTGCGAAGCAGCGGGTAAAAGTTAGTGAATTAATAAGTGACCATCTCATCACTTCCGCCATATTGGATTTAGAATGACAGTTAGCTAGTCGTACAATGTCAATTGAGTGCCTATGCAAAATTTCGGGTCGATCGGATGGGGAACTGGTCTAAAATTTTGTTCCAGGATTCGTCTCAAACATACTATTATATAATATATATAACCCAGTTTTGGCCATAACCAGGCTTGGTGGTTAGCGACTCTGACTGCCAAACCGAAGATCGTTCGTTCATTTGTGTGCATGAACATGTCTGTTTGTTCTGTGTCTGGGTGTAAATATGTATATAAGTATGTATTTAGAAAAAAAAGAAGTATATGTAGTATATCAGTTATCTGGTTTCCATAGTACAAGTTCTGCTTAGTTTGGGATCAGATGGCCGTGTGTAAAGAATGTCCCAGGATATATATATATTTTTTAACAGTTGTAGTTAAAGATATATACGATAAAATATTTGTACCTACATTTAGTAACTAACATAAACTAAAAACCTCATACAAAAAAGAATCATGTGCCCATAGAATTAAGTCTTAATTTTTATCTTGTCTTAATTTATCAATCCTCGGTACATCTGAGAATGTATTTCTACCATAAAATACAAAATGCGTAGAATATTTGATTTTTGATTTCGTACCTATCTATGCATAACAGATAGAATTTTATATTGAAATGGATTCAAATATACAAAATAAATTAGACTAAACAGTTTTCACTAACTAGTTTTTGACTAAACAAGTTAAGAAATCAGTTAATAGTTCTGAAAGAGCTCCTAGTTCAGCAATTAATTTCATTATGTACCTGTTGCATATTATTAGATACTTATCATTGAACATTTTGGGAAAAAAAAACAGCAAATATTTTTTAATTGCTTTTATTGACACAATTTAGTCATTACAAATCATAATACAACACTTATTAAAAATGAAATAATTATTGAAAACATACATTTTTATTTGTAACATTCTCAAAATGTTAAATATAATCTGGAATATACAATAGAATACATATATTAATTAATTTACAGGGAAGTTATTTCCTCCCTTGTTAACCCTCATAATTTTTCCCTGCTTTTCCCTCGGTATTCCATGTTTGACTAGCATGTGTTTTTTGACCGATTCGGTCTTTGCATATGTGACATTACAAATTTTACACATGTAAACGTAAACTCTTTCATGGATATTATTTGAATGTGCCAATAAGCTTGATTGACGATAGAATTTACGTGGACATGATGTACATTGAAATGTCTTTTCTGTATGGTAAACTAAATGGTTTCTCCATATTGCTTGCCTACGGAATGTCAGACCACACTTGTCACATGTGAATGGACGTTCACCCGTATGTAACCTGAGATGTTCAATTAAATTTAATTTGCGTGTAGCTTTGTATGGACAGTGTTCGCATTGTAAATATGGTCCGATTCCATGCCGAGCAATTTGATGCTGATGCAAACCAGCTAAAACTGGAAATCCACGGCCACATTGATCACAAATAAAGCGGTATTGGCTGTGACGTTGCATGTGATGATTGTAAGTTAAAGCATTAGCAAGTTCTCTATTACAAATTTTACAAGTGAAATTACTAGTTTGTTTACGATTGATAATTTGACGTCGCTTATTGTTTCGCTTATTACTAACATGACAGATTTTCGGAATTTGTTTTTCAATTGCATCAAATATTGAATCAATTTGTTCTGAAGTCATTGATTCTGTAGTGTGATCATTGGCGTCATCATCGTAAGGCTGATCACCATCGGAATAATGTTCATACTTTTCATTGGAGGCCACTTTTGAAGAATCGGATATATTCGTAGTTTCACAATGCAATATATTTTCTGTTTTGACCGTGGTTCTGCATCTAGTCTCTTCCAACGACGATTCCTGCGGAAAGTAATGATTAAACAGCGTGTACTCACAAATAATTTCCTTAATATTTTCACTTTGCAAGCCTTTACTTAAGTTCGAAGAAACGAGCCGTTTCAAGCGCCTGTCGCTCAATTCGCTCTTCAATTTGAAATAAATAGCTTGTCTCAATGTGTTGGTGCAGTTCTGGCACATCATTGTTGGGAATTTATCCTCATTATTTAAGGAAATGTTAGAAAAAAAGTTGACCGCTTTTCCGTAACAACTTAATCCATCTGGGCTAGAATTTTCCACCAAAGACACCATGTCTTGTTTTTCTTCGTGTGATAAACATATCCGACAAACAGATTGGAAGGTGTTCTCGTAGGTTTCCATTTCGAAAAAATCAATTCAATCCTTTTATGTATATTGTGCGATACGAATTACTCCGTCTGACTCCGTTCGTTTGACAACTTTGAAAAAATTATTGACTTGAGGTGACGAGACAAAATGTATTGCGACTGCGATTCTTTTTACGCCCAAGTATAATTTTGACTTCCATTTTTAATTGTTACATAAAGCATATCAAATAGATTTAAAAATTATGTACCAGTAGAGTTTATTATTTAGTTGAAAATTTCACGATTAATTTTAAAATTTATTTAAGAATATTAATATTAAATAAGTTAATTCATATTCATTAATATTACTTTTGAGGGAAATGAAACGTTGAATGTGAATTTGTGATAGCCGCGTTTCATTCTACGTTAAGTATCACTACAAAATTAATAATGTTAGCCATTTTTTCTTATAATATTTTTTTTGCGTTTCATTTTATTAATTAGGACTAAATATCTTCAAAAGTGAACTATAAAGTGCGAAGTGACTTTCAACACTGTGTGATATAGACACATCAGGTACCAAGCTGCTCGTCTATAAATAAATAAATAATATTATATGGAAAAAAGTAATTTCAATTTATAATTATATTATTTATCAACAAAACGATAGTTCGTTATCTTTCACTGGGTCGACAGAGCTGTCATCTTTGATCATCTGTTACTGTCAGTGTCCTTGATCAATCTGTCTGTTTTCAACTGCTCAGTGTTTTTGTTTAATAACAAACGAAATAATGGAAGATTACAATAATTTATTTAAATCTATTTGTGGAGTGTGTCTTTCTATTGGTGAAATAGAAAATATGGTCACATTATTTTATATTACTAGAGCGAACGGCCTAAGTACTACGGAAATGTCGCGATAGCATTTGTCAACACAAACGAAAAGACCGTTTACTTGTGACATAATTTTATGTGGAATGACATTCCGCAGCGTTCATTTGGAAGAACCACCTGAGAAAGCCTACTGAAAAGGGTTATCAATGCCCGAGTTGTCCAAAAATGTTAATCTTTCTTACGCGGATACTTGAACATTTTATAAATAATGTACATGAAAGGTTATTCAATTTCATGTGTACATTTGCACAGAGCAGAACGGTGAAAGAACAGATGAAGAAATTTCACAGAGTGACAAAAGAGATTTGAGTAAGTGTGAAGGTCGAGAAGAGATTTTGAACTGAAGCGCAGAAATATTGTTAAACAGACTAGGAAGGATTTGGAAAATTAGGGGATGTAAAGGTATAAAAGCCATCTGAGGCTAAAATCTATTTTCTATTGTTGAGAATTTGTATGAATGCTTGTGTGTAGCGCTCGCTCCAGCAGGACACATCTTTATGTACAAAATCTTATTTTGAAATTAGTAATTGCTGAGTTTATTGCCGGCTCTTCTCAGTAAAAGCAACCTTACGAACTGTTGTTAGTGTCTGACCATTCATAAGTGCCTGTGAAGACCTATTTGAATAAATATTTAATTTCATATGCCACAAAGGCAAATTGTGCAATGAATCAACTCTTGCTTGTAGCTTTAATAAAATAATGAATATTCACAAAATTTTATGATTTGATTTGAATAAAATACATAATTTATCAAATCTGTGGTTTTTAAGTATTTGAATATTTTTTTTTATTTATATTTATATAAGACACACCAACAATGTACATACAATCACAATTACTAAGAATAACAAAAAAATATATAATTGGCAAAACATATAAATACATATATAATTATATATACAGTATGTAACAAAAACCCTGTTATTCCTTTTAGGAACGTTATACATTACCTACAAGCACACCATTAATGATATTAGAATTTAACAATTATAAACATTGGCTAGTACAAAGGTCAAAATCAAATAACTATTAAAATCGACACATTCAAAAAAATGTTTAGAGTATCTGATTTTACAAATACATCTTTATTTCGCTAAATAGCCTACGAGCTCGGCGGCTTTCTTTGATGCGACAGAAGATGCCGCTAAAACGTAGGCGCGTGCCTCGTATCCCTGCCACGTGCCTTCCTACCCCTTTACCCCACCACCCGCCGCCCTGCGAATCATAAGCGAATTCCTTAGTCTCCCGCGCAACTTACTTTCGAACGGTTGTTATTGTTGACCTAGTGAGTGACTTGTGTTTGTTTACGTAAGATCACCTGATCTGACGCCCTTCGATTGTTTGCCTCTGGGGTACTGTTAAGCAACAGGTGTTCAAAAAACCGTGTGATACGGAGGTCGAAATGCGTTCACGCATAGTAGCAGCATTTGACCACATCAAGTTCTATAGCTCCATTTTACAAAGCGTACGTGAAAATATTATTAGGCGTTGCAACAAATGTGTCGAGGTACAAGGTGGTCATATTGAACAGCACCTCCGTGGCCGTCTAGTAGACATTATAATAAATAATACATTAAAATGCAAGTAGGTACTTAAGGTTTTGTGTGACAGACGCGGGGACTTTATTTTGTTTATGTAAAAGTGTTAAATGTACTTGTAACAATTATCAATTGTGCATAAAAATATCGTGTAAACCAACATTTTCAAAGATTCATTCGTTAAAGTGATAAACAACAGCTGACAAAGTCGTGAACTTGTGTAGAAAAAATAGGTAGATAACCGGCGCGGCGCGGCGCGGCGGCACCGACAAAGAGAGGCCACTCTCTTTGTCGGGTCGGGTAGAACTTCTTCCTATTATTTGTGATTTCGGGTCATCGCTTCATGCAGAGGTAAGATATCAGAATAACATTACAAATATTAATAATTAAATATTTATTTTAATTATTTGTGTTTACAGTTTATTATAAATGACTTCCTTTATTACGTATGTATACCGATTCTTAAAACGTAGGTAGAAGGAACAACAGGGTTTTTGTTACATATTGTATATACTTTTGAGAAAACATAAATGATTAAAATAAACTAAACAATTTAGTAAGATCAGTTGTAGTACATTCTAGTTATATGGGTGTGCAAATAAAAAAAAAAAAAAAAATCACCAATCTATTTTTTTTTATATATTAAATATGACACATCAACAGTATACATATTAAGTATTTTATAATAAAGTAATCTAACAGTATTCTGATTTCTACACCAATTATAGATGTGTACAGTATTGACCAAATTTGGAATTAATGTAAGATTAGAGTTCTCAAACCAAAAACCTCAAGAGATTTATAATAAATAAATAAATATTAATGGAAATAAATATCTTTAATTTCCAATAATTTTTGATTTATCCTTCACATAGGGTTCCTTTTTATTGAACTGTTACTTATTCATATCATCATCATCATATTAGCCTTCGGATGTCTACTGCTGAACATAGGCCTCCCCCATGGATTTCCTCCTCAAATGGTCCTGAGCTACTACCATCCAACGACTCTGACCTACCTGGTCAGAGTCTTAGGTGGTCCACTTGGAGAGGGTCTTCCCCATATGTTATCAGTTCTTTTAACAATTTGGCCTGCCCATTGCCACTTCAGCTCACTAACTACGAGCTATAATAATAAATAACAAATAAATATCCTTTAGTTATCTGGTTTTCCATAGCACAAGCTCTGCTTAGTTTGGGACTAGATGGCCGTGTGTAAAGAATGTCCCAGGATAGTTATTATTATTATTATATCTAAGAAAATGCTTTAAACCCCTTACGGGCCTTGTCGGGCCAAGATGGCCCGTCGCAATCAGGGTCGCTAACCACCAAGCCAACCGAACTGTCAATGTACAAAGCTATCGGTTTTCTACGAATGGACCTTGTTGCGTAGAAAAAAAACTAGTTATATAATAATAATTAAAGATTATAAGTTATTCATATCTACGAGTATCCCTAATGGGGTTTCTACACTTAACGTGTTGCTAGCTAGTTTAGCTGCGAGTAAGTACGCCCGCCCACACGCCGCCGCCCACACGGATGCTGTGTTCTTGCCTTGTTGAGAAAACATTGTAAGCACCCTAATAGACGAGATTATTTGTCTACAATACATAAAGTAAAATGTTGGCTAAATAATATAACCTCTTTGGCATAAATAATGTAATCTTTTTGATGTAAAACTCTTAGGAATAAAAAAACTTTTTTAGAAAGAAAAAAATTCAACCTATGTCACAATTGCTAGGTAGGTATCACTACATAGTATAAAACAAAGTTACTTTCTATGTCCCTATATCCCTCTATGTATGCTTAAATCTTTAAAACTACGCAACGGACTTTGATGCGGTTTTTTTTAATAGATAGAGTGATTGAAGAGGAAGGTTTTTATGTATAATACATGTGACATCCCACGGGAACGAGGTAAAACCGCGGGGGACAGCTAGTCTATATACCTATATAAGGAAAACAGGGTTCTTGACGCACCATCACCTCAAAACTACTGAACATAGGTATCAGGATGCGACTACTACCATCTGACGCGAATTTTTTCGTATAGTCGTTATAGGCTATATATGATATCGATAAACGCGGGTGAAACCGCAGGGGGCACCTAGTTAATATATATATGGATTCCTACATTTGTAATCCAATTTTAAAATACATGGATTTGTGGCGACATCTATGAACACGCCTACAATCCTTCTACGCCCGCACCACAGTGATGTGGCGACATCTATCAACGAGTAGTAAGACGCGAGAATCCTACATCGCACTATCAAGATTCTCTCAGGATTTGACATATATACAAACTTCCAACATCAATAGTTGGACTGCGGTCCCCAGGCATGATCACCTAGCCTGGCGGAAGATCTTCCGTTTTAAATGGAGGAGTCTCATACCTCGCTCCTCCATAGATTTCTTGACACATAAGTGTTTATTTACACGAACGGAAAATACCCACATTTCTTTTATTAATTACTAGCTCTCCCTCGGGGATCAACCACTTTCCCGAAGGCCGTTATATTTTCCCAAGATACAAACTATCCTTTGCAATAATTAGTCGCGCCTCAGACGGGGCCTGTATAAAATGTTGACCCGGGGCTCAAATAAAAGATTTAAAGGATTATGGCTACTTCTTTTGTGATTATGGATAATGATTTACAACTTTTGCTGCTTACATTCGGGGCCCCTGTAACCCGAGGGCCCCATATTATTGATACGCGAGATACGGCGGTAGCTACGCCCCTGGTATTAATCCAGGTAATAAATTATCTATGTGCCACGTTTCATCCAAATCCGCTAAGTAGTTTTTGCGTAAGAATAACAAACGTCCATACTCACATACTTCACATTTATAATACAAGATGACCCGCGGGTTTAGTCACGTTCGCGAGGTATGATACAAATTCCCGGGATAAAAAGCCCAGACTATAATAAAAATACAGGGTGTTACAAAACTATCCAAAAAGCCGAAAGGAGGTTAAATGGGGCCTTATATCGGGTCCATTCACAATGTTTAAGAACCGCAGTAACGCAGTATAACATACCAAAAAAATAAAAAAACGGATTTTTATGAACGAAAAATACAAAAACTATTAAAGTTGACAATTATTAGGTAAAATAGGTACGTAGGCCTTTCTGTTCAATAATCTGGTTCCCTGACATGACAATTTACTGGGGTTGTTGGCTTTGATAATTAATTATATTTTTACCGGGAATTTTGTAACACGTTGTATTGGTAGTTATCTATGTCAAATTGCATCCAGATGCGTTCAGCAGTTCTAGCGAGATTGAGTAACAAATATTTACTTTTTTTTATGTCAAGTAGACCCATAAACTGACAGGCGGCCCATCTGATGGTAGGTGATCACCACCGCCTATGGACATTTGCAACACCAGGGGCATTGTCAATGGGTTGTCGACCCTGTGTCGTCAAGATATTAAGTCGCATGTGCCTGTAATTTCACCGGCCCCCTTACCTTTCTAACCGAAACACCGTAGTACAGGTGGATTACTGCTTCACGGCGGAAATGGGTAAGGTTGGGCGCTGATTTTATTTCTAACCGAATTTAGAATAATAATTATAATAATAATTGATATTTTGATACATGTCATTTTTGTTTGAAGTCAAGTGTAATGTCGACATCTTCTTGACAACTTCCGGTACCGTTATTTTTAAAACAGTTAAACCCATATCCTGAAATATAGATCTATTTATTCATTATAAATGTTGTTTTAAAATATTTTGTGATTTAAAAACATACTTAATGTATTTTTGAGACGAAAACTTGTTAATATTGTTGAAAACGTGATTTTAGTATAAATTGCGGTAGTTATTTTGTTTAAAGTTGAGTTCTTCGATATCTTTTGTTGAGCTAACAACTCTGGTGAAAGTAATAAAGTGCTTAATTGTAATTCTGATGTGTTACTCTGTCGGATTTTTCCTGCGACATAAACCCTGACCGTCGATTTCGTGAAGCCACGCCGACATGTACTTCCTCGGACGAACTATGCACTAAGGTGTCGACTACTTCTAATTTGAACATTTTATAATAGATTACTAGTAGGATTCTAAAATCTAGCAGGGTACCATTATACCTACTAGTTGGTTACATCATCTCTCTATATTCCATCCCCCCGAGGCCCCACACGTTCGCAAATTGGCGGGGTGTTGACGTCAGCTTACCAGTATCAAATTTTATTGTTCACTTTAACGCCATACGAAAACATGATACATTTGGGGAGGAAAGCGTTACCTTTGTCTCGGCTTTGAAATACCTACTTCCAATTAGGACTAGGTCCGTAGTTACTTTATTTTTTTACCTACCTTATTAGTGGGCCTTTAATTTGGTTGTTCAGTTTATTTATAATTTAATTTGTTTTGTTCTTGGTTCATAAGTTATGTATTTTGTAAAATGTTTAAATATATATAATATAAAATGGCCAAAAAGTTAGATTGGATAAACCTATATCACTACATAGTATAAAACAAAGTCTCTTTCTCTGACCCTATATCCCTATGTATGCTTAAATCTTTAAAACTACGCAACGGATTTTGATGCGGTTTTTTAATAGAGTGATTGAAAAGGAAAGTTTTATGTATAATACATGTGACATCCCACGGGAACGCGGGTAAAACCGCGGGGGACAGCTTGTATAAATATAAACCAAAGTCGCGTTAGTTACACCATTTATACTAATGAACGGCCGCACAGATTTCAAAGATCTTTGTTTTGTTGGATTATTATTAATTTGCAAAATAAATTATTGAACCAGAATTTTTTTTAGTAGTAGACCTCTCAGTGTAGAGTTCGTCCGGGGAAGTACTACCACCTTACCCATTTCTGTCATGAAGCAGCAGTGCACTTGTATTACTGTGTTTCGGTTAGAAAGGTAAGGGAACCGTTGAAATTACAGGCACATGAGACTTAACAACTTCATGCCTCAGAGTCGACAACGCATTGCTGGTGTTGCAAATATCATTTTTTTCATCAATCTTATCAAAAATCACAGGAGATCACTAACATACACACGGACAGAAGAGATATATTATGATTAGATGTTTCCAAACTGTTCCTAGTTATATTTATGATCATGACTGTACCTATGAACATGATCACTAGAGCAGAAACACAGGGGTCTCTAAAAGGCAGAAACATTCGTAGTTTGACCTTGTGGTAAGCTAAAAACCGACTGCGAGGTCGAAAAGCTTTGCCGCTAAGCAATTGTCCTCAGTTGATAGGATTCGTGAAAAAATCCACTCTGTTCTGGGTTTACTTAAAGATTAAATCTTATTGTTATTTGGTACAAGCTTTAGTCTGCTGGTTTGCTTAGATTTCGTAATATAAATATAATAATATCACCACAAATAAGAAAGTTACACTGTACACTACAACCAATAGGTACTGTAGGTATTACAGGCACATGAGACTTAACAACTTCACGTTTTAATAGACGACAACGTATTAGCGATGCCCCTGGTGTTAAAAATGTCCATAGGTAGTGACCACTTACCATCAGGTGGACCATTTGACTGTTTGCTGCCTAATAAAATAACAAATATTATCGAGTTTCTTTCCGCTTCTTCTCAGTGAAAGTCTAACGCCTAAACCGGTATTATTCGGTGGCTTTGTGTATTTGTTGGGCATCTGACAGTCCAGTTGGCTTGGTGGTTAACGCTCTGACTGCCAAACCGAAGGTCGCGGGTTCGATTCCCACTAGGACAAACATTTGTGTGCATGAACATGTCTGTTTGTTCTGTGTCTGGGTGTAAATATGTATATAAGTATGTATTTAGAAAAAAAAATGTAGTATATCAGTTGTCGGGTTTCCATAGTATAAGCGCTGCTTAGTTTGGGACCAGTGCCTGCAATTGGCTTTGACATTTACTTAGTTCCATCAACAATAAAACGATGTCAAAAAATAAAGCCATATTTTTCCTCGGTCTTTTTGCTTACCCGTCATTATGTTACATATGTAGCATTCGTCTGTTTGTTTGCGCCAGGCACCGCTCGTTACGTTGATTTACAGTAAACTGTTGAAACACGGCATTTTTACCTCCCATACTAGTGTGCAGTGAATTTACTGAGCTGAATTGAATCATGATGGATTTTATTAGGGCTCCGCAACTAGAAATACTTGTAGTGTCTCGCAAGTTCAGCAAATATTTTATAGGTAATTTAATAAAATTATAGAAACCCCCTGTCTGTAGCTACATCGAAAATATATGCCATAAACTGATGCCGTAAATGTATTTTGGTAAGGAATGCAACAGAGTACAATAAAGACAGATTTTGGAAACATTTAAAATTTTAACCTATTTAATAATATTTATACTTATAACAGATTGACGCGTTGCTGCACGCGCACAGTGAGACTGTGGTTGTTTGTGCAACGAGATAGCAAAGTCTTTTTTTGCTGCGAGTGCTGATTTTGAATCCTGAGTAAGCGAAGGATTCAATGATTCTAAAATTGAATCCTGAGTGTGGCGAGGAATTAAAAGGCACGTGATGCAAAATACTTTGCTTTCTCGTTGCACAAAATATATTGCAACATCAATGTAATAAAAATAACAGGTTCTGCCGTAAAGACACACGATAAAAGTGAAACTTTCGTATTACAGGGAAATATTTTAGTTATTCATCAATCACTTTTGAACAGCATAGATTGTGTTTATCATTAATTAATTTTTCGTCACACAAAAAGGTTGCAGATAAGAATTTCAAACCCCTTCCATTGAAGTTTCACTTAGAAATCGACATAAAATTCGATACCTAGAGCATTACTTTTATAATGATCTGCGGTACATGCTGTAGCTGGGCATCGATTCTGTAAGGAAAATGAGACTGGTTCAACGATGCTTTGTAGCGGCTTCTATACTTTGTCTCTTTCACTAACTACGCAGTCACGTGAGAGGTCAGCTCTCTAAGGGCTCGTTGCGTTGGCTCACCGCCGAAGTTTGTATTAGCTGGAGCCATTTGATCCCAAGATGTCTCACAATCGACTTTGCTAATTATTTTCATTTTCTATTTCAATTGTAATGCTTGACTGAAGTTTTTTTTTCATACCACTTGGGCCCACAAACAAGCAGACGGTCCACCTGATGGTAAGTGATCACCGCCGCCTATGGACATTTGCAACACTAGGGGCATCGCCAATGCCTTGTCAACCCTGAGACGTTAAGTTGTTAAATCTCATGTGCCTGTAATTTCACCGGCCCCCTTACCTTTCTAACAGAAACACAGTAATACAATTGCACTACTGCTTCACGGCAGAAATGGGAAAGGTAGTAGTACTTCCCCGGACGAACTCTGCACTAAGAGCTCTACTACTCAAATTAAATGAAATTGTGTGAATCTGTGAGTCGAATTAATGCTTTTTTTATCTTTGTCTTTATAACGCACAAACTAATAAATGTTCACGTTAATGATCACTCCCATATCATTCCACCTGCCTATCTCACATATCGCACACAATCGGATATATAAATTAATATCCGTAAGCCCCTGACAAACCGGGGGATATAAATGGCCGGATATAATATCAAATATTATTTTCCGCTAGAAATGTAATAGGATTTGCGGACTATTTTGGGTTTAAGTAATTGGAAATCCGACCCGGAGGTAGCCAGGTAAACATCCGTCTTATTATCCGGTCAAACGTGAACGGATATATCCGGACTGGGTATTCCGATGTGTGTTTGTAGTGTAACTTATACTTTAGTCGTTAATTAGTCAAATTTAGGGTTAGTGCTTTACTTTATGCTATGAAATTTCTATCATCAAGTAAAATAATAAATTTACTGAAAAATAACAGTGCCTACCTTGCTCTAGCTTTACCCCAGTTCCCAGGGGATCTGATGTTTTCCCAGGAGTTAAAAGTATCACATGTGTTAACCTACTCTGTCTTGGGACATTCTTCATAACCGTGTGTGATACCCATCCCTTATCACACCCATCTGATCCCAAACTAAGCAAAACGTGTACCTGCTATGGAAGCCAATCACTACATAGTATAAAACAAAGTCGCTTTCTCTGCCCCTATATACCTATGTATGCTTAAATCGTTAAAACTACGCAACGGTTTTGATGCGGTTTTTTTAATAGATAGAGCGATTGAAGAGGAAGGTTTTGATTAGATTATAATGCATGGACATCCCACGGGAACGCGGGTAAAACCGCGGGGGACAGCTAGTAACTGATATACCATTTTTTTTCTTAGTTCATACTCATTTAGATATTTACAGATACAGATCAAATAGATATGTTCATGCACACAAATATTTGTCCTGGGTGAGATTCGAACCGAGATCCTGTGGCGTGTCTGTCAGGGTCTCTAATTACCGAGCCATCTCGCCTGTCGATAAAATATTATCTACATCTATAGGTACTAATATTATAAAGAGGAACGATTTGTATGTTTGTAACTTAAGAACTTCTTGACTGATTTTGAATGTTGTATAATATTAGACAGCTACTTTGTACAGAGGTAACATAGGCTATGTTTTAATCTTGTTGCGTATCAATTTCACGGGACATTCTTTTACATACGGCCATCTGATCCCAAACTAGAGCAGAGCTTGTACTATGGAAACCAGATACCTGATATACTACATATACTACTTTTTATTTTTCTAAGTACATACATCTATATATATTAAAATGTTATGTTGGTTTGTGTACGCTTCAAAAACTCAAAAAGTTCTGCACCGATCGAGCTGAAATTTTAGCATGATATATAATACGCATCAAGGATTGTTTTTATCTATATTTGCATCAGTCACATATCCGCGACCGTCTTTGTTTTGTTTCCCATTTCTCAACCATTCAATCACAATGTGCCACAGCGAAGCGTGCCAGGGTACACCTATATATTATATAGATATTTACACCCAGACACAGAACAAACATACATGTTCATGCACACAAATGTTTGTCCTAGGTGGGAATCGAACCCGCGACCTTCGACTTTCGGTATTACCTGTCATGTCAAACTGGTGGGTTAGTCGTCACCTGCTTCTTTATTCTATTATTACAAACTAGCGGCGCAACTAGAACTTAGAGCTTACCTCTCACGTTATTGCGTAGTTAGTGAAAGAGACAGAGCATCATTTTCATTACACAATCGGAGCCCTGCACCCAAATTGTTTCGAGTAGTAGAGCTCTTAGTGCAGAGTTCGTCCGGGGAAGTACTACCACCTTACCCATTTCTGCCGTGAAGCAGTAGTGCACTTGTATTATTGTGTTTCGGTTAGAAAGGTTAGGGGGCCGGTGAAATTACAGGCACATGAGACTTAACAATTTCACGTCTCAGGGTCGACAACGTATTGGCGATGCCCTTAGTGTTGCAAATGTCCATAGGCGGCGGTGACCACTTACCATCAGGTAGGTTTAACATAGGTTTGTCGGCCAAAGTGGTATAAAAAAAAATGTTAAAAGAAATTTCATTATAGTTTGATGGTTCGCCGCGCGTGTCGCGTGGCACAACAGTTCTACCGCCGTCAATGTAATACAAAATTGACTGCAACAACGATTCAGAGAGTACACAATCGCCTTGCTGGTTAGTTTGGTTTACGCGAAGACAAAGGCTTTCATATTATTCTAGAATAATAATTAGCTTAGGTTCATGATAAGAAACAATCTATGCAAAGCACAAAGTTGTGTAAAGTTATGATCAAGCAAACATTATGTTTAAGTTATTAGTAGCATTGCAAGTTGGCTAATTTATTTAGGAGTTAAACTTAACTAAGTTAAAGTTCGAGCTGAAGTTGTATCATTAGCATGTGTACCTATTTTGATTGTTTGTTTACAGTGGAGACTGGATTGGAATCATTCATAGAAATAAACCTTATGGAATTGAAATAAGTATTAGTTTTCTGTAACAATTATTAATAACAAATATACACGTGGTACTACTTTTAAAATATTTAAATAGACATACATCTAAACACTAATCAATAGACATGTTCTGTACAGAAGTGTCTGTCCTATCTATCCTTCAGTGTGACCAAAATTAATGGCTGAGTTGCAAAGTTTCTTGTCGGTTCTTCTCAGTTGAAATTTGACTTCCGAACTGGTTGTAGCTTCAGTAACTTTAAATTTTACCTTTACAAGTGCCACCTCCGCGGGCCTTAACTGAACAAATAATTTTAAATTTTGGAGTCTAGGTACCCATTTCTTGGTTTAAACATTGAAATAAGTAAAAATTGGTAAAAAAAAGTTGTATTACATTATCTGGTTTCTATAGTACAGGCACTTGTCCAGGTAAGGGCCTAAAAGATCAGAGGCTAATTACAACCTTATTCCCTTTAAAAAAAATGTAATATAGTACAGACAGAACAAGCTTACTTAATTTAAGATCAGATGGCCGTGTATGAATAATGTCTCAGGATATTTATTTATTTATCCCCGGGTCATAACAGCCGGATTACATCTGGATATAATACCCTACAACCGTGCTATGGTTACCTAACGATATTTCCTTTCACCGCAACATCAAGTTTTCCTATTACACGTTTTAATCCAACTCTAATAATTATAGTGTTGGCTGAAGTGGCAATGGACAGGCCACATCGCTGGAAGAACTGATAAGCGATGGGGATGAAAGGTTCTTGTATGGCGGCCATGTACGGACGACCTGGTCAGAGTCGCTGGAAGCCGCTGGGTCGAGACAGCTCAGCTCAAGATGTCGATATGGAAAGTTCTATGCAATGACCATAGAGGTTATATTCTGACAGAAAACCTCAATGAAGTGCAAACTTAAAAAGTAAAGTATCAAGGTCGAATTTCAATTACTAGGCGACCAGTAGTTATTATACTCGTACATTTGAATGTGTCTCTGTTTGTCTGTTTGTTACGTTTTCTCGACTAAACAGCTGAATCGATCTTGCAAATATTTGGCACACATTTTTTTTTTATCCTTACACATTAATTACACACGGCCATCTGGTCCCAGACTAAGCAGAGCTTGTACTATGGAAACCAGATAACTAATATACTACATACAATACTACATTTTTTTTCTAAATACATATATATATAGATGCAGCCAGACACAGAACAAACAGACATGTTCATACACACAAATGTTTGTCCTGGGTGAGAATCGAAACCGCGACCTTCAGCTTGGCAGTCAGAGTCGCTAACCACCATGCAAACTGGCCTATGGCCAATGTAGCCTATGGTATTTTAATCCGGGTGAAACCGAGATTTGAAGCAAATTTCATATTAAAACGCGTTTTCTACTCATATAAGTTTAATAAATAAACCTCAAAAAGAAATTCAAATTACGCACATGCCAATTTTAAAACGATAAATTCACCTAGCCTACAAGCGTTGAGAGATGGGTCTCACACGCATATAGCCTCCAGGCTATAAATTTTTAATAATATTTCTGCTATGAATAAATATAACACGCATAACTCATAAATTAAAGTTTTTCAGCTTTTTAAATATTATTGTGACGTATTACTTCAAGACATCTGTTTTCATCTGACATCCTGTTTGGGACAAATCATGTAACTGAGTTTTAGGTGAGGTCTCTCAACTCGATCGTGATGATATTTCGCACACTCAATTGTTGTTGACAATGCGCGATTTGCTCAGTGACGTCATTCTAAATCCAATATGGCGGACGTGAGAAGATGGTTTATTAATTCATAAGCCATCTCCATGTCATGGGTATCTAATGAAAGAGTTTGCCAAGCAGCATAAGTGACGTTAGTTCTATTTGATTTATGGCTTAAAGTTTGTATTATAGTTTTTTTTAACTGAATATTAGTTAGCCTTAGTTTACTCACGTAATCATTCTGTCACTTATCATTTTACAAAAGTCATATTATTCGGTTCAAACAGTAAGGTAGTAGATTAAATTTCTCAAATATAATTGTTTGGGTTCAGGATTCTTTTTTATACCACTTGGCCCACAAACAAGCAGACGGTCCACCTGATAGGGGCATCGGTAATGCGTTATCTGAGACGAGAAATATCATGTGGCTGTCATTTCATAATAGAAAAACTTCATATAAATCAGTTGGGCCGTGGTCCCCATATACGATCACCTAGCAGCGGAAGACCTTCCCTTAAAAATGATAGAGTTTTACACCTCGCCATAACATAAAATAGTGAAACCTAAAGCTAGAACACCACTTACGTAGGTCTGAACAACTGAAGATGCCACCGGTTCAGAATTCACCCTCCCAAGTATAACAGTGGATTCAAAACTAAAACAATAATAATAATAGAAACATATAAGCTAATATTCAAACATCCCACAATAACATATCATAATCATAACACTTAATACACGAACCATTCATATAACTTTGTCCGTTTCAGATAATGGGTATGGTATGAACAATAGTTTAGAAATGGGGTAATTTCTTAGAGAGCTTCCTTTGTTAGCCTGTTATAATTGATAGGTGATTCATCTTGGGTAAAGCTTTTAATGAATTATCTAGGAATGAACTAGATTTGGTTTACGTTTAATTTTGATTTCATGGCTTAAATATCACTTAATATTTTAAGAGTAGTAGAGCTTTTAGTGCAGTGTTCGTTCGGGGAAGTACTACGACCCATTTCTGCCGTGAAGCGTTTCAGGTAGAGGTAGCCAGTGAAGTTACAGGCACATGAGACTTAACAGCTACACGTCTTAGTCACGATAACACATTAGTGATGCCCCTGGCGTTGCAAATAGTTCATAGGCGGTGGTTACCACATATCATCAGGTGGACAGTCTGCGTGTTTGTCAGCCTCAGTGGTCAAAAAAATACATATTTTCTAAGTGAAATATCTGGAGTGTGATTCTGTAAGGTCAATAATAGGCACCACAATATCATCGCGGCTTCAATGCTCTGTGTCCTTCATTAACTACGAAATCGAGTGAGAGATCTGCTCTCCGAGGCCTCGTTGGACAAAGAGGCTGTTTACCGAAGAAATTTGTATAAGCTGTATAAATGGACCGAGCCAGACCGACTTTAAAAGACCAGTAAGGCATAAATGTCCAAAGACTGATTTGCGAAGGTCAATCTTATTAATATTAATGAGTCTGTAGAGAATTTTTACGTATCTAAAGTGAGACGAAAACTTTTTATGGTTCCTTGTTATGGTGATTTGCAAACGATTTTTTTTGCAACCATTGCGTAAAATTGTGTGGAATATTTTTGAAGTGAAACTATGGGTACTTTTGGGAGGGTTTTGAAATTCTGATCCAACCTTTTTGTGTGACGAAAAATAAATGAATGATAAACACAATCTATTCTATTCAAAAGTGATTGATGAATAATTAAAATGTTTCCCTGTAATAAGTTTAATTTCTATCGTGTGTCTTTATGACACATCCAGGGGCTCGATTCTGTAAGGAAAATGACACAAACTCGAGGATGTTTCGTCGCGGTCTCCGTGCTCTGTCTCTGTCTGTAAATTCAAATCTTTTACAGCTGTTGAAAGTTGATGAAATAAAACGCCAGCTTTACTAGACATAAAAAATAACTACAATAAATATTTTTTTAGACTGTCAACACAAGCTATTGGTGGCTTGCAACAAGGACTTCACATGCTTTTTAATACATTTTGTTCGGATTCACCGCACACTTGTGGCGAGAGGTTGCCACTTACTACAGCAGTGTATGTATACAAAGCGTCGGGGGTTTCTGTCCTTAGTGCTTCGTGTTTCTTTTTTTTTTTTTTTTTTATACTACGTGGGCTGACAAACAAGCGGACGGTCTACCTGATGGTAAGTGGTCACCGCCGCCTATGGACATTTGCAACACTATGGGCAAATCCAATGCGTTGTCGACCCTGAGACGTGAAGTTGTTAAGTCTCATGTGCTTGTAATTTCACCGGCCCCCTTACCTTTCTAACCGAAGCACAGTAATACAAGTGCACTACGGCGGAAATGGGTAAGGTGGTAGTACTTCCCCGGACGAACTCTGCACTAAGAGCTCTACTACTCTACTACTCGTGTGTGCAGAGCTTGCTTTCAACAGTTCTAAAACTTAATTTTGAAATTTGTAAGCTGTATACATTGAAGTAGAGCTCTTAATGCAGAGTTCGTCGAGGGAAGTTAAACTTTGCCATGAAGGAGTAGTGCACTTGTATTATTGTGGTACCAAATATTTTGGTTACGTCGCAAGGTTGAAAACAGATTGGCGATGACGTAATGTTGTAAATTATATTAGGAAAGTTTTGAAAGAAAAAGCGTATTACAAGGTAGTTCATTATATTGAAGATAAAAATGTATGGAAATAGCTGCTCTCTGCACATTGCACCTCTAAATCTCTTGTTTAAGTTGTAAGTACCTAATTATTGTTATTTTCTATTTTGTAGTCAAGTCATATTTTTTTTGTTTCGTTTTTTAATGTTACCTATAATAAGTATTTTGTAATTGTTAAATATAAAATTATGTAAAATTGAAATTATAAAATAGCCCAAAAGTCAGAATAGATAAAAATGTATATAACAAATAAAAAAGAATGTAACCATGCTAAGTTTCTTGCCGGTTGTAAAATCAGTAACTTTAAATTTGACCTTCATAAGTGCCCTCCGAATGCCTAAACTGAATAAATGGTTTTGAATTTTGAATTTGAATTTTTGAATTTTGAATAGTCCATAGGCAGCGGTGATCACTTATAATCAGGTAGATCGTCGGTCTGATTATCTTGTCATTAAAAAAATAAAACATAACACTTTAGGGGTTGAGTGGTATAAAGCATGGATAAAGATAGATTCCCGGGTCAGGCAAGGTCAATATCAACGTTTGTTTATTTTGAAATGATTACCTATGGCCTGGTGTCGGTAATGCGCCCAAGAGACCTTAAAAAAATCTTCTTACAAATGTGGGTTTTATTACCAATACTATTATTACTTCAGAGTTCGTCCGGGGAAGTACTACCACCTCACCCGTTTCTGCCGTGAAGCAGAAGAGCACTTGTATCACTGTGTAAATTAAAAAGATAGGGCCAATGAATTTACAGGGACATGAGACTTAAGAACGTGTAGTCTCAGTGTCGATAACGCATTGGCGATGCGCCTTGTGTTGGAATGTCCATAGGCGGTGGTGACCACTTACGAAAAGGTAAACTGTAATTTCACTTATCTTATACATTTTATATGTGTACCTGGCTGATTGAAATACATTTATTATTATTATAACTGCAATTTTGGGATTACTGAAAATATTTTATGGTGCAGAACCCTCTGAACGTTATTCTCGCTCGCTTCTTCCCTTATCTAGAAGTCAAACTGTACCCTCATTAGAATGTAGACATCCATTAGACTGGACTAGAAAGAAACGTTAGCAATTTATTTTCATTTTATTTGAAATGTGTTTTGACGAAAAAGTTTCCCTGTTTCTTTTTCGACTTTGCACAATTTTTTTTACAAAAAATAAGTTTAGAAGGTAGGTGGTTTAATATTTAAGTTCCAAGAGAGTCATCAATAGAAAATGAATAAAGCTTGGCTTATGAATTAATAAGTTGCTATCTTGCCACGTCCACCATATTGGATTTAAAATATTGGCACTAAGGTAATCACGCGTAGTCACCAAAACTATAAATGTGGGCCAAATAATTGCTCATTTGAATGGGAGATCTGATTTTAAAATCAGATAATATTTGACCCAAACAAATGTGAAGTTAAATAAAGTTGTTAAACAAGGAGTTTGCAACACAGATACTAGTACATAATGATGTGGTAAGCACATACTACCTATGTATTAGCTATCAAGTATTGGCAGACTACAAAAGCAAGGTAACAGATATTTTCTCCAAATTGGCTCTAAAAAGTATTTTAACAGTGCTCCTCTTCCCTTTCGATTCTTTCTTTCATGGATTACTCTGACAAAACGTCGTTTGTTCGAATTCTCCAATATGCTTGCGATTATGTTAAAGAAAGACCTTGCCATGAAACCTGCATGTCCCAAAGATCTAAATCCACCTAAAATGTAGAAACTATAGGAGCTGTTGATGTAAAAGAAAGTAAAGCAGGTAAAATCTCTTTAATTTTATCTTTTACTTACCAGAAAATTCAACTCCTTTAATCTCAGAACTTTACAACAATAAATACTTGGAATGAGAAGAACAAAACACTTCAAAAGCCTTCTATTTCTTGGTTCTGTAACGAGATAGGGTTTGCGGCTTTGATGCGCTACTATTTGCATATAACTCGAATGTTACTCACTTTAAAAATTTAAAATGTGTGACAAATGTTAGAAAAGAAACTGATTTTGTATTTGGTTATGTCATTTTAGAGGTAAAGAGAGCACAGTTGATGTTTCTTTATTCGAAATAGTTACCTGTGTCCTGGGATTGGAAATTGTTCTGTAAAATTCTATGATATATTTCTTTTTTACTTAATTTGGTGACAGAGAACATTAAACAACTTGGGACGTTCTTTAATACATCGCCTACAGATGAAATAAAGCAGAGCTTGTTCTATAGAAACCAGATAACTTTTACAGTTTTAACAGAGACTTTTTAGCTATATCCATACTTTTATAGATATTTACACCTAGACATAGAACAAACATGTTCATGCACACAAATGTTGGGTGGGAATCGAACGCAGCCAGAGCAGTCAGGGTCTTTAACCATCAAACCCACTGGCCTGTCAATCAATCGTGATATTTTTTGACAGACAGAGCAATTGGCTTGATGGTTAGCGACTCTGACTGCCTAGACAAAGGTCGCGGGTTCGATTCCCACCCAGGACAAACATTAGTGTGCATGATATTGTCTGTTTGTCAGAACAAACATAACCATAAACATATTTACACCCAGACACAGATATCTGGGTGTAAATATGTATATAAGTATTTATTTAGAAAAAAAAAGTAGTGTATGTTGTAAATCAGTTATCTGGTTTTCCATAGCACAAGCTCTGCTTAGTTTGGGACTAGATGGCCGTGTGTAAAGAATGTCCCAGGATAGTTATTATTATTATTATATCTAAGAAAATTTGCAGAAAAGCTTTAAACCCTTTACGGGCCTTGTCGGGCCAAGATGGCCCGTCGAGCCGGATGCTCGAAGTAAAACTCTCTCGTATTAAAAGCGAGAAGTCAGTGAGTCTATAGCACATAGTAGGACTCCGTTGTGTGTTGAAGCACCATCCACAATCACAGTGGCTAACGATCACTCGACATCCCAGAACGCTTTATGCGGAATAAGAGAATGGGACAAGGAATTTTACTACTTTGAGATGGTACCTTACTTGCGTTAGATTTATTTTGCTTTCTTTCCTGCATAATCTTGTTAGGTGTTTCAAAAAACGGTAAAATACATTTTAATTAAGAAGTAGTAGAGCTCTTAGTGCAGAGTTCAGCGAGGAAGTACTACCATAATTTAAATTTCCGCCGTGAAGCAGTAGTGCACTTTACTGTACTTCGGTTAGAATAGTAAGGGGGCCGGTGAAATTACTGAAAAAAGGTCCATTATATCATAACATCTTAGGGTCGAAAACGCAATGGCAAGGACCCTGGTGTTGTAAATGTCTTTACCACTTTGTGCTTAAAAAAACTGTTTTACAATAATATAACCGTTACATTGACAGTTGAATGAAATAGCCTCGGTTGTCGAGTGGCACATACCTCTGCTAGGGACCCAAAGGTGCAGATTCTATTCCCAGGTTGGACAAGTTAATTTGACAGGCCAGTTGGTTTGGTGGTTAGCGACTCTGACAACCAAGCCGAAGGTCGCGGGTTCGATTCCCACCCAGGACAAACATTTGTGTGCATGAACATGTCTGTTTGTTCTGTGGCTGGGTGTAAATATCTATATAAGTATGTATTTAGAAAAAAAAAGTAATATATGTATATCATTTATGCAGATTCCATAGTACAAGCTCTGCTTAGTTTGGGACCAGATGGCCGTGTGTAAAGAATGTCTTGGGATATTTATTTATTTATAAATAAGTAGTAGTAATAGTTTCTTTGTTTAGAAATGATTACCTGAAACCCAGAATTGGTAATATGCCAGAAAGACGGTGACAATGCCACGTTGAATCTTGAAATATCTTCTTTAGAATGTGGGTCTACTTACCCTCTGCCTACCTCTTTGATATTTTATAAAATAAATAAATAAAATTCAATCTTTATGTTAAGTTATTTATATTTAAAAAAAAACTAAGTTATCACTTTAAGCCCTCGAAGGACAGTTGCGAAAGTCAATGCTGGAGCTATCACCGGTTCAGAAGTCAGCCTCCATTTGTGAAGAACTGCCAACTCAGCAAAGTATAATTTTATAATCTGACTCAACTTCATTACCATATATTATTATCTTCTTACCTATATAATTCTTCTGTCCGTGTGTATGTGAGTGAACTCCTCCATTACGGTTGCAATGCTTTGATGACATTTTTTGTGTTGTGCCTTGAGAATCGTTTAGATTCACAAATGGACGCTGCGGACCCGGTAGCGCTGAGATTGTTTTGTTCTATGGAACTTTTGTATGGACTTATTTCGACAAGAATACGTCTGTCGGGACAGCTAGTAAAAATATAAAGAACCAGCAGGTGATCCTATAATGTAAACTAAGGAACTAAATGCCAAAATCTCATTGTATAATTCTGCGGCCTCAATGAGACCATAGACCGGTCGCTATCGAATATAACGCTCATGGCGTTTACTAACTAGGCAAACACGTTAGAGGTTAGGTCTCTGAGGCCTCGTTGCACTGCCTCGCCGATGAAGTGTGTATGAGCTGAATACGAACATTTATCGCCAAAATACGGATATGTACGGTAAATTAAACATTGTCCATATCGTACCGTTGCGTCATGTTCAATTTACCATACTTAGCGCACTCAACACGATGACGCTACACTTGCGATGTTCGTGTTCAGGCCTCTGTTGGCGACTACTTTAGTTTCAGATATTGCGCACATAGAGCTTTTTACAGATAATTAGTCACTCTCTTTTACTGTGACTGTAATGGCTTTGGAGAGCGTTATCTCCTTTGCACAACATGAAAGCCTCATGTACCTGGCATCTCATCGGCCATCTGACCTTTATAACTAAAATAGAAGTCCACTGCTGCATCACAGCAGAAATGGGTAAAGTGGTAGTTTACTTCAAGCATGATGGTTTTGAAGAATCATGTTCAATAACAGAGTTTGAGATAACAAATGAAGAACGAACTGCTAGCTGGTTCAAAAACTAATTCTAACCTGTGCCTTTAGAAATTAGAATGGCATGAACTCCATAATTATATTTGATATCAGAAAAATAAAAGCAGCTGCGAAAGTATCTACTTAAATATTTATTGAACCCGTGATACGGGGCTTGAGTTTCATTAGTAAGATGATATTCGAAGCTGTAACATGAATGTTTTTCCTGTTACCAGAATTAGTTTGTGTTGTGATAATGTGGGACACAAGTTTGGAGATTGTAGCGTTTTATATTAAACTAGCCATAAAATAACCTGGTTTCTCGAGGAACTTATTGTTTCTAGGTAATAGGTCTATAACATAGCGAATGTCACTCGGGAACAGTGCAGCTTTCTAATTATGAGAAACGAAATGATTAAATCGGTTATAAATTAGGTTAGGATATAAAGAAAGAAAGAAACAAATTTATTTGTGACAAGGGGAAAAATAACACATGCAAAAAGTTTACAAAAAGAAACAAGGTACACAATTGCCACAAATCGGTCCTCCAACTCAGCATGTGGTTGGCTGTACGTGCCAATGTAGGTACGTATAGCCAACGCTGATCTTCCGTTGGGGCCGGCAAGTGAAAACACGGCAGGATTACTACAGTACACTATTGCATTATAAATAACAAATAAACAGCAAAAAATCATAACAATTCCAAAATAAAAAAAAAACAAGTAGGTAAACAAAAAATGAAAACTAAAACAACAATATTTTTCATGATGTTCGGTACAAACAGAGTGCTGGGCATAGGTATATATACATCCTCATCAAAAACCACGTATTCCATATTAATAACAGGATATGTACATTGTAGACATACAGGTAAGTATTTTATTTTAAATATTTATTAATACGACAAATTTTAATGTATTCCTATATAGCACTTGTGTCGAGGCGTAGCATTTCTTGATTAAGTTGGTGCATAAAAAGATAATTCTTAAGTTTAATTCTAAACCTTTGAATACTTTGCAGGTTCCGTATCGGCGGAGGGATATTGTTCCAGCACTTGGTAGCGGCGTAACGGAAGCTACCTTTAAAAGCGGCCGAGGAGTGCCGGTGCGTCGAGAGATGCAACGCAGATGCAATATAGACTGGTTACCATCTCGCAAGTTCAACCGTGATCACAATACATTTAATGTAACCCGTGTAGTAGGAGGCTACTAAAGCATTACGCGTAGGTCAACAAAAGCAGTTCAAAGAGTCTTCTTTCTGTGTCAGACCAGAACTCTGCCAAATCTCTTGTAAAATGTATTGCACCAAATGGCGAAGGACTTAGGATACATATTGCGTTGATCACAAAGTTCCTGCCCAAAAAGCTGTTACTATAATATCATTACTGTTTTAGAATGGTATCACGTAAATGTTGTAAATATAATCCTTGTTTTAAAAAGAGACATTGCCGAGTTTATTCTTGGCTTCTTAACAATATTTTAAGCCAACAAGGCTACTGGCAGACGGTTAACTTGATGTATATGTGTAAGTGTTCACTGCTGCCTATTGACATTCGCAACACTAGGGGCATCACCGATGCGTTTTCGACTCTGAGACGTGAAATTGTTAAGTCTCTTGTGCCTGTAATTTCACTGGCCCCCTAATGTTTCTAATCAAAACACAGTACAAATGTACTACTGTTTTCGGCGGAAAAAGGTATGATAGTAGTACTTCCACGCCTCCCCCGACGTACTCTGCACTAAGAGTTACTACTTCTTTTGCTCTTCTGAATCGGTTTATGAGGCAGACAATTTATAGTTGACAGGTCTGTTGGCTTGGTGGTTAGCGATTTTGACTGCCAAGCCGAAGGTCGCGGGTTTGATTCCCACGCAGGACAAACATTTGTGTGCATGAACATGTCTGTTTGTTCTATGTCTGTGTAAATATCTATATAAGTATGTATATAGAAAAAAAAATGTATATGTAGTATATCAGTTATCTGATTTCCATAGTACAAGTGTGCTTAGTTCGGGATCAGATGGCCGTGTGTAAAAGAATGTCCCAGGATATTTATTTTTAGTTTAAGTGCCTGTAAATGTTTTGTTAAATAAAATTGTATTCTCCGCCATTTGCTTATGTATCAAAATCGACCGACGGCATACATAATCAGGTCGCCTGGTGTAAAGCGAGAGGAGCTGAGCTAAATTGACAATTTAGTGATGTTGGTCGCCACAATCGTGCCCGGTATACTGTTGACGAGTTTCCGATGTTCTATTCTGAGCGGTACACACTACATTATGTATTGTGTTCATTTGTGAAACGGTAATTGGGCATAATGAGTTTGTAACTTATGAAATGGGATTTCTAGCTTTGGTACAAATTGAAAGGTCACTTATGGAATTACACTTCTATCTATCTGTCACATATAATAATAATAATGATCGTTTATTTGACTAAAACAGTAGTAAAATTATACATGTTTGCTCTTAATCAGTATACATACGATAGTAGCACATTTTGACCATTGATGCCTAACTAGTTGCACAAAGCAACTGTTCTATACATACCTAACGCTCATTCTATTACAAGCTGTGTTCTGCGCTTTTTCCCCGTTTCTAGAAAGAGGTTACATTTTCCCAGGATTGTCATATTAATTTAGGTTATAAGCTATCTATGTGCCAAGGTTCATCTAAATGCAATCAGTTGTTTTTACGTGAAGAGTAACAAAAATCCTTACGAATTTTCGCATTTTTAATATTAGTAGGAAAATATGACTCGTCCTGGAGCTCGATTCTGTAAGGAAAATGACGCTAACTCGAGGATGTTTCGTCGCGGCCTCCGGGCTCTGTCTCTTTCGCTTACTACGCTCATACTACTAATCACGTGAGAGGTAAGCTCTCCGAGGCCTCCGGGCTTGCCGATGAAGTTTGTATTAGCTGAATAAGAGGGCTGCAGCCCCGTCAAGGGCAAGAGAAGAAACTCGAGGAGAACCGTACATAAGTCTGAGGGCATAACGGTGGGTACATATTAGGCATTTCCCACTCAAAAGGATAGGAGTAGTTAGTGATTGGTATTTTTTTTTCTAAATAACAGAAATTAAACTTTGAAATTTTTAATCTGTTTTTTGCGATAAAAAACTACTTAGTGGTTAATACTCTTTTCTGAATATATTTAATGATTTCAATCTCTGTTATAGGTCCTTACCAATCATAAATGGTTACTTTTGGTAAACTAACCTAAAACTAAATACTTTTATTACGTGTATCGTAAAGACACGATAGAAGTGAACTTTTTGTATAACAGGGAAACAATTTAATTATTCATCAATCACTTTTGAATAGCAAGGATTGTTTATCATTCACTTATTTTTCGTCGAACAAAAAGGTTGCGGATCAGTATTTCACAGCTCTCCCATTAGAAGTTTTTCTTCAAAATCCAAGTTTCAACACACATTTTTCCTAACCAACCTTTTCTCGGGCTATTCTCAGAACATCAAACCATAAACTTAAGTACACCAAAACTTTTCCGTCCAAGATACATCGAAGACTCTCCCCAGTCCATGTTGACACACCGCTTAACTCCGAGCCGCAACGGAAAGTTAGCTAAGCCCCGTTAAAACTGAAACACTGTTCGATATCAGTATAACAAACAGATTAAACAAGAACTGGGAGTTTGTTAAATCGATGCGTAGGTATTTTTAAGGTTCCTTTATTGAAAAAGAAATAAGAAACCTGTACAGGACTTCCTTAGCCGTCTATCTGTCTGTCATGACCCTGTTTCTCAGGATTAATAAATTGGAGCAACCTGTTTGGAGTTTCTAGTTGAGCTTTTCAAAAATCAAGCTCTTAAGTTAACGCAATAAAAAAATATGTAAATAAACCATCCAAAAATCGTTTATTTAAAGTAAAATTTAAAAAAAAATAAACAATATTATCAGTTGGAAAATTGACCGTGACTTGTACGACATATTGGAGAATAACTATTAATGTAAGTTTGTCTTTCAATCCGGCTAATCTTTTTGTTCCTAACACTGTTCAGTGTTAGGAACTTTTAATAAAGACTCGATTACCTTAAAGAACGAGCAATCTACACACCTTTTTACAGAACCTTCGTTGCGCGAGTCGGACTGGCACTTGTCCAATTTCTTATAAAGATGCTAGTTCAGTTGTAGCGATGTGGAATACAGTAAGATCGTAGGTTCAATTTCCACAGTTAAGAAAAATATTTTGACAAAATCAGAGCACTGTGAAACGGTACTTTGTAGTACCCGCCTGACAAATATTTGTCTATATTGTATGCACACAAATATTTGTCCTGGGTGGCAATCGAACCCGCGACCTTCGGTTTAGCAGTCAGGGTCTCTTTCCACCAAGCCATCTGGCCCGTTATAAGAATACTATCATCGCTGTTAGCACTATTTAAAACGTTTAAAAAGGTATTATTCACAGCCATTTAGTAACTTTTAATCCTGGCACATACATTTTTTTTTGTTTCTATAATTCATGTCACTTTGGGAGCGAACATTATACATAATTGTAATACACATTACAATTTCGATAGCATAAAAATCACTTTCCATGATGAGATTGTGATCAAACTCAAGCCTATATATACAGTGTAATTAAAAGCAGAGAAACTCCCCATATTGCTGTTGACCTCATTCGTAAGCACAAAGCTGATCGAAATCTATGACTTTCCTAATGTAAATGTTCTACTAATGTGGTACCCAAGCACTCATTGACAAAGGATAAGTTAAAGTTACTTAAAGCAACTTACGACGTGGAAATAAGAAAAGCGTTTTACTAGAAGTAACATAGCGAATTGAAAGGCCCAAATTAAATGGATACTCTGACTGCCTGGTCGTGGCTCTGATAATTATTATTTAAATTTTTTTACTATAGATATTTTACACCCAAAAACAGACATGTTGATGCATGTAAATGTTTGTCCTGGATGGGAATCGAGCCCGCGACCTGCGACTTGGCAGTCAGGGTCGCTAACCACCGAGCCTACTGGCCTGTCTTCGATTGACTTGGGACAAACATTGTGGGTGTGAGTAAAATATTTAACTGTACCACATAGGCCATAGGATGTAGTAGATAGCACTATACAGAGTGACTGGTGAGATACCTTCAATATTTGAGGATGTGATAGTTGGCGATCATATATGATGAAAAAAATAACATTAAAAATAAATATTAAATTACTTCTTAGTAAACTTAGTAAACAGTACACCAAGAGTCCCGTATTTACCTGCGCAATACTTGGATACCGCGCGGACACACGTATCGCGCAGCGCGCTATCAACACAGAATACAAAATTAAACACCTAATTTTATTATATCATTTTAACGAGAATCGAGTACCGAGTACTCTCCATAAGTATCGAAGGTATCTCGCCAGTCACCCTGTATATGCGGGTGTAACCACAGGGGACAGCTAGTATTATAAATACGAAGGTTTCTGATGGTGGATTGATGGATAGATATCTGTTATTCTCTCACGAATAAATTACTAGCAGATATATAGGTTCTAGCCTGGATTCAAATTAAGAATATTTTTTCCGGGAAAACTTAACGATCCTCTAGTACTTATTTATATCGAATTAATTTTGGAGATTGTGCTATGGAACTTCACGATTTAGTTCTTCCATCACCTTTTTGTAGGTGTCCTTTTACAGGAGTATTAGGCGTGGGCCTCCCTAAGTTTTCACACTTATGTTGCATACCGCCAATTCCCACGCTTTGAGCTGCCAATGTGCACAGCTTAATATTGGAATTCTCTCCCCTCGTCTGCGTTCCCTGAAACTTACAACTTGGGGCTCTTCAAGAATGAATAGGCTACTAACGGAAAAGCGAGCTCCATCTTCGGCCTTATCTTCACTTACAGGTCAGATTGAGGTCAATTGCAATCCCGTCATAAATAAAATGTGAAAAATCTTTATTTTATTTCAATATGCTCCTTCTATCTTTCAGTCACATTTTCTTATTTCCACGGTAAAGCTAACAAAAGGGTCAGCAATGCCGTGGAAAGTTTTAATTTTGTTTTGCAACTGTTAGTAAGTCTTCTGTGAAGCAAACTTTTTACTTCAATGTTGGGACACTTGTGACTTTTTGAAATTGCATTTTGTTTGTTGTTGGAACTATGTTTTTTGGCCAATGAAGTTAACTAGGCTTAGCTCCTTCGAAAGTTACTACAAAATCTACGTAAATGAGAGATAAGACTTGTTTATCTTTATTTTCCTTCACGCTATGATTTCTCAAATGATACTTAGGTACTTCTTGAACAATCTATACTGGGACATTCCTGGGACATTCTTTTACACACGGCCATCTGATCCCAAACTAAGCAGAGCTTGTACTATGGAAACCAGATAACTGATCTACATATACTACTTTTTTTTTCTAAATACATACTTATATAGATATTTACACCCAGACACAGAACAAACAGACATGTTCATGCACACAAATGTTTGTCCTGGGTGGGAATCGAACCCGCGACTTCGGTTTGGTAGTCAGAGCGCTAACCACCAATCCAACTGGCCTGTCAAATGTCTAATATTATAAAGAGAAACTTGGCACATAGATAGAGCATATCCTAAAACATATAGGTTTTTTATCCCGGGAAAATGTGATATCCCTCAGGAACGCGGGTAAAACCGCGGGGGACAGGTAGTGTACTTATAAGAGTCTGCAAGTAAAACTGCTGTTAAACCGGACGGGTATAGTTCTTTTTTTATGGCAAGTGTGCTGACAAATAAGCGGACGTTCCATCTGTTGGTAAGTGGTCACCGCTTATGAACATTCGCAACATCAGGGGTGTTGTCCATGGTACCCATTTCTGCCGTGAAGCAGTAGTGCACTTGTATTACTGTGTTTCGGTTAGAAAGGTAAGGGGGCCGGTGAAATTACAGGCACATGAGACTTAACAACTTCACGTCTCAGGGTTGACAACGCATTGGCGATGCCCCTAGTGTTGCAAATGTCCATAGACGGCGGTGACCGCTTACCATCAGGTGGACAGTCCGCTTCTATTTCGGCCCAAGTGGTATAAAAAAAAAACAAGTGCTCTACTGCTTCACGGCGGAAATGGGTAAGGTGATATTACTTATGTCATCCCTTAGTCACTTAGCTTAAAGAGTCAAAAATCTGGTTACAATAATAAAAGCTGTACTTACTTAGAAGTCAGACGACTACATAGTCGAGTCAATAAATTTTCCAAGACAATTTTTTTTTCTACTCAGAATTAAGGGTTAGATTCTATTTACAACCATAATGACTCTGTAGACTGTATTTGTACCTTTACGTATTTATCTTTACAGTACAGACTCCATTATCGAGTTCAGCTCTCGATTTTCCTCAGTTTCAGTAATACGTCACTATTTGTGTAGGCTAGGAGCTGGCATCAAAATTTTTATATTTGTCTGCAATTAATCTGAATTGACTGACGTTTTTATTTTATTTTACTGTGAATCTTAACATACCAGTGTTGTGATTACCACTCTTCGGCATTTACCTTCCTTACAGAAAAAAAATGCATACGTCACATTACAAAGTCGCGAGTAAAGAGCAAAATTATCTAAATTCGGCCCTTCGTTTACCTTACGGCTTAGATAAACCAGTTATGATATCGGACGGTCGCATTTCTTAGCAATCAACGCCAATTAATCAGCTGTAAAAAAAACAGTTTTTAAAAACCTTATAAAGTACTACTTAAGTGAGTCAAACAAGCGAAAATAGTCGAATGAATTCGGACCGAATGGAAATTGGCATTCAAGTAGACTTGGTATCGTAGTAACAAAATTCAAAATTCAAAATTCAAAACCATTTATTCAGTTTAGGCCTTCGGAGGGCACTTATGAAGGTCAAATTTAAAGTTACTGAAGCTACAACCGGTTCGGAAGTCAGCCTTCAACTGAGAAGAACCGGCAAGAAACTCAGCAAGGTTACATTTTTTTTTTATTTGTTATATAATTTAATAATAAATAATAATAATTTAATGTTTAAGTTTTTTTATCTATTCTGACTTTTTGGCTATTTTATAATTTCAATTTTACATAATTTTATATTTAACAATTACAAGATACTTATTATAGGTAACATTAATAAAAACAAAACAAAAAAAATATGACAAGACTACAAAATAGAAAATAACAATAATTAGGTACTTACAACTTAAACAAGAGATTTAGAGGTGCACTGTGCAGAGAGCAGCTATTTCCATACATTTTTATCTTCAATATAATGAACTACCTTGTAATACGCTTTTTCTTTCAAAACTTTCCTAATATAATTTTTAAATTTATGATCAGACATTTTGGTTATTGAAAGCGGTATCTTATTATAAAATCGAACACAATTACCAAGAAATGACTTGTTAACTTTAGTTAGTCTAAAGTATGGAACAACTAACTTCTCCCTTTGTCTTGTATTTATACTATGAATATCTAATTTTGCCTCAAACATTCCTATGTTTCTACGTATAAACATTATATTTTCATAAATATATAGTGAAGGTAATGTCATTATATTTATTTCCCTAAATAAATCTCTTAATGATTCACGGGGACCCATACTGTAAATTGCACGAATTGCTCTTTTTTGTATAATAAATATTGATTCTATATCCGCTGCTGCTCCCCAAAACAAAATACCATAGGACAAGAGGCTATGAAAATATGCAAAATAAACTAATTTGGCCGTCTCAACATTCGTCAATTGTTTAATTTTCCTAACAGCAAAAGCAGCCGAACTTAATTTAGCAGCTAGAGTATCAACCTGAGGTCCCCATTGCAATTTATTGTCTAATGTAAGACCCAAAAATACCGTTTTATTTACAAGATCAATATGGCTCCCATCTATTATTATTTGGCTATCTACTTGTGCTACATTTGGTAAAGAAAACCTTAAGCATTTAGTTTTCTTTGAATTTAGTAATAGATTATTTGTAGCAAACCACCCACAGACAATTGACATAGTATGATTAACTTTAGTTAGATCTTTGTCTTTTCTATTAACTTTAAAAATTAATGATGTATCATCAGCAAACAAGACAATATCTGTGAGGTCATTTACAACATATGGCAAATCATTTATATATACTAAAAACAAAAATGGACCTAAAATTGAACCCTGGGGTACCCCCATTTCGACTAAAGAGCCCTTGGATGTTGTGCCGGTAATCCCTACCTTTTGCTGGCGATTTGATAAATAAGATAAAACAAGATCATGAGCAGTTCCACGAAAAACACAATTTGATAGCGGGAAAACCTTTATGTACCTTAGGAATGCCGGTAAAATCGTTTTTGATAAGCAAAAGTATAGTAGACACCGGCTCCCTGACTATAATATATAGGGTTATCACGCACAAGTATCACGTAGAACCCCTAGAACACAGCGTATTGAATTTTGGTCACGTAAAATCTTTGTATTTTCCCCTACTCGTGTGTCTCCTATTTAGGGTTCTGTATTAAAAAAAAACGGTTAATATTTGTAAAACTTTAAAATATTTTTTGCAAGCGAAGATAGGTCGCCGGTGCCTTCCGATAGTCTAGACTTTGTTCAGATTGAAAATAGAATAATAATTTTATACAAACTAATCTAACTTCACTACATAGTATAAAACAAAGTCGCTTTCTCTGTCCCTATATCCCCATATCCCTATTAAATCTTTAAAACTACACAACGGATTTTAATGCGGTTTTTTTAATAGATAAAGTGATTAAAGAGGAAGGTTTTTATGTATAATACATGTGACATCCCACGGGAACGCGGGTAAAACCGCGGGGGACAGCTAGTATATTATAAATGCGAATATTTGTGAGGATGAATGTGTATGGATGCTTGTAACTTTTTCACGTGAAAACGACTACACGGATTTGGATGAAACTTGGCACATAGATAGTATATAACATGGATTAATACATAAGATACTTTTTATTCCGGGAAAATGTGAAATCCCTCGAAAACGCGGATGACACCACAGGGGACACCTAGTAATATAAAAAATTGTAAAGTCTCTGTTTGTCTGTTTATTTTTTACTATATTAATTCACGAAGCTAAACAGATCTTAAATCAATTTCATAAGGAGATAGATTGTATCTTGGAAAAGGATATATGTTACCATAAGTCTCAAAAAATTATCATCATCCTTTATAATACGGATGAAGCCGAAGGGCGGGAGGTAATAAATTATATTTACTGAAATGTTGATGACTATTTATCAGGTGGACCATTATTACAATTTTGTGTATGACCACAATCCCATGTGGTCGGAAATGGTAAGCACAATAAGCTTAATGGAGAGCTGGGAGCTTAGTGCAGCTGTCGGAACATCACCCCTAAACATGGGTGTAACAACAAGGCGGGACAAAAAAAGTGACGTTAAAAGAGACAAACATATACATATTTAGGATTTTGCCTGCGAGAGAATGAGATAGGTAGTTTTCTGAAGGTTTCTAAATCTCGTATTTATTACCAAAAGTCTAGATATAAATTTGCATATATCTGACTTGAGGAATTATGGGTTACCCATGGAAATTATTAGATAAGAAATTACAGGCACATGAGACTTAACAACTTCACGTCTCAGGGTCGACAACGAATTGGCGATGACCCTAGTGTTGCAAATGTTCGTAGGTGGCGGTGACCAGTTACCATCAGGTGGGTCGTCTGCTAATTTGCCGGCCCATGTGCTATAAAAAAATATCCTCTTTTCCACCCCTATCAAGATTATATATTTTGACACTAAAGGTATCCAGTAAATGTGTCCAGAAGTACTACCAATCTGTTCAATTGCTGACTGAACAAGTCACAACAAAAGAAAATGGGTTGCTCTCCGAGAGTGCCGGCAGAAGTTAAATCTTGAACATTAACGTTGTGCGTTTTGAATATTTTGGAATGGTTAGGAAATAATTTCGCCCAAATTGTTTTATTTATAAGTAAAAAAGTACTAGCATTTATGTGGTTTAATACAATATTTATTTATTTCGCTATCGCACACAATAATGACAATATAAATTACATAAAAAAACTCTTAAAAAAAAAGTCTTCTTTAAAAAAAGTCTTACGAATTTTCGATCTGGTCAGGTGTCCTGACGCGAATTTAACATTTTATACCCATCCCAAGAAAAGTGCTCAACGCCGTTCATGTTTTCACTTCAAAAACATATACACAATATTTTTATAGTTATTCGATACATACTACATCACTATCCATTACTACAGTTTCGTTTCCCTTCAAAACAAAACTGCAAAAACTACGAAGTGAATAAACAAACTTTTCTACGGAATCATCAAGAAATAAAAGAACTACGCGCTTCCTACCGTTTACTTATCGGAGTTAGCAGTTTGGAAGGCTTTCGTAATACAGATCTTGATACAAAATTAGCTATAGTATACAATTTCAGAGCCAGTTCAGACTCGACGCTTTAAAACCACACGAGAGCTACAAAAAGTGTCCGAGTGTAATTTGAAAAAAACTTAGGGTAAAAATATCTTCGGTAAAATGTCAGTGTATGGACATGGTATTCGACAGGCCAGTTAGCTTGGTGGTTAGCGACTCTGACTGCCAAACCGAAGGTCGCGGGTTCGATTCCCACCCAGGACAAACATTTGTGTGCATGAACATGTTTGTTTGTTCTGTGTCTGGGTGTAAATATGTATATAAGTATGTATTTAGAAAAATAGTATATGGTATGTAGTATATCAGTTATCTGGTTTCCATAGTACAAGCTCTGCTTAGTTTGGGACCAGATGGCCGTGTGTAAAGAATGTCCCAGTATATTTATTTAGTGTATATTTTTTTTAGAGACCATTCTCTAGCATGGGGACTTATTTTATTTTATTTATTACTAACGTGCTGCGGTTTCACTCGCATTCCTGAGAGATCTATTTCCTCGTCTCCTAAGCGTCGTATTGTAGCGTGATGTTAAATGACGTATAACCTTCCTAAAAGATTAAAGGCTATCAAATGCAAGTCTTTCAATTCTGACTGGTATATCCTGAGGTGAAATAGTGCGTTAAAAAAACAAACTCTTTAGCTTTTTTTTAATATACTGCAGACAATATAATTTACAAAACTTATAAATAATTAACAAATCAATTATGATCAATAAAAAGTTTTTATTCACTGCCAACTGGCTGTAAAATTTATTCCTGACACTCAACTGGGGTGGACCTGGTGATCTGTGACACATATTTATATTGCAGACATCAGCTCTTCACATTCCAATTTTTTTACCTATCTAGTTAGTAAACTTTATAAAAAAAATTGAAGACAAATCATATTATTACTTTACAGTTAAAGTTCTTAGTTTATAAGTATCTTCTAAGTTAGTTAATTGAGAGAACAATTATTTGGGTACACAACAACTTAGTGCGACTCCAAAGTGGCTCGTCTGTATCGACCCTAGAAGGATAAAACAATGATCAAACTTGATGGTGTCCCGACCACGGTTCGGTTGTAAGTGTATTTATTTATATTTAAGATGGTTATTCATGAATATAGTAAGATTGGGGTTAATCTGAAGGGAGGTTTAGATTGGCCGATATCGTTTGGGTATTTCGCAATGGTCCATTTTTTTCTGAACAGAGAGTGAGTGGTAAAGTTGTAATAATCTTTACAGGGTGAATAGGGGGCTGGTGATGTTACAGGCACATGGGACTTAGTAACGTCTCAGGGTCGTCAAAGCAATGGGAATACCTCTGGTGTTTTAAATGTCCGTAGGTGACTGTTGACAGTTACCATCAGATGGACCGCCTGCCTCTTTTTTCGGCCTACTTGCCGTAAAAAAAATTGGTATACGAGTATTAATATCATGGGACATTATTTACACATGCCCAACTAAGCAGAGCTTGTGCTATGAAACCAGTTTATTAACAGTCCAGGACGCGGGTTCGACCCCCACCGAGGGTAAACATTTGTGTGCATAAACATGTCTGTTTCTCTGGGTCTGGGTGTAAATATCAATATATTTCATCAATGTATTTAGAATCATCAGTCATCTGGTTTCCATATCACACGCTCTGCTAACTTTGTGATCAGATGATGTGTCACAAGATTCATGAACTACTTTTATTTAAATACCAATAAAGTTTGATATTTACACCGAGACTAACAGATATGTCCACGACCTGCCAAACCACCAATCAAATTGATCAGATTTTATTCAAATCCAGCAACCAGCCTGTGCCTGATTGTGTCAAAAGTCTAACATATACAATACTAGCTGTCCCCCGCGGTTTTACCCGCGTTCCCGTGGGATGGCACATGTATTATACATTAAAACCTTCCTCTTCGATAATTTTATCTATTAAAAAAAACCGCATCAAAATTCGTTGCGTAGTTTTAAAGATTTAAGCGTACATAGGGAAATAGGGACAGAGAAAGCGACTTTGTTTTATACTATGTAGTGATAAGGAGTATTCGAAAGCTATCCGTTCTTAACACACATCTTACAACCATTTAACTCAGCTGCATCTATTTCGTACATAAGATCGCAACCATATGTTACATACAGCTTTGCATATGTTTTGTATGCAACCTCGCAACCTGCAAGCTTTTGAGCAATCAGGCTTAGAAAGCTAGAACGTGCTTTGAGAAGTAACCTCCACTTTACGGAATGCCTAGTTTCATATTATGCTAAATTTCAAGCTAAATGTAGAGGCCATGTGTAACTTGCTATATTTCTTCGGGTGAAGTATTGTTTTTGATCTTAAAAAGGAGGTTCTAAATCTGAAATGAAATATTTACAAATAAAGCTTAATAGGCACGTATTAAGATAAAGATAAAGATTATTATTGAAAAACAAAACAAATATTATTTGTTACACTTTGTTAAAAACAGCAATATCGATGCTTTGAACATACTCTTAAATTTTTTCAATTTCTTCGGTAAGCCAGTCAACTGAAACTTTGTCGTCTTTCACAAAACATGATATTTGCAGCTTGTGAACGTTTTATGCTTATGAATGGTCACTAACACCGGTTCGGAAGGTTGCTCTTACTGAGAAGAGCCGGCAAGAAACTCAGCAATTACTCTTTTCAAAACAAGATTTTGTTCATAAAGATATGTCCTGCTGGACACTACACCCAAGCATCTTTTGTGTATATTACTATTTGTCAACTGAATTATTGTATTTATTTTCTTTATTTTTTTTTTTAATTTATTTAGCTAAACAATGTCAATGAGTAAATCTTTATGGTGTGTTAAAGATCTCTATCATAAAAAAGTCTATGTTGATTTGATCAAATTACCAAAATAGTTAAATTAGACCCAGGATTTTATAATGAATGTCATAATACTGCATGTTATTAGAAGCAAATTTTCCATCGTTTTTGTAACTCAATCAAATTCTAGAGCCGAAAAAAAATCAGCACGAAAACACTCACAACACACCGTAGCAGACCGTAGACCCGCTACAGCTACGCCTCTACGGAGCTACGAGTTAATGCGTAGAACTAATTCTTTTGTCGTCATTTCGTTTGATCAATCAGCGAGAGGCAAACACAATTTGAAATCTGTCATAGAAGCCTTTAAATTAAGCTCTTATACTAGGTTTTACCGATGATTTTACTCAGTCTAGATAAATCGTTTTTTGACTATGATTGCTATGTCATATTAACAGGCCATTTGGCTGGTCAGCGGCCCTGACTGCCAAGTCGCGGGTTTGATTTCCTCTAACAATCACTCGTGTGCATGAACATGTCTCTTTGTTCTGGGCCTGGGAGTAAAATATCTATATAAGTATGTATTTAGAAAATGTAGTAAATCACTTGTCTGGTTTCCATAGTAAAAGCTCTACTAAGTTTGGGATCAGATGGCACTGTGTAATGAATGTCTCAGGATATTTATATTGAAGTCAAATACTGAAAGGTCGTCGGATCCTATAATGAGCACTCTATTAAGTAAAGCGACTGTTCGCGGTACTCTGCAATTTGTTGGCAAACACGCCATTAACAAGAACGTTGCATCCACTGAACTGGTTGCCGAGAAAATTGACCTATTCTCATGCTCAGCCACAGAATTAAGGAATTCAGTTTGGTGAATACTGTAACTATGTACATGTCACTTTATTTTTTTTAAGTGAAAACATTTTTAGCGGCTTTGAGCCCTTTTCTTGGGATGGGTATAAAATGTTAAACTCGCGTCAGGATACGTGACCTGATCGAAAATTCGTAAGACGGTAAAAATGGACAACGTTAATGTTCAAGTTTTCACTTCTGCCGGCACTCCCGGAGTGCAACCCGTTGTTTTTTTGTTTATATTTCTTTGTTTTTATTGTTTTTTACATACACTATCGCATTAGGGAATTCCTGTATAGATAGCTGTAATTTGATTCAATTCCTGAAGAGGTAGTCTCAATGAGGTGATTACATACTACTGATTATATTATAAGCCCCAACGTGCCATGCGGAGAGTGTGCTATAATCTAAATCAAACAAGTATAAAAAACGTGCAAAAAAATTCAAGGTATTTTACCTTTAGCATTTTCATTTTTAAATTTATAATTTTAAAGATATTATAATATCTTATTATGAGTTCGCAGGTGTGTTCCCACTCGGTGGATCTCGCCGTTTATCTATTTCAAACGAAGCGTCAATTTTTCGCTCTTGATCTTTAAACGGTCGAGCGAATATCACATAAGGTGGAAGGTTTTGTTCTCAATTCGTCTAACTTGGCGTTTGGTATTCATCTACGGTTATTTTTTACTGAGCTGGTAAAATTGTGTATTAATGCATAATGTCATCTAAAGTAATATTTTGAACGCAGCTTATTCTTTAAATTATACATAAGTACATACACGCGATTTTTTTCACTAAATACAAATGATAAGTGTGCTCAATCATAAAAAAAACCAAAACCATTTAATCAGTTTAGGGTCAGCAGGGCCACTAATGAAGATGAAAGCTGCTGAAGCTACCGTCATCTACCATTAGCCTTTAATGGGAGAGTATCTATACGAAAGCATTTATTTTTATTTAAATTAATTATTTGCATTGATTGTGTACGCCTATATTTAATCCGCAAATGTAAAGGGATTAAACCAATTTATAATTAAACGGATCAAATGCGACACATAACGAAGTGGAATACGGCCGCAGACAGACCGCTACCGATCATATGCTTGAGTGAACTGTTATGCACGAACCGTGTTCGATAAGGACGCTATTAATTTATTACGGTTATCGATGTCGATAAATAAAATCGATAAAAGTAATTATGATGTGGTGTACGTTATTTTATTATAACTAACAGTATGTTTGTATTTGTGGTGTTATTGAGAGCTGTTTGACCCTCAAATCTGGGCCAAAACGGGCCAAAAACCAGGGGGTCCTACTTACTTTTACTTGAAGCGTGTTGTCGTATTTTTAAACTCTCACAGATAAACAGATATGGATAATGGTAGAGAGCTCAAATTCTTAGGATAAGATGTAGTTAGCAGAACTATAAAATGCTTTAAAGTTTCATAATCAGATAATTTAACAGTGGTGGCTACATTGAGGGTTTTAGCCACCTTATTTTATATTTTTTCTGGAATAATAACGTGTCCTTCCTATTTGTAATTTTAATATTTATTACATTTTATTATATGTTATATGGTTAAGTATTATAGTTAGTTTATTTCGATAAAATATTCTGAGAACGCAGGTGTTACTTCAGAGGATCATCCTCATCAGCCTATCTCCGTCCACTGTTGGACATAGGCCTCACCTATGGCATGCCACTGAGCTCGATCTTCAGCTCTATGTTTCCAACCGCTGCCAGCCAGCTTGCGTATATCATCGATCCATAGGGCACTATCCAGCTAGATGGATGGATGGCACCAGAGAATATACTCTATATCGATTTTATTTGCATCGATAACTTTCCCCATCACTAGTCAAGTGAACCGCATATACACAGAACTCTCAGGCGGTACTTTTGCTATAAAATGCAGCGGGACGGCTAGCGATTATGCACTATTTTATGCCTGACGATGGCCGTCTTTCGTCCAATAGAATTATAATATATTTTTAGGTAGGTTCACTATTTTCAAACCTTCGTAAATATTACCTTTGTAATCCTACCAATATAACGAACGTGAAAGTTTGTGATTAAAAAGGGAAAAGGATGTATGGATGTTTGTTCTTCATCCATGTAATGACTACAAACCGGATTTGAATAATACTTTGGCACAGTGGTAGAGTATGTCATGGAACATACTTTTACCCCAAGAAAATGTATCGTAATTAAGTAAGTTGTGTGTTTGATGGAAATTTGCCAAACAAATAGAATATGTTCTGGAATAACACATACGGCTTTTTATTCCGGGAAACTTAGGCTTACTGAAACTGTGATTACTGGATGAGGTGATGAACAGTTTTTAAGAAAGACAACGAGTCGAAAATAAATTGAGAGAGAATATCAAATTATACTGTTTTCGGTGACAAATCCCTAAAGATTAATCGCATTCAGATAAATTGTAAATACATTAATTACATAGAAGACCAACGACCAACAAATAAACTTTTTTTATACATATCATAAAAACCATTTTAGGTCGATTAACTTGCGTTTGAGGATAAATCAATATGCTCTATTTTCCAAATCTCGTCCCTCAATTCGGTTCTTCATCAACATTTAGACTGTTTATATTTATATTTAAAATTCGGTCCAACACAACGACATAGACATAAGATAATTTCTAAAGCGTGAATCAAAACGTAAAAAAATTAAACTCTCCTTTTAATAAAATTAAGTCCTTTGACCGGATCTATAAAGGCGGAATTTCAAAGGCATTTAAATCGGTTAAAGAAATAACTGAATTTCACGGTCTCGAATGGAAGCGAGTTCAAACGTTCTCGGTCGTTTGGTTTCAAAGGTTTAAGTTTTACTTTAAATTCGTGTGTGCGGAGCAAAAAGATTGAGGCATACTACAGGGAAAATAATCTAATTTAACTTTGTGTGTATCTATACAAGTATTTAAAAAAATAAAATATATGTAGTATATCTGCTATTCGATTCCCACCCAGGACAAACATTTGTGTGCATGAACATGTTTTTTTGTTCAGGCACAGATACTCCAATCCCCAGCATCGCTCCCGGGAGCCTGCAGCAACCTGAAAAGGTTGCTAGCTTTCTGGAACAACCTGGGATGGCTGGAGTAAGAGGCTAACACACAATGGCCTTGTTTGTCAGCCTTTGTGGCATAAAAAAAAGCCCCAGATGCCAGTTTCAATATCATAAAATCAAACTTTTTTTTCCAGAATGTGGACAGCTGGTAATAGCATATATTTTAGTTATTGGAAAAAGAGACCTAAAAGTAATCCGAATTCAAAATATAATGTACATTTAATTCATAAAAGCTTTTAGTTGAATGAATAAAATATCAGATATTTTTAAGAGATATTATTTTATTCTGAATCGGTATATTATTAATCTAAATTGATCTCAGCTGAAATGTCGGAGCACTAGGTTTTGATTTGTTGAGTATTATTACAATTCCAGGACTTTAGGATTACTGTAATTATGCTGGCTGGATTGCAGAGTGATTAATTAATTTTATGTTATGTGGATCGTTCTAATTATTGTTGTGAGTTGCAATAGAGTTAAATCTCTCTGGGGCTCGATTCTGTAAGGAAAAAGACACTAACTCGAGGATGTTTCGTCGCGGCCTCCATGCTCTGTCTCTGTCGCTTACTAAGCTAAAGCTACAAATCACGTGAGAGGTAAGCTCTCCGGCTCACCGACGGAGTTTGTATTAGCTGAATAATTCGGTTGGTTCTTTAGATTGTAAAGATTAATGTTCTATTGTAAGATTTAAACATATTACCATAAATAAGAAATTTAATAGTATATAAAAAACTAACGGTTGATCATCAACAAGTTGTTCCCCGCAGTTTTAAATGCGTTCCTGAGATATATTAAATTTTCTCGGGACAAAAGGTAGCCTTAGTTAGTCCTTATAGCATTACCTATGACCACTGATCAGCCTGTCTGTATCGGAGTTTACCCGGAACCAGCAGACAGAAAAACAAAACGTTATAGAATTGAGTTTTTGAATCGTGAATTTTCGACCAAACCAATTTAACATTTTTATGTATATTTAAATACAACCAAAAAAAAAATACTGATTTTTATGAATGAAAAATAGAAAAACTTTTCAACAATTATTAGGTAAAATAGGTACGTAGGCCTTTCTGTTAAATAATCTGGTTCCCTGACATGACAGCTTACTAGGGTTGTTGGCTTTGATAATCTATATATATAAAAGTGAATCCCTATTTCCCTTGGTCACGGCATCACGCCTGGACGGCTGGACCGATTTTGCTAAATCTTTTTTTTGTTTGTGTTTGTTATTGTCAGGAAAAGGTTCTTATGAAAGAAAAAACTAAGAAAATTGCGCCGATAATCAGAAAATTGAAGAAAACTTAACCATTTTACTAGCGCCTTTGACATTATAAATTTTTCACACAATTTCAATCACAGTCATTTGCTCGCGATTGACAGAATGAGCGCTGCAAATATCGTTTAAAATAGAGGCAAAGGTCGGAATTATATTGATAAAATAATTCATTTATAATTTCTCAGTGCACATTTCACAGTCGATTCAATCGGAAGATTCGAATTCAATATTCTTAGTTAAGACAGGACAATGTCTGTCGGGTCAGCTAATTAATTATATTTTTACCGAGTATTTTGTAACACGTTATAATAAGTATTAGATATTTGTCGCTCTACTTCACGCCTTAACAAGTACAAATTAATCTTTTCCCTAATAAATGCGAAAGATTCATGATACTATCCCTCCCTCTTATATTTCCCCCACGTGCTCGTTCGCAGTTTCTGTTTTTCCTCCCGTATCATAATTATATTGAGCCGTATTATTCTGAGTAACGAGAATGAACCGGTATTAGAGTTTAGTGTAATGGTTTTTTTTTTTATTTATTAGCAATTTAAAAAGAAAATACTTAAATGATCTTTTACACAGCATTTGGAAACAACAATGGTTTGTAGTAATGCTGAACATAATTGTGTACATCGAAATTAATTACGCAAACAGAAATTATAGATAGATTTAGAAGATAAATGTTTCGAACAAATTATACCTAATAGGTGAATAATAATTAGTAGCATTTAAGAATGTAAAGGGTTCTATTCCCATTTATGGCAAACGTGTGCTTATTTGGTCTGGGTGTATAATTAAAAGCCTGTATATTATTAAAGCAAAAGATTGTGGGGATATTGGAAACTGTCCCTCTCGGATTTACCCACATTCCCGAAGAATGGAACATTTTCCCGGGATAAAAAGTATATTATGTGTTAATCCAGGTTTTAACCTATCTGGGCGCACTCCACTCCTTTTGCGAGACTGTAATGCTCGCAAAGGAGGCGGCGGAAAGGGACAGGGAGGAAACAACCACCCTGGCCATCCGCCGCAAGAGAACCGGGCGCCGGAGGGTGGCATTTTTACGCCACCTTCCCCCCACTTGAGCCCAAGGGCGGCAGACTCGGGGGAGTCCGCCGCCCAGCAAGATCGGGCTCGGGTAGTAGTGCGTGTGTTCCCGCACGCTACTTAAGGCGAGGTGGTGAGGACGAGAGCTCTGGTCCTCACTGCCGCAGACGTCTTCGTCATTAACGAGACGTGGCCTCCACCAGGCCGTCGCTGCTGGGTACGCGGACGAATGCCTCGGCGCCCCCGTATACCCAGCCAGCAGCGACAGATAGGAACACTGTGGGGTTTTAGTCAGTAGGAGTCTGACATAACCCGGCCGTTCCCCCCGGAGCCGCCGGGTATCCAACAGAGGATTTCCCCACATAAAAAAAAAAAAAAAAGGTTTTAACCTATCTGTGTGCCAAGTTTCATCAAAATCCATTTTGTAGTTTTTGAGTGAAAGAGTAATTAACATCCATCCCCACGTTTATGACATTAGAAGGAGTTATATGAACTCAATATCGTTATAATATCTTTACTCAGAATATCAACAGACCCACTTAGGCCGAGACAGCGAAAATCTCATATCAAATATAATCAGCCATGGCATATTATCGGATTATATCTCTTACGTTGATTGCCAGCTGGTTGGCAAATTGTATAATTAGTAATTAAGCCATTTATCTATTCAGCGTTTGTTGTAACTTTCATAATGATAAATAAATATTCTGTGATATTTCCTTTACTAAGAGTTATCTAACAAAGTAAGCAGTGCTTGAGTACACACCTACTCTTATAGTATAAACAGGTAAAGTGTAATAGAGTAAGCCAGATGCTTGATTAGAGACCCTGACTGCCATGCCACAGATTGGGGGTTCGATTCCCACCAAGGACAAACATTTCTGTTCATGAACATGCTGTTCATATTTGTTGTGTATCTAAATATCTAGCCAGGTATGTATTAAAAAAAACAACGGGTTGCACTCCAGGAGTGCCGGCAGAAGAGAAAACTTGAAGATTAACGTTGTGCATTTTTTTTATGTTTAGGAATGGTTAGGAAATAATGTCGCACAATTGTTTTATTTAACAGCATAAAAGTACTAGCATTTATGTGGTTAAATACAATATTTATTTATTGCGCCATCGTACACAAATTATATTACATAAAAATATTAATAATTCAGAATAATTCTATTACAATTATCCAGAAAAAAACAACGGGTTGCACTCTGGGAGTGCCTTAAACAAAAACTTAACACTAACGTTGTGCATTTTTACTGTCTTACGAATTTTCGATCAGGTCACGTGTCCTGATGCAAGTTTACCATTTTATACCTATTCCAAGAAAATTGCTCAACGCAGCTAAAGAGGTTTACCCTTCAAAATCGATGGGCGGGAGAATACCCTGGCTTCTACCCTAACCGGAACTCGGAGAGAACTCCTAGCTTATAATAATTTTTTTGAGTAGTAGAGCTCTTAGTGCAGAGTTCGTCCGGGGAAGTACTACCACCTTACCCATTTCCGCCGTGAAGCAGTAGTGCAATTGTATTACTGTGTTTCGATTAGAAAGGTAAGGGGGCCGGTGAAATTACAGGCACATGAGACTTAACAACTTCACGTCTCAGGGTCGACAATGCATTGGCGATGCTCCTAGTGTTGCAAATGTCCATAGGCGGTGACCACTAACCATCAGGTGGACCGTCTGCTTGTTTGTCGGCCAAAGTGGCATAAAAAAAAAAATTATACGGTTAAGTTATTCTCAGAAATAAAACCATTTGTCAAATAGCTTATTTCTACTTCTTAGTATTATTAAATAGTAATGGAATTCAAAGTGAGACGAATCACATAGCACTAATAGTGTTCCAGTTTAGCTGTTTCCACGCAGAATATTTCATTTCGTCGTTGAAGTTCTAACACCACGTAAGTCATTTTTTGGCGGTTTTGACATTTTGATGCCATTCGCTAGAGAATCGGAACACGCATCGTTTGAGCCTATCAGAAAAAAGTATTGGCCAATAGAAACTCGTGAAATGAAGAAAGTGTAACTACACGGGATCTACCAAATGGCCGTTATATTTGGAAACAGTACGTAAGTCACTTTGTGCCATAGTGTGTTATGTACTGCACGGTTGCTCCTGACGATTAGAGGAAAAAAGGTAAGAAAATATTACTGTGTTATTAAAATCTGTGCATTTTTTATTTTTAAGATATTTTTAGTATTTATATTTGATGTTTTTATATTGTTATAAGCTTAATTTAGTTAGTTAATGCTATTGAAAGTTTGGGTACTGACTTACGTTGTGTTGGTACTCTAAGGTCCGTTCGAAGTTACGTGGTGTTTTAATGTAACGGTTTTATGGTTTACCTAACGATCATATTTTAATTTTTAAGTTAAATAGTAAATTATTGACCAACATAAAAATTTTTGATAGTAATGTAGATGTTTTTTAGGCAGTGAAAGTATATTTATTCATTTAACAGGTATTATAATTGTTTTTGTTTCATTTTCAGAAAAAAGAATCAAAATGAGCAGTGACGAAGATGAAACTATACTTGAACTCTGCAAAGAATTAAAGATAAAAATACCCCCAAAAAAACCAAAATCACTTACCCACAATTCTATACACCCAATTTCAAACCTTGAAAATCTAGACCTTAATAATTTACCTATATTAATATTAGATAATAATGAAAATACAATAGCTTCTGATTTAGTTGCACAGACTTCACAGCAAATTTTAGCACACGATAATTTAAATATAACTACTGAAAATGTAATTACTACATTAGAAGAAGTTGATCAGTCTGCATTGATAATAACAGAAGAAGTAATAGAAACATCTATGATACAAGAACCAGAAGAAATGCTTGAAAAACAAACACGAGTAGTATCTTTAGAAGAAATGAGCTCCGAGAACGTACCTGATCTAACAACTGTAACGGATGGATTAATTGATAATGAACAGAATTTAATTCAAGATGTTGATAATGTAGAAGTTAATGAAAACGAAAAATCAACTAACAACGAATATTTTGGAGATCTTAATTCTAAGCGTAAAAGAAAATCTAAAGGTCAAGTAAAGTCGGATAACAAAAGGGAGTGGACCAAAAATAAATGCAAAAAACTAAGATTAGAGGGAGAGTCGTACATGGGATATCGGCGAGATAGCAAGCAAGAGAAGTTTAAAGTATTACATGATGTTATGCGGCCTGCGCGTGAAATAGGACCTCGTTGCTTTTCTGAGTTTTGTAAGAAATCCAAACTTCGTGGATGTAACAACATAGCAGAGACAGAGAGACAAGAAATTTTTATTATTTTTTGGAAACAAATGGACTGGTCTCAGAGGCAGCAGTATGTTGTTTCTAATGTTGAATGTGGAAATAGAAAACAAATAAAGAAGATCGATTCTGATTCAAGACGAAATTTGAGCAAGCAATATTTTTTAAAGACTGAGTCTCAAGGCCGTGTTCAAGTATGTATGAAAACGTTTTTAAGCACTCTAGGTATTACAGAAAATTCTGTGCGTTATTGGATTGAACATTCTGAAAAAGGCATGACAAGAAAACATGGAGGGACACCTCCACTTCAGGAGAAAAGATCAAAAGACTGCATGATCTCTCTAAATAAGTTTTTTGATGATTTACCCAAAATGCCATCCCACTATTGTCGGGCGTCAAGTAAAAAACTTTATTTAGAACCAGTTGTACAGAGCAAATTGAAACTTTATAAGTTATACTGTGAGAAATGTAACGAACAGCAGGAAAAACCCGCCTCTCGATGGTTGTTCGATGAAACCTTCAATAAAAAGAATTTAAGCCTATTTTCTCCTAAGAAAGACCAATGTGATTTGTGTTGTTCTCATAATGTAGGGAATATCAGTGAAGCCAACTATCGTGAACATATATTAAAAAAGGATAGAGCTCGACAGGAAAAAGCTCAAGATAAAATAAGAGCAACGAATAAAGAAGTGCATGTCTTTACACACGATCTACAATCCGTACAGCTGTGTCCTAAACTTGAAGCCAGTGCAATATATTATAAGACAAAATTATGTGTACACAACTTCACCATCTACAATCTTGAAAACAAAGACGTTCACTGTTATTGGTTCGATGAGTGTACTGCAGGCCTGGTGGCTTCTGTGTATACTACCTGCATAATAGACTGTTTGAAAAAAACACTGTCTAAGAAGCTGCTACCTATAATTCTGTATTCCGATGGTTGCACAGCACAAAATCGTAATCCTGTTTTATCCAATGCATTGCTTGAATTAGCTATGGACTATAACATTCAGATCGAACAAAAAATCCTAGAAAAGGGTCATACTCAGATGGAGGTAGATTCTTGTCATAGTGCAATAGAATGTCAAATTAAACACAGAGACATCTACCTGCCTTCGCAGTACGCTTCAATTTCGAAGGAAGCTCGTACTTCGCAACCCTACAATGTACATTTTCTAAATTATGACTTTTTCATTGACTTTTCAAGATGTCTCATGTATGATTCGATTCGACCAGGCAGAGTAGCTAATGACCCAGTAGTTACAGATATCAGAGCACTACTTTATGAACCTGAAGGGCTTATAAAATATAAACTAAGATATGATGACGATTATGTATTGTTACCCAAAAGACCTAAACCAAGAAGCAATCTGCCAAAACCAAAGTTGTACCAAAGTAGGATACCAATTTCTCAGATTAAATATAATCACTTACAAGAGTTAAAACGTGTCATACCCAGTGATTGCCACAGCTATTACGATAGTTTGCCACATAAGTAAGACTGCTATTATTAGGTTAATGAGAAGTTTTTGAGTTATGTTTTTTTATGAACCTGAAGGGCTTATAAAATATAAACTAAGATATGATGACGATTATGTATTGTTACCCAAAAGACCTAAACCAAGAAGCAATCTGCCAAAACCAAAGTTGTACCAAAGTAGGATACCAATTTCTCAGATTAAATATAATCACTTACAAGAGTTAAAACGTGTCATACCCAGTGATTGCCACAGCTATTACGATAGTTTGCCACATAAGTAAGACTGCTATTATTAGGTTAATGAGAAGTTTTTGAGTTATGTTTTTTTTAAATATTTGTAATGTCTTTGAGACTGTTTATTTTTAAGAAGTTTTCGATTTTTATTTTGTTTATTATAATACTTTAAAGGTTTAATAAGACTGTTACATTATAATGATTATATCAGTATTATTATGTAAGAATTTATTTGATTAAGTCAATTAATAGAGATGTCCTCAAGTACAAAGTAAATTTATGAATAATAATAATAAAAGTGCAATTACACTTAAAAGCCTTGTTCAGGGTATATTTTCAAACACTTAAATAATAGGTATATTGTTTAATAATTAAAGAAAATATATTAATTTACATAACATTTTTGTTTTTTAATTCCTAGAAAATGACGTATGTCATGTCAATTTGTGAAATTAAAGTGACAACACAACGTATGTCATTACCTATGGGTTAATAACTGACTTTTTATAAAAAATACTTTTTCGATATTAAATATAACTATAATTAAGTATACACAAACAATAAATTTGTATATTTATAGTATTTATACAAAAATATGCAGTTTTTTCACTCTCCTGAAAAGTTGCTATTTTTGACTTACGTGGTATTAGAACTTCAACGACGATTTGTCGAAGGCTGTGCGAGATGAAAAATGCTTTGTTCCACTTGCTAAAATTCTTTGCATTTCTATGAAACGCGTATTTATAGACGGTTCTTCTGTTTTGTTTTGTTTGTTCATTGTTTTATAGTACTTTTTTTATTATTTCAAGTAGTAATAATAAATTTCTCGGGACATTCTTTACACACCGTCATCTGATCCCAAACTAAGCAGAGCTTGTACCATGAAAACCAAATAACTGATATATTACATATACTACTTTTTTTTGTAAATATATTCTTATATAGATGTGTAGGCTGACAAACAGCCCCCTTATTCAGCTAATATAAACTTGGCTTCACGGAGGCCTTGGAGAGCTTATCTCTCACGTGATTAGTAGTATTAGTGTAGTTAGCAAAAGAGACAGAGCACGGAGACCGCGACGAAACATCCTCGAGTTTTATTTTCCTTACAGAATCGAGCCCCGGGCAGTAGCTTGAGTAAGTTTAAATTTGACTTTCATAAGTGCCCTCTGTAGGGCTAAACTGAATAAATGCTTTTGAATTGAATTGAGGCAGGCGGTCCACTTGATGGTAAGTGAAGTTAGCAAAAAATGCTACTGAGGAGAAATGGCAAGAAACTTGACGTGGTATTTCTTAATTATCAAATTATCTCGCTCTATATTTATATCTTTTCTTAACACAAGTAGCCGAAAATCAGACATACAGTTCACCTGATGGTAAGTGGTCACCACCGTCTATGGACATATGTGACACCAGTGTTATCGCCAATGCGTTATCGTCCCTGAGACGTGAAGTCTCATGTGAATTTTCATGTGTGATTTCACCGGCGCCCTAATACAAGTGCACTACTGGTTCTCGGTAGAAATTGGCAAGGCGGGCGAATTTTAAGATATTTATTTTTAGTGCCTGTAGGTAGCATAGCCAGACGCTGTAGGTAACATTACAACAGTATTACTTTTTTTATTTTAGCTTATACCGCCACCTCCTGGCGACTTAGCTAGTTTATTTCCTGGGATAATATCTCGGACATTCTTTTATATACACACGGCCATCTGGTCTGTGTTTATTTTAATATGGAAACCAGATAACTGATATACTACATTTACTACTCTTTTAAATACATACTTATATAGAAATTTACATCCAGATACAAACATCTTCATGCACACAAATGTTTGTTCGGGATGGGAATCGAACCCACTACTTGCAGCATGGCAATCAGGGTCTTTAAGCACCAAGCCAACTGGCCCGTTATATTTTTTTTGTAGAAATTCATCAAAATTTTGAAAGCTGGTCCTTCGAATAAAAATAAATAAATATTAGAAGTGTAATTAAACTAAACAAACTATTACTCCATACTATGAATAAAGCATTAAGAGTATTCTGCAATTGGAGCTCGGTGTTAATAACTACGCCCATCTCAATGTCAAACCGCATAGGCACTATACAAACCCCTATATTCAGTTAATTCACATGTTGATAAACCGGCACTACGCGGCCTTGCAGGATGGACCTCTCACATTTTAACGTAGTATCCAACAGAGACAGAGAATAGAAGCAGCGACGAAACATCGAGCTCATGGAATTTACCATATAGAATCAACCATTGTTCTCGCAATCATTTTGAGCCCCGACCCGGGCTCGTAGGTTGTTTGACCATAATCTCACCATAGTAAGTAATGTGGTCAAAAGTGGTAAGCACATGCCTAGAGGGGAACTGGCACTAAGGTGTAGCTGTCGCAACAGATACGTATTTTGTGACAGATTTTTATCTAGAGATGGTCCTATCTACCGGTGGTAGCCAGCCATGTGGATACTACTCACTAGACTCCAAGATCCTGCATCTTGGGGCACATAAACGCAGAGCCTATTATGCCTAGTTTGGAGCCCTTGGGTACTACCAATAGTAAACTACATTGTCTTTTACATTTGTTTTATATAATATTTATATAAAACTAGCTGACAACGTTATTTTGCTTTACTTTATTAAAAACTTTTTTAGATCTATTGTAATCTTGTTTACTTTTTTTATTATATTGGATTGCCATCTTGCAACTCTTGCACCATTGCAGATCTGTGGATGGAACAGAATATTATAAAAATCCCGATTAAAGAATAGGGACTGGTGATAGAGGGGTGAAAATGTAGAGTTGTATGTGTTTTAAATGCCACATTATAAAAAAATAAAGATGTCCTAAAAATAAAATGTTTGGGGTGGACAACACTTATCACTTAGGGCTATGAAAAATAAATAGTGACCTAATCTCAGACCTACTGAATATGCATATAAAAATTTATAAAAATCGGTCTAGCCGTTTCGGAGGAGTATGGTAACTAACATTGTGACACGAGAATTCTATATATAAGATATTGCAAAATTTTACATTGATGAAAACATTTGGCATTGATGCAATAAATAATCAATTCTATTCTACAAAGCCCAAACTCATTGTAAGATCCAACCCACGACTCTTGTGGCTACCAATCGAGGTATAAGCGCTCTAATTATTCGACTCATCCGTAGAATAAAGTCCGATCTGCAAGGTTGATAGTTTTCAGTGGTGGCTAAAGAAGTTGTTAACTTGTGTAACTCTTAAACGGTGAGACTTGACATTATTTTTTGGTATGTTTGTAACAACGCCTCAGCCTAGTTAAATGCTATATAGTGTTTATTGATTACTCTTTTATTTATTGAGACAGGGGGCTCCATATCAACATAGGACGTTTTATGGCAGAAGAACGGGGTTAGTGAACATTATACGTTGTTTTACAGAGTCGTCTGAATTAAGTGACATAACCTAAAAATGTACCTCTGTAGAGTACGTATTCCTCATCTCGTTTAGCTATTTAGCTCATTTTTCTCTATGATCACATCGGTGTATGTTCTGCGGATGAGTCGTATTATAGGTATTACCTGTATTTATATGATTTGTGCTGAGTTTGTGCAGCTCTTTGGGATTGCTATTGTTGACCAAGGTGTAAGATCTAAAATACAAGTCATGGGTATACTCTTTAGTCGCCTCTCACGACACAATAGAGAAAAGTTGTAGTGGTATAAGTCACAACAACGCAGAATAAACACATACGCACCATTTTATCATACAAACAAATTTTATACCGCCTCGAGGCTCCGGTTTGTGACGGTGAAATGTTCCTTAAAAAATATGCTAAATTTGTGTTTGGTGTTCCGTACAGTATTTTAAAAATACCTATTGAAATCGATGGCTCTTTAATATACTGTACATCTTTGACATTATGGAGGAGCGAGATAGGTGATCATGCCTGAGGACCGCGGTCCAACTGTTGATGTTGGATGCTTGTATCAAATCCTGAGAGAATCTCGATATCGCGATGTAGGAATTTCGTGTGTTTCTACTCGTTTATAGATGTCGCCGCATGACTGTGGTGCGGGCGGTGAAGGATTGTAGGCATGTGGAATTTTTACTTTTATTTACTAAGTGTAGGCGTAGGGGTGGGCGGTAGCGTAAGAGAAATTGCTCGATTAATTGCTGACATACACCTTGACTTGTTTGGTGGCAGCCCCCAGGCGGGTACTACAAAGTACCCTTTTACTGTCCTATAGTTTCCTTAAGGTGTTTTTATCTGAATGCTTAAGCGTAGGATTCAATGTTGTGTTTTCTCAATTTTTGTTTTAATTTCAGCAACTTCCATTTTTTGAGATGGAATTAGAAACGCAATCATTTAAAAAAAAGGTTTCATGTTCCGTTTATTCTATTCCTCAGCGAATTTTTCTGATGGCGTACGCGTTGATTTCTCCGTCGACCGTTTTATTTACGGTACCCTAAAACGCCATTGTATCTCAGAGGGTAACGCATACCTTTGATCACGAGGGTGTAAATTTGATTCCAAAGCTCGTAGTGGTGAGTTTAACATTCTCTTGGGCCCCGGTTGCTGCGTGATGATAATCAACGGGAAGTATAAATAGAAATACCAAATTCGAACGTATGGACATGTTTTTTAAGACGATTAAGACGAATGGACATATGGGAAGAGGAAAAGGAGGAAAGATTGTGTGAAAGAGATGAGAGAGGAGTGAATACTAAGGTGATGGATAGTAGAGTTGAAAGGAAAAAGCATAGACCCTAACTTATTACCCAGTTGACTTAGCGCTTCCCACCCAGGACATACATTTGTGTGCATGAACATGTATGTTTGTTCTGTGCCAGAGTGTAAATATCGATATAAGTATGCATAGTATATCAGTTATCTGGTTTCTATAATACAAGCTCTACTTAGTTTGGGATCAAATGGCCGTGTGTAAAGAATGTACCTGGATATCTATTATTGTCACTTATTGAAAATAAGTTTAGTTTCCACCAGAAATGTGGGAGGTGTTGATGATGATGAGGTGGGATGCGGCGAGTCTGTCAATACTAGATTATTAGAGATATGACGCGCTAAGCTATTAAATGAAAGGATCCTATTGGCGGACTCCCATAGCTACATCGCACATATCTAGAACAAAGGCAGCCAGAAGAAGAAAGCGGAGTATTTGTAAAGTAAACTATGGCGAAGATAATCCAAATTCAAGATTTCGTTAAAGGGAATAATTAGTAGTAGAAATAGAGCTCTTAGTACAGAGTTCGTCTGGGAGAGTACTGCCAGCACGCTTATTACTTCGGCGAATCAGTAGTGCTTTTATATTAACGTGATTCGGTTAGAAAGGTAAGTCTGGCGAAATCACAGGCCTTAAGGTTGATGCACTGGTATCATTAATTACTGGTTTACTGCCGGCTACTCAGAGAAAATAAAACCTTGAGAGCCAGCGTTAGGGCTTGAAGTCATATGTGCTCTTTGCCCATTTAGTATATTTACTGTTCTAATTTAGATTATCTATAATCTTGCTTGTAATCGTCACAAATAACAAAATTACTTTACACTCTCTCAGCCAAAAACTTCAGTTTCATTATTCTAAATAGACACTAACATTAAAGGCGTTTATTTTAATACAAAAGAAGATTAAACATTACCCTCGATGTAGATCTCTTATCTGAGATCATAAAAACGTGGAGTTTATTTGCAATACCCACTCGTGTTGCTTTGTGTTGTGCAGCTTCTTATCTTATTCAATAATAATATCTTTATTAACATCTGTGATTATTGCAATGTTTACTTTTACCCATTTACCTAAATAGAGGGGAAGTCCACAAAACTGTGGAGATGAGTTTTCGAGTAGTAAAGCTCTTAGTACAGAATTCGTCGGGAGAAGTACTACTTCCTAGCCTATTTCTACCGTGAAGGAGTAGTGCACTTGTATTACTGTGTTTCAGTTAGAAAGGTAAAAGGGGCAGTGAAATTACAGGTACATGAGACTTAACGACTTACGTCTCAGGGTTGACAACGCATTGGCGATGCCCCTGGTGTTGCAGATGTCTATAGGCGGCCGTGACCACTTACGATCAGGTGAACTATCTGCTGTTAAGATAGCTCATGAGGAATAAGATTGTATTTCCGTAAAGATTAAACCGGTTAAACGTCACAATTTTAGAATAAGCACACGATCTTCGTGATTTCGATTTATAAATTATTTACCCGCGTTTCCGTGGGATGTCACATGTACTATACATAAAAACCTTCTTTTTCACTCACTCTATGAAAAAAAAAACCGCATCAAAATCCGTTGCGTAGTTTTAAAGATTTAAGCATACATAGGGATATAGGGACAGAGAAAGTGACTTTGTTTTATACTATGTAGTGATTTGGGCATGCTCATCTTATCAGTCGGGTAGGTAACCAATCATAGCAGGTACAAAATTAAATAGGTAATATCTCCTCGTTTTTAAGATCTGAGTCCCTCTATCTCCAGTGAATGCTTGCAAGCCATTTAATCAAGCGACAGCATTTACTAAAACCGTAAGTTTGTGCTCAAATATTTGCGCAAAGTAACAAGCTAAGGGGTTTAGAGCATTGCAGTGCTTTTTGCAAGATGTCGGATTAAAATTATTACACAAACTTGCATGTACTCGGTTTACGTAGATTAGTTAATTTTCTTTATATTTATTATTATTGACGGGCCAGTTGGCTTGGTGGCTAGAAACACTGACTGCCATGTCGCAGGTCTTTGGTTCGATTCCCACCCAGGACATACATATGCTTGCATGAACATGTCTGTTTGTTCTGTGTCTAAATGTCAATATCCATATAAGTATGTAATCTAAAAAAAGTAGTATATAAACTGTCTAGTTTCCATAGTACAAGCTCTGTTTGCATTAAGATCCGATGGTCGTGTGTAAACTCTTCCAGAATATTTATAATTTTAATGCAAAGGTAAAGGAAGAATGGAGAGATTACATTTTGAATATAGGTGATATTCAAATAATGCAAACATCGTCGGTTCACGCCGCAACAAGGCCTCGAAGAGCTTACCTCTCACGTGATTGCATAGTTAGTGAAAGGAACAGATCATAAAGGCCGCGATGAAACATCCTCGAGCTAGTGTCATTTTCCTTACAGAATCGAGCACCTAACTCTTGTGTAGTAACATATCTAGGTTTGCGGTTGGGTGTGTACGTCCATAATTGGATATATATTTAAAAGTACCAGATTTAATATACCAGGTAACTAGTTGCGAAAGTATCAGCTCTACTGAGATAGAAATCAGAGGCTCGATTCTGTAAGGAAAATGACACTAACTCGAGGATGTTTCTGTCTCCGTGCTCTGTCTCTTTCGCTAACTTCCCTAATACTACTAATCACGTGAGAAATAAGCTCACCGAGGCCTCCGTGAAGCGGCTCGCTTTTTGTGCCGGGGAAATGTTACATTCCTCGGGAGCACGGGTGAAACCGCGGGGGACACCTAGTATTCTAATAAACTTATAAATATACAAATAATAATACCAACTATTAACCTACAAATATTATAAATGCGATAGTTTGTATGTATAGATGTTTGTAACTCTCTCATACTACTTTTACTACGATTTGGATGAAATATATGATACTTTTGTGCCAGCAAAATGTTACATGCCTCGGGAACGCGGGTGAAACCACGGGGGACAGCTAGTTATATTTTCTTCTATCTTTTGACTCGTATTTAGATTTATCACATCACCGTCATTCCAATGAGATTCTAAGTTCACAAACAAACGGACAAATGCGTTTATAGTGTAGATGATGATGATTTATTACCCAGGCTTAGCTGAATGCCACACACAGTTCTTAAGTTCGATGAACATTGGTACTAATTGATCGAGATAACGTATTGTGTCTGTTTGTGCACTGTAACAAAGGTGCTATTTTCGATTCGATAGTTTTTTTTAATTTTTTTTATACCACATGGGCCGAGAAACAAGCTGACGGTCCACCTGATGGTAAGTGGTCACCGCCGCCTATGGACATTTGCAACACTAGGGGCATCGCCAATGCGTTGTCGATCCTAAGACGTGAAGTTGTTAAGTCTCATGTGCCTGTAATTTCACCGGCCCCCTTACCTTTCTAACCGAAACACAGTAATACAAGTGCACTACTGCTTCACGGCAGAAATGGGTAAGGTAGTACTTCACCAGACGGACTCTGCACTAAGAGTTCTACTACTCGGAAATCATTCATTCATTTCATAATCATATTAGCCCAGGGATGTCTACTGCTGAACTTAGGCGTCTCCCTTGGATTTCCACCTCGAACGGTCTCGAGCCGCCTGCGTCCATCGGTATCAACTGACTCTGATCAGGGGCTCGATTCTGTACGGGAAATTACAGCTCAAGGTTGTTTCGTTGCAGCGTATGCTCTGTTCCCTTTCTAACTACCCCATCACGTGAGAGGTAAGCTCTATGAGGCCTCCGATGAAGTTTGTATTAGATGAATAAGGGGGCTGGTCGTCAATGCACCTGAAGACAAGACCACAAGACCTGAAGACTGGTCAAAGACAAAGAAAAAATATTTGTAGCATTAAAAAGCTGGTCTTTGAAGAAGTACAGCTACGAGTGCAGAGTTCTTCCGAGGAAGTACTACAATCATTCCCATTTCCACCGTGAAGCCGTAGTGCACTTGTATTACTGTGGGGCCGGAGAAATAACTTGCACGTGAGACTTAATAACTTCTTGTATCAAGGTCGACAACGCTTTGGCGATGCCCCAAGTTTGTACCAAAGTATACGGCCATTGATAAATGAGGTCTAAAATCAATAACAGTTCACGTTGTCATACAAAAAAATTAATTATTATATTTACTAACGAAGTGTCTATCTCTGATTCAAAATTTATACTACAGTTTAAGATAAAGGTCCTATTCATATAATGCCTAATCATAAATCAGTTCATTAATGCCGGGTTACTATATACGAACCCGATCTAAAATCGCAAGATTGAAGTAGAATTCTGACATTACGTGTATTAAAATTACTGTAAAAAGGTTCATCAATCCATGGATTTTCGATCGGGAACGTATATAGTCGCCTTAAATGTTTGTCCATTTCAAAATTTGTCTCCGAAACGGCTGACGGATAAAAATTTAATTTGGCAAACAGATAAATACTTTTTGGATTATCACAGAATTCATTTCCGAATCCCAATCCAAAATGCCTTTATAAAAATCATTTAAAAACCTATCATTCCGGATAAGTGGCTATTGATTTTTAAAAATAGTTTTTATCTCAATTGAAAATCATCTAAGTAGGTCGAACAACTAAAACTGAAGTATAGCTAACAAGATATACGGTTCATTATCTTTAATGATCTAGTTCATGCGGAGATTCGATATGATTTTGATATGGCATCCAATTACCGGCCCTGAAATTCGGAACGGTATTTGGCAAAGAAATGGATGTCGTGACTAAACTTTTGATATTCTCAATTCTCTATTATGTCGTTGAACCCTGCCAAAATTTTAGTGCCGTATTCCATGTGAAATTATGATAGATTGTTTAGCCTGATTGCTTGAGTTAATGTCGATACGTGAAGAAGTGGCGACGGAATTTTTTACCTTTTAACGTAACTTTATTCTTGCCAGTGTCTAGATTTAATAACTCTTAAAAAAATTACTGAGTTGTATGAAATTTTTATGCACTAGTACCTTTAATGGTACCTTCTCTAATCTGACTGTAGAAACACTATAGAAACTACAATCTAAATTAAGAAAATAAACAATTCTTTCTACCTCTGATATATTTCCAATTTTGAACTAGCCATTTAATATTTTACGAATTGAAAAAAAAATATATTTAAAAAGAGACTGTTCATGACTAGGATTTTATTAAAACCGTTTTTAAAAATCTAATTAAGTTGCTATTTCAATATGGCAATATATTCCCTTTCAAATAAATACGAAATATAATCGGTTCTAAATTGACGGAGCTATTGAGTGACGTATTCAATAAAAATTTAAAAAGTCGAATCTCCTTTTTTAGAAGTTGCTTGAAAATACTTTGTTAATTGGAAATAGTTCCATTCGAACCAGGGGCTCGATTCTGTAAGGAAAATGACACTAAGTCGAGGATGTTTCATGCAGCCTCTATGCTCTATCTCTGTCGCTTACTACGCTAATACTACTAATCATGTGAGAGGTAAGCTCTCCGAGGCCTCCGTGAAGCGGCTCACCGACGAAGATCGTATTAGCTGAATAAGGCTGCTGGTTGTTTTTCTGGAAAGAGTCATAATAACCTCTGCAATGATTATTTTCTAAAGATCATCTGCCTGCTCTGTGCCTTACGCAAAAAATTAAAATCGTAAGCGTATCGTCATCGTATCGAGTGCGCCAAAAACCATTGTAATGAGAAATTGAACATCGCGCAACGTCACCGTATTGTCGATGTTCAATTATCCATACAAAACAGTTTTTTGGCGCACTCGACGCGATACGACTCTACGCTGGCGATTGATGATTACAATCCTCGCTAGAATTGCTTTTATAGACCGCTCGGTGCAATGTGGCAAGTGCGTACCGTTACAGTATACTCATTAGTCAACTCAAACTAAGAGATGATCTGGATAGTATTTTTCCTCGTGTGATAGACACAGCATTAACACTCAAATGCAACAAATTTGCTAACCTATCCCCATTGCCGTAAGTCTCAATGTTAATCACAGGCAGTATTCAAACAACTTAGCAAGGAAAAACTTCCGAGCTTACCACGTATCAACACTAGGAGTGTTTGTCTAAATGATTAATGGGAAGTCGAGAATTCAGAAGGTCTTCGACATTTAATTAGTGAATAATTACTAATGTTTACGAAGGATTTTGTTCGAATATTATAGTGACCTTTGACTTTCTAGCGTTACTTGAAAACTCAGGGCCTAAATCTGACATGAGGAGAATATTTAGTAATTAATAGTAGAATTAAAACGAATTTTGTTTTTATTTATTTCTTTTTTACATTTTCAACGGACTCTTAGTCCGTATTGAAGATTCTACAATAAATTATTTTAAGATTAATTATATTATGTTTTTATAAATTAACATCTTCCCGCGGTTGCTCAGCTCGTTGTTTTGAGCTGAAGCTTGGTAGCTTATCAACCAAATCTTCTCAAATCATATTCAACGGTACAAAATGGATAAATAATTTTTGTGCTATGCAGAATACCGTCCCGTGACTAAAACCTCATTAAAATTGATTTAATGAGGAAACAAACCTGCCCTATACTTACTATACTGCCATGTGTACCAAATTTCAGCAAAATCGGTTCAAGTGTCAGTCGTGAAACAGACATTTTCGCATGCACAGTATAAGTATGGATTAATTCTATCTGAAATTTCGTAGCTCCTAAATAATGTAAGTATAGGGTATTATAATAAATAGGGCGCAATTTTCGGTCCACTGCGTAACGTTTCAGAAAAAAAAATCTTATTTAGGTAGTGATTCTATCAAAAGGGTCGTAGGCAGTGTATTTGTCGTTTGAAAGCCCAAACGTCTGGGGTTTTTATACGCTACAACGGAAATAGGTTGTGCAGAAAAAAGGCCGACTACAAAACCACTATTTGACCGTCTTATTGAAAATTGTGTAGGAATAATTACGCCACTGAGTTCAATGTTATAATTTTTGAAGTGAAAACATCTTTAGGCGCGTTGGGCCTTTCTGGAGATGGGAAAAACAATTGAACTCGCGACACTGTTACCGTTACCGACACCTCTGTATATAATTGAAATACATTGATAATAATTTAACTATACTAGCTGTCCCGCCGGTTTCACCTGCGTAACCGAGGGATGTTACATTTTCCCGGAATCAAAGGTATCTTATGTGTTCCAAGTTATAAACTATCTATGTGCCAAGTTTCATCTATATCCGATATGCAGTTTTTGCGTGAAAGAGTAACAAACATCCATACTCGCAATCTTTCGCATTTATAATAGTAGTAAGGTATAATATAAACATACTCGTATATTCTGTATACAACGTGTTACAAAATACCCCGTAAAAATATAATTAATCATCAAAGCCAACAACCCTAGTAAGCTGTCATGTCTGGGAACCAGATTATTTTAACAGAAAGGCATACGTACCTATTTTACCTAATAATTGCTTACTTTAATAGCTTTTCTATTTTTCATTAATAAAAATGAGTCTTTTTATTTGGGTTATGTAATACAGCGTTACTACGGTTCTTAAATATTGTGAATGGGCTAATCGTTATAAGGCCAAATTTAACCTCCTTTCAGCTTCACGGATAGTTTTGGAATATTCTGTATATGTACAACATGGATTCATGTCAGTTTTCTTTTCTGTCGGCACTCCCGGAATGGTACTTTCTTTTTTTAGTTTACTTTAGTAAGAAGAAATTAAAACAATATTATGTATCAAATTAAATTATTTTATAACTCTTACTTGTCTTGGTAGTTTTAAGAAATCCTTTGTTGTCTGAATAATATAATTTTAATTTTGAATTACTTTCTCCATGTTTATTAACCCCGAAGGGGTAAAGAGATCTCAATACTGAAAGCCCATATTTCACTGAATAAATTGTATGTCCCAACGTGACATGTGGTGGCCATTGTTACTCTCGGACGCATTTCCAATCCCAGGTTACGTGAATAAATATTTCATCGCAGGGTACACCTCAAACCTTACCCTGAAATCCTACAATATTTGTCCAAGTTTTATAATGCACGAGCATTGATGTTTTAAAAAAAAAGGATCTAATAAAATTTTATCATTTTCAAACACACTATACGAATAACTCATCAAAACGATTCAATTGAGTGTACACTTTATGAATTTGGGGTGTCGAATATTTACAAACAAATTTCTATATTGTTAGACATAGTTAGAAAATACTATATGGTATAGTATCGTACTATATTTGCTAAAAAAAGGTACATTCAATTATATATATCCTGGGACATTCTTTACACACGGCCATCTGGGGCTCGATTCTGTATGGAAAATGACACTAACTCGAGGATGTTTCATCCCGGCCTCCGTGCTCTGTCTCTTTCGGTAACTACGCTAATACTACTAATCACGTGAGAGATGTGCTCTCCGAGGCCTCCGTGAAGCGGCTCGTCGATCCCAAACTAAGAGCGTGTACTTTGGAAACCAAATAGCTGATATACACCAGGTACTTACTTTTAATACTGTTTTCCTAAAAACATACATTAAAAGACACCCCAACACGACACCAAATATGTTAATGCAGAAAAATGCTTGTCCTCAATGGGAATTGAAGCCCAGCTCTGTGGCGTGGCTGTCAGGTCGCTTACCACCAAGCCTACTGGCCGATAACACACACATACTTCTTCTTCAACCAAAAACATACTAGCTAATAAGAAAAATTACTTCACGTAAGCTGCGTGGCAAACCCTTTCGTTAGATACCCATGACATGGACGTGTCTTATAAATTAATAAATGACCATCTTATCACGTCCGCCATATTGGATTTAGAATGACGTCACTTAACTAATCGTGCAATGTCAACAAAAACTATTCAAAATTTCAGTTCGATCTGTTGGAAAGGCTGGCCTAAAATTCAGTTGCGATATTTGTCCTAAATATATAACAGGTGAAGTTAAATAAAAGCCAGTGAAATAGCTCGTAGCTAAAAACTGTTTTCAAGTTACGACTGTTTTATACAAACACAAAGGGCGATAAAAGTTTATATATATATTTTTTAACACGTAAAAGTATTAAAATACTGAATGAGTTTTTACAGAGTTAATCTTTTGAAAACCTATGTACCTAAAAATGAATGCGGAATAAATTTGACACGAGAGAGCTAGGCTTGGGGTTTGTTTTTGCTTCCTTATTCAGCTAATACAAAGTCTGTCGGTGAGCTGATGCATCGAAGCATCGAGGAGTGGACCTCTCACGTAATTGCGTAGTCAGCGAAAGATACAGAGCCACGCTTCTATAATCTTCAATACCACAATCTGTCGCCGAAACATCTACCTTATCCCATCTGCATTTGAGTAGTAAAGCTTTTAGTATTCGTCCGGAGAAATATATTACTATCACCTTACCCGTTTCCGCCATGAACCAGTAGTGCACTTGTATTACTGTGTTTCGGTTAGAAAGATAAGGGGGCCGGTAAAATTACAGGCACATGAGACTTAACAACTTCACGTCTCAGGGTCAACAACGCATTGTCCATGCACCTAGTGTTGCAAATATCTTTAGGTGGTGGTGAATAGGCATTACTTGAGTTCGCGTGTACCATCCTCGACCACATCGTCACTTTCCATCAGGTGAGATCTAGTCAAATGCGCTCAAGTTTTTATATATATAAAAAAAAAAAACCATCAGGTGGACCGTCTGCTTGTTTGTCGGCCAAGGGGTATAAAAAAGAAATCTACTAGTGTGTTCCAACAGCAGCATTTGAAACCAAGTTCCCTTCTAGTTTTGTGTGCTTACAACTTCAAAAGTCAAGTTCTAAAAGCCTATACGTATACATTGTAATAAAGAATAAAAACTCTCATTATGAACTTTTATTTCCAGTCGTGCAAATTGTAAGTCTCCAGAATTCACTAATGAATTATATTAAGAAATAAGCAGTGTATGATAGTCCATGTTTTCTAATTTATCCTATCATTGGCAACGCTATTACCTACGTAATTGCGAGTATTTTTCATCGAAGCTCATGGCAATTTACGAAAAAAGATCCTAATGAACGGTGTTCCTTTGATATAAGCGACGTCAACTTAGGGGCTTAGTAGAAATTTTAATAATTGTCAAAAGTGTCACCGTGAAGGGTGCTTCTGAAATATGCCATGAAATGTTCGGCGTCTGTTTTTAAGAGACTTTTTTGAACGTTTTAATAATTTATAGATGTGGGTCTTATTAATGCTTGAAAAACCTTTTTTTATCGTTAAGGTTGTTTGAACACAATGTTTTTATGGGAAGCGGTGATGTGATCGAATGTGGTAAGAATAAGACAGTATTTCAAATGCAGCTTCCGTAGCACACTTGACACATTTTCAAACTGAGCGTTGCTAAAAAATTAAAAAATTTTTTTTTCAATGAATAAAAAATGATCACTATAATTGTTAGATGTTTTATTTTTTTTTTTTTTTATGCTACTTGGGCCGACAAGCAGACGGTCCAACTGATGGTAAGTGGTCACTGCCGCCTATGGACATTTGCAACACTAGGAGCATCGCCAATGCGTTGTCGACCCTGAGACGTGAAGTTGTTAAGTCTCATGTGCCGGTAATTTCACCGGCCCCCTTACCTTTCTAACCGAAACACAGTAATACAATAGCACTACTGCTTCACGGCGGAAATGGATAAGGTGGTAGTACTTCCCCGGACGAACTCTGCACTAAGAGCTCTACTACTCTATGTTACAGAAACTTGACTCAATCAAAAAAATACCAACTGAGAACGCGAAGAGCAATCTTTAATGTGGGAAAATGTATTAATATTGGAGAACTTTAATAAGTTATTAGGCAGGGATTTTTTTGCCCAGAGACTAAGCTTAACCATCCAACGGGTCAACGACGTTAGTATCATGGGTACCATGAAACATTTAGAGGACTTTTTATTTAGGACATTTATTTTTTTTATATAGTGTAATATAGTAACAAATTTTGTGTGCTTTTGTATTTTTCATTGTATAATATATATATAATATATACCTATATATATATTCCTAAATAGAAAGTCCTCTAAATACTCCATGGTACCCATGATACTAACGGCGATGACCCGTTGGATGGTTAAGCTTAGTCTCTGGGCAAAAAAGTCCCTGGCCTCAACTCCCCAGAGGCTAAGACCAAAGCTTGTCTGTACTCAAGGGCCCATAGTTTCTTCCACAAGCGTCGCAAATAGAATATAATTTTACAAGCAAAGGAAACAAAACATAAGTGTTTGTAAAGTAAATGTTTCCACTTAAAAACAACCAATTAAACAAATAGCTTGTCCCGACCCGCCTGCAGTACATGTTCAACAACAATCAAGCTTGTTTTGCGCTTTTTGGTGAGCATTTTTAACGAATTCGGGGTTTTATTTCATTTAATAATTTACTTTATATCACACTATTTAATTTTGATTTGACAGGCCAGTTCGGTTGGTGGTTAGCGACTCTGACTGCCAAGCCGAAGGTCGCGGGTTCGATTCCCACGCAGGACAAACATTTGTGTGCATGAACATGTCTGTTTGTTCTGTGTGTAAAATATCTATACAAGAACGTATTTAGAAAATTATATACACGTAGTATATCAGTTGAAAATATCTGTTTGTTCTGTGTCTGGGTGTAAATATCTATATAAGTATGTATTTAGAAAAAAAAAAGTAGTATATGTAGTATATCAGTTATCTGGTTTCCATAGTACAAGCTCTGCTTAGTTTGGAATCAGATGGCATGTAAAGAATGTCTCAGACATGAGACAACAAAACCAGATAACTGATATACTGTAGAAACAATTGTTTTTTTAACTGACTAAAAAGGGAGAAGGTTCTCAATTCGACTGTATTTTTTTATTTTTTTTTATGTTTATTGCGCGATTGCTCCGCTAATTATTAATACGTAATAAGTACTTCAGAGGTGGTAACATATAAAATTTATCATGTTTGGATAAATACATTATTCTTAATTTTCAAAAGTATGGTATTCATCAAGTCAGTCAAAGTATACATAGACGACTTTGAGTATGTGGTGGGACACTAAAAAAGACATAAATAAAAAGAATTTTTTAACAAAAATAAAACCGACTACAAAATTAAAATGTGACAAAAATATTTTGTGTGTCTAGGTACTTTGAAGTCGGGTGCTATACGAGTATTTCAAACATCCGACACTTAGCACCCGAATCCAAAGTACACACAAAATATTTTTTGTCACTTTTCATCTCTTCTAAATCCATGCTTGTCTCGTCGAACCCACGGTCCGCGGCGTGGGAGTCAGGTTCACTAACCACCAAGTCAACGAGCCCGTCCGTTTATAACGCGGACGAATCCTCAAGAACGCAAGTAATAGGTTGGGGAAAAAGTTCCTTCGCATTTTTTAAGAAAATTCAAAACATTTTTATTATAGTTTATTTACATTTAACTAAAGGATGTAGGTACCATTTTGTTCGATAACTTTTTGCCATCTTGTAGGTAGGGTGCCCATTGCTATAGAAATTTTGGAACTTCTGATCAATATACTGCGACAAGTGGTTTTGACAGTCCTTTCGTGATGTTAACCTGACACTGCCTAAAGAATTCTGAAGAGACCGAAACAGGAAGAAATTTGAAGGTGCAAGGTCAGGACTATACGGCGGATGCATTAATACCTCCCAGCCAAACTCTCTTAATTTTTGCTGAGTGGCTAAAGATGTGTGAGGTTTAGCGTTATCATGATGAAAAACCACACCCCTTCTGTTGATTAATTCCGGCCGCTTTCTCTCAACTTCTTGCTTTAATCTCATCAGTTGTTCGCAGTAGAGTTCAAAATCGATGGTCCTGCCTGGTGGTAACAGCTCATAATGAATAATGCCCTTCCAATCCCACCACACACACAGCATCACCTTGTTGCGAGTTAACCCGGGTTTCGCCACAGTCTGTGAAGCCTGACCGGCCTTTGACCACGACCTTTTTCGCACGTGCTTGTCGTACGTGATCCACTTTTCATCACCAGTTATCAGCTTTTTCAAAAATGGTTCGGTTTCATGACGTCGTAATAAAGAATCACAAATGAGTACACGGTTCATTAGGTTTCTTTCAGTGAGCTCGTGAGGTACCCAAATATCTAGCTTTTTTGTGTACCCAGTTTTTTTCAAATGCGCCAAAACTGTTTTTTGGTCAAATCCCAGTTCTTCAGCTACGTCGTAACTACTGATATGCCGATCTTGCTCCACATTTTGAAAAATGGCATCCATTTTATCCGTAATGGGGCGACCAGAGCGACATGCATATTTGACATCAAAATTTCCGGATTGAAAACGCTTAAACCAAATTTGTGCTACTCTCACAGACATTGCACTAGGTCCATAAACATCGCAAATTTTTTTCGCGGCATACGTTGCGTTTTTACCTTTTTTGTAGTAAAATTTTAAAATGAATCGAATTTCTACATTAGATTCATTCATCTTGGCGGTACGAAAAACAAATGCAAATCACACATTTTCCTAATTTGAATTTGGAATTATGTTCTTTAAAATTTAAACTTTCAATGATACCAAAACCAGCCAGATACAAATAGTATAGCCAAAGAGATTTTATTACAAGTTCATACATACTATAATGCGAAAAGACTTTTTCCCCAACCTAATATATAAAAGTAACTGGGACTGAAAACAGTTTAAGCTTAGCCAAGCCTCAAGTATTTGTCAGCGCAATCAAATTATTGAACGAGATGATATAACTAAACAATTTGACAAATATTTGTAGCGCAAATCTTCTCTATATATTTATTACATGTTGAAGAATTAAGGTACACACTTACATATCCATGCAAATAGACGAATGTTTACAAGAATATCATATTTGCTTGTCATAAATGTAAACGTCATAAATAAACAGTACCTACCTAGATGGCCGAGCATTGCGCGGGATTTCTTTACTGACGTGACTTCTACCGTAAAGGGCTCCCCAGTATTTCTCTAGCAGCCTCATTGCCTAAAAACACGGATAAAACGTCATTTTCTCAAAATGAATCCTAATGATAGCTAGATCGATTTAACGCCCCCGAAACCCTCTGTATACTAAATTTCATGAAAATCGTTGGAGCCGTTTCCGAGATCCTAATGATACATTTTTGCAGTGAGTAAAGAGCAACTGAAGAGTACACATGACCACATATACTTTATTAAGGTTAGGCCAACTTCAAATCAAAGTTAAAGAAATTACAGGCACATGAGACTTAACAACTTTACGTCTCAGGGTCGACAACGCAATGGTGATGCTGTTGCTAATGTCCATAAGCGGCGGTGAAAACTTACCATCAGGTTGACCATCTGCTTGTTTGTCAGATGTGAATTTGGATACTTTTTTATTCCAGATTTGGTTTGAAAATGCGGGGGAAACCGTGGGGTGGAAGTTTGTATATTTAGCAAGAGGTAGAGGATCCTGATCTTCAAAAAAATTAAAATTACTATTGAGGTGGCTTTGCACTGAGAAGTTAACAAAAGTATTACCAAAGAGCGTTGACGTCTGGCAGGTAAGCTGTAAAAATCTACCAAATCTCTTATGCCGGGTACTATACGAGTATACGATCTCGATCTAAAATCGCAAGATTGAAGTAGAATTTTGACATTACGTGTATTAAAATTACCGTCAAAAAGTTCATCAATCCATGAATTTTCGATCGGGATCGTATATAGTACCCGGCTTTAATAGATAGAAAGCGACAAATGCGTCCTCTGTTCATTATCTATATATTTATACGTGAAGCGAAAACTTAAGATCCCTTTTTAAGAAAATTGCGCGAACGAATGAATGTGAAATTTGACACACACAGTTTAAGTTCATATGGAGAAAAAGTGTATAAAGGTTTCCTTTTTATAAAATTCTTTAGAAATTTATTAAATTAATTAAATAAACATTTCACACAACGTAAAATGTCACACACATAATGACGTATTTGTACACGCTGCCGTAATAGAAATTCAAAAGGTTCTATACAATACTTAAAGAATAAAGTATTATAGTGGTCTTTCGATCGCTAGGAACCTCTAGTCAATTTGAAATGTCAAATTTTTAATTATTATCCTATTAATATTATAAATATGAATGTTTGTATGTATGGATGTTTGTTACTCTTACACGCAAAAATTACCGGACAGATTTGGATGAAACTTGGCAAATAGATAGAACATACCCTGGAATAACATATAGGCTACTTTTTATCCTGGGAAAATGTGACAACCCTCTACAACGAGGGTAAAACCGCGGGGGACAGCTAGAATCTTATAATGAAGACCTGTACTGATTTATAGTGTCCTTTTATAGTAACCTGTATTTAATTCACAATATGCTTTACTTTATTTAGCATTATTATCCAGATCCATCAAATTGACAGTATTTTTTTTAAAGTCTCAAATAAGACACCATAAAACACCGGAGAAAATGTGACATCCCTCGGGAACACGGATAAAGCAGCGGGATAGCAAGTACAATATAAAAATCATCGAACCGTTACTGTATTTCAATGTATCCGATATCACTATTAAAATTTACAGCATTCAACCTCTTTAGAGTCTCGTTCAATATAAACCGCCTATTTTCGGTATACAACATATTCTATAGAAATAGTTAGACATTATTTTCATTTATGTTTTGTATCACAGTCTGGTATCGTGTAGGCAACTTGTAGGGTATTTTATTACACTCACTGGGTTTTCTGTAAATTGGGCGAAATGGGAGGGCTTGGGCTGTAAATCATGTTGGCCCAGAGATAAGACAGTGGTTTGAGGTAGAAGAGGTAGCGAGAGCGGAATCATTGTGTTTTTGTACGTCAAGGCTGGTAGCCTTTACAATTTAGCACCCATATTCTATCACTTAGTTTGTTTATTTTTAATTGTTGTATCTGCTAGGTTATAATAAATGAAAAACCGTATTAATAAATAAATAAATATCCAGACATTCTTACACACGGCCATCTGATCCCAAACTAAGCAGAGCTTGTACTATGGAAACCAGATAACTGATATACTACATATACTATGTGTATGTTTTATTTTCTAAAAACATACATATATAGATATTTACACCCAGACACAGAACAAACAAATATGTTCATATGCACACAAATGTTTTGTCCTACGTGGGAATCGAACCCACGACCTTCGACTTGGCAGTCAGGGTCGCTAACCACCAAGCCAATTGGCTTGTCTATATGTATGTCGTATTACGAAGATACAGAGTTTAATTTTCTAAAACAACTTCAACCTGTTAATTTGTGCTACAGTGATGCTCGCGCATCTTGAAATTTCACTCTCATAAATTTTTCATAACGCGCCTAAGGAAGTATAACTTCAAAAACATGTCATAAGGTAGTTTAAAATTAAAAATAAGAAGTACTTAATAATTTAAACGAATCCTATGTATTTACAAAAATAAAAAATAGTACATAAGTATATATCAGTTAACTGGAACCCATAGTACAAGCTCTGCTTAGTTTGGGATCGAATGGCCGTGTGTTAATAATGTTGTTTATTATTATTATTCCAATATTCCATTCCTTCCAAATTATTTATATAAAATGTAATTGAATAAGGCGTAGTATAAACTTTTTGAGAAAGGACGGAGATTTATTAATATAGACACAAGAACCTCTGATCTTCATGTTTTTATCTGTTAAATATAATGTTTTATTGTTCAAGCTTAGGTGATCGAGTTGAAGAAAACTTGCATAGAAACTCTGAGGTTCTGGGTTCCATTCCTGGATTAAAGAAACTTTTCTTTGTTTTCTTTATTTATTTCTATTTACATTTCAACGGACTCTTAGTCTGTACTCTTTGAAGATACTACGATAAATTATTTTAAGATTAATTGTATTGTGTTTTTATAAATTAACATCTTTCTGCGCTTGGTCAGTTCCTTAATATATAGTGTTACATAATTTTTTTTTCTATTGCTGAATACATGGATTATAAATAAATAACTTAAGATTTACTTAAATTTAGATACTTTTCTTTGTTTAGAAATTATCACCTGTAGTCTGGGATTTGTAATATTCTCGAAAGATGGCGACAATGCTCACTACATATCACGTTAGAACCTCAAATTAATTTTAATTTGTTTTTGATAAATATCCCGGGACATTTTCTACACACGGCCATTTGAACCTTTCATCCCTAACTAAGCAGAGCTTGTACTATGGAAACCAGATAACTAATATACTACATACACAACTTTTGTAAATTCATACTTATATATATATTTACATTACTGAAACCTCTGACTACCTTATTAGAGATTTTTGGCATAAAGATATACATTCAGCTTTGACTGTTTATAAAAATATCACCAATGATAATTCTTCACAAGTAAATAAGTCAGTTCAATTCCTATGGTACTTATTTAATTAACAGACTTCAAAAAAGGAAGGCAGTTCTAAATTCGTATTTTAATAGATATGCGAGCATAACTTCTTTAAATTTGAACCGATTTTTTTACAAATCGCTTCACCCTCTCCCTTACAACCAACCTTTACAAGCGTTCAGACCTTGGGGACTAAGTTAGGCGATATGATGCCGACACGGCGCGCCGCGGCGGTTTAGACTCCACGGGCCTTCACATTATTTTACATATTTCCACAAGGACTTATCTAGATAATCAGACATCATGCGATGATGATCTTTGTATAGTACCTTTACAAAATGTCCTAAGAAAATAACACCCATATTCTAAGATGTTTCCTCGATTCTACTCAACGTCACTCCAAGATATTATTTTAGTATTCATAGTTACAAAAATCTCCTCCACTCGACGCTTTCCCTTACACGAGGTGAGGAAATAACTGTTAACTTCAAGTTACGTCGAGACCAACTTTAAGGAAGTTTATTGCATGTAAACAGTTACTGAAGCTCATTATTTTATCTGATTAATATTTTATCTATATAAATGACGTAACTAATGACACGTTACCTTGACTACACTTTGATTCGAAATCAGTCGGGATGTATGTTCGGAGGAATTTTCGAGGAAACGTCTTAGAATATGGGGAATATCTCATATAAAAAGAGTTGAAAGTTTGATTTTACGGTCACCGATGAATGATTTTCGAGTAGAACAGCCCCATATAGACAAAATTTGTTCGAAGCTGTCAAGTCTCACAGGTTCAATACGTGGAATGGCTAGATGTCTACCATTGAGCGTGCGGTATACTGTGTACAATTCCTTAGTTAAACCACATATCGAATATTTAATTGAAGTTTGGGGATCGACTACCAAAACCAGTCTAAACAAAATACAAATAGCCCAGAATAAAATTATTAAAGCTTTGTTTCAATATTATTACCTAACACCCACAAATAAAATTTATCTCGATACTAAATTATTTAATATTATCCAAATATATCACTATAACACATGAATATTAATTCACAAAATTTTATCTAAAAACATACATACACAAACCAGATTTACATTAAAACATGAAGTACAAATACGTTCTTCACGGCGTGCACACAACCTACAATTACACAAACCCAGAACCAATCACGGAATAAAGAACATTAAATATGAGGGAGCACAATTATACAACTCATTACCAAAATGTATAAAATAAGTAAAAAATTCCATTAAATTTAAAAAATTACTAAAGAAACACATCTTCAATGACCTATATATAATTTTTTTTTTATCCGACAGTGCGCACGGTGCTTTATAATAATCGCGATAAGAATACGAAGCGCTCGGAGACCGCATGATCCGAACCGGCCGATGAGTATACTAAATATTTTAAACGTACCCGCATTATAGATTTATAACATTTCATTTTAATTGTACTTTGCAACTCTGGACTTCATTTATATTTTTTTTCGTTTAAGTGATTTATGTAATCTTTGAGAAATAAATAAATTTTGAACCGTAGAGCTCTCAATGCGGAGTTCGTCTAGGTAAGTACCACCTTACCCATTTCCATCGTGAAGCAGTAGTGCACTTACTGTGTTTCGGTTAGAAAGGTTAGAGGGCCGGTGAAATTTCAGGCACATGTTACTTATTATTTTCAGGTTTCTGGGTCGACAACGCATTGGTGATGCCCCTGGTGTTGCAAATGTTCATAGGCGGCTGTGACCACTTACATCAGTTGGAACGTCTTTCTATCTGTAGGCCTACTTGTCGTTAAAAAAAATGCAACCTTTAAGTATGATAGTTATAATCATTTATTCTGATATAAAAAAAAAATTAAATTTAAGGGTTCGTCGAAAAAAAAGCAAATGAGCCCAAAATCGAGGGGTCAATTTGTAACCTGCAGAGCTCCATTATCTTCTTCCTGGCTCAATCATTAGATCAGCTGAATGCTGTCAAATTATTGTATCCAAGTAGTATCCAAATATTTATTTAAAAGTGTTTTTAAAACGGCGTAGGGCTTCGCTGTAGAGTTTTTTATAATTTAATTTTAAACTCCTAACAGATTTTGATCAACCCGTATAAAATTCACCATAAACGAATCCGTATCGCAGAACATTAATTAATTTAAAAAACATTCCCGAAAATGACAGTCGACATCTTTTTTTCGCTTAACAAGCTAACACCAAAACCTTCTGTTCACTCTTCAACAAATCACGATGTATTTTTCAGCGTTAAAAAGCGTCCAATGGTCGGTAAAAGTTTTAATTGCTCCTCAAATTAATGCCCGACGATGTAGCAATTGTGGCTACATACGGGGCATTGTTGCGTGCGTTTTAATGTCTTCTTTTAGGTTAGAACGCGACTTCAGACTACTTCTTTGCAGTAGATAGTCCACCAGAATCTTAGCGCATATTATTAGCAATGCCAATATGTTGCCAACCTGTACAGAGCCAAGGAAAGGCAACTGACTTTAAAGTGCAACCGCTGGATTACAACTAAAGATGCTTGGCGATGGATCAACTTGCTGGTGGGAGCCAGCAAGGCGGGTACCTCAAAGTACCCTACCTCCGTGATTGCTCAAATCCGTCTTTACTCCAGACACGATCCCGTTAACTACAAGGGTGATGAAAACCGATTGGCACGGACAATGTTGTCATTGATTTGTGACATTTTAGCTAAAGAGTTCTAGCTTAGAGTAAGAACAATTTTTACAGCCTGCTTAGGCTAGGATTCCAATGTTTTTATACCTTATTTACACAATACATTACATTGTAACATGAAGTACTTGCTTTTCGTTCTCAAGGGAACTCTCATTTCCTTATGATAATAGATACAGTCAGCTTTAATCCAAATCCTTTCTGTAGCTAATACGTAAGAGATCAAAAATAGCCATCAGTACATCCTTCCTTGACCTTCATAAGTGCCCTCCGAGGGCCTAAACTTAATAAATGGTTTTGATTTATTTTTTTAAAGAATTGCTACGTTGTAATAAGCTACAAATTACACAATAAGTACAAATTCAACAACGTTCTGAAGCAGCGTTGTACAGCGTGCACGTCTGTATTGTCATCCCGTAAGTTTTCAATGTAACAGATTTTATACCGGTGTAGCTATGGGGTTGACATTTTATTTATCGCCCCGCTCAGCTTAGCCGGGCTTTTTTAGATTAGAGCAATAATTTTGGACAGTGGCTGACGGCAAATTTATTTTGCGGCTCTGAAACGCCTCCGCTGGTATACTTACCAGGTTCAAGTTTGGCTTAAAGCTTTAAGAAATAGTGGTCTAGTATAGGATATTTAAGTTTATCCTTAGTGTTCGTAAAGAATTAAAGTGCACTAGATTAAGGAATATGCCATATTTTTGACCTAATTCCTTTATAGTTTGAAAGTGCTCAAGCTTTGTTTGAAAATTTTGAACAAAAGCGAATGTTTCAATTGAGATTTGGATGGAGCTATAGACTACTACTATACGAGTATAAGGTGGATTAACACATAGAATACTAATAATTCTAGAAAAAAATATAAGATATCTTTGGAAAGCGGTTAAAACCACGAAGTGAAAGTAAAAATAGTTAGTATATTAAAATATTACTGTTAAATGCCAATATTTTGGGTCGTTTCTTTGGGCCTACAGTACCTGATTAATCAACCAAAGGAATACATATATGGAATCAAACATTATAATTGTCGAACTTGTATACAATTTTTATCTTTTGGGGGTTGAACTTCCAAGAATTATTTCTTAATATTCACTGATGTTATAAATGGAGCTGCTATGCAAAATTTCAAGCTTTTCCACCGTTGATTTGATGATTCAGTCTGTAAGGAATGTATGAAATTTGTTTGGTGCGAGTGTTTGGTTGATATCGCTTAGTGTCCATGTTCATCCATTTTGGACTACGTCACCACCTGCGAGTTTTATCTCTACTTATCACTATGGTCCAGAAAGAGATAAAAAGCTTACCAGCCTATGAATTTTATAATCCCAACCCGAAAATCCGGGTCGAAAACTTTACGATTTCTCGCTAGCTAAAGGTTCATACGCAAAAAGTTAATTTAAAAAGTTAATAACATAATGTTCTGTTTCATACAGTAGGTAATGTAGCGTACACTTGTTGTTCGGGTTAAGTCATTAACAAATTTTAGGCTAAATCTGCTTGGTAATAAAAAAAATCCCTAATAATATTATAAATGTGAATGTAAGTTTGCTTGTTACGCTTTCACGCGAAAACTACTTAATCGATCATCATGAAACTTTGTACATATATTTTTGGAGATATTAGGAGTAACATAGAATACTTTTTGTGTCGGGAAAATGTTACATTCCTCGGGAACGCGGGTGAAACCGCGGGGGACAGCTAGTACAATATAAAAGAACGAAGTTTTAAAAGATAACAGATTTCTACTAATATTATTGAGTGAAAATTTCGATTTGAGTATTGAGCTTTAGGCGCAGTGTTCGTCCGGGGAAGTACTTAAGAGGTAGGGTACTTTGAAGAATATAGAATATAGAAGATAGTGAATATTGCATCGATGTAGTTTAGTATTGATAATACGTAATAGCCCCAAACTAATTCTTGAGTAGCAGAGCTTTTAGCGCAGAGTTCGCCCGGGGAAGCACCTTACCCATTTCCGCCGTGAAGCAGTAGTGCACTTGTATTACTGTGTTTCGGTTAGAATGGTAAGGGGGCCGATGAAATTACAAGCACATGTGACAACTTCACATCTCAGGGTCGACAACGCATTGGCGATGCCTCTAGTGTTGCAAATGTCTGTTTGTTTGTCGGCCCATGTGGAATAAAAAAAAATGTTTTTGACTCAGTTACTAAAACTGCTAAACCAATTCAGATGGATAGGCCTAAGATATCTCAAATTGTGGAATAATACATAGAGTAAATTTCGAAATGGAAATGATATACAGCGTGTAAATGAAAAGGGATCCAATTTCATAACACATAGGGTAAGTAATGCGTCGTTGAAATGCCAAGGAATGGTACTAATGCTACTAAATAATAATTATTTTTAAACAAATAAAATTTACGTCACTTATTCGGCTGTCGACCTCCTTCATTAGATAAAACCAATGGCAAGGAGGTTGTATATCTATATATATATAAATCAATCCCTATTTCCCTTGGTCACGGCATCACGCATGGACGGCTGGACCGATTTCGCTAATTCTTTTTTTGTTGTGTTTGTTATTGTCAGGAGATGGTTCTAATGAACAAAAAAATTAAGAAAGTAGCGCGGAAAATTAGAAATTTTAAGAAAACTTAACCACTTTACTAGCGCTTTTGACAATAGAAACTTCTTTAATGTAACCTGTTTGACATTATTGTCAGTCTTTTAACAGTTGGTGCAATTGACAGAATGCGCACTGCGAATATCGTTCAAAATAGAGGCATGGGTTGGAATTATATTGATAAAATAATTAATTTATAATTTATAATTTCTATATAATTATGTGCAAATTTCACAGTCGATTCAATCGGAAGAATCGAATTCAATATAAATAGTTAAGACAGACGTCTGTCGGATCAGCTAGTGAATTAATAAATAACCATCTTATCACGTCCGCCATATTGGATTTGGAATGACGTCACATAGTTAATAGTATATGGTCACCAAAACCAATGTGTGTGCAATATTTTAGCTCAGTTGGGGACTTAATTTAAAATTGAATTGTAAGGTTTGACCCAGAAACTAAGTAATGGGAGAAGATAAAGAAACGCAACAAACTAAAACTCAGCATGAATCTTAGAGTTCGTGTCCAAAGAGAAAAAATGATTTATCACCTGAAATCCTGCATAAGTGAAGTGGTCGTGACAACTTACATGTCACGTTGATACATAATATCTCTCGTGGAATGTGAGTCGAGATTGGATGAGAGGATTATTAATTTAAAAAAATATTTACGATACAGAATACCCGACGATAATCCATTTTTGGCACGTTACACTAATTTATCTGAACAAATTTATGAGGGGCCGATAAAAAGTAAAGTAATTAGACCCTTTACTGGCCCGGTTTAGGGAAAGGGCCCCTCATCGAAATTATCTGAGCGGTCGGGGCCTGATAAGGTAATGATTTATTTTTATACGTCCAAAGAGTTATTGAATGTTGAAATCCAAGGAGATCCAGAGATTGGACATGACGATGACTGGCCCAGTGGTGTTTAGATACAGTGACTCCACAAGTCGTGGTGTGACGTACGGGCTCTGCCCAGGTCACACTGGGTCAATTACACGGGGATCTTCAATAGTAATCGCCAAGTAGTTAGTGTAAAGCACACGGGAATTTCTCCAAGTAACAATAGAATGCGTACGTACCTGGGAAACCAACTGCTGATCACCTCAAGCTTTCGGTTCTGCCGACGGTTTGGATATCTACTCCTGGACTGGGTGGAAGCGCGCACTCACCGGCCGGTGGACGATCGTAGTTTTTTTATAATATATACACTTCAAAACTGCTAAAACTGGCACTATGTTAGGGCTTATAGTTTGCTTTATTCGATCCGATTTCGTTGAAGTGGAAGCTGGCGATGTTGATGGTTCCGTGTCGCAATAGGATCTGGTCGAAGATCAATTCGTTCGGCGCTGCCTAATTTCTTAGTTAGTTGGAGGGTCATTGGATATTAGTTTTTATACAAATACCGTACGCATTGGGCGAAACAAATGTTGCCCGTGCTTCATGGAAAATACCCAGCATCAATAAACTAAAGCTACTTTGGCGAGGACTGTGCGAACGAAACACGTGGGTTCGAATAAATACATGTCCTAGGATATTCTTTACACTTGGTCATCTGTTCCTAAGCTAAGCAGAGCTTGTACGATGGAAACCAAATAACTGTTAATATTTACTTCTTATTTCTAAATACAAACTTCTATAGATATTTACACACATACAAAAACATGTATTTCCAAAAAAAAAAGTAGTCTAGCCCCTGGTATTGCAAATATTCTTAGGTGGCGTAACCACGTACCATCAGCTGGACCGCCTTCATGTTTGTGACATTAAAGAAAAATTGTGTTTGGAGCGAGTTCTTTTTTAGAGCTTTTATAAAACTCATCTCCTTAGTTGGTCAAAAAATAAGAAATAAGATACTTAAAAAATAATAATGGTGAAAAAAAGTAAAAATAATACTTTTATGTACATATTGAATAAGGGAAAACGTCTCATAATTTTAAATAACATTTACCTACTATCAGATATTATTTTATAGGGGATCTAATGCAGTAACACCCCTAAAAAAACAATCACAATTTAGCTAGTTACCTGCCAAAAGTCAGTAAAAGCAAAATGGCTTCAACATTTATCTTCAGGCTGTAGCCTCTATAGTTTTTTAATCTTGCTCTATAGCAGTTTTTATTTCAATGTCGCTGAAAGCTTTAATGCGCCCCATTTCAAAGCTCAAAGGGACATTTATTGGTTTCCAGACTCTAGTGCAGCCTTCGCTTGCTCGGAGTTTATTTCGCCTCAACCAGCCTTAACACGATACGGCATTCATATGTAAGCTACCATTTTAAAACCTTTAAAATGCATAGAAACCTTTACACGCTACATTGTTTTGATGCAAAACCTTTTTTCAAAGGTTTTCAGTTTGATTTTAAAATCTTTTGTTGTTATTCAGTACGAATGTTACACTAAGTCTGAAGTAATGAAAGAGATTAGTTCAAAAAACAGTCTCCTCCATTACTGTTAGTTGTGATTACGTAAAAGTGAATCTATCTCGATGATGTATCATCGCCGCTTCAATGCTCTGTCTCTTTCGTTATTAAGTAAATTCAAAACCATTTATTCAGTTTACGGCCTCGGAAGGCACTTATGAAGTTCAAATTTAAAGTTACTGAAGCTATGGCCCGAGCACTGAAAATCGCGATTTAAAACAATTGAATAAATACAATCAAATATCTTCAAAGAGAACATTCACCCTTGTACATGAAAAACCGCAGGAGAACACAACCCTTTGCCTTATTATCGGTATCTTGAAAGATTAATCCCCTTTTTGTGGCGGGAAACAAAGACATTGTAATGTAAACGATACGGGCGTGTGTGACAGGTGGGAAGATACTAGGGATGGGGTGATGGATCTTATAATGGTATCGATAAAAGAATTTTTTTGCTTAGTCACTATACAAAGAAGTTGATGCCGAAGTCGACGTTAGAGGTCGCGGGTGCCATTTCCACCCAGAAAAATCATATTTTGTTAATGATTTTTTTTTATTGTCCGTGCGCGTATTATACTTACATGCCTTTTTCGAAAATATGTGTACATAACTTTCATCCTTCATACCATTTCTTTCTTTTATTCATCATCTTTCTTTCTTACTACTTTGAATACTACTTCTACTACTTTGTATCGTGAGGATACGAATATCCGTGTGGATGTGTTGTGTGAATGCGGATTTAGTGTCCCGTGTAAAGAAATGTCTCAGAATATTTAAAATCAATTGAAAAGAAAGTGTGTGGAAAATTCACCATGAGATTGTCGGATCAATTTCGACATCGATCGATTGTTGGTGGTGGTATTATCAATGATAAAAAGTTTTAAAAAAATGTCGATGGCTTCCAAAAAAAAACTGCAAAAACTTCATGTTGACTGCGAACACTGCCTAGAGTAAATAGATGAATTAATGAAACAAAATAAAAAATACCATATATCCCAAAAAACAAGTTAATGTTCCAACTTTTAAGAATTACAATTTCATTTAACTTGAAAATTTAATATACCAAAAAGTTTCTAAATATTTTCATAGCTTTTGTAGAAAATTTCTTAAAGTTTTAATTTCTATACTTACGTTAAAACTTTCAATAGAATCTTAATTTTTAATGCTACTGCTTTATTTTCACAATTTTTTTGTTAACTTGGTTAACATTGCTCGGTTTATAATAATAAATATCGATATCGATGAATTACTCTCATCAGCATCCCTAGTATAATAGATACTTTGGTATGCGGGCTCAGATGCCCGGGCTCATTTGTAACGCGTCAGGTACAAAGTGTGAGGATACGATTTTTCCGCCATTTCTTAGAGCACACCTCGACCTAAATTGTCAATTTCATTTTTGCGTTCCGTATAAAAAGTCACATAATCATAACTAGCTGACGCTTTTTGAACCGACTTAAGGCTCATTCTCTAAGGTAAAATTAGGCTCGAGGATGTTTTGATGCAGACTTTATGGTCTGTCTCTTTCTTTAACTACGTAAACAAGTGAGAGGTCCACTCCCGAAAGGGTCATTGCGGCAGCTCGCCGATGAACTTTCTATTAGCTGAATGAGAGGGCTAATAAGGAAGCTCTTAACTTTGAATCTGCTTAACGGATGACACCAATTCAACAGCACTTTTGGTCGTTTTCTTTATTATAAATGTGAAGATTTGCGAGAATGGGTATTTGGTACTATAACAGGCTAAAACTACTAAACGGTTTTAGATTAAATGTGGTACATAGATAGTTTATAACCTAGACTAACACATGGAACATGTAAAATCCCTCGAATATGCGGATGATACCGTAATAAAAAACCAATAATAAGATTACCTCCAACTAAGCAGAGTTCTTACTATGGTTACCTGAGTTTTATAACTAATATTAGCGACCCGATCTTGCTGAAATTCAGTACACCTACAGCTTATGGTATGGAGAAGATCATAAACATACTTTTTACCCCAGAATCGCGGGTGAAACCGCGGGCAACATCTAATTACAAATAAATATTTATCTATCCGTATATATCAAGTCGTTTTATGAACCGGTTAGTGTTTGATGATAATTTATTTAGAGTTGATTCAAGAACCGTATTCCCAAACTAAACAAACCGAAGCCCCTAGTTACAGACCGTTTAACGAGCATCCCCCTAAATCGGAAATGGTAGTAATTAAGGCATCGAAGGAGCCTTAATAAATCCGTCAGCTTGATTGCTTCGGGTGACACTTTTCAATGAATAACATTTGTTGTGTCCTACAACCATTTGGACAGTTTGATTAACTCTGTTTAAAGAGACCTTGACTTGACCTTTATTGAACTAATGGTTATTAATCAAGTAACATACAGTTTCTGGACTATCTAATTTTATGCCAATCTTGAACCCCTGAACGCGAAAGCAGTTCTCACCAGGTGGAATGTCGACCTGGTCAGAGTTGCTGAAAGCCGTTGGATGCAGGCGGCTCTGTACCACTCGAGGTACAAATTCAAGTGGGAGGCCTGGTCAGCAGTGGACATCTCTGGGCTGAAGTGATGATGATGATGATGAAACTAATACCCCGTGGTTTCGCCCACGATTCCAACGGCACAGACATGATATCTTGCATACGCATTTAATAATGATGGCCCGTTCTCGGAGTTGGCTCCTATCGAGGAATTTCCTTAACGGTTTACAGCGCAGATACGAAAAAGATTGTTTTTAGAAAGTTATTTATTTTACTAAGTAACAAAGTTTACGCAAACACTAAACATCAAACCGTCAAGGCTATTTCTAAGTAAACACAAACAATTCCACCCGGAAATTAAGTCAGACCTCTTCGCACTAAGCCTATAAGCCACTTAACTAACCGGGTGTTATGGAGTTACCCTAAATAGGCCTTCGGGGCTTAACATGATTTATTGTCCAATATGGCTTATAAAGGTCATCGTTTTTATCAAAAAAAAGTTTCCTGAAACATTCCTCATACACGGTCATCTGATCTCAAACTATGTTGAGGTTGTACCTACTATGAGAACAGGGCAGCTAATATATACCTACATATATCAGGGTTCTCTACGTCTTGCTAAATATACAAGCTTGCACGTCTCGTTATCTCCCGCATTTCCGAGGCAACTTATCCGAGATAAAAAGCGTGTAAATACCTACATAGTTAAGTAGGTATATTTAGAAGAAAAGGTTAATATATCTGGTTTCCGTAGTTGTGTAAAGAATGCTTTTAGTAGTTACAAAAAAATAGAATAAGCGCAAAATGTACTTGTAATGTGTAGTGTAATTTTTCATTGAAATCGTTCTGCCGTTTTGTTTTGTATGAAGTAGCCCGACAAGCAGGCAGATGATTCACCTGATGGTAAGTGGTCACCCCCGCCTATGGACATTTGTCACACCAGAGGCATCGCCAATGCGTTGTAGACCTTGAGACGTGAAGTTGTTAAGTCTCAAGTGCCTGTAATTTCACCGGCGCCCTTACCTTTCTAACCGAAATACAGAAATACAAGTGCACAATTGGATTACGGTGGAAATGGGTATGGCGGAAATACTTCTTTGTTCAAACTCTGCACTAAGAGCTCTACCATTTCTGAAAATCATAAATTCGCAATTGATTTACAAATATCCAGACTGTGTCGTGGATTTTCATCAAGTCTTCTCACAAAAATGATTTAATCAATTTTTTTGGCACAAATGAAAATATTTGACTTTGAGAAATAACCATTGATTAGGTTCAAAGCAAACTGAGCCTAAATAAACACTGGCTGATTTCCCCCAACGGAAGTCAGTTATGCAAATTTGTAGAATATATTAAAATTTGTGGCTTTCCAATTTCATAACTAGAAATGGTTTGTTAAATATTAGCACAAAATCACTATAATTAGGAACATTGAGCCTTGGGATGTGTTCTACTGGACATTTAGACCGGTCTATGAACTACCACTATTAAAAGCTTGTTCTATCCATTGTGATATTGTGACGGGCAGCCATAGCAAATAATCGTGTCCATCGACAAATCTGTTTGCCGTATAGAAGGGTAAATATACATGTGAGTACCTTTGAATGGTGGTAGCTTCAATAATTTTGATTTTGACCTTCATAAGTGCCCTCCCCCGGCCTGAATAAATAAATGGTTTTGAATTTTGATCATTTGAATTTTATGAAAAAAATCTGGATTGTGGGTGAAACTGCGGGATCATCATCATCATCATCATCATCAGCCTATCTCCGTCCACTGCTGGACATAGGCCTCACCTATGGCACGCCACTGAGCTCGATCTTCAGCTCTTTGTTTCCAACCGCTGCCAGCGGGATATTAGCTAGTTAAGTTATGAATGTATAAATATAAGTAATTTATTAATTATTAATATTCACGGATTGGTATGTGCTGCAGCATTATGTTGAGCTGAGGCCATATTTGTTCTCAATTTATAATATATGTCGGGATACGAGGTCGATCATAGGCATTATCATCACCGTCAGACATTATATGGGCGAAGATATGTTTCTTTGAGAAAAATTTAAGTCGTAGGTGGGTTAACTTGCTTACTTTAATACAACCACACCAAACACAACTAAAGGTGAGACAGTTCCTAGACTAGTTGTCCGCGCGGCGGCCAGCAGAGAAGTGCGTGCTCGGGATTGTCGAATGTCTTCGTTATCTCGGCTCGCGCAAACACAAGTCCAGACTCTGTCAAAGCGCTGACGTCATAACGCTTTCGCCTCGTTGTCAAGTCAACTCCCGTACTGATGACTCTTCCGACATATATGTACGAGTATATGTTTTAAAGTTTACTTTCACATCGTTAAGTATCTTGTTTTAATATTATTATTATATTACATCGTTAAATGAAGATACCTAGTTATAATAGTCACGATTACTAAACCCTTTATATATTTTTTAAGTGAGAACTTATTTAGCAGCGTTGAGCACTTTTCTTGGAATGGGTATAAAATGTTAAACTCGCGTCAGGACACGTGACCTGATCGAAAATTCGTAAGACAGTAAAAATGCACAGCGCACAATGCACAAGTGCAAACCGTTGTTGTTTTTTATTTCTTACCATTACCGGTTCCTTATTTCATTGTTGAACTTTTCAACTGCCCTATTTCCAATTATTTTGTAATGGCATATTATTTTGGTTCAATTTTTTATCCATTGGACTACGGATCTCAAAAAACACAAAGGATTCGTTCACTACCGAGCCGTAATGCAATAAAATGGCAATTAAAGGAGAGCCTTGATTGAATTGTAAATAACGGAATTTATAATACAAACAGCTTTACAATATTACAAATCGGCCAATCAAACAGTTTCAAGAGCTGAACTCTCGTAAAATCAACCAATAAACGCTTGGGCAAGTGATTAAACCTTCCGTATAAATTGGCAAGGAAACTGGGCACAATAAATCGACATCCATTAGGACTGTTTAGAATTTTTGGCCGAAAGTTGTATTTTATACTTAGTTTTCGAAGATTTCAATTGTTTCTTGACATTATGTTGTCAAGATACGGTAGTGTATCAGTAAGTTCTATCTACTACCTTTAAATGAGCAATTCTTGTATATATAAATAAATATATATATAATTGGGATCTCGGAAACGGCTCCAAAGATTTTCATGAAATTTTGTATGCAGGGGTTTCGGGGGCGATACATCGATCTAGCTAGTTTAAATTTTTAGAAAATGTCGTTTTATGCGTGTTTTTAGGCAATGAAAACTGCTACAATACCATTAGAATACAAAGGTAAAACAGCACTTACACTTAAAGGTACGCCCTTTATGATCGCATCTAATTCCGATCTATCGTATGACAGTGATTTAAAAAAGAGAAAATAGCAGTAGTCACATTAGTAAAGAAAGCCCGAGCAAAACTCGGCCATCCAGGTACTGTTATTTAAGTTTGAGTAGTAGAGCTTTTAGTGCAGATCTCGTCCGGGAAAGTACTACCTCACCCATTTCCGCCATGAAGCAGTAGTGCGCTTGTATCACTGTGTTTCGGTTAGAAAGGTAACTAGTGAAATTACAGGCACTTGAGACTTAACAACTTCACGTCTCAGGGTCGGCAATGACGATGCTCTTAGTGTTGTAAATGTCTATAGGCGGCGGTGATCACTTACCATCAGGTGAACCGTCTGCTTGTTTATCGACCTACTTAATACAAAAAGGGCTGAAAATTTTCAATAAAAAATAACACAGGAAGAATAGGTTCCAATTTACAAACAGGTACATAGCCAGGGCAATTTTTGGACTTTTTTTTAGAATCTGCTTAATCTTGAGACATTCCTATGAAATTTATTTATAGACATAAAATTAAGCTTTAAAATTATATGAATTACGGTCGAATTTCCACCACCGGGTGACTGCTAGTACAAATAAATAGCTAACAAAATTAGGCTACGTTATCTAGTCGAGCATGTCTAATTTCCACCTGGCATCCTAGCGTGAGTTTATCTAAGTCATTTGTCCAGACGAATTTAATTCTAGGACCCTTATAAATTAAATTAGACCCTGTTTCAGTGTGACAACACTAGGAGATTCCATCGTCAAAACCTATAATTTAACAACGTTCACAGAACTATCACTTGAAGCCTCTGCTTGTGGCATCGTTGCTCTGAAACTGATGTCTTTTTGTGCATTTCCAAAGAGGCAAGCAAACGGCTGGCCATGAATATTCTGTCAAATCGTTGTAGTGTTTAAAGCATCGAATGGCGTAGATAGACCAAGCATATTTATTGCCCCATCCTCAATTCATTGGAAACACGGCAGCCAAATGATGATGACGAAGGCTGATTCAAATAAAATAATAAATCTTTCACATACGTCTTCCAAAATAATTGTACATACAAACCAGCTTTTTGGCGTACTCGATACGATTACGCTACGCTTGCGATAGAGGTTCATGCTTAGGCCTATGAATTGACAAAATCAAGCTAAATTTTAATGAATGAAAACCTCTAAGTGTTATCATACTGCATAGGCTTTCCGTTGTCCCTAACAAACGTAGTGACCTGATTTTTGCCTCTATGTTAGCAAAGTTCGGACGCCCAAATTGAGATTTATCTTTCGTCTTTTAGTGATAAGCCTAATTGATTACTTACGTTCATCATCATGCTTGACTTACAATTTAGTCTTAAAGACATACCTAAGTTAACAGAGCGAGACAGCATCATATATAAGTCTTTCTCTAACCATTCCGATTGGCAGGAACACCCAGTTTGTGCAGTTGGTGTCTGATTGAATTTAAATTTAGAAGAAAGACATTTTATTTGTCAACCTTCAGGGTGTTGGTAGTTAAAATAGGTAACAAAAGCTTCTTTACATATTTTTTATTTATGCCGGGATTGCGATTGACCTCAAGTTGACCTAATGGTAAGTGAAGATGAGCCCGAAGATGGGGCTCGCTTTCCCGTTAGTAGTCTATTCACTCTTTTCTTGAACAGGCCCAGGGAACAAACCGTTTTAACTTAAGTCGCTTTTTATTTTTATTACAAAAAGGATGTTAATTAGGCAGAACAATACTGGTTGCGTGCAATATATTTTTGATTAAAAAGTTTTTTAATAAACAAGCGCACGGTCCACCTGATGGTAAATGGTCTCCGCCGCCTATGGACATTTGTGACACCAGGGCATCGCCAATGCGTTATCGAAAATGAAACTTGAAATTGTTAAGTTTCATCTGCCTGTAATTTTACCAGCTTTCCTTTCTAACCGAAACACAGTAACACAAGAGTACTACTTCACAGCAGAAATAAGGCGGTATTACTTCCCCAGACGAACTCTGCACTAAGAGCTTTACTACTCTTCATTATATTATTACCGATTTTAGACAAAACAATCATTTCATTGCGGAATTGCATTACCTTTTAGTGGATGGAAAGACAACTGTACGAAAAACTTTTTATCGCATAGCTACCTGCGGCGGTAGGAGGCGCCTCTTGATTTACAACTCTTATTCAATGCCTTAAGGACAAACCTCCGCCATTAATTCGTTGAGACACTTCTGTGGCTGATTGATTTATTTGGTACTTAGCTGTGGCCAGCGTTTTCACCTGCGAACCTGGAATATCCTATTTCCAACTCTACCCATAGTAAGTCTATTGGAATATTGGATGAAATGAAAATAAAAGATTATACAAAAACAAATATCTAGTAACTAATTCCGTTGGATCTCTTTCTCTGTCACCTCCCATACAATGAAACTCGACAGGAAATCGTCACATGTTTTGCTTCTACACGAAGCATCTTGAGGACGTATTAGACCCGCTGAAAGTAAATGTCTTTCTGTCCGTCGGTCGGCTTGGTAACACGTCTGTAGTGCTAGTGCGTCGAGTTAATGACGGCGGGTCTAATACGTCCTGAATTTCCTTTCCCTTGAGTTTCCTTGTTTGGGACTTGACAGAGATGGACTAAATATTTGTTTTTTGTATAATCTTATAATGGATTTCCGCAAGGCCATACCTGAGTCAATTAGTTATGAAAATAAAATGAAAAGTGAATTAAAATAAAAATATTTTTGATTCGTAAACTTATTTAGGCGCGTAGGGCATTTTTTGAGATGGGAATATTTTTTTAACTCGCGACACCGTTGCCGTTACCCCTTTACCGACTTGACCGACACCTCTGTATACACGTTTCTACATATATTGGCCCCGTTTACACGAGAGTTGAGTTTGGATTGAAATACATAATATAACTGTAACAGTACCCCCAAGCAGCACCTGTTCATAAGTATGACGCATGTGGCAGCCATCGCCCTCCTCGCCATATTGTAAGGAAGTGAGCGACCCGCCACACGACCCCGCAAGCAAAGCATCCTATGCTTATAGACTTGTCTTTCTCTGTAGTATTTATATATATTTAATATATTTGTTATTGTATATATAGCAGTTATATATTTAGTATAGCATTTTATTTGTATTTTGCAATATTTTTTATATCTCCCACAATATCTCGTATTTCATAATCGGACACGATTTAAATAATAGAATAAAAAACAGAAAAAATAATGTTTACGTAGGTATACTACTATTGCTTATGCATAACTACGAGAGGAATTACGCTTGATTGCGGTTATTTGTTGAGTTAGTTACGTTTATCCAGAGTATTACATATATTCGGTTTTGAATAAAAGCTTGACCGGTATAGGCTACGCCCTACTTATTTATAATAATAAATATACTTTATTGTACACTGAAAGAAGTACGGTACAGAATTGATACTTAAATAAAGGTACAATTGGCGGTCTTATCGCTAAAAAGCAATTTCTTCCAGACAACCATTGGATGGAAAGAATTACATAGGAAAAAGTAAAGGGTAGTTAGCAGTGTACTAAATACATATAGCAATATATACCAAATATATATACAATATTAAAATGATATACTATAAATAATACTTAATAATAACTTAATATAAATAAATTATATACGTATATACATACCAAAATATAAAAATAAATAAATATATATGTATATATACTTATGTATAGATACATATATAATTAATCAATAATATAAAAGGACAGCTATGTAACGATTAGAGAGCAAGATAATGTTCTTTGACCATACTCTTAAATGTAGCCAGTGTCTGAGCACGTCTCACATTCTCAGGTAAAGCATTCCACAAGCGAACAGCCTGTACAGTAACTGAGTGGTCAAAGAATCTAGTGGAATGTGCAGGCATTTTTAGTTTCAGGATTTCTGATGACCTCAAGGAAAATGAATGTGTGTCACGCATGAACTCAAAACGTTCTTTAAGATAAACGGGAGAAGTGGGAATTTATTTATATTTACAGTTTGATATAACCTTTGATTTTCTTGCCTTTCATATTTAGGTACTTAAAATGTTATATTTTTTTAGTAGTAACCTTTAAGTGCAGAGTTTGTCCGGGGAAGTTTTACCACCTTATCCCTTTCCTACGTGAAGTAGTTTCGGCTAGAAAGGTAAGGCCGATGAAATTACAGGCACATGAGACTTAACAACTTCACGGCTCAGTGTCGACAACGCATTGGAGGTTGCCTTGGTGTTGCAAATGTCTATAGGCGGCGGTGACTACCCACCATTAGGTGGACCACCTACTTGTTTGTCGGCCCATGTCGTATTTAAGGGTTGTTATAGGGTTAATAAAACAATAATGCGATTCGAGAAAAGATTACCCTTGCGCTTCGCTTGGTTCGTGCCCCCAGTTAAGAGAGCGCCCATATTAACTTACCAGCAAGTATTGATTCAAATATCAGTCAGCACATATTGCTTCTTCTGCAGTCAAGTCGTGCACACATTGCAACTCACGGAACCACTCTTCAGCGGTCAGTCGCTTAGTTCTTTTTTTTTTAATATCTCGGGACATTCTTTACACACGGCCATCTGATCCCAAACTAAGCAGAGCTATGGACTGCTATGTGTGTATGCTATGCGCTGGAATAGGTTACTATGGAAAACATATGATTGATATACTGATACACTAAGACGGAACAAACAGACATTTTCATGGACACAAACGTTTGTCCTGGGTGGTAATCGAACCCTCGACCTGCGGCTTGGCAGTGAAGGTATCTAACCACTATATTAGTTACTTGGTAGCCATAGCACGAGTCACTACTCAGTACACTTTGCTTAATTTGCGATTGTGAAGAATATCTTGGGATATCAATAAAAAAATGTAAACCTGTCATAACCAGATAACTGATATACTGCTTATTTCCTTCATAATACATATTAAATATATTTTTCCACCCAATTAAGTTAATGGTATGAAAATCGTTATTTTAAGCTCTGTCTTATACAGAGGTGTGACACTTTCTCATTAAACTTCTAATTGCCGAAAGACGTTCATTTGATTTTGGAAATTGTCGTACTGTTATAATGAGTGACTGAGATAATGATAGACTGATGAATTGATTGTTCTAAAGTCGCGAACAGCGAAGTGGGCTGTGAGCCAATTGATGTCAAGCGTGACGATTCAATTAAGAGAATCGCCATTTTAGTTATTTCGCTTCTCCGAGGGATTTAAGGATATCCCGGCATGAAAATTTATATTTGTATTATTTCAGAGCATTTCTATCTGTGTGCCATATTTCATTCGAATCAGGGGCTCGATTTTGTAAGGAAAATGACACTAACTCGAGGATATTTCGTCGCGGCCTTTGTGCTCTGTCTCTTTCGCCTACTACGCTAATACTACTAATCACGTGAGAGGTAAGCTCTCCGAGGCCTCCGTGAAGCGGCTCACCGACGAAGTTTGTGTTAGCTGATTAAGGGGGCTAAGTTTCGATTCTGTAACCAGAATGACACTAGTTCTAGGATGGTTCGTCGCAGCTTCTATGCTGTTTCCTCGGCCCATGAAGTTTCTTTTTGGACTTTCCCTTCCTCTCTTTCCTTCTATCTTCCTTTCTTTGTTATTTATTAGTTTGATCTGTCTTCAAAGATGGCCTAATTCGTAATTCTTCTCTTCAAACCTCTGTATTAACTGAATACGGGGGCTGTTCAGTCGTTTATGCCTTATTCAATCACAAACACCTAACCTTATTTACATCTAGGACTAGCTGTCCCCCGCGGTTTAACCCGTATTCCTGAGGGATTTAACATTTTCCCGACTAGAAAAGTATCATATATGTGATACTTAAAGTATTCCAGGGTGTTTTCTATATATAAGTGCCAAGTTTCAACCAAATTCGTTTGGTAGTTTTTGCGAGAAGGAGTAACAAACATCGATACATACAAACTTTAGCATTTATATATTAGGATTTGGAGCCGGAATAAAGTACTTATTTTTATTTTAAATTAATAAATTCTTGTCCGACACAACCTCGTTTACTCTTTCCGCTATTCATCTCCTCTCTCTCTCTCTCACCTACCTTTCATCTCTTTCACTCTTTCGTCGTTCGGATATACACCTTACATTTATACATGTAACATCGGTAGCATAGAATAGTGTCCTTAGCCATTGTTTATATTTTAAAAATAATAAATCTCACGCACCATGGTGGGTCCATTCAATTATATAAAAAATATACAAGATTCTCAAGATCTTCTTAAGTGGTGTGGCATTGTTATGAGGAGCTATAACAGTAAGCGTATTGCTTTTAAATAGTTCCCCCATAATAAATTTTAGGCAAACGACCCTATAACTAAGGCTCCGCTGTCAATCCGCCCGTCTGCCACAGGGTTGTAACTTTTGAACTGTAGTTAGTATAAACCTGTTTATTTATATCATACTATATTTATATATAAGTAATAATATATATAAGAAATAGGCTCCCTTTGACGCACCCTCACCTCAAAACTACTGAACATATCGCAATGGGACTGCTACCATTCGACGGGGAATTTTTCATAGATGGTTATAGGCTATATATGGTATCGATAAACGTGGGTGAAACCGAGGGAGACAGTTAATCAAATATTCAAGCCCCCTTTATAACCATACATAAATATTGTACGGTGGTCCTTCGACCTTGACCATTTTTTTTAATTATACAACTTTTATTATTTTTAGCCCTAATAACACATAGTTCGGTAAAATTTCATAAGAGTATCACAAAAAAATACTAAATAATAACTACTCCACAGCTTTCTGTAACGCGCTTCCGTTCTCATAATTACTGCAAAAGTCGTCTCCCATCCGTATTAAGAGCTAGAAACTGTACATTGCGTTTAGTCTCCCATTTATAGACTAAAATAATGTGGTTTTTTTCAGACGTCCTAGATAACATCACAATAGTAGTGAAGAAAAAAAAATCGCGAGAAAATCTATAAGTGTGTATTTTACCAAAGAAGCTTCCACTTTGGACCTTCTCTGTGTGAAAAATCAATTAGATCCGAAACTAAAACAAAAAGGAAGCACAAAGAAACTCTGATAGATTCCTTTGACGCACATTTACCTCAAAACTATTGAGCATATCGCAATGGGACTGCTGCTATTCGACGCGGATTTTTTCCTAGATAGTTATAGGCTATATTTAATATCGACAAACGCGGATAAAACTACGAGGGACAGCTAGTAAGTTTACTCTTATGAGTTTGATTTGGTAGAATTTTTCAGCTGTCCATCGATCTGACGCCGGAGGGGAAGGGGGTTTCCCTTTGTTGACCACTGGAGGGTGTAAAGTGCACGTGGTCATCGGTATACTCTTTAGTCGCCTCTCACGGTATTAAACAAAGCAGAAAATAAAAATTATTATTGTAAGGTGTCGTTATTGTAAAATATCATAATTATTATAACAAAGTCATCAACACAACCAGAAAATTTAATATTAATTTACCCGTTTCAGGAATTCAGACGCTTCGTCCAATTTTTCGCGTGGCCTAAATAAATTGCGTCTGTTATATTGTGGATGTATACCAATTTCACTTAAATGGGTATCATAAATCACTGTCAGCCCAGAAATAGATATAACAGATATATTTTCAGACAAATAGAAATTGTTAATGTACCTAGTCTTTTCTCTGAATAGTAGAAAATAAAGTCACCATTTATTTCTGTCTGTTGGTACGCTTTCTAAAATATGTAATATATTATGTTGTTCATCATCATAGAGAGATTATCTTCCGTTAAGTTTGTGTATAATGTCAACATTATTATTTTGCCACTCGAGTGAAGCCGGGGCGCGTCGCTAGTTCTTTATAAAATCTATACTTCCTGTTCAGTTCCTTTACGAAAAAGCTTTTTTTTTTAATAATTATGTTTTTAATAATATAATCGAATACGCCCATAGGCGTACTACGGTTTTTTACCATTAGCCGACTAATAAAACAAATAAATATACGACAGAGCAAAAAGCTTTAATGAAATTATAGGCTGGTATTATACTAAATATTTTTCTGATAAATCACTACATAGAAAATCTCATTATGGAGGTGGTACTTTACTTCTAAAGCAGTAAGCCGACGATCCACTTGTCTACCTGCCTCTTATAAACATTTACAATACCAGGAGAATTGCCAATGATTTTCCAATCTTGAATAACCTTCTCACGCCTTTTAGAGGAACCATGACTCTATGTTTCTTTAGTCCATAACCTGGAAACTGAAAACTGAATTTAGAACCAAGCACTAGCCCACTTAAATAAAAAAATATTTCTTATATCGTCTCCACTGCTTTCCCTGCGCTTGTTTGCTAGCTGACGAAGTTGTTAGCGGCACTGTCGTGATCATTTCTACGCTCCGGTTCTCTTTTGTCTCGGCTCTCTACCTATTTGTGTTCCGTATATAACGCGCTCCTTCGACAATTAACTCGTTGCAACGACTCTCAAAGTTTTTGGAGATATTTCATTTGGGACTTTAGAGAACGTTTGATGAAGTACTGTTAATATGATGAACCTAGATAATAATATTATATAAAATAAAACATATAGTGTGAATAAAATACAGGTTACTATAAAGGGACACTATAAATAAGTACAGGTCTTCATTATAAGATATGATGAGAACAAAAATAACAAAGACAACATTGCCATGGTTACTTCTGACATTGGGCATCCTACTAATAAAATAAATGCGAATGTTTGTATGTATGGATGTTTGTTATTCTTTCACGCAAACGCTATACAGGCTTGAATGAAAATCGGCAGATATATAGAAAATACCTGGGATTAACACATAGGATACTTTTTATGCCGGGAAAATACTACATCCCACGGGAACGCTATGAAACCGCGGGGGACGGCTAGTATACTTATATACAACAAGGTAGGTGGAGCTCACCATACTACGCTAATTCTAACACATAATTACTATGACCAGTCGGCGATACCTCAACTGCTAAACAGCAAGGCCAGTGTCTATTGCACTTGGAACTATCGTTGCAATCAATTTTGCATTACATTGACGGCGCTTCGACTATTGTCCTACACCTCTCGCGTGCCGTTCCATCAATCTATTATGAAATAGTTTATGGAGGAGCGAAGTGTGAGACTCCTCCATTTAAATGGGGAGATCTTCCGCCAGGCTAGGTGATCATGCCTGGGGACCGCGGTCCAACTGTTGATGATGGATGCTAGTATATATATCAAATCTTGAGAGAATCTTGATAGCGCGATGTAGGATTCTCGTGTGTTTCTACTCGTTCATAGATGTCGTCACATCACTGTAGCGCGGGCGGTGAAGGATTGTAGGCGTGTACATAGATGTCGCCACAAGTTCAATATTGAATTGTCATTTTTCCAAAATTTGGGTGCAGACAAAAACAAATATTTATTTCTCCTTATTCTCCTACTCTGTCAAATCCCAAACAAGGAAACTCAACAGGAAATCGATACATGTTTCGCTTTGAAGCATCTTCAGGTACTAGATATATTTTTCTTATATAATCTTAGTTTGGTCCATTATTTATTATGGGTCAGCAAATTGATTTTGTAAGGAAAACTGTAAAACACTATTGACTAAACTTGCGGCACGCTATGATGGCCGTTTTGACGTTTAACAATGACAAAGAAAAATAACCCTTATTCCTTCAGAAATAAGGCGCATCTATTGATCCAACAGCTAATTGTATGATGATGGAAATCAACCTTATTCTAAAGCAATACAGTTTCTTTTCCTATGACAATCTGAAACGTCAAAACGGCCATCATAGCGTGCCGGTAGTATAGTGACTATAAAAAATGATAACAGATGATTCATTTAAAGATATGGTTGATGTTATTTATTAAATTATGTAAAAGGGAAGACTAAAAATAAACCACATGAAACAAGTAAAGGCAAAAGAAGACGTCATGTCGGATAACGAGGTGCAGGAAGCCGCTAATGACAGATTGCAGTGGCGGAAGTAACACCGACATGAGCCCAGCTCTGAGACATAGATTTTTTTTATAACTAACTGAAAAAAGTATTAATTCAAGAAAATCATGTTCCAACCCAAAACCACGCAATAAAACCGAGTAATTTATTATTTTTTACCCAAGCTCAACGTCCAAGGCTTGTAGTCATAATTCCAGGGACGTAATACATCCAGTGTGACTGTCAAAAAGGTCCGTTCCCGGGAATTTCATTACGGGCTTGGCCGTTCCCGTAGAATTATGAGAGCGTCGGATCTCTTGAATTTTGATTAAATACACTAGGCACGCAAATATTGGGGATGTATGAAAATTTGATTATGAACTAGTGAAGTTTCATGCCATGTTTGTAGTATTTCGGTTTGAGTGAATTAAATTATTGTCGAGCGAGATAGCAATTATTTTGCACGGCAATTCGACTTGAGAGAAAGGGATGTAGAAATATTTTTGAGCTTTTAAGTTACTTACACCAAAGTATGTTGGTGAAATATTTAAATTTTAATTTCTAGAAATGGGCTTAGTTGGTATGGATTATGATCTAAGTGAAGTACTACTAGAATTTATTTCAGAAGCTGCAATACTTTTACATAAATGCTGATAATTGGTATACGGCTACACCGATATGGCAAAATGTTTTTTTTTTTTTGGGGATAATGGAAATTTGGACATGTACCCGATAGAAAATTTTTGATTTTTTTTAAATCTTTTTTTCTATATAATTTTGCTTAAGACCGTAACTTCTGGTTCAAAAACGCAAATTAAAATTAGATTATAATTCAAAATCATGTATAAATTATAATTAAAATATGTAAGTATGTATTTAAAAATGTAGTATATGTAGAATAACAGTTACCTGGTAGCCATACTACAAGCAGTACACTCTGCTTAACTTGGGATCAGGTAACCATGTGCGATGGATGTCTTGGGATATTTATTTATTATTTAGGATATTTATTTATTACTCTTTCAAGCAACTACCGAAATAATTTGGATAAAATTTGGCTCATGGATAGTTTATAACCTGGATGAATACATATATAATTTTTCATTCCGGGAAAATGTTACATCCCTCGGGAACGCGGGAAAAGCCGAAGACAGTCAGTTAGATAATAAAGATACAGATGGTCCTGTGTACAGAACGTCCTAACTTTTTTTTTTATACCACATGGGCCGACCAACAAGCGGACGGTCCACCTGATGGTAAGTGGTCACCGGCGCCTATGGACATTTGCAACACTAGGGGCATCGTCAATGCGTTGTCGACCCTGAGACGTGAAGTTGTTAAGTCTCATGTGCCTGTAATTTCACCGTCCCCCACTTTTCTAACCGAAACACAGTAATGCAAGTGCACTACTGCTTCAAGGCAAAAATGGGTAAGGTGGTAGTACTTCCCCGGACGAAGTCTGCACTAAGAGCTCTACTACTCTTATTTATTATATTACTTATTTATTAACATTTCCAAACTCCGCCTAAGCATCAAGTAATTATTATAATTAAAACATTTCGCTGTGTTGTTAGTTCTGACAGGGCGCCAATTAAACAGTTACTAGAATTTGAACTTGAAATCATTGGCGTAACAATATTAACAATAAATGTTATCGCAAAATGATCCCAAAGTTTCCAGCAAAGGCTGTTAATTAATATACTCCAAAATCTACCTGAATAGAGTAATACGGTATGAACCCTCTGATACACACTGTTATGTAAATCACTTCTACAGTAATCTATACAGCGGCGGCCATACACATTGCGAGGCCCCGGGCGGCAGGTCTTTGCGAGGCTCTTTGTTCTTCGTGGAAAGTATGTGATGCGAAAGCGAGTCTGGTTGTTTGGTTTAGGCATTTGTCATGTTTGACGAGAAATGCTCAAGTTATACAAAAAAAAAAGAAAAAATTTAATTGACCGCTATGTTATAACCTTAATAAATAATTAAGGATCAATATCAAAAGTTTTAAATAAAAAACTATTGTTAATAAAAATCTCTATTTAAATTTGCTTGGGTTGGTGCGCGAGGCCCCATGGAAGAGCGAGGCCCCGGGTGGTTGCCCTGTTCGCCACCCCCTAAGGCCGCCAGTGAATCTATATATATAAGGAAAATAGGGTTCCTTTGACGCACCATCACCTCAAAAGTACTGAACATAACGGGATGGGACTGCTAGCATTCGACGTGGAATTTTCATTATATCGATAAACGCGAGAGAAACCGCGGGGGACACCTAGTTATTATATTAAGAGGTAAAGTTTTTAAGTACGGATGTATGGTCAATACCTTTATAAATCTAAGTTTATTTTGAAAAGTTTCATTCAAAAGTTTATTGCCGGCTCTTCTCAGTAAAAAAATATTCCGAACCGGTATTAGAGTCAGACCAAGCATAAATATCTATTCGAATAGATATGTTTTCATTTCATTTTAAATTTAGGATACTTTTCTTTTGGGAGAAAAATAAGATTTCTTGGATATCCAAAATATAACTTTTCACACGTCAATAGGACACAAATCATTTTCTATGTGTCAAGTATTATTCAAATCCGTCAATCAACCGATTGTCACAAACATAAACTATCGCTTTTATGAATATTTTAGAAATTTTAAGTTTTATTTTTTAGAATATTTCGCTGAATATTCTTTTTGTTTAATTAAACTCGTTTTTCGATCAAAAATGTTTGAACGTTGACTTCGATTCTATATTTTTAACCGACTTCAAAAAGGAGGTTCTATGCTCGACTGTATATTTTTCTATGTATGTTCACCGATTTCTCCCTCAATTGTGAACCGATTTTCAAAATTATTTTTTATACCGTTTCATTATTTTAGTGTTCCGTAGCACTTAAGCTTATTTTTCTATTTACCCGTATAGTAGGTATTGGGAGAAAGAGTAACACACATCCATACATCCATACACCATCCTCACAAACATTCGGGCTTATTAGTAGGATAGGAAGTACTTGTCTTTCCCCGTGGTTTTGCCTGCGCTGCCAGGATAAAAAAACCAACAATCCCTCAACTCGAAATTCTAATTTGAAGTATTTTTTTATTAACAAACATAATTTTGAAAATCCAAAATTTTGTTCCATCAACCCGTGTGTCACGGGTTATAAGAATGCCTCAAGGTAAGCAAAGGGTCTCTGAGCACCCTGTGACAGTTTAATCCAGTTTAATATACTAAGGGTTGCCCTCATACCACCACAGGCAGGTATGCAAAGGGCTCATTTGTTGCTCAACATACCTGTGCATACGAAATTGAGTATATGAACTTTATTTTTCCGATGTATGGTACATACACATAATCTGTCGAAATAAATAAAAAATAAATGTGTATGTGAGGTTGTAAGTTTGTTGCGGTTTCAGGGCTAAACGACATAGCCAATCTTGCTGAAATTTGGCGCACACATAGCCTATGATATGGAGAGTTATAGGCTACTTTTGATCCCGGGAAAGCGGGGAAACTGTGAAGTACAACTAGTACCGTAATAAAACTAAATGTGTAGAGTGTAACACAATGCAATGAGAATCTTTGAACGCTTTGTCATCTGTTAGTTTGTTTGAACACCTTTATCTCTAAGATACCATATTATAACCTAATTAAAATCAGCTCACGAAAATAACTAATCATTGTCTTTTAAATACAAAGTTTGTCATATTTTGTTATACTTTGCCTATGTTTAAAAACATAATTTTAGAATATCTCAGAAATACAGACTTATATATTGCTACATTATTAACAATTTGTAAAAAATGTACATTTGTTCTCCTCATTTTCAAATTTTTATTATTTTACATTTTACAGTTGGCTTGGTGCGACTTTGACTGCCACGCGGAAGGTCGCGCGTTCGATTCCCACCCAGGACAAACATTTGTGTGCATGAACATGTCTGTTTGTTTTGTGTCTGGGTGTAAATATCTATATAAGTAGGTATATAGAAAAAAAAAGTAGTAAATCAGTTGTCTGGTGTCCATAGTACAAGCTCTGCTTAGTTTGGGATCTCATGGCCGTGTGTGAAGAATGTCCCGGGATATTTAATATTTTTATTTTATTATTTTTATTATAATTTAGTTACCTGTAATGGTGCTTCCTGTGTTAGTTGTCTATAACTGAATGAGCACAAGGCATGTATTATTGTAATATCTTTTGTTGTAAAATAACTGTGTATCATTTGTTGGCGATCCTTTAAATAAATAATAATAAATATCCCAAGACATTCTTCACACATGGTTACCTGATCCCAAGTTAAGCAGAGTGTACTGCTTGTAGTATGGCTACCAGGTAACTGATATACTACATATACTACTTTTTAAATACATACTTATATAGATATTTACACCCAGACACAGAACAAATAGACATGTTCATGCACACAAATGTTTGTTCTGGGTGGAAATCGAACCCGCGACCTTCGGTTTAGCAGTCAGGGTCTCTAGCCACCAAGCCAACTGGCATAAAGTTTATAATCTATAAATATTATAGTCAATTTGTATATACATTTTTTAGATAGACTCCAAACAGTTGGACAAATTTTGATGATTTTTGCCTAGCGGATCAAGTTTGAAAGCGATAGAATCAGCAGAATATTTTTGCCCCGATATTTCTGCTGTAGAATATTTGTAACATCCATTAGAAACGCGGGTAAAACCGTGGGGAACAGCTAGTAAATAACATATAGCTAGCCATTCTTAATGTCCAAACATTTATTGCCAAACGCGTCAGAAACTAGCATACCTAATTCCATCTCATCAACACTGCCGACGTGCCAAAAATTCCGAACAAGATTCACGTAGAGCGTTACCTCACTCTAGGGTCCATCATCGTATAACAGGTGGTACCCTTGAGAAGGGTCGCACATCATGTCTCATTAACTGAATGATAACATCGGCTTTGGCTCAACGCTTTTTTTACACGGTTGTCGTTTGGCAGAATGTGGTAAATAGATTTTTTTTATAAATTTTATTCGTCTCTGTGGTCATGTTGCGAATTTTGATGTTAATAATTTGAATCAGAGTTTAGGGTTATATGTAATTGAAGTTTTAGTCAATAGTATTCATAATTGATTCTTGATTATAGTGATGAACAAATAATCCTATTACATCTACACTAATAGTATAAAATAAGAGGATGCGGTCCTCTCCAGGCGTAAAAAAAAATCTAAAAAAAAAGTTATTTCGTTCAACATTGTTCATTTGCCAAAAAAAAAATGGTTTCACATTTCAGGTTAGTGTTATTCAATAACCCTTTTTACCATGCCCTAATTTTATTATAATCAACTGCAAAAAATTGACGGCAAGAAATTTGGAATCCGCACTGACCTATAAATAAATAAATAAATATTCTGGGACATTCTTTACACACGGCCATGTGGTTCCAAACTAAGCAGAGCTTGTACTATGGAAACCAGATAACTGATATACTACATATAATTTTTTTTCTAAATACATAGTTATATAGATATTTACACCCAGACACAGAACAAACAGACATGTTCATGCACACAAATGTTTGTCCTGGGTGGGAATCGAACCCGCGACCTTCGGTTTGGCAGTCAGAGCGCTCACCACCTAGCCAACTGGCCCATGCTACACCACTGTTAACAGTGAGTTAGGAACACTTGAAAACTAGTTTCTATAGACCCTTTGTGAACTTAAAAAACTTAAGCCGATAAAATGCTTTTTGTCCCATCACTTCAATTATCATTTAAGATAGTAAAAATCCAGTTTGAATCTAAAAAATATACCAATAGAACACAATCTCAAAAAAAACTTATTGTCATAAATAAAACAGTGGATCACTTGCTAAGTTTTACGATAACACAGCTGTGACCTTCCGTATATTTGATGAAAAGGACACTTTTGGAGATGGCCGTCTTTTTGTGTGTCAGTAATAAAATAAAGTAGGGTTTAGCTTAACTTTCATTTCGGGATCCTGACAAGATCAAAATGTGAGGTCGGATATTAACTAGATGTTGGATATATTTAGCATCACTTGTTTTTACCACTTGTTACCACATTTACCACCGAGACATTGTGGTCAAACTATAAGGACTATAAGCAAGACTATCGAATGCTTTGAGCATACTAACATCTACACTGTAGTTATTAATTATGTTATTATCTTTATATTTATGGAACATGGGGTTTTTTTACGCATTATCATCTCAAAACTACTGAACATATCGGGATAGGACTGCTACCATTCGACGCGGAATTTTGCCTAGATGGCTATAGGCTATATAATACATACTATAATGCGAAAAGACTTTTTCCCTAACCTAATATAATAATAATTTATTTTATTTATCACCACAAATTACATGGAATGATAAAATACAGTTGACAGGAAGATTGGGAAAATATTGCAATTTGAGGGAGATCTGGAGTCCAAGCTAAGGCTTAGAACTGTATTTTGGAGCTCCAGGTCCCCATTTCCTTTAATAACAGTAGTCAACGTGGTGCGTAAGTGTGTATAAATGTGTGAGTAAATGAGTAAGAGTTTGCGTGTGTGTGTGTCGTAATGTTAGTACATGATATCAATAAACGAGGGGGAAACCGCAAGGGATAGCAAGTTAGATAAATAATTGACATGATGGTTTATTATTTATTTATTTATTAATTGGTTTATTTATTTGTTATTATTTATTGTGATATCCAATATCCAACAAAAACCTCACCTCACATTTAAAACAATAATTGCAGTGGTGGAACAATAGTTCAAAATAGCAATCTGCTTAAATAGAATCAAGATCCGTTCAGCCGTGAAAACGATACAAACAGGCAAGATATAAAAGATAGGAAATTCCCTGGTATAACGAATTGGATACTTTTGCCGTTACATGTACTGGGAAAATGTTACGTTCCTCGGGAACGCGGGTGAAACCGCGCGGGACAACTAGTTCAAAATAATATTGAAACTGTCTAGATCTTGGTCCGTTTTGACAGCCAAGAGTGTTATAGCAAAATCAACCCTATGGCTGTAGAATAAGGCTCATCCGCATCATTATACAATTAACCTATTAATCAATATAAAATTAATCTTATAACAATGTAAAGAAAGCCCATTTTTCTTTGATATTTTCAGGTATCAAAACGGACCTTTTAAATCTCATTAAGTAAAATAAACCCTATGTATTATGTTAAAGTTCATCAGACAGTAACTAATTAATCAATAGATGAACCTTATGTCAATACCAAGACAGATGGTTTCTATATGACATTTTTTGCTGTCAAATAAGACCTTTTAGTTCCGACAGCTTTAGTAGATTACAAAGATATAAGGATAGCCTTTTAGAGCTATATTGTTAAGTTGGCATCCAACTGCAATAACTTTAGACTGCAAGTCAACCGCGAAGATCGATTGCAGCTAAATTACGTGCACCAAAGTGCATTCCGAAGACAAATGACTGAACCACAGAGTCAAAATAACAATAGTAGCTATTTCAAAACACTTTCTGATAAATTTGCCGCTGTATTTTTGCTGTGAAACATGAAATGAAATTGCGATCGAAATTTGACCGTAATTCTGTATTTTTTAAGTTTGAACCTTATTGAGTTTTCTTCTGACTATAATTGTTGGATATTATATAACATTACGCACCATCGAACTCTGGAATGTTGTCTAAGGTTTTTCTACGACTACGTTCTCCTCTTTTAGTTGAAGTAGCTGCTGGTACTGTTGTGACACTGACTGATTTTTTTATTTCGGGATTCCCATCAAAGACAATATAGCTGCTTGCTGCGTAATGTTTTTCTACATAGCGCAAATATGTATTCATTATCTCTTCCATTCTTTGCATTTTCTGAGAAGATTTACTATAGTAATATATATTTTTTTTTTCACCATCGGAAAGTAGAGATTTCAACGAACAGAAAACATACCAACTATTTGAAAATAGCTGATATTTTGAGGGGTGAATTTTCGATTGAAATTTAGGGTCCTTTTTCGATAATAATTCAAAATAAGTTGAAAAAAGAAATATTTCTAATCAAATAAATTACAGCGTATTTGAGACATAAAAAGGTAAGTTTTCACCAAATTTCGTGAAAAAAAGATTTTTTTTGTAGAAGATAAAAATAAAAAACCAAAAACTTGGTTTTTTGAATTTTTCACATAAATTTTGAGGTTATGTGAAAAAAGTGTAAGTACAAAAGTTTTAGATCTTTTTATTAGCTACAACTTTGTCATTTGACTTTTTTCCATAGGACTTTTAGTTTTGCCGGAAATCGATCAAAACCATTTTTTACCCTTAAAACCTCACCCCCATCCCCTTCCCGACCTCGGATCGCCCGTAAATTATTTTTCCTTTCATTTTTATAGTATTCCCCTCCTTTTCTAATAGGTTTCAGCCTACTATTATTTTTTTTGGTTTTAAAAATTATCGAACCTGGTCTATATTACGTCAGCTGCGAGCGTGCACAAATACGTCATTATGGCTGTATGAGCTGTATGTATGTGTGTGTCAAAGGCATGGTAATGTGTGCAACGTTTTTTTTTATTAATGTGATGTATTTCTTATGCATTATTCTAAAAGTATATTACATTTCTGCACTCCTCCATATAAACTTTAATTACGCTAATTGTATACTCTTCCGTCCGCGTAATTTTCGGTAAAAGGGGTTCAAATTTTTTGCTTGATGTATTAATATTATGATTCATTTATATAAAAAACTAGCTATATCGCGGTTTCACCCGCGTTCCCGAGGGATGTAACATTTTCCCGACACAAAAAGTATCCTTTGTTACTTCTAATACCTCCAAGAATATGTGTACAAAGTTTCATGATGATCGGTTAAGTAGTTTTCGCGTGAAAGCGTAACAAACGAACTTACATTCATACATTAAAAAATATATTAAATTAATAAAAATGAGAAGTAATGACTATGTAATAAAGTTTATATTAAGTTGTTCTAAATAAATAAGATAGCAAAATCACACCGTAGAATTCAAAATACTAGGTTATTATTCTACAGAACCCTCTTTGAGAGGACCTGACTCACCCATTTACTTACACACACCTAAGCTGGTAATTTAAAAACAATTTTTGGTTAAAATTGCAAAATAATTCATGTTTCGATATGGAAAATATATTGAAAACAACGCAAATTGTTTTATGAAATACTAGCTGTCCCCCGCGGTTTCACCCGCGTTTATCGATATCATATATACTCGACGGGGAGATTAGACGTAGCTAGGCTCTAGGAAAAATTCCCCGTCGAATGGTAGCAGTCCCACCCCTTTATGTTCAGTAATTTTGAAATGATGGTGCATCAGAGGAAACATATTTTTCTTGCATATATAGAATACTAGCTGCGCCCTGCGGCTTTCCCCGCTTTCAATCCTGGTTATAAACCTTCCTCTTGAATTACTCTTTCTATTGCTGAGAACTGCATTAAAATCCGTTGCATAGTTTACGATTCTATAAAGGACTCAGACAAACATTTATTTTTATATAATATATAGGTGTACCCTGGCACGCTTCGCTGTGGCACATTGTGATTGAATACTTGAGAAATGAGAAACAAAACAAAGACGGTCGCGGATATGTGACTGATGCAAAAAAATAGATAAAAACAATGCTTGATGCGGATTATATATCATGCTAAAATTTCTGCTCGATCGGTGCAGAACTTTTTGAGTTTTTGAAGCGTACACAAACCAACATAACATTTTTATATATATAGATATGTATATACATAGATTTGAAGCCAATTCTATCTATCCGTTTTGTTAGAACTGTAGATTTTGCGTGTTGACTTACAATTTAGAATAGAATAGAACAGGGATGGCGCGGACTTATACTAACGGTAGCCGAGCGTCCCGTTTCTTGAACCGAAATCCCGGACAATCTTATTTTCGTTGCGATAAAATGTATCCTCGGTGTAAATCTAGAAAATATTTTATCTGTATGCCTTTTATTTAAACCCGGTCAGCTTCGGAACCTTTCGGGAAAACATTCAGACAGACAAAGAAAAAAAACGTTAAAATTGTATAAATAACAGTGTTCATTAAAATTTTGGCATTAATTTTGAAATCACAGAGAGACTTCAATTTTGTGTATTCTCAGTTTGAGACAGTCCAACATGTGGTAAATTTTCAAATTTGAAATTTTAGATATGCCATGGTATTTCTTCACATTTCATTAGCAATATTACACATTATATTCTGACATGGGGCATGTTCGTACAAGGAGTCTGCTCTGCGGGGTCAGTGGCCAGATAGTCAGATATACGATCAGACGCCAGGCAACAGCTATTGGATATCGGTCTTTAAAAAAGAACCATATCCATTCTTCTATTTACACCTGATTGAGTTACAGTTTTTATGCAGTTTTAAAGCAGCACGGCTTAATGTGTTTCAATGAATTTTCCATTTCTTTAAAACCTTTAATCCCCCTGGAACGTGCCTGGAATGGCGAAGTAATAGTTATTATTTTATTTACAACCTCTCTCCTACAATTCTAGTGCGTTATACTAAAGAAAATTATCCGGACTATAGTAAAAAAGGTTATAAGTTGAAAATAATGCTTTATAAATCAAAACAAAAAAAAAACCATAATATTAGTTATATGTCTTTTATTAATTTATAAACTAGCTTAAATTATCACATATCCATCTCTAGAAATTATCTAAAAATAGTTTGGAACAATTACTTTCTGTCTGACCCCCGCGGTTTCACCCACGTTCCCGAGGGATGTAACATTTTTCCGGCCCAAAAAGTATCCTGTATTACTTTTAATACCTCCAAAAATATGTGTACAAAGTTTCATGATGATCGGTTAAGTAGTTTTCGCGTGAAAGCGTAACAAACAAACTTAACGTTCACATTTATAATATTAGTAGAGACTATGAGTGAAAATTAGGGAAACTTAAGAATTATCCTATTTGATAGCTATTGGTCGCATAAACAACATTGAATCACCCAAAGATAGCTATTTGTATTCGTTATCGAATAGTGTCATTTTTCTTTTAATATTATTACTAGCTGATCCTCGCAGGTTCACTCGCGTTTATCGATATCATATGAGTTCCCTTAGGAGCGCGGAGAGTGGGAGCTAGGCTTTACTTATATACTAATATTCAGTGCCGGATTAACCACGCAGCAAGAGTAGTAATCGCTGCGGGTCCCGTGCAAAAGGCGGCCCAGTGCGTCTAAGGCCGCCCACCACCAATGATTGTATTTTTTACCACTTTATAGTCAAGAACCCATAACAGGCAAAAGGCCTCCTACAGAATTTGCTTCGGGCCCCGCGCTTGCTTTATCCGGCGCTGCTAATATTATAAAGAGAAAGTGTGAATTTGCGCACGGTAATCTCCAGAACGACGGCACTTGTTTGAAAAATGTAAAAAATTATAAATACATACATGTATTTCGGATAGACTGCATCTATTTTTTTTTAATTAAGAATGGGCTTGCGTTTAGGGTTCGACTGACCCTAGAAGGAGATATTATGAAACAGAGGATGTAGCACGCTTATCCTGTTTAGTTTTACTAGTAGATCATACAGTCAATATTTTACTTTATTACCAGCGGCTTTAGGCCTTGTTTTGTTTGACAACGCGGTAGAAATCCTCCTTGTATTACTAATACAATATGCCGAGGATGATAGCTGCCACATGCGTCATACTTGTGAACAAGTGCTCCTTGCAGGGGTTGCTCTACTTTAGTCTATGGTTAACTGTCAGTCTATATAATGCATTTATCCTATTGGCTGATTTATCAATGGCCAGATACACGGTATCTGGCTGTTTAATTTGAATTAAGAACTGTTTTTCTAGAGATTTATCAAAGGAATAGCGTGTCCGAGGTTTATCCGTCGATTGAAAAAAAAAAATTATCACATAAATACAGTGAGACTAAATAAGTTAGATGAAATTTATAAATATAGAATGTTTGTCTGTATGTCCTTTATAGAATCGTAAACTATTCAACATGTGTTAATGCAGTTTTCAGCAATAGATAGAGTAATTCAAGAGGAAGGTTTATGACCAGGATTGAAAGCGGGCAAAGCCACAGCTTTTATTATATATACGGCTATCTGATCCCAAACTAAGCGGATACTATGGAAACCAGATAACTGATATACTATTATACTACTTTTTTTTCAAAGCACATAATTATAAAGATATTTTCACCCAGGCATAGAACAATCATTTCTCATTAAATGTCATGTGCCTGTAATTTCACCGGCCCCCTTACCTTTCTAACCGAAACACAGTAATACAAGTGCACTACTGCTTCACGGGGGAAATGGGTACAGTAGTACTTCCCCGGTTGAACTCTGCACTTAGAGCGTTGTCTTCACTACTTTTGATTTTGCTTTCATTTAAAGAGAATTTTGTTTTCTTCTTTGAATGTTTTCTTGTTAGCCTTAGGACTTCCTAAAACCTTTGGTTATGTTAAAAAAAATCAGTTCCAAGTAGTTGTTGATATTTTTTATTCGGACCAGTCGAAATTCACTGAAGCAGCATACAAATGCTTTGAAAATGATGTATCATTGTGACACTCGTATATGTTGGGAATGTATTAGTTTTGTTTAAAATTTTTATTCGGTAATTTTTATAATGTTTATTAAAAATGTATAATGTTAATGTAAAGTACATTAAGTTATATCATCGAATTAGTACCTACTATAGGCTGTAATGGTGTTATAATTTACAAAAAATAAATAAACTATATATTACAATAGATTACACAGTATTTACTATCGGCTGTCAGCCGGACGCTAACCCTTCTCAGAGCGTTTGTTGACGGAGCAAGGTGTAAAATACATGTGGTCATCGGTACTCTTTACCCGCCTATTACGACACCCTAGAGATGAGAAAGGGCGGTATCTGTCGCCGCTACCCCACCAGGGTGTAATAAAATAATAAAACAATATAGTAGTTTGGTGTTATGAAGCGCCACTAAATAACTCGAGATCGAGGGGAGTGTTATTAAATTCCCTCTACGGGATATTATCAAGGTAATATATTGGTCAAAGCGCAATAACTTGATAATCTTGGTAATGTGTTCCGAAACATATTTCTTATAAATAAATAAACAAATAAATGTGATATAGGGATTAATTGTGCCAACTATATATTGAAACTAGCTATTCTCCGCGGTTTCACCCGGGTTTATCGATATCTTATATAGGAAAAACTCCGCGTCGAATGGTAGCAGTCTCATCCCGATATGTTTAATAGTTTTGAGGTGATGGTGCGTCAAAGGAACCCTATTTAGCTTATATATTATATAGCTGTACCCCGCGGTTTTATCCGCGTTTATCAATATCATGTATAGCCTATAACCATCTACGAAAATTTCCGCGTCGAATGGTAGCAGGCCCATCCCGCTATATTTAGTAGTTTTGAGGTGATGGTGCCCCTTTTGGCTTGAATACTTAGTATACATTTTTCAAACCATATGTAAAAGTCTCTCATTAAATAGTCGAAATCAAAAGCCTCAAACCTGGATCCGTTGACTTTCTTGGCTATCACTTTTAGACTTTGATAGCCATTGCTACCCTTTTCGTCCTGAAGAAAGTCCAAGTTAGTTGAAGCCGTTAACTTTTGGAGAGTCAAACAAACAAGTAACCAGGAAGGGCACCTTATTCTGGTGTTTCCTACATGAGGTCTTATTGTTCAATCTATTAATAGTATGTAAGTATTAACTAAAACTGTGATTTTATAACAGGCAATTAAAAAACATGCTTTCATCAACCCCTTTCATTAGATACCCATGACATGGAGGTGGTTTATGAATTAATAAATGACCATCTCATCACGTTCGCCATATTGGATTTAGATTGATTACAAATAACTAATTACATAATGTCAACAAATATAATTGAGTATCCAAAATTTCAGCTCTATTGGAACGGAGTCTAAAATTCAGTTGCAAGAATAGTCCCTGACGTATTAACAGGTGAAGTTAAATAAAAGTCTGTTAAATATGCATCGTCATTTTTTTGTAGTAGAGCTTTTAGTGCAGAGTTCGTCCGGGGAAGTACTACTTTACTCATTTCCGCCGTGAAGCAGTATACACTTGTATTATTGTGTTTCGGTTAGAAAGGCAAGGGGGCCGGTGAAATTACAGGCACATGAGACTTAACATAGAGCCCCTAGTGTTGCTAATTCATAAGCGGCGGTGATCACTTACCATCAGGTGCAACGTCTGTTTCTTTATCGGTGTCCATGTGGTATAAAAAAAAAACAAAAAATAATACAAATAGACCTGCCAGTTATAAATATACCGTAACGTCAGTCTAGAAGGTTGCTTTTGTTGTGAAACGTCAACTAGTAAACAGCCCCCTTATTCAGCTAATACCGACTTCGTCGGCGAGCCGCTTCACGGAGGCCTCGGAGAGCTTACCTCTTACGTGATTAGTAGTATAAGCGTAGTTAGTGAAAGAGAGAGAGAGAGCCTCCGTGAGGCAGCGGCGAAAAATCGTCGAGTTAGTTTCATTTTCCTTACAGAATCGAGCCCCTGTATGGAGACGATACAGATTTTGGCTCACAAGAAATATTGACTCCCAAGAAAAGTTAATTGTATTTTCAGTCCAGTATCACACAACCAGCACTGTCTGAATAATATATATATTTTCCAGACTCCCCTAATAGTCTCAGACGTAGTCGCAATGCAAAGCGATTTTGTAATAGACAGATGCTTCAATGATCGATATCTCTCTTCGTAAACCTGTTCAGAAAGGGATAGCATTAATCGAATCTCGAAATCAATTGGAGATGGCAAACCAGCAACAAATATGAGAATTTAGCGTAGAGTATGGTTTCAGACAATGCAATAGGGACGTGTCCCGATATGTCAGATCAGTAATTCTTTATGAAATGTCAAAACGATCGAATGTATGGAGTTTTGTATGAAATAGCAAGTTGTGACGTCATAATTGTACAGCATCAAATAACATGCTCTTTATGATTAGATCGGTACTGAAAAATCACATTAATGATTTAATTTTGATCATATTTAATGTTTTCGTATATTTTTGGATGTTCAATACACTGGTTAGTGTTTGATCATTTATCTTTAATACAGTACACATCCCAATTATCTGTTGTTAGGGTGACTGACATTCAAAAAATTCTAAACCATTTATTTAGTTCAGATTGGCGGAGGGCACATATGAAGGACAAACTAACTGAAGCTACAGCTTCAGAAGTCAGCCGTCAACTGAGAACAACCGGCAAGAAACTCAGCAAGGTTTTTTTTATACCACATGGACCCAAAAAACAAGCAGACGGTCCACCTGATGGGAAGTGGTCACCGCAGCCTATGGACATTTGCAACATTACTCAAGGGGCATGGCCAATGCGTTGTCGACCCTGAGACGTGAAGTTGTTGAGTCTCATGTGCCTGTAATGTCACTGGCCTTACCTTTCCAACCAAAACACAGTAATACAAGTACACAACTTCAAGGCGGAAATAAATAAGGTCAAATAAGGACGAACTTGCACTAAGAGCTCTGCTACTCTAAAAATAATCTTTACTAATTACTAATTATATTATAAAGAGGAAAGAATTATATGTTAGTATGTTTGTTACTCTTTCATGCAAAAACTACAAAACGAATACGGATGAAACTTGGCACATAGATAGAGCATATGCTGCAATAACATATAGGCTAATTTTTATCCCGGGAAAATGTGATATCCCTCGGGAATGCGGTTAAAACCGCGGGGACAGCTATAATTAATGAGAACAGTAAATTCTCTAAAACTAGTTATCAGTGGAACGGATCCCTGAAAGAAGTGTAAGTAAGATGTAAGCGAAGAACTAAATAATAAAGTATTTCTTAAAAAGAATCCCGTCTTTATTCATCTAAATTTCTATCTCAGTAAATTTAATATAGCAGTTATTTTGACTTGCGCTCGTAATATTTTTTGTTAATATTGTGTTTACAAATCTTAACTCAAACGGTGGCTAGACTCAGTGAGTTCAGGCGACGACCTTGTAAAAGTTTATTGCTCGGTTTTATGACCACTCAGCGCTTCTTTAGACCCGTCTGTCGTTAGTTTATGAGTTAGTTTGAAAACAACAATAGACTCATCAAAATCTAATTCATTGTCTATTCTGTTATTGTAGATAAGTAATTTCTGCTCTCCGTGTTTATGTCTATCCTTTAGTGTCAATTTATGTTATTTATCTTTTGTAGGGGTTGTTAATAACTGTATGGCTGTAGAATTAGAAATATGAATAACTACAGACTTCTGGACTGTAGGTACACCTGAATTCCCGAAGATCTGATGTTTCTCCGGAATCTATATGGAAATAGCTACTCTCTGCACAGTGCACCTCTTATTTTCTTGTCTTAGTTGTAAGTAATTATTGTTATTTTCTATTTTGTAATTGCTAAGTATAAAAATATATAAATTTGATATTATAAGATAGCCAATAAGTCAGAATGACTAGATAGAATGTATATAAAAAATTATTTAATAAAAATAAAAAAGAATGTGACCTTGCTGAGTTTCTTACCGGTTCTTCTAAGTTGAAGGCTGACTTCTGAACCGGTAGTAGCTTCAGTAACTTTAAATTTGACCTTCATAAGTGCCTTCCGATGGCCCAAACTGAATAAATGGTTTTTAATTTTGAAATTTGAATTAAAAAAACCATATGTGTTAATCTAGAACATATTTTATGTGTGTGCCATATTTCGTTCAAATGTGTTCCGCCGTTATGAATCTGAATGGTCACGAACACACACACCTACAAACTTTTGCATAATTATATAATACTACCTGTCTTCCGTGGTTTCACCCGCGATCCCCAGGGATGTAGCATTTTCCCGGCACAAAAAGTATCCTATGTTACTTCTAATACCTTCAAGAATATGTGTACAAAGTTTCATGTTGATCTGTTAAGAAGTGTTCTCGTGAAAGCGTAACAAACAAACTTACATTCACATTTATAATATTAGTAGGGATAGACTAATATGTCCCCCGCTGTTTCACCTACATTCCCAAGGGGCATAACGTTTTCCTAGCTATAAACTATATGTGTACAAAGTTGCATCCAAATCCGTTTCACATAACGATCACAACGATAGGGGCTTAACTGAAAAAATCACTTTTGGCACACCTCTGATTGGGTCACTTTTGCACTGAGCGGGGAGGGTGGGTCCCGGTGTTAAAGAGGCTAAAGTATCGGTATGCTTATTCTATAATTAAATTGACAATGTGTTACTATTCATCGGATAGAGCGTACTTTGTTTAGTCTCTCTATGATCGTAACTCCAATTCGCAAAATGTTGAGTTGTTTTTCACTGTCTAGACCTTCTCAATCAAAACATTGATTAAAAATAGAATCTAATTACAAATTGTTAAATTACAATTTGCAACGAAAAATTATGTGCAAGAAAGCTAATTGACGGTTGAAATAAACAGATTATTTATTGTTCCAACTTCGTAGTCAGTTCAAAGGCATATTGGATCCTTTGCCATTACTTTTATCATTGGTACGAACAATAAAAGCGATTAACAGTGTCATAATCGGTTCAATGATTTAGAAATGAATTCGCAATGTGCATTGTTAACGGTAATTTTGTTTATTTTAGTATTCATTTACTTTTGATGGTTTATTTTTATTTTATAATAGTTCAAATAAGCCGACAGACCGGAAGACGGTCCATCTAATGGTAAGTGATCACCAACGATGGACATTTGCAAAACCAGAGTCATTATCAATGTCGACCCTGAGACGTGAAGTTGTTAAGTCTCATGTGCCTGTAATTTCACCGGCCCCCTTACCTATCCAACCGAAACACAGTAACACAAGTGCACTACTGTTTCACGGCAGAAATGGGTAAGGTGGTAGTACTTCCCCGGACGAACTCTGCACTACTCTAAAAAGCATATCCTGGAATAATGTATAGGCTAACGAAGACTAACTAAAAACTTACAGTTCAAGACCTTTGCAAGATATGAACCTGCGACCATCACGGCAGTCTACCACTAATCAAGCCATCTTATCTCTTACTTAGTACAGAGTTCGTCCGGGGCTGGAATCCTTCCATGAAAGTACTACCAAAGCATTTCGACCGTGAAGCAGTAGAGCGGTTGTTTGTATTACTGTTTCGGGTAAAAAGGTAAGGCTGGTTAAAAGGCAGGCATATGATATTTAACATATCTCAGGGTCGGCAACGCATTGGCGATGATCCGGGTGTTGTTCCATTGGTTACTACCGTTTGCTTGTATGCTTAACAAACTCTGCTTGCAAGTGCTCCAAGAAGCAGAATCTTGGTAGCCCGCCTGTTTGTCGGCTCACATCGTAAAAATCTAATTAAAGTACGACTTTCCTTCGTTTTCCTTCAACGAAACCTCAAGCTGATATTTGAATTCGAAACCACGACTCATCACGGCATTCTAGCAGTAGAGCTATTATCGCCCTAAAGCTCATTCTTACTACCCCATCACACATTCTAATCTTAACAAACGTAACCACCAACTATACTTCCCAAGCCCACAAAAATCAACTCTATTCCAATATAATTAAGGTCATTCAGAACGTAAAATAAAACTGCCCCTTGTTTCATCACAGGTGCAAAGTTGCAATGGTCAAATTGTCAAGAGAAATTAAACCTTTTGTATTTGTGTTAAGGGTGTTGGTAAGTGAAAGGATAATGTTGTCTTTATTACAAAGACGTGGCTGTCTTGTAATGAATGTTTCCCTTTTACAGGCAGAGATTGTGGGAACTACTCTTTATCCTGAAGTAAGTTTATACTTAGCAGTTCTGATTAGTTTCACTTAAAATTTAAGGCAAACAGGTGATGTCGAATATGACGATGAGTGTCGTGGGAAAATGAGCTTTCAGCGAAGATAATATCGTGAGGAATATCACTATGGCAGGCTAACCCTCAAGTTAATATTCAATTGAACTGAACTGAGTGCGTTCGGAAGCAATGTTGGGTAAAATAAAAAATATAATTGGTAAATTTACTATTTCTAGTACATATAATAATATGTCTCACATATTTATAATTCTTTATTTGTAATTTTATTTTTTTTTTGCCTGTGCCGCGACTGTCCGTGGCACCGCTAGCCTTATCAGAGTATCAGCGCTGCGGTATCTACGGCCGTAGCTTTTGCTGAGATAGGTAATAAATAATAAATAAATATCCCGGGACATTCTTTACACACGGCCATCTGATCCCAAACTAAGCAGAGCTTGTACTATAGGAACCAGATAACTGATATACTACATATACTATATATTTTTTTTCTAAATACATACATAAATAGATATTTACAACCAGACACAGAACAAACAGACATGTTCATGCACACAAATGTTTGTCCTGGGTGATAATCGAACCCGCGACCTTCGCTTTGGCAGTCAGAGCGCTGTGTGAGTCCAAAATATTTTTTTTCTTTCTTTCTTTCAATTTATAAACTCCTATTACATTTTTTTTTATTTCATTTCACATGTTCCAACAAGCCAGTAGAGGGTCCACTTGATGGTAAATGTTTGCCGCCGCCTATAGACTTATATTTGCAAACGCTGGCTGAACCCTACGAGATAGATCACCATTCGACATTATAGTTTTATTTTTCTAAGCATGCCAACATATCTGTAGCCTGGTGCTAAAAAGGCCAAAGTACGTTTTTGTATGAAACGAGATTGTTATGCCAGTTTATTGTAAAAGTATGATATATTTTGTTGCGGAGGAGGAGGCTTGCAGTAAAAAAGCTGGATAAATGATTTCAGTGGAGTTTAATGTAATTATTTACAGTATTAGATAATAGATGAATTTGTAAAAAAAATCCGTTGCGTTCTGGTTTTTATTGAAGTGTGTAGGGGGGGAGAACACAGTGGGGATGACCAATCACTAGAGTAGGTGCGTTTTTGAAGACAGCTACGCAGGAGCGTCGACATATTTATTATATATACATATATATACAAAAAAACATAAATCAAATAAAAGTAATATATTTTTGCCATACTACAATATAACACCTAAATAACTATGTATGCCGATTCATTGTTATAACGCTCATTACTGAAAACAATTATAAATTGATATTGGCCCTATGAGCACCAGGCCACTGATATATATTTACATCCAGACATTAATCCGTAAAAAATTGAAGCACCAACTACAACATTAACATTATAATAGGTGTGGTATTCAAATTGATGCAAATCAAGGGTTGCCACATTTCCGTTAGTATGTTAGCGCACGCATAACTAGGAAACTCCCTTCAGTTTTGATTTATTACTTTGTTGGCGTTATGTACAGTTTTGTTATACATTATGGCAGTTTTGTTTATCCTATAAATATGAACTGATGGGCTGGATGGTAAGATACCCTGTTTGGCACGCCGAGTTCTATTCCACAGTTTCAATGGCATCAAGTTCATAAATACCATCTCTCAGGGTAGCTGTAGCTAACCCAATCATTTATATTATCACTAGCTGTCCCCCACGTTCTCTAGGATGTTACATACTCCCGGATTAAAAAGCTATATGCTATTCCACACTATTATACATATCTGTACCAAATTTCATCCAGCCCCCTTATTCAGCTAACACAAACTACGTCGGCGAGCCGCTTCACGGAGGCTCGGAGAGCTTACCTCTCACGTGATTAGTAGTATTAGCGTAGTAAGCGACAGAGACAGAGCTAATACAAGCTTTGTCGGCGAACCGCTTCACAGAGGCCTCGGAGAGCTTACCTTTCACCTCCATTAGTAGTATTAGCGTAGTAAGCGACAGAGACAGAGCATAGAGGCCGCGACGAAACATCCTTGAGTTAGTGTAATTTTCCTTACAGAATCGAGTCCCAGAACCCTTCAGCAGTTTTCACGTGATCAAATAACAAACATCCATCGAAACTTTCGCATTTACAATAGTAAGATAAGCACAATTTCCGATAATTTACCGAGCTAAGTAGTGGAACGGTTAATTCAATAAGTCCTCATACATTCGCTTAGACTGCTAATAAATCTTCTAAGCTCAGGAACACCAACCACCGATTAACGCGTTCAAACTGGAATTTGCGCCCTTCCTCAGTCACACCCACCTGATCTTCTCTTATTACTATGTATTATAATACAATAATAATTAAATAAATATCCTGGGGCATTCTTTACCCATGGCCATCTGATCCCAAACTAAGCAGAGCTTGTACTATGGAAACCAGATAACTGATATACTACTTATAATACTTTTTTTTTTCTAAATACATACTTATACAGATATTTACACTCAGACATGGTGTTTGTTCTGGGTGGGAATCGAACCCGGACCTTCGGCTCGGCAGTCAGGGTCGCTAACCACCAACTGGCCTTTCTTAATAAATGTGAAAGTTTGGATTTGTAGATGTTTGTTAATCAATCATGCCAGAACGGATGACCGGATCTGGATGGAATTTGGCACCGAGATAGATTATAGTCTGGAATAGCATATAGGCACTTTTTATTAGGGAAAATGTAACATCCTTCTGGAACGCGGGTGAAACATTTTGCTTAAAATAGTAACAAACTTGTAAAAAACCAAAAAAAAAAAACGCTTTAGACCCTCGTTACCAAAATATGTTATGTATATTCTGGAGCCAAGATATGTTATATAGGACTTGAGAAAACTAAACAGTTGATCTGTGTGGTGTAGCCGCACATAAGCAACATCAGCATTTTACAGGACATGCGGTGAAATAGAGTCAGTTCGTGTACTGACTCCACTGCTAGTGCTCCTCGGCGTAAATTATTTATTGTGTATATTACACGGACTTATTCCAAAATAGCATCTTTTATTTTGTACAGTTCCCTTATGAAATGAAAATGATATGAAAATATTTTTATTCAAATAGGCCTTTACAAGCACTTATGAATAGTCTGACTCTAATATCGGTTCGGAAGGTTGTTTTTTACTGAGAAGAGCCGGCAATAAACTCGCAATTACTCTTTTTAAAAAACGAACTTAGATTTATTACATAAAATTTATTTAGTCTCACAGACAATACCTGTGTATTATGGCAAAAGTGAAGAATTATTGAACAATAATAAAATATTATGAATATGTAATGAAAAAAAGTACTAACAAACTAAAGCTGACCAGCCCCCACAAGCAGCACCGGTTCACAAGTATGACGTATGTGGCAGCCATCGCCCTCCTCGCCATATTGTAAGGAAGTGAGCGACCCGCCACACGCCTTACTGTACATGATCCAAAACTCAAGCGAATTTTTAATAGCCACTAAAGATCTTCACTATCCACCTCCTGATTCTATGGTCAGATCGGCTCATCAGCACAAAATTATTGTTTTATTATCTAGATCTCACATCCTTACAAAGTTTTATGTTGATACGACAATTAGAAGTAGGCCAAAATCAAATTCTAAGTTTTAATTACTTTATTACCTCTACTAATAAATAAATATCCTGGGACATTCTTTACACACGGCCATCTGGTCACAAACTTAGCAGAACTTGTACTATGGAAACCAGATAACTGATATACTACATATACAACTTTTTTACTATATACATACATATAGATATTTATACCCAGACACAGAACATGTTCCTGCACCCAAATGTTAATCCTGGGTAGGATGTACCATAGGTGTGACGGACAGCCCTCTATGCAGAGTGTGCATGGAGGCAGAAGAAACGCCACAACACGTGCTTATAGAGTGCTCTAGGGTGGCGGATCAACGGGCACAGATACTCCAATCCCCAGCATCGCTCCCGGGCTAGCCTGTAGCTACCTGAAAAGGTTGCTAGCCTTCTGGGATAACCTGGGATGGCTGGAGTAAGAGGCTGACACACAATGGCCCATTCAAGAGGCTAAGTGTGGAGGAAGCCCTGTATAACTAACTAACTAACATCCTGGGTAGGAATCGAACCCGCGACCTTCGGCTTGGCAGTCACAGTCGCTAACCACCAAGCCAACTGGCCAGCCAATAATAATAATTCTAATCTTAATACACGACTTTGTGAAATTGTTACACTACGGTGTAAAACTCGGTCATATATAAGCTTAAATAGCGTTTTAACCCGGCTGAGTTATTGAAGGCTTAACAGGTGACGTAATGTGCCGGAAGTAGGCATGTTTTGTTTCATTTACACGCACCATTGTATAGGTAATGCGGAGAGATTTTAAGTGTCTGTTGACTTGAAAGCGTCTAACCTCTTTTGAAACTGAATCGTTTATGCTAAATGTGAGATTTAAGAAGTCATCAATCTTGGATGTTTGGGATTGGGAGTAAGGTGGATGTCATTCTGGGCGATTGTGTATGGAAAATTACACTTGCTCGACGATGTTTCGTGGCGGCTTCTATGGGGTCGTCCTACGGCGAAATTAATACGATCCCGATCTGGAATCGCAAGATTGAAGTAGAATTTTGACATTACGTGTATTGAAATTACTCATCAATCCATGGATTTTCGATCGGGATTGCATATTAATTTTCACCGCTAATTGGCGTTGATCGCACGATTAAACGATGCGTTTTCGTCGCACGACAGATAAAACACACACTTTTATTAAGAGTGTCCTTATTGAAGCTTATAAGTCATCGAATTAACACAGAAAATGCTTAATAATGATGTACGATGGCTTTGATCGTGCGATAGTGCAATCAAAGCTACAAAATCTCGTTTTTTGTGGTCTACGTCTTCGTTTTTTATTAACACTTGCAAGTTTTAAAGTAATATTGCTTGACAGTACAAAATGTGCATCACAAAAACTTCATTGATGAAATGATGCCGTTGCTGAGACGGCGAGGCGGCATCAATTATAGGACACCTTTTGGTCCATCGCACGATCATTTTCATCACGCGATAAAATTGCTTCGTTTGGTCGTACGATCGTTAGCCAATAAGGACAACGCATATGCCTTGTCTCTTTCGGTAACTACGCCATCATAGGGTAGGTTTTAGGTAAATGACTTACTCAACGATGCCTCTATAGTCTGTCTCATTTGTTAACACCGCAGTGACGTGAGAGGTCCGCTCTCTCGTTGCACCGATTGCAGGAAGTTCAAACCTGACGCTTTCTACAACGCAAACCTCGTGGCCGCGGCACAACGAGGCCTCGGAGAGCAATCCCTCACGTGAATGCGAAGTTAACGAGAGAGACAGACCAAACAGGATGCGGCAAATTTGACACACGACGTCATTTAGATTGAAATTTATGCTATTGTTTTCACATTTTTCTTATTTTCATTTTCTAATCTTTTATAATTCTTAGCTTTTATTCTTTTATATTCTTACATTCGCTCCAAATGTGGTAAATATTGTACACATCTATAATTGGTGTATATAACAGTATACTGTTGCATTACTTTATAATAAAATGCTTAATATATACTGTTGATGTGTCATATCTAATAAATAAATGAAAAAGACACTAAAACTAAAAACAACACTATATTTTAGAACATTCCTATTTTGGAGTCGATAATATACATAAGAAATACTGTTATAAAACTTTCTATATTCAATTCAATTTAATTCAAGATGTGAACTAAGATAAATTAATTATTAGTTATTATGTCTTGAGTTTACTTAAAAAGCTAACTAAAACTTAAACTTCGTTATATTTTCAACGGAAATTTCCAGTCTCCATCACAAGTTTTAAAACGGTAATAAAGCGTAAAGCGAAAATACAATTTATCAAGCTCCGGGGATTTGTCGGATAACCCGGTTAAGGTGAAAAATTCTTATATGATACGTTTAACCGTGGCTCCGGTGTTTTCTACCGTGTTCTCTACCAGTATAAATGCTCGCATAATATTCGAAATCTTCTTTAAATTCTTTGGGGAAACGGTATGTGTATTATGCTGGGAATGTGAAAGTACCTATGCATATTTTTATGCAGGCTTGGCGATTCTAAATTAAATTAACCGGACATGTGCGAGCTTTACTTGCATACTGAGGGTTCCGTACAGTCACGAGTGTAAATATGGACAGTTTGGAAATAATATCTTGGGGGCAATTCCACTAACATTTTATGCACTGAACCATTACCATATTACAACCAAACGTCAAATTTATGTTTAATCGTATTGTACTCAACGCCCAACGCTCGAACTGCGGTTGTGTTTCGGTAATGGTTCGCATTCGTTCGAAAAATTACGTCAAAACGTTTGTTTCGGTTGTAGTTCGTAGGAATACCATATTTATGAAATGTCAAACTTCAATTTGACATTTTTTTTTTATACCACTTGGGCCGACAAACAAGCAGACGGTCCACCTGATGGTAAGTGGTCACCGCCGCCTATGGACATTAGCAACACTAGCCAACGCATTGGCGACCCTGAGACGTCAATCGTAACCATATCATTGCCGAACCAAACGTGCTAGTCGAGCGTTCTTTCTTTCTTTCTTTCTTTCTTTCCATGGTTATATATGTATGCCCATGACTAGAAAACATATTTTATATCATATCAGCCCATCTACTGAACAAAGACCCTCCCTTGGATTGCCACTTCGATCGGTCCTGAGCTGCCTGCATCCAGCGGCTTCACTCTGACAAGGTTGATTTTTGATCTTACTGACTCCATATTATCCGAAATTAGTCAAGGTCGCTACTGTGCAAAATTTCAAGTTGATATCTTTGATTGTTACTGAATAAAGCAGTTATGACCTACTGAACGACATACGCTAAAGTCTCATAATGATTCCTTTATTACCATTTCAGTACAGAACCCTAAAAATCCTTTCAACTCTGCATATTCACCATCCTCATTTTGTCATAACATAGCGCATTGATTAAAATTATGGTCAAGCAACTCATCCTATTCTAATAAAAATGCAAACACACAGTCAATGATATCCATGCTACCTTAATTTCATCGATATACATCTCTTTCTAGTTGAATAAGATGAAAAGAGATAGACGGTCAAGAATATAGTATTTTAGTGGTGCTTTATGCTTATGTGTAATAAGCAGACGGTCAACCTGATGGTAAGTGGCCAACGCCGACTAAGGATATTTGCAACACCAGGGTCATCGCAATGCGTTGTCAAGCCTGAGACGTGAAGTTCTTAAGTCTCATATCTGTAATTCCACCGCCCCCTTACCTTTCTAACCGAAACACAGTAATACTTGTTCACTATTGCTTCACGGAGGGAATGGGCAAAGGTGTTAGAACTTCCCCGGACGAACTCTGCACCAAAAGCTCTACTACTCCAGCAGTTATCAGTTATATTCCGGTATTGATTTTGAAATTTCAGACGGATTCTTTAATTTTTATTTTTATGACAGAAATCATATGATGGAACTAGAAAGGCATGACGATATTTTCTCTTTCTTCTTTTATTCATTCTGATTTTACAGACATCTGACAGGCCAGTTGGCTTGGTGGTTAACGCTCTGACTGCCAAACCGAAGGTCGCGGGTTCGATTCCCACCCAGGACAAACATTTGTGTGCATGAACATGTCTGTTTGTTCTGTGTCTGGGTGTAAATATCTATATAAGTATGTATTTAGGAAAAAAAAAGTAGTATATGTAGTATATCAGTTATCTGGTTTCCATAGTACAAGCTCTGCTTAGTTTGGGACCAGATGGCCGTGTGTAAAGAATGTCCCCGGATATTTATTATTATTTATATCTCACGTTAAACACGTTCAAACTCACAGGACTAGAAATATCCCTCGCTCTTTTCAATTTTATGAAAGGAAAGAGAGGTTCAAATATTTAAGTTGAGTTTAGTTTTATTTACCACGGAATAGAGACCTCTATTAGATTATCAATGTAAACGACGGTCTAATTTTAATAGTAAGGTACGTAACTGTTTTAGCGGCCGTTAGCTGATTGGATAATATCATATTCAGTGGCCAGAGGCTAAAGTTGGACGATATCGGTAATGTTTACAATACAGATCAGCTGCCAAACGTTTATTAGAGGCTAAAGAGGTTATTAGTAGCCATTTGCTTGTATTTCGAAATCTGCTCTGAAATGTAAATCAAAATCCGAACCTGTAGTGTATGCTTTTAATGTCAAGTTTGCCGGACACCCAGACGCTCCACATTGGTAAGTTTTAGGAACAAATAAAAAATATTCAATCTCAAAAAACGTTCTTAAATCTCATGACGTCAATGTGCCACACTCCCATAGAACTAAAGGTATGTATCCAAGATTTTAGCAAAATCTCTCGAGAGGAGGAAAGATCTAAATTAATTCCAGAGTCAATTAAAAAAGATTCTGTTTTAGATTTTTATGCCGTATCTAATATTTAATTTACAATAAGTAAATATCTAATTCCTTCTAGCGAAACATTTTTTAATTTTTACTATAATGCGTCTAGGCATACATTGATTGGAATATAATCTAGTAATAATCTAGATTATATTCTGTATTGTGTGCTATAATAAATAAATAAATTTGCAAGATTTATCCCACATAGTTGAAACTTAAGTAAAAGCTTGTAATAAATTCGAAATAACAACACTATGAAATAAAAAATGACACCCCATGAAACACAATAAATGGTAAATAATACACGTTAAAAATACAAAAGACAGTAAACAATACAAAACAAGCAGAAATGTGCACAAAAATACGTTCCACCGCTCAAACATTTTGAGTAAAAAATGTGACATAACAACACAATGATAGATCGATTAACATTTTACAGAATAAAAGAGCATGTGAGCCAGTTCCTTTGTAGTCTGTATACTTTCACCTTCAGCCACATCATGTGGTCGATGTGGTGGTAAGTTATGGTGGAATTGTGGTCAAACACATGCCTCTACATAGAACCTGAAAATATAATACCTGCTACTGCATACTAATCTTTTATAGGGTTGAAGTTGGGAAGTAGACGACGAAACTCCGAAACCACTCATCCGATTTTAAAAATTCTTGCACAGATAGAAAGGCACATTATTCTCGAGTAATAAAAACTAGATTTTGACTCCGCCAAAATATTAATTCTGACAAAAACATAGATAAAACGCCAGTAAATAAATAAATTCTCTAAAACAATATCACAACCGTAATATCAAAACGAATGGTTGCAATATAGAAAGTTTCAATCGCCGATTGCAAGCAATAAAGGAAAGGTTCCAAAGAGCGATGACGCCGATAACCTTCCGCCAGGAGTCTCGGATAAACTAGCAAATCAGACTTTACGATCTGCGTTTAAACGGGGAATGTGTTAGATTTGTGTTACATGTACTTTAAATAAGTTTGCTATGTGATGAATGGTGATATTATGGGGAAGGCAACTTTGCTGAGAATTTCGCAAGCCGTGTGCCCAAAGTATAGAAACAAGGATTAAAACATGGCGTCGAACTTCAACATGTTTGAGACTAGATTCTAACCCCGCGTTTCGTTGAGCATGTCTTTTTGGGATAAAAATTTTTGTATCCTATCTTCCCGGTTTTTCTCTATAAATCCTAATTATTGTATGATATAAATAAAATTACTGTCCCCCGTGGTTTCACCTGCGTTCCCGACGGATATTATTTATTTTCGAGTAAAAGAGCTCTTAGTGCAGAGTTCGTTCGTTCGTACTACCACCTCATTAGTGCCCTTGTATTACAGTGTTTCGGTTAGAAAGGCGCGGCCGGTGAAATTACAGGCACATGAGACATAACAACTTTACGTCTCAGGGTCGACAACACATTGGCGATGCCCCTGGTGTTGCAAATGTCCATAGGCGGCGGTGACCACATACCATCAAAAAAAATCAAAAGGAGCCTATGTGCTATTCCAGACACTAATCTGTATCTGATCCCTTCAGCTGTTCCTACAAACAAACATCGATCCTCCCATACTTTCGCGTTTCAAGTAGTAGCAAGATTTAGAGAACAATAATAAAGGAAATTATGTAATTGGCTAACTAGCACATTTGTACTTTTTGTGTTCTTATTAATTTATCTTGAGTAGCAGAGCTCTTAGTGCAGAGTTCGTCTGGGGAAATACTTCTTACCCATTTCTGCCGTGAAGCAGTAGTGCACTTGTATTACTGTGTTTCGGTTAGAAAGGCAAGGGGACCGGTGAAATTACAGGCACTTGAGACTTAACAACTTCACGTCTCAGGGTCGACAATGCATTGGCGATGCTCCCAGTGCTGCAAATGTCCATAGGCGGCGGTGACCACTTACCATCAGGTGGACCGTCTGCTTGTTCGTAGGTTCTTGTGGTATAAAAAATTTTTGTTAAGCTATGAATTTAGGTACATTAAAAAAAACAAATAATAAATGGTAAAAACTAAACATACACACAGCGCCGACCTAAAGCAATTAAGTATGGACAGGGAGATGCTTAGTCGCATCCTATTGAATATTTTATGGGGCCTAGTAACCTAACAATCTAACCATAATGTAAATGCGAAAGGTTGTTTTAATTTCTAGCACTAGGAGCCATTCTATTTAAAATTTACTGCTAACTATGAAGGTCAACGGTTCTGAAGTTAGCACTGGAAAGAAACTCAGCAAGATTTTTTTTATTATTTTTACATGCATTTTTTCTAAAGCCAAATCAGCTAGTTGTGGGGTACGAATGTAGCGACATAAATACGCACGATAATATCTCAGAATTTGACCATAAATAGAAGCTTCCAACTATTGTCCAAGTGTTGGACCGCCGAAACCATCTCTGAAACCATCCGAGGCCGAAATAATTTAAACCTAGAATTATGATGAATAGGTGTAACTAAATTTAAGTAAATCTTAAGTTATTTATTTTTAATCCATGTATATTATTCAGCAATAAAAAAATCAATGTAACACTTTATATTAAGGAACAAGCCTCAGTTCAAAACAACGAGCTGAGCAAACTCGGAACGATGTTAATTTATAAAAACACAATTAAATTAATCTTAAAATAATTTATCGTAGAATCTTCAAAGAGAAAAAAAAAAGTCTTGGACCGTGCTCCTCAAGCATGATCACTTAGCCTGGCCAAAAGATCTCCCCTTTCAAATGGAGGAGTCTCACAACTCGCCCCTCCATACTAAAAATAATATGATTAGGACTCAATCTATAATATATAAATAAAAATGTTATTGTGTTGATAAGCGCATCACTTGTTTTGATCGATTTGGCTTTTTTTGTTTTTAAATGTTTGCATAAGTCCGAATCTCTCTCTCTAGTCGTATCCCTCACTGCTGAGGATCGTGGCTCCTTCTGTCTTTGTCAACCTGCTGTCTCTATCGGTTTCTAGCATGTCCAGCTCCTGCAATATCTGGTTTGCCCACCGCCTGGAGCTCCGGCCTCTCGGTCTCTTTCCTTCCACCCTCCCAGAATAAGGGAAAGAATAATTGGAAAGTAGCTACACATTTTTGATGATTGGGAAATATTTTTAGAGTAGTAGAGCTCTTAGTGCAGAGTTCGTCCGGGGAAGTACCACCTTACCCATTTCCGCCGTGAAGCAGTAGTGCAATTGTATTACTGTGTTTCGGTTAGAAAGGTAAGGGGGCCGGTGAAATTACAGGCACATGAGACTTAACAACTTCACGTCTCAGGGTCGACAACGCATTGGCGATGCTCCTAGTGTTGCAAATGTCCATAGGCGGCGGTGACCACTTACCATCAGGTGGACCGTCTGCTTGTTTTTCGGCCCAAGTGGCATAAAAAAAAAAGTTTTGATCTTTTATATGAGACTTTTGTATGAACTTTAAAACATATATTAGGGATTTGAAGACACATTACAATGTCGTGACAAAAGCTCAGACAGCTGCAGCCGAATCTGCAGCTCGCGATAGAGTACACCCGTCACACACACAAGGCCATCAGCCTCGCTACCGTCCTCGCCGGCGTGGACGTAAGAAAGCGCGCTCTCCTTAAAAATTCATTGTAGAGTTTTATGTTTTATTATTGTTTTGAAATAAAGAACCACTAATAATCAGATAATGTAAAGTCTTTGATATAAAAAAATGCCCCCACGCAACGCCCTGAGCCCGAGGTCAGGGGGCACCCTCAATGTGCTTTTGCTTAAAATTGTATCTCGGTTGAGAGCCCTAAGCGCTCACCGTTATTGTCCGCGTAAGGGTGTCAGAGCCATCTGAGGCTAACACCTTCGTCCTGTCTTCTAGTAATAAATAAACACTAACAATCTGCGTTTCAACAAAGAGAACAAAATCTTATCTATCTCAGCGTATACAACGAGCGAAACAACGTTGCGTATTTTATACAGAATCTTCGCATTGAGGCTAACTCTACTTATATATTCTTTAGAATTTATTCTAATATACGGGTATCTTTGAATAAATATGCAGTTTCGTCTGAGAGGAACTGAAACAAACAAATAAATGAACCAGTATCATTTTTCCGCTAGAAGGAATACATACGGAGATATATTGTGAACGGGACCAGCAGATAAACAGAACGATAGGGGCTTAACTCAAAAAATCACTTTTGGCACATCTCTGATTGGGTCACTTTCGCACTGAGCGGGGAGGGTGGGTCCCGGTGTTAAAGAGACTGAAGTATCGGTATGCTTATTCTATCATTAAATTGACTATGTTTTACTATTCATCGGATAGAGCGTACTTTGTTTAGTCTCTCTATGATCGTAACTCCATTTTGCAAAATGTTGAGTTAGGCCCTTATCATACTGAGGGTTCGATTGGCTATAATTCTATTTCGATTTCAAATCGTTATTTAAGTAATTATTTCAGAATATTTATAACTAAAGAAAACACACTAATTTAAATATGTTTTCTAAAATTAATGTCTTGTCTTGTTAGCAACAGTGGAATATTTCCCATAGCAATGATATAGCAGCTGCGGTTGAAATATATCCTCCTATGTTTCCATTCTAATATTCAAAGTAGTACCATAATGTAGCATTAGACATATTATAGAATGCAACAGCAAGCTATCACAGATATTGTATTCGTTAACATTATTTCCAAAGCTATCATAATCTTATAACTGTATAAACTAATCACCTGTCACCTTCCACCATCGCACCTCTCGGCATCGGAGAAGAGTTCATCGCCATCGCTCAATGCGATTTCAATTGAGCTTCCTACCGCGAACTCTCAGGTTGTGAGCTCCCCACGGTGGTGTTCCCAAGTGACCACAGGGGGTTCTTGAATGGGTCGACGATGCTCGAATGCTCATCTAGTATTGTAAGCGTCAATAGGCTGTGGTGACCGTTTACCATCAAGCGGGCCGTCAGATTATTTGTCACCTAATTAGTATATAAAATATGGGGAATATAATATGCAAGGAGAGATCTTTTAATTAGTTTGGTACCTGTTTGAACACGATAATACCTATATCTTACTACAACCTACTCTCTTCCTACCAATATATCGAGTTCAGCAGCGTGGCCTATGTCCAGCAGTGGACGGAGATAGGCTGATGATGATGAATACCTATGCCTATATCAAGAACATCTACGTTGTTCGTATTTTCGCAAGTTTTGACTTCAAGTCATATAAAGACATCATTATATTTATAACTAGCTACTAATAAAGCTGTCCCCGGGATGCGCTGCAAAGCATCTTCGAATCGTGAGTTATGGTATTTAGTTTAAACCCCATAGAACATAGGACTCTATTTAAAACGAATAAGACTGACATCACGTATACTGTTTGGTAAATCCTTCTATTAGAAACCCAAGACGTGGAGGTTTTTGAATGACTTGAACGACTTGAACGACCAATATTGGATTTAGAATGACTTCACTTAGCTAATCGTGCAATGTCAACATAACAATTCAGTGTGCAAAACTTCAACTATATTCGATGGACGACCTGGTCTCCAATTCAGTTCCAAAATTTGTCCCAAACATACGAACAGGTGTAGTTAAAAAAAAATATATAAAAACATACTGAACTGAAAAAAATAACACAGCTGGGGCCCAATTCCACCAAATGCAACGTTCGAGTACCACTTCTGGTTCGGCAATGGTATAATTACGATTAATGTCAAATTGAAGTTTGACATTTCATAATAGCATTTCCATACATTTTGACGTAATCTTTCCAACGAATGTGAACCATTACCGAAACACAACTGCAGTTCGATCGTTGGTGTGTTTAGTACAATACGATTAAACGTCAAATTTGACGTTTGGTTGCGATATGGTAATGGTTCGGCACATATTATATTAGTGGAATCGCCCCCCTGGTAATTCTTTTCAATGTGTCAAACTAGTTAGCTAGTTTAAAAACTGAGAAGGACCTTAAATTCAGATGCAAGATTTGTCCCAAATATACTACCAGGTCATCTACACTAATATTATAAAGAGAAAAGATTTGTATTTTTGTATGTAACGAATAAACTCAAAAAGTACTGGACCAATTTTAATAATTCTTTTTTCATTAGAGAGCTACATTATCACTGAATAACATAGGCTATATAAAATGTTCGTATTTTTAAAGTTAGGGATCCATACTAAAGCTCCAATAGTGTAACCCAAGGTGTGAAAAAAATTTTAAACGTTCTTACATCGCGTGCACTGCGAAAACTATTGATGATAGAATGAACAAAATATATAATATAATTCGAAGAATAGGGTTGCTAGATGGCAATCGAATATAATAATTGTAGTACGATAAATTTTCATGTATAGTTTTTAATAAAATAAATATGGCAGAACAACGTTTGCCGGGTCTGCTATGTTAAATAAAAGTATAAAAATAAGGCTACAGCAAAAACTCAGGAAAGAAAATGAGGAACGCTTGAAGAGTACCTATATATGAGAAATGAATCCCTGTCCGCCCCTCTTAACCCTTCCATATACTTGTTAGTACGCGTTAAAGGACTCGAGTTTACGGTCAAGGAATATTGGCAGGTCAGACGGAAGAAAATGGATCATGGACACAGTTTTATTATGAAGTTTACAAAAGGTTTCATAGTAAACTAAAAGCTGAATAATGATGGAACGGCTTTTTTGGGGTGGTAACTGAACATACGTAATGAGGAACTTACTAGTGCATTATAGTTTGAAATAGATTGGTCTACGAAAACGACAGAGGTGGATTTTTTTTTATTTTAAGTTACTCTTTTGTGAGATATGGGATACTGAAGGTGTAAAATGTGTTACTCAATTTTATTTTTTAAAAAATAATATAGATTGTTTTAAATTAACCCTAAGTAATAATTCGTTCGTCCTTATAGTAGTTCTAAAACTTACTACTTAGGATATGGTACATGGTTTCTAATATAAAACAAATTAAAACCTTGTATCGATCCTTTAGCACTATAAAAAAAAGGTTGTCTTTAAAGTCGATTTCAAACGATAGTTTATCGTGACAACGTCATAACAAAACATTGATGAAATGATTGCATAATTGTGTTAATAAAATTGAATCATTTTTATTGAATTATCATTATTTTGTATGGATATAAAGAAGAAGTGAAATGAAATTACAATTTTATTGATAGATTTACTTTTATTTGCACTCATTAATATAACGTAACGGGACAATGAGCATACTATTTACATATATTATACTAGTCATCAGATTTTTAAAATGCAAGAATAATTAACCTTGTACAATGAGCGTAACGGGACAATGGGCGTAACGGGACAATTTTTCGTACATGCAGCCAGCGTTCATCGATTTATTAGTTACGTCAAAAATGTATATTGAATGAGTGTCGTCACCGCATCGCACATCTATCCACTTTTATTCACCAAGTCTATTATAATTATAATATAACAAATATGTTCTTTGAGGTTAACTTTGTTATTTGAAATTAAGAGTTTTGAATTGTTTCAGGTCTGATTTTTTCCTGTAATCTATTGTTTTTGCAAAATAGGTAGACCACCTGATGGTAAGTGGTCATCACTGCTTATGGACATTTGCAAACCCAGGCGTTGTCCACCCTCGTAGTGGAGAATGCCTAGAGCAGTGTGCCACAACGCCCCAACAAAACCGCATACGTATAAACAATATTATAATATATAACATATTATATATATTATAATATAATATATATATATATATATATATATTGTATATATTATAATATATAATACATATAATATGTATATATGTTATAATATATATATAACGTATAACATATTGAAACAATTCAAAACTCTTAATTTCAAATAACAAAGTTAACCTCAAAGAACCTTGCGGTCCCCCTTCCTAATTAGATACTCCAATACAAAATACTATTTGTTCAAGAGTTGTTAGTTCTTTTAAAAGAAAAGCAGATAAAAGTTGGTTAGTAATTGGCTTAGAACTTTGGGTCCATAAGTTCTGAGCTCGTTAAAACTCTGAAGAATAAAAATATGTTGTTGTTACTTTTATTGCTAGTTTTCATTAAGTTTGAATTGTGGTCTGAAAGATTATTAACAGTACAAAACCCTGTGGGATTTATTTTACCTTATGCCTTGATTCTATATCGATTTGAACTATCTTATTGTTATGTGTCTGGGGCTCGATTCTGTAAGGAAAATGACACTACCTCGAGGATGTTTCGTCGCGGCCTCCGTGCTCTGTCTCTTTCGTTTACTACGCTAATACTACTAATCACGTGAGAGATAAGCTCTCCGAGACGTCCGTGAAGCGTAAATATCTATGTGTATAAGTATGTATTTAGAAAATAAAAAGTAGTAAATGTTATATATTAGTTATCTGGTTTTTACCTATAAGCTCTGCTTAGTTTGGAATCAGATGGCCGTGTGTATACAGTGCCACTAGGGAATAAAAAAAAATTGCAACATTTTATATCGAACCACAAATAAGTTTTCAACATCAAAGAGATTGCACAAGTGTAAATAAACCTGCACAAACTAAAATCGTTTGAAATCAATATCATATCGGTGAGTTTAAAAAGGAACAACCAAAACTGGTGAGTACACAGGAATGTATTTCCAGTATGTTTTAATTAATCGTACCTCGGCTGGGATTCTGCGAGAGAGTTAAAACCTTGCTCTGTGATACGGCATAGATACTTGTTTGCATTGTAGAGTTATAATCTTTTAGATATGCTCAATAAGATACATTTTTCGCTTTGATGCTGATAGGTCCTACACGACAGCATTTCCATCCCCATCATTTAGATGGTTGGTACTCCACAACTGTGCGGTTCTCTGGCACTTATCTGCCTCGCATAACAAAACTGTGGAATGAGCTGTCGCCTGCGGTATTTCCGGACCGATATGACTTCCAAACCTTCTAGAAAAGAGCGTACTCCTTTTTAAAAGGCCAGCAACGCACTTGTGGCTCGTCTGGTGTTGCGGGTGACCATGAGCGGCAGTAATCGCTTACCATCAGGCGATACGTCTGCTCGTTTACCTGCTAAACGTACAAAAAGCAGGTTATGGTGACCTATGTCGGCAGCTCTGCTTGTGTAATTCTATCGGATTGTTGAAGCCAATTTCTTATTAGATTGATGGTTCTGGGTGCGAACAGAGTGTAACAACAGTTGTAGGCCGTCAGTGTATTTCAAAATTGACTGCGATGACGATCCCGAGAGCGTACCCATACACAATGGGCGATCTGATAAAGGTGTTAATCTTTGATAGCTATCCCCCGAGGGATATCACATTTTCCCGGGATAAAAAGTAGCCTATATCTTATTCCAGGATATGCTCTATCTATGTGCCAAGTTTCATCCATATCCGTTTAGTTGTTTTTGTGTGAAAGAGTAACATACATACTTTCATAGTTAAATAGTCTTTCCTCTTTATAATATTATTGGACTTTTAGTAAGGATCCCATTTTTTTTATAGAAGAAAATATAATATATATATAGCCTTCCTCGATAAATACACTATCCAACACTGAAAGAATTTTACAAATCGGACCAGCGGTTCCTGAGATTAGCGCGTTCAAAAAAACAAACAAACTACAGTTTTATAATATTAGTATAGATTGTTATTTGTTTTTTGTTACTATTTATTAGAAATATCGTATAATATCAAGCTTTACCGTAGTCGGGTAAAAATAGAAGCTATTCAAATATTTTCTACCATCTCTAACTTTTGAAAAATGTTGTGGAAAATTAAGAAAACACTTTCAACAAAATTTCATTTCATTTAAGTTCAACGCACCCGAAATTGTACCATTATATTATTTTTGCTTATTTTTTACTCTAATTAATTTTATTATTATTTTTACTCTAAATAATAAGTAAAAAAAAATGTAATGTAATGTAAGCGTGTCTACGCTGGTTGTTTATATTAGTAGCTTAAGATTTTGCTACATATCCGTGGCCACATCTACCTTATTATAACTCTTCACAACCTTAAATAACATAGGACGGGCGTATCCGGCGGCCGTTTAGTTTAGAGGCATAAATTCGCGCCACTTCCTGTACAGTAGTATCTCTATATACACGTCTCCCTCTATCTCTTTCTAAACCTGCGCGAAAATTGCGAGCATTTTGTGAATAACGTTTTTCCGGTTTGTTTTATTGCTGGTCTTATTTTGTGGTATTATGGCGGAATTCAACTAGAGAAGGTTTTATGAGTTGCGTAAAAAATATTTACAACTTTCTTTATAGTACGCAAGCATATCGTTTAACCCGGTAAACGAGTATGACTTTTTACAATGATTTTTTTACTACGCCTGTTTGTACTTGTGGCTTGGTGGGAAGACACGCTGGCTGTCACGCAACTAGTCTTCGGTTTGGTTCTCGTTTAGTGCAAACATTCGTGTACATAAACACGTCTATTTATTCTGTGTTTAAATAAAAAGACATCCATATAACATTTATTTAGAGAAGAGTAGTATACAGTTGTCTGGTTTCTAATACAAGCTCTGCTTGGTTTGGGATCAGATGGCCGTTTCTCGAGGAATGTCCCACGATATTTATTTCTTATTAGATAATATGTTTCTTTTAATACTTGTAACTGATTTTTCATCAGGATGTAGCTTCAGTAACTTTAAATTTGACCTTCATAAGTGCCTTCCGAGGGCCTAAACTGAATAATGCTTTTGAATTTTGAAATCATTGTCCGCTCGGCAGATTAGGCTGAAAGTTTGATCAAACATTTCGTTTTTTTGACAAAGTACGATTAATATGCATTGGCAGACAATACGCCATACGTGTCTTGATGGTGATTTTTCAAGGATATCAAAAGAAATTGCTGAGAAGAAAACTAGATGTCATTTTTATTGAGACGTGAAGTTGTTAAGACTCATGTGCTTATAATTTCACCGGCCCCCTTACCTTTCCAACCGAAACACAGTAACACAAGTGCACAACTGCTTCACGGCAGTAATGGGTAAGGTGGTAGTACTTCCCCGGACGAACTCTGCATTAAGAGCTCTACTACTCTGAAAAAAGTTCCGTACCCAAATGATACCAACGGACCCATCTACTAATCTCTTACTGTCAGCGGGCTTGACGAAGTCTCTCTAATCTGAGTGCAGTAACTGGAACACAGCGGATGCTTCGCGACAGATTTTAACTTGAGGGTGGCCAGTCAGGCGGGTTACTACCCTGCCACGGAGTTATGCGTTCAACGATTTCCTTTAATGAGGGTTGAAGAGAATAATGATGAATTAGGCCATCTTTTAAGACAGGTTGAACTATATAACATAGAAGGAAATAGGGGAAAGGGAAGTCCAAGGATCAACTACATGAACTAAATGAAGGCAAAAGAAGATGTAATGCTAAATCAGGAGCTGCAGGAAACCGCTAAAAATAGAATGGAGTGGAGGAACCTTCACCAACAAGAGACCGGCTTCAAAATTCAGAAGATGTTTGCTAGAAGCTCCAGCATACCTACTGTCGGATAAAATTATTCTCGTATTTATTCCTGCTTCATTCTAAGCTAAGAAAACATACCATCATCGAATATCTTAAAGTACAGTAAGTAACAGGTCAATTGGTTTGGTGGTTAACCCTCTGACTGCCAAACCGAAGGTTGCGGATTCGTTTCCCACCCAGGACAAACATTTGTGTGCATAAACATGTCTGTTTGTTCTGTGTCTGGGTGTAAATATCTATTTAAGTATGTATTTAGAAAAAGAAAAGTAGTATATCAGTTATCTGGTTTCCATAACACAAGACTCTGCTTAGTTTGGGACCAGATGGCCGCGTGTAAAGAATGTCCCAGGATATTTATTTTATTATATTTAATATACATTCGAAGCAAGCTTGGACAACACAAGGCTGCCTTCACTTACATCACGTAGCTGCTTTCAAACCCTTTCATTAGATACCCATGACATGGAGGTGGCTTATGAATTTATGAATGACCTTCTTATCAATTCCGCAAAATTGGATAGAGACGTCACTGCAAATCGTACAATCAACAAAAACAAATGAGTGTGCAATTTTTCAGCTTCATCGGATGGGGGCTCTACCCCCTTATTCGGCAAACTAACTAAAACTAAAACTTTTAGAGTAGTAGAGCTCTTAGTGCAGAGTTCGTCCGGGGAAGTACTACCACCTTACCCATTTCTTCAGTGATGCAGTAGTGCACTTGTATTACTGTGTTTCGGTTAAAAAGGTAAGGGGGCCGGTGAAATTACAGGCACATGAGACTTAACAACTTCACGTCTCAGGGTCGACAATGCATTGGCGATGCCCCTAGTGTTGCAAATGTGCATAGGCGGCGGTGACCACTTATTATTAGGTGGACCGTCTGCTTGTTTGTCGGCCCAAGTGGTATGAAAAAAAAAAAGAGACAGAGCATAGAATCCGCGACGAAACATCTTCGTGTTAGTGTCATTTTACCTTACAGAATGACACCCCTAGTCTAAACTTTAGTTGTGAGATTTTTCCCAAATGTACTAATAACTCAAGTTATATAGAATTATGTAAAAAATGTATTAATATTAAACTTATTGAGCAACTAGCTGTCCCATGCGATTTTACCCGCGTTCCCGAGGGATGTCACATTTTCCCGGGATAAAAAATAGCCTATACGTTATTCCGGGGTCTATATCTATGTGCCAAGTTTCATCATAATCTGTCCGGTAGTTATTGCGCGAAAGCGTAACAAACATACATACATAATATACAAACATTTTCATCACTACATAGTATAAAACAAAGTCGCTTTCTCTGTCCCTATATCGCTATGTGTGCTTAAATCTTGCACAACGCAACGGATTTTGATGCAGTTTTTTTTAATAGATAGAGTGATTGAAGAGGAAGGTTTATATGTATTAGTGTCTACATTGCACCTGAGCGAAGCCGGGGCGGGTCGCTAGTTAATAATAAAAGCCAATTATGGCGCTCTTTGCGACTGAAATTTACTCTCGCATAATATGTCTTCTGTAATAGAGAATCAAAATTAATTGGGGTAGCTACCGTACATATTTTCAGACCTATTATCCCACAAGAGGTGAGCAAAGGTACAATCTATATTCATGTAACGTTATTGGATTACCAACAAAAAATTACATTAAATATCTTGCCACATTCTTCACACATGCTATCTGATCCCAAACTAAACGTGTAAATATCTATATAAGTATGCATTTAAAAAAAAATAGTATATCAGTTATCTGCTTTCCATAGTACAAGCTCTGCTTAGTTTGGGACCAGATAGCCGCGTGTAAAGAATGTCCCGGGATATTTATTTATCATTATTTTTCATTTTTTTTTATTTGTCCAGTTCATGTTCCGGTCAATGTTCATTCAACTAATATAGTTTTTGAAGTCTATTTTATTATAATTTTTTTTTTATTAACTAACAAAATATGAGTGCAAAACTTGAAATAAATTATTATCGTCATCTCTTTAGGCACGTGACCAATCCAGAACTAAAGGTAATTATTTGAATAAATCAAAATATGATCAAATTTATAAATGAAGGAACGAATGAATGAATATGAATGAATGAACGAATTAATGAATGATTTAATGAATAAATTAATTAATATTTATAGTAAAAAAAAAAATACACCAAAAATGTACGTACATCTGACACAAGCTAAAATTCATCTGGTATTTTGGAAGTCAGTGCTTCCTCTGTAAATAACGGTAATACAAAAAATATAAGACTATTCAAATCATACAAAATAAAATACAATCGAAAACGTATTATTATTTATTTTTTTAATGTCAATAGGTTGACAAACAGGCAGGCGGTCCACCTGATGGTAAGTGGTCACCGCCGCCTATGGACATTTGCAATACCAGGGAGATTGCAAATGTGTTGCCGACCTTGAAGAGCTCTTTTTACGCCCCTTTTGAAGAACCCCATATCGTAGCAGTGAGGGACAACCGTAATGGGAAGCTCATTCCACATCCTAATGGCCCGAAGCAGGAATGTCCGATAGAATCGTTGAGTGGACGATCGAGGCAGCTCGAGGATATGGGGATGAGCTCCACATCGCCGGCGAGCGGTGCGATGGTAAAAAGGTGATGGTGGCACCAGGTCAAAAAGTTCTTGAGAACACTCCCCATTATATAGGCGGTGATTAATATATGAAGCCCTTATAGTACTATAGTACGAAGGTAGTAGGGATTTGGAGGGATATAATGATTTGGGTATCTTTGAGTGTGAATCTGTGAGTGGACATGGGTGTGTCAAAATAATATAAAAAATCTAAATTCTAAATTCAAAACCATTTATTAAGTTTAGGCCCTCGGCAGGCACTTATGAATCAAATTGAAAGTTACTAAAGCTACAAGCTACAAACTGCGTGTGTGTGTGTGATAATGAAACATACGTGTGTGTGTGTGTAGGTGTGTATATATTTGTGTTTGACAATGAAACGTCAATACCTATGCCTGACCAAAGAATAGAAACCAGGTTCTGTGGTCTCTAGTCAAGGTCTGGCAGTGAATTTTCGGATCAATTACAGAGCCAATCAGCAAGCACATAGTTTACAGAATGCTGCTTGTTATATTTGCTAGAGGTGCAATCAACGGTGAAACTGCGCTGGATTTCGATAGATTTTACTTACCTACGTTTAACGCTGACGAATTAATTGCCTCCAAGCTTTGATTAAAAACTGTAGGAATTTGGGTTGTACTTTTTTTATTCGAGACTTAAAAAGTAAGTTGGAAGAATAAAATTTTGTTTATTTCTTCTATTTAAGTATAATTAAAATCCTACTAATATTATAAATGCGAAAGCTTGTATGTATGTTTGTTACTCTTTCACGCAAAAAGTGCCTTTTTATCTCGTCCGAAATAAAATAAAAAAAAAACCTAACGGACTTAGATGCAACTGATATGTATTTAGGCAAATTAAATTATATTTTGTATACTAATTAGTTAGTTCATATAGTGGGTACAAGCTCTGCTTAGTTCGGGATTCGGGAAAAGCCGTGTGTAATGAATGTAATAGAAATATAACAAGACATTTTTGATGTATGCAAGCCGCTTGGCTTATTAGAATAATTTTGCGATTGTATGATTTATTAACAAATACCTATTATTGGTTTGACTTAGTTTTCTAGTCTCCATTTACAGGAATATCGATTTCACTTAATCCTTCACCTTTCTTAATAACTCTTCATCTTTACTCACACATTTATACACACTTACGCACCACGTTGACTACTTTAATTAAAGGAAATGGGGGCCTGGAGCTCCAAAATACAGGCCCAGGCTTAGTTTGGACTCCAGATCTCCCTCAAATTGCAATTTTTTCCCAATCTTCCTGTCAACTGTATTTTATCATTGCATGTAATTTTGTGGAGATAAATAAAATAAATTATTATTATCTTAGCACATATACGATATCTCTTAATATAAACCAGAACACACACTATATTAACATCAACCCAACAAAAACTACCCCGTCAAGGCCACAAATACATCCGAGGTCGTATTAAAGATGGTATCACAGGCTCTGCTCACACACTGCAAAACTTTCTGAAAAGAAAACTTTCAAAGCTTTCAGGGCGTAATCTAAAGGTTCCCGCAAAGCCTCCGACCGGAAGTCAGCAGCGGGTCCGTGTCACATCCGGTGATTAACGACACTAACCCAATTTCCTTTAAGTTTGGAAGAAAATATTGGACGGTGGTGCAAATGTGAAGATTTTCGCGCACGCTTTAGCTGTGGAATGAGCTCCGCGCCGTGGTTTTCCCAAGGGAGTACAGCATGGAGTTCTTCTAGAAGGGTGTGACGAAATTTTTGCAGTGTCAGCAACGCGCGAGTGATACCCACGGTGTTGCCAGCGTCTATAGGCTGCGGTGACCGTTTACCATCAGACGGGCCGTCAGCATGTTTGCTACCTTAGTAGTATAAAAAAAAAGAAAAAAAAAATTCGAACAGATTTTTCAAATCAAATTAACTTTTAACAAAAAAAAGAAAATGTGGTTTCAAGAGTTTTGCCCATTTTAATGCACAGCTTTAAAATTGTCAAGAAATCTTTGATAGCCTATATCCCTACCACGTCCCAGTCTCTGGTGCCAAATTTAAGCAAAATCGATTCAGTCGTGAAAACGTAACAGACAAACAGAGATGTTCAAATTTATAATATACTAGCTGACCCGGCAGACGTTGTCCTGCCTTCAATGAATATTTAATTCGAATTGGTATCATTGATAGATATAATATACCTAGAACATAGTGTTTATAATTCATGACACTTAAATTTTTAATATTATGCGTAATGACGCTCTGAACTTACCGTGATGAACAAACTCATTGTACATTACAATACAATTTTTCGTTTTAATTGACCGCGAAATGTGCACTAAGAAATTATAAATGAATTTTTTTATCAATATAATTCTGACCAATACCTCTGTTGTTAAAAGACTGGCATTCATGTCAAACACCATAAAACTAATTTATAAGAGTTTATTGTCAAAAGCGGTAAGGTTACATTAGAAAAGTAAATATGATCGTTAGGTTTTCTCAATTTTTCTAATTTTCCACGCAACTTTCTGAATATTTTCTTCCATAAGAACCTTCTCCTGACAATAACAAATATAACAAAAAAAGAATTAGCAAAATCGGTCCAGCCGTCTTGGCGTGATGCCGTGACCAAGGGAAATAGGGATTAATTTTTATATATATAAATATAGATTGAAATAGCTCTGGTTGGAATTAAATTCACAGGCTTTGCATACTAAAATTATTCCATAATGTATTAACGAAGTCAACGTAAATATAAAATTACTTTAACCGATAACAGATGGCGCTGTCCCGAAATTAAACAACTATGGTTACGTTCTCACAGAAACGTTATATTATAGGCAACTTCATATTTCACGTCGTGCCTACCACCGATTGAACGCTAATTCAACCTTCCAAGCAATTTTTCATGCCTTCTAGGTATCTTTTTCATGCGACGCGACGTTTCACGAAACGTTTGTGTCCTCATAAACATATTATATTCGTTATAGGCCATATTTATATGTTAAATATAGCCTGAAACTAAAGGATCAAAATTACGCTATGATCACGGTCAGGTACTGAGTAACTGACCTTGCCGACGACGAGGGTGATAGCAGCGAGCTAATATACTATTTCGCACACGGTTGACAAATCGAATTCCTGAGTTACGTATATTTACATTCCGAATTTTATTACTGGTAAAGAAAAATATTTATTGCGATTAATCCTAGTGCTAATCCTAATTAATATAACCGTTGGGGTAGACGTGTTCTAGAGTGGAGACCACGGCTCGGTAAACGTAGTGTAGGGCGCCCTCCAGCTAGATGGAGCGATGATATACGCAAGCTGGCTGGCAGCGGTTGGAAACAAAGAGCTGAAGATCGAGCTCAGTGGCGTGCCATAGGTGAGGCCTATGTCCAGCAGTGGACGGAGATAGGCTGATGATGATGATGATGATGATGAATCCTAGTGCGACATGAATTAAAGAATATCTTCATATACTATGTACTATGGCTGTTGATATTTTTAAAAATATCGGATTTCAAAAATCAGTCAGCTCAAAATTGATTACACAGTCTATAGTCCAGTATATTTATTAAACAAATAAAATTATAAAGTGTTAGGTTATAGTTCTAAGTCATAATTTTTTTAATTTAAATAAGACGATTATATATACCAATATTTTTCAGTAAGAATTTTTAAAAAAACTCTTTGTTTTATATGTTCAGCTGTTTGGCTAATACGATTATTAGGCACTAAAAGATTGTAGAAGTAAATCGTTCAGATGCTACAGATGTAGCAGAAGAAATCAAATATTTAACAGCTATTTCTGATAGCACGGGAGTAAAATGGCTACTATCAATCCAAAACTTCAGGGCATTTCAAGACCTTGAAATATTTGGCTGATCTAAATACTGCTTTAATTCAGCAGGTACTGTACCAAAATTAAAAATTATACGTGGATTTTTTTTAAATAATTTTTTCTTTCATATGAACCTTCTCCTGACTATAAAAAACACAACAAAACAAGAATTAGCGAAATTGGTACAGCCGTCCATGCGTGATGCTGTGACCAAGGGAAATAGGGATTCATTTTTATATAACTTTCAATGATACCAAAACCAGCCAGATACAAATAGTATAGCCAAAGAGATTTTATTACAAGTTCATACATAAGTACTATAATGCGAAAAGACTTTTTCCCCAACCTAATATATAGATAGAACAAATGTGATTCCAAATGTCCGATATGTAAGAGCATCTCTGAAGTTAGGGAAAAATAGCTGTTCCAAAATAAAATCAAATTCGACCATGATGTACCGCAAGTTCTTTTTCGAATACAATATTTTAGGTTAATATTTTATTCTTTTCAGAAGTTCGTTAAGGAAGCAGGCTCAACCTGATAATAAGCTTACTATTTTGTGGATGAAGAACTGGCATATAAATCTAGTGGTCTGAACACACTGGTAGATGTTTCTTCCCTTTTAAATGGAGGAGGCTCATACCTCGCTTTTTTTTTTATACTACATGGGCTAACAAACAAGCAGACGGTCCACCTGATGGTAAGTGGTCGCCGCCGCCTGTGAACATTTGTAACACCAGGGGCATCGCCAATGCGTTGTCGACCCTGAGACGTGAAGTTGCTAAGTCTCAAGTGCCTGTAATTTCACCGGCCCCTTACCTTTCCAACCGAAACACAGTAATACAAGTGCACTACTGCTTTACGGCGGAAATGGGTAAGGTGGTAGTACTTCCCCGGACGAACTCTGCACTAAGAGCTCTACTACTCGAAGTACCGCATAACCACCTTATGGTTTTCTCACGAAGTGTTCAAGCTGCAACTTTCACCAGGTCATTCAACTACCACTAAGCTATCATCACTTTTTACTCTAAGGAAATCTTTTTTTATATGAGTGGGGAAATGCGTTACGCATACACCCGCCCCACGGCAGGCGCGTTGGTTATATGGGACTCTCTCCCCGACCCCTTCCCCTGTGGGAAAGGCCTGGGGAGCCTACCCACTAAAACCCCTCGAGTTTCTTCTCCGCCGTTTACGGAGCTGCGGGACCAGACGAGTTTCCACAACTCTAAGGCATCCTAAAATTGTAAGTCCGTTAAAATCTCATGACTTGCGCTCACCGATGAATATCTGAACATGTCCTCTCAATGCGTTTGATTTATAATCATAGATTTATCTTCCCAAACTGGAAGTGATTTGGCAACAAAATTATATTATGCCGTCATCTATTTGATTTTATATTATGATTTCACATTTTAACGATTAGGTTTGGGCCGCCAATTTTATGTAGAAGCTTTATTTGTTACTTCATTATCTTCTAGAATCTAAATTGGAACTAAGAAATCATATAAAAATTAATTTATGAGTCTGAGGCAATGTTATTTTTAACCCTTACTTTAGTCTATTGTTTTGAAGACCACTTCGTCTACCTGGATTTTTCCAAATCATTTGAGGTTGACGCAATATTATACTTGTATATTATATAGCTGTCCCCCGCGGTTTTACCCGCGTTCCCGTGGGATGTCACATACATAAAAGCCTTCCTCTTCAATCACTCTATCTATTAAAAAAAACCTCATCAAAATCCGTTGTGTAGTTTTAAAGATTAAGCATACAGAGGGATATAGGCACAGAGAAAGCGACTTTGTTTTATACTATGTAGTTATACTCATGATTTCTTAGATTTTATATGTTGCATACATAGGTTGTTGGTAGGAAACTTTGAGGTACCTTTCTAGTTGGCTACTATCTTCAAATTGAGAATCTTTAGTCAAGTGCCTGTTAGTGTGTTTCGGTAGCTATACATAAGAGCTAGATTTCTAGTCTTTATGTACTGACTCCCTACAGCCTCGGTACGTTTGTGCTAAAACAAAAATACTGTTTTAATTATAAGATACCCGTGATATGGAGACCGTTTATGGATTAATAAATTATATATTGAAACATTCGCCATGTTGGATTTGGAGTAACGTCACATAACTCATTGACTCGGTGATGGCGATGCGGAAATCCATTATAAGATAAAAAAAAACAAATATCTAACGGGCTGGCAGGTAGAGTTAAGCAAAGCGGTCTTGGCAATTGTCCTCCATCGTGGGCGTGTTGTACCAGGAATGTTAAAATAATACCACGTATGCAATTAGCAATCACTTATTTTATTCCAATACACTTACACACAGAATATAACGCGAAACACAAGATGCAAATGGATTATGAGCCAATAGGTTAGCACGCGTGCACCTCTTGCGCTGTCCGTCTAAAGATCGACCGACATCACCGCGTAGGCGCAGACTAGCTACTCTATTCGGGGTTACCCGCTCATATTTTAATATTCGACGGATTCAAACATTAAACCGATTTACTTAAATGACTATTTTTCTAATTTTCACACAAACAAACACAGGTAAAGTTAAAGAAAAACTTGTAAAGCATTTTCTCTTTTCCGAAACTTAATTTTGCTGCTTCTCAAGGTCCCAGTACTCCTGAAAATAATTAACAAATAAACATGTTTACAAAGAATGGGTCTGCAGAACAGAAACCTCGCCGGGTGTAATGTCACCAAAGCGAGACACGAAAACAATTTACAGCGAGCTAAGTGAAGGCCTGACGAATGACTATTCATTAAAGTGAAGAAAAATTCATTTTGAGAAAACAAAATGTAAATTAAATGAAATAAACAAGCGTAACTGAACTGTTTTCAGCAGCCCTATTTAGCTTATACTGACTTCGTCGGCTCGTGGCATAACGATGCCTCCAAGAGCATGCATTTCACGAGATTGCCTAGTTAGCGAAAGAGACAGAGCATTGACTGCGATGAAACATCGTTGAACTAGTGTCATTTATAGAATTGAACCTAAGGCCTCCGTAGCTTTTAATCGAGTTAAGCATTATTTTTTATGATGTTGTATTTCGCTTATTAACAAGTCAAATGACGGACCAGTTAGCTTGGTGGTTCGAGACCCTGACTGCCACCCTGCAGGTCGTGGGTTCGATTCCCACCCAGGACAAACATTTGTGTGCATGAAGAGACCAGATTTTATATTAGTTCATAATTTTGTGTATTTTTGTATATATCTTGTTATAACTTTTACATGTGTAGTTTAGACATATGTCTGTACTTCTCTGTCTGGATGTAAATATCTTTATAAGAATGTCCCAGGATATTTATTATTTATAAGTTAAAATTATTTCAACAACAAGGATCCATTTTTATAGAGAAAACATGTAAAAATTATAAAATAAATATATACAAAAACAGACACAAAATTATGAATTAATATAAAAATTTGCTGGGCATGGGTTTATCAGAGGTTGACTATTTGAGTAATTGCTAGGCTTTCGATAGCTTTACTTTTGACTAACTGTCCCCCGCGGTACCACCCGCTTTCCCCAGGAATACTACATTTTCTCAGGATAAAAATCTTTTAAGTTATTCCAGGTTATTAAATAGACTTGCCAAATTTCTCCCAAATCCGTGCGATAGTTTTTATCGTGAACAAAGATCCATACATCCATGTGGACATATAAATGCATGGATCTTCCTCCATGGCCCGCCCTCACAAACATTCACATTTATACGGGCCAGTTGGCTTGGTGGTTCGAGACCCTGGCGCCGCAGGGTGGGTTCGGTCCCCACCCAGGACAAATAATTGTGTACATGAACATGTTTGTTTGTTCTGTGTCTGGACGTAAATATCTATAAATGTAAGTACATATGTTTTAAAAACTAGGATAATATTTTTTAGTTTTTACTTTCTCTGCTTAGTTTAAGATCAGATGGTCGTGGTCCCAGGATATTTGTTTTATTTAAATTTAATATATATAATTGACTCAGGCGTGGCCTAGTGGAAATCCATTATCGGCGAGATAGCACGTCTGCGGCGCTCGTTTGTCGAAGACAGCGGTACCTCTACCATGAGTTGCTATCGAAACTTACTTCAGTCACTAGCGAGTAAACTACTATCGATTCAGTATTTCTCGATAGCAACTGTCAAATTTGTGACTCATGGTACCGAATTTCTATAGCAAAGGCTAAAAAAAGTTACTCGCTAGTGCGTACATTTCGATAGGTTTTTTACCTATCGACTCGTACTATCGATTTTCGTTCATTACGTGACCGCTAGTGGCGCTGTACACATTTGCCATAGAAATGTTTTACGCCGTCGCTAGCGAGTACGTACCTTAAAAACTCATGGTAAAGGCACGGGTCTATTACGTCCTGTAGATGCTTCGTATAAAAGCGAAACACGTGTCGATTTCCTGTTAAGTATCCTTGTTTCGCATTCGACAGAGAAGGAGATCCAGTGGAATTAGTTACTAGATATTCGTTCTTTAATTTTATAATATTAGTAGAACAGTTGAGCTATTACTAAAGAGTTAGTTCGGGAAAGTAACCCTGAGCGAAACTTTTATGTTCGACAATATGTCCAAACATCAAGTTAATACATATTCATAATGTAGTAATACCGCATAATGAAAAGGTTTGCGATCATTAATCTCCCTTTGTTGGACGCAGATTAATTCACTTTTGTTGTATCTTCAAGGCTGCGGTTTGTGGGTATCGGCAGGCTATACCAAACGCTTGACAAATGTTTGGTTCCATCGATTGGCTATTGGTTTTGTTTTGTATTAGATCAAGTTATCGTGTTGATGTTGAATGATATTTAGTCAGCTAAAGCTTTTGGAGACACATTGTGATTGTTAAAGTAACTTAAGTTTGGTAACGGTACGGTATATGGATGTGAGGTCAGTATAAAATAAATAAATAAATATCCCGGGTCATTCTTGCCACATGATCCCAAACTAAGCAGAGCTTGTACTATGGAAACCAGATGGTGCACACAAATTTTTGTCCTGGGTGGGAATCGAACCCGCGGCCTTCGGCTTGGCTGTCAGAGTCACTAACCACCAAGCCAAAATATTAAAAAAAAATTCACTTTCATGTTTTCCACATGTACTTAATTTGTTGAGTAGCAGAGCTTAGTGCAGAGTTCGTCTCGGGAAGAATTACTACCTTACCAATTTCCGCCGTGAAGCAATAGTGCACCTATATTACCATGTATCGGTAAGAAAGGTAAGAGAGCCGGTGAAATTACAAGCACGCGAGACTCAAAAACTTCACGTCTCAGGGTTGACAACGCATTCGCGATGCTCCGAGTGTTACAAATGTCCATAGGCGGCGGTGACCACTTACCATCAAGTGGGCCGTCCGCTTGTTTGTCGCCACATGTGGTATAACAAAAAAAAATGTTTAAGGGGGGAGACATATGACCTTAACAAAAATAATCTATTAAAGCTTAATATTTCACCAACGCACCCCTTGTAATGTGATCCCTGTTCAAATAGTTTTAAAAATCTTATCCATCATCAGGATAACCCCACGCAATGCAATAAAAGAAAAGAAAAAAAAAACATCCCCGCTTTACGTGTATGGAAGATACCCAAAATTTCTGATTCTTTGATGTTTTACTACTTGGCGGCATGACTTACCTATATGTATAACCATGACAAATTACAGGTTTTTAGTTCCAATTTAGAGAGAGTTAAATTGCGGATAAGCGGACAACTTCATAGCTTTTTAGGCGCGTTATGAAAAATTATGAACACGTCAAATTAACAGGTTGAAGTTACCTGATAACGGTCTCCCCGGAACATCGCATAAATCGCAACTGTCAATGTCAATGAGTGATGTCATTAATAATCTAACAACGTCAAACAATTTTATTCGTTGCTACAGACAGGTACATAGAGCTTTTAATGCAGTTTTTCTCACCAATAATTTCGGGTATAACTGCTTACGTGCGAACAGTTTCTTTTTAATAATTTCTTCCATACGTATTCTATAGAGATTAAATGATTTAATTTATTTTTATTAATCCATGATCATTTTGTAAAGTCACTTTGTCATTATATTAGAGTCAGCCTAAAAATGCTTTCAAAAGTATTTTTTTATTTTATTAATACGAGTCCCTTTAACGTAGAAGTTTGGATGTCTGAATGTCTGGATGCCTATGACTCAATCATGCGAGAAGCTGATGGGTATATGTCTTGGATATTTAGGAATGGATTTAGGATATTTTGAACCCAAAAGAAATATATAATCTTTGGAACGTGGATTTATGATCCAATCACGTAGTAATAGCCTAACTAACAGATTTGTATGAAATTTGACACATAAATACATCCTTTATTCGAATAATACATAGAGTCTACTTTTCAAAAATTTACATCTAAACTGAAAAAAGGTAAATTAATAAAAAAAAACATTTTATAACTAAACTAGCTGTCCCCCGCGGTTTTACCCGCGTTCCCGTGGGATGTCACATGTATTATACATAAAAACCTTCCTCTTCAATCACTCTATCTATTAAAAAAGCCGCATCAAAATCCGTTGCGTAGTTTTAAAGTTTTAAGCATACATAGGGATATAGATACAGAGAAAGCGACTTTGTTTTATACTATGTAGTGACGTAAAAAGTAAAACTTAAACGCTCTAGAATAATAGCTCAACGAATAGTCAATTTTTATGTGTTTGGTTAAACTTTTCTAACTCAAACTAAAATTTGAAAATAATTTTAAGGATAACAATCAAAATGTTAACTTTTGCTATACAATATAATGATCACAAAGTTTTAAGAAATATATTACATTATAAGCCTTAATGTACGCTTAGTTGTAGAATTAATGAATATGAATAAATTGAAAAAGCCACATATCCATCAAGAAAGCGGATTAAACCGTAGAGCGAATGTCAGTTGATGTATAATTCTGAAACGTAAGACATATCCGGATTTCTTTCCAACCTTGACCTAATTTTTAAGATCTCATGTATATTTTGTCTTCAATATCCTGTCTCTATATTATTCCTTGTATTGATTTACGCATCGTATATTTACATAACTTCCTGAAGATTATCATAACTTTAATATATAAATATCAAAGCCCAGGGCTTCAATTCTGTAGAGAAAATGACACTAGCTCGACGATGTCGCGGTTTCTTTGCTCTGTCTCTTTCGCTTTCTATGCAATCACTTGAGAGGGATCTCCAAGCACTCCGTGCGGCAGCTCGCCGACGAAGTTTGTATTAGCTGAATTAGGGATCACAACAGTTTTCTCGGAAAAATCTCCAAGTTTTTATAATCATTACTTCAAGTTTGTGCTAGTTAAAATGTTATTGTTTTTATCATCCTCGTTCTCCTAATAACTCACGTAGACATATCGCCCCAACAGGGCTACCCGAAAATCCACATTAAAACTTCTAAATGAGCCCTCTAATTTATAAAAGACCCGCAGAAACTCCGTGCATAAACAACTAGAACAAACAATAAACAATAAAAAAGGGGACAGCAACTCCCAACAAAACTGGGTAAATTTATGATATTTTAAAAGTTACAACTGCATTTTAATGTACCCACCGGGAGTTTTATTAAAAAACAAAAACTGTTTTCGCTGAAATAATTTGTTTTATAGCGGAGAGCGATGACGTTTTGTTTTTGCAATGGAGATGGCTCCTTGTTTTGATCATTAAAAGAAACCTTTAACTGTTTCAGTCATAGCAGTTAGTGTCACCTTTTCCAGATCTTTTTAATTAAAAACAGTTCTTTTTTTTAAGGCACAAACCTTCTGGTAGCTCTCACACCCTTTCACAGACAATCGATTAAAATCAGCGCTTTATTTCGGTTGTTGGTTGCACGGTTTCTCGAGTAGTAGAGCTCTTAGTGCAGAGTTCGTCCGGGGAAGTACTACCACGTCACCCATTTCTGCCGCGAAGCAATAGTGCACTTGTGTTACTGTGTTTCGGTTAGAAAGGTAAGGGGGCCGGTGAAATTACAGGCACATGAGACTTAACAACTTCACGTCTCAGGGTCGACAACGCATTGGCGATGGCCCTAGTGTTGCAAATGTCCATAGGCGGCGGTGACCAATTACCATCAGGTGGACCGTCCGCTTGTATGTCGGCCCATGTGGTAAAAAAAAAACGATACTTACACGATAATACACATCTTCTTTGACAAACACTGAGTACTACATTTCTCCGCACATCGGTCATAAAGTCATTACTAAAATATTAAACGGAAAGAGTTTAACAAGCTTTTCAGCTATACCATAAAGCAAATTAAATTGACGTCACGCATCTGTTTGGCAAACCCTTTCATTAGATACCCATGACATGGAGGTCGTTAAGAATTAATAAATTACCATCGTGTCACGTCCGCCATATTGGATTTAGAACGACGTTAAAGCTAATCGTTCATTGTAAAAAACAATGTGTGCACAAAAATTTTGGAGGGAGCTGGTTTACGATTCAGTGAACCAAACATACTAAGTTGAAATGACTAATTACAACCATTTCACCGTAATCAAAAGTCTTGTATACTCTTCCTCCACTTTAAACTTTTGGATAAAATTAATTTAATTAATTTAAGATTTTCCTGTAGTGCCTATAGTACTATAATGATTCCCAAAAAGAAACTTAATCCAAAACCCAACCAATGACTGCAATAATTGGTATAATTTAGAACACGCCTGAAGAATTTCCATTCAACATAATCGGTTTTCCAGAATTTGAATTCGCTCAAAATATTCGGGATTCCCATCGCTCGTAGTGAGTGATTAGTATAATAAGCTCTCCTGAATTTAATACAGTTTCGACAGATTTCCGTCCCTTTCTATCTCGTTGTAATTGGTTGGGAGTAAAGGAGACTGGAGTTACGACCTTTCTTCGACTACAAGCACCAGCTATTCATGATCACTGAAATATTTCGGAGAAGGTATCTAATATACATATTTATTGCAAGGGAGATTAAATATGATAGTATTGAAGTGAAAGGCTAATCATTATTTTGGCAGCTGCACTTATATCCAAGATCTTCGAACCAGAACCCTTCAAGACTTCGAGGTTTGGCCAACATCAGCCATATCGTCTCTTAACAGAGTGATATTGTGGCCATACATAAGCCTTGCCGGAGTGTTATCGTTTATTTTATTATGAATCTATGTTATATTACCTCGTTAGACTATCTTAGGTGATAGATTATCTGGGGCTCTCGCGGTGTAGTGTAACTTCCTCAAATCCGTTCTGTTTTTAGCGGCTTATTGCACTTTGGCCTTCTTATTCATTAGATGATCGTATCACCTCGTAGTTCTGGATAGAACAGTTTGGGCCAAGTGCTATCAACGTTTCTTCGTTAAGAGATGATAGATTACATGTATTCTGTTCTAGATACTGCTCTATACACGTCATGTTTGATTTGTAAAATATCTATGGTGAAAGGTGATTGTTACTTTCCTATTTCGTCCTCTTAGTCGTATCGACATTGTTCTAATTTGCGATGGTTCCCATGGCCAGTGGAGACGCGTGACCATTTTATATCCAGGCCAAGATTGAGTGGTGAGAACAGCGAATGTTTACATCGTTGGAGTAACTCCTCGCCAACCCCACAAGTAATTATGTACACCATTTGCTATATTTATTGTTGATACTGTCTGTTTTTATACGTGTTCAATTGAGTTTCAAACATGGAATCATATTGTGGGAATTATTTAGTGCTGCTCGGGTGTAACCGTTGGGGTAACGAACTGATTGGGTCATTAACACAATCCAATGGTTTCTATTTTGTTATTTCTAATTTCCATTTTGATTGAGGTATTTTATTAGAAGGAGCATAGGCTACTTTGTGTGCCGGGAAAATGTTACAACCCTCGGGAACGCGGGTGAAACCGCAGGGGATAGCTAGTAATTCATAAACTAATTTTCTTAAATACATAATTATTTAGATATACACTCAGACACAGAACAAACAGACATGTTCATGCACACAAATGTTTGTTTTGGGTGGGAATCGCACGACCTGTGGCATGGCAGTCAGGGTAACCACCAAGCCAACTGGCCAAATACAAGATATACCGATGAATCAAGGAGTTAACAAAAAAGCACCTCCAAAACATTACTGAATCCACGTAATTATTTAAAGGAGTACATTGTACATTTCTGAACCCAACGCTTTATCAAGGTCACCCCAACCTGTGTATGTGCCAAGGGATTAGGCAAATGGCATATTAATGAAGCGGAACTGAGCCTACTCGCTTACGCTATCTTAACTGGGACTAATTTAGATATAAACATTTGAGAACAACTAGTTTTGGCTGTGGCTTTCTTTGAATACTCAAAGTACCGTGTCAGGTTTATAAATACGTACCTATTACGTATTGGCTTATGGGTATGGAAATTACCTTCCAGCAGCTTAAACTTTGAACTAGGTGATATTATTTTGAGTATTCAAGATTGCTAGCTGGTTGACAAATTCAGAAGGAGCCACGATCCTCAGCAGTGAGGGATACGACTAGACAGAGAGACAACTTATTTTTAACCAATAAAAGAGCTGAGAAGCCAAATATACTGTTCTAAACTCTTGGGGTCAGCAGGAAACTAGCTACCCACCCCACTTTACCTATGTAGAATTACAAAAGAACAACAAAAGTATTATACAAAAAAACCTTCATAAATTTTTTTTCAACAATTGCATCTCAATCTATTGGGTAGCGAGAAAGAACTAAATTCAAGACTTCGAGGTTTGGCCAACATCAGCCATATCGTCTCTTAACAGAGTGATATTGTGGCCATACATAAGCCTTGCCGGAGTGTTATCGTTTATTTTATTATGAATCTATGTTATATTACCTCGTTAGACTATCTTAGGTGATAGATTATCTGGGGCTCTCGCGGTGTAGTGTAACTTCCTCAAATCCGTTCTGTTTTTAGCGGCTTATTGCACTTTGGCCTTCTTATTCATTAGATGATCGTATCACCTCGTAGTTCTGGATAGAACAGTTTGGGCCAAGTGCTATCAACGTTTCTTCGTTAAGAGATGATAGATTACATGTATTCTGTTCTAGATACTGCTCTATACACGTCATGTTTGATTTGTAAAATATCTATGGTGAAAGGTGATTGTTACTTTCCTATTTCGTCCTCTTAGTCGTATCGACATTGTTCTAATTTGCGATGGTTCCCATGGCCAGTGGAGACGCGTGACCATTTTATATCCAGGCCAAGATTGAGTGGTGAGAACAGCGAATGTTTACATCGTTGGAGTAACTCCTCGCCAACCCCACAAGTAATTATGTACACCATTTGCTATATTTATTGTTGATACTGTCTGTTTTTATACGTGTTCAATTGAGTTTCAAACATGGAATCATATTGTGGGAATTATTTAGTGCTGCTCGGGTGTAACCGTTGGGGTAACGAACTGATTGGGTCATTAACACAATCCAATGGTTTCTATTTTGTTATTTCTAATTTCCATTTTGATTGAGGTATTTTATTAGAAGGAGCATAGGCTACTTTGTGTGCCGGGAAAATGTTACAACCCTCGGGAACGCGGGTGAAACCGCAGGGGATAGCTAGTAATTCATAAACAAATTTTCTTAAATACATAATTATTTAGATATACACTCAGACACAGAACAAACAGACATGTTCATGCACACAAATGTTTGTTTTGGGTGGGAATCGCACGACCTGTGGCATGGCAGTCAGGGTAACCACCAAGCCAACTGGCCAAATACAAGATATACCGATGAATCAAGGAGTTAACAAAAAAGCACCTCCAAAACATTACTGAATCCACGTAATTATTTAAAGGAGTACATTGTACATTTCTGAACCCAACGCTTTATCAAGGTCACCCCAACCTGTGTATGTGCCAAGGGATTAGGCAAATGGCATATTAATGAAGCGGAACTGAGCCTACTCGCTTACGCTATCTTAACTGGGACTAATTTAGATATAAACATTTGAGAACAACTAGTTTTGGCTGTGGCTTTCTTTGAATACTCAAAGTACCGTGTCAGGTTTATAAATACGTACCTATTACGTATTGGCTTATGGGTATGGAAATTACCTTCCAGCAGCTTAAACTTTGAACTAGGTGATATTATTTTGAGTATTCAAGATTGCTAGCTGGTTGACAAATTCAGAAGGAGCCACGATCCTCAGCAGTGAGGGATACGACTAGACAGAGAGACAACTTATTTTTAACCAATAAAAGAGCTGAGAAGCCAAATATACTGTTCTAAACTCTTGGGGTCAGCAGGAAACTAGCTACCCACCCCACTTTACCTATGTAGAATTACAAAAGAACAACAAAAGTATTATACAAAAAAACCTTCATAAATTTTTTTTCAACAATTGCATCTCAATCTATTGGGTAGCGAGAAAGAACTAAGTGCACAAACAGCAACATAGGAATAGTGAATTTGTGTTACACTATTTAAAGATAAAAATGATTTGGCAGATTTTTCACAGCCTGACGTCAAACCTTTTTGGGAATACTTTGTTGACCAGTCGGTTTAAGGTAAACAGTCGACGTGGTCATGAGTAGGTATATCTTTAGTTCCACCCTAATGACACTGAGAGTTATACATATTATAGACTTAAAAGGGGGTTAAGTTCCATAAGGTAAATTACACTAGCTCGACGATGTTTCTATCTCTTTCTATAACTATTGCATCACGTGAGTTGTCCGCTCTACTATCGCTTAAATCAGATATTTTTAGTTATTATCTTCTAGTAAAAGTTTTGATCCCCATCTCAAATTTCGGTCCGATATTAATGTAGTTCGAAGAGCTACCTCTAAGCGTATTTTCATTGTATTTTAACACTGTTTTGATTTCATTCATTCGACAGAATCCTCGAAGCCATTGCTTTATCTTGAAGCCTGTTTCAATACGGTTGACAGTTTTGTCCGGCAAAATACCTTTTGTCTACATTGTTTGGGACTTTATGGGGGGTATCTATCACACTGTTGTGTAATGATGCGTCATTTGGAGGTTCCGAGAGCATAATTTTCAGAAGGTTGACTTAGAAGAAGATGGCCAACCTGATATAAGACGGCATTCCCAATTCGTGTAGAAAGATTTCGGGAAGAACAGCTCATGGGTTCTTGTAGAGTGTGTGACATGAGTAGCCAGTTCCACATCAAAACGCTCTTTGGCTTAATATTGGCTTTGAATTTCTATGAAGAAAGTAATGACATTTGGCCCCATTTCTTGCACCAGTGTTATCTCTTGTAAGCTATAAACAAAAGAGAGTGATATACTCAATACAAGGGTGAATTAGCAACGTACGTCATTACTCCTGCAGAGAGCTTTGTTTTTTAAAATCCTCAGCCTAAAAATAATATGACTGAATAGGCTCGTCGACCAGAATTGGGATGTGTCCTGTATTAAAGATAAATGATCAAGCACTAACCAGTGTATTGAACATCCAAAAATATACGAAAGCATTAAATATGATCCAAATTTAATCATTAATGTGATTTTTCAGTACCGATCTAACCATAAAGAGTATGTTGTTTGATACAGTAAAGAATTGCAGATTTGACATGTCAGACACATTCCTATTGCTGTATTATAGTCGAGTTGACTGAAAAACAGGCAGATGCTCCAACTGATGACAAGTGGTCACCGCCGAGCAGAGTTCATCGCTAATACTTCGAACCTGAGACGTGAAATTCTTAAGTCTCATGTACCTGTAATTTCACTGGCCCACAAACCGATCTAACCGAATCACAGTAAGACTACACACTACTTCGGGGTCACAAGTATGGTGATTCCTTTCCGGGATGAACTCAGCACTAAGAGCTCTTACCACTAAGCTGGTATACACGACAGCGCATCTGTTGCAATGGGTACGATCTATACCAAGTTCGGTTCAACCAATGATGCGTATATTCTCTAACTACATAATCTTTGTGGTGTGAACGCTATCCTTTTGAAGCGGTGGTTCATTTACATTTGAATGTAGGGCCCGGGTAGCTATTGTTTATTTGTCTGTTATACTTTATGCATAAAGTATCGTTGTACAGTCGGCTTGTAGAAACTTTGGTGAGGGTATTTCATGAATAACCAGCAATATAATTTGCGAGGGTGGCTCGTGAGCTAAACAGATAATAAATAACCTTCAATGTGTTTATATTGTATGTGCCGTTTAATATTTCCGTTTAGTTTGCTTCTTTATGTCATTGACAGGCCAGTTGGCTTGGTGGTTAACGCTCTGACTGCCAAACCGAAGGTCGCGGGTTCGATTCCCACCCAGGACAAACATTTGCGTACATGAACATGTCTGTTTGTTCTGTGTCTGGGTGTAAATATCTATATAAGTATGTATTTAGAAAAAAAAAGTAGTATATGTAGTATATCAGTTATCTGGTTTCCATAGTACAAGCTCTGCTTAGTTTGGGACCAGATGGCCGTGTGTAAAGAATGTCCCGGGATATTTATTTATTTATTTTACTTATCTACCGTGACACTATTATGTAATGCATTCGGAGTCGTCGTTGGAGTAAATTTTATATTGCATTGGCGGCGCTACGATTGTTATCATACACTGCTCGTGTATCGAACCATCAATCTATTGTAAAAAAAGGGTAAAACAGTAAACCCAAAATAGTTATCCAATTCGCCAATGCCAATTTTGATTCTGGGATATTGAGCTATTTAAACTTTCTAAAGGATAGTCTTATATTTGAGTAACCGGGAGTGCCGCATCTATGTTGTACGTTTATACACAATATGTGTTTATACTATAAATACTTATATTATCAACTCAAACTCAACTCTCCCGTCAACGGGGCCAATATATCGCACCCTCAGTACGATAAGGGCCTAACTCAAAATTTTGCGAAATGGAGTTACGAGCATAGAGAGACTAAAAAAAGTACGCTCTATCCGATGAATAGTAAAACATAGAAAATTTAATGAAAGTATAAGCATACCGACTTCAGCCTCTTTACACCGGGACCCTCCCCGCTCAGTGCAAAAGTGACCCAATAAGAGACGTGCCAAAAGTGATGTTTTGAGTTAAGCCCCTATTGTTCTGAGGGTGCGATATGTAGAAACTTATATACAGAGGTGTCGTTAACGGTAACAGTGTCGGTAGTTCAATTGTTTATACATATCTCAAAAATTCTCAACGCGACTAAAGAAGTTTTCACAAAAAAAAATACAGATATCAATGCTAAACTAAAGGTAAAATATACGGACTATTCTCAATTCAGAAATGGAACCCTAAAAAAATCATAGAGCTTTCGAAAGAATAAGGGTAAAGAAATATTAGTTCCGAATGAATTATTACCGGTTGGAGAGAAAATTGTATGTATTATTAATTTATGAGTTCATTGCTATTAAGTATCGAGATAACGGATAAATATTACGTAACAGTTATTTGGGCAAAAATAGACCTTATAATTGAGTCAGTGTTGCTTAATTTACATTGAATGGCTTACTTTGTATTTTTTTTTTATGAAGGTTCAAATGAAATATTAATTATTTTAATTAATTTATTTTCTTACCTTTTTTCTCACAATGCTTGCATTGTTTTTATTTTATTTTTTATTTATTTAGGACAATCAGTAGCTGTTACATTACTTCATTTTAATTTAACATAACTTAAAAATAGCAATTAAATGCATCATGAGGTAAACAAATCTATTATTAAAAAGAAAGTGAAAAATGAAAAAATTAAACACTAAATAAAGAAACAAGACAATACAATTAATTAATTAAATATTAATTAGTATAATTGTTCAGCTAATAGTAAAGAATAATTTAATCTGAAAGCTAGCTGGATTTGCGGTTTCACCCGATTTTCCGAGGAATTTAAATCAAATATACATATAAAATTGAGATAATAAAATAACCAAAAAGTCAGAATATAATTGTAATCTTGCTGAGTTTATTGCCGATTATTCTCAGTTGAAAGCTGACTTCCGAACCTTAGCTACAGTAACTTTAAATTTGACCTTCATAAGTCCGCGGGCCTAAACTGAATAAACTGTTTTGAATTTTGTTTTTTTTTTAATTGGTGAACTAAACAGATTGTCAGTAAGTTATATATTTTTAACACCAGGAACCACCATAAGTGGTTACCGCCGCCTATAGATATTTGCAGTACTAGGGGCATCGCCAATGCGTTGTCGACCTGAGACATGAAGAATCGTAAAGCGTAATTTCACCGGCCCCCTTACTTTTTTAACCGAAACACAGTAATACAAGTGCACTACTGCTTCACGGCGGAAATGGGTAAGGAAAGTACTTCCCCGGACGAACTCTGCACTTAGAGCGTTGACTTCACTTTTCTTGATTTTTTTTATTTAAGGAAAATTTCGTTTTCAATATTCTTTTTTTTTTAAATGCGCGTATAAGACTAAAATGACCCTTAAGACTTTCTAAAGCCCTTGGTTAGGTTAAAAAAAAACAATTCTTAGAGTAATAAATGTAACCAAATCGTAGTTTTTCCATCTATATGGTAATTTTTATCGAAGTGGCTACCCTCTCGAGGTTTTATTAGACTTTTTAATATACAAGAAGCGTTGAAGGTTACGCGTACTACGCCCTGTATTTACGCGGCGTACATCCGGCTATGTTTACTGATTTTCCTTCCAAGACTTCGATACTTATAGAATACTCTATTTTTATTAACTAGCTCTATTCGTTCAAAGTAATAAAAGGTTCATTGAAAAATGCCTAAGAAAAATGCATACTTCCTGTATTTTTAGGGTTCCATGCCTCGAAAGGAAAAAACGTCTATCTGTGAAGACGCTTTGAAGACACGTGGAAATATCAAGCTGAAATTTATATCAAATACTCAGTATTAATACCTTTAAGCTGTAACAAAATTAAACTTCTTTGTCAACACAATCAAAAGAAACAGCTATACCTACAGGTTTGTACGGGATCCTCGGTGCGCGAGTCCAACTCGCACTTGGCCGGTTTTTTTTTTAATATCCCTTTACTTTTACCCTTTTCCCCTATTTACTTTCATTGCCATCATACACAAAATTCAAGACCACTTATTCAGTTTAGGACCACAGAGGCACTTATGAAGGTCAAATTTAAAGTCACTAAAGCTACCAAAGACTAAAAATACTCACTCAAACTACCACAAATAAAAAAATAATGCCTCAATTCACTGACCAACGAACAGAATTTCATATCTTTATGTATAAAAGGAGAAGCTGACTGACTGACTGACATAAAACGCGGGCCCTAAACTATAAACTAGAACTAGAACATTTATAACGAAGGGGAGCACTAAGAAAGGATTTTTGACAATGCACCCCCTAAGGGGGTAAATCGGGGGTCCACAGTTTGTCTGAAACAATGTGTTTTGTTGGTCTGGGCAACTTCAAACTAAATGCGGGTGAAACCGCGGAGGACTAGTTTAGTTATATATATATTAACTAGCTGATCGATAAACATTGTAGATTTTTCCTGAGTTTTCCAATTTTCCGTAATACTTTTCCAGTTTTGCTAGATAAAACGTTTATTTTATGACCTAGCCCACACGTAGCATCGCACATATCCTATTCTACATCCCACTAATATCCTATCCTACATCCCATTAATATCCTATCCTACATCCCACTAATATCCTATCCTACATCCCATTAATATCCTATCCTACATCCCACTAATATCCTATCCTACATCCCACTAATATCCTATCCTACATCCCACTAATATCCTATCCTACATCCCACTTATATCCTATCCTACATCCCACTAATATCCTATCCTACATCGTACTAACCTTCTATCCTATCCTATTTTTACTATAAATATAAGTTTGTGAGAATAGATGTATGTATGTCCATTACCCTTTCACGCAAAAGCTACTAAAAGGATTTGAAGATAACTTAGCATATAGATAGAAAATGACCTGAAATAAGACATAGGTAGCAAAGTTTTTATCCCGCGATAATGTAACTTTCCTCGGGAGCGCGGGAAAAACCGCAGGGGACAACTAGTTCAATAAAAAAGTAAACAAAACACTATACATACTTATAATAAAAATAATAATACGCCTTTTTATTTCCAAGTCATTAGCAGTAAGAAATTATGTTAAAAAAGTAGAAAAGTATTTTAAATAGTTAACTATGTCATGGTCCCTTCCGGGTATAGGCCTCCTCCAATTGCTTCCATTTTTCCTGTCTTCATCCAGTCTGGTCCCGCCTTTTGGAATGTCGTCTTTTCAACTACATAATACAATAATACTTTCTGCTCAGTTTAGGATCAGACGACCGTGTGTAAAGAATGACCCAAGATATTTATTTATTTATAGAATCAAACTTATGACCCGTGGCGTGGCAGTCATGGTCTCTTCCAAGCCAATCAGCTCGTCAAAGTTAGCCACAGATCTGTCAAATTACAACTGAATAATGTCAAATAATTTAACTATATGAATGTTCCTATTTATTCAAAGTTATGTAAGCAATAAACGGGTACCAGTCAAGAGAAGACGCAATTGGAAATTCCGCAGTACAGAGGCGACGTATTGTGGGGAATTTTCAACACGCTTTTATTAAGTCGACCTGCCTCCTTATTCAGCTAATACAAACTTCGTCGGCGAGCTGCTTCACGGAGGCCTCGGTGAGCTTACCTCTCACGTGATTAGTAGTATTAGCGTAGTAAGCGAAAGAGAGCATAGAGGCCGCGACGAAACATCCTCGAGTTAGTGTAATTTTCCTTATGAAATCGAGCACCTGTATCCCGGTAGCTTCCATACCGTGGTTTCACCCGTACCTGAGCGATCTTATGTTGCTTGGAATTAAATCTATAGTATTCTACCTGTATGGCAAATTTCATTAGAATCCAATGAGCACGTATTAAGCTACGTGGTTATTAATAAGCGCATAAAAGTGTCTCATTTTTCATATTAGTAAGATTACTTTTAAAAGAGTATACTATATTTCATCAAAAAGTATCCTATGTGTTATTCCAGGGCATTTTCTATATATGTGTCAAGTTTCATCCAAATCCGTTAAGTAATTTTTATGTGAAAGAGTAACAAACCTTTGCATTTATAATATTAGTAGGAAATATGAATTGAGTAGTAGAGCTGTTAGTGCAGAGTACCTCCGGGGAAGAAGTACTACCACCTTACCCATTTCCGCCGTGAAGCAGTAATGCAGTTGCATTACTGTGATTTGGTTAGAAAGGTAAGGAGCCGGTGAAATTACAGGCACATGAGACTTAATAACGGTCGACAACGCATTGGTGTTGCACCTAATGTTGCAAATGTCTATAGGCGGCGGTGACCACTTACCATCAGCTGAACCATCTGCTTGGTTGACGGCCTATGTGGTAGAAACAAAAACCTAGGTACAGTAGCTTAGTCTATGTCACTGCAATGAAAAAAGGGTAGCCTTCTAAGAGCAAAGGAATTTTGATATTAGATGAATAGTTTCAAAGATTACATTTCTGATCCAAACTTTACCTTTCAATATTACTTAGTGATTATTTCAATGTGTGCTTTTTGAAGATTTTGAAAATTAAATAAAATACATAAATAGCCATAATTTTACTTTTTAATCTTTTTCACCTCACCTCACATTTGGTCTACGAGAATATTTTCACAGCTATGTTTATCCATATATTTAGAATTGTAGATGTGACTAGGGAAAGGAGGTCGGCACTGGACCAAATGCTCACTTAAACCTGCCGCTATGCTGATAGTGATGTGCCTATGTCGATAAAGATATCGATAAATTGTACCCCTGCATTCTTTTCTTGGTTTAAGTTTTTTTTTTAATACTTTTTTCTTAGTAAATACTAATCATCATTCAGTCAGTTCACATTGTATTTCTTTTTTATATAAAAAATAATAAAAATTACACATACAATTTTCCTTAGATAGTGGCAAGATAGAGGTATCAGTCTCCAAAAATAAAGGCAAAATTACCCAAGGCTTCTTTTCGATGGTGGTACAGTATTTAAATACAATCATTTATACCATTGGTGTATTCAAGATCTATGTATGTGAACCCATGCAGAAAGTATGTATGATTACTCGCGGTAGAGTCAGTCACTCGTTAGCCGCACAATGAAATGGTTGGAACAGACACTATCAATGTCTTCTATATGTGGGACCTTGGACATCATTTGTCCTCCACCAGATAGAACCTATAGTATTAAGACATTAAAAGAAACTTGGTTACTCAACTCCAAATATTTATTTTTAACTTTTAAATTTTTATACATTGCTTTAAGCAGGGTACATATACTTGTATCATTGCCAAATTATTAATATATAATGTAATGAAAGACATTTCTTTTCTGTCTCTGTCGCTTACTACGCTAATACTACTAATGACGTGAGAGGTAAGCTCTGTGAGGGCTCCGTGAAGCGGGTCACCGACGAAGTTTGTATTCGTTGAATAGGGGAGTTGGTCACTTAATTCCCCATACATTAATCAATTGGTCTTGCTGCCTGCCGCGACATTTATTTATTTATTTATTCAAGATCTGCCATCAGTTGGTTCAGTAATACTTAGTACATAGTAAAGATAGATTAATATATTCCATTGATGATATCAAAAACAGGGTGTATCGTAAAGACACACGGTAGAAGTGAAACTTTTGTACTACAGGGAAACATTTTAATTATTCATCAATCACTTTTGAATAGCATAGATTGTGTGTATCATTCATTTATGTGACGAAAAGTCACACAAAAAGGTAGTTCATTATATTGAAGATAATGCGTGTCTAATTTATGTGTTTAGGTTGTAATTATTGTTATTTTTTAAATCATTATATTGTTATTTACTTTTTTGTTTTTGATTGTTACCAAGTTATGTTATCCACATCGCCAAGTCATCAGATATTTTTAGCACTATAAGTAACCTTTGAAAACATCCGATGTCTTTCTTAGTATTGTTATTCGCACCAGGTGTTTATCAATGCACCCACGCGGCCTGACGCGACGTCGCGCCATCCGGCGGGTCGTTTTGCTGATGTAGCATTAGCTTTAGAATAAGTCAGTCTGTAATTAGTCGTTAGTCTGTTCACACATTAAAATCAATTCTACTTTCATTGTTTTTATTGTTTTTAAAAACGTCTACACGGGTTTCCCAAGTTTAACTACCTATATGAACCTTCATAATTGCTAAATATATATATATATTTTTTAATATAAATAATAATATAGCAAAAAGTCAGATTAGATAATGTAACCTTGTTGAGTTTCTTGCCGGTTCTTCTCACTTGAAGGCTAACTTCCGAACCGGTAGTTGCTTCAGTAACTTTAAATTTTACCTTCATAAATGGCTTCCGAGGGCCTAAACTGAATAAATGGTTTTGAAGCCGGTTCGGAAGTCAGCCTTCAACTGAGAAGAACCGGCAAGAAACTCAGCAAGGTTTTATCTAATCTGACTTTATTCAACTTTCTTCTTCTATTTCTACATCTTTCAACTTAATAACTGGTTTAAACTAAATAAATGGTTTAGAATTTTGATTTATTTTTATTAAGATAGCGGGTATGAATGCTTAAAATTCATACCCGCTATCTTAATTAATCCCATGAAATTTCATATCTAAATTCTATCTATCGATATTACTTGACGCAGTACAACACTAGCATCCATCGGAGCGCGTAATCAGGTGACTGCCATCCCGAGCCCGAATAACGAACGCAGTCGAATTGTTCCTCTTTTGTAGCCCACCAGTGGGGCCACACTCATAGCGGCCAAGATTAATACATTTTATACCATATTTGCTACAAGAACTGTCAAAACCTTTGAATTTAAATACCATAAAATTACAGGCACATGAGACTTCACGTCTCAGGATTATGGGGAAGCGAGGTATCAGACTCCTCCATTTTAAAGGGAAGATCTTCCGCCAGGCTAGGTTGGGGGCTACCTGGGGACCGCGATCCAACTGTTGATGTTGGATGCTTGTATATATCGCACCCTCAGAACGATAGGGGCTTAACTCAAAAAATAACTTTTGGCACATCTCTGATTGGGTCACTTTCGCACTGAGCGGGGAAGGTGGGTCCCGGTGTTAAAGAGGCTGAAGTATCGGTATGCTTATTCTATTATTAAATTGACTATGTTTTACTATTACTATTATTCTACATCCGATGCGGCAGCAACATTGCTGAGGCACATTTATGGCGCATGGGAGGATTCACAGGATGCGATTGGCATTTTTTGTGATCTGTCCAAGGCATTCGATTGCGTTGACCACCGTACGCTACTACTAAAACTTGACTACTACGGAATTCGTGGAACTGCTCATGATCTTGTTTTATCTTATTTATCAAATCGCCAGCAAAAGGTAGGGATTACCGGCACAACATCCAAGGGCTCTTTAGTTGAAATGGGGGTACCCCAGGGTTCAATTTTAGGTCCATTTTTGTTCTTAGTATATATAAATGATTTGCCATATGTTGTAAATGACCTCACAGATATTGTCTTGTTTGCTGATGATACATCATTAATTTTTAAAGTTAATAGAAAAGACAAGGATCTAACTAAAGTTAATCATACTATGTCAATTGTCTGTGGGTGGTTTGCTACAAATAATCTATTACTAAATTCAAAGAAAACTAAATGTTTAAGGTTTTCTTTACCAAATGTAGCACAAGTAGATAGCCAAATAATAATAGATGAGAGCCATATTGATCTTCTAAGTAAAACGGTATTTTTGGGTCTTACATTAGACAATAAATTGCAATGGGGACCTCAGGTTGATACTCTAGCTGCTAAATTAAGTTCGGCTGCATTTGCTGTTAGGAAAATTAAACAATTGACGAATGTTGAGACGGCCAAATTAGTTTATTTTGCATATTTTCATAGCCTCTTGTCCTATGGCATTTTGTTTTGGGGAGCAGCAGCGGATATAGAATCAATATTTATTATACAAAAATGAGCAATTCGTGCAATTTACAGTATGGGTCCCCGTGAATAATTAAGAGATTTATTTAGGGAAATAAATATAATGACATTACCTTCACTATATATTTATGAAAATATAATGTTTATTCGTAGAAACATAGGAATGTTTGAGTCAAAATTGGATATCCATAATATTAATACAAGACAAAGGGAGAAGTTAGTTGTTCCATACTTTAGACTAACTAAAGTAAACAAGTCATTCCTTGGTAATTGTGTTAGATTTTATAATAAGATACCGCTGTCAGTAACCAAAATGTCTGATCATAAATTTAAAAATTATATTAGGAAAGTTTTGAAAGAGAAAGCGTATTACAAGGTAGTTCATTATATTGATGATAAAAATGTATGGAAATAGCTGCTCTCTGCACAGTGCACCTCTAAATCTCTTTTTTAAGTTGTAAGTACCTAACTATTGTTATTTTCTATTTTGTAGTCTTATAATTTTTTTTTTGTTTTGTTTTTTAATGTTACCTATAATAAGTATTTTGTAATTGTTAAATATAAAATTGAAATTATAAAATAGCCAAAAAGTCAGAATAGATAAAAATTTATAAAACAAATAAAAAATAATGTAACCTTGCTGAGTTTCTTGCCGGTTCTTCTCAGTTGAAGGCTGACTTCCGAACCGGTTGTAGCTTCAGTAACTTTAAATTTGACCTTCATAAGTGCCCTCCGAAGGCCTAAACTGAATAAATGGTTTTGAATTTTGAATTTTTTTGAATTATTCATCAGATAGAGCGCGTACTTTGTTTAGTCTCTCTATGATCGTTTCCAATTCCCATTTCACAAAATTTTGAGTTAAGTCCTTATCGTACTGAGGGTGCGATATGTCAAATCCTGTGAGAATCTCGATATCGCGACGTAGGATTTTCGAGCGTTTCTCCTCTTTTATAGATGTCGCCACATCACTGTGGTGCGGGCGGTGAAGGATTGTAGGCGTTATCATAGATGTCACAGTCGACAACGCATTGGCGATGCCCCTAGGCTTGCAAATGCCCTAAGGCAGCGGTGACCACTTACCATCAGGTGGTCCATCCGCTTGTTTATCGGACAACATGGTATTAAAAAATCTAAAAAAAACTTAAAAATAAATCGATGGTAAAATACGTGATTATAATCATTGAAACTTTTTAAACGTTCATAAAAAATGTGATTATAAATCCTTTCCCGGACCTCAATTATGTAACTGTCTCGGATTCTAATAATTCTGATATATTGATGGTTCGGCGCGTGAGCGGTGTGGGACAACAGTAGTAGCAGCGTCAATGTAATACAAAATTAACTCCAATGACGATTCCGAGATTAGACAATCGCCTTCCCGACCTGGGAATCAAAATTTAAAAAAAAACATTCATTCAGTTAAAGCCCGCAGAAAGCACTTATGAAAGTCAAATTTAAAGTTAATGAAGCTACTACCGGTTCGGAAGTAATCGAACCCAAAAACCTTCGGTCTCAAGTCTACTTTATACTATTCGGCCACCAGCTCAATTATTTGACGGCAAATCAGGATTGAAATTGGATCATCCGGTGGTGATTCACAGACAAATATAAATATCCTGGGACATTCTGAGACACACGGCCATCTAATTCCAAACTAAGCAGAGCTTGTACTATGGAAACCAGATAACTGATATACTACTTGCTTTTTTTTTTTTCTTCTAAATACATACATTTGTATAGATATTTACACCCATTAACGTACAGATACAGTCTTGAAACTTTTAACACCGCTACAAATGCTACCACACCCTGCATCCCTTTCCCTCCATGTTTTCAGATGCCTTCTCGCCCCGCCGCTTCAGGCACAGATGGAGTTCACCTCCCGAAGTCAAATGTCCGGGTACTTAAGTACCAACTTCGCAGAATTTACCTTATGATTTATTTCCAACCGTTTTCCCTTTAAAACCTCTTTGGATTATCTTCTTAAAAAGTTACTTTTGCTGGTACGACGGTAAGCTAAGCGCAGATGATCATTGCGTAGAACATTTATCTTCTATCTATATACGAGTATATACTAAATAAGCAAAATAGGGTTCCTTTGACGCACCATCACCTCAAAACTACTGACAGATCGGGATGGGGCTATTACCATTCGACGCGGATTCTTTCGATGGTTAAAGCCTATGTATGGCAAATTTTGGTACAGAAGACCAACCCATCAAAAGGCCATAAAACATCGAGATGCATTTGTCATGGAGAGTCTTTTGGGAGCGAAACCATCCGAGGCCGAAATAGCTTAAACTTTAATATTTAGAATTATAAATTCTGATGAATAAGTGTAACTAAATTTAAGTAAATGCTAAGTTATTTATTTATAATCCATGTATCGGAAATAGAAAAAATTCAATGTAACACTATTATTAAGGAACCACAAGCCTCAGATCAACACAACGAGGTGAGCAAGCGCGGAAACATGTTAAAAACACAATACAATTAATCTTAAAATAATTTATCGTAGAATCTTCAAAGAGTACGGACTAAGAGTCCGTAGACAAAGTACAAAGAAAAAAAATCCCATCAAAAGGTTACGTTTATCCCAAGATCTGTTTTATTTTATAAGTATAAAAACATTTTAACATAATAATTAATATGTTATAACAACATTAATAACGTGAAAACCATTTAGAAATCCTATTGGAAACATTTACGACTTCTACGCGGACGAAGTCGCGGGCAAAAGCTATCTATATATAAGCGTACTAGGGTACCCTAGACGCATCATCACCTCAAAACTACTGAACATATCGGGATGGGACTGCTACCATTCGACGCGGAATCTTTCGTAGATGGTTATAGGCTATATATGATATCGATAAACGCGTGTGAAGCCGCAGGGGACAACTAGTTCTATATATATTCGGTAAAGTGGGTGTAAACTAAACTGAGAGACTTCTACCGTGTAAAGTTACCAAGTTTCCCAATCTTGTAAATAAGCCGTGTTTTACATAATTTTGCCGGGATAGGAAAATATTGAGTTTCACAATTCGTATATTATAAAGAAACCTTAGAGCTAGTTCTCAGAATATCACGATCAAAGGGAAAGTACGTTTGACAAATGTAATGTTCTATAATAATTCTGAAGAAATTTTCTACCAGAATTAAAAGTAGTTTTCAAGGCATGTTTATTCAAGTCAAAGTTTTATAGACTTAATTTGTGTTTTAATATAAATATCCCGGGACATTCTTTACACACGGCCATCTGATCCCAAACTAAGCCGAGCTAGTACTATGGAAATTCCAGATACCTGATAGGTATACGACATATATTACGTTTCATTTTTATAAATAAATACTTGTTATGATAACTAGGTTTCCTCCCGCGGATCCACTCACTTTCCGTGACGATAAGTAAGTTTTTAGGAATGTTTGAGTCAAAATTGGATATAACTTCAGAGTAGTAGAGCTCTTAGTGCAGAGTTCGTCCGGGGAAGTACTACCACCTTACCCATTTCCGCCGTGAAGCAGTAGTGCTATTGTATTACTGTGTTTCGGTTAGAAAGGTAAGGGGGCCGGTGAAATTACAGGCACATGAGACTTAACAACTTCACGTCTCAGGGTCGACAACGCATTGGCGATGCTCCTAGTGTTGCAAATGTCCATAGGCGGCGGTGACCACTTACCATCAGGTGGACCGTCTGCTTGTTTGTCGGCCCAAGTAGCAAAAAAAAATAAAAAAAATCCATAATTTTAATACAAGACAAAGGGGGAACAAGTCATTTCTTGGTAACTGTGTTCGATTTTATAATAAGATATCGCTTTCAGTTACCAAAATGATCTGATCATAGATTTAAAAATTATAATAGGAAAGTTTTGAAAGAAAAAGTGTATTACAAGGTAGTTCATTGTATTTTTTTAATGTTACCTATAATAAGTATTTTGTAATTGTTAAATATAAAATTATGTAAAATTGAAATTATAAAATAGCCAAAAAGTCAGAATAGATAAAAATTTATAAAACAAATAAAAAAGAATGTAACCTTGCTGAGTTTCTTGCCGGTTCTTCTCAGTTGAAGGCTGACTTCCGAACCGGTTGTAGCTTCAGTCACTTTAAATTTGACCTTCATAAGTGCCCTCCGAAGGCCTAAACTGAATAAATGGTTTTGAATTTTGAATTTTTATTGAAGATATAAATGTATGGAAATAGCTACTCTCTGCACAGCGCACCTCTAATTTTATTGTTAGTAATTATTGTTATTTTCTATTATGTAGTCTTGTTATTTCTTTTTTGTTTTATGTATGTTACCTGTATTAAGTATTTTGTAATTGCTAAATATAAAAATAAAAACATCGGAAACAATTCGCTCGACCGATTTTTCGTCGACTACGTTGCAAAAATGATCTTCGCGAAAACCTTTTTTGGGGTAATATATAGCCTGTGTCTTTTCTAAAGGTCCGGTCTTAATATTGGTTAAGTCATATGTAAATATCCATTCAACGTATTACACAATACCCCGTTAAAATATTATTAATTATCAAAACCAACAACCCTAGTAAGCTGTCATATCAGGGAACCAGATTATTTAACAAAAAGGCCTACGTACCTATTTTACCTAATAGTTGTCTACTTTAATAGCTTTTCTATTTTTCATTCATAAAAATCAGTTTTTAGGGTATATTGTACAGCGTTACTACGGTTCTTAAATATTGTGAATGGACTCGTTATAAGGCCCCATTTAACCTCCTTTCGGCTTTACGGGGAGTTTTGTAGCACCTGTATAGGTATGTACTTAAAATAGTAGTAGGTATGTCAGTTATTTGGTTTCCATAGTACAAGCTCTGCTTAGTTTGGGATCAGATGGCCGTGTGTAAAGAATGTCCCGGGATATTATTTATTATTGTACGTATTGCTTTCCGGGGAATATCCGACTCTTTCATTACAATATAAGTTAAGACAGAAGTCTAGTCACCCCTAATTTACAAAGAGAGATGCGAATCGTGTTTCTATGTATGCGGATTGTAAAGTTCGGAAACTCGGCACCTATAAAGGTGCCAGTTGGCTTGGTGGTTAGAGACCGTGACTGCCACGCCGCGGTCGCGGGTTCGTTTCCCATCCAAGACAAACATTTGTGTGCATGAACATGTCTGTTTGTTCTGTGTATGGGCGTAATTAATCATATAGGTATATATTTAAAAATTTGTATATGTAGTATAATCAGTTATCTGGTTTTATATTACAAGTTTCGTTTGGGATCAGATGGTCGTGTGTTTAAGAATGTTCCAGGATCTTTATTTATTACATTGTCCCGGATGGACATAGGCAATGTTATAACCACGGGATAAATTTGTTTCCTTGGGAACGTGGGTGAAACCACAGAAAGCCATATAAAGAATGTTACAAAACTACCCGTAAAGCCGAAAGGAGGTTACATGGGGCCTTATAACGAGTCCATTCACAATACTTAAGAATCGCAGTAACGCTGTATAACATACCCAACAAAAATAAAAAATAAATATTTTTATGAATGAAAAATCGAAAAACTATTAAAGTAGACAATCATTAGGTAAAATAGGTACGTAGGCCTTTCTGTTAAATAATCTGGTTCCCTGACATGACAGCTTACTAGGGTTGTTGGCTTTGATAATTAATTAAATTTTTACGGGGTATTTTGTAACACGTTTTATATTAAAAAGGGTATTTCTTTATATTTGGGCGGAAATCTCTAAAACTAAAGCACCTTTATTCAGCTAATACAAACTTCGTCGAGCCGCCACACGGAGGCCTCGGAGAGCCTACCTCTCACGTGATCGCTTAGTCAGCGAAAGAGACAGAGCATAGAGCTAAAACACCTCGAGCTAGTGACATTTTCCTTACAGATTCGAAGGCTTGATCCGATTTTGACAATTCTTTTACTGATAGAAAGCCACACTATTAAAATCTAAGAAACCCTTCGGTCCTTCGAGAATGAGGGTAATGTACTCAAAAAAGGTACAAAAGAAAATAATCTCTATCTATCTATCTATGTAATACCTTTAAACGAGCAATTCTTGTATATACATACTCGTGTATATATAATTAGGATCTCGGAAACGGCTCCAACGATTTTCATGAAAGGGTTTCTGGGCTGTTAAATCGATCTAGCTAGGATTCATTTTCAGAAAAATCGTTTTATCCGTGGTTTTAGGCAATGAAAACTGCTACAATGTCATTTGAAGGTTAGGTTTTTAAGTTACATCTTTTGTGAGATATACTGTTATTGGGAGCCCTTTATTATCGCATCTAATTCGCATCTAGGTATATATGACAGTGCTTTAAAAAAAAATGGTGTCGTGGGACGAAGTTTTCATTGACATAATACATGTTTCTTTCAATTCCATGCGATTCAAAATTTACTTTGAACTTCTAACTACTAATTATACTAATTTATAAATGGAACAGAATTTTAAACATGTTGTATGTAGCCTTTAAATAAATTATGAAAAAAACAAACCCAATAAAAAACCATATCATTTAAATTTCGAACGTAACAATATGAAAAAAAGTGTCGTTACAACTTTTTGTATAATTTTTTTCCGTCTAGCCCCCTTTCACAACGCGCGATAAGGAACTTCGTTCCAAATGAGAATACGATAGAAGTCACGTTAGTATAGAAATACCGAGCAAGGCTCGGCCATCCAGGTACTATATTTAATACAATCTTTTTTCACGCCTCTGAAGAGATTGAGGTTACAGTTCTGAGAGGAAATACAGCCATGTTTCACTGAAGATATTTTAAGTCCAAACGTTGTCCTCATCTTTCTGGCATGTTGCCAATCCCAGAATACTTATCGTTTCTATAGAAAGAAACGTTTTAATAGCCTCTTGCCCAATTTATAATCAAACACAGAATGTCCGATCTCTAATATTTTAACCTGATTCAGGGTTCCTGAAATTCAGTATATTGAAGTCTTCATTGTATATACAGTGTAAACTCTTTATAACGAAGCTCAAGGGACTGAGCATTTTTTGTCGTTATAGAGAGTTATCGTTATATGGAGTGAACAAAAAAAAACAAAACAAAGTGAACAAACCAACCAACTTGGGCTCACTTCAACGTTATAGGGAGTTTATCGTTATAAAGGATAACGTTATAAAGAGTTTACACTGTAATTTGTATCAATTTGCAATTTTTTTTTTGTTTTTGGATTTATTTTTTCAATTATTAGAAATATACTCTTACAATACTTATATTCATAGTTTAATACGATTTGACCGGTCTTGATGAAAATTGGTATATAGTCAGAGCAAGTAATTGCGTGAATAGGCTATAAACTATAAAAAAATTTAAATAATAATCCAGAGCGGGACTTATTTTTCTACGCTATTTGGTGTTCCATGTCTACTCCTCCGAAACGACTGAACCGATTCGTATGAAATTTTTTGTTTGTGCATATCGAGTAGGGTTGAGAATCGGCCAACATCTATTTTTCATACCCTTGAATGATAAGGGTGACCCACCCCTAAATATTTTTTTAATTTTTTTTTTTATTTTTTTTTATTAAGATTTATCATATATATCATATTTATCGACAAATACTATACAACTTCAAATTTTCACCCTTCTACGATCAACCTCTGTGTCTTTTAATATTGTATTTTTATATTGTTCTGTTCCATCCACAGATTCGCAATAGGGTAGCAAGACAGCAATCTAATAATTGTAGTACGATAATTTTTTATGTATAGTGTATGATAAAGTAAATGTGGCAAAACAATGTTTGCCGGGTCAGCTAGTATACATATTATATTCTACCTACCCGCGGTTTTACCCGCGTTCCTGTGGGATATTAGATTTACTCGAACTAAAATGTAAGTATTATATATGTTATCCAGGCTGTAAGCTATCTATGTGCCAAGTCTCATCCAAATCCGATCAGAAGTTTTTGCGTGACAGAGTGACAAACATCCACTTCCATTCTCACAAACTTTCACATTTATAATACTAACAGTCATCCATGATTTTACCCGCGTTCCTGAGGGATGTTTAATTTTCCCCATAAAAAGTGGGCTAAATGTTAATCCAGGATATTAAGTATCTGTGTGCTAAGTTTTATCCAAATCTGAACACTCAATCCAGTTTCAAATGTAATACTAGCTGTCGCCCGTGGTACCCCCCCGTTCCCAAGGAATATCCCATATTCCCGGGAAAAAAGTAGCCCAAGTACTATTCCAAACTATAATCTACTTATTTGGCAAGTTCTATCCAAATCCGATCACTCAATCCATTTCCACAACCTTTCGCATTTTTATAAAATATTAGAAGGCTTTTCTATCTAAACAAAGGCACTGGAGCCTGCCCGTCTTCACTCAAGTAGATCCGAAGCAATATGTAGTATGACATAAAACAGGCTATTTTATTGCACGGCCATAACTTTAAACATGAGAATCGCCACAAGTTCCCTTATTTATTGTTATTACCCCTCGAAGAAAACAAGCGTTCGAACTCACAATATAAAACGCAGATAAAAATGAAAATATTGTAGGTAATAGAACAATTCGGTTACGTTACAGACTCTTAAAATGGGGGGTAATATAACTTGGGAAATTGATGGATATTTAAGCCGTGTTTTTACGTACATGTTGATTCTATTGGCTGTTCTGTTGGCCATTGCGTAAGGAAATTGTTATGGACTTTTGTCTCGTTTTCTTTTATCACCTACATACCTGTTAACCATATTTTGAAATTGATTTAAGTATGTATAGTTAAAGGTCTGATTAGTTTGGGATCAGATGGCCGTGTGTAAAGAATGTCGCCAGTTTATCTATCTATATATAAAATATAAATATCCTGAGACATTCTTTACACACGGCCATCTGATCCCAAACTAAGCAGAGCTTGTACTATGGAAACCAGATAACTGATATACTACATATACTACTTTTTTTTTTTTTTCTAAATACATACTTATATAGATATTTACACCCAGACACAGAACAAACAGACATGTTCATGCACACAATTGTTTGTCCTGGGTGGGAATCGAACCCGCGACCTTCGGTTTGGCAGTCAGAGCGTTAACCACCAAGCCAAGTGGCCTGTCAAATCTATAAAATATATGTATGGAAAGTAGGGTTCTACGCACCATCACCTCAAAACTACTGAACATATCGGGATGGGACCGCTACCATTAGACGCTGATTTTTTTTCTAGATGATTATAGGCTATATTATATCGATAAACGCGGCTGAAAACGCGGGGGAAAGCTAGTCTATATATGTATTGTATATAATAATCATAGGAACCCCCTTTGACGCATCATCACCTCAAGACTACTGAACATATCGGGATGGGACTGTTACTATTCGACGTGGATTTTTTCCTAGATAGTAATAAGCTATATGATATTGATAAATGCAAGTGAAGCTGCGGGGGATCGCTAGTAATATTATAAATTTTAAAGTATCTGTCTCTTTGTGACGAATTTTTACGAAATTTGGTAAGGATATAAATTATAACTAGTGTTCCCACGTTCCCGATATGAAAACGCCAATGTCCTTCTCCATACAGGCTATGTGTGTGCCAAATTTCAGCAATATCGGATTAGTAGCATTGCGGTGAAAGCGTAGCAAACAAACTCACATTCGCATTTATAATATTAGTTAGGATTTAGTGATAGTCTCAAAAAAAATCTGGAAGGGGGTGGAAAAAGGGATGAAAATTTTAATGAGCAACCCATCAGTCCAGACGTTTAGAAGGCGTTCAGTCACAATGACAGGGGAACAGAAGAAGTATATATATATTTTTTTTAAAAGAAGTTAAAGTTCTGCATAATTTGGGATTTGAAGAATGTGTCTGAAAAATGTCTTAATATTTATTTTGTAATTCAGACATAATATATAAATAAACAAACTGAAGTATTTCATGTTCCAATCGTAACCTGAAGTATTATTTGGAGCTAGAAATGTATAATTGTTCCACAATTTAATATTTCAATCTAAGAAATGTTAATTAAACACATAAATCTCATTCAAAGAAGTAATAAATATTTCACCCATTTATAACTTAGCACCGCTTTTCACTAATTAGTTATCTTAAATAATTAATTATTTAAATTAAAATATAGGAAAGTTTTGAATAATATTTCAGGAAATTAATGGTGATGAAAACTTGACGCGACGGAAGCTAGTTGAGCTTTGGAAGCTCGAACTTTTGATTAGGAATAAATTAACTTTTAATTTGTATTTAAATACTAGTTGACCCGTCTGACGGATTCTTGTCCCGGGGCTCGATTCTGTAAGGAAAATGACACTAACTCGAGGATGTTTCGTCCCGGTCTCTGTCGCTTACTACGCTAATACTAATAATCACGTGAGAGATAAGCTCTCCGAGACCTCTGTGAAGCGGCTCGCCGATGAAGTTTGCATTAGCTGAATAAGGGGGCAGCATCCGAATCGAGTAACTCTCTCAGATTCAATGATAGACTTAATTTCATAATAGATTGATAAGATTCGGTGCACAATCGTAATGCCGTCAATGTAATACGAATTGACTGAATTGACGATTCCGAGAGCATTTTATAATCGTCCTGCTGATATACGCTTAAATTTGATTACGATATATAAATTAATACCCTGGGACATTCTGTAAATATGGTCATCTGATGCCAAGTGAAGTTTGTACTGCTTGTATTATGGAAACCAGATAATCAATATATGTACTATTTATACTACTTCTTTTTCTAAATACAATGAAGAAAAGGGGAAGGCAGGCAATGAAATGGATAGACGACATAAGAAAATTTGGAGGTGCTACCTGGTCTTGAAAAGCTAGAGACAGAATTGAGTGGAAAGAGCTGGAAGAGGCCTATGTGTCACAGGACACGCACATCACTAAACCGGAAAACCCGATGTGTTAGATTTATGGTTTTCTTTTTTGAATACTATTAGATTATAATTGTGTTTAGTTTTTCAGCAATAAAGGCTTAACAATAATAAAAACGATTTTTTATGCCAATCCTAGAAAAAAAGCTAAGTACAAACTTAAGTTGATCTTTACATAAGTATTAATTCATAAATAAATATCTCAGGACATTTATTAGACACGGCCATTTAAATATATATACCGATATTGAAAGAAACCGGATAACTGACACCCTTATTTTTAAATACATACTTATATAGACACTCATACACAGAACAAACAGGCATGTTAATGGACACAAATGTTTGTGGGTGCGAATCAAACCTGCGACCTTCGGCTTGGCAGTCAGAGTCGCTAACCACCAAGCCAACTGGCCTCTATACATGGTAGTGCGTATTATATAATTTTTTATAAATTTCATGTTAGTTCCTATTTCTAATGCATTGTAATATAAAAATATTACCTTTCTGCACTCCATCTCCATATAAACATTAACTCTGCCAAATTTCATGCTCCACCGTCCGCGTAATTATCGTAAAAGGGGTACAAAGTTTTTGCTTCACGTATTAACATTATAATGACGATAAATATCCTGGGACATTCACACACTGCCGTCTGATCCCAATCGAAGCTTTACAATTGTACAACTTTCTTTTGGAGTGGCATTGCATACTTGATAGATATGATAAAACAAACGCTTCATTAAAACCATGTAAGCCTATCTGTAAAGATTTTGATACAGCGATATTTCAGAATTTCTTATTCTGAAATAGAAGCAAAATAAATTTTTAAGGAACCCCTTTTTTATACCACATGGACCTATGAACAAGCAGACGGTCCACCTGATGGTACGTGGACACCGCCGCCTAAAGATATTTGAAACACTAAGGGCATCGCCAATGCGTTGTCCTGCAATACTAGACTAGTATATAATAGCTTTTAAAAGGCCACTTTTTTATACCACATGGGCCAATGAACAAGTAGATGGTCCACCAAATGGTAAGTGGTCACCGCAGCCAATAGATATTTGCAACACTAGCGGCATCGCCAATGCGTTGTCGACCCTGAGACCTGAAGTTGTGAAGTCTCATGGGCCTGTAACTTACCGGCCTTACCTTTCTAAACGAAAAACAATAATACAAGTGCGCTACTGCTTCACGGCGGAAATGGGTAAGGGGGTAGTACTTCCCCGGACGAACTCAGCACTAAAAGCTGAACTATTTTTATACACAAACACACGAATCAACGGTCTGTCACGTTTGGTGACTTAAAAAGAATTGAACGGAGAGACAATGCTGATTTTGGCCACGGTGTCCCTTCCCTCCAACCTTTCAGCCCGCGATGCAAATTACAAGATGCGAGATACCAGCAAGCTGACTATGATAAAGTAACTTCCATCCGCCGGTTTTTTTCGTTATAAATATCCTGGGACATTTTTTACACACGGGCGTCTGATACCAAACTAAGCAGAGCTTGTACTATGGAAACCAGGCAACTGATATACTACATAGCTTTTTTTTTCTAAATACATACTTATACACATATTTACACCCAGACACAGAACAAACAGATATGTTCATGCACACAAATGTTTGTCCTGGGTAGTGGATGTTTGGCAGTCAGAGTCGCTAACCACCAAGCCAACTGGCCTGTTATGTAATATACAATCCGATAGAAGACTCAAGAGAGCTGATGTGCTATCTTTATAAAGGGAGACGTAGCAGAGGTTCTGACTCGCCAAACACCATACTCTTGCAACTCAACTGAATATAGTCTTGACTACTGATCACAGGTCATATTATACATTATCGTCGTGATATACTTCACAAGTGTGACTTGGATATTTTTGGAGATAGTTTGCACTCATTTAAAAATGCCATATTTCATCAAATGTAACAATTTATTTTCATTTTCTTTCATAGAGTGTTCCAAGCAAATGTCTGAGTTATAGTATACCTATCAACTCTTTAATGTATAAGTTCGTACTTCAATAAAAAAATCAATGCTGTGCTTTAATTTAGATGCATGCGAGAAAAGTAACTGTAATAGTATTATAAGATAATGTTAGGTGTGTATTTAGTTGGTAAGCCAATAATTAATTAAATAATATGGATAATAAAAATTTAAAAAAAAACTTGAGAGGTGCCAAGGGACACCCGGATGGAACGAAGATACGCATTGGAATTGACCAAAACGCTGAGTTTAGGTCCAGTGTTGAGAAAAACTTGCAATCTCTCGTCTTTAGTATTAGGTCTTCAATAAAAGATCAAGACTGTGCTAATAATTACTAATTATATTAATTTATAAATGGAACAGAATTTTAAACATGTTGTATGTAGCCTTTAAATAAATTATGAAAAAAACAAACCCAATAATAAACCATATCATTTAAATTTTGAAAAAAAGTGTCGTTACAACTTTTCGTATGAATTTTTTCCGTCTAGCCCCCTTTCACAACGAGCGATAAGGAACTTCGTTCCAAAAACGAACTCTACTACTCAAAAAACACGCACTTAACTCAAACAGTATTCCAGTTATGGGTGTAAGTCTCAATCGAATCATAAGCTCCGCATAATTTGCCCGCGCTGTAGGGCGCATCGCATATATAATAACTTGGCTGATGTTGGATGATGTCGGCTGATACAGGCTACTTTGAATTCTACACTTCTGCCGCATTAAAGATCTGGGGCGCGTTTCCTATCAAATATAACTTTGAATGTTTCACAATGCTCTGTGTGGTTCGGACCTAATTTAATATTAATACTATCATCATCATAATCATCATCAGCCTATCTCCGTCCACTGCTGGACATAGGCCTCACTGGCACGCCACTGAGCTCGATCTTCAGCTCTTTGTTTCCAACCGCTGCCAGCCAGCTTGCGTATATCATCGCTCCATCTAGCTGGAGGGCGCCCTACACTACGTTTACCGAGCCGTGGTGTCCACTCTAGAACACGTCTACCCCAACGGTAATCGGTTCTACGGCAGATGTGACCAGCCCATGCCACTTCAGCTTGTTAATACTATTATAAATGTAAAGGTTTGGATGGATGGATGTTTGTTACTCTGTCCCCCAAAAACTACTTAATGGATTTAGATGAAACTGGCACATAGATAGTCGATAGCCCGGTTTAGCATGTATGATTCTTTTAAACAAGTATATTGTTAAAAAATGAACAGAAAATCTGGCAAGACAACGTCTATCAGCTCAGCACACTCAGCTAGTCTAGAAATATTTGTTATTCATGTAAGCCTTCATGGGGTCTTATAAATAACATTTACGTGTATTTTTTTTTTATTTTACAAAATAATATAAAAATTAAATTAAAAAAAACTTTTTTTAACAGTCTAGGTACTAATTTAAATACAACGGATCTTTTGATATCCACATACTAATATTATAAAGAGAAAACATGGGTATTTTTATTTTATTCAATAAACTCAAAACTACTAGCCCGATTTTAATATTGTTTTCACTATTACATGGCTACTTTATCCAAAAGTAACATAGGCTATGTTATAATCCTGAAATACATTAGATCCTTTGGAAAATCACGTGGTACCATAAATGGAAGCTATTTGATTATAAAATTCAGGAGAAAAGGGGTGTACGTATTAGTACCAAGTGGTATAAACCAACAGATAACCAAGTAATATTTACCGAGAGCGCCGGCGGTTCAGCGACCGCCATATTTATTAGCCAACCATTTCCGTTTCCGCCGGCACGGTTGATTTAAACACGCATTTCCGGTGTATCACTTGACTGGCTTCCGTAATACTTACTGGAAATAAATATATTTGTGGTAACATTTTTCAGAGCTGTCAATGTTTTAAAGGATTTAATTTTCTTTTGTATTTGCTTTAAATTTAAATCTAACTTAGTCTATGAGGAATGGAGTTTAGAGTAAGGTGGTCTGAAAGTTCAGACGTGATGAGATTCTCTTGATAGTACAGTCAGCCACCAAAAGGGAGGTCAAAGCTACTGAAGCTACCACCGGGTGGGAACTCAGCCGACAGCTGAGAAGAACCGGCAAGAAACTCAGTAAGTATAATTTTTTTTTGGATTTTCATATTCGTCTAATCTGACATTTGGACTATTTGATTTTTTTCAAAAGCATTGCATTTACAAAATAGGTTGGATGGTACATGATATAAAAATAAATATCAAAAAGAAATTTAACAAAAAGGGAGACCCCGAGCTGTTAAATGTGTTTAATTATTAAAGTATTCTCGTATTATTATTACTAGGTATATTGTAGTGTTTCCTTGACTGACACCGCCTCCAAAAATAACAATAATTGTAACTTAAACTATCGTAATAATTTGTTTGACTTTTAAGTAGTCTAATAATGCAATAATTTTTTTCTTTTTAGTGCGTATTAGTTTGTTTTGGATTCGTTTCTTTTTGTGAAGTTGGTTTTTTTTGTTAAAATTTTTGTTTATTTTTTTATTTTTTTGTGAATCTGAAGTACACAATTTTTTTTTTTCTGAATGTGGGTAGACCTACTAAACGTGATTACTTAAGTTGTATTATGTATGCCTACACATTTAAGGATTTTCCTCAATTTTCTCAGGATTCCATCATCAGGTCTTGTTGTAATGATCATGGAACCATCTGTGAAGTCTACCCTTTTATAAATCGAAATCGGTTGGCGTGATATTGAATTACTCGTTCATTTGTCGCACACATAGTTAATTTTAGACATATATGGTTTTCTCATGGATGCCATTGTCAGAACTGGACCAAATGGGACCATTGGGGAAGAACCAGCTTTCAAATAAAAAAAAATCATTAAAATCGCCTCGCCCAGTCGAAAGTTATGAGGTAACAAACATAAAAAAAAAATACAGACGAATTGAAAACCTCCTCCTTTTTTGAAGTCGGTTAAAAATACATTACGCTTCAATTTTAATCAGTGTATACTTTTAGATTTAAATTATACTCATCATCATCATCACCGTCCACTGCTGGACATAGGCCTCACAGGCACGCCGCTGAGCTCGATCTTCAGCTCTTTGTTTCCAACCGCTGCCAGCCAGCTTGCGTATATCATCGCTCCATCTAGCTGGAGGGCGCCCTACACTACGTTTACCGAGCCGTAGTCTCCACTCTAGAACAAGTCTATACTAATAATAAAAAAATTAGTAAAACGGTTATCGGTTAAAAATTTAATTATTCCATCCTACTAATATATAATATAAATTCAAATGTTTGTGAGGATGGATGTATACATACATACATACATACATACATATACAGGATGTTACAAAACTACCTGAAAAGCCGAAAGGAGGTTAAATGGGGCCTTATAATGAGTCTATTCACAATATTTAAGTACCGTAGTAACGCTGTTTAACATACCCCAAAAAAAAAAACTGATTTTTATGAATTTTAAGAAAAACTATTAAAGTAGATAATTATTAGGTAAAATAGGTACGTAGGCCTTTCTGTTAAATAATCTGGTTTCCTGACATGACAGCTTACTAGGGTTGTTGGCTTTGATAATAATTAATTATATTTTTACGGGGTTTTTTGTAACACGTTGTATAGATATGTATTACTCTTTCACGCAAAATGTACCGAACGGCTTTAGATGAAACTTGGCACATAGATAGAGTATAACCTGAAATAACATATAGATTACTGGGAAAATTTATCATTCCTTGGAAACAGGTGAAACCGCAGGGGACAGCTAGTATGTAAAACAACAATTTACACACGTATGAATCAATCTCTGTCTAGATTTCAAATAAAAAATCCCAGCATACATTTCTCAAGTTCAGAATAAACAGTTATAAATTGTCAGAATTTTCAACTGCATGCATTTTCCTAGAAAGGCTACGAGCTCGATTTTATTCCTCTTGAGGGTTCTACGTTTTGTATAACAAATGATATACATTTTTCTATTTAATGCCGTAAGGATGTAGTGTTGTTTTTCATGTATAAAAGCTGTGACTTAGGGGTGAAATTGTACCCCAAATAATGAACAAATTATGATGTTTTATTATCTTCTTATATGCTCTCCCCCGCGGTTTCGCCCGCGTTTATTTATATATGGCGTCGAATGGTAACAGTCCCAATACGATATGTTCAGTAGTTTTGAGGTGGTGGTGCGTCGTATTTTTAGTTATAGAGGTCATAATAGTTATACACGATGTGAAAAATTCCGAAGTAATAAACCTGTGATAGACGGGTAGACAAAAGATAGACCTACAGCAAAGCCTTAATAATATGATCTGGAAGACCTTTGGGTATAGAACCATAAAAATGTTTTTTTTCTATGTGAGCTTGTTCGTCTTCTATGCGTTCCTGATTTTGATGAAACTTTAGAAATTCTTGTATTTCTGAGAAGAAAAATACTTAGAAAAAGAAAAACGCATAGCAATGCATGCGGGAACAGTTATTTATAAATAAATATCCCGCGACGTTTCATTACACGCAGCCATCTGAACACAAACTAAGTAGAGCTTGCACAATGGAACCAGATAACATTTACTGCTTTTTAAATTTATAGAATATATTTTAATAACCGAGACCTGACCCCGACAGATATGATCAAAGGGTTAAGATTTATACGTTATGCTCCTCTAGCCCCCCCTTTTTAAATATATAACTAATAATAATAATAATATTTATTTATTTTGCCACACATAAAAGATAATCATAAATAGAATTAACACGACAAAAAAAATACTCATTTGGCTGAAAATTACACAAGTACCATATATGGGTCTTCTGGCACCCAAGCTAGAAAAATCTGTATTATGGGTGCCAGTGATCCTCTGTACGACAGTTACCAGTGCCTAACTGACATAAGCTAATATTAAAATCATGTGTGGGTGTGTGTAAGGGTTGAGTGTGTGTGTGTGTATTTGTGTATATTATCTTTGTTTATCTTACTCAAGTTAAAGGTAAAATAGTTGTTTTTTTTTATTTTGTTACAAACTTTCAGGATCTCGACACTAGCGCCACCTACCGGGTCCAATTATAGCTAAGAAACACCTAGGTGACCCAAAAACAATGTTTTTTTAATCAAAATCGATCTAGCTGTTCAGAACTGGAAGAATTATGATGACACGCACGCCGGAATTTTATATATACATAAAGATATTATGACTCCCGAAATTATTTCATATCAGCCCAGGGATGTCCACTGCTGAACATAGGCCTCCCCCTTGGATATCCAAGACATTTTTATAGGGGGGGGGGGGGGGGGGTGTCATAATCATCACGCTTGGCAGGCGGGTTGGTGATCGCAGTGAGGTGGTATTACTCAGGTAGACGCTGCCCGTCTCCCGGTGAATTCCTTTAGTCGCCTTTTACGACACTTATAGAATATAGGCTTGAGTTGGTTAATAACTTTATTTACCCGTCTCCCTGAGGTAAGTAATATTTTTTGTCGAAAGTTTTTATGTGTGGATTAGTTATTCTTTCACGCAAAAACTACCAAACGGATTTGGATGAAACTTGGCATAAATGAACACATAGAATACTTTTTGTGCTGGGAAAATTACATCCCTCGGGAACGCGGGTGTATCTGTGGGGGACAGCTATATAAATAGTGTTATGTAGGAAACATTTTCAAGAATATATTATATTTAATCCGTGTGGCAAATCAATTCAGTCGTCTACGTATAGTAACACCTAATATGGCCCAAAATAGCTACGCTAAAATTCTAAATTCAAAACCAATTATTCAGTATACCCGCTGACGGCACTTTTGAAGTTACTGAAGCTACAACCGGGTACAAGGTTCGGAAGTCAACCTTCAACTGAGAAGAACCAGCAAGAAACTCAGCAAGGTTACATTTTTCATTTATACCAATTATTATTGATTTTTTTTTATCCAATCTGACTTTGAGCTATTATTATTTAAATTTTATATATTTTTATATTTAAAATTTACAAAATACTTAATATGAGCTCTATCCAAAAAGCCCAGGTAGTTCCTTACTAATATCAACAATCCTCAAAAGCCTTTTCATAATGTTGCAAGTCTAAAAAACTAAATCACGCCACTGTTCTTTTTGCCAGCATTTTCCTAAGAAAATTTCAAAAGGAAGTTTTTAATGGGCAAAGATGCTCGGTTTATGGTTTCCTACATGGAGGGGGGAGGGAGAAGGCGAGTGTGGCGGACGCGGCCGATTTATGTTTGTTCTTTACTTTTTAATACTTTGTATATGTGCTTTGGTTCTTCCTGTCTGTTATATTTTACCTAGGACCTTTAAAATCCAAAGAAATATAAAATACTAGAAATTGGTTATGCATAGCACAATAGAGATAAGAAGCTTGGATAATATAATATTTTTTTAAGTCACTATCTCTATTAATATTAATACATGAGAAAAAAATTGTTTATACAACATGGGCCGACAAACAAGCGAACGGTCCACCTGATGGAAACTGGATACCGCCGCCTATGGACATTTGCAATACTAGGGGCATCGCCAATGCGTTGTCGACCCTGAGACGTGAAGTTGTTAAGTTAAGTCTCATGTGCCTGTAATTTCACCGCCCCCCTTACCTTTCTAACCGAAACACAGTAATACAAGTATACTAATGCTTCACGGCAGAAATTGGTAAGGTGGTAGTACTTCCCCGGACGAACTCTGCACTAAGAGCTCTAATACGAGCAAATTTTTAAACATATTGCGCGCAAGGAGTAGTGCGCGATTTGTCATAGTTAAAATTTATGTGAAAATGCAAAAATTTATGCATGATATCTGTTCTTACTGCCAATATCAAACACATAATGACGTATTTCAACTCCAACAAAAAAAACCATAACAGAAACTCATTGAAAAAAGAACCTCAAAACCACTGAATTACAATCAAATTTCGACCACTGAGCTATTGACTGACAGATTAAGACGTTGAAATTTAGAAAGAGATAATCAGCTATAAGCTCTTTAGAGCGCCATGTCTTTCGGTCTAAGCGCAATGTTTGAGTGATTAGGATGTCCAAATACTGTAGTAAATCAACGAGGTAGTATTACGATGCTACGCCGTAGCACCTCTACGACTAAATCTCGTAGACGTGATTCTGGAATATATAATATATTTGCCTCGAGTTGATAATGGTAATACATTTAACTCTCAAGTACAGCTTTTGATCTGACAGTTTGTGACGTGTATACTGTGACTTAAATATTTACAAAAATACATCTAAATTAGTCTATTACTTATTCAGGCCTTAGAAATGCTGACAATTCTCTTGCAATATCCCTATGTAAAAATTGTTCCCTACGGTTTCGCACGGGTTCTTGAAGGACGTTACATTTTTTCAGGGTAAAAAGTATCCTATACGTTTTTCGAGAGTTATCTATGTGCCAAGTTTCATCCAAATCTGTTTACTAGTTTTTGCGTGAAGGAATAACAAACATACACACGTCTATCCTCACAAACTTTCACATTTAAAATATTAGTAATATATAGAATAGGATGAACCAAATGGATAAATTCATACTTACTACGCTGACTCATATATCAATAAATAAAATTGAAGTATATGTTTAATTTTAAATTAAATGATAAATTTTAATGAAAAAAGCTATTTACATATAAAGACTATTTTGGGAATTTTGTCCGCGCGTGAAATCTGCCCGAAGTTTATCTCAAATTGGCTCCAAAATGGCTAATCGGATTTAAATGAAATTTGGTATACAGCTAAAATAAATCTTAATTAACTCATAGGATATAAATTAACACGGAGAATATAAGAGAACGTGGGCGAAACCACGGGGCAGAAGCTTGTCTACACTAATATTATAAAGAGGAAAGTTTTGTATTTTTGTATATAACTAATAAACATAGAAATACTGGACCGATTTCAAAAATTCTTTTACCGTTAGAAAGCTATATTACGACTGAGTAACATATGCTATATTATATTATCAAAAAAATTGGGATCCCTACAGATCCCTACTAATATTATAAATGTGACTGTTAGTTTGTTTGTTACGCTTTCACGCGAAAACTACGTAACCGATCATCATAAAACTTTGTACACATAATCTTGGAGGTATTAGAAGTAACATAGGATACTTTTCGTGCCGGGAAAATGTTATATCCCTCGGGAACGCGAGTAAAAACGTGGGGGACAACTAGTATATAATAAAATTTGAGGAGGCTAATTTGGTGTTCTGAAACCAAAATATTACGATACGTAAACTACATTCACCAATTAAATGATTCACACTAATTATAGAACTAAACGTCGCTCGCCAATATAGGCAGTTCCAGTTATAATTGTAGAATTTAGAGGGATTAGTTTTAATTGTAGTGGGAACCAATGTGCGTGCATTTAGTTATATCAAACACTAGCTGTCCCCAGCGGTTTCATCCACGTTTATAGATATTATAAATAGCTTAAAACCATCTAGGAAAAATTACGCGTCGAATAGTAGCAATCCCATCCCGATATGCTCAGTAGTTTTCAGGTAATGGTGCGTCAAAGGAACCTTATTTTCCTTATCTTTATATCACTACGTAGTATTAAAAAAATGTATGCTTAAATCTTTAAAACTACGCAACGGATTTTGATGCGGTTTTTTTAATAGATAGAGTGATTGAAGAGGAAGGTTTTTATGTATAATACATGTGACATCCCACGGGAACGCGGGTAAAATATATATAATTTTTCTGTACGTGTGTTGACAGTGAACTCCTCCTAAACGGGTGGACCGATTTGAATGAATTTTTTTGTATGCGTATGGGTTGCGCCCTGGATGGTTTAGATTCACGATTGGACCCGGTAGGTTGGCGCTGCGAGCGAATCCCTACATTTATGTATGGACTTATTTCGATAGAACGATGTCTGACCGGGCAGGTAGTATTATATACAGATAAGATTTCGCCTCGCGGTATTACCCCCATTCCCGAGGGGTTTAATATTTTCCCGAGATAAGAAGTAATCTGTCTTAATCTAGAATATATTCTATCAGCTATCAGCTGTTTATCACTGATTGAATCATAAACATCTACCCATTCACATTTACAATATACATACATATACAGAGTGCTACAAAAGTACCCATAAAGCCGAAAGGAGGTTAAATGGGCCCTTATAACGAGTCCATTCACTATATTTAAGGACCGTAGTAACGCTGTATAACATACCCCAAAAAATTTAAAAATATTATTATTTTCACTTATATGCAAACCCTATTTCAGTAAAATTAAAAAGTTAAATACGCAGAATGTACCTACATTTCTACCTACGACAAAAATTTTAAAAGACCTAACCTTACGAAACAAGCTAAACGAACACTTACTTTTTCATAATAAACGTCAAGTTTACAGAAACGGCTCAAAGAGTGCTCCGCCTCGCTCAATACACAACCTCGCTCGTCGGGATATGGCTTGTGTGGTATTTCGCACGATACAACATAGTCAAGAAGTTTAATATTATGCAAAACATTGTTAGAAAAGTCAGAAAATTATTAGACGCTCATTAGGCTCATTAGACGGGAAATAAAATTTTGAGATAGGTATCGTTTTTCTCAATAACATTAGAATTATTAAATATAGCTGTCCCCCGCGGTTTCACCCGCGTTCCTGAGAGATTTACATTTTCCTTGGATAAAAAGTAGCCTATGTTACTCGGGGATAATGTAGCTTTCCAAAGGTGAAAGAATTTTTGAAATCGGTCCAGTAGTTTCGGAGCCTATTCATTACAAAACAAACAAATCTTTCCTAAAGAGGAAAGATATATAATAATAATAGATAATATTATTATATTTATTATAATTATAATAAGTATAGATGTCATTGTTTTTTTTAATACAGGTTGATTAAAAAATAGTCCGTGTAATCTCAAATATCAGTAAAAACAGGCATTTAGATAAAAAAATGGCTGTTTATTTTATCTTTCCTTTTCCAATCTAAATGCTAAAGTTGGGAGCGTAAGCATTTACTATGCAGAAAAGGAGTGAATTTCCAGAGCTAGAGGCTCAATGGCAGGTCTCTTTAAGAGCTAAATGGATCTCTACAAATGTAGATGTGAAAAGAAATAGCTATTTTTCTTTTAGAGATAAGATTTCTCAAACATTTTTTGATTGAGATATTTTTTTAGATTTTGTAATTAAAGTTTAGAGTAGTAGAGCTCTTAGTGCAGAGTTCGTCCGGGGAATTACTACCACCTTACCCATTTCTGCAGTGAAGCAGTAGTGCACTTGTATTACTGTGTTTCGGTTATAAAGGTAAGGGGGCCGGTGAAATTACAGGCACATGAGACTTAATAAATTCACGTCTCAGGGTCGACAACGCATTGGCGATGCCCCTAGTGTTGCAAATGTCCATAGGCGGCGGTGACCACTTACCATCAGTTGGACCATCTGCTTGTTTGTCGGCCCAAGTGGTATAAAAAAAACTGCATGTAAAACAAGATGGGGCGGTTAACAGGAATTAAGTCCCTTGACTGCCAAGCCAGAAGTGGTGGGTTCGTTACGACCCAGAAAAAATATAATGTATGGCACATAAAGATGTCAGTATTTTATCTAGGTATCTTAAGTACCTACATTTGTCTTCACACCCTTTATCTCTAAAAAGGTTAGCAGAGCTTAATGTACCTTCCTACGCCTTTCAGTGACACATGTGACATTGTTGCTATCTTAGGTACATTAAAAATCTCGTGCTACGTAATTTTTATTGTACCTTTCCCGACCGGAGAATCGAATCCAGGACCTTTGGTCTCAAGATGAGCTTTATTCTGCTCAACCACAGAGTAACCATTGTTCAAAATTTTTCAAAACGCCCATATGAAATCACGTTTCTTGTGTCCCTTTAATTTTAAACTTTATTTTATAATTAATTTTAAACTTTATTTTATAATTAATTTTAAAAAAACTTATTAAATAAAAAAACTGTACCCTAAGCTAATTGTTTAGCTTAGAGTACAGTTATGAAAAAATTGAAATGGGGAAAAATTATTTTTATTCAAATAGGCCTTTACTTAGGAATAGTTAGACTTTAACACCCTATAATAGTACCCTACAATGGTACCCTATAGTAGTACCCTAAAGTAGTACCCTATAGTAGTACCCTATAGTAGTACCCTATAAAACTACGGCATCCATATTAATAATGTTTTCTGATATACCTCTTCTTTAATAATTCATGCTGATACCACCCAATAACAGACAGACGGACGGACGGACTGTGGGACCTTAGCTATAGGGTCCCGTTAGCACGCTTAGGGTACAGTAATTAAAATATTTTGGTTCAAATAGGCCTTTATTAGGACTTATGAAGAGTCACATTCATTATTCAATATCCATTAAAAGTACCCTTAATAGCACCCCATAATAGTACCCTACAAAACTACCGTATCCATAATAATAACGTTTTCTGATATGCCTCTTCTATAATAATTCATCGTAGAACTCCTCATAGCCACAAAGCTGGCTCAAAGTACGCCACTCTGTCAGATCTATTATGTTGTAGAACTAAGCTGTTTTATTGCTGACTAGGTACCTGCCCCGGCTTTGCCTGAATGGAATAATATACCTACATGTAAGGCAGAAATTCACTAATATAAATTAACTAGTTTCCGAATATTTGTAAAAAAAAAATATGTTTGTATGCCTTCTTATTACTAGTTATCCGATACTGATGAAATTTCTATGAGTTTTTCCACGTAAGAGAAAGTTTGAAACACAAGAAAATGTGAGTGTGTACTTATATACGCACGTAAGAAGTTATACCCAAAATTATTGGTGAGAAAAACTCCACTAAAAGCATTTGTCTTTACCATTTAGTCGTGAAATTGTAGTGTCCAAACTCTTGCACCTGTCCGTAGCAACGAATAACAATTTTTGACGTTGTTTGGTTATTATTGACAATAACATCATTACTCACTCATTGACACTGACAGTTGCGATTTTTGCGATGTTCGGCCCTCTTATTCAGTTTATACAAACATCGCCGGTGAGCCGCTCCACGGAGGCCGCGACGAAACATCCTCGAGTTAGTGTAATTTTCCTTAGAGAATCGAGCCTCTGGAGAGACCGTTATCAGCTTCAACCTGTTACTTTTGTGTTACAATGATGCTCGCACATCTTAAAATTTCACTCTCATATTTTTTTCATAACCCGCCTGAATGATTATAACTTCAAAACTAGCCGCAAAGCAACGCATACCTAAAACAGTTTTTAAATAAAAATATTTGTAATAACATCGAGAGATGTAGCTGTAGGTATCGTCCGCAAAAACAAATACTAACGGTACGACGCCAGAATCTAATATATACTGAAGTGCATTCCACTTCCAGTACCTCCACATTGCCTCCGTTCCAAACGCAATAGCAAAGCCAGCGAGGAGCCTTATATTAGGATCCCACTAATATTATTTATGAGAATTGTGTGTGTGGATATATGTCATTCAATCACATTGTATATAAATATTAATATATGAATATTTGTCTGTATGTCCTTTATAGAATCGTAAACTATGCAACGGATTTAAATGCAGTTTTTAGCAATAGATAAAGTAAGTCGAGAGATAGGTTTATAACCAGGAAAGCGGACAAAGCCGCACGGTGCAGCTAGTTGAACATATAAGTAAAACACAAAATCAAATGTAAATATTATTCAAATAGCCCTTCTCAAGCCCAATATAGTAAAATACCCGAGAAATAATGGGTGTAAATGGCTATATAAGTATGTGATTATTTAGAAAAGTAGTATATATAGTATATCAGTTATCTGTGTTCCATAGTACAAGCTCTGCTTAGTTTGGGACCAGATGGTCGTGTGTAAAACATGCCCGAGGACATTTATTTATTAAAAATAAATTCGATAGTTAGCAGTAAGAAGTAGTAGTGCTCCTAGTTCGTTCGGGGAAGTACTACCACCTTACCCATTTTTTTTTTTTTTCAGACGGGATTGCGATTGGCCTCAATCTCACCTGATGGTAAGTGAAGATGAGGCCGAAGATGGAGCTCGCTTTCCCGTTAGTAGCCTATTCACTCTTTTCTTAAAGAGCCCCAAGTTGTATGTATCTGGGAACACAGACGAGGGGAGAGAATTCCAATCTTTAGCTGTGCGCATGAGGAAGGAAGTTGCAAAGCGCTTCGTGCAAATTGATGGTAAGTCTACAACATAAGGGTGAAAACTCTCCTCACGCCTAGTAGTCCGATGACGAAAAGGTGATGGAGGAACTAAGCCATGAAGTTCCATAGCACACTCACCAAAATGCAACCGATAAAATACCGAGAGGCGAGCAATTCTGCGACGGTGTTCGAGACTCTGGAGCTTGGACTCAATCAAAGTAGTGTCGCCAATTAACTTTGTAGCACGGCGCTCCACTAAGTCAAGGGCTGCCAGCTGGTACTTAGCTGATCCGTCCTAAAGGTGACTGCAGTACTCCATACATGTACAGACTTGAGCTTTGTATAGACTTAGAAGTGGGAGTCAAGGTGAAGGGACTCCGCTTAGCGGTGAATAGACACGCCTGTGTTTTGGTAGCGTTAAACTTGACCAGGTTGGCATCGCCCCAGTCGGACACGGCCTGCAAGGTCAAATTAATACGCTCTACCATGGACTCCCTGAGAAACTGCGTCTCACCACTACTAGCCTTCGCACTGGAAACGTATCTGTCAACAACTGTGCTGTCGTCAGCGTACCCAAGTATACCGGGCTTCAGCAGGTCGTTGATGTGCCGCAGGAAAAGTGTTGCAGACAGAACAGATCCCTGAGGTACACCGGCGTTTATTACCATTAGATCAGACGAGCAGCCATCTATGACTACTCGAATGGATCGCTCTCTCAGGAAATCAGCGATCCAGTTACAAAGGCCAGAAGGGATTCCATATGAGGGAAGCTTGGTAAGGAGGCTATCGTGCCAGACCCTGTCAAATGCCTTGGGGATATCAAGGGACACCGCGAGAGCTCCGCCGTGCTGGTCCAAGGCTTCGCTCCAAATGTGTGTGGCATACACTAGAAGGTCCCCAGTAGACCGGCCTTGGCGAAACCCATATTGCCAGCTACTGAGAAGGTCATGTTGTTTCCACCGAAGTAGTAGTGCACTTGTATTACTGTGTTTCGTTTAGAAAGGTTAAGGGAGGCGGTGAAATTACAGAAATATAATACTTAATACTTCACGTCTCAGGGCCGACAACACAATGAGATGTCCCTGGTGTTACAAATGATAAAAGGCGGTGACCAATTACCACCAGGTCTACTTACCCATGACATGTCACTTTGTGACTTAAAATATCATTGGCTATCAAATCTCTATTAGGTTTTATTACTGATATCTATGCCTATCTCTCCCTAGAATAATTGGCGTGAGATATGATGTCATTTCTATGCCAATCCATAATTTTGAATTGAATCTTCTTTAAATTTACTTCATCTCAAATAGTTCTAAACATTATTAACCCAACGTGCAATGGTACAATTCCAATCGCAATTTCCCAATAAATAAGTGAATAGCAAACAAAATCGGGGTGTGAGACACCCCAACGAGCAGCGAGCGTGACGTCGGAATGTAATAGAGCCAGAGGAGCGCCCCTTATCTCTATGGCTGGCTTCTGGCTTCGTAAATTGTGTACTGTTATGTGGATTGCAATTTATGGAACTTTTTGGTTTATTGTCATATTCTAACTGAACTTAATTTCTGCTTGGCAAATCTTTCATCTGATACCTACTTATGACAAGGTGGTTAAGACAATAAAACATTTACATAGGTACTCCATATTGGGTTCAGAATGAGATCTCTTAGTTAATCGTACATTGTTACCAAAACAATTTTTTTTATGAGAAATTTTAGTTTAATTATTTTGGGATATAAAATTCTAGATTGATGATATAAATAATTAATAGATGGAGTTAAATAAAAGATAATAACTGATACTATTCCCAATAGCATACTCGGTAGTTAGTGGTTACAATGCTATTGTGGTGACATCTATGAACACGCACGCGAGAATCTAAAATGAATATTAAAAACCTTTCATAATTGAAGTGTCCGTCTCAAAGTGACCGTCAACAGTTCATATGTCACTTGATGCTCTCAAGAGGACTTCCCCAAGGCAGTGTTATGGGACCTATGTTATTCCATTTATATACTACTGATCCATTAGAAATTGAATTTGTCATTTAAAACGAATACTCCCTAAAATAGCAGATTTTAATGCAAACGGTTAAATGTCAGAATAATTATAAATTGTCAAATTCCATCCAGATATTTTTTTATAAAAATGATTAAACCTGATCGGCTTTTCAGACAATTTCAAATTGTAAAAGCACAGAATTCAAATGAACTAAAAACATTTGAAATCAGGGCTACTATAATATTCCCTATTTTAAAACAAACCTTTGCCACCCTCAATTCGTGAACCGAGCTACATATTCCCATTAGGTACCTCATTAACCTATCGCTGACCATTTACAGAATTTATCCACGCCTGTACCGATTTACACTAAACTGCTGTCTGGTAGATTACCACGTAGTTATCCCATTTGCATCCTATTCATTTAATATGAAATCCTGTATCGGTGAAGAAATCACCATCAACATCCGGGTACAAGGTATTTTTAATTACAAAGCCATTGGTTCTGTTTAGAAACTAGAATCTCGGAAGTGAATATTCTACTGAGAAGAAAGCTAAGGATTTTATGAATTACTTTTGATATTTTCAAGTGAATAAAAATACTGCAGGATTAAGGTTTCCTTGATATCTTATTTTTCATATTGTTACTTAAAATAGCAATTCCGTACAAAATTAAGAATTTTAACCGTAAATAGCCAAAAGTCTGAATTGATAAACTCATATGAACAATTATTGCCAGTTCCACACAGTAGAGGCCCTTCCGAACCGGTGGTATCTTTACTAATGTTAACCATCATAAGTTCCCTTCACGATCCTTAACTAAATAAATAGAAAAGAGCAGCTGCAGTAACTTTAAATTTGACCTTCATAAGTGCCTTCTGAGGGCCTTAAATGAATAAATGGCTTTGAATTTTAAAATATTGAAATACTTTACTTATTTATTCTAAGTCATTAAACAAAAGAGGATAATTAGACAAAGCCAAGTTTCCATGTCTGACCTCGCTGCAACTAGGTAAAGGAACAAGACTTATAGACGATTTTAAGCCACCTCTGCTGAGCGAACTACACACACGTATTGTTTGTGCTACTCTCATTGTTCAACGGCTGAATAGAACTACTGCAGTCAGAATGTAGATTCATAAATGAAATTGTATTTGATGCCTTAAAACTAAAGCCAAATGTCAGATTAAACCTGCCAGTGTTCCATGGCTCAAATTTAATCAGTACCATCTCATTTAAATAACTATCCTGGGACATTCTTTACACGCGGACATCTGATCCCAAACTAAGCAAAGCTTGTACTATGGAAACCAGATAACTGATATACAACAAAAACATGTTTTTTTTTCTAAATTCATACTAATGGCAGCGATTTTCTAATCAATATTACATGGAATATAATTACATGATTTTATTAAAATTCAGCTGTTAGTTTGTAGAAAAAGAACATTATAAATATCCTGGGACATTCTTTACACACGGCCACCTGATTCCAAACTAAGCAGAGCTTGTACTATGGAAACCAGATAACTGATAAACTATTTATTCAATTGTTTTTCTATCTACATACATAAATAGATATTTACACCCAGACACAGAACAAACAGACATGTTCATGCACACAAATTTTGACCCTGGATGGGAATCGAAACCGCGACCTGCGACTTGGCAGTCAGGGTCCCTAACCACCAAGCCAACAGGCCTGTCAATATGTGTACATAAACTGCAACTAAAAATCACTGCAACGTCATAAAACCCAAAATCCTCTTTACAATAGTATTTATTTCCATAAAGCTTTAAATTGTTTGAACCATTACAATTCAGTTCAAATTTTCATCGTGCGATATCAAACGAGTCAATACAATAATAACTTCCATTGCTATGATTTATTCGTGTGTGCTGGCTATTTTATTGTTTTGCCTTCCTACGGTAGGTTTATGTAAATATATATCAGTTTGTATGCAAATCCATTCTATTCTGTGCCGGATAATATTAGCTTTTGTTCATTGAAGCATGTTATGAATAAATGGCATGGTGCTAATTGTTGTTTTAACCTTTTTAAAGAGTTTCTGCATTCTGTTACTCCTTAGGCCTCGATTCTGTAAAGATAATGACACTAGCTCGATGATGTCTCGCGGCCTCTATGCTCTTCGGTAACTTCGCAATTACGTGAGAGGTAAACTCTCCAATTTTTTGGTCGTGATCGAACGTGATAAAACGACTTAGACCTGAAATTTAAATATGTCGTCACCAAGTTGATTAAAATATTTTGTGATCTTTCTGACGTTGCATTTATAATACTATATGTCCTTCCCAGTTTTACCCAAATTCGCCAGGGATACATTTAACTATTTTAGTCCCACGGAGAGCACTTATGATGGTTAAAAGTTTACCCACCGGTTTGGAAGTCAGCCTTCAACTGGGAAGATCCGGCAAGAAACTCCGCAAGGTTACATTTTTATTTCATTTAATAATTATCATATAAATGTTACTGAAAGAATAAAATGTAAGCTGGCTGGCAGCGGTTGGAAACAAAGAGCTGAGGATCGAGCTCAGTGGCGTGCCATAGGTGAGGCCTATGTCCAGCTGTGGACGGAGATAGGGTGATGATGATATGTTATTAATCTGACTTTTTGGCTATTTGGTTATTTTAATTTTATATCAAACATCCTGACAAACTTTCACATTTATAATATTAATAGTATAGGATATACTAACCAGGATTATCACATACACGCAAGACGCCATATTTCAAACACATTCAGCACTTCCTCTACAATAATTAAGTACGTCCTCTTCCTGCTATCTCGAAGTCCTTCCTCCGGATATTACTCCAGGAAACCACAGACAATCCTATGTGATTAAAAGTTCTACACGGTTTTGTTATTGCTTACACACCCATTTATTAAAAAGTAAAAACATTAGGTTTTGGGATGGCAAGTAATTATATGAAGGCGTGTGAAATTTTTGGGTGTAATGTCGTAAATTCTTACCTTTTGCGGTGTTACAATTGCGTTATGCGGTTAGAATACCTGTTCTACTATACCTGAGGTAGTGTTTCGTACGTCCAAAAAGAGTCCTATTATTCATGTGCTATTTTTAACCTTTATTTAGAATCATCAGGGGCTCTTTAAGAAAAGAACGAATAGGCTACTAACGGGAAAGCGAGCTCCATTTTCAGCCTCATCTTCACTTACCATCAGGTGAGATTGGTCAATCGCAATCCTGTCAGAAAAAAAAGCTGGTTTTTTTTATGAGGCTTTCGACTGACCCCAGAAGGAGTTTTGACGTGGCCGAGGATGAAGCACGCTTACACAGTTTATCAGCCACTTTGCAATTAATCTAGTGGACCATTTAAGTTGAGACTTGGTACACATATAGATAAATTTGACCCACGACGTGTAACTTAGAATAATTCATAAAAAATTGGGCTCTCTTTTTTGGGGCAATGCAGGACATTGAATAAAAAGTTTTAAAAATTGTACATTGTGAAAGTCTTTAAACTAGTAGAAGTCTTAAAACTAATTCAAGGAAGTAGACGAATATTTGCCATTCACTTAAAAACTATCCTGTATTGTATCACACACTCCCCACGGACGTGAGGGTCTGATTCGCGCACTGAGGCCGACAAACGAGCAGACGGGCCTACCTGATGGTAAGTGTTCACCGCCGCTTCTGAACATTTGCATCACCAATATGACGACCCTGAGAGGTGTGAGTTGTTAAGTCTCATTTCCCTGTAATTTCACCGACCTTACCTTTCTAACCGAAACACAATAATACAAGTGCACTACTGTTTCACGGCGGATATGGGTATTGTGGTACTTCCCGGACACTCTACACTAAGAGCTCTATTACTTACTTGATTATTTGACGCGTTTCCAAAAATGTGCAAATATCGTCGCTTACTATATCCGATCATCGGTTGAATACACGAATGGGAATAAATGTCGGCTCACAGTGTACGGCCCGTGGTTAACCAAAATTAATTACTCTATGAATATTAATCGCCCGGCTGTGTTCCTTTTGAGTTGTGGCGCGAAGCATAAGAGTGACCCGTGTTTCTTTTTTATTGACTGTTGAGTTATTTTTAAGTGTGGCAACAAAATTCTTATTTTTAGCCAATGTCGAGATATCTTATTTTTGCGAGGGATCTTACATTTTCTCGATATAAAAATATTCTATACTATTCTAGGCTATTTTATTGCGAAGTTTCGTTAAGATCTGAAATATCAGTCACTCGTGTACTTGTAATGCCACATCGCAATTACCTCCCAAATGCCCCTAAATTAAATGAAAAATTGCCGCCACTTTGCTTAAACTGACATAAGGCGTCTATGTTAGTTTGTTTTCAATTAGCTCCAAAACGGCTGATCGGATTATAGTAAAATTTAACACGGATTTAGATTATGTTTTGGATTAAAACAAGCTTTGTTTCGTTCCCCTAATACCCGCTAAAACTAGTTTTTATGTATTATTTGGGTGTTTTTTCATGTAGTATTTTTAGACAACATTATTTTTGACGTATGGTACTTCTACAAAAGTAACAATGAACCTCAAACTCACTGAGAAGTCATAACTTACTATACCGGAAAACATGGGAACCCCCGGGAATTAGAAACCGCTTCCGCTGACAATTTGCACCCATATCAACCTTTACCAAATCAGAATATTGATGTAATTCGTAATTGGGGACCATCACCGGGTTGAGGCGTGTTTTTAATCACGATTTCCGTGAACCGATGGCGTCTGAACATCATGTTTCTATTATCATTAATTTTACCACATTTTATTGTTATTTGTCTATTAGTTGTTACTATTATAGTAGAAGAGCTCTTAGTGCAGAGTCTGTCTGGAGAAGTACTACCACATTACCTATTTCCGCCGTGAAGCAGTAGTGCACTTGTATTTCTGTGTTTCGGTTAGAAAGGGAGCCGGTGAAATTACAGGCACATGAGACTGAACAACTTCACTACGCATTAGCGATACCCCTGGTGTTGCAAATGTCCATAGGCGGCGGTGACCACTTACCACCAGGTGGACCGTCTGCTTCTTTGTCGGCCCATTTGATATACCTATACAAAACTATAACGTTTAAATTGTTAAATTTTTCTAAGAATCATACATTATTAATTTAAATAAATAGTGCCCCAAGACATTTTTCACACACGGCCATCCGATCCCAAATTATGCGGAGTTTTGTACTATGGAAATCAGATAACTGATATACTACATACAGGTACTACTTTTTTCTCTAAGTACGTACTTATATAGATATTAACACCCAGACACAGAACATCCACAGAAATGTTTGGCCTGGGTGGGAATTGAACCTGCGGCATGGCAGTCAGGGTTTCTAACCACCAAACCATCAGGCATATCGGAGTATCATGGACTTACACAAATTTGTGACCCCTTTTCCATCCCCTTCAAGATTATTGAAGTGAAAATTTCTTAAAGTGCGTTGAGTGATTTTTGGGAGGGGAAAATCTTATGGGTTCGCTTTACCGACTGCTATTGTTAACAGTATATATGTAGGTATATGTATGACGTGTTGCTCTTCACTGTTATTTCGTCGTTTTAAGATTTCTTTTCTCTCAGCACTATGACTGGTAATGAATAAACAAAAGTAAGATTATACAAAAACAAATGTCTTGTAACTAATTCTGCTGGATCTCCTTCTCTGTCAAGTCCCAAACAAGGAAACTCAACAGGAAATCGACACGTGTTTCGCTTCCACACGAAGCATCTTCAGGACGTATTAGATGCACTGTAACTGACAGAAAGTAAATTTCTGTCTGGCGGTTGGCGAAATTACACGTCTGTGGTGCTAGTGCGTCGACTCAGCTATGGAAACCAGATAACTGATATATTACTAACCCACGACCTTTTGTGTGGCAGTCAGGAATAACCACCGAGCCAATTGGAAAACTGACTTCAATATTATTTATTTAACCATAAAAGATTGTATTAAACCAAAACAAGTTTTGTCAATTTATAAAATAAACGGACTTCGTTCTCTTTGAAGGTTCGAGAATTTTTTGTATCAGTTTATTAAGGGAATTAAATAAAAATTGTTTACTATTTTTTGTACAACTCGCCATCGGCCGCAGTGGCCCGTGAAATTGGTACAGAGTTAAAGTTAAATCGAGCTGAAAATAGCCTGAAAACACTGGATTAAAGATGACTGTAATAGTTCATTTTGCGGTAACACTCTCTGCACATTTATATGTTCACACATCGTGCAATACTTCATTTGATATTTTATAACGCAAATGGATAAACCAATTTGTATTAACCAAAATAATATTTAAATCGTATGAAATTTTAAAAGCTCTAACTCTCTGAGCGTTAACGTGAAATATATTATATAAAATTCATGTCCTTTATCAATATTTAGTTTTTTATTTACACAAAAGGTCTTAACTATTTAAATCACACGTTTACAATACCAATATTTTAGTAATGACGAGTAGTAGAGCTCTTAGTGCAGAGTTCGTCCGGGGAAGTACTACCACCTTACCCATTTCTGCCGTAAAGCAGTAGTGCACTTGTGTTACTGTGTTTCAGTTAGAAAGGTAAGGGGGCCGGTGAAATTACAGGCATATGAGACTTAACAATTTCACGTCTCAGGGTCAACAACGCATTGGCAATGCCCATAGTGTTGCAAATGTCCATAGGCGGCGGTGAACACTTACCATCACGTGGACCGTCCGCTTGTTTGACGGCCCATGTAGTATAAAAAAATAAAATGAGCGATGTGCGGAGAAATGTAGTACTCAGTGTTTGTCAAAGAAGATGTGTTTTATCGTGTAAGTGCAACCAACAACCGAAAAAAAGCGCTTAATTTAAAACATCTGGGAAAGGTGCTTAGTGACATTCGCTACTAAGACGGAAAGATAAATACAAACAAAATTACTGCAGTCCATGCACTAATCATAGCTTGTATCGCTCAGTCCTACTAATATTATACATGCAAAAATTTGTATGAATGGATGTATATCTAGATGCATGGATGTTTCTTACTCTTTCCCGAACAAACTACCAAACGGTTTTTTTATATACCACATAGGCCGACAAACAAGCGGACGGTCCACCTGATGGTAAATGGTCACCGCCGCCTATGGGCATTTGCAACAATAGGGGCATCGCCAATGCATTGTCGACCCTGAGACGTGAAGTTGTTAAGTCTCATGTGCCTGTAATTTCACCGGCCCCCTTACCTTTCTAACCGAAACACAAGTGCACTACTGCTTCACGGCAGAAATGGGTAAGGTGGTAGCACTTCCCCGGACGAACTCTGCACTAAGAGCTCTTCTACTCCTACTTACTCTACTACTTTGGATGGAACTTGGCACATATGTAAAGCATGCATGGAATAATAAATATAAAGAATAATTGGTAATCTGTTAAAGTTGGCACCCATAAGACGAGCTCACTTAGTTTGGGACCACAAGTAAACGAAACAAAGAATGAATTCAACATGTAACCATAAGTAAGGCTCAATATATAGGCCTTCTTTATCAAGGGAAAATATTACATTCTTCGAAAATGCAGGTGAAACCGCGGGGGATAGCTAGTAATCTTTATATTCGTAGGCAAAGACAAAATAGATATGAACCATTTTATCTTGTTCGTGAAAAAGAAAATTTTTGAAAACAGGTTTTTAGGGTAAATAATGTGTCCAGGGTTATTTATTTATTTGTTAAATAAAAATGGGCATCCAATTTACAGAGGTGGGTGTCACTAGTTCACTGATAAGTATCTCTTTCAATAGCAACAGATAATACAACCAGTCATAAGTTGTACAGAGTGCACTCCCGTTACTTATTATTATTATAATAGCAGAATTTTGTATGTATGGATGTTTGTTACTCTTTCACGCAAAAACTACCAAACGAATTTGACTGAAAATTGGCACAAAGAAAATGCCCTGGAATAACACATAGGATCCTTTTTGTGCCGGGAAAATGTTACATCCCTCGGATTCACGGGTCAAACCACGGGGGACAGCTAGATTATAATAAAAGCTTTTGAATTTTTCCTATGTCAAACAGTACAGTGATGGTAAGTGGTCACCGCTGTCTATGGACATTTGCAACTCTAGGGGCATCGCCAATACGTTGTCATCCCTGAGACGTGAAGTTAAGTCTTATGTGCCTGTAGTTTCACCGGCCTTACCTTTCTAACCGAAACACAGTAACACAAGTGGACTACTGCTTCACGGCAGAAATATGTATGGTGGTAGTAGTTCCCCGTACAATATCTTCACTAAGAAGTATTACTTCTAAAATTATTTATTATATTATTTGGCTCCAGCCAATTATTGAAAGTAATAAAATAGGGGATTATAACTGGCTGTTCCCCACGGTTTCGCCCAAGGTCCCTAGCGATGTGATATTATCCCGGGATAAAAAGTACCCTATGTGTCCAGACTGTAATCTGTCTCTATGCCAAATTTCATCCAGAGCTTATCACCCGATCTGGCGTGATTGAGCAACAAACATCCATCCATCAAAATTTTCGAATTTATAATAGTAGTAAAATAACTTCGAATTATGTTTAAAAATAAGTAAATGCTGAAATAACCAGCTGCGACAGACAGACAGGAAAACCTTCCGAGGAGTTCCGTTAATATAATTATAACAATAACAAAATATAACTAATTCCGCTAGATCTCTGCCATGTCCCAAACAAGGAAACTCAACAAGAAATCGGCACGTGTATCGCTTCTACACGAGGCATTTTCAAGAAATATAATTGGCAGAAAAGGAGATTCAGCGCAATAAGTTATTACATGTTTTTTTTGGTAAAATTTTAAAAATATTATTGTATGTCGAATTTATGAGCAGCAATAGGAAGTTTTTACTTTTTCAAATGATTTGTAAATCGTTTCACGCGATTCCAGGCTTTCAGTCGATTTGATGTTATCAATCAGTGAATATCGTATTTACCAGCATCGATTCAACTTCACCTGTTAGTTAGTAAATGTTGGTGTCAAATGTTGGTGTCAAATGTTGGTGTCAAGTGTTGGTGTCAAATGTTGGTGTCAAATGTAGGTGTCAAATATTGGTTTCAAATATTGATGTGAAATGTTAGTAGCAAAGGTTGGTGTCAAATGTTTGTGACAAATGTTGGGTCGAATCGTTTTTCGTTCATTGTAAATGCGAAACATTTTGAAGATCCAAAAACAATAAATAGACTACTTTTATCTCAAGGAAAATGTTACATCCCCCGGGAACACGAGATGAGATAGATGCGATAGTTTGTTTCGACGGAGGTATGAATGTTTGTTACTCTTTCACGTAAAAACTACCGGGCAGATTTAGATGGAAATTGCCAATTAGATAAAACATACCCTGGAATTACATATAGGCTACTTTTTATCTCGGAAAAATGCTTCAAAAACGCGGGTGAAGCCGCAGGGCACAGCTAGTAATACTACAAAAGCGTCAAAGTAAATTCTCGCATATTTGGCTCAAAATAAAAGCAAGTATGTTTTGTTTTTAAAGGGAAAACAAAATTGTTGGCCTCTCGACTCAGATGTATGAGCCAGTATTCATTCCATTATACGCATTTTAAAAATTCCATTTTACGCTTTACGCTTTCGCGGACATTTTGATTCGCGCGTCGCCTTTACAACCATATATGAACTAACTAGAAGAGTTTAGATTCGAGCGTATTATATTTAAACTAGCTGTCCCCCGCGGTTTTCCCCGCGTTCCCGTGGGATGACACATGTATTATACATAAAAACCTTCCTCTTCAATCACTCTATCTATTTAAAAAAAACACATCAAAATCCGTTGCGTAGTTTTAAAGATGTAAGCATACATAGGGACATTACAGGCACATGAGGCTTAACAACTTCACGTCTCAGGGATGCCCCTAGTGTTGCAAATGTACATAGGCGGCGGTGACCACTTACCATCAGGTGGACCGTACACTTGTTTGTCGGCCCTTAAAAAAAAATATTTTTTTGGGTTTTTTTTATGGCCACGCCCTCTGATAAATAAGCCAAAAATTTTTTTTTTTCAAACGCCAATGCCCGAGAGATGTTACATATTCCCGGCTATAATGTTCTATTCCAGGCTATAACCTATCACAGGCCTATTTTTTATCTAGATCCGTTCAGACGGAGTAACATCCATCCATCCAAACGTTCGCATATAACCCCGTAGGATTCTGTTAGGTGATTCTAACAGAGTAGCCAGGGTCTACGTAGAATAGTAGTAAAAGAAAGCGTGGTTTATCGAACTACCTAAAATAGGACACTGGAATAGGCTATGAAATTCGGCTATTTACTCGATAATGTATTTTATTATATACTCCACATGATGCATTTTAGACTGTCTGCGAAAGTTTGTGAGTGGATATATCTTTGTTACTCTCACTTGATTTGGATGAAACTTGGCACATAGATAGTTCATAACCAGAATAATATATAGGGAACGCGGGTAAAACTGCGGAGACTAGTCGTCTATATAGAAATCTTTACCAACAACATCCAGGTGCTCGATTCTGTAAGGAAAATTACACTAACTCGAGGATGTTTGGTCGCGGCCTCCGCACTCTGTCTTTTTTTTATATTAGCGAAAGCAGATGACTGCAGTCTACCTGATGTAAAGTAGAACTGTAGTCAAAATGCGAGAACCGCTAGTGCCAGTACAGGAGTGTACAACACTAGCCGCCCTCACACCCTGCCGGCCCGCAAGGTGCTTCATCATTAGACATGGGTAACTTCACCAAAATGCGTGAGCTGCGTTTCAGCTCAAAGCTCACGTTTATGAGCCGGAGCTTTGAACCGGTTCAAAGATCAGCTCAAATATCACCGACCGATCACAAAGTTATCTACGCCGCTGCCGCGCCGCAGTTCGACAACGACTCAATATGACAATCTATGTGATCTATTCACAGATTGTATACAGACAGAAAAATAATAAGTGAGCCGTGAGCTCTTTAGTTTGCTCTTGAGCCGTAGCTCGACAGTTCAAATAGGTGTGATCTGAACTCTTGAACCGGTTCAGAGCTGAGTTACACATGCCTGTTCTTCACGCATCGTTTGAAGGATCCCATGTCGTAGGAAGAAGGGAAAACGTGTTCAGGGAGGGAATTCCGTTATTTCGGTAACTACGCTAATACTAATCACGTGAGAGATAAGCTCTCCGAGGCCTCCGTGAAGCGGCTCGCCGACGAAGTTTGTATTAGCTGCGTACGGGGCAATAAAATAACCCTTCCAGCTAACTCTTATCCTTGTTCTCAACAAATTGCAAACTATTCGACAACACTAGTGGAATCGATTTAAATCGCGTTAAATTCAGACATCCAGCCGAATTACGATTATTGTCAGCTGTGTGCTTATCATCACCTACTAGACTATATAGATATATACTTCAAGCTTAAATTGCTTTGAATTGAACAAAACACATAATAAATTAATTCCTACTAATTTTATAAATATTATAGTGTAGGGCGCCCTCCAGCTAGATGGAGCGATGATATACGCAAGCTGGCTGGCAGCGGTTGGAAACAAAGAGCTGAAGATCGAGCTCAGTGGTGTGCCATAGGTGAGGCCTATGTCCAGCAGTGGACGGAGATAGGCTGATGATGATGATGATGATGATGATGATGATGATGATGATGATGAATATTATAAATGTGAAAGTTTGTATGTACGGATCTTTGTTATTCTTTCACGCAAAAACGACCTAACGGATTTGGATGATATGGCACATACAGAGTGTTATAATACCATTTAACATCCTTTTGGCTTTACGGGTTAAAGCGAAAGGATGTTAAATGGGGCCTTATAACAAGTCTGTCGCCAAACTTGTACTAATAAGTAAAATAGGTCTAGCGAATAGCTGATAAATATAGGAATTATTAATGATATTTGAAGGTAAGTAAATGTACCTATAGATAGGTACATTTACTTACATAATATATATATAATATATAGAATAAATAATTCCAGCCTGGTTTCTAGAGAATCTATATTTCCAACAATGCAAATGCAGTAGACATCAATTCCTTATTTTATACAGGAATTGATGCATCATATCTGAACTGACAATAATATGCAAGCAGCTGATCTGAGTGGTGATTGTCTGAGAGTAAACTGTGTTGAGGGTATAACCTTCATTTTACTATACTGAGACACTTCTGAGCAATGGCCCGAGTTAATAGTTTATGGACTATTTTTAAGTCGCCTCCGCCACCCCTTATAGCGACCCCTTTCCTCTCATGTCCATCTGAGTTTACCTGAGTGATAGCTGTCTGAGTAATATGACTGGCTGAGTATTGAGCATGATCCAACGATCATCTCCTTACCAATGTCTGTCTGAGTCTTAATAACATGAATAGCTGAGCATCGGAGCATAATCCAACGATCATCCCCTTACCAATCTCTGTCTGAGTCTTAGTAATACGAATAGCTGAGTATCTGCGCATGATCCAACGATCATGTCCTTACTGATGTCTATCTGAGTCTTAGTAACATGAATAGCTGAGCATCGGAGCATAATCCAACGATCATCTCCTTACCAATGTCTGTCTGAGTCTTAGTAACATGAATAGCTGAGCATCGGAGCATAATCCAACGATCATCTCCTTACCAATGTATGTCTGAGTCTTAATAACATGAATAGATGAGCATCGGAGCATAATCCAACGATCATCCTCTTAACAATCTCTGTCTGAGTCTTAGTAATACGAATAGCTGAGTATCTGCGCATGATCCAACAATCATGTCCTTACCAACGTCCGTCTGAGTCCACCCAAATGATATGTCTGTCTGAGTAATATGAATAGCTGCGTCTCTGAGCATCTGCATACTAATATCCATCCGAGGCAAGCAGGCACATCCCACTATAGCAAGTAACAACTACCGTAAGTACAAAGTTTCTGAACCGCACGCTCGAATGTCAACTAGGTACTTGGCATTACAATCAACTTAATCTAAAGCGCTCACCTAAGCCTCCCGCAACACGCGCACCCAGGTTGCCACACTCACATCTCTCAATCTCTGCCTGGATAGTTAGTTATTTGCTTTCTTCACACTTTATGATTGATTTTAAGTTTTGTGGGTAGCAGTAGCGGGAAATGTGTCAAAGCCGGTGACAGGGCTTTTTGGGTTGCCAGTCTTTAATATTAACAAAGTTTGACGTTTTAGTTATTTACAATTTATGGTACATTTCGCGACGTAGTTCGCGACAAAGTCCATTCACAATATTTAAGAACCATAGTAACGCTGTATAACATACCCCAGAAAAATTAAAAAAAATATTTTTATGAATGAAAAATAGAAAAACTATTACAGTAGACAATTATTAGGTAAAATAGGTACGTAGGCCTTTCTGTTAAATAATCTGGTTCCCTCACATGACAGCTTACTAGGGTTGTTGGCTTTGATAATTAATTATATTTTTACGGGGTATTTTATAACACGTCGTATAGAAAATGCCCTAAAATAACTCATTGGATACTTTTTGTGCCGGGAAAATGTTACATCTCTCGGGTACGCGGGTAAAACCGCAGGGGACAGCTAGTAATAAAATAAATTAATTCATAAACTTAAACAACATAGTTATGACCGAATTAACTTACAAGATTAGAAGTACTCTAATAAATACTTGTCAGAATTGAGAATACACTGAACACATCTGCGTACCCCTTTAGAAGTAATAGACGTGACGTTATATAATATATTTTCTATATTGTAGGTAGTCTTGTTATTTCTTTCTTTGTGTTTGAATGTTACCTATATTAAGAATTTTGTAAATGATAAAAAAATATAAAAAGCATATAGCAATAGCCAAAAAGTCAGATTAGATAAAATTTATATAAAACATAATAAAAAAAAAATGTTACCTTGCTAAATTTCTTACCGGTTCTTCTCAGTTGAAGGCTGAATTCTGAACGATGATAGCTTCAGTAACTTTAAATGTGACCTTCATAAGTGTCCTTCGCGGGCATAAACTGAATAAATGGTTCTGATTTATGCTTCAAGGCGGAAATGGCTAAGGAAGTACTTCCCCAGACGAACTCTGCACTCTGCAGTACCTCTACTCCTCAAATAATAACATTTTACTCTCAACTCGTGCGACAGTTGCATATATGTATAATTTAATGTTTAGATTAAACAAAATACCGTGGAGCGACTCCAGACGGTGCTTAATGGCTCTAATCCCGGATATTAAGCGAAGTTTGATCCCAAACATCGTGTAGACTTCACAGGTGAAGCAATGCCGAGCACTGTAAGTGGACCATTTATTTCGCACTAGTTTCTGCCCCGTAACTTCACTCGCGTTATTCTATTTACCAGACAAAGACTTCGCGTGTTAAACACAAAATTTTCTTCACAATCTCGATCTATGTGAATATAAATTCCATTTTCTCTTCAGTTTGTAAATATTAAATATTAGTGTTTTAATTAAAAAAAATATTGGGAACAGTTTGTTTTTTTAACAAGCAAATATAAAATAGAAATTTAAAAAAAATTGAAATATTTTCGAATTTCGAAAGTCAACCAAAAAATAAAGATTCTTTTTTTTTAGTTTGTTTTTAATTTGTTTATGTCACTAGGTTGTCAAACAGGCAAGCGTTATACCTGATGGTAGAGCACTTTTGACGCCCCTCTTTTCTGTTCTTGTTTCTCTGGATGTATGAGGTAATTACCGAAACTGGTAGTCCGAAATCAAAAACTAGTCACTGCCGCCTATGGCCATTTGCAACACCAGGGGCATCACCAATGCGTTGTCGTTCCTAAGACGTGAAGTTGTTAAGTCTCATGTGCCTGTAATTCCACCGGCCCCCTTACCTTTCTAACCGAAACACAGTAATACAAGTGCTCAAATATTTTCTCAGACAAATTCACACTAAGGCTCTACTATTCTAATTTAAACAGAATATTTTATCTACCTTCTATACAGAAGATTAGGAACAAGGGTTCCTTTGACGCACCATGAAAACTACTGAACATATCGGGATGGGACTGCTACCATTCAATGCGATTATTTTCTCAGATTGTTATAGGCTATACAACGTGTTACAAAATACCCCGTAAAAAATATAATTAATTATCAAAGCCAAATATTTTGTCAACCCTACTGAGCTGTCATATCAGAGAACCAGATTATTTCATATAACAGAAAGACATACGTACCTATTTTACCTAATAATTGTCTACTTTAATAGTTTTTTTTTAATTTTCATTCATAAATGGTTGCTACCTCAATACAAGGATTTCATTATACTCAAGTACTGGCTTCAAAAAACGTCAAGATGGAAAATAAACAAATAATTAATTTATTATAAAGTAAACCATTATGATACGTGAGCTGTTTATTTTGCTCGCCACCGCAATCTTTAGAGTGGATTGTCAGAACGAAGTTACAAGTAGGTACACGACTGGATATATTCCGAACACAACCGTACGAACAGGATAGCGTAAATTAGATCCATGTTGGATCAACCGACCTTGAGAGGTACAACTACATAGTTACATATTAAGCCATAGATTTTCCATTACATCCCTTTGTTAGGGTTCATGAACCCTTAGTCGGATTTTCGACCCTTATTGAGATGTTTTTCAAAATGTGTATAAAAATTATATGCGTAATTTTCAAAATGAGAAACTTTAGATGTTTTGATTAAAAAGTGTGTAAAAAGATTTTGAGCTTTGTTGAGATGTTTTTTTAAATGTGTGTAAAAACTTATGCGTCATTTTCAAAATGAGAAAATTTTATTGTTTTGGTTAAGAAACTGTGTAAAAGTTATTTGCGTAATTTTCAAAATGAGAAAATTGAGACGTTTTTGTCAAAAAAGTGTATAAAAAGTATTTGCGAAATTTTCAAAATGAGAAAGTTTTGACGTTTTAGTCAAAAAAGTGTGTAAAACTTCAAAATGATAAAATTGTATTTTTTCGTCCATTTTCTACAATCTACTACTGCTACCACATTTGACATGTACTGAGATCATTTATTGGAATCAATTACAGGAACATGGGACTTAACAACTTCACGTCTCACATTGACGCATTCGATTTTATTAAAAGTGACGTCACGTACGCTGCTCGACAAACCCTTTCATTCAGACACCCATGACATGGAGGTGGCTTATGAATTAATAAATGTCCATCATATCACGTCCGCCATACTGGATTTAGAATGACGTCACTAATCGAGCAATGTCAAGAAAAACAATTGAGTGTGCATTTTAGTTCGTTCAAATACCAAACATACTTTCAAATTCGAATTCAAATATTTTTATTCAAATAGGCCTTTACAAGCACTTATGAATACTTAAACTCTAATACCGGTTCGGAAGGTTGGTTTTTACTGAGAAGAACTAACAGGTGAAGTTAAAGAATAGCTTGTAAAAAGCACTTTAATCATCTATTATTTCATGAAAGCAAAGTGGTCACCAGCGAGTAGAAATGACCAATTACGGCACAATGCAACGTAATGGCTTTTAAATATAATTAATCATTGCGTATTTGTCGATAAATGACCATTGAGGTATAATAATATAGACACATCATTCACCAATATTTATATTCATTACGCATGTTTACCAGCCCACTTATTCAGCTAATACAAAATTCGTCGGCGAACCGCCGCTCGGAGGCCTCGGAGAGCTTACCTCTCACGTGATTGCGTAGTAAGCGAAAGAGACAGAGAATAGAGACCGCGACGAGAAATCTTCGAGCAAGTGTCATTTTCCTTCCCCTGATCCCAAATGAAGCAGAGTGTACTGCTTATACTATTGCTACCAGGTACTGATATACTACATATACTACTTTTAAAATACATACTTATATAGATATTTACAGGCAGTCAGGGTTTCTAAACACAAAGCCAACGGCCTGTCGAAGATCGTACTTAAAAGGGCAAAGAAAATAAATGTCACAGTACAGTGTACCTACCTGTTGTTAGAGCGGGTACATATCGTTAGTTACGCTTTTAATTCATTTCTACATATAATAACAAAAAACAAAGTCACTTCCCGCTGTCTGTACGTTTAAATCTTTCAAACTACGCAGCGGATTTTGATGCGGTTTTCATCAATAGACAGAATGATTTAAGAGACAGATTTATATGTAGTATCTACATTGCAACCGTGCGAATTCAGGGCGGGTCGCTAGTATAGAATAAGATATACGAAGGACAGTATTTGGTGCGCGACTAAAACGAATTAGGCCAATTACCATAATTGTATGGTACCATTTTTAAGCGTGGACAACGCATCTATGGCTTGCTTATATATCATTGTATATAACAATCACCGCGTCACGTGATGCATTTATATTATTATTTCGGGAAATATTTAAACAAAAGTCCTTATTTTGAGTGGCGGTTATCGGTTATAATGTCGAATATTATGACCTACTGAACGAGCATTGTGATCTAAATGAAACATTTATTTATTACTAGCGGTTTCACCCGCGTTCCCGTGGGATGCTACTTTTCCCGGCCTATATGTTATTTCAGGGGATGCTCTATCTATGTGATATTTTTCATCCAAATCCGTTAAATAGTTTTGCTCTGCTTAGTTCGGTATCAGATGGCCGTGTGTAAAGAATGTCTCAGGATATTTAAATTGATATTAGGATTTATGTTTTTCCTTATTACAAAAGCTTTAAAGTTAATTTTTCAATGACAGAAAAATACAAGAAATAGCTTATATGGTAAAGTCTCAAAATCATATTTAAGCCCTGGCATAATATCATTTACTCGATATAAATAGGTAATGAATACTTATAATCAAAATTGTAACAAAATCTGCATATTGCTAAAAGCCATCAATAATTTTATGTATAAAGCGCCTTGTAAACTTTAAAAAGCATTTTCGCATTATGCAAAATAATGCTAATTAAAATTCACAGGCGCTGCTTTAATTTAGTGTAGTAAGTTGCGGGGAACTTGCGCCGTGACACGTTCATGCATGAATTTAATTTTTAGGGATCTTATCTACTTTTAAGTTTAATATCAGTTCTTTGACTTTATTTCCTAGTAGAGGTTCTTTATATAAGTCGTCATTACAATCGCTTACTAATACCTTATAATAATATGATAACTACAACTAGCTTCCTGCTAGTCACCTGTGCCTTTACCATGAGTTTTTAAAGTACGTACTCGCTAGCGACGGCGTAAAACATTTCTATGGCAAATCTGTACAGCGCCACTAGCGGTCACCTTAAGAACTAAAATCGATAGTACGAGTCGATAGGTAAAAAACCTATCGAAATGTAAACACTAACGAGTAACGTTTTTAGCCTTTGCTATAGAAATTCGGTACCATGAGTCACAAATTTGACAGTTGCTATCGAGAAATACTGTATCGATAGTAGTTTAATTGCTAGTGACTAAAGTAAGTTTCGATAGCAACTCATGGTAGAGGTACTGCGTTCCCAAAGATTACATGTCCAGATATAAAAGTAAGTAATAGTGCCTGAGTGCTATTCCAGAATATAATCTATCTCTGTGCCAAATATTATCAAGATCCGTTCAGCCGTTCTGGCGTGATTGAGTAACAAACATCCATACAAAATTTCATATTTATAATAGTACTAGCTGTCCCCCGCGGTTTCACCCGCGTTTATCGATACCATACTCGTATATAGCCTATAACCATCTACGAAAAATTCCGCGTCGAATGGTAGCAGTCCCATCCCGATGTTCAGTAGTTTTGAGGTGATGGTGCGTCAAAGGAACCTTATTTTCCATATATTTATAGGTAAATATCCAACATTTTTCTCAGGGACATTCTTTACACACGGCCTTCTGATCCCAAACTAAGCACAGCTTGTACTATGGAAACCAGATATACTATATATACTACTTTTTTTTGTAAATACATACTTATATAGATATTTACATCCAGACATGTTCATGCACACAAATATTTGTGCTGGGTGGGAATCGAACCCGCAACCTGCGACTTGGCAGTCAGCTCGCTAACCACCAAGCCAACTGGCATGTCAATATAGATAGACGTTGATATTCTGCAAAGTCTGTGTTGTCAAAAATGATTTCAACGTTGAAATAAAGATAGAACCCATTTGTTTTTTTAACGTTATTTTTTCAGCTATAAAACTGTCCCATTTTGCCATTCAGAGTGTCATGGCACACCCGTGAAGGTTTTATTTAAACAAGGAAGTTTGTTGTATGGAATATAAATTTATCAAAATATATCTAGAAAGAGTTTGCACGTGCCATTTCATATAACAATTTTTGTGAACATTTTTAACCGACTTTCAAAGGAGGTTCTGTTGGACTGAAGGCGTGGAAGCAAAGAGGTTATGTCAACGGAAAACTCTTTAAGAAATCTATCCTTGTCTAACATTTTTTTTATTATATTTTTTTTTTCATTGCAGACGTAACCAAACTGTTTGTCACCAAGAATACCTTTGTTAATGCCTGCCCCCTTATTCAGCTAATACATACTTTGTCAGCGAGCCGCTTCACGGAGGCATTTATAGAGGAAGGTTAAAAGCTATATTATATATATTTTTTTTAAATAGAGATCCTAACTAATAATATTTAAAAGAGGATTTGTATGTAAGTATGTTTGTTACTCTTTCACGCAAAAACTACCAAACGGATATGAATGAAACTTGACACATAGATAGAGCATATCCTGGAATAAAATATAGGCTACTTTTTATCCAGGGAAAAGGTGATGTCCCTCGGGAACGCGGGTAAAACCACGGGGAAAGCTAGTTAACTTATATCATTAATATCAATATTTTAAATAATAATCATTTCGTACTTACATCATATATTTTTTAATGTCTGGAGACGTCACTTCATAAAGACCACCATTTATGATTAACATTTTTATACCAGTATTTTCGAATGTTGGAATAAGTGTGTGTCTTGTGATCTAAATAAATGAAAAAAATACAGCCCGTACAGTTGATTTGGTTGTCAGTGACCCAGACTGCCAAGTCGCATGTCGCGGGTTCGATTCCCACCCAGGACAAACATTTCTGTGCATGAACATGTCTGTTTCTTCTGTGTCTGGGTGTAAATAACTATTTAAGTATGTATTAAGAAAATTTAAAAAGTAGTATATCAGTTATCTGGTTTCCATAGTACAAGCTCTGCTTAGTTTGGGACCGGATGGCCGTGTGTGAGAATGTCCCGGGATATTTATTGATTATTATTTATTTATCTTCATTTAATGCTCTTTCCTAATAAATTATTTTTTTAGTTTCAGTTTTCTGTAAGCCCCATAGACCACAACTGCGCAAGAAAGTTACTAATAGCTTGATGCAGAAGTCTTGAGTTTGATTCCCATCCGGATCAAAGTTGAAGACTGACTTCAAAACCGGTGGTAACTTTAATAGCTTTTAACTTAATTAGTGCTCTTAGGCTTTAACTTAATTAATGGCTTTGAAAGAGAAAACACTTTGTGTCTAAAGAGATCTTGGTATGTTTGTTCATGTACTGTACATGTTTTATTATTTATCACTACATAGTATAAAACAAAGTCGCTTTCTCTGTCCCTATATCCCTATGTTCCTATGCTTAAATCTTTAAAACTACGCAACGGCTTTTGATGCGGTTTTTTTAATAGATAGAGTGATTGAAGAGGAAGGTTTTTATGTATAATACATGTGACATCCCACGGGATCGCGGGTAAAACCGCGGGGGACATAAATAATATTATGTACTTACTACTGCCCTGTAAACGCTGCTCTCTGTAAAAGTCCTACATCTTACACCTACTTGTTTAGGTTATAATTCTTTATTCGGGATCATTCAGGGTCGCTCACTTCCCTACAATATGGCGAGGAGGGCGATGGCTGCCACATGCGTCATACTTGTGAACAGGTGCTGCTTGTGGGGGCTGGTCAGCTTTAGTTTGTTTGTATATTTTTTTTAATTAGATATTAATAATATTATATTATTGTTCAATAATTCTTCACTTTTGCGATAACACACAGGTATTGTCAGTGAGATTAAATAAATTTTATGTAATAAATCTTAGTTCGTTTTTAAAAAGAGTAATTGCTGAGTTTATTGCCGGCTCTTCTCGGTAAAAAGCAACCATCCGAACCGGTATTACAGTCAGGCTATTCATAAGTGCTTGTAAAGGCCTATTTGAATTAAAATATTTTCATTTTATTAATATCTTGTTTCTTTTTTTGTTTTATAAAATAACTCTGTCCCCTGCGGTTTTCACCCGGTTATCGATATCATATATAGCCTATAACCATCTACGAAAAAATCCGCGCCGAATGGTAGCAGTCCCATCCCGATATGTTCAGTAGCTTTGAGGTGATGGTGCGTCAAATGAACGCTATTTTCCTTATAAATATATATATATATACAATAGATAGATTACTTAAGTATTTTGAAAAAGTTTAATAATAAGTTCCTTTAGTAACTTTAAATTTGACCTTCATACGTGCCCTCCGCGGGCCTAAACTGAATAAAATATTTTGATTTTTTTGGATTTTTAGAATAAAATAACACAGCCTTATTTCAAAAATGTCAACCTTGCTGAGTTTCTTGCCGCTTCTTCTCAGGTGAAGGCTGACTTAGGAACCAGTGGTAGCTTCAATAATTTTGGCTTCAACCTTCAACAAAATCAAAACGATTATGAATTTTGAAGACTTACTTCATAACAATAAGGTTCAACCCGCCTCTAGGCTATAGAAATCCAAGATAGGAATAATTGAATAGATTTCATGGTAATATTGACAATTAATTTAATGGCAGAAACTCAATTGTATTTTAGCTTATCAAGATTTGAGATACTCTACATTTCATTGAACCATCATCTGTGGGAAAACAAAGTATCTGACAAATATAATAGGAAACTATCCTGTATTGGATGATGGCGATGATATACGCAAGCTGGCTGGCAGCGGTTGGAAACAAAAAGCTGAAGATCGAGCTCAGTGTCGTGCCTGTGAGGCCTATGTCCAGCAGTGGACCGAGATAGGCTAATGATGATCCTATATTCAAGATAAATGATCAAACACTAACCAGTAGCGCACTTGTATTACTGTGTTTCGGTAAGGCTGGAGAAACTACAGGCAGATGAGACTTAACAAATTCATGTATCAGGGTCGATCATTGGCGATACTCTGTGTTGCAAATGGCCATAGGCGGCGGTGACTACTTACCATCAGGCGGACCGCGTGCATGTTTGTCGGCCAATGTATTATAAATAAAATAATATATTATTTTAAAAATCAAAACACGTTAGCACGTTATCATCTTGACCAACCGAAAGGGCTGAGCAAACGGCCTTTCTAGCTAATGGTCCGGCCAATAGGGATATAAATCTTGAATATCCTTGCGTTGCGAGATTCCTTGGGACTGCCTCACGCCCTGTTAATGTTTTGTGTAAAATCAGTTGGATCTGCAGCTGATTTACAACTTACATAGTAGATTAATTCCATTTTAATTCATTGAAGTAATTTTGACGTTTGATTTCTTTTGTTTCTGTTTAGGATTCCGTAAGTACGTAAGAGAGTAAGACGGCGCTTTATTACTAAGACTCCGCTGTCCGTCTGTCTGCCTGTCCGTCTGTCACCAGGATGTATCTCATGAACCGTTATATTTAGACAGTTGAAATTTTCACAGATGATGTATTTCTGTTGCCGCTAACAAAAATGAAATAAAATAAATATTTAAGGGGGATCCCATACAACCGACATCAAACAGCCGTTTTTATAGATAATTTATGTTAAAATCTCTTGTTACTTTTTAAAAATGTCAAGTAGGCTGGCAGATGGTCCACCTGATGGTAAGTGGTTACTGCCGCCTATGGACATTTGCCGGACCATGGGCTTCACCGATGCATTGTCACTGAGACGTGAAGTTGTTAAGTCTCATATGCCTGTAATTTCACCGGCCCCCTTACCTTTCTAACCGAAACACAGTACTACAAGTGCACTACTGCTTCACAGCGGATGTGTATGGTGGTAGTTCTTCCCCGGACGAACTCACCACTAAGAGCTCTACTAATTCTAAATGCGTAGGTACTACAAAGTAAGAATATAAATGTTAACTAAAATCTGAAAACTAGATATTGCTTATTGAAAAGAAACCCTACATCTTGGGTAAAGGATTGAAAATTGAATGCTTCAGCATCGAGCTATGACTTGCCATATTGATTTATATTTTGTCATACCTTAAGTCGGCCGCTCACCTAACCGTGCCGTAAGTATTTCTTAAAAAAAGGTTGTAAATAAATTCTCATGCTTCTAGCCGTAATAAATGGTGATAACATATTTTATATAATGCATATATGTATGTATATATAATAATGTTATCACCATTTATTACGGCTAGAAGCTATTATATATACATACATATATGCATTATATAAAATATGTTATAAAGATAAAATAAAAAATTGTAAAATAAATATATAGATATATCGTATAGTGTATCTATATGTACATGTGTTACACTAAGCATAGATTTAGAACTTTTATTTTTTTTTATGTTGTTCCGGCGACCGCCTACACAGATAAGCCCACGAGGCTTCCGTGAAGGCTCTCATAATTATGTATTGTATTTTATATGGTTAATAAATATATATATATATATAAAAAAAAGTACGAGCTCGAGTTACTGTATATCCGGACGGATATTAGATCCGGTAAGTTCAGTTGAAATAACTGTAGACGAATAATAAAGAAATCCTGGGACATTCTACACACGCCATCTGATTACAAACAAACCAGAGCTTGTACTATAGAAACCAGATAACTGATATGCTATATTTTATACTTCATTTTTATTCAAATAAATCCTCACAAGCCAAGAATAGTCTGACTCAAAAATTCAAAATTCAAAACCATTTATTCAGTTTAGGCCCGGGCACTTATGAAGGACAAATTTAAAGTTATTTAAAGCTACCGCCAGTTTGGAAGTCAGCATTCCACTCAGAAGAACCGGCAAGAAACTCAGCAAAGGATTTCTTTTTTGTAATATTTATGTTAATTTTCTCTATACTGACTCTTTGGCTATTAATATATATCTATATATAATTATTTCAATAATAAATATGTTTTTACATTTTACATTTACAAAATACTTAATATAGGTAACATTCATAAACAAAACCGAAAAAAAAACATCGGGTTCCACTGCGGGAGTGGTCAGAAGTCAAAACTTGGACATTAACGTTGTATATTTTTTATCAGGTTACGTGTCCTGACGCGAGTTTAACATTTTATACCCATCCCAAGAAAAGTGCTCAACGCCGCTAAAGAAGTTTCCACTTTAAAACCTCTAATACCGGTTCGAAAATTTTTACTGAGAAGATCCGGTTATAAACTTAGCAACTCAGCCACGTGTAAGTGAGCGCCTAACATTAAACAGACATATTAAGGTCATTCGAGTATACTAAATACAGTAAAACGCTTGACTAATGTGTTTAAACATTGCTGGATTAGTTCTGGTGCTTACACATACATACATTTTCCACAGTTAGATTGTATAGTTAATTACTCATTAGTCTGTATTTAGTCCTGAATAACATAAATGTGGTTCTTTGGCTGTGAAGCGACTAGTTTTAGCACGTGGACTCGCACGTGTTATATCTAAGTGTGTGTTCTTAGAGGCGTTTTATAAAATAAACTATTTAGAGACGACAATGCTTGGATGATTGAAATTACAGGCACATGAGACTTACCAACTTCATGTCTCAGGGTCGACAATGCAACGATGCCCCTGGTGTCGCAAATGTCCATAGGCGGTGGTGACCACTTACCATAAGGACCGTCTGCTTGTTTGTCGATCCATTTGATATAGACAAATGTATTAATTAAATCTAGTTTTGTAAAGAGTAATTGCTGAGTTTATTGCCGGCTCTTCTCAGTAAAAGCAACGAACTGATACTAGAGCCTGACCATTCATAAGTACTTTTACGAAAATATTTTTCATTTCGTTACACCTACTGGCTATTATCCGCAGTCGTTCATATCTTCAAAGATATTTTTGATAGTATTTAGAATTTTATCACCTATTTTACACCCTACAGAGTTGATTTTGCAATAACACTGAACCTCGTATTGCTATATTTATTTCCAAAAGTCTTAATCTATATGGGTTGCCCATACCAAGTTTACATCTCCCTTTTCAACCCTTTCATTTTTAACTAATAAAATCAGTGAACTTGCAGAAATCCATTGTAAGATTATACAAATCAAATAAATATCTAGAAACTAATTCCGCTGGACCTCCTTCTCAAGGAAACTCAATAGGAAAAAGTAAATTCCATGTATAACTCTAAATTTTTTTAAACAAAAAATAGCCTATGTCCTTCCCCAAGATCCCCGTCCCCAAACTCCTTATCAAATATCATCAAGATCTATTTAGCTGTTTAGCCGTAATTTACAAGTAAATTGACGGACACATTCTAATATTATTATGAATTGATTCAGAAAGGAATTAAAACCGTGGGGTGGTATCTAGTCGTCTATTTAGTACTAATAATGTTTTTGATTAATAGCTGTATATGGGCAGATGGACAAATACAAAGGTTCCTTTTTGCCCTAAAAAAAATGTTGTCTGCACTTCACTACATAGTATAAATTAAGTCGCTTTCTCTGTCCCTATATCCCTATGTATGCTTAAATCTTTAAAACTACGCAACGGATTTTGATGCGGTATTTTTTTAATAGATAGAGTGATTGAAGAGGAAGGTTTTATGTATAATACATGTGACATCCCACGGGAACGCGGGTAAAACCGCGGGGGACAGCTAGTTTATTATTATAATGTTATAAAATTAATTTTTACCTACGTCGGAATGGAGAAGGCTTTAGGGTAAGAATTTGTTAGTTTATTTGCATGTCGACTCGACTGAATTCAGATACTGTTTTATAAAGGGATTGTTGTTAATTTTCGATGATTTCTTCATAGATGTTAGACAGAGGGCGCTGCATTGCAAAAAAGCGGTTTTCTGAAAACGTTCTAGTAGTAAAACTTGTGAAACACTTAAAAAGTAACAAATATTTATTTTTCTTTTAACCCTCCCCGTATATAAACGTAGTTTTAGAACAAGAATAAAAAAAATACAAAGAAGTCTTTTTTATAAAGGGCCTTCTAGGAAGGGTAACAGACCTTCGAAAAGTTATAGAGGTTATTTTATGGAATACTAACTGTCCCCCAAAGTTGCACCCGCATTTCCGGGAAATATAACAATTTCCCGGAACAAAAAATATATTTTTGAGAACTTTGATCATGTGGAACATAATTTTTATGCACCATCGACAGTTTTCTCAGCGCACGCCAAATAAAGATTTTTATAGGCAAAATGTTGCTATTTTTGGTTACATTTTTGCAAGTTTCTTATTACTTCTCGATAATTTAGCTTCCTATTGGTAAAAGTATTTTCAAAATCGGTTCAGTAGATCAAGAAATTACCTACAAGCTACAACCCAACAAATGTTACCTCTTTAAAATATTAGTATGGGCTAACTAATAACGAAATACTAGTTTGTTGTTTATAAAACTAGATAATTACTCATATATGTGTCATTATATAGGTATATTTATTAAGCATATATTCAAAGAGAAGTACCTATACAGGTTGTTACAAAGCTACCCGTAGAGCCGAAAGGAAGTTAAATGGGACCTTATAACGATTCCATTCACAATATTTAAGAACCGTAAACGCTGTATAACATACTCCAAAAAAATAAAAAAACTGATTTTTATTAATGAAAAATAGAAAAACTGTTAAAGTAAACAATTATTAGGTAAAATAGGTACGTAGGCCTTTCTGTTAAATAATTTGGTTCCCTGACATGACAGCTTACTAGGGTTGTTGGCTTTGATAATAAATTATATTTTTACGTGGTATTTTGTAACACGTTGTATAATAGTAGACGGGTTAGTTAACTTGGTGGTCAGATAGATATGTGCGTCACGCCTCAGGCCGTCGGTTATATTCCCATCTAGGACAAACATTTGTGTGCATGAACATGTATGTTTGTTCTGTGTCGGGATGTGAATATCTATATAAGTATAATGCTGTCCTCCGCGGTTTCACCTCCGTTCCTGGAGGATGTTCCATTCCGGGATAAAAATCTTATACATGACATGGCATCATTTATATATGTGCCAAGTTTCATCCAAATCTGTTCAGTAGTTTTTCCGTTAACGAGTAACAACTATACTCACAAACTTTCGCATTTATAATATTTGTGGGATATTTGAAAAAGTAGTATATCAGTTATCTGGTTTCCATAGTACAAGTTCTACTTAATTTGGGATCAGAATCTTATTATTGCTTTACTAACTTGACGGGACCATGGGCGTGGTCACACACTTTGCCACGCCACACGGTCGTGGGTTCGTTTACCACATAAGGCAACCTATATGTTCTGTAGCTATGTATAAATGTACGTATATAACAAATATATATTTAAATAACTTATCGAAACAGTAATACAAGTGCACTACTGCTTCACGGCGGAAATGGGTAAGGTGGTAGTACTTCCCGTGACGTATTTTGCACTTAGAGTTTTACTAATCCGTGCGTATATTTCCGCCGTGAAGCAGTAGTACACTTGTATTACTGTGTTTCGGTTAGTTATTGAGTAGTAGAGCTCTTAGTGTAGAGTTCTTCCTGGGAGGTACTACCACCTTACCCATTTCCGCCGTGAAGCAATAATGTACTTGTATTACTGTGTTTCGGTTGGACTTAACAACTTCACGTCTCAGGGTCGACAACGCATTGGCGATGCCTCTAGTGTTTCAAATGTCCATAAGCGGCGGTGACCACTTACCATCAGGGAGATCAGAACATTACATCAAGGTGAGGCCAGTGAAATTACAGGCAGCTGAAAGCTACATTATTCCCCGGGAAAACATTCGTTCCCTTTAGAATATGGGTCAATCTGAGTGGTTATATGTATTTAATATTTTATTATCATATTCCACTAAAATAATAAATGCGAAAGTTTGTGAGCAATGTATATTACTCGTTCAAACAAAAACTAATCAACGGATTTGGATGAAACTTGGTACAAAGATAGTTTATAACTTATTAACTGGTGGTAGCTAAATTTGACTTTTACAAGCCCTAAACTGAAAGGTTTTGAATTTTTAACACATAGGCTTTTTTATCCCGAGGAAAATGTAAAATCCCCCAGGACGGGATAAAAACGGCAGAGGCCACCAAATAACATCATGAATTTAAAATCATTGTACTGTTAATGATAATCCAATTAATTAATTAATCCACAAAACGCGTACAAATGGAAACACATAAATAATATCAGTCAATATTTACATTTAATTATTATAGACTTTGGCATCACACAAACACATCACAAATAATCATACACTTGCTAAGTATGTTAGATCACCATCGATATCACTGTAATTCCTCCTCTGTTTTGGATCATGGACATTTAATAACTCCCTCATTTCTTCGACAACCTCTTCGAAGTGCTCCTCAGAATTCATTGTACTATTCATCACCTCGCCTATTAACCGCTCCCTCAAGAAATTGTTCTCGAGGTTATCAAAGACTACTTGATCGTTTTCTATATCATCTTCACAACAGCGGTGGAAGAATAAATTGATTACAGGCCGGCCGTGGATACAACTAAGTACAATAAACAATGTTAGCGACACCAATATGCAGAATGTTAGAAATCTCCACCACATTTTCACACTTCACATTGTAGACGTGTGTGGTGGTGTGTGCTCGTTTGTGTACTGAACAATTGTCGAGTTTGAGTTGGCAGTGTTATTATAAAACCGATAGTGGCCGTAATAGGCGTTCGATTGCTTTGTTACTCTGTTCTGGTGTTTGTAGACTGGCGACTTTTTGTTGCAATTTCAAAATGTCGGATAAACAAACATGTGATGGTAAATCGTCGCCGCCCATGAATATTAAAAAACATATCAAAATATTTATTGCTTGATACTTAGCACGGTGTTTGTAGACTGGCGACTTTTTGTTGAAATATCAAGAAGGATAAACGAACTGTTCACGTGATGGTGAGTCGTCCCCGCCTATGGACATTATAAAAATCTAAATAATTATTTAGAAACTATGGAATATATTATAATTGATTTGCAACACCAGGGGCATCGCCAATTCGTTGTCGACCCTGATGGGTGAAGCTTATTGGTGTCATATGTCTATAAATTCACCGGGCTAGGTCGTGGATTCGATTGAAACCAGAACAAACATTTGTGTGCGTGAACATGTCTGTTTGTTCTGTGTCTGGCTATACATATCTCTCTATTTATGTTTACTTAGGAAAAGTTTAATCTAAAAATGTACTACATGTCGCCAACTCTCTTAAACTAAAATATCCTTTTAACAATCAACAAATTTCTTAAACTTTTCATATACTTTTATTTATAAGTCTTCAAATTTTGCAGCACTTTCCAGATTTCTCGTAATTTCATCTGACTATTATACCTGTCTATCTATTTGGCAAGTACACTCGATTACATCACAGCAAATTTCAAAATAAAAAGAATATGCGACAAAAAAGTCGCTCACAAATATCGCCCGTCTGCAACACTCAAAGCCCATTGACGTCTCCACTATCGACGACGAATAAATGAAGCATAGTGCTGTGGTTAAGACGATTTGTATGCAGATGGCGCTGCGTCCGCCATATTTTATCCAAAGATGTTTATCTTTATACCACCATGCATATTAAGATTTATGTGCCACAGACATAAACACCTCTAGATGTGACTGCGTCGTGACTAAGGTACGTAACGACATACGTTTAAGGAATTGAAACCACGTCCAGCCCCCTTATTTAATACAAACTTCGTTAACGAGCCGCCTCACGGAGGCCTTGGAGAGCTTCTCTCTCGCGTGATGGCATTGTTACCGAAAGAGACAGAGCATAGAGACCGCGACGAAACATCCTCGAGCTAGTGTCATTTTCCTTACATAATCGAGCTCCAGTAGGTACCCAGTGATACTATTCCATATATTTTCTTAAGTGAAAACTTCTTTTACAATTTGTTTTGAAACTCGATGAAACCAAAGACACAAAAAAGAGAAAAACATACATCCATAGGATTAATCCTGCCAGAAAATGAGATAGGTAATTTTCTGAAGGTTTCACTTCTAATGCGTAAAATTCACAATATTGTTAAATTATAACATATTTTGCACCGCTGTTATTTCAAACTCAATGAGACGAAAGATAACACTTAAAAGAGACAAACATATACGTATACCATTGCCAAAACGGAGCCGGACTTCCAACCACCTTACCCATTTCCGGCGTGAAGCAGTAGTGCACTTGTATTACTGTGTTTCGGTTAGAAAGGTAAGGTCGGTGACATTACAGGCATATGACACTTAACAACTTCACGTCTTAGGGTCGACAAAGCATTGGCGATGCCTCTTGTGTTGCGAATGCCCGAAGGCAGCGGCGACCACTTACCACCAGGTGGACCGTCTGCTTGTTTGTCTTATTTTTCTTATATTAAACTATTCTAGTTATTCTTTAAAAAACTTATTTTTGAATAAAGACATTGGTCAGTTTGTACATTTATTAACACTAATCATACCAACACTTACTAGGTACCTATTTCTACCATAGCGGGTCAAATGTGACTATTTGTTTTCTGCTTGAATGTATGAAATATGGTTGTTAGGAAGGGAAATAAATAGTATAACTGTATAATAATTAGTTAGAAAAAGTCATGACGTCAAATGTGCAAAAGCAATAAGATGATACGTGCATTTCCAATGCAAAGTTAAAAAATGGGTCATTTGACCCGGTTATGGTATGTTTAGTGTTAAATAAATATAATAAATATCCTGGGACATTCTTTACACACGGCCATCTGGTCCCAAACTAAGCAGAGCTTGTACTGTGAAACCAGATAACTGATATACTACATATTATACAACGTTTTTTTTTTATAAATACATACTTATATCGATATTTACACCCAGACACAGAACAAACAGACATGTTCATGCACACAAACGTTTGTCCTGGGTGGGAATCGAACCCGCGACCTTCGGCTTGGCAGTCAGAGTCGCTAACCACCAAGCCAACTGGCCTGTCATATTTTTGTCTATTATTTTTAGGGAATATCTTTTATGAAAATTAAACCATATCTTGGAGCTTTACTTCCATCTACATCTTTGTGCAAGAATGATTTGCTGTTATGCAGATTTCCATAAGGTCTCCTATCGCCTGTGTTGCTGTAATGCTGGTAATATTTCATCAATAACATGGTATTTTACTGAGAAGTCTAGACATGTCCATCCATGTTCGAGCCCAGGGATTATACGGAGCCGGAAATGCTACTCGTTTAAAATCTACTATCTATCCTTTACGGTTTCACTCGTATTCCCGAGGGATTATCCATTTTCCCGGGATAAAAGTAACCTATGTGGTAATCCGGGTTATAAACTATCAATGTGCCAAGTTTCATCTAAATCTGTTTATTAGTTTTTGCATGAAAAAGTAACTAATAGACATACATCTCATCCTCACAAACTTTTGCATGTGTAGTATGTGTAGACGTTTTAATCAAAATTTCTCATTAACTTTATATCACTACATAGTATAAAACAAAGTCGCTTTCTCTGTCCCTATATCCCTATGTATGCTTAAATCTTTAAAACTACGCAACGGATTTTGATGCGGTTTTTTTTAGTTGATAGAGTAATTGAAGAGGAAGGTTTTATGTATAATACATGTGACATCCCACGGGAACGCGGGTAAAACCGCGGGGGACAGCTAGTTTATAATATAATATAAATAAATAAAAATCCTGGAACATTCATTACACACGGCCATCTGATCCCAAACTTAGCAGAGCTTAAATTAATTATTTTTGAAGTGAGACTTCACAGGCTTTGAAATTCTGATCCGCAACCTTTTTGTGTCACGAAAAATAAATGAATGATAAACACAATGTATGCTATTCAAAAGTGATTGATGAATAATTAAAATGTTTCCCTGTCATACAAAAGTTTTAATTGTCTTTACGACATGCCCTTTTTTCTATACCTACATCATAGCATCTGCATTGTAATTTCGGAATTACGAAGGCCTTTAAAACTGTCAGATAACTTGTCAAATCACCTTTCCAAGCGAGAGATGAGTTTAATCGGCGACTCGATGACAGGAGCTGTCAAATGCATATTACTAAACCTGTCTGAAACGATTATGTTTCCTATTACATTTACATTAAGACTAATTTTCCTATAGTCTTATATTCAATAAAGTTTCGCCCTCAGAAGTACAACTGAACTATGTTCTATCAAGTCCTTTTGGACGTTAAGAAATGTCACGGAAAAATGTACCCTATTCATTTGAGACAAGGTTCATTTACATCAACACACATGAATCCTTATTACAATAGTCATAAAGATAATTTTCCTTTGACACTGTTAATCGACAAAAAGGACTAGATATTCCAACTACAATAATGTTTATTATGCGAACAGCGTATCGGTCAACAGATGATGCGATGCCTAAAGTACCCGCATTTACATACAAATTGATTGTCTTTGTCTTCAGTTGATTGGAAATTTTTCCTCGTAGTAATTGATTTATGAATTGTTTGTACTTATCTTGAGGAATTCAATGATGTCACACGTTCACGCGTAGTATCGTTTACGTCAGGCGGCGAAGGTTGCGGGTGGAAGACTTCTCTGAGAAAGAGGGGGGTATAGTACCGCTTGGCAAACTACACCTGCATTAAATGCCACTTCACTGGTAGATTAATGCCGGATTACTATATACGATCCCGATCGAAAATCCATGGATTGATGAACCTTTTGATGAACAGTAATTTTAATACACGTAATGTCAAAATTCTACATCAATCTTGCGATTTTAGATCGAGATCGTAAATAGTAACCCGGCATAAGTGAATTAGTACTGTACCTCTACCATGAGTTGCTATCGAAACTTTCTTTAGTCACTAGCGAGTAAACTACTATCGATACAGTATTTCTCGATAGTAACTGTCAAATGTGTGACTCATGGTACCGAATTTCTATAGCAAAGGCTAAAAAAGGTAACTCGCTAGTGTTTACATTTCGATAGGTTTTTTACCTATCGACTCGTACTATCGATTTTAGTTCTTTAGGTGACCGCTAGTGGCGCTGTACACATTTGCCATAGAAATGTTTTACGCCGTCGCTAGCGAGTACGTACTTTAAAAACTCATGGTAAAGGCACTGAAGTTTAGACTCATTGGTTATAGATAAAATATATATAAACTAAAAAAAAAAAATGAATATGAATGTACGTAGGTTAGGTTAATAATAATGACGTATTTGTGACACTCCAAGCTGACGTAGAGTACGTTTAGAGTTCGTCCGGGGAAGTACTACCACCTTACCCATTTCCGCCGTGAAGCAGTAGTGCACTTGTGTTTCGGTTAGAAAGGTAAGGGGGGCGGTGAAATTACAGGCACATGAGACTTAACAACTTCGTCTCAGGATCGACAACGCATTGGCGATGCTCCTAGTGTTGCAAATATCCATAGGCGGCGGTGACCACTTACCATCAGGTGGACCGTTGGTTGTTTGTCGGCTCAAGTGGCATAAAAAAAAAAAAAAAAAAAACGTAAAAGATAAATCTAAAAAAATCCATGCCATGATCATAGAGGTTATAATAAACTCTGACAAAAAATACTCAATAAAGTTCAAACATAAAATATATATAACTAGCTGACCCCGCGGTTTCACCCGCGTTCCCGAGGGATGTAACATTTCCCCGGCACAAAAAGTATCCTATGTGTTATTCCAGGGCATTTTCTATATATGTGTTTCATCCAAATCCGTTTGCGTGAATAACAAACATCCATACATACAAACTTTCGCAATTATAATCTCTACATAGGACAAAACAAAGTCGCTTTCTCTGTCCCTATATCCCTATGTATGCTGAAATCTTTAAAACTACGCAACGGATTTTGATGCGGTTTTTTTTAATAGATAGAGTGATTGAAGAGGAAGGTTTTTATGTATAATACATGTGACACCCCACAGGAACGCGGGTAAAACCGCGGGGGACAGCTAGTACATTATATATTGGTAAGATTACGGTCGAATTTCGATTGCTAGACGAACACTAGAACTACTAATGGTATTATGCAATCCTACCTGAAGTTAACTCAAAAATCAATTTCATATGGTTCTATAAGTTGTCGGGACATACGCTCGTTTTGACATCTAAAAGTGTTACACAAAAATTAATTTTATAGTTTTACATGCCAGTTGCCGAAGGTCGCAAGTTCGATTCCCACCCAGGACCAACATTTGTGTGCATAAACATGTCTGTTTGTTCTGTGTCTGGGTGTAAATATCTTTTTAAGTAACTATGTATTTTTTTATACCACGTAAGTGGTCACCCCCGCCTATGGACATTTGCAACACCAGGGGCATCGCCAATGCGTTGTCGACCCTGAGACGTGAAGTTGTTAAGTCTCATGTGCCTGTAATTTCACCGGCTCCCTTACCTTTCTAACCGAAACACAGTAATACAAGTGCACTACTGCTTCACGGCAGAAATGCGTAAGGTGGTAGTACTTCCCCGGACGAACTCTGCACTAAGAGCTCTACTACGTCTGTAATTCGCGGACTGTCAAACGCGCGAAATTAAAATAATTGTAATTCTTTAATATTCTCGTATTTTCTCAATTATAATATGCATGAATTAAATATAAAAACATTCCTATCACTCTATTTATTAAAAAAAACCGCATCAACTTTGTTTTATACTATGTAGTAATAAGGTCTACAGTCCATCATACAATCGACCATTGGATAAATAGATGAACCCTATCTCAAAGCAGTAAAAATGATTTTGCAATGAATAAATAATAATAATAATAATAAATAAATAAATATCCTGGGACATTCTTTACACACGGCCATCTGATCCGAAACTAAGCAGAGCTTGTACTATGGAAACCAGACAACTGATATACTACATATACTACTTTTTTTTTCTAAATACGTACTTATATAGATATTTACACCCAGACACAGAACAAACAGACATGTTCATGCACACAAATGTTTGTCCTGGGTGGGAATCGAACCCGCGACCTTCGGTTTGGCAGTCAGAGCATTAACCACCAAGCCAAGTGGCCTGTCAAATGACGTTCTTAGGTGTCGAACCGTGCGTTTTTATTACGACATTTCATAACCTTCAAATGCCTCCGTTGATAACAGATTACTAATGGCATAATGGTGAAAAATTAGTTACTGCTTTGATATTGCTGTTATTTAATAGATTGCAAAGAAAATACTAATAAAAACAATCTACTATTATAAATGCGAAAGTTTGTATGTATAGACAGGTCCGTCTTTAAACTATTGGAGGCCCTGGGCACTATAATATAATGGGGCCCCTAAGACATGAGCACACTAATAGCGCGACATACCGATTCGATCTGATTACACGATACAGATTGCATACATTCTGTGTAACCTCTGGCCGTCCAACGGCTTCTATTCCTTCCATAACCTTGGTTATCGATAGGTATTATGACAAGAACTAGGGGGCCCCATGGATCGCGGGGCCGTGGGCAAGTGCCCAGAGTGCCCAATGGAGGAAAAGGCCCTGTGTATGGATGTCTTTTACGCTTTCATACAAAAACTACCAAACTGATTTAGATGACACTTGGCACATATAGAAAATGCCCTGGAATAACACATAGGATACTTTTGTGCCGGGAAAGTGTTACAAATGGGACTGCTTCCATTCGACGCGGATTTTTTCCTAGATGGTTATAGACTATATATGATATCGATAAACACGGATGAAACCGCGGGCGAAACCACGGGGAACAGCTAGTATATATATAAAATGCGGGTATAACCTAGGACTGTTGATAAAATATCGAAATATGGATATTTATTAAAATTATTTTTTTGGACGATATATCGGTAGTTCGATATTTAAATATCGATATCGGTGGTCAATATTTCTTTTTAATAAATTTTTATTTTTTTTTCGTAATTCATTTAATCTACTAAATCATCGTAAGCTTAATCTACAGTATTTTATTTATGAAAATTAAGAAAGCCGACCCTCAACAATTTCTCATTTCTTTTATTAATAAATAATTTGAAATAAAAATCAATTTTTTAAAACATCCACGTAAATTTTGAGTTTTGGTACCTACAATACACTGCTGAATTAAAGCAATATTTAGATCAACCAAATATTTCAAGGTCTTGAAATGCCCTGAAATTTCTAAACTAAATATCGATATATCGAAACATCGATATTTTTTTTTCGATATATTGAACTCCGATATTGATATATTTAAAAACTTCGATATATCGAAAATCCGATATTTTTAAAAATAACAACAGCACTAGTATAACCACGAGAGTTGGCTTGTTATATAGATAATTTAGAAACCCCTCTTTAAGAAAAGGAAGGTTTATCAAAAAAATTACCAGTATTATGCTGTAAATGTATACTGTTAGTGATAGAATAAGTTACTACATATTAATTATTCATAGTACATATATGAAAACACATCGACTTCTGAGAACCAAACCATAGCGCGATTTAACAACCGGTCAACGCCATCTGTGTTTTTGTGCCGAAGTTACAAACAGAGTTTAACAAAAGCCCCTAAAGGCACACCACCTCATTGTTTTTAAAATTACTTAACCTGTTTATTTTATCTAACGTAATTTTGTTCTCTAATTGTTTTTGTTTCAATATTGATTTATGAAAAAAGTTAAAAAACAATAAAATTTGTTATAAAAAAAAACATTTTAAAAAAGAAACATAATTGTCTGTATGTATCTACAAGCAGTCCCATCGCGATAGCTGTACTAGCTGGCCCCCGCGGTGTCACCCGCGTTTATCGATATCATATATAGCCTATAACTATCTAGGAAAAATTCCGCGTCGATTGGTAGCAGTCCCATCCCGATATGTTCAGTAGTTTTCAGGCGATGGTGCGTCAAAGGAACTCTATTATCTTAATATAGTAGAAGATATCAGGTATCTGGTTTCCATAGTACAAGCTCTGCTTAGTTTGGGATCAGATGGCCGTGTGTAAAGAATATTCCAGGATAGTTTTTATAATTATTATTAAATACTTTAATATTTTAATGTTTGGAATCAATCTCTCATAAATTAATGAACGGATTTTGATTAAACTTACCACACGTATAGAATATCTCCTGGATTAATACATAGCACGCTTTTTCTCCCGGGAAAACATTCGATCCCTCGGGAACTCGGATAAAACCCCGGGTGAATGCAACTTGCTGCGTATATCTATGTCTATACTAATATTATAAAGAGGAAAGATTTGTATGTAAGTATGTTTGTTACTCTTTCACGCAAAAACTATTAAACGGATTTGGATGAAACTTGGCACATAGATAAAGCATATCCTGGAATAACATATAGGCTTTTTATCCCGAGAAATTGTGATATCCCTCGGGAACGCGGGTAAAACCGCGGGGGACAGCTAGTCAGTTATTACAAGAAATAATTGTATTGTCATTCGATATGAAAACATAGCTAGTATTACCATCTTACCTATTGCCGTGAAGCAATGAACTTGTATTACTGTGTTTCGATTCGAAAGTATGGAGTGTAGAAGTAAAGGAGGGCCATCGTGTATGGGGGATTAGTCGAAAAAGTGTCCACTTGTAAACAGCAAATTAGTTTTTGAATTCTCACCGAAATAGCGCTAGTGTAGCAAATGGAAATGATATGAACAGAGTGAAGTATGCTGGGTTGGTTTCCGGTAATTCTTACAACTATTTTCTATTTACAATTAATTGGGGTACACTGTATAATTTTATTCCATACTCAAGTTTGTCTTTATATTATAATAATTTAAAAAAATGCGCTGTAACAAAACGGAAATGTTTCTTTCCTTTTTTATTAATTTAGTATCCTACTCTAATAATTTGTGGCGCTCTATTTAAAATTCTTCCACTTGCTACAGTAGCGCCACCTTAATTTGCTCCCTTTCAACGGACACTTTTTAGTACACTGAGATGGTCCTCCTTTACTTCTACACTCCATATTCGAAAGGTAAGGCCGGTGGAATAACAGGCACATGAGACTTAGCAACTTCACGTCTCAGGGTCGACAACGCATTGGCGATGGCTCTGGTGTTGCAAATGTCCATAGGTAGCGGTGCCTACTTACCATTAGGTGGACCGCCTGCCTGTTAGTTGACCTAATTAGTATATAAAACAAAGCACCTGTAGTTTGTCCAATGTAAGAAACCCAGAAAAAAAACAACGGGTTTTACTCCGGGAGTGCCGGCAGAAGTGAAAACTTGAACATTAACGTTGTGCATTATTACCGTCTTACGAATTTTCGATCAGGTCACGTGTCCTGACGCGAGTTTAACATTTTATACCCATCCCAAGAAAAAAAATAAGTTCTCACTTCAAAAACTTTGATGGTGAATCATTAGATTAATAGCCTTATTTCAAAAAAAATAAAGAACATTTTTCATTAATTCAAATGGCACTGACAGAGATTTTTATTTTTTGTCACCGGCTCTCTTACCTTTCATCCACTCGTTTCTTTTACCACATAGGTTACTCTATATGTTCTGTATCTATATATAAATGTAAGTATATAATAAGTATGTACATAAATAGTAGAAGCATATTAGGTACATTAACCTAACCTTTCTAACCGAAACACAGTAATTTAAGTGCACTACTGTTTCACGGCGGAAATGGGTAAGGTAGTAATTCCCCGGACGAACTATGCACTAACAGCTCTACTACTCAAATTTTAAAATTACTTGTGAAGGATATATATTTTTTTTATTTATTTATTTATTTAGATCAATCTGTAGTTGTTACATTTTGACTTAACATTATATAAAAATAGGAATTAATGAGTCGTATCGTTATATTTAATTCATAAATCAACCAATATCAAACGAATCTACTATTAAAAAGAAACTAAAAACACGGTTTAATCGAAAATCAAACTAAAAAATAAAATATAAATTTATTTTTTAGTTAAATCGCTAATCCTGATGATTATCCTTTATGTTCCCTTATTAGTTTGAATGAAATCTGACCGTTTAAAGTGGCTCAAAATCGCGCCCAAAGGAGTCGGTGACAAACACACAATTAAAAAGAAAAATTGCAAAAATAATTAAACAAATTAAAGATTTATTAATCATCTTTATTAATATAAACAGTATCAGCTATCCATTGCCAGTAGTTCTTCAAGGATGTGTAGTGGACAGTCTTGTTGAAGCAAATACCTCTGACTGCAGGGTCATCAGTCCTTATCCCTTGGAGGTACCAGTGGCTGTCAGCTTGTTTCGTCACGTAAACACCTCCGTAGTTAGGGCAAAGGGCAATGGCTGAAAAAAGGAACTATTCTGAATCTTTACATAGTAAATATCTAGTAACATCTGGTACTCCGTTAAATTTTTTTCTAATGAGCAATAGATTTTTATGATGAGCATTTCATTTGGAACGTTAAAAGTTCCTACACAGGTAAAGACGGGGCGGGTTGCTAGTATATAAAATTAATAAAATAGCGTCTAGTCAAATATAAAAATAACAACATTTTGCTAAATGCATAAGGAAGTAGGTGTATACGATATTAAAACAGAAAAATCCATTTTGAATCATAGTCTATCTGTTTACTTATACCAGCTAATCCCCGATAGGGCTGGGTTAATTTTGACGAGATTTTCGCTTACAGATAGCTGAGTTTATATGGAGTTAAACGCTACTTTTTATCCCGGGGAAGTGCAACATCCCTCGGGAATGCGAGTAAACCCGTGGCAATTAGATAAACATACAATTTCATCAGCCTTACATTTTCAAACTCGGTTCTATAAAATATATTTATTATTTATACTAAAGAGTACTTTTTCGTCTTAAAATATAATTATTGTTAACTAGTTGACCCGACAGACGTTGTCCTGTCTTAACTATGAATTGAATTCGATTATTTCGATTGAATGAACCGTGAAATGTGCACTAAGAAATTATAAATTAATTATCTATCAATATAATTCCGACCCATGCCTCTATTTTAAACGATATTGTCAAACGACTGACATTTACGTCTAACACCATAAGGTTACATTATAAGAGTTTACATTGTCAAAAGCGGTAAGGTTACATAAGAAAAGTTAATATGGTCGTTATGTTTTTATAAATTTTCTAATTTTTCACGCAACTTTCTTATTTTTTTTCATTCATAACTGACCCGACAGACGTTGTCCTGTCTTAACAATAAATATTGAATCTAGAATAGATAAAATGACTTTTCTTTCTAAAACTTATTAAAAAACACGGTACAGTCAGGAACTCAAATAGCTGCACAGGTTTTTGTTTTAAACTTTTGTCTAACTATCATTAATATGGATAGATAAAGTAAACGAGTGTTTTGTGTGTGTGTATGTTTAATAATAATAATAAATAAATGTCCTGGGACATTCTTTTGACTCACGGCGATTTGATTCCAAACTAAGCAGAGCTGATATGGAAACCAGACCACTGAAATACTACATTTTTCTTCAATATTTACATCCAGACACAGAACAACAGACATGTTCATGCACACAAATGTTTGTCCTGGGTGGGAATCGAACCCACGACCTGCGGCTTGGCAGTCAGGGTCTCTAACCACCAAGCCAACTGGCCGTCTTATCGAATTTGATATAAGACTTTCGAAAAGTTAATTTGTGGTGGTTTTTATTAGCTTTGTATAATTTATGTTAAATTATGTTGTATTTTCCAATAAATTTGAGAACGCGGTCGCAGATATTGGAAAACTTCGTAATTCAAGTAAATCTAAACTTTATATGTAATGAGCTAGAGATCAAAAACCAAAATAAATACCTAGTCATTCTTTACACACGGCCATCTGATCCCAAACTAAGCAGAGCTTGTACTATGGAAACCAGATACCTGATACTACATTCATATACAACTTTTTTTATCAAAATAATCCCTTCTTCCCCAACTAATATAATAAATGTGAATGTAAGTTTGTTTGTTACGCTTTCACGCAAAAACTACTAAACCCATCATCATGAAATTTTGTACGCATATTATTGGAGGTATTAGAAGTGACATAGGATACTTTTTGTGCCGGGAAATTATACTTCCCCTGGGAATGCAGGTGAAACCGCGGGGGACACCTAGTTATAATATAAAGCAGCAGCAAACACAGAACAAACAGACATGCATATAAATGTTTGTATTGTGTGGAAATCGAACGCACGACCTGTGGCGTAGCAGTAAATATGTAAGTATAGATGTTCACATCAAAAAGTAGTAATGAAATAAAATGAAAATATTTTTATTCAAATAGGCCTTTACAAGCACTTATGAATAGTCTGACTCAAATACCGGTTCGGAAGGTTGTTTTTTACTGAGAAGAGCCGGCAATAAACTCAGCAATTACTCTTTTTAGAAAACGAACATAGATTTATTTCATAAAATTTATTTAGTCTCACTGACAACACCTGTGTGTTACCGCAAAAGTGAAGAATTATTGAACAATAATTAATATTATGAATATCAAATAAAAAAATACAAACAAACTAAAGCTGACCAGTCCCCACAAGCAGCACCTGTTCACAAGTATGACGCATGTGGCAGCCATCGCCCTCCTCGCCATTTTGTAGGGAAATGAACGACCCGTAAGTAATTATAGTATATTGGTTATTTGGTTTCCATAGTACAAGATCTGCTTAGTTTGGGATCAGATGACGTAAAGAATGTTCCAAGATATATGTTGTATTTTTGTTGTATATTTTTTGAGTAGTAGCGCTCTTAGTGCAGAGTTCGTCCAGGGAAGTACTACCACCTTACCCATTTCCGCCGTGAAGCAGTAGTACAATTGCATTACTGTGTTTCGGTTAGAAAGGTAAGGGGGCCGGTGAAATTACAGGCACATGAGACTTAACAACTTCACGTCTCAGGGTCGACAACGCATTGGCGATGCTCCTAGTGTTGCAAATGTCCATAGGCACTTACCATCAGGTGGACCGTCTGCTTGTTTGTCGGCCAAAGTGGCATAAAAAATAAAAAAAAAATGTATATCGTCTGAGATTTTTTGTAATGTCTGCGGAAAATGATATCAAACTCACCATCACCATAAGTGGCACAGAACGTATTTTCGTTCTTATTTCCATTGTCACACGACCCACTTTTGTCCTTTTCGAAATACACCGGTTCTAGGTCTCCACTAAGATTCCATGCAACAGTCTGGAAGTTAAGTATTTATTGACTACAACACGACAGCTCATTCGGGATGGCGAGTGTCCTCAATCTCACCTGATGGTAAGTGAAGATGAGGCCGAAGATGGAGCTCGCTTTCCCGTTAGTAGCCTATTCGTAAGAGGCTACTATATAGTATACCGATGGTAGCATACCTGACAGGCCAGTTGGCTTGGTGGTTAACGCTCTGACTGCCAAACCGAAGGTCGCTGGTTCGATTCCCACCCAGGACAAACATTTGTGTGCATGAACATGTCTGTTTGTGCTGTGTCTGGGTGTAAATAGCTATATATGTATGTATTTAGAAAAAAATGTAGTATATGTGGTATATCAGTTATCTGGTTTCCATAGTACAAGCTCTGCTTAGTTTGGGATCAGGTGACCGTGTGTAAAGAATATCCCAGGATATTAATTTATTTATACCCAGGTCCTCCATAAAATAAAAAAATCCAGTACTTACAGCTACTGGGGTAGTGTTCTCAATTTCTGCATTCGTACACGCCACTTGTATAGTTTTACGTAATTCAACAGCATCTTCCATTATTAATATTGCTAAATCATTTTCAGTTTGACCATTATTCATTGTAAAGTTTTCATGAGCGATTATTTGTTTTATCTGAAAATTAAATGTCAATTTTTACTTAAATATAAGCTCTGCTTTATTTTTCATCTCTCAATTATATGGAGGTATAGAATGTAACACCAGTTTTGTTTTATTTTGTGATATCGTCGTGAAGCGCCCCCAAACTTCAAAATTTCATCAATATATCGTCAATAGACAAATTTATAGTCCTAAATAAAAATAAGAGTAATAGTAAGAAATTACTTTTTAAACAAGCTTTTTCATGTAATTGTTAAATAAATATATCGACAGGAAAAGCAAGTTTCAACAATATGTAAGAGAAAATCATGTCAAGAGAAGAAAAAAAAAAAGAAGAAAAAGAAAAATTCCGATTATAATGTACAGAATGGAGATTTGTGATCCCAAATAATTAGAAACAGAGCAGGCAGAAGAAGAGTGAGTAAAGTAGAGTTCCAAGTTACCTTATGAGCTCTCTCGCTTTCAGCCATTGTATGCAAAGACCTCTTACCCAAGATCACCAGTAGATTATCAGGGTCCAAAACAATATCAGTGAACACGCACCTTGCAGCTGTAAAATTAAACTATACTGTACATAAAAATGATATGAGATGAGACATGGGGATGATCCCCATGGACACCAAAACGCTTGGACCAATTTCGACGAGACATTCACTGGCAGATAACTGATAGTATTAGGAGTAACTTTGGCTACTTTTTAAATGTAATTCCTTCGACAGCTAGTATATACTAATCTATACAAATATTATAAACAGGAATGATTTGCCTGTAAGTAAGTTTGTTACTCTTTCACGCAAAAACTACTAAACGGATATGAATAAAACTTGGCACATAGATAGAGAATATCCTGGAATAACATATAGGCTACTTTTTCACCCGGGAAAATGTGATATCCCTCGGGAACCCGGGTAAAACCGCGGGGGACAATTTTTAATAAAATAACAATCCGTAATAAAAATTGAGAAACGTCAGATTGCAATTCAATTCGTACTTATGGGGTCATCTATTTTATAATCCCTACTAATATTATAAAAGTAAATGTAAGTTTGTTTGTCACGCTTTCACGCGAAAACTACTTAACCGATCATCATGAAACTTTATACACATATTCTTGGAGGTATAAGAAGTAACATAGGATACTTTTTGTGCCGGGAAAATGTTACATCCCCGGGGAACGCGGGTCAGCTAGTATATCTTAATATATATAAATCTCCTGTCACGATGTTTGTCCGCGATGGACTCCTAAACGACTTAACCGATTTTAAATTAAATTGGCACACTGTGAGCAGTCTGGTCCAACTTACGAGATAGGATAGCTTAGATCTTTAATTATAGTCGCAATTTTATTTTATTGCAAATTATTGGTCTATAATTCATTGACAGTCATAATATTATAAATATCTTATATCATTCTAAGATAGATTTCCACGGGAAATTAGAAACGGACCTTGAAGCAACATATAGGCCTTATTTCATGAAGTTCAGCCCACGATAAAAAAAGATATATTAATTTAAAGTTATACACGTACGAAGTTGCGGGCACAGCGAGCATGTTATAAATCTAAGTTTGTTTTGAAAAGGGTAATTGCTGAGTTTATTGCCGGCTCTTCGCAAAACCAACCTTCGTAACCGGTGTTAGAGTCAGTTTTGTGAAGGCCAATATGGATAAAAGTATTTTTATTATCATTTTCTAGGTAAGCTACACCGTAGCTTATGCGTATGCATCTCGTTTTATCTCAGAAGTCTGTTTACTAAGATTCTCTTATAATATTTCCGAAATACAACGTCTTACAAAATACCCCGTAAAACTATAATTAATTATCAAAGCCATCAACCCTAGTAAGCTGTCATGTCAGGGAACCAGTTTATTTAACAGAAAGGCCTGCGTACCTATTTTACCTAATAAATGTCTGGTTTAATACTTTTTCATTCATAAAAATCACTTTTTTTACTTTTTTGGGGTATGTTATACAGCGTTACTACGGTTCTTAAATATTGTGAATGGACTCATAATAAGGTCCCATTTAACCTCCTAACGAACAAGCAGACGGCCCACCTGATGGTAAGTGGTCACCGCCGCCTATGGACATTTGCAACCTAGGGGCATCGCCAAAGTGTTGTCGACCCAGAGACGTGAAGTTGTTAAGTCTCATGTGCCTGTAATTTCACCGGCCCCCTTACCTTTCTAACCGAGGCACAGTAATACAAGTGCACTACTGCTTCACGGCAGAAATGGGTAAGGTGGTAGTACTTCCCCGGACGAACTTTGCACTAAGAGCTCTACTACTCTAGAAATCAAAATAGATTCTTATTTTAATATAAAAAAAGTATGTGAATATGTGAATGTAAGGGAATGTCATCACGAAGTCTGCGAACGGAACAGAAAGGAGATGGCAATCGAATTAGTACCCGCTGTTCCTTAAGAGTACAGTCGCTTTGAGAAAGAACTGGTTTACTTTGAATGCAAGCTAACTTTTTTACAGATAATACGACAGATCTATTTGTAGACCCAGAAAACCTAGTACGAAATTGAAACAGCCGTTTTCGAGATCGTCATGATATTAACAAGAATTTCTCGTTTTATAGAAAAGATATCCACCCACTGGCCCAAAATTCCACCATAATCATTATTGCACTTTTAAGAAAACATATACATATCTTATAAATAAACTATGCATCGATATAATATATGTATGTTGACTAGCTGTCCCCCGCAGTTTTACCCGCGTTTGCGAGGAATGCCCCATTTTCTCGAGATTAAAAGTAGCCTTTTTTTTATACCACTTGGGCCCACAAACAAGCAGACGGTCCACCTGATGGTAAGTGGTCACCGCCGCCTATGGACATTTGCAACACTAGGGGCATCGCCAATGCGTTGTCGACCCTGAGTGCAGAGTTCGTCCGGGGAAGTACTACCACCTTACCCATTTCTGCCGTGAAGCAGTGCAATTGTATTACGGTATTTCGGTTAGAAAGGTAAGGGGGCCGGTGAAATTACAGGCACATGAGACTTAACAACTTCTCGTCACAGGGTCGACAACGCATTGGCGATGCCTCTAGTGTTGCAAATGTCCATAGGCGGCGGTGACCACATACCATCCGGACCGTCCCCTTGTTTGTCGGCCCATCTAGTAAGGCATTGTCTTAATTGACTAACGATTGTACGACCAAACGATGCGATTCCATCGCTCGATGATAATGATCGTGTGATCGACCAAAAGATGCCGCCGCATCGTCTCCCCAACGGCATCATTTCATCAATCGCTCTTTGCAGAGATGCAAAGTATTTTCGAGCAATATTGCATTGAAAATTGCAAATGACATTGAAAATAGAAGATGTAGATCCCAAAAAAAACGAGATTTTGTTACTTTGATTGCACGATCGCTCAATCAAATCCATTGCACCATCGTTATCAGGATTTTCTGTGTCGTGTGATGACTTGAAAGCTTCAATAAGGACACTAACTAAACTATCGTGCGACGAAATCGCATCAATAACTCGTACGATCGACGCCAATAAAGACAAGAAAGAAGATGAAAGTAAGTAACCATTTATTTTGGACTCACACAGCATCAACATAGGCATTTTCATTGACATCATAAATGACGACGGGTATGATCGTCAATACCAAAGCAAAACCACAACAGAATCATTTCCGTTCAATGTGACTGTTAAAAGTCGGTCCCCAGTTGTTGGTACTGCTTATCCTTATGCCCCTATACTTATGGAGTAATTTACTATGTAAATTGAGCTTACCAGTTAAAACAGCCGTGCTAGAGATCAAGGCCCCATCGCAATAATAGTCGTACTGATTTTCTTTCGAGTCGTTTTTGATGAAAATGCTCACAATCCATGGGAAGACGACGTCAGAAATATTGGAGCTAGATGCGTTACCATGGCAACTGGGCTCCAACTGAAAAATAACAATAACATTACATTAATTTATTGTTCTCTTAATAAAATAAAATTCAGGCAATCGTGCTATAAAACAGACGTCACGTATGCTGCTTGGCAAACCCTTTCATGCCTTCCCACAAGAAATTTCACTTCAAAATACAAGTATTTTCTCTTTAGTGTCTACGTGCAATATTATGTACATACTTTTTAATATCCTGAGACATTCTTTACACACGGCCATCTGGTCCCAAACTAAGCAGAGCTTGTACTACGGAGACCAAATAACTCATACACAAAACAAAAAGACATGTTCACACACACAAATGTTTGTCCTAGGCGGGAATCGAACCCGCCACCTGGGGCTTGGCAGTCAGTCACTAACCACCAAGCCAACTGGCTTGTCAAATAATGATAATAAATAATATTGATAAAGATCACAGCGTAGTCAATAATTAAAGACAAAAAACAACATTACTCAACCACAAATAACGCATCTGTTTTTTATTATAGCCGTTAGACTTATAAAATTCCCCATTATATATTATTTACCGCCATAAACAGCAATTCAAAATGGCGGATGGGGAAATTTGAATTTTTAATTTAAGTGTGGTGCTTTTAACGCTTCTCGTCCGCATGAATTATGTACGGATTTTGTGAGAAAAATAGGTTTTGTATTTCGAAAACAATTCAGTTGTTTAATCCTTTTTGTTTTGACTTGAAACAAGTTTTTGATTGTATGTTTGAAACGCTACAATTTATACGAATACTAGCTGCGCCCTGCGGCTTTGCTCGCTTTCAATACTGGCTATAAACCTTCCTCTTTAATTACTCTATCTATTGCTGAGAACTGCATTAAAATCCGTTGCATAGTTTACGATGTTATATAATAAGATATAATAATATAATAAAGAGGAAAGATTTGTATGTAAGTATGTTTGTTACTCTTTCAAGCAAAAACTACTAAACGGATATGTATGAAACTTGGCAAATAGATCCTGGAATAACATAAAAGCTACTTTTTATCCCGGGAAAATGTGATATCCCTTGGGAACGCGGGTAACACCGCGGGGGACAGCTAGTCAGTTATTACAAGAAATAATTGTATTGTCATTCGATATGAAAACATAGCTAGTATTACCATCTTACCTATTGCCGTGAAGCAATGAACTTGTATAACTGTGTTTCGGTTCGAAAGTATGGATCTATTTTTATATATATATACTAGCTGTCCCCCCGGATTTACCCGCGTGCCCGTGGGATGTTACATGTATTATACATAATAACCTTCCTCTTCAATCACTCTATCTATTAAAAAAAACCGCATCAAAATCTGTTGTGTAGTTTTAGAGATTTAACCATACATAGGGATATAGGGACAGAGAAAGCGACTTTGTTTTATACTATGTAGTATCTATACGAGTATTAGATTGTTTATTCATGCTAAGCTACTACTTTTTCAGAATTTACTTTATCTTTCAACACCGTAGATAGTTTTTGTGTACTTATATTTGAATCTGTTTAGTTACAAGCACCGTTGTGTATGAAACTTGGTAAAACAATAATACCAACTTAAAAAGAGACAAATACAGGATTTAGACCGCGAGAGAATGAGACAGACAGACAGATTTCTGAAGCTTTCAAATCTACCGCGTGTGATTTTTTTATTTATTTTTTTATACCACGTGAGCCGCCAAACAAGCATGCGGTCCACCTGATGGTAAGTGGTCACCGCCGCCTATGGACATTTTCAACACTAGGGCCAGCGCCAATGCCTTGTCGACCCTGAGACGTGAAGTTGTTAAGTCTCATGTGCCTGTAATTTCACCGGCCGCCTTCACGTCTCTCAAAAAATCACACGCGGTAGATTTGAAAGCTTCAGAAATCTGTCTGTCTGTCTCATTCTCTCGCAGTCTAAATCCTGTATTTATCTCTTTTTAAGTTGGTATTATTGTTTTACCAAGTTTCATACACAACGGTGCTTGTAAGTAACTAAACAGATTCAAATATAAGTACACAAAAACTATCTACGGTGTTAAAAAAGTGCACTACTGCTTCACGGCAGAAATGGATAAGGTGGTAGTACTTCCCCGGACGAACTATGCACTAAGAGGTCTACTACTCGTGATCTAGACGCCAGTTGGCTTGGTGGTTAGCGACTCTGATTGCCAAACCGAAGTTCGCGGGTTCGATTCCCACGCAGGACAAACATTTGTGTGCATGGACATGTCTGTTTGTTCTGTGTCTGGGTGTCAATATCTATATGTATGTATTTAGAAGAAAAGAAAAGTAGTTATCTGGTTTCCATAGTACAAGCTCTGCTTAGTTTGGGATCAGATGGCCGTGTGTAAAGAATGTCCCAGGATATTTATTTATTATTATTTATCCAAGGAATATTTTAAATCCCTGAGGACGCGGGGGACAGCTCGTTCTAATATTAATAACTTTTTTTTTCATTTTCTACGGACTCTTACACCCATATTCTAAGACGTTTCCTCGAAAATTCGAAGACTCCACTCAACCTCACTCAAAGATATTAGTATTCTAATTACAAAAATCTCCTCCACTCGACTTTACATCTCTCACTCGAGATGAGGAAACAACTGTCAGCTTCAAGGTACGTCGGGACCAACCTTAAGGAAGCTTATTGCTTGTAAATAGTTACTGAAACTCATTATTTTATTTCATTAATATTTTATCTATAATAGAATGACGTTACTAATGACATGTTACCTTGACTACACTTCGATTCGACATCAGTCGGGATTGCTCGAGTCTTGCTCAAGTTATGACTTAAAATATCAAATTTGAGAATTCCTCGAGAAGATGCTTAAGGCATCAGTCGAGTTGGAGTCGAGAAATTTTCGAGGATACGTCTTAGAATATGGGTGTTAGTCAATAATCTTTAAAGATTCTATGATAAATTATTTTAAGATCAATTATATTGTGTTTTATAAATTAACATAGTTCCGCGTTGCTCAGCTCGTTGTTTTGAACTGAGGCTTGTGATTTCTTAAATATAGTATTACATTTCATAGTTAGTACCTGGATGCCCGAGCTTTGCTCGGTTTTTTTTTTTCTGGTAAATTATGTGAAATTGATTATTGGCTTAGTGTTGCTTAACAACGCCATCTACTGGAGTAGCTTTAATGTTGTTGTGTCGTTAAAACTGTTTATGTCTGGAAGTCATTTTTTTCAGGTTACGTTTAATTTCAATTTTCGATAAAGTTGATCATTGAAAACACGGATAAAACGACATTTTCTGAAAATGCATCCTAGCTAGATCGATTTATCGCCCTCGAAAACCCCTGCATCCTTAATTTCATGAAAATCGTTGGAGCCATATATTCATCTAAATTTATACATTCTAAATATTATATTTGTTTAAGAAATATAAATGACTTTATTATGAAAGGTTTCACGCTGTAATTAAAATAAAAATAAATTGTAGCTTTGTACCTACAAGGCTATTTACAGTTTATAAGTACAAGAAAACTGTTTCCCAAATGTTTATTTATTGAATAATTAACATCAATCGTCCATAAGGTAGTTGTTTGAGTGTCAGATACAAATACCGAGCGATCAAAGCGGTATGGCATCAAAGCGATCATTGTAGATAGACAGTAGTACTTTAAAATGAAAATAATTTTATTCAAATAAGCCTTTCCAAACACTTATTGTATTTAGACACAAAAGTTGTTTGTTACTGAGAAGTGCCGGCAATAAACTGAAAATTCGTTATAATTATTAATATTATATTATTAGGCATCACGATTTCTAGCCACTGGCTGGAGCAATAAAATCAACATTTTGCCAAAAAATTTGCTAAAAATGTTCGTATTAATATTTTTTTTTTTCTGCTGGTTTCCCTAGATATCCTTGATAGAGCTCCCTTATTCAGCTAATACAAACTTGGTCGGTGAGCCGGCGCAGGGAGGTGTCCGAGGACCTCTCACGTGATTGTGTAGTTAGCGAAAGAGACAGGGCACGGAGCGACAATATATCAAGCTAGTGTCATATTACCTTACAGAATGTAGCTTCAGTAACTTTAAATTTGACCTTCATAAGTGCCCTCCGAGGGCCTAAACTGAATAAATGGTTTTGAATTTTTTTTTATTTTGAATGACCTGATATTTATCGCTTCTTCATCGGTCTCTAAATAAATATCCCGGGACATTCTTTACACACGGCCACCTGATCCCAACAGCAGAGCTTGGACTATGCAAACCAGATAACTGATATACTACATTTTTTTCTAAATATATACTTATATATATTTTTATACTACTAAGGTAGCAAACAAGCTGATGGCCCGTCTGATGGTAAACGGTCACCGCAGCCTATGGACGCTTGCAAAACCGTGGGAATCACTCGCTGCCGACCCTGCAAAAATGTCTTCACACCCTTATTGAAGGACCCCATGCTGTACTCCTTTGGGAAAACCACGGCGGGGAGCTCATTCCACAGCTTAAGCGTGCGCGGCAGAAAGCTCCTTTGGAATCGCACAGTGCGAGACCAGTTTGGTTCCAATGTGTGAGGATGAACTCCCCGTCGATGGCGAGAGGTGCGATGGTAAAAAGTAGCCGTGGGCATCAAATCAAACAATTCCTCAGAACACAGTCCGTTGTACAAGCGGTAAAAAACACATAAGGAGGAAATTTCTCTCCTTATAGTAAGGGGCTCTAAACCGCTTGTGAGCTCGGGATCGTTGACAATTCTGAAGGCACGTTTCTGAACCGAGTCAAAAGGCCGAAGCTGGTATCCAGGTGCCCCCGCCCATAGATGTCAGCAGTACTCCATATGGGGCCGGACTTGCGACTTATATAGTTGCAGTCTTTGCCCCGATGTGAAGTACCGCCGGGCTCAGTTGAGCACACCTAGCTTTTTAGATGCCAGCTTAACCTTTTTTTCTAAGTGACTACGGAACTGAACGCCGTCAGATATAAATATTTACACAGAACAAACAGACATGTTCATGCACACAAATGTTTATCTGGGATGGGAATCAAGACCGTCAACTTGGCAGTCAGGGTCGCTACTGCCAAGCCAACAGCCCCTTATTCAGCTAATACAAACTTCCTCGGCCAGCCGCTTCACGGAGGCCTCGGAGAGCTTATCTCTCACGTGTTTAGTAGTATTAGCGTTGCAAGCAACAGAGACAGCATAGAGTTAGTGTCATTTTTTACAGAATAGAGCCCGTCTTGTCCATTAAAAAAAGTATTTTATTGAGGTACATATAAGTTATTAAAATTTCTAATAAATATAGGTTTGTAAGCGTGCTCTGGCTAAAACCGACTCCAATCTATACTATATGTATTATAAAGCTGAAGAGTATGTGTGTTTGTTTGCCGCCACGAAACATCCTCGATTAGTCTCATTTGTAGAGAGAGAAATAAAATAAATTATTATTATTATTATTTTCCTTACAGAATCAAGCGCCTGGGCTGTCAAACTACGCCATCGGTGAAGCAGATACCCTAAACAAGGGTGGATGTACCTACTAACGTTTTAATTTCCCCGCCCGCGGCCGGCTCTGTCTCTACCCCATTATTTCGTTCAAATATTTACTTCTCACTTAAATGCGAATTAATTAAACGTCCGCGTCTGTTTAAATTGGTGTAGAATTTTTGAGGTTATGTTCGAGGTTTTGGTCTTTGTACGCGTTAAAATTATATTACATTAAATTAAATTGTTTTTCTTAGTTATTTAGTTTTTTTATTGTTACGAGTGTTTAGTATTATTTGTTTACTAGCTGTCCCCTGGAGGGGTGTCACGTTTTCCCGGGGTAAAAATACATATATGTTATTCCAGGATGTGCTCTATCTATGTGCCAAGTTTCATTCAAATATGTCCGGTAGTTTTTGTGTGAAAGAGTAACAAACATTTGCATTTATAATATTAGTAGGATTAAAGTAAAAATATTTATCTTAGTTCTTTAGTTTTTTGCTTGTTACGTGCCTTTAGTATTAGTTATTTATTAGGTATCCCCTGCAGTTTCACCCGCGTTCCCGAGGGATGTCACGTTTTCCCGGGGTAAAAAATTGCCTATGTGTTATTCTTGAATGTGTTCTATCTATGTTTCAAGTTTCATCCAAATCTGTTGGGTAATTCATGCGTGAAAGAGGAACAAACATCCATACATCATATTAGGTTGGGGAAAAAGTCTTTTCGCATTATAGCATGTATGAACTTGTAATAAAATCTCTTTGGCTATTTGTATCTGGCTGGTTTTGGTATCATTGAAAGCTTAAATTTTAAAGAACATAATTCCAAATTGAAATTAGGAAAATGTGAGATTTTCAATGGTTTTTCGTACCGTCAAGATGAATCTAATGAAGAAACTAGATACATTTTAAAATTTTACTACAAAAAGGTAAAAATGCAACGCAAGCCGCGAAAAAAATTTGCGAAATACCTCACGAGCTCACTGAAAGAAACCTAATGAACAGTGTACCTATTTGTGATTCTTTATTACGACGTTATGAAATCGAACCATTTTTGAAGAAGCTGATAACTGGTGATGAAAAGTGGATCACGTACAAGAACGTGCGAAAAAGGTCGTGGTCAAAGGCCGGTCAGGCTTCACAGACTGTGGCGAAACCCGGGATAACTCGCAACAAGGTGATGCTGTGTGTGTGGTGGGATTGGAAGGGCATTATTAAGAGAGTTTGGCTGGGAGGTATTAATGCATCCGCTGTATAGTCCTGACTTTGAACCTTCAGATTTCCACCTGTTTCGGTCTCTTCAGAATTCTTTAGGGAGTGTCAGGTTAACATCACAAGAGGACTGCCAAAACCACTTGTCGCGGTATTTTGATCAGAAGTCCCAAAATTTCTATAGCAATGGGATCATGTCCCTACCTACAAGATGGCAAAAAGTTATCGAACAAAATGGTGCCTACATACTTTAGGAAATGTAAAAAAACTATTTTATAAAATGTTTTGAATTTTCTTAAAAAATGCGAAGAAACTTTTTCCCCAACCTATTAGATAAATATCTGACATCTGATCCCAAACAAAGCAGATCTTGTTCTATGGGCAACGGATATCTGATATACTACATACTTATATATATATTTTCTAAATAAATACTCACATCCAGCACACAAATATTTGTCCTAAGTGGGAATCGAACCCACACCCTTAGATGTGACATGAGTTTTTCCGGGGAAAAAATCAATCCCCGAGAACGGGTAAAACACGACGGAAGAATTGTAAGAAATATAACAAAAGAGACAGGTTAATAGTCAGTTAATTGAAGACGAGCGATGGAGAAAAAAATATTTTTTCAACATAATTACAACCTTGGTTGGTTATTCCTCACGAGAACGTGAGGAGGTCATTATGTACAAAGACGTACAAACACTGGATGTGGCATTGCAATAAAACTATTGTGTACGGAGTTCGGGTGATTGTGACATATTATGTGCTAAATATATCCATTGAAAGAATGTGTGTGTAATTTTTTAAATACTTTCTTTACACACGGCCATCTAAACTAAGCAGAGCTTGTACTATGGAAACCAGATAACTGATATACTACAAATACATTATTTTATGTTTGTTTGTGTTTTCACCCAGACACAGAACAAAGAGACATGTTCATGACGAACGTTTGTCCTAGCTTAGAATCGAACCTGTGGCAGTCAGAAAGACACTAGCCAACCTGCCGGTAAGTAGGTATATTAATATTGCGCCCTAAATACGGCAACAGGTTAGGCAGACGAAAAAGATACCGCATCAAATACTCCTTACTCCTAACTCCTGACACCTCAACCCTGAACCCAACGCTTTGTGAGTGTGATTGATGAGGAGCATCGCGTGATACCGAATCACTACACTGCAATATACACAACACCCCCTTAAATCGGGAAAAGGGGGGAAATATCAAGCTTACATAAAAATCTTTTGGGGGAATTCGATTACCCTATCCTACTAATATTATAAATCGGAGTATTTGTGAAGATGGATGTATGCATGTCTGTAAGGGCGTGAAAGATCTTAAAAAGAATACCCATGATGATACTTTCCACATACATATATTATTGCATGTATGAAAAAGAATATAACCTTACTGAGTTTCTTGCCGGTTCTTCTCAGTTGAAGGCTGACTTCCGAACCGGTTGTAGCTTCAGTAACTTTAAATTTGACCTTCATAAGTGCCCTCCGAAGGCCTAAACTGAATTTGGTTTTGAATTTTGAATTTTTTTAATTTATTAACACAAAAAGGTTATAAATATGTAAATGCAATATAATGAACTACCTCGTAATACGCTCTACATTTCAAACAAAGTCGCTTTCTCTGTCCCTATATCCCTATGTGTACTTAAATCTTGTATGATTAAATCTTTAAAACTACGCAACGGATTTTGATGCGGTTTTTTTCAATAGATAGAGTGATTGAAAAGGAAGGTTTTTATGTATAATACATGAGACATCCCACGGTAACGCGGGTAAAACCGCGGGGGACAGCTAGTTTTATTATAAAATCGAACTCAATTACCATCAAAGGACTTGTTAACTTTAGCTAGTCTAAAGTATTGAACAACTAACTTCTCCCTTTACATAACTACCTGTCTCCTTCTCTCGCGGGCTAAATCCTTTAGATGTATGTTTATCTCTTTTTAGTGTCGCTTTTCGTTTCATCGAGTTTCAAAACCACCAAGAGTTTTCATTTCAAAAATCCGACCAACACTAAACTGGCGGCACGCTGTGATGGCCGTTTTGACGTTTAACAATGACAATGAAAAATAACCTTTATTCCTTCAGATATAAGGTGCATCTATTGATCCAACAGCTAATTGTATGATGATGGAAATCAACCCTATTCCAAAGCAACACAGTTTATTTTTTTCCTATGACAATCTCAAACGTCAAAACGGCCATCATAGCGTGCCGGTAGTATAGCTAACAGAATTGGGTTCATACATAGGTGAAGTCCTACTAATATTATAAATGCGAAAATGTATATGTATGGATGTTTGTTAATCTTTCACGCAAAAGCTACCAAACGAATTTGGATGAAACTTGGCACATATATAGAAAATGCCCTGGAATAGGATAATTTTGTGCCGGGAAAATGTTACAACCCTCGGGAACACGGGCAGCTAGTCCCTATTAAAATTATAAATGTGAATGTAAGTTTGTTAAACTGTAACGCAAAAAATACTTTACCGATCATCATTAAACTTTGTACACATATTCTTGGAGGTATTAGAAGTAACATAGGATACTTTTTGTGCAAAAATGTTACATCCATCGTATTCTATAAGGAAGATATATCATGAAGTAACTATATCACACCCTCAGAACGATAGAGGCTTAACTCAAAAAATCACTTTTGGCACATCTCTGATTGGGTTACTCTCGCACTGAGCGGGGAGGGTGGGTCCCGATGTTAAAGATGCTGAAGTATCGGTATGCTTATTCTATCATTAAATTGACTATGTTTTACTGTTCATCGGATAGAGCGTACTTTGTTTAGTCTCTCTATGATCGTAACTCCATTTCGCAAAATTTTGAGTTAAGCCCTTATCGTACTGAGGGTGCGATATATCAAATAGTTTTAATAAATATTTCCGATAGAACTTGGCAGCAAATAATCGGTGGCAAAGATTCTAACGGGGAACTTTCATAGTTTCGCAACAAAGCTCTCGTACTTCCCGTCTCTGGAGAACAAACATGTCGGTTAAAACAATAGTTACTCTGTAATATATCATCGTATTAGCTTTGAACTTAAGTAAGTTTGTTGCACTGATATCAACGCCAATTATCCTCGAAGAGGTAGGCAGAAGTCTCAGTCACAAGACCCGCAATACATCAAAGATAGTTCAAGTCCTTACGTGACATATGGTTGCCGTACGACATTAACATCTCTCTGCTATAGGTAATCAATTCCAAAAAAACACAATAATATTATTTTTATTCGGGTCAGTTAGTTTAGTTAGAGACTGCCAAGACGCAAGTCGTGGGTTCGAGTCCCACCTAGGACGAACATTTGTGTGCATGAACATGTATGTTTGTTTGTTGCCTATATTTGGGTGTAAATACCTATATAAGCATAGATAAATACATATATAATATAGCAGACGGTCCACCTGATGGTAAGTGGTCACCGCCGCCTATGAACATTTGCAACACCAGGGGCATCGCCAATGCATTGTCGACCCTGAGACGTGAAGTTAATTCTCATGTGCCTGTAATGTCACCGGCCTCCTTACCTTACAAGTGCACTACTGCTTCACGGCAGAAATCGGTAGGGTGGTAGCACTTCCCTGGACAAACTCAACTACTCTATTATTGTAACTGATAAATCCGTATTATAAATGAATCTAGCTAGACGTTGTACCAGCGTGGTCTCTTGGCTCTGTCTCTCTCGTTAACTACATAATCACGTGATAATACGTAAGAGGTTCTGGGGCTCGATTGTGTAAGGAAAATTACACTAACTCGAGGATGTTTCGTCGCGGCCTCTATGTTCTCTAAAATCTCTGTCGCTTACTACGCTAATACTACTAATCACGTGAGAGATAAGCTCTCCGAGGCTTCCATGAATCGGCTCGCCGACGAAGTTTGTGTTAGCTGAATAAGGGGGCTGTATGTATGATCATAAATTTAAAAATGATATTAGGAAAGTTTTGAAAGAAAAAGCGTACTACAAGGTAATTCATTATATTGACGATAAAAATGTATGGAATAGCTACTCTCTGCACAGCGCACCTCTAATTTGCTTGTTTAAGTTGTAAGTACCTAATTATTATATTGACAGGCCACTTGGCTTGGTGGTTAGCGCTCTGACTGCCAAACCGAAGGTCACGGGTTCGATTCCCACCCAGGACAAACATTTGTGTGCATGAACATGTCTGTTTGTTCTGTGTCTGGGTGTAAATATCTATATAAGTACGTATTTAGAAAAAAAAAGTAGTATATGTAGTATATCAGTTATCTGGTTTCCATAGTACAAGCTCTGCTTAGTTTGGGACCAGATGGCCGTGTGTAAAGAATGTCCCAGGATATTTATTTATTGTTATTTTCTATTTTGTAGTCTTGTCATTTCTTTTTTTTTTGTTTTTAATGTTACCTATAATAAGTATTTTGTAATTGTTAAATATAAAATTATGTAAAATTGAAATTATAAAATAGCTAATATAAATTTTAAAAATAATATAAAATATATGTAAAAAAATATTTAAAAAAAAAAATAAAAAAATAATGTAACCATGCTGAGTTTCTTGTCGGTTCTTCTCAGTTGAAGGCTGACTTCCGAACCGGTTGAAGCTTCAGTAACTTTAAATTTGACCTTCATAAATGCCCTCCGAGGGTCTAAACTCAGGAAATAGTTTTGAATTTTTAATCTCCACATATATAATATTACTTCAAGATACTAACTCAATCAGTTGTCTGTTAACAGACATTTTAAAAAAGCGAACTCTAAATGTAACCATCTAACAAAGAAACCACATCTTTCAACAATATAATGACGCCGACGCGAACAAAGCAACTTAGCCTACAAAATGTTATGTATGTACGAAATAAATCCACCAACAACGCTAGTGTTAAACAAACACACAAAAGTCATTCCAATCCGTAGAAAAAACGGGCGAAGCTCCATTCATTCGTCACGATTTCAATAGAAAATTGTTTTTCGCACAATTCTAAATCGTTTTTTGCCGTATTTTCGTAACAGAATGATTGATTTGTATATCCGTGGGCTGCCCACGCTGTGGGACACACTGTTGATGTGTTCAGCTTACTTGTAAGGACACAAGTTAGTCTGGCAATCATAAGGCATATTTCAATTTTTTGTTTTTTTTTATACCACATGGGCCGACAAACAAGCTTACGGTCCACCTGATGGTAAGTGGTCATCGCCGCCTATGGACATTTGTAACACTAGGGGCATCACCAATTAGTACAGATATTTCACTTCATACTCTATAGCTGTCCCGCGGTTTTTCCCGCGTTCCCGAGGGATGTCACATATTCCCGGGATAAAAAGTAGCCTATATGTTATTCCAGGATATGCTCTATCTGCGTGCCAGTTTCATCCATATCCGTTTAATAGTTTTTTGCGTGAAAGAGTTAGAAACATACTTACATACAAATATTTCCTCTTTATAATATTAGTATAGATTTCATTTCTTATTTTATTTCATATGTCACTTAATTTTTTTTCGTATTTAAGTTCATATGTACACAAACTGGCAGTCCACCTGATGGTTCTATATACTTGTAATTTCACCGGCTCCCTTACCTTTCTAACAGAAATACAGTAATTACAAGTGCACTACTGCTTCACCGAGGGTTGGGTAAGGTAGTACTTAACCGGACTAACTCTGCACAAAGATCATTACTACCTCTTTGTTTTTTATTTACAGACTAAAGGAGTTATACATTAGGAAAAGAGCTAAATTATCTACATTATAGGTATCACTGTCAGAAGGCAAAGTCTTAATAAAGCTGACGGCATCGCCACACTGGATGGCAATCCGTTAAATAAGGTATTGCGGTTACAAGATGCTTCGATCAGAGATTTACAAGATTTTTTTAAAGACAAGCTACAGTCTCGCAGTTTCACTCATTCCCAACGGATCCTACTACTATTATAAAGGCGAAAGTTTGTAAGTATGGATGTATGTATGGATGTTTGTTACTCTTTCACGCAAAAACTACCCAACGGATTAAAATGAAAATTGGCACATAGATACATCATATATTGGAATAACATATAGGCTACTTTTTATCCCGGGAAAATGTTATATCCCTCGGGAACGCGGGTAATGGATGAATAAATGTATGGATGTTTGTTCCTCTTTCACGCAAAAACTACCCAACGGATTTGGATGAAACTTAGCAAATAGATAGAGCATATATTAGAATAAGATATAGGCTACTTTTTATCCCGGAAAAATGTTACATCCCTCGGGAATGCGGGTGAAACCGCGGGGGACAGCTTGTGTATAATAAAGAAATATATTGTTAGTGTTTTTTGAAGTGAAAACTTCTTTAGCGGCGTTGAGCACTTTCCTTGATGTTAAACGCGCATCAGGACACGTGACCTGATCGAAAATTCGTAAGACAGTAAAATGCACAACGTTAAGGTATAAGTTTTCACTTCTCCCGGTACTCCCGGAGTACAACCCGTTGTTTTTTTTAAAGCGATTAGATCACAAACGGCTAAAATAGAGAGATATTTCGTTAGTGTTCTTCGAGCGGCACAACAGTGTGTCTAACGACAACACAGTAGCAAGCTATTGTTATTTCACCACCCTTCTCGTTAAACATTACACTGTTCATATTTAAGCACCGGAATACGATCCCATGATGGTATAATGACAATTTGATACTATTTTGTATGTATAATTATTACAAGTCAACATTGTACTCTTTATACCATGCGGGAACATACTAATCTATATATATAAAAATGAATGTTTGTCTGTATGTCCTTTATAGAATCGTAAACTATGCAACGGATTTTAATTCAGTTTTCAGTAATGGGTCGAGTAATTCAAGAAGAAAGTGTATAACTAAGATTGAAAGCGGACAAAACCGCAGGGCGCTGCTAGTAAATATCATAAATGCGGAAGTTCGTAAATATGTATGGATGTTTGTTACTCTTTCACGCTAAAACTTCCTAACGGATTTGGATGAAACTTGTCATATATATAGAACATGCCCTGGAATAACACATAGGATACTTTTTGTGTCGGGAAAATGTTACATCCCTCGGAAACACGAGTGAGACCGCGGGGGACTGCTAGTGTAATATAACCGTTTAAAATTTGCTGAGTGGACTTTAACATAAGTAGCCGATTAAAATATGTACTTGTTAACGAAGATCGTCTCGGTGGTCGAGTGGTATAAAGCTTGCCTAGAGACTAGAAGTCCCAGGTTCGATTCTCAGTCGGATTTCGTAATATTTCTAGGTTTAGCAACGATTACCTATAGCCCGGAATTGATCGCCCAAAAGACGGTGACAATAATACGCACCACTTGTCACTTTGGCAATTGGAGACCTCTGCCTACCTCATCGGTAATAATGGTCGTGTTTTTTGGGATTCTCTAAAACATTTTTTTGCATTTTTTATGTTTGTAATACTCGTTTACTTGATTATTTTGATAATTAAAAATCAAAATTAAAAAGATTTATTTGCAGTGTTATAGGATAAATTACGTTGTTTCTAAAACCATGCTAATCACTGGTAGAATTTTACATTAAAGTTGTATCTATGGCCTTCACACTAGGCAACATGCCCGTATCGCGAGGACCAATTTACGATTAACTATAACATTTATATATATTGACATTTTAGTCTGATTTTAAATCGTTATTTTTTACAAAATAATGTCCTTAAATCATACACAAACTACGATGAACTGCAACTTTTATGTGGAGGATATATGTGTGTATGAAATACCATTTTAAACAATCACAAATTCAATTCACATACAATAATTACATACAACATACTCGTATTATAAGTATACATAGGTATAATTATCATAAATTTGATTATTCTATATAACTGATACTTGTAGTGTACAATTTTTTTTATCTGTCTATCCACTAGTGTTGCCGTCTGTACATACACAGTGATTATTAATAAGTTTTAAAAAACAAAAGGCATTGGCCTTTCATTAGCAGCCATTATGTTTTACGACAAAAAAGTATTCATCATTCTTAATAAGTAAGAACCAAGTTAGATGCTAAAAAAGTGATAAAATCTGCTGTTTTGATAGAGTTAGAAAAATACTTTTGTTTCACGATTCCACACTCAATTTTAGAGTAAAAGTTTTTCTTTGCAATGAGTGTTTTCACCCCTTAAAATATAATTTAACCTTTATGCTAATCCTTGCTCATTAGAGCTCGTAATTCCTAGTTGTAAATTTAAGATTTCTGCTCTCCGCTTCAAGGGATTAGGACCTAAGTCTAGACGGAATCCTTAGTATTAATCTGCGTGTTTTGAACTCTTGAAACTAAATGAATAAAACACTTCACGCCCATTATCCTTGGATAGGAATGTTGAAGTACCAGTTCCACTGTTCACTCGAGCTATTTCAAGATTTTCTTTTATTTTGTACTATATTACTATCAGGTAGTTGGTTGGATTGCAATTAAAGAATCCTACTGTATGATGTATATATGTGGATTAAATACGCTTCCATGCAAAAACAACTTGAGTAGTAGAGCTCTTAGTGCAGAATTCGTCCGGGGAAGTACTACCACCTTACCCATTTCCGCCGTGAAGCAGTAGTGCACTTATTACAGGCACATGAGACTGAACAACTGCACGTATCAGGGTCGCTAACGCATTCGCGATGCCACTAGTGTTGCAAATGTATACAAGCGGCGGTGACCACTTACCACTTATTTAATAATTTTATTACTTGACAGGCCAGTTGGCTTGGTGGTTAAAGACCCTGACAGCCACGCCGCAGTCTTGGATTCGATTCCCACCCAAGGCATTCATTTGTGTGCAACATGTCTGTTTGTTCCGTAACTGAGTGTAAATATGTATGTCAAAAGTATGTATTAAGAATGAGGAAATGTGGTATATCAGTTTTCTGGTTTCCATATTAGAAGCTCTGCTTAGATTGAGTCAGATGGCCGTGTGTATGTAATTTCCCAGGATATTTAATAATTTATTTATTATTACTATTTTTTTTTCCATTATTTTTTATTGATTACACTAAAGCTCGTCAATAGCAGCTAAAGTAATTTAATTACCTATCAAATGTCAACAAGAGCTTATGAAACTTACATATGAATTATTTGATCCATCTTTAAACATGTCTACTGTATATTGAAGATCTGCATCAAGTCTTCGTATATCATCACTTAAATTCTCTTCTGTTCTCGGGACTTCTGTTCGCGGGACTTCTGTAGGAATGTACGTATCTTCATTGGTAGTATCTTTGTAAAGTTCAACGTAGTCTATAATTGGATAATCCGTTGAATTATCTTCATTAGAATCATAATATAATTCATCAAATTCTTCATCTTTAGCAGATATTTCATTATCACAGATGTTTCCTATCACTTCTTTATAGCCCTGATTTATGTTTACTTTCTTATTTGCTTTCATTTTGTCAGAATTTTCAGTTGAATTTTCTTTTTTCTCGAAATTAAGTTTAGTTAGTTCATCTTTAAAAAAATCTGTGCTTACTGTATTTTGGGTATAATTTTCTTTACCCAAATCGAATGTTTTGACAAATATTTGTGTTTGGTTATTTATACTACGAAACACTGTATCTAATTCGTGTTCATGTTGAGTTTTAAGATCACTTTTTAATAGTATTGACACGTCTGTAAGTATTTTATCGACATCACTGAACGGAATGTCTTGTATTTGAACAAAATCTTCTGGTACATTCTTTAAGTTAATATTTTCCACTGTATTATTTTTATCATCAACAAAATAATTCACAACGAAATCAGATAAACATTCGAAATAACTATCACATTCACTTTTAATACCAAACACTTGTAACAAATACAAAAGAATTGATAATTTCAAATACATCTTCTACAAACACAAGACTGTTTATTTACAAAAACGTTAACACTGCGGGTCTGTTCGTAAACAAATGCAAGCGAGATGAGATGTGTTCTGCTGTGTTTAACAACAAATTTACTTTTATTGTCTATATCAGTCTTATTTTCAGGTTATTAAGCGTCAAAATCGTCTAGTTCGATAATTTAATTAAATAAAATGTTACCTTGGAAGTTCGTGGTTACATTGACTTTGATGAATGACCCCAGACAATTAGTGTGTTTAACAAACGATTTGGGATCAAACTCGCTTGAGCTTTCGCAAGTTCATCACGAACCGTTAAAGTTTAATTGTCCCTTATTGATTTAATGACTCAAATTGTGCGATTCGGTTTCCAAGTCGATTGGTAATTTGTTGACGTGAATTGTCTCTTGGGTAATCTTATTTTAGTTTCTTATTAGTTAGTAGCTGTGAGACGGAATTTGGCTTTTTTTTAATCACTCCTTTGCAATTTTAACCTTTATAGCATACGTTTTTTATACAACTTAGTTAGCAAACAAGCTGACGGTAAACGGTCACCGCGGCCTATTGACGCTTGCAACACCGTGGGTAGCACTCGCCCGTTGCCTACCCTGCAATAATCTTCTTCTTAGCCTAATTTCCTTGACCGTTTGGACAAAAATTATGTTAAATTTCCGAGGGTCATTTATTTTAGGTCCGGGGAAACACTTAGTCATAGCTACTGATATTAACACCAGTTCGGAAGTCAGTCTACGTCTGAGCAGCCCTTTGCTCCGCTAATAGTAACTTCGTCAGGTTGCGTTGCAACGAGACCGATCGAACGAATGAAAGAGACAGAGCACGGAGGCCGCGGCGAAACATCCTCGAGCTATTCATTTTACCTTACAGAATGGCACTCCTGTGTCTATTGGAAATGTATAAATCGCTTTAGTTTCTTATTTACCGATGATAGTATTCACAACACTACTAAAATTCCTAAAGAAAAAGATTGTGATTACTGTTAGCTAGTTTCTAGCTGTCCCCTCCAGTTGCACCGGTTCCCGAGGGATGTAACATTTTCCCAAATCGAGCTAAAGTTTAGCCCACTTAATTGTTTTTGTTGGCAACGATTAGCTAAGTGACGTCATTCTAAATCCAATATGGCGGACGTGATATGGTCATTTATTAATTCACTAGCTGTCCCCCGCGGTTTTACCCGCGTTCCCAAGGGATGTCACATGTATTATACATAAAAACCTTCCTCTTCAATCACTCTATCTATTAAAAAATCCGCTTCAAAATCCGTTGCGTAGTTTTAAAGATTTAAGCATGCATAGGCATATAGGGACAGAGAAAGCGACTTTGTTTTATAATATGTAGTGATAAGCCACATCCATGTCATAGATATCTGATGAAAGGGTTTGCCAAGCACACGTGACGTCAGTGTTATGGCTACAAGATTGTTTTAAAAACATGTTTTTATTTAATATTATATATGCCTTAAGCTCTTGTTTTATGCCCAATTAAAATAATTATTACTCAAGTTTAGATAACAATCTTTATGCATACAATTATGTATTAGGAATCTTCCCACGTGTTCTAGAATAATGTACGTTGTAATAATTGCGTTGCAATTGTAGTTTTAAGTTGATCTAATTAGTATTACTTAAGCTTTATTGTTCCTGCTCTTACCTCACTCTCTTTCAACACAAAACTATGCTAGACTAGCTGACCCCGCGGTTTTACCCACGTTCCCGAAGAATATAAGTGTTTCCCGGGAAAATAGTATCATTATATGTTATTCCAGGGCATGCTCTATTTGTGTGCCAAGTTTCATTCAAATCCGTTAAGTAGTTTTTGTGTGAAAGAGAAACAAACATCCATATACATATAATCACAAACTTTCGAATGAATGATGTTAGTAGGCTACATTACATTTTATACTAAACTAGCTTTTACCGCGGTTTTACCCGAGTTTCTATATCAATCACATGTTTTGACTATATACCATTTTTCATCACGATCGGTCAAATCGATCTTGAGAAGTAAAAGGAAATATAGGTGAGGTTCTAAGGGATAATCTCTGGATCTACTGCACCGATTTAAAAATACCAATACCAATAGATAGCTAAATTATCGGGAAGTAACATAGGCTAATATTTATTTCCAAAAAAATAGAGACCCCTAAGAAAATTGCAATAATGGAACCAAAAGCAAAATGTTGCCAAAAAAAAACATTTTTTGGCGTGCGCTGAGAAAACTATTGATGATGCATAAAAATTATGTACCATATGACAATATATGTTATTACGGGGAATTGTTACATTCCTCGGGATACAGATCCAACAGATTTATATATTATTATACGCTTTTATTAGCTTCACTTGTAACAATGTAGTAAAATCTAGGAAGTCGTTTTTAACCTACTTTTAAATGTCCTATCGATTTCAAACTTTCAAATTTTTTCATAATTAAGAGGTTTTTTTTTCGAAAAGTTACACTAACCTTGCGAAAACACTCGCAAATCCTACTAATGTATGGATGTTTGTTACTCTTTCACGCAAAAGCTACTAAACGGCTATGGATGAAACTTGGCACAGAGATAGAGCATATCCTGGAATAACATATAAGCTACTTTTTATCACGGAAAATGTGACATCAAAATTCAAAATCATTTATTCAGTTTAGGCCCTCGGAAGGCACTTATGAAGGTCAAATTTAAAGTTACTGAAGCTACAACCGGTTCGGACGTCAGCCTTCAAGTGAGAAGAAACGGCAAGAAACTCAGCAAGGTTACATTCTCATTAATTTTTATTAAATAATTTTTTATTTAAATTTTATCTATTCTGACTTTTTGGCTATTTTATAATAGCAATTTTACATAATTTTATATTTAACAATTACAAAAATATTGAATATAGGTAACATTCAAAAGACAAAAAAATTTAAAAAGAAGAAGAAAAGAAGAATCTGGAACTCGGGTAAAACGGGGGACAGCTAGTAATATAAAAACTTACCATTGCATCAACTTCTTGCAGCTTACCAAACACCCCTGTAACTACTTCAACATCCTTAGAATCACTTCTCGTTAGCTTACTCTCATCGATCAAGTCTTTAATAACCTTTGTCGTTTCTTCAATATTTTTAAAAGTATTCATATCACCTGCCAAATCTTCCGACCGATCATTATCAAATTCATAATCAATAACAATGTTTCGATCAGCTAACTCATTGTAATCCTTTACATCTTCAATTTCAATGTATTTCTTCTTACGTTTACCAGTTTCTATATCATCGAATAGATTAGTAAAATCGTTAGCATCTATTTCATATTCGCCAACTGTTGACATATCATTATCGGTCGTGAACAAATTTTCTGTAGTTTCATCTTCTATAACTTCAATTATTGTTAAATTTAATTCACTGATAGTGGGTATGCGTTTTATTGTTATATTTGCATTTATATAATTGTACACGTCTGGCCAGTACCGAGCACTGAAGAGCAGCGCTGTTACAAAATAAACAACAGTTATAAATATCATGAAAGTAAGCAGTTTGATCACTAACTTCATTATTGATTGATTTAACTGCATTTTCACTGGTTTTTTTGATACTTTGATTATTTTTGTTAGTGAAGTGTTGCGTGTAAACAAACTGAATTGCGACTGCAGATTATTATATGTAGAATTCTATAGAATGATTATGGTATCTAAATAAGGTTTGCAGTGATGTTGTAGACAATAGGTAATCTGGCATTACTGACGAACACAATATGCGTATAGAATTGTAATCACTTGTTGATATGAATTAACCTTGTCATTCAACGAATGATATGTCGGAATATTAAAAGTATATCTTCACGCCAGTTATCCCCTATGAAGGTAGTGAGGCCTAAATTTTATTTGAGATGTGACGTCTCAGGCTTCGGGTATTTGTTTTATTTTATTTCTTGGGATATCCAACAACTTCATATAATTTTATTTATTCAAAATTACAACACCATTACAGCCTATAGTAGGTACTAATTCGATGCTATAACTAAAGTACATTAACATTATACATTTTTAATAAACATTACAAACAACACAGAATTAAAATTTTAAACAAAATAGTACATTCACAACATATACGAGTGTCACAATGATACATCATTCTCAAAGCATTTGTATGCTGCTTCAGTGAATTTCGACTGGTCAGAGTAAAAATAATCAACATCTCGAGAAATTATATTGATGCACCGTATAGCACGTGAGAGTGGAGAATACTGAAGCATTTGAATTATACATCTATATATATTAAAATGAATCCCTATTTCCCTTGGTCACGGCATCACGCATGCACGGCTGGACCGATTTCGCTAATTCGTTTATTGTTGTGTTTGTTATTGTCAGGAGAAGGTTCTTATGAAAGAAAAAATTAAGAAAGTTGCGTGAAAAATTAGAAAATTTAAGAAAACTTTACGATTTTAGGAGCGCTTTTTAATGTAACATTTCTGACTTTATTGTCAGTTGGCGCGATTGACAGAATGCACGCTACAAATATCGTTAAAAATAGAGGTGGCGGTCGGAATTATATTGATAAAGTGATTTATAATTTCATAGTGCACATTTTATAGTCGATTCAATCGGAAGATTCGAATTCAATGTTCATAGTTCAGACAGGACAACGTCTGTCGGGTCAGCTAGTGCTTAATATAAATGAATAATGAGTCATAGACAATAATAGGATATCACAACATGACTAAGTTAATAAAAAGTCATACAGCCCATGACTTATATACTATAAATAACCTTTAAGTCGCTAAGTACCCAAAACGCAAAATTAAACAAAATAAAAACGTCAACTTTGTTCAGCCCGGGAATCGAATCAAATATAGACTAGCCTCAGTCGAACTATGTACGATATATCAATTATTATGCATTCTTTTAAATATAATCACATTAAAATTGTAAGTTGACACGCATGTACGGCTGAAGCAATTTTAATGAAATTTGCCACCCCGGTAAAATGTTATGTGGACATACTAGGATACTTTTCATCACGGAGAATTTAAGGAACACGCGGCGGGAGGTAGTAATAAAATTATATTAAAAAGGTAAAGGCTAATCATTTATTTTAATATCTTAAAAATAATATGAGAAACAAAACAATTTCGGAAAATTACGTGGACGGAGGAGTATAAAATTTGGCACACATAAAGTTTATATAGAGGAATGCAAAAAGCTAATATTTTATATAACAATCTGTAAGAAATACATTAATAATAATAAAAATATATTACACACACTACCATGCGTTTTACACAGACACATATATAACGTTCATACAGCCAATGTCCAACACATAATGACGTTATTTGTACACGCTCACAGCTGACGTAATAAAACAAAATTAAAAAAGTTCTATGCAATGATTATAAAGGTTACTCTGACACAAAAAACTCAATAAGATTCAATCTTAAAAAAATAAAAATTACGGTCGAATTTCCATCGCCAGGCGACTGTGGCGACATCTATGAACACGTATGCAAGAACCTTACACCGACTGCACCGCAGTGATGTGGCAACATCTATAAGCTCGCATGCGAGATTCCTAGATTGAGGTATGGAAGTTTGCTCAGGACTAACTATTAATAAGCTTCCAACATCAACAGTCGAACCGCGGTCCTCAGGCACGATCACTTAGCGGTGGAAGAAGTTCCCTTAGTTAGTTTTGAATGCGGAATATAAAATAGTAATGTAATAAACTACAATATTTTCTGCGCTGTCACATTTTCTTCTTATGTACTCCGTTCCTATCGCCGTATACCTCTTCAATTTCCTTGCTTGATTCACAATCACTAATTTGTCTGGAAATAAAAAAGATTATTAAGAAGATTAATGTAGAAATAGTAACAATCTTATTGCAGAGTTGATCCAAGGAATAACTAACATGGGTTGGATTGCAGTCCATGAATCCTACTAATATTACGAATGCGAAAGTCTTTGAGGATGTATGTATGGATATAAGTTACTCTTCCACGCAAAAACAACTTGAGTAGTAGAGCTTTTAGTGCAGTGTACTTCCGGGGAATAACAACCACCATACCCATTTCCACCGTGAAGCAGTAGTGCACTTGTATTACTGTGTTTCGGTTAAAAGGTAGGGGCTGGTGACATTACAGGACACGATTCTTATCTTGACGTCTCAGGGTCAACGGCCAGTCCATCGGCTGCGGTTTCCACTTACCATCAGACGGACCGTCTGCCTGTTTGTTGGCCTTCTTAAAATAAAAATATTTGAAAAAGGCTTCTGTTATACTACAATCACATGGTAAGCAATGAAAAAGGATTTTTTTTTTTAATACTTTTACAAGAACTTATGATTATTCTGGCCCTAATACCGGTTAAATAGGTTGTTTTTAGAGCCTGAAGACAAAAGTTTTTAATCAGTATGTGTTGCCAGTGATGACCTATGGAACAGAGACGTGGTGCTTTACTGCTGGCCGTATTAACAAGCTCAAGGTCACTCAGCGAGCTATGGAACGGGCTATGTACGGCATATCTCTACGCGACAGGGTCCGAAAGAGGACATTCGTAGAAAAACAAAGGCTGTAGACATAGCTCGTAGATCCAGTCAGCTGATGTGGCAATGGGCACTTCCTTAGATTTATTACAAAATATTTATTTAGTCTCACTGACAATACCTGTGTACTATAGCGGAAGTGAAGAATTATTAAACAATAATAATATGGATATCTAATTTTAAATAATACAAACAAACTAAAGCTGACCAGCCCCCACAAGCAGCACCTGTTCACAAGCATGACGCATGTGGCAGCCATCGCCCTCCTCGCCATACTGTAGGGAAGTGAGCGACCCGCCACACGACGCTGCCGCAAGTAAATAATGTGGTCGAAGAAGAGAACTAGCTCAGTGCTGCTGTCGGAACACGTCGGTAATTCACCATTTTACCATCGTAGTAACATAGGGAAGACACGAATCTTGCCACGGCATTAATTACATTGCCTTAAAACTTACTTTGATTTGAAGAGATGGTTTGTCAGGTTTGTAAGTGGTGCTTCAACAGTGAACCAAAGCAGTAAACTTACGAAGCCGCTTACAGCTACTACTCCAATACCTTCAATTATCTGTAATATAAAATAAGAATCGTATAATGGTGACAGTAGCGACATCTATGAACACGCACGCGTGAATCCTATATCGCGCTATCGAAATTTTCTCAGGATTTGACTATATAGAGAAGCTTCCAACATCAACAGTTTATTATATAATTATAGTTATTTACCTTTCTTTCTAAATAGCTTAAGAAGTAGATATTTACACCCAGACACAAACATGTTGATGTACACAAATGTTTGCCCTAGGTGGGAATCGAACCCACGATCCATGACGTGGCAGTCAGAGTCTCTAAGCACCAAGCCAACTGGGGCATAAATAAAAAATTAATATATAATTTTTTGAAGTGAAATCTTGTTTAGCGGCGTTGAGCACTTTGGGATGGGTATAAAATGTTAGAAAATTCGTAAGACGGTAAAAATGCACAACGTTTGTTTGTGCCGGAGTGCAACCCGTTGTTTTTTTTATAAAAGTTTTACTTACCATACAAATTATGTCATAATTCAAAGGTGCCCTCACAGAGGATATCTTTCGGTATATAAGTAACATGTGAGTAAGATAAACACCATAGGAGAGCCGACTGACAGGCACGAACAAGTAGCTCTTCAACATACCGCTCACAACAGCTAGAATTTAACAAAATAAAATACAGAGTTGTTCGTGAACTAATCAATGCTCGTATGTCATGTCCGCCATATTTGATTTAGAATGACGTCACTCTCAAGGGTTGCGTAATTAACGAAAGAGACAGAGCATTGAAGCCGCTGAAACATCGTTTAGCAAGTATAATTTGCCAGAATTAATAAAACAAAAAATATCCTAGGACATTCTTTACACACGGCCATCTGATCCCAAACTAAGCTAAGCTTGTACTATGGAAACCAGATAACTGATATACTACATACGAGTATACTACTTTTTTCAATACTTATATATATATTTACACCCTTGACCTGCGACGTGGCAGTCAGTGTCTCTAACCACAAAATAACTAATTGACTCAGGCGTGCCCTTGCGAAAATTCATTGTAAGATTATACAAAAACAAATATCTAGTAGATAGAAGCGAAACACATGTCGATTTCCTGTTGTGTTTTGTGCCTTGACAGAGAAGGAGATCCAGCGGAATTAGTTACTAAATATTTATTGTAAAGGGAAAAACACGTCAGTGATGAATAATACCTAGATTCTAATTATTACAGGCACTAAAATTCATCGCGTCGAGGGACAGGGAGTGACCCAGCGGAACTAGTTACTAGATATTTGTTTTTGTAAAATCTCTGACTACAAAGCCAACTGTACGGGAGAGTTGGTTTTGGCAAGAATGTCGTAGAATATTTACTTTTTCAAGAAATTGTTAAATGATACTTACGCACAGTACCGTATTCACATACAGCAATAATGCAACATATTGCCAATGCCCAAATAACCTTGTCCAAGCTGACAAAGATGGCTGCTTCAAGAGCAGTATAGTCTTCTTTAAAGAACCTCACTCCTACTGCCAGAACCTTCTGCAATACAGCCATTGCAACCAGAAAACCTAGCAAGGACCAATTCTGTAATAAAATTGTATAGCAAATTAATATCCTGGGACTTTTTCACACACGATTATCTTGAAACCAAGCAGAGCTTTTACTATGGAAACCAGATAGCTGATTTACTACAGTACAAGATTATACAGAAAACAAATATCTGGTAACTAATTCCGCTGGAGCTCCTACTCTCGCCGACAAACCCTAACCCTTAACAGACTTAACAGTGAAGCGGTTTTCGTTACTGGATATTTGTTTTTTGTATAATCTTATAATGGGTTTCAACAACGCCACGCCTGAATCAATTAGTCACTACACACCACAGTACCTACTATATAAATCTGTAGGCTCTGTTTGTACCTTGAATATATTTGTCAAATTTCGTGATTAATATTCGTTTTAGAAGTCCAGAACGATTGGACCGATCTAGATGAAAATTGGTATAAAGTCAGAAAATGTGATTGCGCGAATGATTGGTTATATATAATATTGAAAAAACGCTGGAGAAACGGCGGGGAACAGCAACTAGGTATGTGGGTCTCAATAATAAGACTTCTGCCTACTTCTTCGAGGAAAATGAGTGATTAGGATTAGCACCAAAGTCAATTCATCGATCTCACCTTTGGTATAATATTGCTGTAATTAGCAGGTTTGAACACAGTCATCAAATACCCCATGCCCATGCCTACGAGGTAGGCGCTTGCTCTCCCATAGCTCATTATGTATATTGTCTTGAGGACCACGTTATCCTTGAAGTTCTGGATTACGCTGAAAGAATATTAAAGCTGGTACAGATCCACTCCTATTGTAAGCCCTAGAGTTCCTTATCTAAAGGGGATAAAACCATGTATGTCATCTTTCAGACTTTAGTTGGTCCAATCGAGAAGGAAACTCACTCAATATTGGAGAAGTAAAATGGTGGAATGTCCTTTATGTATGTGATGAGGGCAGGTATCATCATACTCAGGATAATCACCACCAAATAACTGGTGACACCATTTCGCCTGTTCCTCTGGTACACGTAGTAGAGGATCCCAGCAATTATGGCGAGCTGGTAATCACATTGGATGTACCAGGTGACGATGTAGCACTGAAAACAAAATGAAGAGCTGGATAAGGTTCTCCCTGGAAGGAAGCCTCGAAGGGAATTGACTCATTTACAACTGTCGGAACACACTGACAGCTGCTTGGCGATTTTTTTTTAATTTTTTTTTTTTATTTATTCATGGACACACCAACAGTATAAACATTAAAACTTATAATAAGTAGGCTACAAGATAGGCAGACACTGACTTGCATCTGATTTGTATACCTATAATAGGGGTGTACAACACTTACAATTTTGACATTCAAAAATAGATACATTTATTTATTTATATATGGATCCCCTACAAAAGTTACACATTAACATTGCTCATGTTAACACACGGTGAATGTTGGGTGGCGTGTTCCTTTAATTAGAGGAGACCACATGCAAAAATATTAATATACAAAAAGTTACTTAAATAAAATCAAATTTCAACTTGAAGGTTGTAACTACCCAGGCGGGTACTACAAAGTAGGCAGGCATGATTCATAAGTAGCTTGTGAAATATCATATGAAATACTTTTTCATATGTCACACCTGCTACCTGCCTTGACGTCGTCTGTTAAAAATCTCTCTGCTACTTTTCTGCTACCTTGCCTACATGATACATCGCACACCGCAGATCATTCGGATATCATCGTATTTCACCGATGACTCACGACGACGTCAGAAATGAAAACACAAAAGAAAACTAATGCTTCACGACGGAAATGGATAAGGTGGTAGTACTTCCCCGGAGGAACTCTCCACAAAAAGCTCGATCCTCGAACGAACGACACTTACAGATAAGCCCCGTGAGGTTTGCGTTATGTGGCTACATGTACGTTTTACTGACATGTACAGTATTTAAAATAAAAAACTCACAAGTCTATCATTATTTATGTGATTGTTGAGCATAAGCAGTCCAAGCCACCAGTTTTGCTGGCAATCTTTGTGTTCCCTCCCATATATCTTGTCCCACAGGGGCCCGCTGCCCATGTGCATTGATACCGCATAAATGAAGAAGATCACCATTGCGAAAGGTCCGATTAGCCTGAAAATAATAAGCTCTCTTACAGGGTTTTGGGTCTGTTGCATCCATTTTACTCAAAGACTATTGGCACTACATATCGACGGTTAAAAGGCGACTTGATTCAAGCGCCATTTTACTTTACAGGAGAGGTATTTGAAAATTTTAAAACCCAAAAATAGATACTGCATCTAAACTTCTTAACATTCCACATCGAAGCTGTTGAATATTAAAACTAAATGCAAGCTTCAACGAATTTGTGCATGGGCCATCATCATAGTCGTCATATTTTACCCGTCGATATGGAGATGATCTTTCGAAGGTCTATGACGTTTTGTGGATGGATGTATGGATTTAGATGGAACTTGGCACATAGATAGAACATATCCTGGAATAACATATAGGCTACATTTTATCTTGGGAAAACTTGAAATCCCTCAAGAACGCGGGTAAAACCGCGGGGGACAGCTAGTCTCAAATAAATATAAAGTAGTGGTAGTGTAGTATTCGAAATTCAACCATAATTCTATATTCTTTAAGTTAAAGTTTAAACGAATTAACGTTATTGAGTCTTTTTTTGTTGGAGTACAGCCTCTATAATCATTGCATACAACTTTTTGTGTTCTATTACGTCAACTGTGAGTGTGTACAAATACGTCATTATGTGTTTGACATTGGCTGTATGAGCTGTATGTATGTGTGCGTGTGTCAAACGCAATTTAATGTATTTATATTGCATCATTGTAAATACACTTGTTGTCCCCCGCGGTTTCGCCCGCGTTCCCGATGGATGTAACATTATTTTGTTATTTCTATCATCAATAGTTTTCGCAGCGCACGCGATGTAAGAAAGTTTTTAGTCATTTTTGAAGTAATACTTCTTTTGGTGCTATGGAGAAAAATGATGAGAGTGAATTTTTAGGATGCGCGCGCACACCGACACCTGATTTCTACATCGTGAAGTTAGTTCTAGGTGGCATGAAAATCGATAACGATGTTCAAGTTGTATATTCTAGTTTGTACTTCTAAACCATATTGTGTAGGAGTAAGGTTCAGTTTTGATTGATATTATTTGAAGAACTTAACTCAATGTTAGATTTGAATTTAGAATCATATACAGAGATTCAAAGGAATGTCATATCAATTCGATTATTATATGATGATACAGGTGAACCGTGTTGTGAAGGAGTAAGGTTGATTTTTGTGTGTTTTTTGAGTTGACATTTCAAATCATAAAGAACGCATTTCTATATAGTCTATATTTGATTGAATGTAAAATGTAATCAAAAAAGATGAAGAATGAAGATGATCAAGAATTTCATAAGAAAATCAACCGAATCGCATTATCTCACTGAAATAATTGAAGTTATACTTCTTTAGGCGCGTTATGAAAAAATTATGAGAGTGAAATTTTAAGATGCACTAACATCATTATAACACAATATTCTCACGGATGAAGTTGGCTGATAACTGTATCTCCGGAACATCGCACAAATCGCAACTGTCAGTGTCAATGAGTGAGTAATGATGTTATTGTCAATAATAACCTAACAACGTCAAAAATTGTTATTCGTTGCTACAACAGGTGCAAAGAGTTTGGACACTAGATACTATTTCACGACGATAGTAAAAAATTCTTTTAGTACTATTTTTGTCACCTATAATTAAATAAACTTTCCCATTTTTAATATTAATAGGACTATTTAATAACGCGTCGTGGTTTCACCGCGTTCCCGAGGGATGTAGCATTTTCCCGGCACAAAAGAAATCCTATGTTACTTCTATTACCTCCAAAAATATTTGTACAAAGTTTCATGATGATCGGTTTCCGCGTGAAAGCGTAACAAACAAACTTACATTCACATTTATAATATTACTAGCGACCCGCCCCGGCTTCGCTCAGGTGCAATGTAGATACTAATACATATAAACCTTCCTCTTCAATCACTCTATCTATTAAAAAAACCGCATCTAAATCCGTTGCGTAGTTTTAAAGATTTAAGCATACATAGGGATATAGGGACAGAGATAGCGGCTTTGTTTTATACTATGTAGTGAAGTAGGGATAATAATAGTGTAAAAGGGACAACCAATATTACCTCAAATATCTCTTCAGATACATAGTTACAGGATGCGAACGTCTCGCCGACATCATTCCCTTCATATGAAGCAACCCAGATATAACGAAAAATGTTTCTATTATTATGTCTACATGAGTCACATGTGCCAATCCTTTTGTGTCGAGGTCCTGAAATCAAGAAATCTAGTTTAATACCCACCCAGGACAAAAAATGTTGTGCATTAACATGTCTATTTGTACTGTATCTAGAAATATGTATTTAAAAATATAGTATATCAGTTATCTGGTGTTCATAGTAAAAGTTCTGCTTAGTTTGATATCAGATGGCTTGTGTAACGAATGTCCCAGGATTTTTTTTTATTGTTTTTTTTCTGCCAATAAGCCCGACAAAGATACATAGTCTACCTGATGGTTAGTGATCACCGCCGTCTATGGACATTTACAACACTAGGGGCATCGCCAATGCGATGTCGACCCTGAGACGTAGACAGCCGAGAAGAAGTAGTGCACTTGTATTACTGTCTTTTGGTTAGAAAGGTGAGGCGGCTGGTGAAATTACAGGCACATGAGGCCATAGACGGCGGTGACCACTTACCATCAGGACCGTGTGCCTGTTTGTCGGAATACTTGACAAGAAAAGATGAGGAAAACGGAGAAATGTATGCTAATACTAGCTATCCCCCGCGGTTTCACCCGCATTCCCGAGGGAAATACCATTTTCCCGGGATAAAAAGTAAATTATACGTCAATCCGGGCTATAATCTATCTACGTGCCAAGTTTCACTCTAATCCGTTTAGTTGTTTTAACGTGAAAGAGTAACAAACATCCATACATGCTTACAAACTTTGTCGGCGAGCCGCTTCACGGAGGCCTTGGAGAGCTTACCTCTCACGTGATTAGTAGTATTAGCGTAGTAAGCGACAGAGATAGAGCATAGAGGCCGCCGTGAAATATCCTCGAGTTAGTGCATTATAACGCTTTTATTAGCTTCATACGTATGTACGAGTATGATTGTATGTAACGGAATCTTTGAACATGATTTTGATCCCCTTCAAGACGTCGGTATAACTCAAAATTTGGCCTACTTATTAAGGACCGATGACAATTCAATAATTTAAACAGTCAGACCCTTACTTGGATAATCAGGATTAGCGGCTTAACTAAAAAATGAAAAATAAATAATATTATAGTTAAAAAAAAACTAAAAAACACGCTTTTCTAGAAAATCCATATAAAAGATTGAAGATAAATTTTATTAAGAATAGTGTAAGTAAATAAGAAAAAAAAGATTTTTTTGTAAAAAGAAAAGCGTGGGGTGGTTTTTAAGGGGTTTTTTCTAGGGATATCTGTCAATAAAATATTTATAATTATTGACACCATGCACCCCACGCTTTTTTTACAATATATATTTTTTTTCTTATTTACACTATTCTTAATTCAAATTTACTTTCCTTACAGAATCGAGCCCCAGTTTGCAATAATAAAGAAATATTACTAGGTTATTCTTTTTATTAAACGTTTGCGATACCTTCTCTAGATCCAAGCCGTTGACAACCGCAGATAAATTAGAGGTGTATAAATAATGTATTACAACAGTTACTCCAGTGTTGAAGGATCTGATGCCGTTCAGTGTTTGAATTTCATCCTTGTACACTTTCAATAACTCATACCAGTTTCTTTCCATACAAAATGATTTGGTAATGTTTGATACTGAAATAAAAAAATAAAACAATATTATATAGGAATCCTTAAGGCTTTAACGCCTTTGCTGAAGAAGACCATTTAAGAATACTGTAGCATTGTTATAATATAAATAAAAGTCCAAGTGCGAGAGGGACTCGCGCACGATAGGTTCCGTATCTTCACTACATATTATATAACAAAGTCGCTTTCTCTGTCCCTATATCCCTATGTATGCTTAAATCTTATAAACTACGCAACGGATTTTGATGCGTTTTTTTTTTAATAGATTGCAATAGTGATTGCAGAGGAAGGTTTCTATATATAATACATGTGACATCCCTCGGGAACGCGGGTAAAATCGCAGAGGACAGCTAGTTATCTATAAAAATGGAAAAAATCATGTCTGTTGTATGGGGGCTCCCATAAAGATCCCTTTAATATTAATTTTACTCTGTTTTTTGCGGCAACAGAAATACATCATCTGTGAAAAAATCAACTGTCTAACTATCACGGTTCACGAGATACAGCCTGGTGACAGACGGACAGACAGAGAGACAGACAGACTGGACAGCCTTACGGAACCCTAAAAAGCGTTCAAGTGCAAGTTGGACTCGCACACGAAGGATTATGTACAACTGTAAAAAATTAAGGAAACACCGAAAGCAATTCGATTCTTTAATTTTTATATTTGTTGTTTACACGGTCATTGTAGTACATAGAGTGAACATTTTAAATGTCTACTAATTACGGTTCTAAAGATACAGCCATATGTGAGAAGAACGGAGTGTGGAGCCTTACTAATAGGCACTCAATAAGGCTTCAACTGAGAAGAACTGGCAAGAAATTAACGTTGCATTAATATTTTTTTTTCTTTTTTTTTATACCAAATGGGCCGACAAACAAGCGAACGGTCCACCTGATGGTAAGTGATCACCGCCGCCTATGGACATTTGCAACACTAGGGGCATCGCCAATGCGTTGTCGATCCTGAGACGTGAAGTTGTTAAGTCTCATGAGCCTGTAATTTCGCTTTTTGATTATTTTACTTTATCCAAATACTAGCGACCCGCCCCGGCTTCGCTCAGGTGCAATGTAGATACTAATACATATAAACTTTCCTCTTCAATCACTCTATCTATTAAAAAAACCGCATCGAAATTGGTTCAGTAGTTTTAAAGATTTAAGCATTTATAGGGATATAGGGACAGAGAAAGCGACTTTGTTTTATACTATGTAGTGATTTAACATTTTTTTAAATACTGAGTATTTTAAATACTAGTAGGTACCAGAGTACCTACTAGTACTGTACAGATACAGTCTATACTTCCCACCTAGAAGGAATAATAAATAATAATAATACATTTATTCTCTTTCTCCTTACAAACTAGTATAACCTACTTAAAACTTAGACAACAAAGATTATATTTGAGCCTTTTATAGTTTGTAGGAGAAACTGGTATCCAAACTAAGCCGAAGCCTGTGGTATGGATAACCAGCCTCTTCCACCACGGACTAATTATAAGCGTTACATATTAGGGATGTTGAGAAAGATATTAAATGTTAGAATCTAAGTGCAAAATTAAATTAAGGGTGTTCAGTGTTGAGTTGGGTGCGAGTGTGTGTGTGTGAGAATGTGTGTGTGGGTGTGTGAGAGAGTGTGTGTGTGTTCGAATAAATCTTATTGCAAATAAATACTGCACTAGCACAAGTCGACACACATTTGACCGTGTTTCAAAGACTTTCCTTGCATACTTACATATCGGATCTGTAAAAGACTTGCTATAGAAGGTTGATAACACAGCAGTTAGGAATAATGTGCCAAATAAATATCTGAAAGGGAAAATTACACATCTATATATCTATATACTCATATATAAAAATGAATCCCTATTTCCCTTGGTCACAGCTACACGCATGGACGGCTGGACCGATTTCGCTAATTCTTTTTTTGTCGTGTTTGTAGGAGTAGTTCGTATTGTCAGGAGAAGGTTGTTATGAAAGAAAAAATTAAGAAAGTTAGAAAAATTTGAAAATTTAAGAAAACTTCACGATTTTATGAGCGCTTTTGACAATGTAAACTTTTTTAATGTAACCTGTTTGACATTATTGTCAGTTGGCGTGATTGACAGAATGCACGCTGCAAATATAGTTAAAAATAGTGGCATGGGTCGGAATTATATTGATAAACTAATTTCACAGTCGATTCAATCGGAAGATTCGAATTCAATATTAATTGTTAAGACAGGACAACGTCTGTCGGGTCAGCTAGTGTATTAATATAAACAAAAGTTGCAACTGATTTTTCAAACACTTGCTAGCGTCCGATTGAGCTGAAATTTGGCATGCTTATGTAAATTAGGTGACAATACAATGTTTTGGTACCATCGAGATGGTCTGATAAAGTATCAAGGTCATAGAAACTCCTAAACTACACATGATAAACCCATCGTGTTTGGGCTTGATTGATTTGTCTTGACAATAATATAATGCAGTTACAATTATTGTTATTTTTGGAGTCGGTGTCAGCCAACGTAAGCTTGTAACTACATACATAGTTATAGGTGAGATGTGCTTGTGTCGCACGCGCGACTTCACCAGGCGAGAGTGGGGCCGCGGCGATGGGGGGAGCCTTGTAACTACATTATATTATTGTAATAATTTGATTGACTTTTAAGTGTCTAATAATGCAATTATTTTTTTTTTAGTGCGTATTAGTTTGTTTTGGAATAGTTTCTTCTTGAGAAGTCGGATTTTTTTGTTAAAATTTTTGTTTATTTTTTTGATTTTTTGTGAATCTGAAGTACACTAACATATTTTTCTGAATATGGGTAGACCTACTAAACGTGATTACTTAAGGTGTATTATGTATGCCTACACATAAAAGGATTTTCCTTAATTTTCTCAGGATTTCTCATCATCAGGTCTTGTTGTAATGATCATCTGTGAAGTCTACTCGTTTAAATCGAAATCGGTTGGCGTGATATTGAGTTACTCATTCATTTGTCGCACAAATACTTAATGCTGATTTTAGACTTATATGGTTTTCTCATGGGTGCCATGATCAGAACTGGACCAAATTGAAAATGGGACTACACGGGAAGCACCAGCTTTAAAATAAAAAAAGAATCATTAAATCGCTTCACCCAGCCGAAAGTTATGAGTTAACAAACATAAAAAATAAAAAAAAATTATACAGTCGAATTGAGAACCTCCTCCTTTTTTTTGAAGTCGGGTAAAAACTAACTTCGGAAAACTGACTCAGGCGTGGCCTTGCGGAAATTATAACATGATTCAAAAATCAAATATCTAGTAACTAATTCCGCTGGATCTCCTTCTCTATCAAGTCCCAAACAAGGAAACTCAACAGGAAATCGACACGCGTTTCGCTTCTACACGCAGCATCGTCAGGACGTAATAGACCCGCTGTCACCCACTCGAGGAACGAAAACTGCAGACATGCTACCAGAAATGACTTGCTGTCCGGCGGTCTATATAGGTATTTGATTTTTGTATAATCTTAACAAAAACTTTGTGTGGTGACCAGGGTCTGATGATGAAGCAGAAAAGTCGTAGGAACTTTATACCTACTTTAGTTCTGAATAATTAATAATTAGTTAATTTAAAAAATACACCCAACAAACAAAGTATGCATTAATTAAAAAATATATTTTAAAAAGTTTTTTAATAATCTTAATTAGATACGTAGCATGAATTAGCATTATTTTGTATTTTTAAACAAAGAGCAAATGCATATATTTTTTTATAGGTAATCCATAAATTACTTAAGTCTAGCCATTCATAAGTGCCTGTGAAGACCTTTTTGAATAAATTAAATTTAATTTAATTTTAAATGAACATAAATACTATATTGAGATTTTGCGGTTTTTTCAATAAACTATTAAAATCCTTTAGTTTGAGCACAATCTCAACATGTATATGATGATATGCCTGAAGAAGAACAGACAAAACTCAGGAAGGACCCGGCCCTCAAATGTCGGTCGTAGTCAAATAGACCGCCTGTCTCATTGTCGGCCAATGTGCCTAAAAACTTCCTATTCACCACCTGACTCCATCATCAAACGACTCGATGTCATCTAACAGTCATCCGAACTCCACATAAATAAATTAATATAATATTTTTTCATGGTCACCTGATCCCAAACTAAGCAGAGCTGGTACTATAGAAACCAGATTATTGATATACATATCATTCATTTTTTTTTTAAAAAACATACTCATGTACATATTAACACTGAGGCACAGAACACACAGAGATGTTCATGCACACAAATGTTTGTCTTGTATGGGAATCGAACCCACAACCTGCGGCGTGGCAGTTAGTCTCAAGCCAACGGGCCTATCAAACACTTGCAAAATTGATTGGATAACTAGAACTACATAGTTACAAAAACTCCTTACAAAAACGCATAGAATCCAAAGTTGTACTTGTGTATTGCATTCGATTTCTGGCAGGAGTCGACGGTGATGTTTGGTGATGTAGTACCCGACAAGTGTGACTGCAGATACATCAGCCTGATGATCTTAACCACCGAAGATGATGAGCATACGGCGGGCATACACACCCCCCATGTCAATATGTGCATTTTACGGCCGTATTTTGAAGTGCTCTGTAAAATAATTTTGTCATATCACAATACTAAACCAGCGTCACGGTACAACGGCCGTTTTGACGTTTCAAAATGTAAACAAAAAAGACTTTATTCCTTTAGTAATTAGGTGCATCTTATGATCCAATAGTTAACTCTCTGATGATGCAGATAAAACCATAAGGTAAAGGTGTAAGGTTAATTCTTCTATGACATTTTTAAACGTCAAAACGGCCATTATAGCTTGCCACTAGTTTAATCTATACAAATAAAGTATAATAAAAATTAAGTGTCTGTTTTAAATATCAAAAAATTGCTTTAAAAATATATACATATATGAAAGTATAGTATGCTAGTATATATAGCAAAGAATCTTCGAAACTGCTGACCTGGTTTTAACATGAAGTTCACTGCCAGTCATCTGATGTTGTAAGGAGTAAATTAAGCTTTTTATTCCGGAAAAAAATATTTATCTACAAGCTAAAATATGATATCCCACGGGAAAGCGGATGAACCCACGGGGAAAAACTAGTTAATACATAGTATAATTTTAAGTGTGGAAATATTCTTGAATATATCTAGCGAATCTTTTTTTTAACGTGGCCTATAACCATCTAGGAAAAATTCCACGTCGAATGGTATATATATTGATAACAGTCCACCATCCACAACTAATTTTGACACAATTAAACAGTTTTGAGGTGATGGTGCATCAAAAATTCAAAAAAAATCAAAACCATTTATTCAATTTAGGCCCTCGGATGGCACTTTTGAAGGTCAAATTTAAAGTTACCGAAGCTACAACCGGTTCGGAAGTCAGCCTTCAACAAAGAAGAACCGGCAAGAAACTCAGCAAGTTTACATTCTATTTGATTTTTTATTAAATATTTTTTTATATAACTTTTATCTATTCTGACCTTTTGGCTATTTTATAATATCAATTTTACATAATTTTATATTTAAAAATTACAAAATACTTATTATAGGTAACATTAAAAAACAAATAAAAAAATAGAAATAACAACCAAGGAACCCTATATTGCTTATAGATATGTAGAGATGAAGATTAGGTCTTAGAAAAGGACGTAGGCTACAAGCCGCGAGGCGACAGCTAATCAATATAAAATAAGTTAAAAGAAACATGTTAATAAAGAAAACCCACCTCAAGGAGATTAAACGGCGCAATACAATTTACTTCCTACCTCAAAATACCTTCCCATCTCTCCATGAGGATCAAATTCCGTCGCCTTCCTTGTCACATCAGTAAGGTACACGTCAGCGATGCAGTATTGCGTGCGGAACCGATCCTGGGTGGACCAGGGGGCTTGGAGGCACTGGTCATAGTTACCAAGCTGGTACCGAGAGGCGTAGAACAGCCCTGATGGACGCTGCATCGAATCCCATACTGTAAAATAAATTTCTTGATCTTGGAAAATTTTACACACCACCATCTGAGGCCTAAGCGCGCATCTATCGCAAACGTATCGCAAGCGTATCGTCATCGTATCGAGTGCGCCAAAAAGCTGATTTTTATAGAAAACTAGCTGACCCGTCAGACGTTGTCCTGTCTTAACAATGAATATTGAATTCGATTCTTCCGATTGAATCGACTGTGAAATGTGCACTTCATTATATAGAAATTATAAATTAATTATATTATCAATATAATTACGACCCATGTCTCTCTTTTAAACGATATTTTTAGCGCGCTTTCAGTCAATCTTGCAACTGTCAAACGACTGACAGTTAAGTCAAACGCCATATACATTAGAAAAGTTAATATGGTCGTTATGTTTTCTTAAAGTTTCTAATTTTCCACGCAACTTTCTTAATTTTTTCATTCATAAGAACCATCTCCTGACAATAACAAACACAGCCAGAAAAGAATTAGCGAAATCGGTCCAGCCGTCCATGCGTGATGCCGTGACCAAGGGAAATAGGGATTCATTTTTATATATATAGATTGAAAACCGCTTATACCGTGACGTTGTTTTGGAACAAATGTCTGTTTTAATACAGAAGGCATTCTACAACATAAACGACGTCTATACCTGGGCGTAGATCTCTATCTTGCAGAACACATCTCTATCGATGAAATCTTGTTTAGTTTTATTTATTTATCTATTCATGGATAATAAATAGCTACAGTATAAGAGATCTTAGAATAATCTATCTATCTATATAAGCAAAATAGGGTTGACGCACCATCACCTCAAAACTACTAAACATCGATATGTTACGATAAGAGGTCCCGATGGATGCGACTGCTATAGGCTGTATGTATGACATCGATAAACGCAAGTGGAACAGCGGGAACAGCTGACTAGCTAGTAGGACTCTACTAAATTTAAAAATGCGAAAGTTAGAGTAGTAGAGCTCTTAGTGCAGAGTTCGTCCGGGGAAGTACTACCACCTTACCCATTTCCGCCGTGAAGCAGTAGTGCAATTGTATTACTGTGTTTCGGTTAGAAAGGTAAGGGGGCCGGTGAAATTACAGGCACATGAGACTTAACAACTTCACGTCTCAGGGTCGACAACGCATTGGCGATGCTCCTAGTGTTGCAAATGTCCATAGGCGGCGGTGACCACTTACCATCAGGTGGACCGTCTGCTTGTTTGTCGGCCCAAGTGGTATAAAAAAAAAAAAAAGTTTTTATGCCTGGATGATTGTTACTCTCTCACGTTAAAACTACCAAACGGATTTCGATGAACTGATCCGGGAATAACACATAAGATACTTTTTGTGCCATGAAAATGTAATCTCGCAGGGAGTGGAGAATGTATAAATTTGACAATATTGCACCCATGCCATTATCCTAAAATTAACGAGTACGGAACCGTAAAAACTGTAACATAGGAATTTTAATATATTTATGTATGTACCAACACAGACAAGTGAAAAAAGTAGGTAATGAACACACTGGAACTAGAACCTTTATAATTAAAAATGTTCTTATAAAAACTATTTTAGCATTTTGAATATTCAAATAGTCCGGCTAAGCTGCAAAATGCGAGAAGTATTTTTGGCATTTATTCATAGATCGCACATGATAAAAATCAAACAAGGTAGCTTTGACGTTATAAAATTATGTAAGATAAAATTGTTGTCTGAAAAGTTGGTTTACGGACGACGTCAATACCAAACGTCATAACAAAACATAAAAAAATATTGCATGCGAATAAAATTTAACCATTTTTATTATTGAATGATCACATGAATAATTATAATAATTATTTAGTCAATTGTAACATAAACTATTATTACTGCACTCGCCGACAGATGTTACTTTTTTAAATAATATATATATACTAGCTGTCCGGACAGACGTTGTCCTGCCAAAATAAGTCCATACAAAAATTCATGGTTTCGATCGCAGCGCCCCCTACCGGGTCCAATTGTAAATCTAAACCATTCTCGAATCTCCACGAACACACACAAAAAATTTCATCAAAATCGGTCCAGTCGTTTAGGAGGAGTTCAGTCACATACACACGCACACAAGAAATATATATATTAAGATGTTAAAAATAGCTTAAATTGTATGCAATAATAATTTTTGTAGAATACTTTTTATTTAATTTTCTTTTTATGCGGTGTGAACAATAAAGTATATTTGTATTGTATACTCGTATTATGTTCGATATTTTGAGGCGATGGTGCGCCAAAGGAGCCCCATTTTGATTATAAATGTGTAGATAAGAAGGCTATTAAATCTAGGGTACTGCAAATCCATTTCAAGTTTCGAAGCACTGTACTCGTTGAAGTCTTTTATAGTTCTTTTTTTTTTCTCCAGATATTTATAAAAATTTTTTTAAACCACATGGGCCCACAAACAAGCAGACAGCCCACCTGATGCAGCCTACAGACATTTGCAACACCAGGGGCATCGCTGCGTTGTCGACCCTGAGACTTGAAGTTGGTAAGTATCATGTGCCTGTATTTTTTTTATTTTGTTTATCTAGGACTGTATCTATAGAGTAGTAAAGCTTTTAGTGCAGAGTTTGTCCAAGGAAGTACCTTTCCCATTTCCACCGTGAAGCAGTAGTGCACTTGTATTACTGTGTTTCGGTTAGATAGGTAAGGCCAGTGACATTACAGGCACATGAGACATAACAACTTCATGTCTCAGGGTCGACAACACATAAGCGATGCCCCTGGTATCGCAAATGTCTATATGCGGCGGTGACCACTTACGGACATGTTAATAGTCTGATAGTTTGACAGACCATGTGGAATAAAAAAAAACTGGTGCTAACGATAAATAAATAAATAAAATAAGCTTAACATTTGTTTCATTTGAAAGCAATGCGCCAATTTACTACTTACTTACACAGCGTTCAACCATTAGCGAAACTTAATAAATAAATAAATAAATATCTTGGGACATTCTTCGGCGGCCATCTGATCCCAAACTAAGCAGAGCTTGTACTATGGAAACCAGATAACTGATACACTACATATAGTATACTACTTTTTTTTCTAAATACATACTTATATAGATATTTACACCCAGATACAGAACAAACAGACATGTTCATGCACACAAAATGTTTGTCCTGGGTGGGAATCGAACCCACGACTTTCGGTTTGGCAGTCAGAGCGTTAACCACCAAGCCAACTGGCCTGTCAACTTACACCCATATTCTAAGACGGTTCCTCGAAAATTCCTCGACTCCACTTAACCTCACTCCTAGATATTACATAGTATTCATAGTTGCAAAAATCTCCTCCACTCGACGCTTTCCCTCACTCGAGGTGAGGAAACCACTGTCAAAGGTACACAGGTACGTCGGGACCAACCTTAAGGAAGTTTATTGCTTATACACTTATACAGAAGACTAATGATACACTAATGATTTGAAGAGAAAAGAAATGTATTTTTGTGTTTTAGTGAACTCAAAAACTACTGTACAGAAATTAATAAAATTTTTAAAAAAGCCACTTCATCCAGTAGTGACAAAGACTACATTAGAACGCAAGAAAGTAGTCAAAACCGTGAAACGAAAGGTAGTATCCAATATACGTCTATAAATAGAGTCAATTATTCAATAAACCTGTCCTGTAAATTATAATTTCGTGACATTTAAAAGCCTGCTTTTACATGTTAAGTAGATCGTATGTAAAAACTATATATTAATACGTGAAGCAAAAACTTTGTAGGTACCTCTTGTTACTTAAATTACGCAGGCGAAAGATATTAAAGAATTAAATCAATTTTCATACAAAACAATCAAAGAATTGACTTAGAATGCTTTTTTATACCCCTTGGTCGAAAAACAAGCGGTCCACCTGATTGTAAGTGATCACCACCGCCTATGGACTTTTGCAACACTAGGGGCATCACCAATGCGTTGTCGACCCTGAGACGTGAAGTTGGTAAGTCTCACGTGCCTGTTATTTCACCGGCCTTACCTTTCACACAGTAATACAAGTGCACCACAACTTCACGGCGGAAATGGGTAAGGTAGTAGTACTTCCCCGGTCGAACTCTGCACTAAAAGCTCTTCTACTCAGAATACATTCGATCTCTGTACGCGGGTTAAAAACTTACTCCATGTGGCCCATAATGTGCTGTTCTGGACCTGGTGCAGCAGTTCCACCACGGCTCGCTGACACGGCATCTCCCGCTCGCTCCATCGCTCAGAAATCACTCCCTCAAGCAGACCATCAACTTCTGGTATTCTCCTGCTTCCAGAACTTCCAGGTCCTTTTCTTATGTGACTAGTTGAGGCACAGGCTATAAGAAATGACTGCTTAATTTTATGTTACATATTATAATACTTCTAGCTTTCCTGTACCACGATGTTGTAGAAATGACAAAGTGTCAGTGTTTTACACACGGCCATCTGGTCCCAAACTAAGTAGAGCTTGTACTATGGAAACCAGATACCTGATATACTACATATAATACTTTTTAAAATACATAATTAAAAAGATATTTATTTCCAAACATAGACTAATCAGACATGTTCATGCACACAAATGTTTGTCCTGGTCCACTAAATCAAATACGAGTTCTCCCAATTGACAAGTCTTATTATAATATTATATTTTAAAGAATATAATACTTGACAAATATATTTACAAATCCTCGCGCACTACAGAACTATCCCTGAAGATTTTGGGTTCAAAGAAAGAGCTTTTCAATGTGTTATGCACATTAGAAACTTATTTGTAATTAAAAAAGAATGCAGTTTCCTTTAACCTTGTATTTACCACTTTCCGCCGCCATCCACCATCAATAGAAAAAATACTCACATAAAATAAATAAAAAGACTCCTAGCACCAACATTTTAATCAATAACACTTTTATAATTCACTAATCACAGATTGTTTCTCTAAAATATAATTTAACTACATCATTTTAAGGATTTTAATTCAGGAGCACACGTCTTTGAACGCCACTAGTGTTAATAACATTAAAATACATAATATAGCACATGGACCACTTATTTGACAAGTAAAAAACCGTCCAAGATTGTGTTAATGAATTATGTGTTTAATAAACTGACATAATAAGGTTTTTTTTGTGTATGATACGTTTCTTTTGTCAACTCTAAACTAATTTAATTTATTAACAAGGTGATAGCTTGGTAGTAATGCCAGCCAGTTGGCTTGGTGGTTAGAGACCCTGACTACCAAACCGAAGGTCGCGGGTTCGATTCCCACCCAGGACAAACATTTGTGTGCATGAACATGTCTGTTTGTTCTGTGTCTGGGTGTAAATAGCTATATAAGTATGTATTTAAAAAAGTAATATAGTATATCAGTTACCTAGTAGCCATAATACAAGCAGTACACTCTGCTTAACTTGGGATCAGGTAACCATGTGTGAAGAATGTCTTGGGATATTTATTTATTTATTTAATACTGTAATTATATTAATTTTAAGTGGTACTCTAGGTTTTTAATTATAGAATGAGAGAAGCTTTCGGTTAAGGAAAACTTTTTGAGGACACCATAGCAGGGTTGTATGGTCTGTACCTACCTGGACAGCTATCACCCTCTAGATGTTCTCGTTCCAGGTTTTTTGTGCTAACAAACCTCGGGAACACAATCACATACGATGGTAAGGCCGTGGTCAAATACCCGCGTTACCTGAGGATATTATATTCTCCGTACATTTAAATCTGGAGCTCGATTCTGTAAGGAATATTACACTAGCTCGAGGATCTTTCCACGCGGCCTCTCTGCTCTGTCTCTTTCGCTAACTACGCAATCACGTAAGAGGTAAGCTCTCAGAGGCCTTCGTGCAGTAGCTCGCCGACGATGTTTCTATTAGCTGAATAAGGGGGCTGATCACACATTTTGGAACCTATTCGCGACAATCTTTCAGACAGACAAATAAGGAAAAAATAAATTCCAAAAGATACTTTTTAATTTACTTGAAACAATAACACATCAACACAGTAAGATATAGAGATTATAGTACTTGCATCACTCTTTTATATATTACTAGCTGTTTCCCGCAGTTTCACTCACGTTTATCGATATCATATATAGCCCATAATCATCTAGGAAAAAATCTGCGTCGAATGGTAGCAGTCCCACCCCGATATGTTCAGTAGTTTTGAGGTGATGGTGCGTCAAAGGAACCCATTTTACTTGTATAGATAATATTAACCATTATCAAAACCGGATATTTTTTTGTCTATTCTGTAGTAGGTACAGGTTATAGAGAAGTATTTCGGACGCTTATGAATATTATGGAATATATTAATAGTAATTAAAAAACATATCTCAATAGGTAATACACTTTTCACGCTGATATAAAATTTCATGTCTAAGCCTAAGTCGCAGCAGTTATGTCATATGTGCTTTATCATTATTTGAAAGGCCCTATCAAAATCAAATGCACATACCAAATCTCATGTCTATGCTGTTGACCATTAAGGACTTCATCGGAAACCAACCCTGCACCAGTTATGATGACAGTTTTCTTATGTCAAGTATGGACATTCGCAACACCATGGGCGACGCTGCGTCGTCGACTCTGCGATGTGAAGTCTCATGTGGCTGTAATTTCACCGCCCCCCTTGCTTTTCTAGTAGGGAAGAAAACGTAGAAGGGAAAAGTGCATGCGGCACCGCCTTGCCAGACTTAATGCTATAATCCGCCAAAACCAGTAAACTAGATCTTCATGGCCTCTCCAGAACTGATGGTGTGACATTAGTACCGTGGCGATTAGGTCGTTCCCTGCCCCCTTATTCAGCTAGTACAAACTTCGTCGGGTCACGGCACAGCAAGGCCTCGAGAGGTTACCTCTCATGTAATTGCGTAATTATTGAAACGGATAGAGCATAGAGGCCGTGACGAAACATTCTCGAACTGGTGTCAAAATCGAAGCCCTGGTGTGGGACGTTACTTGGATGGATACGCTGGCACCCTCACACGTCCCAAGTGCGGCTCGGAGCAAGAGTAGCAGGGGAAAATGTCTAAAGTTAAAAGTCTAACTGATGAATTTGTGGCGCTTGTGGACCCATGGTCATCTGGCAGTCTACCATTTGAGGACATAGGCAGGCGTTTGAACTTAGCCTCTTAGGACATGAGAAGCAGTTGCTTGTCCAGAGACTAAGCGTGACCATTTAGTGGAGCAACTCCTTGAGTATCATGGGTTCTGTTCCCTTATTTATTGTTATACTAGCTGTCCCCCGCGGTTTCACTCGCGTTTCCAAGGGATGTTACATTTTGTCGTGTACATGTCTGATCGTGAAGAAGACCCGATGCTTCACGTATCAGCCACCGCTACTGCGACATACGACTTTTATGAAATTTATCGCATCTAAATCGTATCTAGGTATATACGACAGTGCATTAAAAAAGAGAATACGGTAGAAGTCACGTTAGTAAAGAAATCCCGAGCAATGCCCGGCCATCCAGATACATTTTATTTAAGACCAATAACAAAACTGTATTTCTTTTTATATTAGTTAATTTATTTCTGACTTCGCTCTCGTTATTATAATAAACACCAACAGTCCATATTAATTAAATTTTTAATTGCGGAAGTATTCTTATCTAAGTAATTAAAGGAATTAATGAAACAATTCAATGATACAAAAAAAAAAGTAAAGTAGGCAATATTTTATTAAAAGCTGTTCGCGAGCGCAACACTTGCTGATGGAAAGATTGAATTAAAAAAAGGTTTCAATACGAAAAAAATATTGGAAAAGTTGCCCATATATTAAATATTTAGGATACCATAGCGTACATATCGTCAACTAGCTATTTTATATTTTCGTATAAAGTTATTAATTAATTATAAAAAACATTGACACAAAACAAACTGTTTTGTGAAGAATAGGTTTCTAAAAGAAGGATTCTGGCCATTTATTTTCTGAAGTTCATTTTATTTTTAAATTTCAGAGGTCAGTATGCGCGTATATGTAACTGATAAACACGCGCAGTTAAAAACGTCACAATTCTTTGAAATTGTCGCCTTTCCTCTACTATATACATGCATCTATTATACATGCAAACCTTTCTCATCAGTTATTCTGTTAATTAATTAAAACTGCATTCAAATGTGTAGTTTAGTTTAAAAGATCTAAGCGCACATACAGTGGGAGCGACTTTGTTTTTAGCAAACAAGCTGACGGCCTGTCTGATGGTAAACGGTCACCGCAGCCTATGCACGCTTGCAACACCGTGGGTATCACTAGCGCGTTGCCGGTCCTGCAAAAATCTCTTCACACCCTTCTTGAAGAACCACGGCGGGTAGCTCATTCCACTTCAGCGGCACGCATGTTAGGTAAAGATTTAATCAAAGTCACGAATATACAAGAAGATAGTCTTTATTGAACTTAGAAACTAAATAACAATTATATTTACAAGAGCACACACACAGACACGCAGCAACAACAAACAACAAACAACAACAACAATGCACAACAAACAACAAAATAACGGTAGGAAGAATTCATTGAACTACTATTTAGTGGGAAGCTTTTAAAATAAGTATGGTTTTGTTAGAATTTTTCTTTTGTTTCAACCACTAATTTATCCGTCAATATGTCAATAATATTGATTGAATTTTATATTTAAAAAGATGTCGAAAAATATATATGGTTGAACCTAACAGAGTACAGAATTTTCATAAATAACATGTTTATTTTTTTTTAACAGCTTAAATTTTATGGGATCCCTTCTTAGTATGAATAATAGTTTCATAAACCGGTACTTTGAAGGGTATGGGTTTTTCGACCGGTACAATGATGTGCTTTATCACTTCGAACGGCACTTCTTTTATTTTCGGTACATGTACGATCTTCTCGACCGGGTACGGTACGGACTTCTCGACCGGGATAGACACCTCTTTAATAATCGGTATGACGACCGCTTTCGGTACAGGGACCTGAATAGGCACTGGATGCGGTACGGGGATCAATATGGGGTGGTGTACCTTGAATTCTACATTTTTCGGCATTGGGACTACAATTTCCTTGTAATGTTTAATTGGTTCTGGGTTCTCCTCGTCAACGTGTTGGTGTACTGGGTAGGAGTGGGACTTGAGCTCGTGTCCGCCAAAATTGTGGCCACCGAAATCGTGTCCTTCGCTTTGACCCTCGCCGCCGCCATTTCCAAAATCATAACCGCCTGAGTAATCACTCGCTTGATACTGAAAAAAAATATAAAGAGATGAGTCATTTATTTAAAAATATATAAGATATTTATGACTATATTTAAACCAAAAATACGGTACATAGTTTGATCTTTAAATAAAAATGGCCGCCATATTCTATCATTTAAGGTGTAGATATTCGGTTTGTAAAGTTTGTATCTAAATATTTAGTAACACATTTTTCGCTTTATTTAAGCAACAAACCTATTAGCAACGAAAAAACTCCAATCATTAGAAAGTAAATATAGAAAGTGCAATGCAAAATCGAAACCATTTTTAATCTATCTTTTTTTACCTGTAGCCAGTTCGCGCCAATTAAATAACAGAACCGAGACAGGAAAAAAAAGTAAAAAAAAAAACAAAATGGCGGGTAGCGGTGCGGCCGCGGACGCGGCGTTGACTCTATTACCGATTTTTTTCTTTTTTTCGAAGCTCTTGCTTTCATTGTGCAACTGTTATGCAATGAATTTAGTAACAGTTACGAAAATGTTGGGTTGATTGGTTAAATACAGTGCCAGAGGTTGTGGATTCGATTACTACGTGAAATTATATCTTTACAAGCTATTTATTTGGCTAATTATTATTGCAATTTTATTTGAAAGTCAAATTTTTTCAGACGATTTATGAAGTTTGTTCAAGTCTGCAAAAATAATGAATATCAATTTAAACCTCCAACCTGGTTTCCAAAGCACAAACTCTGTTTACTTTAGGATCAGATGGCGGGTGTAAAGAATGTCCCAGGATATTCATTTATTATTTACTACCTGTCCCCCGCCGTTTCAATTACGTTCCCAAGTGGCGGTGTTGTGTGGCGGGTCGCTCACTTCCCTACAGTATGGCGAGGAGGGCGATGGCTTCCACATGCGTCATGCTTGTGAACAGGTGCTGCTTGTGGGGGCTGGTCAGCTTTAGTTTGTTTGTATTTTTTTTTTATTATTAGATATTCATATTATTATTGTTTAATAATTCTTCACTTCTGCGATACAACACAGGTTTTGTCAGTGAGACTAAATAAATATTTTGTAATAAATCTAAGATTGTTTTTAAAAAGAGTAATTGCTGAGTTTATTGCCGGCTCTCCGCAGTAAAAAACAACCTTCCGAACCGGTATTAGAGTCTGACTATTCATAAGTGCTTGTAAAGGCGTATTTGAATAAAATATTTGAATTGAAAGGGATTATTCATATTCCCGGAAAAAAAAGTAGCTATTCCAGACTATAATCTGCCTCTGTACCAAACTTCATCAATGTCCGTTCAGCCGTTCTGATGTTATTGACATACATACATACATACATACATACATTTAACTTTCCCATTAATAATAGAACTAAGATAATTATTTACTTCAGGTGATGGATTCTCAGGTACCAGCATCGTGGATGAGACCGTGGGACAGATGTTATATCAAACATAGATTACAGATCGAATGAATTTATATATCAAAGATAGATACCAAAATCATAATGTGACGGGCCAGTGGTTAGAGACCCTGACTGCCAAACCGAAGGTCGCGGGTTCGATTTCCACCCAGGACAAAAATTTGTGTGCATGAACATGTCTGTTTGTTCTGTGTCTGGGTGTAAATATCTATATAAGTATGTATTTAAAAAGTAGTATATGTAATATATCAGTCACCTGGTAGCCATACTATAAGCAGTACACTCTGCTTAACATGGGATCAGGTAACCATGTGTGAAGAATGTCTTGGAATTATGACCGATTTAAAAAATTATTTCACAGTCGGGTAGCTGCACTATCCCCGGGTAACATAGGCTACATAATATTTAAAAAATAAATGGGATCCTTACTAAAACTCCAATAATGTACACTAAGGTGTAAAAAATTACCAAAAAAAAATCCTTACATCGTGTGCGCTTCGACAACTATTGATGGTAGAAAGAACAAAATAATTTAACATCCCTCGGGAACGGGGGCGAAACCGCGGGGGACGGCTAGTTTTTGAAAGAATAGTTTAGCCTAGCGTTTTATTTAGGAAGTATTGACTGTTCAAGAAAGGCGCCCTAAAAGACCGTAATGTTTTATCTTTCTTATAGGAAATATGAAATGTCGTAAAAGAAAGTTATGACTTGATAAAGCCTGCATCGTTGTTTATGAAGCCTGAGTTTTACAGTTTTGTATAAAAAGGTTAATTTTGGGGATATTCAAGGCTTAATGTAAACCTGTAATCAAAATTCGACCGTAATACTTTACGTTTGAAGTTTGAACTTTATTGAGATTATTGTCATCATCAACATAGTATAAAACAAAGTCGCTTTCTCTGTCCCTATATCCCTATATATGCTTAAATCTTTAAAACTACGCAACGGATTTTGATGCGGTATTTTTTAATAGATAGAGTGATTGAAGAGGAAGGTTTTTATGTATAATACATGTGACATCACACGGGAACACGGGTAAAACCGCGGGGTAGAGCTAGTAGAGGTTATACTCTGACATGTTTATGGATGGAACTTTTTTGAATTCTCTTCTATTACGTCAGCTGCGAGCGTGTACAAATAGGGCATTATGTGTTTGACATTGGCTGTATGAACTTAATATCTGTGTGTGTGTGTGTGTGTGTCAAACACATGGATATGTATGTAATAAATAAATATCCTGGGACATTCTCATGTTTTTCTAATATATTATTATATAAAAATACGAGCTTTCTGCGCTCCTTTGCCATATAAACTTGAACTGTGTCAATCATCATACTCTTCCGTCAAAGTTTATTGCTTCACATATTAAAATTATGATTTTTATGAAATACTAGCTGTCCCTCGCGGTTTCGACCGCGTTTATTGATATCATATAGCCTATAACCATCTACGAAAAATTACGCGTGCAATGGTAGCAGTCTCATCCCGATATGTTCAGTAGTTTCGAGTTGATGGTGCGTCGAATGGACCCCTTTTTCCTTGTAAAGATAATATTAACCATTTTCAAAACCGGATATTTTTTAGTCTATTCTGTGGTAGATACAGATTATAGAGAAGTATTTTTGACTCTTATGAATATTATAGAACATATTAACAGTAATTAAACAAACTTTTCTCATTTGGTAAATAGAAGGTAGAAGATTGGTACCTGTTGATCTTGCTGTAAATTAAAGTTGTTGAAGTTGTTGTAACCTTGCATCATGTTGTAAGGCATCCATTGCTGTTCGTCAGCTGTTGTCGCCGCAATCAACAGCGCACTCGCTACCTGTTAACAACGAATAAAGTAAAGAAACTAGGATTTTCTTAACACACGGCCATCTGATCCCGAAGTAATCAGAGCTTGTATTATGTCAAATAACAGATAACTGATATACAATTTTTTCGTCTAAATATATACTTATTTAAATATTTACATCCATACACAGAACAAACAGAGATGTTCGTACAGACAAATGCTTGTCCTGGGAATCGAACCCATGCGCGGCAGTCGGGGTCTCTAACAACCGAGCCAACTAGTACGTCTGATCCCAAAAGAAGTAAAATATTTGAAATAAAACAACTTATATGGTTATATATATACATTTAAATAATACTTATGTCCAGACACAGGACAAACAGACATGTTCATTCACAAAAATCGAATCCATGACCTGCGGTGTGGAGCCAACCAAGCCAACTGACCCGTCTTAGAGAATAGAACAGAATCTAACAACTACTAATAACTAGTAAATACATTTTTTATATTCATTTAACAGGAAGTTAGGCATTCCACCTTTTTTTTTAAATTGGCTTGTGTATTGCTCCTTACGCCGAAGGAGGTCACAGCCTAAAAAAGAACTAGCTAACAAGTGGCAGAACTCACTGGAGTTATTATTTCTTAAGAGGTCTTACAAAGTACCTTACAACAATGAAAGATCCATTTGATAGAGACTGCAGAATTATACTCTATGCTTTAAGTTTTATGCGTTAAAACTAAATAATATCGTAATACGTCCCATAGAATATTACTAACCTACCGTCTGTGGTCAACTGATAAGGTATTAGAACGACCACACAAGGACCACAACTCAGGGGCTCGATTCTGTAAGGAAAATGACACTAACTCGAAGATGTTTCGTCGTCTTTATGTTCTGTCTCTGTCGCTTACTACGCTAATACTACTAATCAGGGGAGAGGTAAGCTCTTCGAGGCCTCCGTGAAGCGGCTCGCCGACGAAGTTTGTATTTGCTGAATAAGGGGGCTGAATATTATACGTAACTAGTTTTTCGCTTGAATAACTATCACTGGCGTGCCCTTTAGAAATCTAGTCGCCCTTTGTAATAATGTATGTGCTACTTTTACTACTTCATTTTATACTAGTTTCCATACCGCGGTTTTACTGGCGTTACCGAGGTTCTGTCGGTCGTACAGTATTCAGAGCACTCGTTGCACTCAATACACTAAATGCACTTATTACACACAATACTCAAAATGCACTTATTGCACAATGTAATCAACTCTATTATACTAATATCAATTATCTAAAATTAATATTAATCGTAATTATGTATTTGCATGCCTACAGTATTCAAGGCGAAACATGGATTTCTCAATAAAAGGTTGTCCGACATCTTAATTTCTACCCATAAATTTCGTTTCATTTCATTTCTCATTGTACCATGCGATAAATGCACTCATTACACGAAATGTGCACTAAAAACACAAAAATGCACTAATTGCACTAAATGCACTATTTTCTCTAAAAGCACAAATTGCACTAAACGCACTATTTGTTCTAAAAGCACTCATTGTGCACATACACCCTTGCACATGGCACAGAATGTCATCTATGACCGAACATTTGTTCCCCGTTCAGAGCAACATAGTCAAAATTGTTCATACAAAAACATTCACCTTTAAAATTCGTCTACTTTTTACGACATGACGTATAACAAAAAAGCAACAATTTCAATAGGATTTTACGTAACAGTGATGCAACAGCAAGAGTGAAGCGGCATTCATTCATTTGATTTGATTTTATTTTGTGAAAGCCTTTACAACCGTGCATCGCGTTCAGAACGCCTGTTTCTTTTTTCGCTTTGCCCATATTTCTGTCTCGAAAGTATTTTGTGACTGTTTCAAATTGTACTGAATGGTCTACGTTTTGGAACCGTGGGAAGAATAGATAGTTTAAATAAATAATAGCTCGAAAATTTTGGCAGTGGGTGATGCACTTGTCTGGTACATTACTTCCGTAACGAGCTGAAAGTAGTTCCAATTTCGATTTCTTGTTAATGGCATATGATTATGCTCTACGGAGTTTTGGCGCGAAGTTTAATAGACAAATTGCGTTTTCTTTGGGCTTTTTTAAGGGGCCATTTTAAGATTTGTTCATTAATATCAATTTTAGGAATTCGATACAAGGCAGAGAAGTGAAAGAAGACGCGATATTTCATTTTAACCTGTTTGTAAAATGTTTTCAAGGTTTTGACAATAATGAAAATCATAGAAAAATCATCATAATTGCTTTTTAAATAAGGTCCATCTATTATTCCAATGGTTAATTGTATAATGATGCTGATGACTCTTATAACATAGGGTTCTTTTTTCTATAACACTTAGCTGTCAAAAGGACTCTCAACTTCATAAGAGATGTGTCCTGACATGTCAAATCAGCAATTCTTTATATATACTATGGAGTTTTGTATAAAATAGCAAGTTGTGACGTTATAATTTTACAGCATTAAATAACATACTCTTTGTGATTAGATCGGTACTTAAAAATCACATTAATGAGTTAATTTTCATCATATTTGATGTTTTTTAGATATTTTTGGATGTTCAATACACTGGTTAGTCTTTGATCATTTATCTTTAATACATGACAGTTCCATATTAGGCCATTACTACAATAATATGACTGTAGAATAGACAATGACTTCGACTTTGTGATAGTCGTAATTAACAATACTTGAACATAAAACGAAACTCGACACTGGCTAGAAATAAGTTCTAAAACGATTTGATTGCCATACTTAAAATTAAGAAGAAGAAACGGCAGTCAACATTAAAAACACCATAAACAAATGAGGTTGTTTAACTTATTAAGCTGTTACATTTAAACTTTGTTTGCATTACACCACAATACGAAGTTTAAATTACTTTAATAGTATTAAAGTGAAGCAAGGATGTATCGGCGGAAGCTGAGTCGTTGGGAGCTATACCATCGTCTTTAATACTTGAGAACATACGGGGAAATATTATGTGCGGCCAAGTTTATGAAAAACAGAGTGTGTGAGACACGATACAAGTGAAATTATTATTATTATTTTTTACTTGCTGTCCCCCGCGGTTTCACCCGCGTTCCCGAAAGATGTAACATTTTCTCGGCACAAAATCCTATGTTACCTACTTCAAATACCTTCTAGAATATGTACATAAAGTTTCATGGTGCTCGGTTAAGTAGTTTTCGCGTGAAAGCGTAACAAACAAACTTACATTCACGTTTATAATATTGGTAGGATTATTAGAGTATTATAGATATTATTATTAGAGTAGTAAAGATGTATTATAGCCATTTAAATGGAAATCTTCATAGGTATTTGTGGGGCTTCTACTTGAATAACAGCTACACACTAGTACTCAACTCATATCATCTCTTAATAAGTCTATATATTAGTCGGTTTTTATTTTTATAAACTGCGCAATAGATTTAAATGCAGTTTTCAAAGTTCACAGAATTTCTAACGCAAAGTTTATCTTACTAGTCCTACTAAAATTATAAATGCGAAAGTTTGTGAAAATGTTTGTTATACTTTCACGCAAAAACTTCTTTACGGATATGGATGAAAATTGGCACATAGATAGTTTATAACCTGGATTATCCCATAGATTTAGTAAAATTTACATCCCACTTATAAATTATCATGAATAATCTTCTTAAACGTTACCGTTACGTCCAAAATGCAACACCGTATGTTCTCATACACACTACATCATTTTAACCTTTTAAAGCGGGTAAATGACAAGATACGCTTGATGCATTGGTGTTTGTGGTGTATGTGGTGAATGTGGTCACTGGCTGCTATACCCATATAATAGCGGTAACTCCTCTAAAGTATATATTGCACCCTCAGTACGATAAGGCCTAACTCAAAATTTTGCGAAATGGAGTTCCGATCATAGAGAGACTAAACAAAGTACGCTCTATCCGATTTATAGTAAAACGTAGTCAATTTAATGATTGAATAAGCATACCGATACTTCAGCCTCTTTAACACCGGGATCCACACTCCCCGCTCAGTGCGAAAGTGACCCAATCAGTGATGTGCCAAAAGTGTTTTTTCGAGTTAAGCCCCTATCGTTCTGAGGGTGCAATATATACTTCTACATACATATATAAATCTGGTTGAATGTTTTCCTTCACCGAAAAATCCAGGCATCGAATTTACACCCTCAATCCCATGTAGATAAATTAGCCACTGAGTCACCACAGCTTATAATATATTCAACAGGCACTAAAAATATTTATATTATTATAAAAACTAATTCCCACAGAAACTTCACAATATAAAAACTCACATATGATATTACTGTATACATTTTGATGCAACTCCTCGCTTCACACAGACACTAGTGATGACACAATAAAGTAGCCGGGTCGTTTTATAGTAAAGTGACAGGCGTGAGGTTTGTACGCACACTTACCGCCAGTTTGGGGGTCCTTAGCGGAATAGAACATCTATAGAACAAAATACTGTACTTATAATACGGTATCACACGCGTTCCCGAGGGATTTCAATGGTTCCCGGGATAAGTAACCTATGTGTTAATCCTGGCTATAAACTATATGTGCCAAGTTTAAAAATTATTGCGTGAAAGAGTAACAAACTTCCATACATACTCACAAACTTTCGCTTTTATAATAATCGTAGGATTAGAAAGAAAGAAAGAAACACATTTATTTGTGCCAAAGGGAAAAATAACACATGAATAAAACAGATTATTATACAACGTGTAAATACCCCGTAAAAATTTAATTAATTATGAAAGCCTAAGAAATAAAATAAAAAAATAACCCTAGTGAGCTGTCATGTCAGGGAACCAGATTATTTAACAGAAAGGCCTACGTACCTATTTTACCTAATTGTCTACTTTCATAGTTTTTCTATTTTTCATTCTTAAAAATCATTTTTTTATCAGACAGCGTGTGTTATGTGACAGCGTCACTACGGTTCTTAAATGTTAAGGCCCCATTTAACCTCCTTTCGGCTTTACGGGTAGTTTTGTAACACCATGTATTAGTGGGATTTACCTTCACTTAAAATTTATTGCTACAAAATATTTGTCTTACTTGTGAAGATAGCAGAAATCATAAATCTGTAATATCTGCCATGTACCGAATACGGTAGGTACTCTTCTATTCCATTTTAATATATTATAGCTGTCCTTCGCGGTTTTACTTGCGTTCCCGAGGGATATCACATTTTCCCGGGATAAAAGTAGCCTTTATGTTATTCCAGGATATGCTCTATTTATGTGCCAAGTTTCATCCATATCCGCTAAGTAGTTTTTGCGTGAAGGAGTAAACATACGTACATACAAATCTTTCCTCTTTATAATATTAAGTATAGATAGATAAATGGAAACGTTTGTGATGATGGATACAGCGGCGGCCTTACCCATTACGAGGCTCCGGGCGGCAGATCATTGCGAGACCCATTGTCCTTCGTGAAAAGTATATGATGCGAAAGTAAGTCTGGTTGTTTGGTTTAGGTATTTGTCATGTTTGACGAGAAATGATAAAGTTATAGAAATAAATAAAATTTGAAATCCATATTTTTTTTAACTTGCTCGGTTGCGCGAGCCCCCTGCAAGAGCGAGGCCCCAAGCGATTGCCCCGTTCGCCACCCCCTAAGGCCACCTCTGGATCGAATGATAGATGGCAAAGGTTTATTACACTGATGCAAAAATTACAAAACGTATTTGGATGGAACATGGTTCATGGATAGTTTATAACGTGGATTATACACAAATTAAATGATGAGCTCCCCGTGGTTTCCCAATGGAAGGGGGATATGGATCAGTAGGGAGTAGCTTCAGTAACTTTAAATTTGACCTTCATAAGTGCCCTCCGTAGACCTAAACTGATAAATTGTTTAGATTTTTTTTTTATTTTGGATTCGAGAAGGGTGTAAAGAAATGTTTCCTCTCTTTCCTTCCATACTAAACAAATGTTATTCTATAAATTATTGTACGGATCACTTGCCATAATTAACCGACTCGCACCTAATCTTTCACATACCAGAAATTATTTAATGAAAGTAAAAAAGAATTAAAGTTTACATACGGAACCGAACTTTACAACCAAGTTCCTATAGGGTTTTTGCTTTTATTTTGTTCTAAATAATGACCATTATAATTTGAGACCTATGATCATGTAACCTATGCTATGACGTGTTTCTATTCATTCTGAACGGTTATATCACTCGTTCCACATAACAATTCGAATGTAAACGATTTAGAATAATTATATTTTTTTATATTCATTGCACTTTAAGTACCAGGCTGGTTTATGAGAAGCTTTTTAGACCAGCAGTGTATTTGATGGCCGGCTATCATATCGGTTTGGTTTTCTATTTCCAGAGGAGCCTTTTTGTTCATTTTACTATGATCCTATATTTTGCTTTGAAGTGTACAGTCAGACTCATAGTTAATAAATAAAATTGAATAGGAGACAGTTTTTTTTTATTATTTAATTACTCCTTTTTGTGGCAGATTTGAATGTACCATGTTACCTTGTTTCACATGTTTTTCTATGACTATTATAAGTAAATAAAAAATATTAAAAAAAATTTAAAGGAAATATTAATAACTTGCTTGCCTATTTTCAGTTTTTCATATATATATGTAGTTTCATATAGAAAAAAATGCTTAAATTGTTATTCCGGTAGATACTAATTTCAGCTTTCCAAATAACTTTGGTATATCCAGTATTTCTTTCAATGGCAGAAGGTGATGGAAATTGATCACTGCCTGTCCCCCGACGCAATGAATTTTAGTGCCCGTAATAATTACAATCTAGGTATTGTTCATCACTGATGTGATTTTCCCATTAAAACAAATTTCTGTCTAAGATAACTAATTGACTCAGACAAGGCCTTGCGGAAATCCATCATAAGATTATACAAAAAACCAACTATCTAGTAACTAATTCTGCTGGATCTCCCTCTCTGTCGAGTCCGATACAAGGAAACCCATGCCGCTATTTGGATTCTGCAATTAACCATAACCTCGCCAAGTCTAAATCACCAAAGCTCAGACAGATGCAGCCGAATCTTCAGCTCGCGATACAACACACTCACAAGGCCATCAGCCTAGATACCGTCCTCGCCAGCGTGGACGTTAGCCGCGCTCTCTCTAGTATTTATTCATTGCTGTTTTTTGTTTTGAAATAAAGAACCACTAATAATAAATCAGATAATGTAAAGTCTTTTGACCCCCTCACGCAACGCCCTGAGCCCGAGGTCCGAGCACACTGAGGGGGCACCCTCAGTGTGCTTGTTGCTTAAAATCTTAATGTATTTTCGGCTGAGAGCCCCCAGCGCTCGCCGGAATTGTCCGAGTAAGGGTGTAAGAGCCATCCGAGGCTAAAACCTTCGTCCCTTCCAAAAGAAAAAGAAAATCGCCAAGTCTGACGACGAAATCACCAATAAAAGTTCAAACAGCTGCAGCCGAATCTACAGCTCGCGAAAGAATACAGTCAACACACACAAGGCAATCAGCCTAGATGGACGTTAGTCGCGCTCTCTATTCATTGTAAAACATTGATTTTGTTTTACAAATAAAAACCAAAGCCACAAAAACCAGATAAGTAAAGTCTTTTGACCCCCCACGCAACGTCTTGAACCCGAGGTCTGAGCCCCAGAGTCTTAGAGGCACTGAGTGTAAATTTCTATTTATGTATGTATTTAGAATAAAAAAAAAATCTATGTAGTATCTCGGTGATCTGGTTTCCATGGTACGAGCTCTGCTTAGTTTGGGATCAGGTGACCGTGTGTAAAGTATATACCGGGATATAAATTTACTATAAAATTTTAATTTTAACGTACTTTTGGCTGACTGTACGACATCGAATGAGTTTAAGATCGTATCCGATATTAAATAAGTTACATTAGTGTTATATCACTCCACTTACAATTCTTCGTCACAACAAATAAAATAATGTAGATAGGTTTTCAAGATGATGCTATTCACTTAACATTAGATTATTTTAATTTTAATATTGAGGTCCAATCCCCTTACTTAGCTAATACAAACAACGAGGCCTCGGAGAGCTGACCTCTCATGTAATCGCGTAGTAAACGAAAGAGACAAAGCAAGTAGTTAGCGACGTAACATCCTTGAGCTATTCATTCTAACAAAATCAACCTCTGGGCTTCAACTCTGATAGGAAAATGACACTGGCTGAGGATGTTTCGTTTCGGCCTCTACGCTCTGTTTCTTTCGCTCAGTACTGAGTCACGCGAGAGGTAAGCTTTCTGAAACCTCCGTGCGGCGGCTCGCCGACAAAGTTTGTATTAGCTGAATAAGGGGGCTGTTTCTGTTCCCATTGAACAAAACATAACCCCCTTCTCTGAACCTCTCTCTCATTTCTTAAAGTCGGAAAGAGTGTGGAGATTTTTAATTATGTCATTTTATCAAAACCATTCACTCATTCGTTCTTTTACAACATGAAGTAGCACTTGCGATTAAATTGAAATTTCGATGTGTCCATGTTGAGTTTAGAATATATCTATAGATCTCCACACAAGGCAGAGCCTGAAATAGACGAGGATGCGAATTATTTCATAATGATAATATTATGGCGGTGGGATTCACTGCTGCTGGAATGCTGGCTACAGTGACACGCGCCCGCCGCCCGCTCATCTAACTAGGTATACGCAAATGTGCGTAATTTGTTTGTATTTGTGTTAATTATTAGTTTTGTGTATTATTAGCATTACTAACACTTAAATTAAGGCTTTATTAACAAATATGAATCCATGTGTCTGAAATAAATGATTATTATTAATACGTGAAATGATATTGACGATTTTTCGACCCCTTGGACCCTACTTAATAGATAAACAATGTGAATGTTACCTATATTAAGTACTAGCTGTCCCCGGCGGTTACACCCGCGTTCCCGAGCGATGCAACATTTTCCCAATATGAATCCAATACATAAACGTTAAAACAACTGTGTGGAGAGGACAGCTATAATATGTTTATGATTGCGACAACAGAAATACATCATCAAGTACAGTCATTTTTAGAGCTAGAAGCTTGAAACTTATTTTAGCTGTTGATTCAATATATGTATATCTAAGAAATATATCATTTAAAGTTTGTAAAAGTTTAACCCTCAATAGTGTAAAATAGCAATATGGAATAGGGGATGAAATTTTGTATGGAAGTTGATATTCTTTAAAAGATGTAATTAATCACGTGTTTTATCGTTTTTAATATTCAACCCCTAAAATGATAAAACGAGGTTGCAAATATTGTTCGTCCTGGGTGGGAATCGAACCCGCGACCTTCGACTTGGCAGTCAGGGTCGCTAAGCACCAAGCCAACTGGCCTGTTAATTTGATATCAAGTGCTCAGTACCTGCTTAACTTGGGATCAGGTAAGGAGGCATCCATTAATTACGTGAGGTGATTTTTCGACTCCCCCACTCCCCTTGGTGAGATGTCATGGGATTTTGCTCGACCCCCTCTCCCCGCCCCTAATCTCACGTGAGATTTGATATTATCATAAGTATACGATTTAGATGTGAAATATATTATTACGATATAAAACCCTCTTCGATATTAACGATATTTGCCGAGACCTCCCCTCTCCTCCACGTGAGATTCGGCTCGACTACCCCCCCCCCCCCCCCTAAATGCTTCACGTAATTAATGGACGCCCCCTAACCATGTGTGAAGAATGTCTTGTGATATTTAATTTATTTACTATTGATGTGTCATATTTAATAAATAAATGCCATTTTAGCCGTGGGCGCCAAATAACAGACATATGGTAAAAAAAACAATCAATAAACATTGATCTCCTAGGGCAGTCAGTTATTTATTTTTAATAAACTTTGCACAACAGTTTGTGCGGAAATAAATCAGTGGCATAGACTAATTGCTCTACATTGTCTCGTCCATAATGGCGCGAAGAACAATGCATGTTGTTGTACGTCACATCCGGTAAGAGGTGCATTACACACGCTTTTCACAACGGTACATAAAAATAAGGAGACGTATTTGTGCTGCATTTTTTTAATCCATTTATAAACTGGGCCATAGAAATGAAATAACAGGCATTCATATGTATTGACAGCCGGCAATAAACTTGGATCATTAATCATTTCAAATAAACAATAATAATGAAGTCTTTCTTTAAAAGTTTAAGAGTTTGGAATTATTTATTTTTTGAAACGAGTTTCCTTAGTAACTTAGTTTTTGTGACGAAATATTTCTAGGGGGTCACAGAAAGAGTGACACAGCGTGACGATAGGGCGGGAGGGGGTCAAAAAAGGCTGATTTTAGCGTGACGTATTTTATGAACGGCCCCCTCTTAATAGGGCTTGTTAGCTACGCTCACCAATCTGTAACGAAAGTACAGACTCGTTATACCTCGTTATTTTTATTATCTGTGCTATTTACATAATACATAAGCAATCAAGATGTCTGCGAATTCTGTGGGGCGTTGTTTTTTTTTTTCATGACGATGCAATAGATAATTTTTCTATCATTATGATTATGATTATGTAATGTCATTCAATTCCAGTTTATGGAATTATTATGTAACTAGCGACCCGCCCCGACTTCGCCTGAACGAGATAGTATAACTGTAGCATACACAAACTGTCCGGAAGAAATTCCCTAAATGAGGGTCCGTTCACACAGATCGGCTCGGAGAGGAGAGCATATCTTTTATCACGTTTAAAACAGAGTTGTGATTGTTTGTAATAAGGTTTAATGTTACATGTCTTACCAACTTCACGTCTCAGGGTCGACAATCCATTAGCGATGCTCTGGTGTTGCAAATGTCCCAGGCGGTAGTGACCACTTACCATCAGGTGGAACCGTCGGCTTGGAAGATCAAAATACATATAGAAATGAGCCTTTACTAGAACTCGGTCATGGAAACAACTGTTCATCTGCGCATCGATGTATACCGGGCCTAATGGATTGCCTCTAACATAACGCCCACAATTATTTATTTATAAGAGGAAGATCTACAGCTAATTTAACAAACTAGAATTTTTACATATGTAGATAACAGAAAGCCATTAACAGATCCTCATTATATCAACATCAATTAAAACGAAACAAAAATTTTCTTAATACTTTATGTTTTACTATGTACAATTTCATCTTAATTAAATTTAGAAGTGAGCCGTCAGTCTGTCAATCTCGTACAAATCACTCATTATTTCTTCCACCTTTGTGCCGATTTTCTTCGCGATCTGTAAAGAGACATTATATGAACTAGTGGTCGCGTAGAGATCGAAATTCGACCGTAATTCTTAATTTTTAAGTTTCAGTTATTGAGTTTATTTTGTCAGAGTAGAACCTCTATAATCAATGCATAAAATTTATTTTGAATTTTAAAAAGAGCCGGCAATAAACTCAGCAATTACTCTTTTCAAAAACTAGATTTTACAAATTAAGATTTCCTGAAAGAGCGAGCCCCTTGTCGCCATTAAAATACTTATATTAATAACTTTAATTTTTTTTTTTGTTTTACGTTTTTTTTCGAGGAGCGAGGTATAAGACTCCTCCATTTAAAAAGGGAAGATCTTGCGCCGCTAGGTGATAGTACCGCCCCGTGGGGACCGCGGTTCGACTGTTGATATTGGTAGATTCGTTTTTTTTTTGCAAAATATTTTTACCGTCTTCTGTCTAGTCGTGCGTATTGTTACCAACGGAGGCGACTATCGGGATAACAGTATTAAATTAAGTCGCTGATCAACTTAGATGTCACAACACAACTAATTTTATTTAATCTTTTTCTAGTTTTATGTATTTAGATTATGTCGGTAGTGCTGCGTGTATTTTGTTTGAGGGTATACATTTAAAAACATGTTTTCTTGTAAATACAAGACTATGACGATGCACTATCTTTCGGAAAAAAAAATTATGTGATCAGGGCCGGATTCACCATGGCGGGGCTCCTAGGCAATGCATGTCACGGCGACCCTTTACTAACTTCCTAAGATATGTTACCTACAAAAACGCAATCATATTCACAACTAGCTGTCCAACGCGGTTAAAAAGTAGTCTTATGTCTCTCTCCTTAAAATAGTCCGTATGTGCTACATAAAAGAAATGGGTATTATATTATCATTGAGGATTTTTTACATCATATTTGAAACCATATACAAAAATTATTTCTCGAGGTCTGGGCCCCTTCCTAACTCTAGGCCTCTAAGCTTGCCCTTGCCTAATCGATAATCCGCCCCTGTCGTGATATTTGCAGAGCTCCCCCAAATGAGATCGGCTGAGGTTCGGCTCGACCACCTGACACACCGCACGTTATGAATGGACGCTATCTTTCTAGTATAGAGTAGTATAGTCGAGTGGTAGAGTAGTAAGGTGTAGTGTGCAGTAGTTACGTCGGCCTTCTCGTGGTTGGGCATGCAGGAGTACAGCGCCACCAGGTCCCCGTCCAGCACGCCGCGCGCCGCCGCGCCGCCCGCCGCCCGCCGGCTGCACTTGTAGCTCCTGCACCATACAATACAATACAATACAAATACAATACAAATACAATACAATACAATACAATACAATACAAATACAATACAAATACAATACAAATACAATACAAATACAATACAAATACAATACAAATACAATACAAATACAATACAAATACAATACAAATACAATACAAATACAATACAAATACAATACAAATACAATACAAATACAATATAATATAATTATTGTGAATTCGTGTAGGTCTTCACAGACTCTTCTAAATAGACTTTACATGATTTAATACGATAGTGTGATTCATATAAATCAACAAACAATATTTAAGACAATAAACCATAAAAATTACACTTTGCAAACATAACGAATCGTCACGCCTGTTAACCCCGAAGAGGATGTAAAATACCGCGCATACCGTGACGTTGCGCGATGTTCAAGTATCCATTGGTTTAGTTATTGGCGCTCTCGATACGATAACGATACGCTTGCGATAGATGTTTGTGCTCAGACCTCAGGCCTCTGTACAGTGCTTCACCCACCTGAAAGCCCTCGGGTTGAGCCCCGCTATATGACAGCAGTAGTTGTTCATAACGTTCTGCAACATCAGCAGGCGGCGGTACATTTTCTCAGTGACAGGTAACACGTAGCCGATTCCACCGTCCAGTGTAGCTGAGAAATAATAAATACATAAATATCCTGGGATATTCTTTACACACGGCCATCTGATCCCAAACTAAGCAGAGCTTGTACTATGGACACCAGACAACTGATATAGTACATATACAATTTAGTTTTTTTTTTTTTCAATAAATTGCTTTTAGTATAATATAGATATTTACACCCAGACACAGAACAAACATCTTCGTTCATGCACAAAATGTTTGTCTTGGTTGGGAATCGAACCCACGGCGTGGGAGTCAGGGTCTCTTACTACCAAACCAACTGGCCCATCAATGGAACATAACAATGCCTTGGAGGTGTGAGCACTCAGCCTACTCACTGTACATGGTGACATGTCTGCGGTGCGCGGGGCTCCCAGAGCCGTCAGGCGGGGAGGGCGTGGGGGGGGCCGCGGGGCCCGCGGGGCCCGCGGGGCCGCCGGAGGCCGCCGGGGGGGCGGGGAGCGCGGGCAGGTGCCGCGCGTTGATGCGGAACATCGCGTGCACTTGCTGCCCAAGGTGGTAGTCGCACTTGCGGATCAGACGCTGGCCTGCAAAAAAAGAAAAAATAAAAATAAAAAGTGAAGCTTTCAGAAAACTACCTATCTCATTCTCTCACATGCAAAATATATATTTTTTATTTAGAATGGGCTTGCGTTTGACCCTCGACTGACCCCAGAAGGAGATATGACGAGGCCGAGGATGTAGCACGCTTACCCAGAAAATGCCTATTCACTCTGGCCTTGAATATAGTGTAGTATAGCCGGAAGAGAGTTCTACTCCTTTGCTATTCGTATAAGGAGCGAAGAAGCGAAACGTTGTTTTCGTATAACCGGGATATTGACAGTAATTATATAGATGTACGTGCTTGTCTGTTCTTAATGTCGCTTTTAATCAACGAGATTCAAAGATAACGTCTTAAAAAACTCCATAATAGGTTTACCCGCATACCTGTGACATACACATTCTCGACATAAAGTATTCAACTACCTATTATGCTATCACATGCTTCGATCATTAATAAAGTGACATTTTATTTATCTGCATCATCACACAAGTAACAAACTTATTCCAAAGCATAGTACATTTTCGATAACATTTTTATTGTCAAACAGGCGATACTGTAATATTACAAATGAAAAAAATTTACTTCATATTTCTTACCACATCGCAGATTAACAGATTTAAATGAAACTTGGTCCACATCCATAGTATATCCATAGGCGGCGGTGACCACTTACCATCAGGTAGACCGTCTGCTTGTTTGTCGGCCGAGTAGGTATAAAAAAAAACAACGAGTTGCACTCCGGGAGTGCCGGCAGAAGTGAAGACTTGAACATTAACGTTGTGCATTTTTACCGTCTTACGAGTTTTCGATCAGTGCCTCTACCATGAGTTGCTATCGAAACTTACTTTAGTCACTGGCGAGTAAACGACCATCGAACCCGATCGACTCATACTACAGATTTTAGTTCTTTAGGTGACCGCTAGTGGCGCTGTACACAGTTGCCATAGAAATGTTTTACGCCGTCGCTAGCGAGTACGTACGCTAAAAACTCATGGTAAAGGCACAGGTCACATGTCCTGACGCGAGTTTAAAATTTTTTTCAACACACTTGCTCATGAAACGGCTCTAATTTCACCGTAATTAGGCACATAATGACACCTGTAATCAAACTGTGACTTTTTCATTACTATTAATCACAACTCACGTTAAAGGGTTTTTTTTTTTTGTTTTATTGCTTGAGGTGCTTTATTCTTTAAAAAGTTTCGATGCAAAATCTACGAAAACGTTAGATACGCTCGCATCTAACGTTTTCCTATGAATTACAACTCGTTTTCACTGTTGAAATTATAGTTTTTTAGTATTATTTTCTTCACAAGTGTGTTGAAAAACGTCGTATGATACACGTTTGTATCGATGATTACCGTCCTCGGCTCTCTTAAGCTCCATGGCGCTTCAGCGGTAATCACCAACATTACACACTTGTAACATAATGTACTAATACCCATCCCAAGAAAAGTGCTCAAGGACGCTAAATAAGTTTTCACTGAAAAAAAAACATAGAAATGCTCCCGGTAACCAAATTGGATATATTTTTCTGGGAACATATATTTAACCACTAATTGGAAGATCTTTTTGATTCCTTAATTTAGGAACACTACGTTACCTCCGTAGCTCTCCCTGGCTTGGGGCTGGTACATAAACAGTGCGAAGTTCCCTTCAGACTCGCTCACCATGAATCCTAGACTCGTATTATCAACCATGAACTCCATGTCGTAGATCTGTTTCAACATATAGAAAACAAATAATCGGTCAATATTCAATTTCTAACTAACCTACTGCAAATTGGCGAATCTTGTGTTTGACATCAAACTCACTATTTCAATAAATAATAATAATAAAAACCTTTAATTCCGAAAATATTTACATTTTAACATATTGTAAATTAAATAACATTTTTAGATTAAAAAAAAACTATTTAAAAGAGAAAGTTCAACATTCTAAAGAGGAAACTGCACCTATATTATAAAATATGAATTGTCTTATTTCGGTTCGATGTGAAGCAATGATATATAGGAGATGCGCCGTGACCTGCGCGGCGCGGAGGTCGCGCGACACGAGCGACAGCGTGCGGTGCTGGTGCTGGTAGCGCAGCAGCGAGATGGACTTGTACACGTCGCCCACCAGCACCAGGTTCTTCACGGCCAGCATGCGGTGCACGTAGATCTGCGTGTCGATGAACGCCACGCCCACCAGGTCGTTGTCCTTCAGCTGCCAGATGTAGATCTGCCCGCCCACCAACAAAAATGTATCACAAGGGGTTTATAATATATGAGTTTAGCGGTCCCCCGCGGTTTCACCCCCGTTCCCGAGGGACGTTACATTTTCCCGGAATAAAAATTCACTCTCATCATTTTTCTCCATCGCGCCAAAAGAAGTATAACTTCAAAAAGTAGCCAATGTTATTCCAGGGCATACTCTATCTATATGCGAAGCTTCATCCAAAAAAAAAACCTATTTCATCTGTATCTCTATTCCACCCGTACGTATGATTTTTTTTGTTATTAAAAAAATATTTGGAACTCAATATTGTACGTAACGGAGAAGGGCGTTGGGCTTTGCGACAGTTTTTATACTTTTGCAGATACCATAGTTTTTTTCAATAGAACTATATGCCAGTGGTCCCAAATAAATATTTTGATTTGATTTTTGTTTCCTTCTTCTTTTGTTTCTCACCTTTTGTCCTACAGCGGAGATGAGGTACCCCAGCACCTGCGTGAGCGCTGTGACGGGACCCTTCTGCTCCTTCGCGTACAGCTCCTTGAACCTGTTCTTCGTCAGCGGCTGCCCCGGCTCCGGGACCACGTCAATAATGTCGTAGATTATTATCTGCAAATACATAAGGACGACATCTTTTTCAAAATTCAGTTGCAAGTTTTGCCACGAAAAATTGATAAGTGAAGTTAAAGGTCACTTGGCTTGGTGGTTAGCAACCCTGACTGCCAAGTCGAAGGTCGCGGGTTCGATTCCCACCCAGTACAAACATTTGTGTGCAAATATCTATATATGTATTTATTTACAAAAGTTGTATACGTAGTATATCAGTTATCTGGTTTCCATAGTACAAGCTCTGCTTAGTTTGGGATCAAATAGCCATGTGTAAAAGAATTTCCCAGGATATTTCTAAAAAAAGGTTTGAAAGACTTTTAAAGTCTAATTTACAATTTAAAAAAATTAACAAAGGTCATTACCCTCCCCCTAGACGTGATGTCTTCGCTGTAATTGTAATTTGTGCCTATCGCTATGTAGCCGCGAAGTCCCGATCTGAAATAAAGAATAGAGGTATGGAAAAATAACACATTTATAACACGCCAAAAAGTATTGATTTAACCTTTTTTTTCTACATTTAATTTTATTTTAAATATCTATAAAGTTGGAATGGTCAATTGGTCAAAGTTTTGTTTAAAAAAAATACTCGGCACAAATTAAAACCACTAGTAACTTAAGTAACTTTAACTAGCTAAGGTTTTGAACGTAGAGTGTAAAGAAAGCAAAACAAACCTGGTCCCCTCGTAGCTGAGAGCGACGTTCTTGAGACAGGTGACGTGCTCCCACTCCTCGAGGTCGATGCGAGTGTTCGGGATGATCTCCCACGAGACCGGCGAGAACAGCGATACGCTAAACCGCTCCTGCTGCGGGTACGGGAACCTGACAAGCGTACAATTATTATACTTTGGAAACCTAAAAAACATGCTATAACCTGTCATCAATGAAGTATAAAGAACTTATGTGCATTTGAAAATTTTACCTTTGCTCAAATAAAATTAAATTAGATTAATTAGATAAATCACATCGAATAAGTGTGCAAAGTTTCAAATCAATCCAATGTTTTGACATAGGTGGAAATACGTTAAAAGATTCCGGTACATACATACATACCAAGCGTATAGAAGCTTGTTAATTTTGTTTAACAATAAAATACATATTTTTTTTCTTATTTATACTATTCTTAATTCAAATTTATTTTCTATTTTTGAGTCGGATTTTCTACACAAGCGTGATTTTTTTAACTATTATTTTTTTTTGTTAAATCGCTAATGCTGATTATCTTAGTAAGGATAACGGGTCTAACTATTTAAAATATTGAATTATCATCGGTCCTCGATAAATCTACAAAGTTTGAATGAAATCTGACAGCTTAAAGTGGGTCAAAATCGCGCCCAAAGGAGTCGGTTACAAACATGCTGGTGAATAAAAAGCGTGTAAAAAGCTAGGCTCGAGAGCGTCTCACCTGTCACCCTTGGTCTCTGTACACTTCTCCTTGTCTTCGCCGTTGAACTTGTAGTAGGTGGTGGTGGGCGAGTGCGAGGAGGCGACGAGGCAGTAGGTCTTGGACTCCATGTGGTAGGTGACGAAGTGCGGCGTGAGGCGGATGGGCACCTTGCGCACCGCCCACGCCGCGTCGTACGACAGGTGCGTGGCCAGCGTGCAGATGCGCAGCTCCGACTGCAGGCGGCCAGTACACCTCTTAGTGCATAGTACACAGTTCGCCCGGGGAAGTACTCCCACCTTACCCATTTCCACCGTGAAGCAGTACAAGTGCACGTATTACTGTGTTTCGGTTAGAAAGGTAGGGGGGCCGGCACATGAGACTTAACAACTTCGCGTCTCAGGGTCGGCGACGCATTGGCGATGCCCCTAGTGTTGCAAATGTACATAGGCGGCGGTGACCACTTACCATCAGGTGGACCGTCCGATTGTTTGTCGGCCCAAGTGGTATAAAAAAAAAACAAGATGATTCAATAAAAATTTTGTGTTTAGTGCGCAAAAGTAGTATTCGTTAAAGCTTATTTTTTGTTTTCAAATCGCTACACCTAATGGTAAAGGATAATTGAACAAATTATTTACATGATTACGTTGTCATCGGTCCTCGATAACGGTGCAAAGTTTCAATTTAATTCGACTTTTTGAAATGGCCCAAAATTACGTTCAAAGATTGCGTTACATACATACATTCTCATAAAAGCGTGTTAAGCTCGAGGATGTCTCCGCGCCTCGTCTCTTTCACGAAGTATACAATCGCGAGCCCCTGTGGCGCCGGTTCGCCGACAAGTGTCATATTGGGTGAACAAGGGGCTGACCTTGGCGTTGAAGTAGAGGAACCCCTGCGGACAGTTGGTGTTGTTGAAGGGCGCGAAGGTGGGCACGGGCGCCTCCTGCGTGCACAGCGGGTGGCAGCGCAGCTCGCCGCGCCCCGTCAGGAAGATGAAGTACGGCGTCTGGCCGCAGATGAACACGCCGTTGTACCCGCCCACGTTACCTGTGGGGGGGGGGGGGGGGGGGGGGGGGGGGGGTCATCAGACAGATTTACGTGCTTATTATTACTATTACAGTGTAAACTCTTTATAACGAAACTCAAGGGACTGAGCATTTTTTGTCGTTATAGAGAGTTATCGTTATATGGAGTGAACAAAAAAAACCAAATTAACAAGAATTTTTAATATGTATGGGCTCACTTCAACGTTATAGGGAGTTTATCGTTATAAAGGATAACGTTATAAAGAGTTTACACTGTATTTGGTTTTCAGATGTAAACACAAGATGCTTTAAGACGTTAGTTATTAAAATCATACATAAGTTAATGCAATAGGCCGTAGTAGAAGAGTGAAAGTTAAGAAAACTAATTTAATTAAAAGGAGATCAGTAGAATCAAGAAATATCAAGAAATACAGCTCCGGAAACGCGTTAAAAATGATGGGGCGATGGTTGCTTGAATTTCCTTAACTTGTTACGAAAAAAAATATTTTTATTTCTTGAATATTTTTTTTGTTTTAAATTTAAGCACTTTCTGGAGCAAAAATGTGGAAAAAGCTCAGAAAAAGATTTTTTTTCTCATTTTAAAAATTATGAGCTATTCAGAGCAAAAAACGTGATCCTTTAATTTTTTCATAAATTCGGTCGAGTGAAAGAAAAAAACGGCTGGCTGGATTAATTTGGTGTTTTGTAGGGGTTTTGTGGACATATTGAACTGTAAAAGGCACACTTAACATAAGTGGTTTCCTCAATATCCCTCAGTATAATCCAAAAACTAGACACTTGGAGCTACAATTTCCTTTATTTTGATTTCCTGGACGATCATTTCTCTCGAAATTACGGCCTGTTGAAATTTGCCCAAACATTTGGAATTGTTTTTTGATCCTTTAATATTTTCCATTAGTGTATATTGTATTACACATACATTGGACGGGCCAGTCGGCTTGCTGGTTAGAGACCTCGATTCCCACCCAGGACAAACATTTGTGTGCATGAACATGTCTGTTTGTCCTGTGTGTAAATATCTGTATGTATTTAGAAAAAAAATGTATATTATGTAGTTCTGTTTAGTTTGGGATCAGATGGCCGTAAGCCGATGAGTAAACAATATGCTGGGATATTTATTTATTTATTTACATATACTGTCTCATACCGAAATGATATATTTCCAATTAAATTATATGAAGTATTTTTTCAAACAGGCCATCACAGGCACTTATGAATGGTTACACTCTAACACCGGTTCGGAAGGTTGCTTTTACTGAGAAGAGCCGGCAATAAACTCAGCAATTACTCTTTTCAAAACAAGATTTTGTACATAAAGATGTGTTCTGCTGGAGCGAGCGCTACACCCAAGCATTGTCGTCATAATAAAGCCTTTTGTAGAAAAACAGTATTAATTCTTTCCTTATTGTAAAGAATACTAACCAAAGTATCGCATGTGACGCACATTGTCCCGGAGCTGCTCCGTCTCGTAGTGTTCATCGCCGCCGCCCACTGTCCCGCTCTTGTACCCGAAGGGGAACGACACGTTCATTCGGGAGAAACGCATCTTCAAATTTCCCCGAGGATATTTGTAGGCCTGTTGGAAGATATAGCAGTTATTTGACAAAACTCGACAGACCTCGAATTTGAACTTGATATCCACTTGGCAACTTCTCCAATGATATTTGCCTCAAAAATCTTATTTGAACTATTTCAAAAGTTTACAAGTGGTTCCCTTACTAACGTACAGCACATTTCTTATGAAACTTCTTATCATAGATTGTGTTTATCAATCATTTATTTTGCGATCAGAATTAGGAGAGCTTTGAAATTCTGATCCGGAACAAAATAAACGAATGATAAATACAATATATGCTATTCAAAAGTATTGATGAATAATCACAATGTTTCCCTGTAATACAAAAGTTTCACTTCTATCATGTCTTTATTTCATTTATGTAAATAAATTATTTGCCACTTTACTACCAAAAGACTGGCTAATAGAATACCCCAAATCTATGACGCGAATATTTCTTGTGAGTTATTTGACATTGCAATCATGATTTATATTTATTTTTAATATATATGCACGTAAGTGCGTGACGTATGGCGCTACAGCAAGTTTAAAAATACTACAGTTTGATTTTTCTGGAAAATATAAATAATTTGGATTTTGACGATTCACATAATATCATATTGGAAAAAACATATTCGCAGCAATTGTTCCATGATATAACTTTACCTGATAAATCATCAACTGGTCGTCATCGAACCGCATCAGCAATAGTACCCTAGTACCCTTGTGCCCCACTCCCACCATCAATATTTCCTTCAGCTTCTCCGCTTCAGCACTCTGTATGTTTGAATTGAGATCCTCATCTTCCATTGGGTTCGGTATAACTGGCACTGATTCCAAACTGTCTGCTAGGATCTGTGGAGGAAATATTCCTTCACTGAGGAATTAAAAATTCACTCAAACTCATACAAATAACAACTATAAATATAGAGATACTAAATCAATTTATGACAATGACTGACACTTACACTAATTCTTATAATGACACTGTCTGACATCTAACATTGTCAGAAAATTATACTGACCCATAATGACACTGACTGGCATCTAACATTGTCTGAAATTCGTACTGACTGACCTGACATTGACAGAAATTCATACTGACCCTTGACGACGCTGACTGACACCTAACGTTGGCAGAAATTCATACTGACCTACCTCTAATGATACTGATTGATATCTAACATTGACATAAATTCATACTGACCCATAATGATACTGACTGACATCTAACATTGACAGAAATTGATAATTAAGGTTTAATAATAGCTTCCCGAACAGGATCCGTTTAGCACAGTTGAAGTCCGTTAAAGTAGAATTTTAGTCTTCAAAAGTGAATCCCCTGTCCTCCTCGTCGAATCTAAACTTCATAATCAAATTTCTGTACATTTCATAATCTAGCGTACCTGTAACATTTTTTTAAATCTCTACCATAATTGATTCGTTTTCATTAATCTTTCAACAACTTCAAACGTTGTTAAAGCCGATCAACAATAAAAGTAACTTCATCAAATATAAGCAAAGAACAGACCTCCCCACTCCACTCGGGTGCTCACGTAATACACGAACGACCTGACGAAGAGGCTGGTGATGTGGTTACGTACCCGGTCGCCGGCGCAGACGTCCCTCACAAGGAAGCAGAGCCGCATCTCGGGCAGCGAGTACAGCTCCAAGTTGCCGTTGTGGCGCAGCGCCGCCACCCAGTACGTGGGCTTGTGCTCGCCGCCGGCCCCCCCCCCGGCCCCGGCCCCGGCCCCGGCCCCGCCCGCGCCGCGCCGCCACCAGCGGGACACGCGCCGCGGCACGCCCGCGCTTTTGTACTGCTCCGCTAGCATTATCTGCACCCGACATGTCCTACTGTTACTGTACTTATACTGTACCGATACTGTACCGATACTGTACCGATACTGTACCGATGCTGTACCGATACTGTACCGATATTGTACTGATGCTGCACCGATACTGTACTGATACTGTATTGTTACTGTACTGTTTCGTACTGTAATCATACTGTTACTGTTACAGTACAGTATATTTTAGTTCTAAAATATCAGATTTTGTCAAATCAAGTTTGTGCAGCGTAGATTTAAAAATGTCAAAAACTCATACAAAATCAATTTGGACTTAACATGTGTTGAAATAAAATTGTGAATACAAAACATTTACTCGAGTTTTCATTTGAATATTAGATTTTAACTGTTATTGAAAATTTGTAGCAAGTTCCAGCATTAAATTTGACCCTTGCTGTGGCTTGCTTTTAAGAAACGAAAAATAATCATCTACAACTTCCCTGCCATAAACAAATAATACTCACGCTGGCCATAGACGCGGGGGTCTGGTCCCCACCGTAGAGCAGTTCATCCTCATCGTTCAGTTCGTATATGGTACCAGGTTTGAACCCTTCCGCTTTCACGTTCTTACCCTTCGACTTGCCACTGAATTCTCCCTTGACCTGTTATAATATTTGTTTTTAAATAAATAAATATTTCGAGATACTCTTCACATACGGTTATTCATTTATTTAATACTTTATGAACAGTAGTCGGTCTTAATGCCAAAGGCATTCTCTACCAGACAACCTTTGGGTGATGCAGAGATAATTACAGGTAGATGCACTAAGAAAATATATATGGTTATCTGACCCTAAACCAAGCAGAACTTGTAATATGGTAGTTAACTGATATAGTTGTGACATCACACATACATCTACCAGCCTCAACGAGCATCGTGCCGAGACTGCCGGGCCGCGATCGGAGCGGACCGTATATTTACGTTCGCGCATCCCGCTCACACATGGCCGCGCGCTCGCTCGCACCATTCAGCGATGAATCATCACTGCACTGATGGTGTCTATATTATATTGCTGCCGCGCTCTAATCTCTTGATTGGTCCATTTTGGGATTTGGACTTGCCTTATATGTACCTACGTGTGATACCCAAACTTGTCATATAATATGTGTTATTTTGGTAATCAAGAAGCAGCTTACTTCGTAACCGTTTGTTTAACTCAAAACCCTGAAGCTCCCATATTTTGGTTATCCCGACGTGATGAGTATGAGATGAATATGTGTGGTGAAAACTAATCCTTTTTAAGCATATGACCCGCATAGAAGAGTGAGAATTGCCATACTTAAAGTTTGCATGGAGAAGTGCAAAGGTAACATTTATATAAAAATTAGTTTTATAAATACATGAAATAAAATAAAACATTATCTGTGCGCTTATAATGTCACTAAATTGCCATTTTAGGGGTACAAATACAACAATTTTTTTTAATAAAATTAATAATAAAAGAAGTATTATTACAGACATTTTCATGCAAACCAACGTCTGACAGTGTAATGAAATATATTAAATCGAGTAGGCCTTCACAGGCTTCTAAATGGTCAGACTAATGCCAGCTCGGCAGGTTGCTTTTTTAGGGTTGGGGTAAATCAATCAAATCATATCAATGTTCCTTATGTACCTGCAAATTATCGGCATCGGGCGGCGAGAACAGGCCGCTAAGATCCCTGTACAGAGTTACGCGCAGCAGCGCAGGCCGGTGAGGGACGTGTTGCCGCGTGGGAGCGAGACGCCCTGATTGCTGCAATACGAATGAGGAACAAGTAGTAGACCTCTTAGTTCAGAGTCCGTCCAGGGAATTACTACCACCATACCCGTTTCCGCCTTGAAGCAGTATAGCACTTGTATTACTGTGTTTCGGTTAGAACGCCAGATAGTTAGAAAGGCCGGTGAAATAACAGACACAAAGACTTAACACTTTCACGGCTCAAGGGCGACGGTGTGTTACGTCAGCGATGCCCCTAGTATTGCAAATATCTATAAGCAGCAGTGACCACTAACCATCAGGTGGACCGTCTGCCCGTTTGTCGACTTTTGTTGGAATTTATGGTATTTATGGTATTTTTGGTTTTTATGTTGTTGGTGTTATGATTTAGAGTTGATTAATAATTCATATAATAATAATAAAGCCCTTTTATTTTCGAACCGAGAGAGCTGGAGGAGGCCTATGCCAGGAGGCACGTCGAACTGCGAGATATATTATAAGAAAAACAAACAAAAATGTTAAACCTGTGAATAATTCATATAGTCTTTAAGTAATTTTAAAATAAATAAACTCCAGAGGCGTTCTTCACACACAACCATTAGTCCCACATGAAGCAGACAACATATGCTATAGTAACCAGATAACTGATAGACTACATATACTACTTTGTATATACATACTTACCTCACACACAACCAGACATATCTCATGCACACGTTTATGTCCAGGGTGGGAATCGGACCCACGACCATAAAGCATCTAACCACCGCGCCAATCATCTCCGAATATATGAATAAGCATAAACATAGTACCTTTGTCTTCTGACAGGGGTAATCCAGTGATGGCATAAACAAAATTAATAAAACATTCATTATAAAGAAATAAATGAGAGACAAGAGTCGCTGTGGGGGGGCTGCACTGACCGTGCCGTCCTTGGAGCGGAACTCCCGCAGCGCGAGCACGAGCGCGCGGCCGCACGCGGACAGCACGCACAGGTGGGGTGGGGGGTGGGGGGGGCTGTGGGGGGGCTGCACTGACCGTGCCGTCCTTGGAGCGGAACTCCCGCAGCGCGAGCACGAGCGCGCGGCCGCACGCGGACAGCACGCACAGGTGGGGTGGGGGGTGGGGGGGGCTGTGGGGGGGCTGCACTGACCGTGCCGTCCTTGGAGCGGAACTCCCGCAGCGCGAGCACGAGCGCGCGGCCGCACGCGGACAGCACGCACAGGTGGGGTGGGGGGTGGGGGGGGCTGTGGGGGGGCTGCACTGACCGTGCCGTCCTTGGAGCGGAACTCCCGCAGCGCGAGCACGAGCGCGCGGCCGCACGCGGACAGCACGCACAGGTGGGGTGGGGGGTGGGGGGGGCTGTGGGGGGGCTGCACTGACCGTGCCGTCCTTGGAGCGGAACTCCCGCAGCGCGAGCACGAGCGCGCGGCCGCACGCGGACAGCACGCACAGGTGGGGTGGGGGGTGGGGGGGGCTGTGGGGGGGCTGCACTGACCGTGCCGTCCTTGGAGCGGAACTCCCGCAGCGCGAGCACGAGCGCGCGGCCGCACGCGGACAGCACGCACAGGTGGGGTGGGGGGTGGGGGGGGCTGTGGGGGGGCTGCACTGACCGTGCCGTCCTTGGAGCGGAACTCCCGCAGCGCGAGCACGAGCGCGCGGCCGCACGCGGACAGCACGCACAGGTGGGGTGGGGGGTGGGGGGGGCTGTGGGGGGGCTGCACTGACCGTGCCGTCCTTGGAGCGGAACTCCCGCAGCGCGAGCACGAGCGCGCGGCCGCACGCGGACAGCACGCACAGGTGGGGTGGGGGGTGGGGGGGGCTGTGGGGGGGCTGCACTGACCGTGCCGTCCTTGGAGCGGAACTCCCGCAGCGCGAGCACGAGCGCGCGGCCGCACGCGGACAGCACGCACAGGTGGGGTGGGGGGTGGGGGGGGCTGTGGGGGGGCTGCACTGACCGTGCCGTCCTTGGAGCGGAACTCCCGCAGCGCGAGCACGAGCGCACGGCCGCACGCGGACAGCACGCACAGGTGGGGTGGGGGGTGGGGGGGGCTGTGGGGGGGCTGCACTGACCGTGCCGTCCTTGGAGCGGAACTCCCGCAGCGCGAGCACGAGCGCGCGGCCGCACGCGGACAGCACGCACAGGTGGGGTGGGGGGTGGGGGGGGCTGTGGGGGGGCTGCACTGACCGTGCCGTCCTTGGAGCGGAACTCCCGCAGCGCGAGCACGAGCGCGCGGCCGCACGCGGACAGCACGCACAGGTGGGGTGGGGGGTGGGGGGGGCTGTGGGGGGGCTGCACTGACCGTGCCGTCCTTGGAGCGGAACTCCCGCAGCGCGAGCACGAGCGCGCGGCCGCACGCGGACAGCACGCACAGGTGGGGTGGGGGGTGGGGGGGGCTGTGGGGGGGCTGCACTGACCGTGCCGTCCTTGGAGCGGAACTCCCGCAGCGCGAGCACGAGCGCGCGGCCGCACGCGGACAGCACGCACAGGTGGGGTGGGGGGTGGGGGGGGCTGTGGGGGGGCTGCACTGACCGTGCCGTCCTTGGAGCGGAACTCCCGCAGCGCGAGCACGAGCGCGCGGCCGCACGCGGACAGCACGCACAGGTGGGGTGGGGGGTGGGGGGGGCTGTGGGGGGGCTGCACTGACCGTGCCGTCCTTGGAGCGGAACTCCCGCAGCGCGAGCACGAGCGCGCGGCCGCACGCGGACAGCACGCACAGGTAGGGGTCGGCGCTGGTCGCGTACGCGCCCGTCCACTCCAACTGGATGTTCTGCACCTGGTTCCCATCTGCGGGCAACGGATACTTAACGCCGACGTTCATTTACACATATATCATAATAATATCGTGGTGTCAATATTTATATAAAAAAATTGGACATGTAGGTTATCTGGTTTCCTTAGTGAAAGCTTACTCAGTCAGTAGAACTTCTCCGAACAAGCTCTGCACGAGAACTAAGAGCTATTCTACTCTACTCTAAATAAAAGCTTTATTACCCTGGAAAAACGTTAGGTGTCTCGGGAACGTGGACGCCAAACCGCAAGACGGAAGCTTTCAGATGTATACCAGACCAGTGCTTACTTTTATAACAATTTTTTCAACCTCGTAAATGTAGTTTGATTATGAAATATTTCACTACAATATTAAATGCTTTACTTACTCTTAATAAGCCTAATAGCTGTAGTAGTGACTTGAACCATAAACTTGTTGTTTCCAAGATTCCCGGCAAAGATGGTGGGTGCCCCCGTCATGAACCCACTATTGTCCACCTCATTGATCTCCTGACCTGTTTGTAACACCTGCGAAAAACAACAATAATCCTTGATATTCTTTTCCAAACACTGCACTGCCATCTGACCCTAAAACTGTGCTATGGAAGCAAACTCAGTTTATACCTACAAGTAATTTTTTTTTCTAAATAGACATTTATAAAGATACCAACTGTCCCAAACAGACTAAAACATTTTGGTAAGTATAATATTAGTATGTTTCCATTTGTTTTATTTATTTTATTTCATTTTATAATATTATTAAAGCAACAGTTTTAGTTTTGAGTGTGACTGAATAAAGTAAGATTATACAAAAACAAATATCTAGTAACTAAATCCGCTGGATCTCCTTCTCTGTCAAGTCCCAAACAAGGAAACTCAACAGGGAGTCGACACGTGTTTCGCTTCTACACGAAGCATCTTCATGACGTATTAGACCCGCTGTCACTGAGTCGAAACACTAACACCACAGACGTGTTACCTCGCCGACCGTCGGACAGATTCTGTGAGCCTGGGTTTCCGCAAGGCCATGCCTCACTCAAATACTTAACTAAATATAGAAAAAAAGCATACCATAGTGGAATCTTCGTGAGTGAGTATGAGGTACGCATGCGTGCCGTCCGCGTCGCGGCCTCCCTCCGGCCCCCCCGAGCCCCCCGCTGCCCCCACGGCCCCCGCGGCCCCCGCGGCCCCGGATGAATCGCCCAGGACCGACCACATGTCGATACACCCTGCACAGCGGAACACAACAACAGCTTAGATTACCGACAACCTTCGGCTAAATCATATACAACCATGTTGAGATTGTGGTCAAAGCAAACAATAATATTCAGTCAAAACATGTTCGTTATAACAAGCTATATGGCACAAAACAAATGAAACTGACGTCACGTCACGTATGCTGCTCGGCAAACCCTTTCATTAGATACCCATGACATAGAGGTGATCTATCTAACGACCGAATCACGTCCGCCATATTGGATTTAGAATTTCGTCACTTAGCTAATCGTGCGATGTCAACAAAAACTATTGACCGGATTGAACCGAATTGGACCGAATTGATTGGAAAATTTCAGCTCTAAAATTCAGTTGCAAGATTTGGCCCAAACATACAATACAATATACTTCATTTGTACAACACATAATAAGAGAAGAAGTAATATAAAGAGGTGAATAACAGAAGTGTTTACAAAATAGGCGGTCTTATCGCTAAAGCGATTTCATCCAGACAACCTAGGGGTAGCAGGACACAGAAGAGGATAGCAGGTAGGCTTGTAAAACCTTTGAGATTGTGATCATGTCTTTTTACGATGTGTTGATTTTTTTTGGAATACTTACCGGGTAAATTAAAAGCGGTGATAAGCTGTGGCCTGACGGAGCGCTGCAGTACAGTCAGGGCTCCGTTCTTGCCTCTCCCACTGCACACCACCAGCTCCACCACGGGGCTGTCCTGCTGCCGATTGTACTCCTCCGAGAGCAGCTGCGGCTCGCCCATCGACACGTCGCCGATTGGGCAGATGTTGAGGAGGGAGTCACACACCTGAAGAGCGGGGTTATTAGCGTCAAGTAAATGTTTTTCTCAATATTTTCAATATATGCAAACGCCACCGGTACAAATTTATTATAATTATAGATTTACAAAATAGATTCGAAACTAAGTTTATTTATTTGTTTGAAATTCAAAAAATTCAAATTCAAAACCATTTATTCAGTTTGGGCCCTCGGAAGGCACTTATGAAGGTCAAATTTAAAGTAACTGAAGCTACTACCGGTTCGGAAGTCAGCCTTCAACTGAGAAGAACCGGCAAGAAACTCAGTAAGGTTACATTCTTTTTTATTTTTATTAATTAATTTTTATATAAATTTTATCTATTCTGACTTTTTGGCTATTTTATAATATCAATTTTACATATTTTTACATTTAACAATTACAAAATACTTAATATAGTAATTTGTAACACTTTCACGGTTAAACGACACAACAAAAGGACATGGGCTACTTTTGATCAATTTTAACGCAAGTAAAAACACGGGGCGAAAATGTAATAAAATGAAATATTTATTCAAATAGGCCTTCGCAGGCTTATGAATGGTCAGATTCTACCACCAGTTATGCAGGTTCCTTTTACTGAGAAGAGCCGGCAATAAACTCAGCAATTACTCTTTTCCTCAAGATATATAGATTGTAATTTTCCATTTTTGTTTCACTTTTGTTATTATTAATTTGTAATAGTGTTTTATTATGTACAACCTGTATGTTCATTTATTACAGTCATAGGTCATATAAGTGAGTTGTCCATGGAGGGAAAGCGTGGTGATCTGTAATACAGGTTTTACCTACAACAGGCACCAGTATATATAATTAGGATCCCGGAAACGGCTAAAACGTTTTTCATGAAATTTAGTATGCAGGAGTTTTCGGGGCCGAGGAGATAGGCCTAGGTAAAAATTTTTGAAAATGTCGTTTTATCCGTGTTTTTAGGCAATGAAAACTGCTACAATGTCATTAGAAGGTAAGGTTTTCAAGTTACATCTTTTGTGAGAAATACTGTTATTGGGACCCCTTTATTATCGCATCTAATTCGTATCTAGGCATATAGGACAGTGCTTTAAAAAAGAGAATACGGCAGTAGTCACATTAGTAAAGAAAACCCGAGCAAAACTCGGCCATCCAGGTACTTTATGTTTATGAGAGAACAATACAGAATATTATTATGTTCAAAATAAGATATTGTACATAAAGATGTGTCCTGCTGGAGCAAGCGCTACACCCAAGCATTGTCGTCATTAAAATAATCGTTTAGTAATGTAGTATAATGAAACCTAAATAAATTAACTTTCTTGTGTAGGTTGCATGACGCAATGGTATATTTCGATAGGTTTCATGACGAGATCGGTTTGGACATCCTGACCTACATAGAGAAAGTAAATTGTAGTTTATACCAGCTGTCCACGCGGTTTCACCCGTGTCCCGTGGGCTGTAACATTTTTCAGGATAAATAGGAAACTAAGTTGCGATTTATAATATCAGGTATCTGCCAGTGAAAGTCCGGTCAAAATCGGAAATGCCGTTTCAGTGATTAGCGACAAACAGACAGACAAAAATTCAAAACATTTAAAATTATATAAAAAACAAATATTTATTTCCTTCTCTGTCAAATCCCAAATAAGGAAACTCAACAGGAAATCGACAAGTATTTTGCTTCTACACGAAGCATTTTCAGGACGTTTTAGAAATAAAAAACTAGATATTTGTTTTTTGTATAATCTTAAAGTAGATTTCCGCAAAGTCACGCCTGAGTCAATTAGTTTTCAGATTTTTTTTTATTTCATACATCATCATGCTATTAACAATTGGATAAATAGATCAACCTTATCTCAATAACAATAAAGATGATTATTGAACGATATTCGGGCTTTCAAAGTGACAAGTTCAAGATCCCTAGACGATCTATATTTAATGTGTGTGGGTGCACACCCCCACAATAACTAATCAGTACCACCTGACTTCACATACATTCCTATAAAAAGCCCGAAAATTAAATTTTAATCACATTCAAACACCACCCTCCAAAACACAATCAACAATGAAAGTGCAAATCATCTTGATAGCCGCCATATTGGCTACAGCGGCGTCATCACAAGTGTATTGTGGCAGAAGATTAGCTACCACATTAGCTTACTACTGTTCACGGACAGAAGTGAAGAGATCCGGTAATACATTTGACTGGCCTATTTTAGAGGCCAGTCAAGTCAGGATGTTGGCGAGTAAGAGACAAAGTGGCGGTGTGGTTGATGAATGCTGTTACAAAGCGTGTTCTCTCAATGAACTCCTTGGTTACTGTTAGATCTGATGATGTACTGGATTTGGTTATATAATAAATGGCGGTAAATTATAATTGGATGTTTTACTTTATTTGATTTTAAAACTAGTTATGTATTGTATCGATTTTTTTCTAATACGGCTATTAAAGTGTAAAGAAGTATTTGTATGAAATCTCTTTTTAAAACAGTTTCATGTTCTGACGATATATAATAATACTAGCTGTCCCCCGCGGTTTCACCCGCGTTGCCGAGGGATGTTACATTATTATTTTGTTCATTCTATCATCAATAGTTTTCGCAGCGCACGCGACGTAAGGAATTTTTCAGGTCATTTTTTTACACCTTATGTTACATGTTACATTATTGGAGTTTTAGTAAGGATCCCTAATTTTTTTTTAAATATAATATAGCCTATGTTACTCGGGCATAATGTAGCTTTCCAAAGGTGAAAGATTTTTTAAATCGGTCCAGTAGTTTCGGAGCCTATTCATTACAAACAAACAAATATTTCCTCTTTATAATATTAGTATAGATTCACAGCAAAAAGAGGTTGTATTCACTAGGTATAACTGCTTTTTTTATTTGTAAGTTTTAGTTCTTTAACCAAAAATAAAAAAAAAATTGTACCCCAAATACTACGTTTTTATAGAAGACTAGCTGTCCCCCGCGGTTTCACTCGCGTTTCCTAGGGATATCAGCATACATAATATATTCTTACAAAATTTTCAACCCCTACTCTAAATAGGGATAAATCATAGTTTTCAAACATTCAATATTACTAATCAATTGCACTAAGGAGTTTTAATACCGATTTTGAATTAAATCTGATGAAAAATATTTTGCAACCCCCTTTTATCATTTTTGGGGTTGAATATTAAAAACCAACGAAACACGTGTTTCATTAAATCTTTTTATGAATATAATTGCCAAGTTTGAAGATGATCAGACCATGAATCAAGACCATGTTGCAACACTAACTTTGCAACCCCTTTTCACCTCCTTAGGGGTTGCATTTGAAAAATCCTTTTGTAGTGCACCTTACCTACGTCACTTATGGAATATTTGAACTTCATGTTTCTAGACCCAGCGGTTGTAGCTGTGCGATGATCGATCAGTCAGTCAGTTACTTTAATATTTTTTAAAGTTTTTTTTTACGTTTCCGGAATAATTTCTGGCGACGATAAATAAATACATACATGTATCCCTATGTCTATAGTTACCTCAAATACGTAGCTAGTGAGCTGCGTGGAGGTTCTAATGTCCGAGCCGTACACTTCGAGCTCGTCCTTGTCGCTGATCTCTATGACGTTGGTAGCCACGCAGTCGCTGATCGTGTCCAGTCGACGCTTCTTCGCCGCGGATTCTGCTTCTCTCTGCTGCTCCTTGTCTTTCTCACGGTCTGTATGGTAGAAAATCATTTACAACAACTGTGAGAAATCAATAAGTAGACGTGACAGACTAACGTGTACAAAAAACGACTTTATAAATATTGCAAATTTATTCTGAAATATTAATTAACTAGCTGTTTAACGCGGTTTTCCCCGCTTTAAAGCACGTCGATCCACTTTTTTGTGCATGATTATGTCCGTTTGTTCTGTGACTGGGTGTAAAGATCAATCGCAACCGTATCGTCATCGTATCGAATGCGCCAATAAGCTAGTTTGTATATAGGGGTGTGAAAGAATATCCTGAGATATTTGTCTTTATTAACTAACCCGCCTCAGCGCCGGTCAAGTCCACGGTCGCCTCCAGAGGCTTGTCAACAGAGAACAACATGCGGTTCTCCCTCTCTGTCACACGCAGCAACAACGAGTTGCCAAGACGTGACCCAAGAAATAGGAAGTCCTCTTCTATCACGCACATCTGAAACAGATGGAATGTTGTGTGAATGCGGCGTTCATATTGTGACTAAATAAATAACTCGAAAAACTATTAATGAGTTCGTCTGGGGAGTAATAACCATTTCCGCCGTGAAGCAGTAGTGCAGGTTACGGTGTTTCGTTTAGATAGGTAAGGCCGGTGAAGTTACAGGCACATGAGACTTGACAACTTCACATCTCAGGATCGATAGCGCATTGGCGATGCCCCTGGTGTTGCAAATGTCTTTAGGCGACGGTGACCACTTACCATCAGGTGGACCATCTGCCTGTTTGTCGGTTTAATTGAGATATTATACGAAAAGGTAGAGAGAGTATCTCAGAATTCGCAGTACCGAGTTCAGCATACTTAATCTATTTTCTTGATTTATGAACTCGAAAAGTAGTGCCTCAAGGCTCTCATATGGGGCCTGTACTCTTTTCATTGTATATGAATGACACAACTAGAGAATGGACTCGCATTAATGTATGTACTTACGCAAGTAGTCAGCACAGATGCAGCAGCGCGGTCGAGATGGAAGCTCCGGACGGAGCGGACGCTGTCGGACAGCAGCGTGAGCACGTACAGCTGGCCGCCCTTCAGAGACAGCGCCAGCCTGCCCTCGGCTATGGGCGCCACACAAGCGCCGTCCAACGTCACACACACGCCTTCTTGTATTCCTGTTGAGATTATTAAATTAAATTTTAAGCCAGTCGGTTGTTGGTTAGACAGGGAGGACATTGTGTGTTTCGTTCTGACTAAGTGTGAATATATATATGAGTATGTATTTAGGACAACAAGTCTAGCGATCGAAATTCGACTATAATTCTATATATGTTTTAAGTTTGAACTTTATTGACGTTATTATTAGGTTTTTTGTCAAAGTATAAACATTTCAAAACAAACCGTAAAGCCGAAAGGAGGTTAAATGGGGCCTTATAACGAGTCCATTCACAATATTTAAGAACCGTAGTAATGCTGTATAACATACCCCAAAAAAATAAAAAAAACTGTTTTTTGTTAATGAAAAATAGAAGAAGAGAAATTATCTGGTTCCCTGACATGACAGCTTACTATTATATTTTTACGGGGTATTTTGTTTTTTAATTTTAAATAATTAATGAATACGTCCGCGTAAGTTCGCACAAAGTTTTTGTTTCACGTATTAATATTATGATGACCAAAGAAACTCTGTCACCACTCCCTGCCTCGATATATACAAAAATGTTGCTATATACATATATACTTACTGAGTGGAAAATTCGTTGTCTGCGTGGCAACACTGTTGAGTGATACTCCATAAGGCGGTACCGACTGATTCAGATATATTAGCGAGTTCACAGCCATAATTAAACAACCACCTGGAATTAAATATAAAGTTGTTGTTACTTAATGTAAACAAATTAAAAAACAATGTTTATTAGTAATGTCCTAAAAGACATCCTTATTTAGTGTCATCATTATTGAAAATTCTAAGTATGAGATTTGTATCCTTATTTTTTTTAAATATGACCTCATATTACAACAGTACTTCTGCAGTGTGTAGATCAAATTGTGGTTGTGAGTGATATGTGGACACGTGACCACGTGGTCATATGTGGTGATAAGTGGGTCCATGTGGTCACATGTGGTGACAAGTGGTCACGTGTGGTAGCGTGTGGTCACTCACAGAGCGGCTTGTGCACGGGCACGGCCTGCAGGCAGTCGAAGGGCAGGCCGGCGGTGGCCCAGATGACGGGGTGCACGCGCGCGCTCATGTTGAGGCTCACGCCGGCCATGGCGCACGTGTCGTCACGTGTGGTCACGTGTAGTAGCGTGTGGTCACTCACCGAGCGGCTTGTGCACGGGCACGGCCTGCAGGCAGTCGAAGGGCAGGCCGGCGGTGGCCCAGATGACGGGGTGCACGCGCGCGCTCATGTTGAGGCTCACGCCGGCCATGGCGCACGTGTCGTCACGTGTGGTCACGTGTAGTAGCGTGTGGTCACTCACCGAGCGGCTTGTGCACGGGCACGGCCTGCAGGCAGTCGAAGGGCAGGCCGGCGGTGGCCCAGATGACGGGGTGCACGCGCGCGCTCATGTTGAGGCTCACGCCGGCCATGGCGCACGTGTCGTCACGTGTGGTCACGTGTAGTAGCGTGTGGTCACTCACCGAGCGGCTTGTGCACGGGCACGGCCTGCAGGCAGTCGAAGGGCAGGCCGGCGGTGGCCCAGATGACGGGGTGCACGCGCGCGCTCATGTTGAGGCTCACGCCGGCCATGGCGCACGTGTCGTCACGTGTGGTCACGTGTAGTAGCGTGTGGTCACTCACCGAGCGGCTTGTGCACGGGCACGGCCTGCAGGCAGTCGAAGGGCAGGCCGGCGGTGGCCCAGATGACGGGGTGCACGCGCGCGCTCATGTTGAGGCTCACGCCGGCCATGGCGCACGTGTCGTCACGTGTGGTCACGTGTAGTAGCGTGTGGTCACTCACCGAGCGGCTTGTGCACGGGCACGGCCTGCAGGCAGTCGAAGGGCAGGCCGGCGGTGGCCCAGATGACGGGGTGCACGCGCGCGCTCATGTTGAGGCTCACGCCGGCCATGGCGCACGTGTCGTCACGTGTGGTCACGTGTAGTAGCGTGTGTGTAGTGTTTGTATATCTATGCAATAGATATTATACATTGTCTCACGTACCACACTGGAGGGGGCAGCTGTCAAACGTCAGTCTTGTACCGGACGCGTTACTGATTGGACGTGCGCCTGCGCTCCAGGTCGTGTGTAGTAGTGAGCCAGTGTTTCCCTAGATACCTACTTAGGGCTTACGGGTCCTACATTTGGCGACGAGCTAAAGGTTTCAACCAATTATATATAAAAAAGGAGGAAGGTAGAAATATTCTACTCAATTATTGAAACGGCCATGTAAGCAATCTACTAAACCTTGAAGTAATTTCTGTGAAATGGGAAAGGAAGATAAAACATTTAAAAAAGAAAGGAAGTATAAAAAATAACATTTACACTACCTTAATCCATACTAATTATGATATTTGTAAACAACTTAAAACTTCCATAGTAAAATTATTTGTTTCTATAATGAAATTGTCGAATGAACTAAAGGAAAGTTATATTACAAAACGATAACTTCAATCTCATTGCAATAAATTTGATGTTTACTTGCGATTTAGGAATTTAGTGCAATGAAAAGAAACGGTTAATTAGTTCATAGTTGGTCACGATAAACTGTTATAAGTTTTAAAGATTCACTACCTACCTACATCAAAAATAATATTAATGATATTCTTTTCTTTGGTTACAATTTATATCCAATAAATTCACTGTGGTAAAATTATTAAATGACACATAATTATAATATTTCGAAATATACAATTACATAACTATTATGACATAGTTGTTACTTTAAATTTATAGGGCATTTAGATAAATAAACTGTTGAGTAAGTAGTTCATTTGTTTAGAAACTTTATTAGCTTATTTATGTATATTTTACTAGAAAAAATTGATTTTAAATTTCCATTCGATTGGAAATACAATTATTTTGGGTATCCATTACATTGGTGATAATGAGAACAAATACAAATTATATTAATTTTGTTTAGAATGTGCGAGGGATTGTTCATTAAATTGAAAGAATGTACATAAAGAAGAATTCATTAAATTGAATTTAATGTACTTGTCTTGGGCTTCTATTAAATTAGAGGTACTGACTCCTTTTTAATTCAAAATGTGGACTTCTATTAAATTAGAATATCGACTTCTATACAATTAGAAGTACCGACTTCTATTATATTAGAAGTACTGACTTCTATTAAATTAGAAGTATGTAGCGTCTGACTTCTATTAAATTAGAAGTACGTAAGCGCTGACTTCTATTAAATTAGAAGTATGTAGGTGGTGACTTTTATTAAATTAGAAGTATTCGTAGGTGTTTACATATGACTTTCATTAAATGAAAGTATAGACTTTCGTTTTATAAGATGTATTTTCAGGTCGCCCCAATCGCCCATCATGGCAAGTCAGCTACCACCACCCGATAAGTTGGACCTTGAAGGCGACAATGCATCAGTGGGTCTGAAATGGGAAAAGTGGAAGCGATCCTTAAGATTACATCTTGAAGCAGCAGACATTTCCAACTCCAGTAAAAAGAGAGCCACTCTGTTGGTACTTGGCGGGACGCCACTTCAAGAGATATATTATAATTTGCCAGGAGCAAGCGCTGATCCAACGGACGGCGTTGATGTTTTTGAAGTAGCTATAAGCAAATTGGATGAGTATTTCCTACCGAAACAAAATAAAACATATGAAAGACACATCTTCAGTCTCATCAAGCAAGAAGTAGGTGAAAGTTTTGACAAATTTCTAATTAAACTGAGGGATCAAGCTGCAAAGTGTAAGTTTGATAAATCAGATGAACACATAATTAATCAAATTCTTGGAAAATGCCTATCATCAGAACTAAGGAAAAAAATGTTGACAATGAGTGATGAAATTACATTAGACAAAGTAATTACAGTTGCTAATACCCTAGAAATTGTCAACTACCAACTGGAAAGCTATGAAAAAACAGAGAAGACAACAAGTCAAGTCAATTCTATAATAAGTAGAAGTAAAGAAAATGTAAGGTGGGGAAGACGAGAAGAACAAGATGGTGAAAGGAAAAAGGCGTCTCGTTGCACCAGATTTGGAACTCTCGCCCATCTTTCTCAAGGATTTTCTTGCCCTGCTAAGCAAAAGAAATGCAATGGCTGTGGGAAGCTAGGTCATTTTCAGAGATGTTGCCAGACTAAATTGTACCAACAAAAGAGGAAATTCGAACAAAATCATGATGGTGAAAAAAATTACTATAAGAGACAACGGAAGGAAACGACGGTGAATTCACTGGATGAGGATGTACAATATATATTCAATTTAAACGACGATGCAACAATAAAATGCGAGATAGGTGGAGTTAGCTTGGAGATGTTAATTGATTCGGGATGTAAACTAAATTTAATATCTGATAAAACCTGGGAATACTTGAAACAAAATAATGTTAGTTGCTACAATCAAGAAAAAAAGCCGAATAAATTATTGCTAGCCTACAGAAGTAAAACACCCCTACAGGTCAAAGGGTCTTTTGAAGCTGTAATAAAAGCGAATGACAAGATGGAGAACAGCACCATTTACGTTATCGATAATGGATCAAGAGATCTGCTTGGTAAGATTACAGCAGTGCAGTTAGGTGTTCTTAAATTGGGTGAAGATATCAACCAAATTCACATAAATGAGGAACCAAGTAAGCCATTTCCAAAATTCAATGACATTATGGTTGAAATTCCAGTTGATATATCTGTAAAACCAGTCATGCAACCCTATCGAAGAATACCTATACCTTTAGAACAAAAGGTAAATGCCAAGATTCAGGAGCTCCTTGAATCAGACATCATAGAGGAGGTACATGGACCTTCACAATGGGTTTCTCCAACAGTACCAATCCTCAAGGACAATGGAGAGGTACGGGTGTGTGTAGATATGCGACGTGCCAATACAGCTATACTAAGAGAGAACCATCCATTGCCATGTATGGAAAACCTATTACCAAAAATTAAAAAAGCTAAATATTTTTCGAAGCTTGACATAAAAAATGCCTTCCATCAAGTGGAGCTACACCCTGATTCAAGACATTTGACCACATTCATCACATCTAACGGCCTTTATAGATACAAGAGGCTTATGTTTGGAGTTACATGTGCTCCAGAGCTCTTTCAAAAGATTTTAAAGAAAATGCTGATAAAATGCGAAGGAGTTACTAACTTTATTAACGACATTTTGATTTGGGGAAGCAGTGAAGAAGAACATAATTTACGACTGGCCAAAGTGATACATGTATTAGAAGAAAACAATGTTTTGTTAAACAAGGACAAATGCATCTACAAAGTAGAAAAAATATTTATTTTGGGACATGAACTAACATCAAAAGGAGTAAAACCGTTGCCTAAATACATTAAAAGTATATCTGAATTTAGAGTACCGAAAACAATTGAAGAGTTGCAAAGCTTTCTAGGACTAGTAAATTATATCAACAAATGGATCCCTAACTTGGCCAAGATGACGGAACCCTTAAAAGAGATTTTGAGAATGAAATTAAGTAAAAAAGCTAATGTAGAAGAATATTGGAAAGATACACAAAAAGAATCATTTGGAGATCTGAAAAATGCGTTATCGAAGATAGGAACTTTAGGATATTATGATGTTAATGACAAAACACAAGTAATAGCTGATGCAAGCCCTGTAGGATTAGGAGCGGTATTAGTACAGATTGATAACAAAGGACCAAGAATTATTGCGTATGGAAATAGGACATTAAGCTCATGTGAGAGGAAATACAGTCAAACGGAGAAGGAAGCTCTTGCTCTTGTATGGGCTATAGAACATTTTAATATATTTATTTTTGGCAAGGAATTTGACCTGATAACGGATCATAAACCATTAGAATTTTTATCAGTCCACGATCAAAGCCGTGTGCTCGTGTCGAGAGGTGGGTTTTGCGCCTACAAGCGTACCGCTATAATGTTAAATACAAGCCGGGAAAGACCAATATAGCGGACCCATTGTCGCGGTTATGCACATATACCGACCACTCAAGTATGCCACCTTCAGAAGACCACATTCATCAAATTGTTGAATTTGCAAGACCTCGTGCTATATCAATGCAAGACATAATTAAAGAGTCCGAAGCTGATAAAGAAATAGACAATGTCAAAAAAGGGGTTTTCAAAGGGGTGGCCAGTGGGAAGAGTCCATAAAAAGCTACAAAATATTTTCGGATGAGTTATGCTTTTATGAAAATATTCTCCGTCGAGGAAATAAAATAGTCATTCCACATAATCTTAGAAAACATGTTTTACATGCAGCTCATGAGGGCCATCCAGGAATCGTAGCCATGAAAGGTCGCCTTCGCAGTAAAGTCTGGTGGCCTAGAATAGATAAGGATGTCGAGTTGATGGTAAAAAGCTGCAAAAGTTGTACTCTCGTTAGCTTACCTAACCCACCAGCGCCTATGAGTCGTAGAGAACTTCCATATGAACCCTGGATTGACATTGCAATAGACCTGTTAGGTCCATTGCCAAACAATGAATATATATTGGTGGTCATTGACTATTATAGCAGGTATAAGGAAGTAAAAATCACCAGGACCATTACAAGTTCACAAATCATTAAAATTCTGAAGGAGCTGTTTAGTAGACTAGGCTACCCATTACTGCAGATAATGGACGACAATTCGTAAGCGAAGAGTTTAAGGACTATTGCAAAGATTGCAATATTAGACTCTTTAACACTGTCCCATATTGGCCACAAATGAATGGCGAAGTGGAACGCCAAAATAGAGACATTGTTAAACGCCTTAAAATAAGTTCTAGTGAAAAAAGAGACATGCGAGAAGCATTGTATGAATATCTTATGATGTACAATTCCACCCCCCACTCAGTTACAGGTAAAACACCGTCGGAGCTTTTCTTTAAAAGACAGAACCGTGATAAGATTCCCATGATAAAAGAGATTGAAAAAGAAGATGATTCCGAGGTTAGAGACCGTAATAAAATACTAAAAGAAAAAGGGAAAAGAAGGGCGGAAAATCCGGAATTGACAGAAGGAGATAAAGTCTATGTCAAGCAATTAGATAAATAAAGAAATACAAATAAACAAATAAAGATTAAACATAATATGTATATGTAAAAAATAATTTAAGTATGATTAAATCTAAAATATATGGTGAAATAAATTAATTTTGTTAACATTGAAGGGATGTAGTGTTTGTATATCTATGCAATAGATATTATATTATACATTGTCTCACGTACCACACTGGAGGGGGCAGCTGTCAAACGTCAGTCTTGTACCGGACGCGTTACTGATTGGACGTGCGCCTGCGCTCCAGGTCGTGTGTAGTAGTGAGCCAGTGTTTCCCTAGATACCTACTTAGGGCTTACGGGTCCTACAGTGTGGTCACTCACCGAGCGGCTTGTGCACGGGCACGGCCTGCAGGCAGTCGAAGGGCAGGCCGGCGGTGGCCCAGATGACGGGGTGCACGCGCGCGCTCATGTTGAGGCTCACGCCGGCCATGGCGCACGTGTCGTCACGTGTGGTCACGTGTAGTAGCGTGTGGTCACTCACCGAGCGGCTTGTGCACGGGCACGGCCTGCAGGCAGTTGAAGGGCAGGCCGGCGGTGGCCCAGATGACGGGGTGCACGCGCGCGCTCATGTTGAGGCTCACGCCGGCCATGGCGCACGTGTCGTCACGTGTGGTCACGTGTAGTAGCGTGTGGTCACTCACCGAGCGGCTTGTGCACGGGCACGGCCTGCAGGCAGTCGAAGGGCAGGCCGGCGGTGGCCCAGATGACGGGGTGCACGCGCGCGCTCATGTTGAGGCTCACGCCGGCCATGGCGCACGTGTCGTCACGTGTGGTCACGTGTAGTAGCGTGTGGTCACTCACCGAGCGGCTTGTGCACGGGCACGGCCTGCAGGCAGTCGAAGGGCAGGCCGGCGGTGGCCCAGATGACGGGGTGCACGCGCGCGCTCATGTTGAGGCTCACGCCGGCCATGGCGCACGTGTCGTCACGTGTGGTCACGTGTAGTAGAGTGTGGTCACTCACCGAGCGGCTTGTGCACGGGCACGGCCTGCAGGCAGTCGAAGGGCAGGCCGGCGGTGGCCCAGATGACGGGGTGCACGCGCGCGCTCATGTTGAGGCTCACGCCGGCCATGGCGCACGTGTCGTCACGTGTGGTCACGTGTAGTAGCGTGTGGTCACTCACCGAGCGGCTTGTGCACGGGCACGGCCTGCAGGCAGTCGAAGGGCAGGCCGGCGGTGGCCCAGATGACGGGGTGCACGCGCGCGCTCATGTTGAGGCTCACGCCGGCCATGGCGCACGTGTCGTCACGTGTGGTCACGTGTAGTAGCGTGTGGTCACTCACCGAGCGGCTTGTGCACGGGCACGGCCTGCAGGCAGTCGAAGGGCAGGCCGGCGGTGGCCCAGATGACGGGGTGCACGCGCGCGCTCATGTTGAGGCTCACGCCGGCCATGGCGCACGTGTCGTCACGTGTGGTCACGTGTAGTAGCGTGTGGTCACTCACCGAGCGGCTTGTGCACGGGCACGGCCTGCAGGCAGTCGAAGGGCAGGCCGGCGGTGGCCCAGATGACGGGGTGCACGCGCGCGCTCATGTTGAGGCTCACGCCGGCCATGGCGCACGTGTCGTCACGTGTGGTCACGTGTAGTAGCGTGTGGTCACTCACCGAGCGGCTTGTGCACGGGCACGGCCTGCAGGCAGTCGAAGGGCAGGCCGGCGGTGGCCCAGATGACGGGGTGCACGCGCGCGCTCATGTTGAGGCTCACGCCGGCCATGGCGCACGTGTCGTCACGTGTGGTCACGTGTAGTAGCGTGTGGTCACTCACCGAGCGGCTTGTGCACGGGCACGGCCTGCAGGCAGTCGAAGGGCAGGCCGGCGGTGGCCCAGATGACGGGGTGCACGCGCGCGCTCATGTTGAGGCTCACGCCGGCCATGGCGCACGTGTCGTCACGTGTGGTCACGTGTAGTAGCGTGTGGTCACTCACCGAGCGGCTTGTGCACGGGCACGGCCTGCAGGCAGTCGAAGGGCAGGCCGGCGGTGGCCCAGATGACGGGGTGCACGCGCGCGCTCATGTTGAGGCTCACGCCGGCCATGGCGCACGTGTCGTCACGTGTGGTCACGTGTAGTAGCGTGTGGTCACTCACCGAGCGGCTTGTGCACGGGCACGGCCTGCAGGCAGTCGAAGGGCAGGCCGGCGGTGGCCCAGATGACGGGGTGCACGCGCGCGCTCATGTTGAGGCTCACGCCGGCCATGGCGCACGTGTCGTCACGTGTGGTCACGTGTAGTAGCGTGTGGTCACTCACCGAGCGGCTTGTGCACGGGCACGGCCTGCAGGCAGTCGAAGGGCAGGCCGGCGGTGGCCCAGATGACGGGGTGCACGCGCGCGCTCATGTTGAGGCTCACGCCGGCCATGGCGCACGTGTCGTCACGTGTGGTCACGTGTAGTAGCGTGTGGTCACTCACCGAGCGGCTTGTGCACGGGCACGGCCTGCAGGCAGTCGAAGGGCAGGCCGGCGGTGGCCCAGATGACGGGGTGCACGCGCGCGCTCATGTTGAGGCTCACGCCGGCCATGGCGCACGTGTCGTGGCGCACGGCCGTGCGGCTGCAGCCACAACAATACTACACTTTATATCAAACTATACACATATTACATTATGTTGCTGTGTTTTTACTTTATTACAAAATCAGTGCTATTATGTCATAACAATCATATTAAACCACAACTCACCCCGGAAACGTCCTGACAGGTTCATACAGCAGGAGGAGCGTCGGTTCGTAGTACCCGTGAAGAAACTGTATGTCTAGAACATTGTCTATCTTCTCGTCCAGGTCTTTCAGCACGATCACGTAAGAGGCGAGCGTCGGTGCCCGTGCTATGGCTTGTGGAAGTTGCTGAAACAATGGGCTATTTGTTAAAAACCAGTTCCAAATGCAGGTCACATTTGTAGTCCCAGGGAAAAGTGGACTGGGCAACATATAAGATAAGTAACCATAGTCTAGTGTCTTTTTTATTTTTTTTATACTGCACGAGCCGACTAACAAGCCGGTCCACATGATGGTCAGTGATCACCATTGTCTATAGATTTGCAACACCAGGGGCATCGCCAATACGTGATCGAACCTAAGACGTGATATTTTTTTCCCCCTTGCCTTTCTAACCGAAACACAATAATACAAGTGCACAACCTCTTCACATTGGAAATTGGTAAGGTGTTACTTCCCCAGACAAACTCTGCACTAAGAGCTCTACTACTCAATACACTTCTATACTACTTTTATATTAACACTAGCCGTCCCCCACGGTTTCATATATAGACTATAATCATCTAGGAAAAATGTATATTGTTTGGACAAATGGCTAAGTCCGCAGGGGAAAGTAAGTAATTCATATTTTACTTACATTTTTCTTACTATCAAGTGGTTTGGCTTCTAAAGGGTCCCCTTCTTCAGAGGTAATGTCCTTCCTAAACGGGAGCACTGCCAACTTCTTCCCATATAGTAACATAACAGCACATCTGCATTCAGGATCCACACGGATCCAGGGTATATGGGGATGAGTGGTCCAGCCTCCCTAAATAAAATAAAAGTATAAATAAATATTATAATAATGTGAGAATAATATTAAATTTTATTTGCCAGAATATGGTGTAAGGAAATGGTGGCAAAAAACAAAATTTTTAGGTACATTATATTCAATCAAGGACTGGCATGCAAAAATTATAACCATGCATGCATTATATGTCACTTCTAGTACCTAATAGATATAATAAAAAAAATGATGTACTATTTGTGCTAGAAAAAAATATTGACCAGAGCCCTGCGAATGCCATTATTCTGATGCCATAGGCAATAAAATTAAAACATTGACAATATATATTTTTTTGTAATTAGATTAGTATTTCAAAATTTATGATTTAATTTTGATCATATTTGATGTTTTCATATATTTTTGGATGTTCAATACACTGGTTAGTGTTTGATCATTTATCCTCAATACAGGATATTTCCCTATAGGTTGTTAGGGGTCAAATTATATTTATTTAACTTATAATTTCAATACCATACCTTCATATCATCCTCTTCAAAGTAATGCATGCTCAATGTAATCAAATTATTAGTCTGCGGATCATACTGCAGTACAGACAGCTTGGCTTCCCTGAAGGAAACCAGTAGGAGGTCTCTGCCTGTGCTCGGACAACGGACTGCAGCCATGGACATCACATTACCCCATAATGTGTATGTAGCTAAGCATTCCAGCTTCATTTTAGGCGGTATTGGTTGGCCAGCTGAAAAATTATTGTGTACAGATCATTAGGTATCTTAGGTGAAGACCGCAAGATTGGTTTTTCATCAACATTTACGCTTAGATATAGAAACAATTTCTGATTTATATCGTCTAAACAGATGTGCTTTAGAGCACTAACTGTTAATGTTCCCGAAAGAGTTCAATATGCTGACAAGGATAGTTGTAGTCAACAATTCACTTAATTTAATAAAAGAAAACCTATGGAAACTTACTGGCATTCAACTCTTTTGTTTGGCCCTCGGGTAACAGTCTAAACACTTTGATAATATTCGCTCCAGCGGTAAGTAAACACACTTCATCATTGTTAAAGAAGCAGCAGCTCACTGTGTGCTCAATCCCAGTTGCAGGATGCGTTTGGCGGCAGATAGAAAACATTTTATATTGTTATTTACTACCCGCGTCTGTTTTTAAGGTTATGTTACAAAACTCTTTAAATAACCTTAAATATGCAAAGAAAGCAATATTATAGGTCTGAGAATCACATTTCAAGACACATCACATGGTTTTTATCTTATTTTACTGCGTAAACTAGAGATTCAATTCAATTATTTTGCGATACAAGATACAAACGGCCTATTGACACTTGGTCAAAATAATGTAAAGTGCGTTTAGAAGCTAGACATAAATAGCGTCACTAAATTTAGTAAAAGTTTACTTGAAAATATATTTATTTTATTGATAACTACTGATTTGAAAACAATAAACCCTTTTATAAATAATTTGGTACTCTGATAATTATATGAACTTTATATTTCAAAGAAATTATTGACTAATCTAAATTTAAAGAAATACAGATTCATAACGTATCTTCTATAAAAATGGAATGGTGACAGGGAATTGTTGGCGGGAATTTGTGAAGTGGAAATTTTGATAGTTTTGGACATCAATAAAATCAATCTTACACCAGTGAAGTGATTCCATGTAATAGACAGGGTATACGTGACTTTTCGAGTTGTCTCATTCTACCATAAAGTTTCAGTAAGTATACATTATTATGTGACCATTTTATAAACAATAGGACTTTGTCAAAATTAGAGGATACAAGTGATAATTGAAACTAAAAAGTTTAATTAATTTCTTTTCGAGTTGTAGTCTATTGATACCTTAAATTAGCAGGTAGCACAGAATATTCGATAAACCAATTTAATTTGGTGGAAATTGAGTTAGTTTATGAAGAAGATGTAGTTATAAAAGCAAAATAAAGTTATTACAAAATCTCCACTATATGGTATGTTAACTTGCGTAATTTATTCACCGAAATTTATACGAAACGGTAATACAGCGCCTTAACCTCCTGGAACCTCTTATTTCTCAAGTTGAAATAACGAAGTGCGAAGTTTTATATTGCATCTGTACATCACTGAGTTAACATTTAGTAATAGGTACATAGAGACATTTTCACTACCAACCAGGGCCTTCTTTTCAATTGAGCTCGGACCTCTGTGGGTAAATGCCCAGGGCCTCGCGATCCATGGGTTACAGAGAGGTTACAGAGAACGCATGCGATAGATCGTGTCGTTAGATCGGATCGGTGTGTTGCTCTCTTAGAGCTCTCATAGCATAGTCTTCGGGACCCCATTATCGTAGTGCCCAGGGTCTCCAATAGTTTAAAGACCGCCCGGTCCTGATACCAACCCTATAAGTTTATCTTGATAAATAGTCAACAGCAACCCCACGTACTATTAACTCTGTATTCTGTCGCGAAAGGGTAGTGGGTACCTACCAAACCTAACGATCAACCACATCTAAAACTAACGTAATTTTTTTAGTAACCAAATTAAATCATATAATACAAGTCGTCAGTAATCGTCATTTTTAAACCTTGAAGATGAATCCCGTGGCTTGCCAAAACACATACTCTTTCATCCATAGGTATGTTTGGCAAACAACATAGGTATATAATATTTTATCATACCTCTGGACGAAATATATTGATGACTAGCTCTATCCTTTATCACCCCCATATTTTATCTTAAAATCCTCAATGTACAGACACTCCACGTCTACCGAGCATATGTATAGATATAACAGTACTTGAATTTTAGAGCTTTTAGTGCAATTCGTCCGGGGAAGTACTACCTTACCCATTTTCGCCGTGAAACAGTAGTGCATTTGTATTACCTGCTGTATTTCGATTAGAAAGGTAAGGGGGCCGGTGAAAATACAGGCACATGAGACTTAATAACTTAACGTCTCAGGGTCGACAACGCATTGGCGATGCCCCTAGTGTTGCAAATGTCTATAGGCGGCGGCGACCACTTACCATCAGGTGGACCGTCTGCTTATTTTTCAGCTTATGTTGAATAAAAATAATAAAAGATTGATGAGTAGCCGAAAAGTAGCATTGGTTTTCATGCAGGAAGGTACTAAGTAAAATTCTGCTTTGATATCCTTCATCAGAGGGTATATTAAAACAGAAATTGAATAAAGACGTATTTATTTAGACCATTTATTGTATTTAGTGCTAAAGAAAAAGGCATGAGCAAAATATTTTAAAATATTCTATAAACTAAATTGAAACATTAAATATAATTAACTAAGTATAGTATACAAATAAAGGCACAATTTCTACTAGATCCAACTAGCTTTAGACAACGTAAGATTGTAACAAAAACAGTTCTTTATAACAGATTAGTACCTTAGGAACATAATAGGTACGCGAGTCGGGTATCGAATCGGTGATCATTTACAGAATCGAATGGTTTATTCTCAATTTCAAAACTATTTAGTGGAAGGCACTTATGAAGGTAACTGAAGTTACCACTCTGGTTGGCAACTGACTTGCCAACCGTACTATATTATGTAATAACAAATTTTTAATCAGAACTAGCTGTCCCCCGCGGTTTTACCCGCGTTCACGTGGGACGTCACATGTATTATACATAAAAACCTTCCTCTTCAATCACTCTATCTATTAAAAAAAAACAGCATCAAAATCCGTTGCGTAGTTTTAAAGATTTAAGCATACATAGGGATATAAGGACAGAGAAAGCGACTTTGTTTTATACTATGTAGTGATGAGGCAGTCGATCGGTATACAGTCGCCTGCAACTACTACACCAACCGCATACAATTCGTACAATAAAATTGTTCTTACAGATTCCTGCATCCACAATATTAATGCAAAACTGTGAGCAATTACTAATTTGAATCATATGGTACAGTCCCTCTTTACCAGCGTTCCTGTGGGTCTATCGTTTACCGGGATAAATCCAATGTGTTAAACAAGAACATATTCTATCTGTGTGATAAATTTCATGCAAATATGTTCAGTCGTTTGTGCGTGATTGAGTGACAAACATAAAAAAACTATAATTAGGATAAATGCTCTTGTATTTTACACATAAAATTAATTTAATAGATAATAATAATATTCAGTCAACAAAATGTTTTTTTAAGACAAGCTCTAAACCATCAAGCTGGCGTCAAGTATGCTGCTTAGCAAACCCTTTCATTAGATACCCTTGACATGGAAGCTTATGAATTAATAAATGATCATCTTATCATGTCCGCCATATTGGATTTAGAATGACGCGATGACGTCACTTAACTAATTGTGCAGTGCAGGGTAAACAAAAACAATAGTGTGCAAAACTTCCATGAGTTTTTAACGTACGTACTCGCTAGCGACGGCTTAAAACATTTCTATGGCAAATGTGTACAGCGCCACTAGCGGTATCCTAAAGAACTAAAATCGATAGTACGAGTCGATAGGTAAAAAACCTATCGAAATATAAACACTAGCGAGTTACGTTTTTTAGCCTTTGCTATAGAAATTCGGTACCATGAGTCACACATTTGACAGTTACTATCGAGAAATACTGTATCGATAGTAGTTTACTTGCGAAAGTAAGTTTCGATAGCAACTCATGGTAGAGGTACAGATGCAAAACCTGTTCCAAACAGATAAAGATTAACAAAACTTGTAGAAAACATTGAAGACTAAACCTCGAAAATAAATCTACGTTGAGATTAGTAGAAATTGTAATTAATGGTACATAAAATAGGAATATAACGATAAATAATAATCTGTGTAAAAGTTACATCATTTTCAATTCATCCATTTATTATACAGTCAAATTATCTTAAAACGGCTCTGAACTAATAGACATAGTATAAAAATCTTAGGCATGTTTATAGTAGGTAAAATTATATAGGAGTTGCAGGATTAATGTCAAAACATTTAAAATTCTACATTATATGATGCAGCTGAGAACTGTCCCATACTTGCAAAATAGCAATTTGTTCAAATCTATATAAGTAATATTATAAAGAAAACTTGTATTTTTGTTTGTAATTAATAAACTCAAAAACTGGTTACGAGTGAGTTACCCATGTCTAGATTTAATGTATCCCGGGATTGTTCCCGGGTAACTCAACCAAAATGCATGAGCTGCGGTTCAGCTCACGGCTCACGTTTGTAAGCCGGAGCTGCGAACCGGTTCACAGATCAGCTCCAGTATTGCAGACCGATCAGTCTACGCCGCTATCGCGCCGCAGTTCGACAACGACACAATATGACAGAATAGATCACCGATTGTATACTGACTGTAAAATATTAAGTGAGCCGTTTGGTCTGCTCTTGAGCCGCAGCTCGACAGTTCAAGTAGGTGTGATCTGATCTGTTGAACCGGTTCAGAGCTGAGTTACACATGCCTAATTAAATCTTTCGGGAACGCGGGTGAAACCACGAGACAAAAGTTAATTAATGTTAATTTGTTTTCATGATGTTAGAGCTCTCTGTGCAGTTTTCGTCCGGGGAAGTACTACCACCATCTCCATTGCCGCCGCAAAGCAGTAGTGTACTTGTATAACCGTGTTTCGGTAAAAGACTTAACCTCACGTCTCAGTTACAAGGCATTAGGAATGCCCATGGTGTAGCAAGATTTCGTAGGCGGTGACCACTTACTATCACGTGGACAGTCTGCCTGTACTTCGACTTAATTATCATAATTAAATTACAATGAAACAGTTTATTTATTCATCAATCACTTTTGAATAGCATAGACTGTGTTTAGCATTTATTTATTTTTCGTCACACAAAAGATCAGAATTTCAAAGACCTACTAAGAAGTTTCACTTCAATAAAGCAGTTACCCCTTTGATTCTACAAGGAAAGGTTCCTTTCATACTTTCAAAATATATAGAATTGATATTTAGCTGTTAATTTTACTTTCTACGCCCTATTGGTCGACAACACATAATGCAATCTCTTAGTATTACTAACTAGCTGTCCCCCGTGGTTTTACCCGCGTTCCCGAGAGATGTAACATTTTCCCGGATTAAAAAGAAGCCTATATGTTATTCCAGGACCTCTATGTATGTGCCAAGTTTCATCCAAATCTATCCGGTAGTTTTTGCGTGAAAGAGTAACAAACATCTAAAGCATATATTAGTAGGATGTATTGTCCCCTGGTATTTAATTTACAGATGGTAATATTAAACTTAGAATATGTAGAAAACATGAGAATCAAAAAAAAACAATTGAACATTTACCCAATATCTAATATACCGGACACTGATAATTACATTTAGACATATATTCCTGCAACTCTATAAAGTAAACTTCATATTTCATATAGATGCCACTGGCTTACATTAAAAACACATATAACTTCTATATTAGTATAGACGCCAATACATATTCTTATTTGCATCAGCCTTCATTACCAAACTTAACATCCGTAAGATGAAAATATTTCTAAATCAATATGTATTTACATTAATAATGTTAACGTGATTACTTCATACTTTATTGTGTAAGCAAGAAGGTACAAATTCTATTAATTTGTAAGCCTTTACTAAGTCTGGCAATGTGAGATAGAAATATAATAGCTAAGAATTTCATGCTTCTATGGCTAAAAGGCTATTTTTAGTTAAACAACAGACACTGACAATATATGTTATAATACGATAAAATGACAAAGGGCCTCTATCTTCATTATCCTAAATATTGTATCTATACTTTAGATAGAACAATATTTTTTATCAATATTATCAGTGTTGTTGTCATTCAATTTTGATTAGATAAAAATCTACACGTATTTAATTAATTGATTCCATATATTAAATCACGTTTAACAACAGGGTATATTAAAACAAACAATAAATGTCCATAAAAATTATTGGTGCCAACAATACAATCGTCCAAATAAACAAATCAGTCTTTACCCATTTTACATCCAATACCATTGATCCCACTAATTCCCGCTCCATTCCGCCGACCGGCACATATCCGCTAATAGTTCATCAAACTCCAGCAAAGAGCTCTCATATAATTCCAAGTCTTTGGACAAGTCTTCATTCATCATTTCCACATCTCTATTGGACTCTGTACTTTTCGGTTTAGATCTATATAAGTCATCTGACAGTTTTAAATACGGTGCGTTGAAAAAGTCCTGGTAAAACTCTGCCAATTCCGTTATCGGATGGTTGTCGGCGAACGGAAAATGTAATAGTTTTAATGGTGGTTCATTCTCGTTGCGGAATCCGGAAAATTTCTTTGGTGGCATTTCGAATGACGTTGGACTTTTCGATGTTACAGCATCGTCTATTTCTTGTGTACTCTTCGACTCTGTTGGTTTATCCATTATTGGAGTTTTCGGACGAGTTCGACATACCGGCACCGGTATTTTAGTAAGGAAATCTTCATAAGCCTTTTGCACAATCATTTCGTCCACGAACGCGGCTAACCGCAAGGGTCTGTTTAAATCGACCGGTTTTAGAGGTTTGAAGTCCCTCTCTTTTGTCTCTTTCTTCTTCTTCGATTCAAATATCACATGTTTAGGACTCAATTCGAAATGATCGCTCTTTAGTAGTAGTAGTTTACTCTTGTCCGATCTATTTGGTGATATCGAAAAGTTTGTCCTATAGGTTACCGAGAAGCCAATACCACCTAATGGAGTTTTCAACATGCCCGCTTGGATTTTCTTCACCGATTCCCCTAGAGCTTTAACCTTCGGTTCACCGTTGTAAACCCTATAAAATATTGTAAAGGATTCCGTACGCTGTTTGCGTGACAGATGATATGCTGGTGTAATTCTAGTAATAGTTATTAGAGATTTTAAAAGGATGCCCATTCGAAAGTATACTGTATTCATTGCTTTGAGCGAAGTATCGAATTGTGTTTCGTCGAGTTCGAGAGTCCACAGTTCTAATACCATTTCGTCACCATCTTCAGTCTGTACGGATATTTCTACGTGTAGTTGTGCTTGGATAGTTTCGAGTACCCTATCCGACGGGAGAGCATTTTTGGTCGCTTGATTAACTTCAGGGGAGTCAGGTATATGTAAATTGAACCAGTCTGTATCCGTTGATAGCGGTTTACTATTGACTTCTATTTTCACTCCTTTCCTTGATTCAACTATAACTTGGACGCCTTTGTAGGCAAGAAACTTTGTAAACTTGGTAAATTCATTCTTGTCACTTATGTTTGAGAAAGCGGCGTCTGGAGCCATTGCTACACTATTTTTATTATGAACTGTATAAATTATTCTTCTTCAGCGATGCAGTTTTCGACGAGATTCCTTAAATTTGGATTCTCCATCGCGGCTGCAATTCTCTCTTTGTCGTTGATCTGCTTGTTGACTGTAACAAATTGAAATATTAATTAGTTTAGCTTTGATCCCAGTATGTTCCTTTACAACAGATTTATCTAAAGTTTTTTGGAAATAGTAGCCGGCGCCTGAAAGGCGCTAGACAAAACGTGGTGACGCATAGTACCTAGTCAGATCGATAATGTGCTCGAGAGACGGTGACATTGTTCGCCATATATCACGTTAGGATCTTCGCTGGACGGTTCATTACCAAAACCTCCATCCAACACTTTGGAAGATATGTGCATATGACATAATGACAGAGTTAGGGGGAAATACACGACAATTGTAATGTAAAAAATCCTTTAAACTGAATCATAATATTTGTAGAGACAACACTCAATTAGTATTCAGTTTGGAGTATTTTATTCTTTGTCCTGTTGTCCCGTGATATTTTATAGTGCACAGATAAGGTAATGGACAAACACAATTTATCAACCACAAAACATTGAATCTGGGTCAACCTAAATTTAGTTCTCATTGTAATATCAGGAAACATATCATATTGGGATGATTATCTGACAACCTTTTAATTTACACCATATCACGCAAATTATGGCAGCAACAAATAAAATGTGTAAAAAAAGTTATTTTGAAAAGAGTTATTGCTGAATTTATTGCTAGCTCTTCTCGGTAACCAACAACTTTGAAACCAGTATTAAAGTTAGATCATAAATAATCGTGTACTTCTATTTGATTAGAAATACTGTCATGTATTCATTCATAATTTTTTATTTTTATTAAAATAGGTCTTGACAAGCACTTTTGAATAGCAGCTGTTCAGATGGTTTGTTACAAGCTATTTCAATGGGTTGGCACAATTATTTAATAAATTGACTTTTAAAAGCCTTTCAATCAATGTTACCATTCTGAAAGATTACATATGGCATATATTTTTGTCATTTGATCGCACTCATGGTGGGTGATAATACGGATGAAGGTACATATTTACAACTTGATAGTAACCGGGCAGGTAGTTACTACAAAGTACCCTGTAAACCATAAGAGGTAGCTAAGCTAGTTAGGTATGCAAGACAGGAGAACTCAAAGGAATTTGATGCACCATCACCTCAAAACTACTGAACATATTGGAATTGGTTTGGTCGGAATTATTCCGTAGATGGTTATAGGCTATATATGATATCGATAAACGCAGGTGAAACCGTGGGGGACAGCTAGTTAGATATTGTCTTAAAACCCAGACATGTTTTGATGGATAACTAATAAAACAGGATAGTTATAATATCAAAACATGATATTTACGTTGACAAGTTTATCAAATAGCATTTGAACTGTGGTGTAAGAAATGAACTCTGTGATTATTATATTGAAGTGATATTATTTACATCACATCAACATTTTATTACATTTATATTTATTAAGATGGTAAAGTTGGAACTTATTTTAGGGGAATGTAGGTCTCACTACTGAGATATTTAGTTTTTTGGGATAACTATCTGTTCCCCGCGGTTTTACTCGCGATCCCAAGGTATGTTTAATTTCCCCGGGGATAAAAAGTATCCTATGTTAATCCAGGTTATAAATTACATATATGGCAAGTTTCATCCAAATCCGTTGGGTAGTTTTTGCGTGAAAAAGTAACAAACATCCATTCACTCATCACAAACTTTCACATTTATAATATTTACTAATATTATAAATGGATGGGTTATGTAATATTTTTTAATACATATTCTATTTATTTAGTGTTCTGTGATATTGCTGACTTTAGTCCTACTATATGCAAATATATGCCAATGCTCAGGGTTAGCTAAAGGGGGGCGTAGGCGTATATAAGAGGGCAGATGGGCCATGCTCATCCCAGTATGGTCTAGTGCCCATCCCAAGATGTTGGACCAAAATTATAGAATACCTAAATCACACATGTTGTTTTAATGAGGTCAAGCCCCCCTGAGAACTATCCCCTGATACGCCAATAATGGGGGGGAAAGAAGCTTTGTGGCTAATTTTATCCTTATAACGCTGGTAGAATCGCGGGGCAAAAGCTAGTGGAAAATAAATATCTTAGTGCATGTGAACTTAGATAAATTATTATTTAATCTGTTGACCTATTATCTATAATGTAAACAAAGAAAGTTTATTATCTATTATTTCTTTCTACTATTTCTATCTTATTAGTTTGTCTGGCTGTCCTTTAGAGTTTCCTACCAATCCTAAAAATAACTGACGAGCCAGTTGGCTTGGTGGTTAGAGACCCTGACTTTCAAGCCGCAGGTTGTGGTTCAAATCCCAACCCAGGACAAAAATTTGTATGCATGAAATTGTTTGTTTGTTGTGTCTGGATGTAAATATCTATTTATGTGTGTATAAAACAAAGTTATTATAATATATATCAGTTATCTGTTTTGCATAGTACAAGCTCTGCTTAGTTGGGGATCAGATGGCCGTTTGTAAAGAATGTCCCATGATAAATATTACTTATAATTTAATAGTCAGTATGGAACCTTTATAGCATGAAACTTTGCTGTCTATCTGTATGTTACACCTTATTTTCACAGTCTGCAGAAATGCTATTGATTTTTTATTTGGCACAGTTAAACAACATGCTTGGCTGTATCTATTTGAGGAATAAATATGAAAACATATTCTAGGTATGCACGTTTAAACATATACATTGCTAAAACTTGTGAGAAATTAGCATTATAGCTGGTTTTAATAGAAGTAAATTGAGTATCAAACTGTCAGGTTTTTTACATCATGACAAAGCAAAGATCTACTCATTTTGCACAGTTAGGTTATGGGACAGAAAAACTGATGCTACCTTATTCTAGAAATGCAGGCAAAATAGTGGGATGTAAAGTTAATGAAAATTTATCTTAGTACATGTAAACTTAGATAAATTATTATTTAATCTATTGACCTATTATCTATATTGTAAACATAGAAAGTTTGTTATCTATGTTATATCTATAATCTGTAGCTAAGAATATAATATGCTGAATTGTAAAAGTACTTATATCATTTACAGTTTTGTGATTAAGATAGATGGATAGTAAATTATTTTAAATAGATTAGGTAACCATTAAATTTTGCTGCAATACTTACCTAATTTCTTCATACAACAAAAAAAGTGAATAATTTTATCAAAGAACAATACTAGGTAGCGGATAAATATCTAGGCCTAAGTTGGCTTGGTGGTTAGGAACCCTGACTGCCAAGTCATAGGTTCCATTACCCTGACAAAAATTTGTGTGCATAAACATGTCTGTTTGTTCTGTATAAGCAGTATATCAGTTATCTGGTTTCCATACAGCTCTGTTTAGTTTGGGATTAGATGGCCATGTGTAAAGAATCTCCAGGATATTTATTATTTAGGTATACTCTGTAAACTATAAAAATATGATGCAGGTACTCTAATTTGATAGTTATTATTAAGTAGGTATTGTTTGAAGGCAGCAAGATGCGATAACCATCACTTTTAAAAGTAGATTAAACCAATGGGTTGCACTTTACACATTAACATTGTGCATTTTTACCGTCTTACGAATTTTCGATCAGGTCACGTGTCCGGACGCGAATTTAACATTTTATACCCATCTGAAGAAAAGTGCTTAATCCCCATTAAGCATAAGGAAGTTTTCACTTCAAAAATATAACTTCTAAACTTATAAAAGTAGGTTAAAAAATATAAATTCTAAACAACATTAAGTGTCAACCATACAATCCAAAGATTGAATAACAAATGTAACACTTGTATTTTACGATTGTGTAAAGTTTCTTATATTATGTGAAAATTACACAAAAAACGAATATCTAGTAACTAATTTGAGCAATTTGTGCAAATAAGTACTTTTTTATATAAGAACAAAAAGCCTATAGGAAAATACACCTAAAACCAACATACCTTACTTCTATCATTTATAAAAAAAACAAGGAGCAAGAATAATGCTAAGTAACCACTCACCAACTGCCATAGACAAGAAGCCATAAAGCAATTGACTTTGTTAAATAAATAAACACTTCTGTTTAGTATTGTGATAAGAAAACAATAGATAACTACAAGACAATCAAATCTCATTAGACCAATGCTATACAAATGTAACTCATTAATGTCCATCACAAGATGGACCCAAGGACAGGTTAAACTTTATTAAGATAATAATATGTGAAGATTTTTGTTAATTTATATAAAAAGTTTGGTATCAAAGCTTCTATAAAATAAATAATATAATAGTAAGAGCACTAAAGTATCTAAGCCATGTAACAATATACAAAATTGTTATGCAAACTGGCCTTGGACACTTTTGGGTAAAAGTATAACCATTAAAAAGGTATGTAAAGAAAGTCTTACATGAAACTAAGTTCTGTTAGGACCTTTATGGGTGTAGGATATAGATAAAAATTACAACTTACTTTCATCTTCTGTGGTATGAGCCCCTTTTTTGATAAAAATATCAAGTTTCACAGGGTGATGAATAGAACGTTGGATTTTAATCCTTATACACAGTCCGATCAGCGTCGCCAGCGAGCAGTGAGGCACTGTGGGGTTATATTCAACCCTCACTACAGGAACCTTGTCTTCTGTAGGCTCAAGAACGAAGATTCCGTCTTCATAAACCACCTTCAAATCTTCAAGAGTACTGGGTTTTTCCGGATCCCGTATCGTCCGCAAAAAGTCTAGAACACCACAACACACGTTAAATATCACAAGAATATAATCACAGTGTCGATATCAACACGAAAACTGATCAAAACAAACCATATATCGTCTCTCTCAAGTCGTTTTCATCTTGGTAACCAAGCTCTTGTAACGTTGCACTTTTGTCCATATAAGCTGGCTTGGCGAGTTCCACGGCCGGTTTTGGGGTGTTATTCAGAGAGAGCTTCGAGAAAAACGATATCATATCGTTATTATTTCACTTGATATTTACTGAGAGTCACAGACGGTCACAAGGCGGACATGTTTGTTTTGTTGGAGTTAGTGGTGCCAGCCCGTGTTCTCAAATTCAGAGGAAAAATATCGAAATAGTTTCTGATATGAAATATTGCATGGTTCTGTACATAATAAAACCACATTAATCTTAAATGCAATACGATTTATTACTTTATTTTGATTAGATTGTTTATAGGTGTTTTTCTTCAGGATATCCGAATATTTAGCAGAATTGAGAAAAGATTGATTATTTTCTCGCTACAAAGAAATCGAATATTTATCGATAAAATATGATGTGTTTGTTTTAGTATGCCCTAGTGCTGATAATGTATAAAGTGCTCAGAGATTAAGGATTGCCAGTCTTGCCATCAGCGCTTTCGGTGCTAGGTCTGACGCTTTTGAAGCTTATGCTTTTGTTAGCTTCTCACAAAATTATTTTGCGCTGAGCACCCTAGTGATATTTTTAATAATGTTCCTCTTCACAAATATATAGGCACTAACACGCGCCTTGATCATGGTTGAATGTGGATAATCCTCTCCCCTTCCTTGCTACGTTAATGTTAAAATTCCAACAATTTTTACAATCAGCTTTGGAGCGGTGAAGTCCGAAGTTCAGTTGGATATATGATTTGATGGATGGATCATAATGAATGTCCAGATCGATCATATTGATATTTGAATAAAAAACGAGTAATTTAAAAGAATAGCATTTTTCTATCAATTTGCCAAATTTTTGCCTTTCCTTTCAAGAAACGTTGCAGTCTTGTGCTTTTTTTTTAACATTATCCTAACGCGCTTACCTTACGAGAAGTTGGCAGCTTTGCGCATAGCTTACTTTGAAGCGGGCGCGATTATTACCGGAAATCTAGTGCGTCTGCCCATAGGACCTTTTTATCCTCTTTCTATGTTCTGTGGCTGCAGAGATAATGGACAATTTGACAACTCGAAAAGTAAAAGACCATTTTATTTTATAAAAAATACATTTAACTTCTTTGATCATCGGAATTATCGTGGAGATTCAGGAGTTTTCAGTTATCAACTTAAGCAAACTAAAAATCTCATGATTCATACAGGTATTATTCAGACATTGTTTAAAAATAGTTTTCTGTGATAGTAAATTACCTGCATGGTAACCAGAAAACTAATGCACTACATAGATTACTTTTTAAGTACACACACACACATAATAATAATTATTACAATGACCTCTTTAAGGCTCAATTAAGAATTTTATCCAATCGACATACATAAACACTTGAGTGTACACTCCAGGAATGTCTTTATTATCACATGGAATAGGTTGGAAGCTCGTAACACCGGCAATCTCAGCGAATCTTCCAGTCGAGTATATTAATGGTCCACCAATGTCTCCCTTACAGGTGTCTTTGCCTTGTGAACTACCGGCACATATTTGGCCTTTCCATATTTCCGTAGAGTTTTTGTAGGCCGCTTGACATTTCTGCAAAAGAAATTTCAGTGTTAGGAGCCACACCTGACACCACACAGTGTGTGTACTTTGTAGTACTTGGTGTTTTAACACTTATTTTTATATCGGAAAATATCGCCATGCAACTACCCGAGGATACCAACAATCGCACCTGAACATGTTCCCGTTTAAACTTTTTTGTGCTACAACCTTTGGCCATAAGAATGCTCGCTGCAATGAAGATGAAACTTTGAAGCTTATTTCTTATGCAATAGATAAGGTTAAAAATAATACCTCTAAGCTCTGGTATTGTAGATTAGCGTTTTGATTCTTATAAGTTTTGACATTCATGTTGTTCAATGCCCATCCTGCGACATGGAACACTAATCGGCTTGGAGGGCTCAATGTGATGTCGCTCGTCGGTAGACAAATTGGTCGGATAAAATCTGTAAAGTGGCGTTAAAATGACTGATTCATATTTTGTGCAGAAAAACGAAATGACTTTGCTGTCGAAGGGAGTAGACTAATGATATTGACAATAAGAAAAAAGAGATGGGAATGCTTAAAACGTAACAAAAATACTTCTTAAAAGGTACTAATGCTTTGGTTTCTTTTTTCTGTAGTTTTAAACTTGTATCACAACATTTCTATTTTTGAAGTGAAACTTCTTTAGAATCGTTGTGATTTCAAACCGGATGCAACGGAAAAAACGACAGGTAAGAGACACAAATACAAAAATGTGTAGGATGAAGCCGGCAAAGAATGAGACAGAAATATACATACTATATATGTTAAATAAAATATCTTTTAAAATTAATCAAAATACTTCAATTTTTAAACAAATAAACTTTGTAATCATCCTACACTTGTTATATATATTCATATTCATCTCATTCTTTTGTCGATTTACTGAAGTTTCACTTTTTACGTTAATTATTTTTAGTTATTTTTAAAATACGAGAAGACGGTATTTTAAAAATCTAAAAAAAAATCTCATATAGATGCTCTTGTATTTATATTATTTTACAAGAATACCGTATTAGTGAAGTCAGGATTAGAAAGTGTGTAAATAACTTTAATGTTACCAGTGTAAGGTGCCGGGCGCATCATCCTAATGAGTGCAATATCGTGTCTTCTCTGCTTAGGATTGTACTCTGGATGTACTATGGTGCTTTCTATGGGTATAATAACCGCACCATCAGTACAGTCTAGAACCGAATTATCATCTGGCACGCAATCCTTGCCCTCGTTTGCTATGTCGTATTCACCCAGCCGGATGTTTGTTCTGAAATATAAATAACAAGTTAAGTTAAAAGACATGATACAAATTAAAGTCGATGAAGTAGGTTCACGTGTTCTAAACAGTAAAGAGAATACGCCCTTGCTCACTGTAACATTACAGTATTCTTTTGGATAGGCCTTTTACCCTCCTGCTTAGCTATAACCATTAGAACAATTAGAGTAGTAGAGCTCTTAGTGCAGAGTTCGTCCGGGGAAGTACTACCGCCATTCCTACCGTAAAGCAGTATGCACTTGTATTACTGTGTTTCGGTTAGATACACAAGCTTAACAACTTCGTGTCTCAGGGATGACAACGCATTGGCGATTCCCGGGTGTTGCAAATGTCAATAGGCGGCGGTTACCACTTACTATCAGGTTGACCGCCTCCCTGTTTGTCGCGGTGGTATAAAAGTTGTAAATAAAAATAAAACAAAAGGAGTGGTTCAACTCTGAGCAACTTAATGAGAGTTTCAGAAACTACACATAAGACTAATTTTTACTCCTAGGTGGTGCGGAAATAAAAAGTATTTTAACTACATAAGATTTAAGTGATACTCACGGTGGACCTTGTTGAACAATGCCTCCTGCAACACATTTTGCAGCAGTCAGCACATATTTCCTACTGATCAGGGCTCCACCACAAAGCAGCTCAGTGCGGGTCTTCTGTTTGTATTCTATAATGGCCAACCACGGGAATTGGTCGATGTATGATACTGGACCATCTAGTAGAATTTTTCATTATATTAGTTACCATATTAGTTAATTTTGAAACTGATTTAATATTAAAGCCTGTGATTTTTTATGTCTCTATCTTAGCGCTTTGTACACGGTAGGGGAATTTTTGTACGCCTTTTTACTTAAACATTGTTAAAACATAAATTCTCGGTGAGTACCTTTTTTATTGACCTTGCCACTCACAACTTTTCTTTTTAATTAGGGCTTATATCAAAATCATCAAAAAAATTGTTTATATTACTGTTGAATCCACAATGGGAAAACAATACCAAACTCGAGGTTTATATTGAAGGAGAGCAGTATTAGCGGCCTCGACATAGTTTTCTATTGATATATAGTCTGATTAAGTTATACGCACTGATCAATCTGGAATTAAAGAGGCTGTCACCACAGCACTCAGTTCTTGGATCAGGCGGGGCACTGGAGTTATTCGCCCCACAGTTGCCGATTGGAGGAGGGCCGCAGCAGACACTGTACTGGTCCGCACTTGAGCATCTGTTAATCAGGTCTTCATTAGTAGTTCGAATTGTTTCAGAAAATCTATCATAGCTCACAAAGGGCGCATCATGAAAGGGCTACAACATGCCATGGGTTTGGTACCATCAAGACAAACATTTGTATGCGGGAGACATTCTTTGTTCTGTGTCTCTTGGTTGAACAACTCTTGATTGAACGAAATGATTTAAAGAAGTTATAAATGTCAGAAATTTGGTTTATGCAGTGATATGGAACTCATTGCATTTTTCGTGATATTTCTAAGCGCCTGGTAGACCCTTCCCATGATCAGAGGGCTGGTGAATATCTCAGCCAGAGGATGCTAAAGATATGCTATACCACCCAGCGTTCTGAACACGCTTCCCACTGTCAACGATTATGATGAGCTATCATTTTGTGAGCACCTGATTTACCTTTACTTTCTTATTTTTTGTCGAATCTATACTATATTATTATAAGATTTTGAGTAAGTTATGAATGTTTCTATATTGTATTAGCTGACTGCTGCGTTTCCTGAGGGATATTACATTTTACGGATTAAAAAGAAACCTCAGTTACTCCTTATAACATTAGCTATCTGCCAGTGCAAACTGGTCCTGCCGTTTTCGAGTCCATAAGGAACTTTCACACATCGATTTATATTTATAAAGATAGACTAGCTATCCCGGCAGACGTCCTGTCGTAATAAGATATACATATTATATCAGACAAAAGTTCCATAAAAATAATACCACGCAGGAATTCGATTACAGCGCCACCTGACGGGTCCAATTGTGAATCTAAACCATTCTCGAATCCACTGGAACATACACACACTTAAAATTTCATCAAAATCATTCCAGCCGTTCAGGAGGAGTTCAATAGCATACACACGGACAGAAGAATTTGTATTTACCTATTAAAATGTATAAATAAAGAATTTTACTATAGAATAAAAAAACTAACAACCTACATATGATAATCAACAAGTATTATGATGCCAAGCCTCGCGCAAAGACTGGTTTCACAACGCGCTAAAAATATTTTCCTTATCCACTTTGCTTTTACGGTGTCTACAATTATTAATATATTAATTTGACTTGACCGTTATTCGAAGCTTATAGATATTGAGATAGCAGTCATGTGTTCCCGCCTTTACATCTATCTCTTTCTACCCTATAGCGCTTTCCTTTTTTCTACCACCTCCCGATAGTCGGGGCGAGCTGTGAGGTTGTCCGATACATTTTCATTCTTCATTGGCGTCTAAGTTCCCGCCGAGTGAAGTCACAATATAGTGTAATATATTGTTCAGCGTTACTTAGTCGTTGGAGAAATTCAAAGGTAAAAATTTGAACTACCTCCAATTATTTTATTAATTGTAATATTCTGCTTAATGGTTTTTTCCATTCGAATTAAGTGATTTGCAGCAAAATATTTTCATAAAGATGGGTGATAAAGAAATAACTTATCCGGATCAAGGCCAATCAAAGCCCCTGGCAACGCCGATGCAACAAAAACGTAGGTCATCCGTTTCATCATCAAGCTCAAGTTCCAGCTCTAGCTCTTCATCTGCGGCTTCAAAACGAAGCCGTCAGCGAAAACACCACCGTCAAAAGAAAAGGGGGAGCAAACGATCGCATCACTCGAACCGTAAGTTAGACGAATTAACTAAGCAAGTATCTGATCTTCGCGAACAATTAGCCACAGTAAATAATGGTTATATTTCCGATGCTAGCCGAAACTTATATCATGAATGTAATGTGGAATCACCAGAAACCTTACCTAATACTCACGATGTCGCTGATCGGAGCTTGTTTAATTTTGATGTAATAACAAAATTAAAAGAACCTTCTATTCCAAAAACATCGACGGAGCATTTGAAGGAATTACATGAGGTGCAGTTATTTGACGATGTTAATTGGTCTGAATTGAGATACGCCGAGACCCAAAAACTGTATAATCATAGCCCGGGCTTTGTCGATTTAGAACCAAATGAAGAAGTCAAGGCATATGATACAATTCGCAATCTAGCTTATGCGGATAAAGCGTATGCAGCTATGACATTTTGTTTTCTCAAGCAACGAGCATCACTCGAAAATACCCTGCGAGAACTCTTATCGTGGGCTCAAGGGCAACAAGCTGTTACATTTAATTATTTGTCCGAAAAAGTTAATTCTTTATTTTCCGAAGGTGATTTTCATAAAACATCTGCAGATCTACTTCAGTTAATATGTGGTCACCGTGCCGAGGTCCTGCAGATGCGAAGGGATGGCGTTGTTAATCGTGTGCGTGATCCACTGATGAAGTCAACCTTGCGAAAAATACCACCATCCTGCAAAAATCTCTTCAATGCTGAAGCCTTTACGACTGCCATCGAAAAAGCTGGAGGAGTACGGAGAGTATTTTGGCCGTTGGAAAAGCGCTATGCTACCTCTAAAATGTCCGCCTCGCAGGCTGGACCTAAAACAAGCAGCTTCCCCTCGCACGGGAGAACACAATACAATCATCCCTCGCGGGGCTCGAATTGGAACAGCTCACAGACAAATAATGTGTCACATGCTTCATGCTGTAGCAGTGTCCCCTCGCAGGGGTACAACCATACTCATGCCGGAACTAGCTCTCATAATAATGACTTTTTTCGGCCCCGCAATTCACGGGCGAAGCACCGACAACAAGAGAGCTACAGTCATAGCCGTAAACGCAACGCAACACCCCCAAAGTTTAGGGGAAACAAGAGGCGAAAGTATTGACCCACAGGTCTGCATAGCCGGTCGCCTGGAGCAATTTTCCAACAATTGGAAGTCAATGGGGGCCCCACCTTACATTCTAAAAATAATTCAAGGGTATCGCATACCTTTTCGTCGGAAGCCTCCACTTATTTATCCCGATCTCAGACAGCCAAATTACCAGACTCAAATATCATCAGAAATGACAATTATTATAAAACAGCTATTGGAACAAGGGGTACTCAATGTTGCCAAAATGTCACCAAGTTTTCTATCAACAATATTCCTGGTCCCAAAGAGCGACGGCTCTGCCCGACCCATATTCAACCTGAAACCTCTAAACGAATATGTTCATACAGAGAAGTTCTCTCTAATAAATGTCTCACGGCTACCAGATTTTATACAAAATCGGGATTGGTTATGCAAAATAGACCTCTCCCAGGCTTATTTTCACTTGAAAGTAAGTCACAGTCACAGGAGATTTCTGAGATTAATTTACGAAGGCAAACTTCTCGAGATGACATGTCTTCCGTTCGGATTAAGCACAGCACCAAAGACATTTGCTGCTCTAACGAATTGGGTCGCACAATGCTTGAAGGACAAAGGGATCAGAGTAATCGTATTTTTAGACGATTTCCTACTAGCGCATCAAGATCCACAAATGCTTCAGAGGCACGTGAAGTGGACATTGAAAACGCTGGATTATCTGGGATGGCTAGTAAACTACGAAAAATCTGTAGTTGTTCCCCGAAAACGGCTGATATATCTTCGAATAGAATGGGACCTGTGGTCAAACCTAAAGTGCCTGCCGTTCGACAAGGTACAACAGTTAAACAGCAAAATAACCCTAATGCTCCGGGATGGGATGACTACGTTGAAAACGCTTCAGAGTATAGTCGGAATGATGAGTTTTGCGAGTTTTGTTGTGCCAGAAGGTCGTTTGAATTTCCGATCGTTACTGAATTTTTCAAACGACATTCTCAGAAAGAAGACACACAGACTTCATCGACTGCCACCTCAAGCCATAGACAATTTGAAATGGTGGATAATCAACGGTCGCCATGCAACCCAAATTCATGTTCCACCTCCATCACACTTTCTAACTACAGATGCTTCGGATCTGGCCTGGGGGGCTCAATTAGACAATCTCTCCGTCTCGGGTCAATGGTCTCTCCAGGAACAAAAATTACATTGCAACGAAAAGGAGATGTTAGCTGTATTAAAAGTCTTAGAAGAACACGCTCCGCGCCTGAGCTGTTCCACTGTACTTCTCCAATGCGACAACAAGACAGCGGTCGCATACCTGAGAAATCAGGGAGGGACCAAGTCGAGCCGTCTATTAGACTTGACGTATCGAATATTTCATATTCTGGATCACAATCACATAGAAATAAAAGTGTTTCATATACCAGGGCGATACAACAGCCATGCGGATCACTTATCTCGCTTACGACGGCCTCCGGAGTGGCACCTACAATCAGTTGCTACAGACTAGGTATTTCTGAAATGGGGAACACCGGTCGTAGACTCATTGCATCGGAAAGGGCTCATGTTGTTGCAACCTATGTAACGTTAGACATAACAGACAATCAAGCTCTGTTTCACGATGCCTTCTCCCGTCAATGGAACTTCCATTTGGCATGGGTTTTTCCCCCACCATCCCTAGTACCCAAAGTCCTGGCTCACCTCAATCAAGCCAGAGGAACTTACCTACTAGTAGAACCCAGATGGAACAAGGTATTTTGGCGGGCGGACCTGAAGGCAAGAGCCTTGGATGCCCCATTTTGCATATGGAATCTGTGCAAAGTTCTAATAGACAAGTCGACGGACCAGCCACCGCTGAATGTCCACGAGATGGAACTAGAGGTTTGGAAATGTGGGGGTGGTCTGAAGACGTAGAAAGTTGGAATAAAGACCAACAAGCGTTACTACAAGCGTCTTGGCGTCCTTCTACCCGCAAAACATATGATGTTGCCTGGAAAAAAAAATGGTTGTTTTGGTGTGATGATCACAAAATAAACTATAAACACCCAACAGGAGCGCAATTAGCACGTTTCCTATCAGATTTACACCTGGTTCATGGGCTTTCGTATAACACTATTTTATTATATAAGTCCGTAGTATCTACACTTTGCTGTTCGGATACGTCGAGTGTTTTAAGCTCAAACTCATTAGTAAAACACATTTTAAAAGCTATTGCACTTAAAAAACCTATTAAAATTAAGTCTCCTATATGGGACGTGGAAGACCTTTTATCTTACCTTCAAACGTATGTAATAGATGAAAATAACATTTTTCATGTGTCTAGACATACGGCTTTACTTCTACTTCTTCGCTCGGGTAGGAGAATTCATGATTTGACATTACTATGTATTGATTCAGAGCATTGTGTGAAAACATCAAATTCATTTATTTTATGGCCTGTATTTGGTTCTAAAACCGATTCTCAAGATTATAGACAATCAGGATGGAAGCTTTCTATTAATAATCAATCACAGAAGCTAGACCCATTCTTTTGGATAAATAAGCTGATTGGTATGTCAAACACAAAGCGTCAAAAGACTGGTTGTCACAATTTGTTCATTTCGCTTAGAGGTGATCCAAAGCCGGCTTCCAGAGCTGTTATTGCTGGCTGGATTAAATCTCTTTTAGTAGCAGCAAACATTACCGCCTCACCAGGAAGTGTCCGCTCGGCTGTAGCTTCAAAGAATTGGTTAAACAATTGTCCTGTTGACGAAATTCTCGCAAGAGGTAATTGGCGTTCCGGAAACACATTTCGAAAGTTTTATAGGCGTGAAGTAAAGTCTACTCTTACTAATAACATAAAAATCTCTGATCTTTTCACTCCTATACAATGATTACTATTTATGAATAATTTAATTTTTATACGTGTACCTGGCTACACACATGATATGCGTTCATTACATGAATAATGTAATAAATATATATATATATTTTTTTTTCAATCAAAATTTGCCTACATAATATTTTATACTAGAATTATTACCCTAACTGTAACCCAAATAAATTAGTTCACATTGGCATCTAGTTTTTTCTACCACCAGGCGATAACAAACACGTCTCAATATCTATAAGCTTCGAATAACGGTCAAGTCAAATTAATAGAAGCGTTTTACCTACCAATAAAACGCATATTAATTTACTTACCTTATTCGAAGCTTATAGATAACTTCTGCCTGGTTATATTGACGCAATGAAGAATGAAAATGTATCGGACAACCTCACAGCTCGCCCCGACTATCGGGAGGTGGTAGAAAAAAGGAAAGCGCTATAGGGTAGAAAGAGATAGATGTAAAGGCGGGAACACATGACTGCTATCTCAATATCTATAAGCTTCGAATAAGGTAAGTAAATTAATATGCGTTTTATTGGTAGGTAAAACGCTTCTATTTACCAACTTGAAAAGTCAAATCGAAAAATGTTGTTGATATAAAAATATGGTTTTTAATATGTTGTGGATGTTGTTTTGACGTAGTGGTAATTTATGTACAAAGTTTTTTGAACAATGTAAACGTCAAATCCTACTTCCTACAAATATGATAAATGCGAAAGATTGTATGTATGGATGTTTGTTACTATTTCACGCTAAAACTTCCCAACCGATTTATGTGCATCTTGGCACATAGAGCATATCCTGGAATACAATATATATAGGCTACTTTTTATCCCGGGATAACGTGACATCCCTCGGCAACGCGGGTAAAACCGCAAGTAATACAGCTAGTATGTTACATTGCATTCACTTAATCTAATCTTTACTTTATTCTAGCTAATATTATAAAAAGAGAGGTTGTTTTTTAGGTGGGTAATTTCCGTTACCACTGCACCTTAAAATAAAAATTATTTTACTGAACGAAACTTACACCATTTCCGACTGGCATGCTACGTTATAAGCCTGGGGAACGCGGGAAAAATGCGCGGGACTATTGCTAGCAAGTATAACCTTTTTGTCAATGAATTGCTCGCCTGACAAGCATTATACAGGATGACTGGTGAGATACCTTCAATATTTGAGGATGTGATAGTTGGCGATCATATATGATGAAAAAAAAATAACATTAAAAATAAATATTAAATTACTTGTTAGTAAACTTAGTAAACAGTACACCGAGAGTCCCGTATTTACCTGCGCAATTCTTGGATACGCGCAGCGCGCTATCAAGAGGATACATAGGTACGTACAATGTACAGCTGTTGCCTACCTACATCAAGACCCATGTATAATCCGTTTTCCCTTCATACTTTAATCCTGGCTTAGGACAGGCCTAGGTAACTACTAACACGCGTATACGCACGAACCATGTCCAGGTACTCTGCGTTTTTGTATTGATGAGCCATACTTAACTACCTAGATACTTATCACGGGTCACAGGTCACACACACACAGACACAATCTACGATCGCGGGGCACGGTGGCAGGAAGCGGGAACACGGACATGTGAACCTGTCGGCGTTCGCGCTTACACTAATGAGTCGATGCGGTGATGGAACAGGTAGGACTAGCGCGTGCCGCACGTGATCAACTTAAATAACAAACACCGTGGCGTGTTTAGAGAGTATAACATCCACATTTCACTTATTTTTAGAAAAAATTTGGGCAATAATTAGGCACCTAATTTTATTACATCATTTTAACGAGAATCGAGTACCCTCCATAAGTATCGAAGGTATCTCACCAGTCGCCCTGTATAAGTATTTTTATTGTAAAATTATTATATTTTAATATCATTGTGTATGATATATTTTTTACACCATGTAAAGACTATTTAGAAGAGCCTGTGAAGGCCAACATGAATAAACAATATTTCTATTCTATTTTAAGTAACACTTTGCTTACCTGGTCTGTTTCACATAGAGTACGTTATTATCAAGAACCGGAGGCCTTAGCAAGTCTGCGAGATGAGGACAGGAGTAAATGTTGATGCATTCTCCAGAGTTACCCTCAGCAGTGGTGCAGTTTTTTGAACAACAGACCTAGAATTGAGATAGATAAATGTCAGCTTCAAAATGTAGGTGCTGGAAGGTACCAGGGGTGTCTTTCTGTTAGGTAAAATGACAATAGTTCGAGCATGATTCGTTACTTGAGAGGTAAGCTCTCAAAGGCCTCGTTACCCTGGCTCACCGACGAAGTTTGTAATAGCTGTACGTAGTCTGATAATCTGGTTAATCAATGTGGCAGTCCGAGTGATTTAGGTTTAGTGAGAGTAGATTTAGGAGTTCAGGTTTTATGGTGCCTGATTACAGTAGTTTAATGGAGGAAGGATAACAAATAATGTATTTTTACCCTAACGAACATATTAATAGTTGTAACTTAATTTGTTTTACTATATTTACTAATCACCTTGATATTAAAAATGTGCAAGTTTGTGAGGATGGGTGGATGTTCATATCGCTTTTAGGCAAAAAATACTCAACGGATTTGTATGAAACTTGGCACATAGAAAGCTTTTAACCAGGATTAACAAATAGGAAACTTGTTTCCAAATTGGTTGATATTATACTCGGAACCCATAAAAGATATAACGCGACTGGGTCGCAAATTTTCCCAAAATTGTCAGCTTTAACAAAATTTCAGTTAAAATATATTCGATTTTTTTGTCATTCATGGGATGCAAGTACCTATTAGGTACTGCCATTTCTTTTTCATTTCTTGTCTAAACTTGCAAATGGAGTGATGGTTGTTTATCGGTACTGGACCAGTTTAAGACAGCTCGATGTGAAAATATGTTACTACTAACTAAACTGTTGATACCATTGATTGGTGTTTAGATTTAATCATTTTAAAATAAAATAAGACAACTCTACACTACCTTTGGAATATTATTATCGTATCCACAAAAAGACTTTTTCAAAAGATCAAATTCTTCTGGAGTCTTGGCTTTCTTATTGACAAGAGTTAGCAGCGGCTCACACTTATTAACGGATATGCAATTTCCTGGGACACCTTTGGGTGTGCTGCATGATTCTGAAATCAGTAAATAATTAAGTGACAAAAGGATAGGTGAGTCGGCTTTTATCTGAACAGTCGAACCTGGATAAGTGCGTGTTCAAGGGACCGCAATCTTTATCTCAAAGATGTAGTCAATAAATGTATGTATTAAATGACACCAATTTACTCACAAAAAGGAAAAAAAGTCTACATTTGTATATACTATATATAGTCTCGTCCATTTTATATATTTAAGGACATTTATACAGGGATATTTCAAATTCTCAAGTAGAGGTATTAAACATCCCGTTAAACCAGTAAAATATTCCGTAAATTTCACATGTTTTTTTATCTGGTCACCCTAAATAAGTCACCACAGCTTACATAATACCTTTAATATTGTATCTAGTCTCTAGTAGCTAATCGAATAAGTTGTTTATCTTAGTTCAGACAAATACGAAAGTTATCTTCTTTCTAATTTCAATTTCGTAGAAAATAGGGACTGTGAAACGGAGTTTAAAATATAAGAAATTATGCTTTAGTAACTAGATTTTCTGGCATGATTTTCCTACAAATAACAAGTATTTCACGTTTCAAGGACGGTTTGTATTGTATGTTGTTGTTAGACGACAGATATTCTTAGTCAGGCATTCAGCCTAGTCTACTCACGATACAATAAGGAAGTTATTTCAAGTCTATATGCATTTGGTAAAATAAATGCGAAATATAGTTTCCTTATAGCGCATAAAGGATAAAGGTAATGCAGAGAATGACAAAACCTTGCTACAGTGAGCAAACAGGCGCTTTACTTTTTAGCAAAATGAATATCAAAATTCGAATAAAATATTTCTTATTAAAGTCAAATATATATATTGTAAATGTATTGTAATTGTAAATGTATTAATAATTCCTGCACCCAGGATTTTCCTCTGCAACTTATTTTATGCATCGAAAACCAACATGCACAAAACCCCTCCCCCAAACTCATTTCCTTTTTTTAAAGTAAATAAAACGAAGCTTAAACTTACGTCCATCCGCATAGCTGAAAGTTGCTATGATTAGGGCTAATATAATGGAATTCGGTAACATTTTTAAAATTATTATTTACTTATTTAAAATTTTTCACAGTTCATTTAATTTAACACTAGATTTATAAACAAGACACTGTCGCCCCGACACTGGTCTGACTGTGACTACAACTATTTGATTAATAACATGGTCAAAAGCGACCGTATAATATGAACAAAACGCTAGAATACTGCTATATGCATTGGTCATCAAATACGATAGCTGCACAACATTCTAAACTTTATATTAAGGGCCTTTGGTTTTAAAATCGCGTATCCGATTTTTGCAGAAGCTGTTTTTTTTGTAAAGGATTTTGCTAACCGGTTTTTCGAGTCTGAGTAAATTAAAACATAATAATAAGCGGTTTTACCCAGAGAGTCCTACTTATATTATGAATGTAAATGTTTCTGACTCCATCACACATAAATAGGGTTGGAAAATTAACCACTCAAGTTGAACAGGATATTTTTTATCCCGGAAAAACTTTGGAAGCACGGAAATTCGGGAAAGAGCAAAAGAGTAAACTGACACTTGAGACCTCAAACGGCCAAACCAATTAAGATGAAATTTGGCACGCACGTTACCCATGGCTTTGAGGAACATAGGGTTCTTATTATCCCCCGAGAACACGGGTAAAACCGCGAGCGTAAATCTACAAATTTAAATATTTTTTGCGCAGCATAACCGTTTTATTTGCACTAGCGACCCGCCCCGGCTTCCCGGCTGAGATAATATAAATCTTATTAATATTATAAATGTAAGTTTGGATGAATGTTTGTTCTTCAATCACGCCAAAACAGAATGGATTCGGATGAAATTTGGCACATATTATATTATATACAACGTGTTACAAAATACCCCGTAAAATATAATTAATAAATCAAAGCCAACAACCCTTGTAAGCTGTCAGGTCAGGGAACCAGATTATTTAACAGAAGGGCCTACGTACTTATTTTCCCGAATAATTGTCTACTTTAATAGTTTTTTCTATTTTTCACTCAAAAGAATCAGTTTATTTTTAATTTTTTCGGGTATGTTACACAGCGTTACTACGGTTCTTAAATATTGTAAATGGACTCGTTATAAGGCCCTATTTAACCTCCTTTCGGCTTTACGGGTAGTTATGTAACAATCTGTATAGTCTGGAATAGCACATAGGCTTTTTATTTCGGGAATATGTAACATCCCAGGGGAACGCAGGGAATAGCTAGTGTTTTATACGCAAAGACCTTCGGAAAGACATTCCTTTATATGATTAAATCTATTGCGTAATTAAAACGACATAGGTAAAAAAAAAAGGAAGTTAAAAACAAACTGTAATTTTAATTATTGTACGGCGGTACAGAACCTTTCATGTGCCAATGCTGTTCGCACTCAGCCGGTTTTTTCAACGAAACAGGTTTTGCGGTAAACATTTAACAAAATTAGTTGTTATAAGTCGGACAAACAGACAAATCTTAAATTTATAATTCTTAGTAGTTATTCATAAACAAGCTGCAACGAGTTAAATTCCAGTTTGTTCGTTTTTTGGAATTGCCCATGTTGAAATGTTAATTACTTAGTACTAGTGGTGCCTCGCGGTTTTATTCGCGTTCTTGTCCGGATAATTGTTATTCTCCGGCCCTTAATGTAGGTAGGCTATGTCTGCAAAATCTCATGTCGATCCATTACTGGGAGGAAACAATTAACACCAAAGAGTGTTTGTCGGTAAGTCATCATATCAGCCCGGGGATGACCACTGCTGAACTTAGGCCTCCCCGTTGGATTTCCATCTCGAACGGTCTTGAGCCGCCTGCATCCAGCGGTTTCCAGCGACTCTGACCAGGTCGTCAGTCCACCTGGTGGGAGGTCGTCCCACACGGCGTTTTCCTGTACGTCGGAAAGTAAACGTAACAAAGATACCTACTGGATAAAATCAAGGGAACAGGCGGGATTTCGAAGTGACTTCTCAACGCTTGATCATATTCACGCCATAAAACAGGTCATCCCAAAAAGCAACGAATACGTTATCGACTACTACATAGCTTTCGTAGATTACAACAAAGCGTTCGATTCGCTTAAACACGGAAAAATATGGGACGCGCTAGAAACACAGGCAGTAGACAAACAAGCATCACATTGTACATTTGTGCATAACAGTATATTAAATTACATGACCAACCAAACGATCACTTTTGCTTTTAAATTAGTACTTTTTAAACTAAAAGGTGTGTGTGCGATTCACACACGATAGAAGTGAAACTTCAGTAAATCGACCAAGGAATGAGATGAATATATATAACAAGGGTAGGATAATTACAAAGTTTATTTGTTTAAAAAAACGTCAGGTAAGAGACACAAATACAAAAATGTGTAGGATGAAGCCGGCAAAGAATGAGACAGAAATATACATATTGTATTTGTGTCTCTTACCTGTCGTTTTTTCCGTTGCATCCGGTTTGAAATCACAACGATTCTAAAGAAGTTTCACTTCAAAAATATATAGGTACGGCAATATCTATAATTGATCAAGAACCGCACCCGAATATGGAACTATCCTGTATTTAAGATAAATGATCAAACACTAGTTTTGAACATCCAATTATATACGGATACATCAAATGTGACCAAAATTGTATAATTAATATGATTTTTAAGAACCAATCTAACTAAAAAGAGTAGATCTTTTCATGCTGTACAATTATGGCGTCACAACTTGCTATTTCATACAAAATCCATACATTCGTTCGTTTTGACATTTAATAAAAAGTTGCTAATTTGACATGTCTGTCAACATCCCTATTGTGTAACTCTCTCGTATTCAATGTGGAAGCCAATTTCATAATAGATTGATAGTTTTGCGCGCGACCAGTGTGGAACAACAGTCGTAGCGCCGTCAATGTAATACAAATTATACTGCAAAGGCAATTCCAAGTGCTCATTTCGTTCTGGCAATCAATCATAAAAAAATCCCCTTATAGTAAAGACCGCGTCCTACACCCCATCCCTTGTTCGTAAACCGAGGCACGTCTGACGACGACGTCACCAAAGCTTAGGTAGCTGCTACCGTATCTTCAGCTCGCGATCAAGGCCATCAGCCTAGATACCGCCCTCGCGCGTGGACGTAAGCTGCGCTATGTCTAAATGTTCATTGTTGTTTTTGCTTAAAGTAAAGAACCATTAATAATCAGATACTGTCTTTGAGACCCCCCACGCAACGCCCTGAGCCCCGAGCCCCACAGGTTTGTTGCTTAAAATCTACAGTATTTTCGGTTGAGAGCCCTAAGCGCTCGCCGGAATTGTCCACGTAAGGGTGTAAGAGGCATCTGAGGCTAAAACCTTCTGCACGTAAAAAAAAAATCTACAATTGCCCACCCGTGGAAACATAACCAACACTTCCGAGTTAACCACGTAGCAAGAGTAGCAATTGCTTCGGGCCCCGCGCAACATGGGTCCCCGCATGTCTGAGGACGCCCACCACAGATTATTTTTTTTACCACTTTATACTTAAGAACCCATAGCAGACCAAAGGCCCCTTGAAGAATTTGCTACGGGCTCGCGCTTACTTAATCCGGCACTGTTTAAATTCTCACTAAAAAACACTTAAAAAAAGTTGTATCTCAACCATCTGGTTTCCATAACACTAACTTTACATAGTTTGGGGTCAGGTTTAAGAAAATTCCTAATAAATAATTTATAATTTTTTCCCTCAGTAAATTGTTAATAACAAAACGAAAATTAACAATTTTTGAATTTTTCCAACGGGAATCTATTCTAAGACCTTTGAAAAATAGCTCCACGAAAGGAAACGAATCTCAGATTAATAGTTTAACAATAATCGCACTTACAATGTTAATGTTCATGCTACAAAAAATTGTTAATTAATTAATGGATAACTTATTGAAAAATCGCGATAAAACATTTTTGACCACGGATTATTGTTCATTGATCTATCCTGCAGGCGCCTGATTTTTTTTAATTTTTCATTTTCATATTTAATAAGTTTAAATAATATTTATTCATTAAAGGTCCGAAGGTGGCGTGGCTTGCGCAAGCCGGAGTATCCGTTTTCGAGCGTATTTTCTCTGGGAAAATTATAAACATTAGTCCGACAATTCCGGGAGTCAAGATTTTTTTAGGAAATTTCTTCCTCTTTTTGAATCTGTTTAAATTTAAATTATCTCAAATAGTTTTTGAGATATTAAAGAAAAACCAAACCCCCCTTTTTTCTCACTTAATTGTTTATAACTATGACAATTTTTGCGAGCGGGCCTAGTCCCATTTTCTCAAAAATTATCTACATGCCATTCCGAATCGAATGACACCTCAATCATAATTTCGAAGAAGGCGAAAAAATTTTTACGTATATATGACGTAGTTATTTTTTAAAATAAAAATTTATAATGCTTATAAATACAGGCTTGAAAATACATTATTTCGTCTTGAATAGCGAAAAAGAGCTGCAAAAAGCCAACGGCACGTGGTGTTCCCAGGCGGTCACCCATCCAAGTACTGACCACGCCCGACGTTGCTTAACTTCGGTGATCGGACGAGAACCGGTGTATTCAACGTGGTATGGACGTTGGCGACTGCTTGATTCAATTTAACGTACACATTCTAAATATTATTTTTTTTTTTTTTTTTAATAATATAACCTAGTGCTTGACTGCGATCCCACCTGATGGTAAGCAGTGATGCAATCTTAGATGTTGAGGCGCACTAGTTTATTAAGAGCCTATTCACTCTAGCCTTGAAGACACCCAAATTATAGTTGCTCGGGAAGACCGCAGCAGGCAAGTTGTTCCAGTCCCTCGATGTACGCGGTATAAAAAATAACTATAGTTTAAATGGACAAAGAGATTCATAAACAGCGGTACGTGATGATCTCAGGCGGTTATCTAGTCGCGCCATCACGTAGTTTGTGAGATTTCTCACAGATGGCGCTGTTATAATTAATTTATTCTTTCGAAATAATATTTACCGTATTTTCAAATTTCTTTAGTGTTTGTCAGTAATTGTTTTTTCTTCCCATCGAAGTACTGACTAGAGTGAAGTGAAAATTATTAATGATAATTATTTTTACAACGTGTTACAAAATACCCCGTAAAAATATAATTAATAGCTGTCCCCCGCGGATTCACCCGCGTTCCCGAGGCATGTAACATTTATCCGGCACAAAAAGTATCTTATGTTACTTCTAATACCTCCAAGAATATGTGCACAATGTTTTATGATGATAGGTTAAGTTTTTGCGTGAAAGCGTAACAAACAAACTTACATTCACATTTATAATATTATAATCAATAGTTTTCGCAGCGCACGCGGTGCAAAGATTTTTTCGGGTCATATTTTTACACTTTGAGTTACATTATTGGACTTTTAGTAAGGATGCCAAATCTTTTTGAAAATATAATATAGAGCCTTCCTCGATAAATGCACTTCCAACACTGAAATAATTTTTCAAATCGGACCAGTGGTTTCTGAGATTAGCGCGTTCAAACAAACAAACAAACTCTTCACCTTTATAATATTAGTTATAGATTATCCAAGCCAACAACCCTAGTAAGCTGTCATGTCAGGGAACCAGATTACCTACGTGCCTACTTTACCATTCATTAAAAAATCGTTTTTTTTTTAGGTAGGTTATATACGGCGTTACTACGGTTCTTAAATATTGTGAATGGACTCGTTATAAGGCCCCATTTAACCTCCTTTCGGCTTTACGGGTAGTTTTGTAACATTCTGTTAGTAGTTTGAATAAACGTCTAATATTATTGATTTATTATTACAGATGGCGCTGTTCATTTATTCTTTATAAATGAATTATAACAGCGCCATCTGTGAGAAATCTTACAAACTACATGCTGGCGCAGCTGGGTAACCGCCTGAGGTAACCATGTAGGTATCGCTGGTTTTATAATCTCTTCGTCTTTTCATGCCCTAAATTAACTATGTATCTATAGTTATTTTTTATTTAATTGAAGTAACATCAAATTTTAGAATATGTACGTAAAATTGAGAAAAGTAGTCGTCAACGTCCATACCACGTTGAATACACCGGTTCTCGTCCGATCACCGAAGTTAAGCAACGTCGGGCGTGGTCAGTACTTGGATGGGTGACCGCCTGGGAACACCACGTGCCGTTGGCTTTTTGCAGCTCTTTTTTACTGATAGCGACGAAATAATGTAATACGTTGGGGAAAAAGTTCCTTCGCATTTTTTAAGAAAATTCAAAACATTTTTGATATAGTTTTTTTACATTTAACTAAAGTATGTAGGTACCATTTTGTTCGATAACTTTTTGCCATCTTGTAGGTAGGGACATATATAAATATATAGAAATTTTGGGACTTCTGATCAAAATACTGCGACAAGTGGTTTTGACAGTCCTCTCGTGATCTTAACCTGACACTGCCTAAAGAATTCTGAAGAGACCGAAACAGGTGGAAATCTGAAGGTGCAAGGTCAGGACCATACGGCGGATGCATTAATACCTCCCAGCCAAACTCTCTTAATTTTTGCTGAGTGGCTAAAGATGTGTGAGGTCTAGCGTTATCATGATGAAAAACCACACTCCTTCAGTGGATTAATTCCGGCCGCTTTCTCTCAACTTCTTGCTTTAACCTCATCAGTTGTTCGCAGTAGAGTTCAGGATCGATGGTCCTGCCTGGTGGTAACAGCTCATAATGAATAATGCCCTTCCAATCCCAACACACACACAGCATCACCTTGTTGCGAGTTAACTCGGGTTTCGCCACAGTCTGAGAGGTCCTGGGGCGCACTCCACTCCTTTTGCGAGACTGTAATGCTCGCAAAGGAGGCGGCGGAAAGGGACAGGGAGGAAACAACCACCCTGGCCATCCGCCGCAAGAGAACCGGGCGCCGGAGGGTGGCATTTTTACGCCACCTTCCCCCCACTTGAGCCCAAGGGCGGCAGACTCGGGGGAGTCCGCCGCTCAGCACAATCGGGCTCGGGTAGTAGTGCGTGTGTTCCCGCACGCTACTTTAGGCGAGGTGGTGAGGACGAGAGCTCCTGTCCTCACTGCCGTAGACGTCTTCGTCGTCAACGAGACGTGGCCTCCACCAGGCCGTCGCTGCTGGGTACGCGGACGAATGCCTCGGCACCCCCGTATACCCAGCCAGCAGCGACAGATAGGAACACTGTGGGGTTTTAGTCAGTAGGAGTCTGACATAACCCGGTCGCTCCCCCCGGAGCCGCAGGGTATCCAACAGAGGATTTCCCCACATAAAAAAAAAAAAAAAAAAACAAGGGTTTCGCCACAGTCTGTGAAGCCAGACCGGCCTTTGACCACGACCTTTTTCGCACGTTCTTGTCGAACGTGATCCACTTTTCATCACCAGTTATCAGCCTCTTCAAAAATGGTTCGGTTTTATGACGTCGTAATAAAGAATCACAAATGAGTACACGGTTCATTAGGTTTCTTTCAGTGAGCTCGTGAGGTACCCAAATATCTAGCTTTTTTGTGTACCCAGATTTTTCAAATGCGCCAAAACTGTTTTGTGGTCAATTCCCAGTTCTTCAGCTACGTCGTAACTACTGATATGCCGATCTTGCTCCACTTTTTCAAAAATGGCATCCATTTTATCCGTAATGGGGCGACCAGAGCAACGTGCATCTTTGACATCAAAATTTCCGGATTGAAAACGCTTAAACCAAATTTGTGCTACTCTCACAGACACTGCACTAGGTCCATAAACATCGCAATTTTTTTTCGCGGCTTGCGTTGCATTTTTACCTTTTTTGTAGTAAAATTTTAAAATTAATCTAATTTCTTCATTAGATTCACTCATCTTGGCGGTACGAAAAACAAATGCAAATCACACATTTTTCTAATTTGAATTTGGAATTATGTTCTTTAAAATTTTTACTTTCAATGATACCAAAACCAGCCAGATACAAATAGTATAGCCAAAGAGATTTTATTACAAGTTCATACATACTATAATGCGAAAAGACTTTTTACTTCAGTAGCTCAAACAAGTAGGTTTTGCTGCCTGAAATCTGTGAGCAAAATGCGATTTTGCTCACTGAGTGAGACAAAGTAACTTTAAAATTTTTGTTTTCATCAATCATACAATTCGAAACATTCACACTCTATCTCTTTCTCGCCATTAGAAAGAGAGAGAGACAAAGACCAGCCCTTTCGAAGTTCCGATTTTGAATTCGACCTCAAAGCCAAACACGTTCGGAAATGCGTACTAACTAAAGAAATTTTGCAAAAAGATAATTATGTCTTTTAATGTAATTTATTGAATTTTCAGCTTATTGTTGTATTTAAACGAAAATAAGTATTTACTGCAAATAAAACTGATATTTAACCTGTAAATATTTATTTCTAGTTTCAATAATGTACGTAATATATTTTGAATAATAAAATATCATGGGTGCTATTTTCGAACACGCCAAAGAGCGGGAATAAAATTTCGTGGCTGGCGTAAGAGTTGAATAAGTTAACAAATATTAAAATAATCGTAAAATATGAGTGAAACTAGCGACGAGAACAGTATTTTAACACCGGAAGAGTTAAAACAGTTCAGTATAACAGTAAGTTCCTGTTTATTATTTTATCTCCTAAAGTGCTCTCGCTGCTGGAGTGAAAAATTATGTGTGTTACACGAGAGCAAAGTTTTTTGCATCTTGTGCCTTTAAATCCCTCGCCACACTCAGGATTCAACTTTAGAATCACTCGCTACGCTCGTGATTCAATCTTTAAATCCTTCGGTTGCTCAGGATTCAAAATCAGCACTCGCAGCAAAAAACGACTCTGCTATTGCTCTCTTGTTGCACAAATAACTATTTTCCCAACCTAATATTTCCATGTCTGTATTTATTGTCATTTCGTATTTAATTCAATAAAATGACGCCATTTTTTTTTAGATTTTGTAGGCAGCGACGTCAGCATGTAGTTTGTGAGATACCTCACAGATGGTTACTATTTTAAATTTATTCTTATAATCGAATAATTTCTTTATATTATTTCCTAATTATTTTTATTAGTTTTTATAGATGTTCTCTTTTCATTAATGACTCATTCTTCACACTTCATCTATTCGTGCCCTAAACGAACTAGTTACTTTTCAGTGTTCGGTACGCAAAGGGTAAAACGGGACCCTATTAAGACTCCGCTCTCCGTCTGTCTGTCTGTCTGTCCGTCTGTCACCAGGCTGTATCTCATGAACCGTGATAGTGAGAAAGTTGAAATTTTCACAAATAACGTATTTCTAAAGCCGCTTCTACAAAAAAATCTATAAATAACAGAATAACACAAATATTTAAGGGGGCTTCCATACAACTGACATGATTTTAATGCCGTTTTTATATGTCATTCACCCGCGTTCTTGAGGGATGTTACATTATTTTGTTCTTTCTATCATCAATAGTTTTCGCAGCACACGCGGTTAGAAATTTTTTAGGTTATTTTTTTATACCTTGGGTTACATTATTGAAGTTTTAGTTAGGATCTCAATTTTTTGTGGATAATATAACAGGCCATGTCACCCGGGGATAGTATGGCCTCCCAACGATGAAAGAATTTTTCAAATCAGTGCAGTCAGCGGCGGCCTTACTCATTGCGAGGCTCCGGGCGGGGCAGGTCATTGCGAGGCCCTTTGTCCTTCGTGAAAAGTAAGTGGTGCGAAAGTAAGTCTGGTTGTTTGGTTTGGGTATTTGTCATATTTGACAAGAAATGCTAAAGTTATACAAATAAATAAAATTTGAAATCCTTATTCTTTTTAATTTGCTTGGGTTGCGCGAGGCCCCGGGCGATTGCCCCGTTTGCCACCCCCTAGGGCCGCCTTTGAGTGCAGTAGTTTCGGATAACTTACACTATACTATACTTATACTTAAACTTGGGATATCTTTCGAATGTAACGTCCAAATTGAATAATTCAAAAAGTTATATAAATGGTGTTGAAGCAGACTTAAATATGAAGTCATTTATTTGATAAGGATTAATTCCAAAGTATAAATAAAAGAGCTTTTATAGCGGCGGCATTTATATATTTTTTTAAATGAATAAACACTTATTGTAACATAACTATAATAGTTAGACATATGCTGTCGCGATATTTTTTGTTACTACATTATTGTATATTGTACATATTATAATTAGATGTTCTGAAATCACGTAGTACATTATTTTGATCTATAATCAATAGTTTTCGCAGCGCACGCGATGAAGAAAGTTTTTTGGTAATTTTTTCACACCCTGGGTTACATTATTGGACTTTATGTATGGATAATGCATATAATATTAATAGGATAAGGGATAACTCAGTAAAAATAAGTAATTTTAACATTAATATTCAGAATAGTTCTTTAAACAAAAACTTTTGACAACAGAGAAGCTCAACAGTTCGATTTTTGTAATACATCAGAATATTAATCGCTTCTTTGGCAAAATTCTAGATATTCATTTATTGTTAGATAAAATAACTATAGACATATTATGCTTTACAGAGACATGGTTGAAACCGGGCACTATGCTTTTTAATATTAAAAACTTTACAGTTGCCAGTATATTCAATAGATTATCTGCAGAAGGTGGCGGCACAATAATTCTTATAAATAATAATATTAAATTCAAGGATCGGAAAGATATTTGCAGCCTCTCTGTTGAGCGTGTTTGTGAGGTGTCTTGTGCAGAGTTGCAGAGCTATATTATTGTATGTGTTTATAGGCCACCGGCATCAAATTTTTTATTGTTTACCTCTATAATAGAAGAGATTCTTCGTAAGTTATTTAATAATTGTAACAAGTCAATAGTTCTATGTGGCGACTTTAATGTAGATACTCTTAGTAATTCATCTGAAAGTCGGAATTTAGTTGCCTTATTCAAATCATTCAACTTAGATATATTATTTAATGAGTCAATAAGATCTACAGCCACTTCGGCTACTTGTATTGATAATATATTAACTAATAGTAGTATACTAGGGAAATCGATTATTAGTGGTGTTCGCTCGGATCATAAGGCTCAATTAATAGAATTGCCATTTAAAAGACAAGTATTTAAAGTAACGAAAGTAATTAGACCTACTACTAAGGCAAGATTAGACAACTTTAAGAATAATTTAGAACTGAAACTCTGTAATACAATATATCATAGTAATGAGCCCAATGTCTTGTATGAAGGTTTATTGTCCGGGATTTGCGATAATTTTAATAGAGCCTGTCCTACTAAAATAGTGAAGGTAAATAGTAAAATGGGATTTAGTGACTGGGCTACTAAAGGTATTCGTAAGAGCAGGGATAGGTTGTATGAACTTTATCATTTAAAATCTCTAACTCATAACGAGGAATTTCATAAATATGTTAGAAACTTTTCAAAAACATTCAAGTTAGTGTGTAATCAAGCTAAATCTCACTTTATATGTAATAAAATAGGTAATGCGAATAATAAAATAAAGACAGTCTGGAATGTTATTAATACGGAAACTGGTAAAATTAGAAATAATAATGAACAGGTAACTCTTAAAATTAATGATAAAATTTTAACGAATAATTTAGATGTAGCCTGTGCTTTCGAAAACTTCTTCACGAGTATACCTGGTAAAACTACTAAAAGCCTTAAATCATGTCCTATAGTAGCGGAATCTTTACTCAAACAGCATATTCATAATATATTTCCTAGTTTTAAATTTGAGCATATTAATGCTAGCGATATCTTAAATACTTTTAATTCGCTCAATATGAAAAGTACTGAAGATTTATGGGGCTTATCAGTAACAATCGTAAAATCAATAATAACAGTGATTGCACCGGTTTTGTCAAATATTTTTAATGAATGTATTGATCAGGGTTGTTTTCCTGATTTGATGAAATACAGTAAAATAGTACCTATTTTTAAGTCCGGTTGTAAGGAGAATCCTTCTGATTACAGACCAGTTTCCGTTCTGCCAGCACTTAGTAAAATTTTTGAAAAACTGCTGCTTAATCAAATGTTAGGTCACTTTACTAAGCATAAGATATTGCATGGTCATCAGTTCGGTTTCACGAAGGGAAGATCTACATCCGATGCGGCAGCAGCATTGCTGAGACACATTTATGGCGCATGGGAGGATTCTCAGGATGCGATTGGCATTTTTTGTGATCTATCCAAGGCTTTCGATTGCGTTGACCACCGTACGCTACTTCTAAAACTTGACTACTACGGAATTCGTGGAACTGCTCATGATCTTGTTTTATCTTATTTATCAAATCGTCAACAAAAGGTAGGGATTACTGGCACAACATTCAAGGGCTCTTTAGTCGAAATGGGGGTACCCCAGGGTTCAATTTTAGGTCCATTTTTGTTTTTAGTCTATATAAATGACTTGCCATATGTTGTAAATGATCTCACAGATATTGTCTTGTTTGCTGATGATACATCATTAATTTTTAAAGTTGATAGAAAAGACAAAGATCTAACTAAAGTTAATCATACTATGTCAATTGTCTGTGGGTGGTTTGCTACAAATAATCTATTACTAAATTCAAAGAAAACTAAATGCTTAAGGTTTTCTTTACCGAATGTAGCACAAGTAGATAGCCAAATAATAATAGATGGGAGCCATATTGATCTTGTTAATAAAACGGTATTTTTGGGTCTTACATTAGACAATAAATTGCAGTGGGGACCTCAGGTTGATACTCTAGCTGCTAAGTTAAGTTTGGCTGCATTTGCTGTTAGGAAAATTAAACAATTGACGAATGTTGAGACAGCCAAATTAATTTATTTTGCATATTTTCATAGCCTCTTGTCCTATGGTATTTTATTTTGGGGAGCAGCAGCGGATATAGAATCAATATTTATTATACAAAAAAGAGCAATTCGTGCAATTTACGGTATGGGTCCCCGTGAATCATTAAGAGATTTATTTAGGGAAATAAATATAATGACATTGCCTTCATTATATATTTATGAAAATATAATGTTTATACGTAGAAACATAGGAATGTTTGAGTCAAAATTGGATATCCATAATATTAATACAAGACAAAGGGAGAAGTTAGTTGTTCCATATTTTAGACTAACTAAAGTAAACAAGTCATTTCTTGGTAATTGTGTTCGATTTTATAATAAGATACCGCTTTCAGTAACCAAAATGTCTGATCATAAATTTAAAAATTATATTAGGAAAGTTTTGAAAGAAAAAGCGTATTACAAGGTGGTTCATTATATTGAAGATAAAAATGTATGGAAATAGCTGCTCTCTGCACAGTGCACCTCTAATTTTCTTGTTTAAGTTGTAAGTAATTATTGTCATTTTCTATTTTGTAGTCTTGTTATTTCTTTTTTTTTTGTTTTTTTTTTTTTTTTTTTTTTTTTTGTTTTTGAATATTAGCTTTATTAAGTATTTTGTAATTGTTAAATATAAAAATATGTAAAATTGATGTTATAAAATAGCCAAAAAGTCAGAATAGATAAAAAAGAATTTAATAAAATAAAAAAGAATGTAACCTTGCTGAGTTTCTTGCCGGTTCTTCTCAGTTGAAGGCTGACTTCCGAACCGGTAGTAGCTTCAGTAACTTTAAATTTGACCTTCATAAGTGCCTTCTGAGGGCCTAAACTGAATAAATGGTTTTGAATTTTGAATTTTTTTGAATTTTGATCCCTAACTTTTTTGAAAATTTAATATAGCCTATGTTCACCGGAGATAGTATAGCTTCCCAACAGTGAATTTTTCAAATCGGTCAAGTAGTTTCGGAGCCTATTCAATGCAAACAAACAAACAATCAAATCTTTCCTCTTTATAATATTAGGTTAGGGAAAAAGTCTTTTCGCATTATAGTATGTATGAACTTGTAATAAAATCTCTTTGGCTATAGATAGCTATGGCCAGATACTGTTTGTATCTGGCTGGTTTTGGTATCATTGAAAGTTTAAATTTTAAAGAACATAATTTTTAATTCAAATTAGGAAAATGTGTGATTTTCAATTGTTTTTCGTACCGTCAAGATGAATGAATCTAATGAAGAAACTCGATACATTTTAAAATTTTACTAAAAAAAGGTAAAAATGCAACGCAAGCCGCGAAAAAAAATTGCGATGTTTATGGACCTAGTGCAGTGTCTGTGAGAGTAGCACAAATTTGGTTTAAGCGTTTTCAATCCGGTAATTTTGATGGCAAAGATGCACGTCGATCTGGTAGAAATGGATGCCATTTTTGAAAAAGTGGAGCAAGATCGGCATATCAGTAGTTACGACGTAGCTGAAGAACTGAGAATTGACCGAAAAACAGTTAAAACTGGGTACACAAAAAAGGTCGATATTTGGGTACCTCACGAGCTCACTGAAAGAAACCTAATGAACAGTGTACTCATTTGTGATTCTTTATTACGACGTTATGAAATCGAACCATTTTTGAAGAAGCTGGTGCTGACTGGTGATGAAAAGTGGTTCACGTACGACAAGAACGTGCGAAAAAGGTCGTGGTCAAAGGCCGGTCAGGCTTCACAGACTGTAGCGAAACCAGGGATAACTCGCAACAAGGTGATGCTGTGTGTGTGGTGGGATTGGAAGGGCATTATTCATTATGAGCTTTTACCACCAGGCAGGACCATCGATTCTGAACTCTACTGCGAACAACTGATAAGCTTAATGCAAGAAGTTGAGAAAAAGCGGCCGGAATCAATCAACAGAAGGGGGGTGTGGTTTTTCATCATGATAACACTAGACCTCACACATATTTAGCCACTCAGCAAAAATGAAGAGAGTTTGGCTGGGAGGTATTAATGCATCCGCCGTATAGTCCTGACTTTGAACCTTCAGATTTCCACCTGTTTCGGTCTCTTCAGAATTCTTAAGGCAGTGTCAGGTTAACATCACGAGAGGACTGCCCAAACCACTTGTCGCGGTATTTTGATCAGAAGTCCCAAAATTTCTATAGCAATGGGATCGTGTCCCTACCTACAAGATGGCAAAAAGTTATCGAACAAAATGGTACCTTCATACTTTAGTTAAATGAAAAAAAACTATAAAAAAAATGATTTGAATTTTCTTAAAAAAATGCGAAGAAACTTTTTCCCCAACGCAGCGCCATCTATTGCCATTCTTTTAACTAACTTAACAGAAATATGAGCGCCATTTTGATTATAGATAACTTTAGGGTATGAAGTGTCGAAGTAAAGGAGGACCACCTTGTATGGGGGATTAGTCGAAAAAGTGTCCCCTTGTAAACAGCAAAGTAGGTTTCGAATTCTCACCGAAATAGCGCTGGTGTAGCAAGTGGAAATACTGGGTTGGTTTCCGGTAATTCTCAAAAACTATTTTCTATTTACAATGAATTGGGGTAACAAAACGGAAATGTTTCTTTCCTATTTTTTTTTAAATTCTATCCTACTCTAATAATTTGTGGCGCTCTATTTAAAATTCTTCCATTTGCTACAGCAGCGCCACCTTAATTTGTTCCCTTTCAAGGGACACTTTTTAGTACACTGAGATGGTCCTCCTTTACTTCTACACTCCATAGTTTAGGGTACTCTTTGCATGCTTCGTGTCATTACCACCTTCGGCTACACCATGTCCCATGGCGAGATTGTGATCGCAAACTCATACAAAGTAAAAATACTAATACATATATCATGAAATGCACTAACCTACTGGGCTAAGGGTGAGCATCACAATATAAGGACCAAGTCTCGAATGTCTGTCATATACATATAGAAAAATAATATCAATCTACTATTTTCTGTGTGGCACTTCCTGGCAGGGCCACCATCACGGATTTGAATTCAAAGTCTGTCGCTATTTTGTCCTCGAATATCAGATTTTGTCGCGCCCTGGTTCAAAAGTTATAAGAGTTTTTAGGTGGAAGTATGCTTCCTGGCAGGGCCACCTCATATCTCAACAACCAGAGCACCTAGCGAAGATCTGATTGCTTCCAGAATGTGTCCCAATTTTGTTACCAAGTATCACATTTTGTCGCACCCTAAAAACCCTCATAACTTTTGAACCAGGGCGCGACTAAATCTGATATTGGAATTCAAATCCGTGATGGTGGCCCTGCCAGAAAGTGCCAGACCTATTTCCTACCTTTGTTATAATTTTAACTATCTCATCTTATACATAATTTGTATGTATGGATGTTTGTTAATCTTCGACGCAAAAACTACCAAACGATTTATATGATACTTGACACATGTATAGAAAATGCCTTGGAATAACACATAGGATATATTTCGTGCCGGGAAAATATTACAACCCTCGGGGACGCGGGTAAAACCACGAGGGATCGGTAGTAACTAATAATTTATTTTAATAACCGTAACTTTGCTCAGCCGACCCTGTGCTTTCAGCATGAACATTAAGCGTATCGTATCGAGTGCGCCAAAAACCAAAGCAATGGGAAATTGAACATCGCGCAACGTCACAATTCAATATTCATAATTAAGACAGGGTGTCTGTCGGGTCAGCTAGATTTATATACAAACCATCTTTTTGGCGCATTCGATACGATGACGCTACACTAGCGATAGATAGATGTTCGCGCTTAGACCTCTGAGAAAGTAAGAAGATAAACCGTGAGGTTTTATGATTTAAATTATCTCACAACTCGAATCAATAAATAAAACATCAAATATACTTATAAAGTAATTTTATTAGAACTTCCTGAAAGATTTTTTGGATCCCTTGCCCTTGGAAACCTTCAGTACATTGAACCGTACAGTTTTGGAGAGAGGCCGGCATTCACCGATAGTGACGATGTCCCCGAGCTCCACGTCTCTGAAAAAGTTAAGATTTTTTCATATAAAATTCAATTTTTGATTTTCAATTACTTCATTTTGGAAATAGTTGATCAGATTTTGGGTTAGAAGCACGATTATCGTCAAATGGTGTTCGGAAGACCGTCGTGTGAGTATCATCATTTGAAAAGAATAAATCTAAATAAGGCGAAGACTTATGAAGTCAAACCTGTATGCGAAATCCTAACTTATTTTACATTAGATAAAAAAAGGCACCCTGAAAACATCATAGTATGGTGTTATTACAGCCAGTACCTAAGTTTCTGTTGAAAAGTATTGAGCATTGCAATCAAGCAGTTGGCACTTTTGAGCCAGTTCCATCCTACCATATTGAAGTAAATTCAAATTATAGTTAAAATATATCATTGTATCCACCAACAGAACTGAATTCTTAATGCCTAAGGTATTGCAAAATAAACAAATGTATGTTTATTACTCAATCAACTTGTAACAACTAAACGGAAATATGGCACACACCTTTATTATTTTCAATTTATTGTAATATAATAGCTATTTGTTTGGTTTTATTCGAAGTCAGACACGAAAAATACATTTTGCATTTCTCGATAAAGGCTATTTAACATCACCCTACGATCCTTAGAGGCCGAGCAGTTGGAAAGAAGTCTACACTATTGCTGAGTGACATATTCTTTTATTACGCAAGTGAAACCGCAGGACGTTAACTAGTAATAAATATTCCTCACCTGAAGCAAGGTGACAAATGTACAGACATATTCCTGTGACGTTTCTCGAATCTGTTATACTTGGGCAGGTAGTGGAGGTAGTCTCTGCGGATGACAATGGTCCTCTGCATCTTCATCTTCTGCACCACACCGGTGAGGATACGTCCACGGATGGAGACGTTACCAGTAAACGGACACTTCTTGTCAATGTAGGTCCCTTCCATCGCCTGGAATATGTTATAAGTTAAGTTGGAAGTGTTGTATTTAGTTTTGTTTCGTTAGTAGCTCAGCCAGGGATTAAATTTAGTGATGATTTGTAATTTCTACTAATCTAATTATATATGCTTTAAATTGTTGGCAATTATAGTATTTTACATAGGAATAGCAAAGATTATATATAAGCAAATACCTAGTAACTAATTCAGCTGGATCTCCCCTGACAAGTCCCAAATAAGGAAACTCATCGCGAAATCGACACGAGTATCGCTTCTACACGAAACATCTTCAGGACGTATTAGACCCGCTATCACTAAGTCGAAGCACTACCACCATGTTACCTCACCGAACGCTGGACAGAAAGTGAGCGGATCGGTTAAACTCCCCTACGGGTATAACATGTCCTGAAGATGCTTCGTGTAAAAGCGAAACACATGTCAATTTCAAGGAGTTACCTTATTTGGGACTTGATAGAGGAGATCCAGCGGGAATTAGTTACTAGATATTTGTTTGTATTTTACAATTGATTTCCGCAATCACGTCTGAGTTAATAAGTTGAGAATAACTAAATCACAAAATTTCAAAGATAATTAATAACCGACTCCATAGCAAAATTAATGTTTTTCTAAAACCTGGGATGTTTTTTTTATATTCTAGTTATTTGGATTGAACTGCAATCAGAATTTGGGTTTAGGAACACATCTTCATCATATAGTTTGTCAGAAGACCGTCGTGTGAGTATCATCATGTACAGTCAATCACAAACACATCTAAAAGTATATCAAACAATTATGGGAAGTCTAGTTATTTATAATTGTTAAAAATATTCTGTGACTTTAAATAATATCAATTTATTCTAAACATGCGTTTATTAACGTAATCATGCAAATTAACCCACCTTCACTGAAAAGCATTTGACTGAATAATCAAAACTGTACACAGAACTATTGGTTATATTTTCTTAAGTTTGCAATTCTAAGTATGAATTGATCATTCAGTATTGTAGACCATAAAACATTACACATAAAGTTGATTATTGAAAAATTCAATATCTGTACATATGACAATATCCGACCACCACCTATCAGAACAAGTCTGTTCTGGGTGAGAAAAGTTCCTTTAAATAGTGTTTTGCACCAATAAGTAAGCATTATAATTTTGTAAGCCAATATGATTGTTTCTTTGCAAAATACCCATAAGTTACCTGCAAAATAGTAACTTTCACTTGTAAGAAGGGTACTGTAATGTAGTCTTGAAAGAATTTTGAGACCAGGTGAGTAAGAAATGATTGTTAAGTATACCATTTCGGTATTTATATATAAAGCAAGCTTTTGTTAAAAGGAACTTTTTCCAATGCTTGCAATGGACTATGGGAGGACCTTTTGGAATTATATTTATTCATCAGTCATTGAACTGGAAGCAATATGTTACGAGTACTTTTAAGTAATGGGCCAAAACAAGCTGTGTTTATGAGTTTTAACTAAATATTAAGTTCATTTATTATCTCCCAGATAAAGAATGACACAGTATCAAAAAGCTTGTTGGGCCTTAGAAAAGTATTAGCTTAGGGCCATAAGAATTATTTGTACCCGAGACAAAAAAATTATAAGTAAATATTTTAGCCAATCCCATAGTCCATCACTTTAAAAGCCATACAACAACGTAGCTGCCACCGCTTGCAGTCCCAGCATATCCAGCGTCCCAACATTCAACGTAGAATAAAAACAGACCTCACGGGGCGTCTTGAAACCTAAACCGACATTCTTATGGTGCCGCATATCCTTCTTCTTCATGCCCCCCTTGCGGTTGAGGAACACGGTGTTCTGTTTCTGAAACGCTTTCTCTGTCTACGAAAAGAAAATTAACATTAGTCACAGTCATGCCATGTTACCTCACGTGGTGTTTTGAAACCAAGGCCCACATCTTTGTGGTAACGTAGTGGTTTGCGACTACGCTTCACACCAATGCCTTTCTTACGGTTAAGGAACACCGTTGGTTGCATTTGAAACGAACGTTCCGTCTGGAAGTTGAACAGTCATTAGTACAGTTCTAACTACAAAATAAATCTACTTAGCACATAAAATTATGTTCTATTTTGATTTAGATTCCTATAACTAAATGAAGTAAAAAGACCAGCAGTTTCATATGTTTATTGCATGGTTGAAGATTGTGTGAAAGTACTAGATATACTATAAAATATTTATATATCATTTCGGTATAATAATAACCCTATAAAAAGGATTACATCAGGCCTCTTATAGCAAATTATTAACATATTGAACATGGCATACACATCATGTTTCTATCCTGCAAGGTTTATGCATACTTCAAATTCTGTAAGTGAAGAATTTGATCCAAGATCTTTGGACTGCGAAAGATGACTCGTAATTATCACTTTAGATAACCCCTAAATTTTCTTCCAAAAAAGTAACACATCGCTAAAACTAACCTATTTCTAGACACTGATAAAATCAACATTTTTCCAGTGTGTGTATGGTAAATATGATATTTTAAGCACTTTCACGCGTCTAAGTGACATAGATTTTTGAATTATATCTAATTTCGTGGTAATTATATCCAAAAATCAAAATGTAAACGCGATCCCACGTGCAAGGATTTTGAAACCACATTTTCACAATAAACACTTTGGTATTTCACAAATATTGTTCTCTATGTATTTCCACTATTTTTCGCAACACTTTGGTGATAAATTTATGAAGAATTACATCAAATTACAATTAATTTATCAAGAAATTCGGCACATACCTGGTCCGCCATCTTGCTGCTTGACAACGAAAAGAAGTGGTGTTGCAAGATTGATGTTTATTTGAAAAAAACGTTTATATTTTTTATGGCAATACAAGCAATACCTCTAACGCACATGCAAAATGCTCATAAAATCGAGTTTCAGTTAAATCGATTTAATAAATATACGTGACACTGGTGCCTTAATCAATAGGTACAATCACGGAAAGTAAGATTTTTCTGTTTCGTGTTTAGTTAAATGAATATGTGAATTGTGACTTTTCGTGTTGTTTCAATTAAACCTGTGAATAGTTTAAGTTATTTAGTGCTAGTTATTGCACTTAACTACATAAAGTAGATCTAAACAATTAATAAAAATGTATTAACCTACAAATAGATCCCAAACTAAACATCGTTTGTATAGTACATTGGGTAGGCCAATAATTGATAAACTATACTATAAAAATATCTAAATACATACTTGTATAGATATTAGCTATCCCCGGCGGTTTTAACCGCGTTCCAGAACTATAGAAGCGCAGGTGCAACTTTTTTTTTTTATGAAAATCTCAAATGAAATAAAATATTATAATCATAAAATTACCCTGGCGACAGCATATTTTATTTTTGTAAGGGTCCATAGAATGTACATAGGGGGTGCATCTCAAGAATACCTATTAGTTTTAACCCCATGACTACCTTCACCTTTTGGGATGATTTTGCAAAAATGTTGAAACTTGTATATTTTTATTTATTATTAAAAGCCGAATTAAGAATTTTCAGATACCTAACATTAGCTGAAATATATATTTATAGTAATAAATAATAACTACTAATTTTCAACCACAATTTCACACCTTTCAAGATAATTTTTTGAGACAATAGGTAACCGGGGAGGGTTCCCTGGAATGTAATCTATCTCCTTGCCAAACTTAATTACGATCCGATCAGTCGTTTAGTGAAAAGAGACAAAGCAAACTTAAATTCATTCGCATTTTTGATTATTTGCATGGATTTACAATCAGACTCAGAACAAACAGACATGAAAATCCTCACAAATGGTTATGCTTTGAGAATCAAAACAATTGATGTCGATTTTTCCAGAGCATGATTAAATATACATTTCAATGCTAATCACTGGATCTAGTCACTATATTTAAGCAATGTCGTATACCGATTTACTGTTTCAAATAAAATGAATATTAGCAATTAAAAATTAAAGTTTAAGAATCGCATAATAATGTAAATATCATATCGGTTTGTAGCCCTAGGTCAAACTTACCCCTATTTAGGATGCGAAGGTGTATGGATCGCTTTGACTCATTCAAACTTCCATTGTATATTGTCATCCACCTGCATTGTATATTTTTTTAATATTGTTCAGAAATATTCAGAATAGCTAGAATTCAAGATAGAATTTTAAAAATAATTATTTTTTTGTCTATGCAACATTTATAAACGAAACTGTCAAAACGCGATTTGTTATGAAAATATTTCTTCAATTTATTTTTTCACGTTTTCGCAAATAGTTGCATTGCTACTTGAATAAATATTTTTCACTGAAATATTCCATTAGCTTCACTTTGAGGATGAAAGTCTTAATTGCCAAAGCTTGATTTGTAAGCCGCTGTAATGTGTCGACAATTTCCTTTTTGTTTCGTCCAGAAAATCATATTTTCTGGTTGATATCAAATGGAGGAAGTAAGGCAGCTGGTTCAGGAGGAAGGCCGAGAGGCGAGGAACCTTGTCGCTTTCCATGTGGCCGTAGACACTCCAGGTAAATATTTTGATGTTTGCGTGAGACAAAGTTGTTAGAAATCGTGGGCGGTGAAGCTGAAAAGCAGCTATTCATGTGCGCTTTACGCTTAAGCTGTCTCGTTAGACGCCCAGCGATCCATGAGTACTTGCGTGCAATTTACGACATTTCGAGTCAGCTTGTGGCGGGTACTAAAGAAATCGTGAAGTGAATGGCATGGAAACAAAAGGTTGTGAAGGAGTGCCCAGAATAGGTTGTTACTTGTGATAATTATTAGGTATGAAGTGTAGGTAGTCATTTTAACTATGTTTGTTTCTGAGATTATATTGAATTCAACCATATGGAACTAAAGTTTTTCTTGACAATATGTTAATAAATATTGATACTTCTTTTTGTTTATGTAAACATTATTAAAAAATCTATGATGACCCACTTGTTATAAGAAATATGATGCCAAGTCCCAATGAGAAATGTTTTATTTATTTATAACATTTATTTATTAAATCATGACTAACTTTGAACATATCTTTAAAGTTTAATTTCTATCAACACACTTATACAAACCAATGCAATTGTAGATTCCTTTCAGATTGTTGAAAGGTGTTTTAGCTGATTTTTTGTCAGTTTAAGGATAACTATCAAATTGGTAGAAAATTCAACAGTTCTGACCTTTATAAGGACCTGACCATTTATGGCAGGGGACCACTTTCAAAATTTTGCTGGTTCCTATGAACCCTCTGCAGCTAAATTTCTACCATATTCCCTAAACTCAACAAAAAATGGGAAGATAAGACCTAGCTATGGAATTAACATTGACCCCTTTTGAGTCTCCTGTGGACCTCTTGGACCACGTTCGGAAGTAAGGATCTATCTGAATAATATTTTTCTTTTTTTTGTCCTGGAGTAAGGGGCATGTATTGGTGCCTGAATTCTTCAAGTTCAGGTCTTATGTTATCTATTACAGTTTCAAATTTATCCCAGGTATGCTGGTGAAACTCTGGTGGATGCTACTGTAAACCATTTTGCTAGTAGTTGATGTTTGCCTTAGATTTAGTATTCATTAGAGACAGGTGAAGAACATGTCCAGTTATAGGGTTTTAACACATTATCAGTTTCCGTTTATCCACCTATAGTTGTCCCCTGGAGTTTCACTTGCATTCCAAGGTAACAAAGTATGTCTGTAGGCCGTTGTCCCTCCATACCATTGGTTATGAGTGTGCTAAATTTCAGCTGGGCTGGTTCTGTGTTGAAAGTGTAACAAAGAAACACAGTTATACTTGCATTTATAATATTGGTTACAAATAGCCCTTACTCCAAAAAAATTGTTTATGACAATTTGTTTCTAATATATAGAAGCATAAGATTGCCAGTTTAGTTTAAAGTTAATGCCATCTTTAATCTATTATGGCCCTGAGGATGTAAGAATTATGGGGTAAAGAACTATGACATCACAGTGCAACTCAAAACACCAATATGTAACCTATCGCCATTTACATAAACCCTGTTATTGGTTAGTGATCTGATAGGATCGAGAGGGTCTCATGGATTGCGTGAACTTGGGTACTAGTCCAGAGCGGCCAATGGAAAAGAGTGGCCTGTTAATTGTGCCTTATAGGGGCTAAGTAAGGCTAGGTAAGGTGTAAGGTCGTCCAGGGGCTCTCAAACTTATAACGCAACAATCCCTATTTAACTTCCCATAGAACTGCATACCCCTTTATAAATAAAAAACTAGCTAGAAATTATCGAGATTTATTATAACAAGACAGTGCAGAAAATGCTTAAAAAAATACATTGAAGTGGTATGGTTTTTACCCCCAAATGGAATTTATATCAGTTCAGGTTTTTTTTTTTTTTTTTTTCTGTCTGGGCGCTACCTGGCCCGGCCCGCGAGCTAACCTCTGACTTAGTCAGAGACTTTGTTAGCGAAAACTTTATTTGCTAAAAAACATGAAAAAAAAAAATCTTAAAAACTAGGTTTGTACATCATTAGGTATAATAAACATATCAGTTCAGGTTAGTCTCTATAACCTCCATCTTGTCGCAAGCTCCAACCACAAATTAGAATATATGTATATAGAATTAGAATACTAAATATCCTGGGATATTCTTTACATTCGGTTATCTGATCCCAAACTAAGGATGTACACAAATGTTAATCCTGGATGAGAATGGAACCCACAATGTGGTGTGGTAGTCAGAATTTGTAACTATCAAGCCAAATGGCCCATCAGGATAAATCGGTAGTGGGTGTATTAACTTAGGTTTTCCATTTCGACAGCTCGCGTGGCCCGCAAGCCGCCGCGGTCGGTGGTGCCCCGGCGGACGGCTCCGCGCGGGCCGGCGCGCCTTCGCTCCGCCTCAGCCGGCCGCGACAAGCGCTCCGAGCTACGGGCCCGATACTGGGCGCTGCTTTTTGGAGACCTGCAGAGAGCTGTAAGTACACTTCATTGCCCTTAGGTTAAAAGTATCTATGTACATACATTTTTCGTGTGGCTCCCGGAGAAGACCTCTAAGGTAATAATACACCAGAGGACGAGCAGCTAGACCCAACCTGAGTAACTGGGATCACCCACCCGCCTGTCCTGCGTGGTGATTATCACAATTACGATATGCGAAATAAATCTCCATTTAGTGTTTTTTTTGCTGGTCATCTTTTGGGGTGCCGTAGTTAATAACCCTTATAGTTTTGCCATGTCCGACTGTACGCGGTTTAACTCGATAACTGGTACGTGGTACTAATAAGCTGTAATTTGGCAAACCTTTTCTTTTGTTTCTCCCATCCTATACACGTGAAACGGGGATGATTGTTTTAATTGTCTTTTGTATGGGATGTCGTTGGGTAGAAAAATATGGGGAAATGTGAAGTGTCTGCCCTGTGACTCAGGGATCAGTTTTCAAAATATTAAAGTTATACGATAATATTGGTTTGAGTTAAGTCTAGCTAAACCGTTGTTTATGAATAGATATGGGAAAAAGAACACGATAAAAACGTCTAGAGCAGTAGTTGGTCTTAGTGCAGATCTCATCAGGGTAGTACTACCACCATACCCATTTCCGTCGTGAAGCAGTAGTGCATTTGTATTACTGTGTTGCGGTTAGAAAGGTAAGGGGGCCGGTGAAATTACAGGCACATGAGACTTAACAACTTCACGTCTCAGGCTCGACAACGCATTGGCGGTGCCAGGTATTGCAAATGTCTATAGGGGCCGGTGAGCACTTACCTGGTACCTTATATCAGGTGGAACGTTTGTTTTCCCAGGGGGCATAAAAAATAACGGCGTTAGTAGATATATACATATAATATACATATATCCAAGCGCGAAGTTAAAAAAACAACGTTACAGATAAGGTTTTACCAGTTAACAAGTAGGTATAGATGATAAGTAATAATTTCGTTAAAATTTCTTCTGTTACTGTTATACTTTTACCCGATAAGTTAAAATGCGTGCGTTATAATAAATAAATAAATATTAATATCCTGGGACATTCTTTACACACGGCCATCTGAGAGCTTGTACTATGGAAACCAGATAACTGATATACTACAAATACTACATTTTTTTTCTAAATCCTTATATATATATATTTACACCGAGACACAGAACAAACAGACATGTTCAAGCACACAAATGTTTGTCCTGGATGGGAATCGAGCCCGCGACCTACGGTTTGGGAGTCGGAGCGTTAACCACCAAGCCAACTGGCCTACGTAATTGTTGCAATGAACACGGAACCCTTCAGATCTGCATCAAAACGGTGCGAACTCAGCAATGTGCTGGTCTATTATAAATCAGCGCTGATCTTCCGTTGGGCATGATAAGAGCAGTGTATAAATCTTATAGGATTTTAACTCAGTTCCCTAATAGATTGAGTTGAAAAATTGCACACATCTTTGTTTTTGGTGACAATTCACGATCAGCTAAGTGACGTCATTCGAAATCCAACATGGCGGCCGTGACTAGATGGTAATTTATTACTTCCTTAACAACTTCCATGCTATGGGCATTAAATTTTAAGGATTGCCGACAAGAGAACAGAATATGTGTCATCAGTTTTATTTGTTCCAATACATGGTTAAAAAAAATGTATTTATAATAAATACTCGAGGGATGTAACTTTTCCCGGAATATTTTTAAATTTTTTGAGTCATACAAAATCCACAGCACGCACAGTTTCAGTATTATAATAACTAAGACTAATAATAAGTATCCTATATGTTAATCCAGGCTATAAACAGTCAACGTGCCAAGTTTCATCCAAATCCGTTCAGAAGTTTTGCGTGAAAGACCAACAAACATCCATTCATTGACACAGACTTTGGCATTTATAATATCAGCTGACTTCTGTGGTTTCAACCGCGTTCCCGGGGGATGTTACTTTTCCCGGGATAAAATGTTTTTTTTTTTTTTTTTAAATATCCTGGGATATTCCTTACACACGGCCATCTGGTCCCAAACTAAGCAGAGCTTGTACTATGGAAACCAGATAACTGATACACTACATATATTACTTTTTTTTTTCTAAATACAGACTTATATAGATATTTACACCCAGACACAGAACAAACAGACATGTTCATGCACACAAATGCTTGTCCTGGGTGGGAATCGAACCCACGACCTTCGGTTTGGCAGTCAGAGCGTTAACCACCAAGCCAACTGGCCTGTCGAAAATGTATCAGTCTTACACAACCGCTGATATGCTACCCTATTATAAATATCCTGGTGCATTCGTCACACAGTTACCTGATCCCTAAGCACCTTCTACTATGGTAACTGAACTCGCCATGCGATCGCGTACACCACGGGTGCCTCATGGTTTTTGCAAAATTGACTTAGGGCTGCCGATTATCAGCCAATGGATGAAACGAGCTCACCGTCGCCATTTTGCTAATGGACCTTGGCTTGTTGGTTATAGACCCTGACTGCCACGCAACATGTCAAGAGTTCGATTCCCACCCACCACATTTTATCAGAACTGGTCAAATTGCTCTTGAGTTAGAGAAGGACATACTGCAGACGGGTACAGAGACAATAGCACTACAACTATCCGTAATATCACTACATAGTATAAAACAAAGTCGCTTTCTCTGTCCCTATATCCCTATGTACGCTTAAATCTTCAAAACTACGCAACGGATTTTGATGTTTTTTTTTTATAGATAGAGTGATTGAAGAGAAAGGTTTTTATGTATAATACATGTGACATCCCACGGAAACGCGGGTAAAACCGCGGGGGACAGCTAGTGGAAAGATAAAGTAAACATGTATTTTGTTGTGGATGTGGCTACAGTTCTCTCTCTCTCTCTCTATCTGTACTATACTATACTAATTGCCGGCTCTTCTCAGTAAAATAACCTTCCAAATCGGCGTTAGAGTCCGACCATTCATAAGTACCTGTGAAGACCAATTTGTATAAATATATTTTATTGTAACATTTCTACATTATGGACTAGTTTTAACATACAGCGGCTCGATTCTGTAAGGAATAACTCGAGGATGTTTCGTCGCGGCCTCCGTGCTTTGTCTCTTCCGCTAACTACCATATTATTACTAATCACGTGTGAAATAAGCTCATCGAGGCCTCCGTGAAGCGGCTCGCCGACGATGTTTGTATTAGCTGAATACCTCACGTTACTAGGCATGTCTTTGATGAGTGTTACAACCAGATCTCCCTCTCCAGGTTGCAGCTGACGTAGCAGAAATCATCACGATACTATTAATAAGTAAAGCAATGTGTACCCCTTTTAACGAAAATAACGCGAAATTACCAGAAGTATGCAATTTGACACAGATAAAGTTTATATGGAGAAGGGGCACAGAAAGCTAATATCTTTATACTCGTATGTAATAATAATGCATTAGAAATACATTTATAAAAAAAAAGGTTTAACGTTCATACTGCCAATGTAATACATATAATGACGTCTTTGCCGCTCGCAGCTCATGCAATAGAAGAAAATTCTAAAAAGTTCGATGCAATGAATTATCATTAGTCTGACAAGAAAACTCAAAAAGTTAAAACTTACAAAAAAAAAACATTACGGTCGAATTTCGATCATTAGGCGACCACTAGCCTACCGCGATTAAGTCCTCCAGGACCGTCGCGTCCCCTTCCCAACCAGTCTGAGTAGAAACTGAACCTTTCCTGGGAAAACATAAAAACCCTCGGGAAAGCGTATGAAACATCTCGACAGGAGTTGATAAATAAATTAAGTTTTTTTAGATACTATAGAAATGTAGTCATGTTAATATATATTCGCGTCGATTTGAAAATACTCCTATGTATCAAGAAAAGGAAAGTTTACATTCCAAATACGTAAGCGAAGTTCAGGGTTATGGGGCAACGTAAACAAACCATAGGTTATGTATTATTCATGTGCATCGAATGTCATGGCAGCTCTTACAAATTACTGCTTGCACAGTGGTATCGATCGCAGATATCACCGGACTATTTATAGGTACCGCGCAATATGAACACAGTAGCACTGTGCAGACGAATGGTGTGAAGCTGTAAGCAAGGATGTGCACTGTGCACTCCCTTGCACTAGAGTTATATTGTGTTTGTCCGTCAGGATCCTACACCTGAATTTTGAACTGGTAAAATTTATTTTTTCGCGTTGTGTTTGTTATTTTTGTTTTAGTGATAGTTAGTAATTCTTTTTTTTCAGTGCACTTGCAAATATTTTAAGTTCTCAACCTAATGGAGTAGTGTGTGTTCATATAAACTACCAGCTGTCCCCCGCGGTTTCACCCGCGTTGCCGAGGGATGTAACTTTTTCCCGGCACCTAAAGTATCGTATGTGTTATTCCAGGGCATTTTCTATATATGTGCTAAGTTTCATTCAAATCCGTGTGGTAGTTTTTGGCGTAAAAGAGTAACGAACATCCGCATTTATAATATTAGTAGGGCTATAGAAATATGTAGGATGTGTTTTCGTATGTTCTTTTATAACTCAAGAAGGATTTTTGGGATATTGCTGAAAATTGGTAATAATCAGAACATGTGATTGCGCGAATTATAGGCAATAATATTATATATCGATAAACGCGGGTGAAATCACGGTGAAGTGCTAGTTTTATATATAGTTTAGAAGGAACTTCTACGTATGCTATCTTTGTGAAATCACCCTTAGTGAAGTCTTAATAATTATGAGATTTGAAATTTGTACTTCCAAGGGTGGTCGTGAATAAAAGTATTATTGAAGAATTGTGAAGGTTACGACAGATGAAGATGAAAGTGACCTTAGATAGTAATGAATAGTTAGGAGTCAATAGGGAATACCGTATCTATAAAAAACAAAAGGCATTTATTCAGTTTTGACCCTAGAAGGTTACTTATAAAGGTCAAAGGTACTGAAACTACCGCCGGTTCGGAAGTCAGCCATCAATTAAGAAGAACCGACGAGATCTTTTTAGTAAATGTGTGTGTTTGTTGCGCGTTATATCTATTTGTTATGTACTTTAAATGAGTATACTCACCGCTGTTACTGGCAAGCGTTGCTATGCGTTTTCGAATCGTGAATAAATAAACTAATAAAATCCCGAATTTTCCAATCAACAATTTTACTTACCTTAAAACCTAATATGTACTTAAAACCTTTTTTTTTTTCTTGCTTGTTATCCCTAATCTATATCTATACTAATATTATAAAGAGGAAAGATTTGTTTGTTTGTAATGAATAGGCTCCGAAACTACTGGACCGATTTCAAAAATTCTTTCACCTTTGGAATGCTACATTATCCCCGAGTAACATAGGCTACTTTTTATCCAAGGAAAATGTAAATCCCTCAGGAACCCGGGTGAAACCGCGGGGGACAGCTATAATATTATAAATTTGAATGTAAGTTTGTTTGTTACGCTTTCACGCGAAAACGCCTTAACCGATCATCATGAAACTTTGTACACATATTCTTGGAGGTATTAGAAGTAACATAGGCTATATATGATATCGATGAACGCGGGTGAAACCGCGGGGAAGAGCTAGTTATATATAAAGCGGGACCAACCATCGGAGCGATTTCGAATGTATGATTTACTTTTTTCTTGCGAATAAACATTATAGTTTAGGTATATTTTTTTAGCATTTACTTGGATTTTAAGTGCGTAGTTTACTTACCTTACTACTCGGCGAATTTACCTCTTGTAGTGGTTAATATATTGCGATTTCTACACATACACACATGTTTGCGTTCGCTCCTAAATACTGATTTTGATAAAATTTTATTTTTAAATTTTTGGCATCGATAATCAGTGAAATACAAAATAATATTAACTTATTTTGTAGCTCAAATGGTACTTATTAAATCAATATTACAAACAAGCATCATTAAAAAGTGTTTTTTGTATATTTTATAAAACAAAAATAAATAGGTATCTAATAAGTAATTCCTCTGGATTCCCTTCTCTGTCAAGTCCCAAACAAGTAAACTCAACAGTTTTTTTTATTTTAATTTTTTTTATTTATTATATATTTTTTATTAAAAACATCTTAGAACATAATTACAATCATTACAATCTCAAAAACCACGAAGGTTTGTCTCGATTGCAAGTGGCAACATTATAAAACAGGCTCGCAACAATAATAAGACTACCCACATAATATTTAATTAATTAGTCACTCTGTAATCCTGCAGCCAGTTATATTATTATTTACAATTTTATAATAGCCCTTAAATATTTTTAGCTTTCCAAATGAATGCAATCTCTTTGTGTTTATATGTAAATTATTCTTGTTTGATTTTTAGCCGCATCACATTTATTGATTTCAGTATAAATATTGCTTGCAATTTGGATACAGCGAAGTAGGTCGGCGCAAGAAAATATTTTTGGAAATTGATTTTTTTTTTTATGCCACTTGGGCCGACAAACAAGCAGACGGTCCACCTGATGGTAAGTGGTCACCGCCGCCTATGGACATTTGCAACACTAGGAGCATCGCCAATGCGTTGTCGACCCTGAGACGTGAAGTTGTTAAGTCTCATGTGCCTGTAATTTCACCGGCCCCCTTACCTTTCTAACCGAAACACAGTAATACAATTGCACTACTGCTTCACGGCGGAAATAGGTAAGGTGGTAGTACTAGTGTTAATTGAATTAAATTATTGATTTCTTAGTATATTGCCGGGGTTTCTCAGCAGAAGTAACCTTTTAAAATGGCGTTAGAGACTATTCATATTTGCCAGTGAAGGCCTATTTGAATAATATTATTTATATTCTATTGTAAAAATAAATCGTACGTTATTACTACTATTTATAAATGCGAAAGTGTGGCAGCTTCTTGTGTATAATAATATATTACTTTTAAAACATGGGTCTGGACCTCAATATGATGAAGATAGCTTTAATTTAATACCTTTAAGCGAGCAATTTTCATAAAATGTAGTATGCAGGGGGTTACGGGGGCGATAAATCGATCTAGCTAGGTTTCATTTTTAGAAAACTTCGTTTTATCCGTGTTCCGTGTTCATTGCCTAAAAGGCAATGAAAACTGCTACAATACCTTGCACTTACACTTAAAGGTACGCCCTTTATGTTCGCATCCAATTCGTATCTAGGTATATATGACAGTGCTTTAAAAAAGAGAATACGGCAGTAGTCACATTAGTAAAGAAAAACCGAACATAGCTCGGCCATCCAGGTACTATCTCTTTAATTGAATAACCTATAGGCAGAAAGATATTTCTGGACATTTTGTCGGCGTAACTTTAAACGGATCGGATCGATACCCTTTCATTGTGTTGTTCTGAAGTTGGTTGACCTTTTTAAAAGCTTTGTTATTGGCTTCACTTGTATGTAATAACATCGTGAAGTTTGCCGACAAACAGACGGTCCACCTGATGATAACCGCCGCCTTTCATAGGCGAATATGCGGTATATAATGCGTTGTCGTCCCTGAGACGTGTAGCTCTTTGGTCTCATGTACCTGTAATTTCACCGGCCTTACCTTTCTAACTGAAACACAGTGCGGTACTGCTTCACGGCGGAAATGGGTATGGTCATAGTACTTTCCCGGACGAACTCTACTTTAATACTTCTAATATATACAATATTTTCATACCTTCGAGCTGATCTGATCTGATGATGGAGCCAGGGGGTGGTCTAGTTAGGGCTCATTTTTAATGTTTTAGCAATTCTCATACATTATCACTACATAGTATAAACCAAAGTCGCTTTCTCTGTCCCTATGTCCCTATATCCCTATGTATGCTTAAATCTTTAAAACTACGCAACGGATTTTGATGCGGTTTTTTTTAATAGATAGAGTGATTGAAGAGGGAAGTTTTTATGTATAATACATCTGACATCCCACAGGAACGCGGGTAAAACCGCGGAGGACAGCTAGTATTTATATATTATAAGGAAAATAGGGTTTCTTTCCTTTTAAAAAATCACCTCAAAACTACTGAATATATTGGGATGGGACTGCTACCATTCGACGCGGATTTTTTCGTAGGGTGTTATATGCTATATATGATATTGATAAATGTGGGTGAAACCGCGGGGGACAGCTAGTATACATACATTGCATAGGGTGTTATAAAATCCTACTAATATTATAAATGCGAATGTTTGTTTGTTACTCTTTCACGCAATAACTACCGGACAGATTTGGATGAAACTTGGCATATAGATAGAGCATATCCTGGAATAACACATAGGCTTCCTTCTTTTTGCCCGGGAAAATATGACATTCCTAGGGAACAAGGGTAAAACCGCGGGAGACAGCTAGTCTATAATAATTATTTGAGCTCTCAAGTAGACCTATGGAATAACTTCTGGTATTTTACCATAGTCATGAACAGATACAAATGTCTCCTCTTCAAGAGTACGAACCTCCCCTATTAACAAGGGAGGTTAAGCTATAGATACTGGTTTCTAGGCCATGTAAGACCTTTGAATGTCTGACTACCTCTCCACCCCGCGGTCTCACACGCGCTTAATGTTTAAAAAATACATTCTTAACCTATTTTTGATTCTAACTTGAATTATAACTATTTCCAACCCCCATTTTATTCTCCTTTGAGAAAGGTTTTTGAACACGTGTTTCTTTATTTGTTACAAATCAAACATAATTCTCGTTCAATATAGTTTTAAGTTTCAAAAGAAGGCTTAACAATTTGCTACCGCTCTCAATATTTTCTGAATCTTTATACAATACCTTCACCGCACAACAACGAGATCGATGCAAATTGCGACATGAGTGCGTCATCTCTATGAGGCATGTCTTTATTTTTAGATTTTAATTATTCACTGACACTTGCAGTTAAAATAATGTAGGTGGTCTGGATTATTTAAAGGTTCCAGTGAGATATCGAATAGCTTCTTAATTATTACAAGCTTCTGTTAGTATGCTTGTGACAAATCTTGCAACTGAATTTTAGATGTCCCCCGATCGAGCTGAAATTCGGCACGCTCAATTGTTTTTGTTGACATTGCACGATTAGCAAAGTGACGTCATTTTAAATCCAAAATGGCGGACGTGATAAGATGGTCATTTATTAATTCATAAGCCACAACCATGTCATGGGTATCTAATGGTTTGTCGAGCAGCGTACGTGACGTCAGCTTAATTGTTTTATGACTTAACTAGCTGTCCCCGCGGTTTTACCCGCGTTCCCGTGGGATGTCACATGTATTATACATAAAAACCTTCCTCTTCAATCACTCTATCTATTAAAAAAACCGCATCAAAAGCCGTTGCGTAGTTTTAAAGATTTAAGCATACAAAGGGATATAGGGACAGAGAAAGCAACTTTGTTTTTTACTATGTAGTGAAGATTGTAATAAAAAGAGTTATTTTCAACTGAATATTATTTTGGTTAAAAAGAAGTAGAATATTTGAATGGGTTCTCTTTCGAAATTTTCAAATATCATTCGGACTAGGGTCTTTGGTTGGTACACGACCGGCGTTTAAATACTGTAGTCACATAGGGATTCAAAATGGCTACCGAGTAAATCTGAATAAGGAAGGAGGATTTAACGAATATGCAACAGCGTTACTTAAGATATTTATTTTATGTCAAGTAGGCCAACAAACAGGCAGACTGTCCACCTGATGGTAAGTGGTCACCGGCTTATATTTGTTCCCTAAGCCTACTTTTACTTTTAATCGATAGCGATGTAACTTGTGAGTTGTTCTACGTACGCACGCGAAGGTTCGTAACACAACAAATAAACTCGAATAGCAACCGATGCGAGGACTTGGATGCGGAAACAAATAATAATATGGTATAAATAATCAATATCCTGACCCATTTTTTACACTTTTTCTTCTTCCACGCAAACCTTTTTTTTTGGAACTGTAACCTTACCATAGATTGAAGTTTTTAAGTCATGGAACTCTTCCAATATATTTCTTTTGTGCGTTTCAGATTGGTGAAATATACAACACGGTCGAAGCCCATGAAAACTTAAACGAGTGCCAAGAAGTTATACTAGTTCTAGAAAATTATACACGCGATTTCAAAGCTTTAGGCGAATGGTTTAGGTTGAAATGGGAGTATGACAATACGCCGCCCCCCCAGAGACCGCAAAGCCTTGCGTGGGAGATAAGAAAGACTGATTTCGTTCGCCCAGAATCGAGACGAGCATATTCCGTAAAAAGTTCTCCGTCAGTGTCAGGCAAAAATAGCCCCTGTCTCTCAGGAAATAACACTCCGAGTGGCAAAAACAGCCCGAACCTCACCGGCAAAGCCAGTCCAGGGAGCGGGAAGATCAGTCCAAGAGTTTCTTCGGGACATTCCAGTACTAGCCCTAAAGGGAATATAGAATTCTTCAGCAACAAAATTGCAGCTAAAATAACTACAAAACCGGAACCTAAACTTACAAAAGAACTGTCCAGGCTCTCGGATATTAAAGAGAAAGACAGCAAGGATGTTTTCAAAGAGGATGATAAAATAAAAGTGAGAAATGAGGTTGCATCGAAAGATAAAGATGAGAAATTAGGCAAAGCTGTCAAAACAGTAACTACTGTTGAAATAGGTAAAGCTAAAGAGTGCGCAAATATTTGCCCCAAACAGGTGGTCATTAAATCTCCAAAGCGGTCAGTACCCGCGGACGAAGCGAAGATCGTAAACGCTGAGTTATCTAGCCAAGCTAAAGCGACCATTTCTAAATTGGATGCAATGGAAAACGAATTTCTTGCCATACATTTGAATGACAATGCAGCTAAGAACGATAATATTCTTAACAAAGATAAGGAAATGGATATTTTTCCTACAACGACTGAATCTAAAACAAATGGAGACACCGTTGATGAAAAAACGAGTGCAGCTGATGACAAAGCAAGTAACACCACGGAATCTCCGGTTAAATCTGAGGATAACTTCGCAGATGTGTCTGGCAAAAGCTCGCCTAAACACCTTGATGAAAAAATCATTACTGCAAATGAAATAATTACAGCGGAAGTGAAATCCACCATTGACGTACCTGAAAAGGAAATGGAACCCAAAACAAAGCAGTCTGAAGAACCTAAAGACAATGATAACCCTAAAAAGGCTATGGATGAACCTCCAAAAGAAAATATCAAAGATGCAGTAAAAGAAAGTCTTAAAATTAAGGCAGAATCTAAACCAACTGAAGTAAAAGACGATAAAAAAGAACTCGAGCCCAAAAAGGCGGAAGCAAAACAAACTGAAAGTAAATCTAGACCTGCGTATTCCCAAGCAGCTGCTAAACCTAAGCCTGTTATAATGAAAACTGAAGTTAAAACTCCAACAAGATTCACTGCTCTAACTAGAAGCAAAACCGTAGTAGAAATTCGGCCAAACACTGTTCCAAAAACTCAGAGGCAGTTCCCGAAAAGGAATCAAACTAATAAATGCAGTTATCCGTTTAACTTAACTACTGGGCGGACTAGCCTTTTTGACTCACCGGCCAGTAAAGGCACAGTTTCCAAGAAACCACTCAACCGTCTTCAAATGGCTTCTGGTGATAACAAAACTGCACTAAAACCAGACTTAAAGAAACGGCCACCAAGGCCAACATCTTTAAAAATTAACGAAAGAGGTGAAAAAAAGGAAAACATAAACCCGGCTTTAGACAAAATAAAAGATTTCGATGAATATAGCAGCTCTGATACTATAGTGACACAAATCGATATGTCCAGGATCGAATCAAGCGAGAGTCTAAAGACTTTAGTTCCAGACGATATGGTTTTGATGCAGGATGTTGCTAATTCTATCGAAGTATTAAATATCGATGACAGCAAGAATGACGACGATGGCTGGCTGACTGTGAAATCCAGGCGTCTGAGTCGAGAATCGAAGAAGCATTCGAAATCCCACTGGGCGAATAGATTTAACCAACCTTCTGCAACCACTAGCCTTCCAACATTAAACATGATCGAATCCCCCAAGCAAGAGACCAAATCGATAATAAACAGTACCAAAACTGATCGAGCCAAATCGGAACAACCGGAGAATAAACCGGAGAAAGTTGTTAAAGTCTCTATACAATCTAAAACTGTATCCAAGGGTAAAAATCCAGCTATGATCCGACAGAAATCTGACGTTACCGGATTAAAAACACGTTCGTCTAGGAACAAAGGTTTGAAGAAGGAGAAAGATAAAGATATGTCTGAAGACGATGGAGATCTGACTCGGAATCGGCTTCATTCTTCTCTAGAAAGCCTTACGACCGGCTTGGCGAGGTCTCAGGAGAGTACCGAAGAGGCCTTTGACTTTGACAGGTGGAGGGACGAGTTTAAAACAACATTTAAGTACCTGGATGAAGACGAACAAATAACAGATCACGACGAGATCTTAAGGGCAGCTGATCCGTCAGAGATGTCGGAGATTGCAGAAATGACGTCACAGATCGAGGAGAACGAAAGGAAGATCAGCTGGGCGTTGGATTTCCAGTCGGAGGTCGATCAGAGGAAGCTGTGCGAGGAGGAAGATCTGCTGAACAGGCAGATCATGGAGCTGCAGCAAGTTTCGGATATTGATTTGGATACGGAGACTGATGATACTGAGGTAAGATATTATGTTTGTAACAAATTATTCCGTCAGACTCAAATGCCACTCTAATACTATAAATATAACACAGTAAGAACAAGTCATTTTAACATTAAATCTCAGAATAGTTCTTTAAACAAAAACTTTTGACAACAGAGAAGCTAAACAGTTCGACTTTTTTATTACATCAGAATATTAATCGCTTCTTTGGCAAAATTCTTGATATTCATTTATTATTAGATAAAATAAATATAGATATATTATGTTTTACAGAGACATGGTTGAAACCGGGCACTATGCTTTTTAATATTAAAACTTTACAGTTGCCAGTATATTCAATAGATTATCTGCAGAAGGTGGCGGCACAATAATTCTTATAAATAATAATATTAAATTCAAGGATCGTAAAGATATTTGTAGCCTCTCTGTTGAGCGTGTTTGTGAGGTGTCTTGTGCAGAGTTGCAGAACTATATTATTGTTTGTGTTTATAGGCCACCGGCATCAAATTTTTTATTGTTTACGTCTATAATGGAAGAGATTCTTCGTAAGTTATTTAATAATTCTAACAAGTCAATAGTTGTATGTGGCGACTTTAATGTAGATACTCTTAGTAATTCATCTGAAAGTCGGAATTTTGTTGCCTTATTCAAATCGTTCAACTTAGATTTATTGTTTAGTGAGTCAACAAGATCTACAGCCACTTCGGCTACTTGTATTGATAATATATTAACTAATAGTAGTATACTAGGGAAATCGATTATTAGTGGTGTTCGCTCGGATCATAAGGCTCAATTAATAGAATTGCCATTTAAAAGACAAGTATTTAAAGTAACGAAAGTAATTAGACCTACTACTAAGGCAAGATTAGACACCTTTAAGAGTATTTAGAACTGAAACTCTGTAATACAATATATCATAGTGTTGAGCCCAATGTCTTGTATAAAGGTTTATTGTCTGGGATTTGCGATAATTTTAATAGAGCCTGTCCTACTAAAATAGTGAAGGTAAATAGTAAAATGGGATTTAGTGACTGGGCTACAAAAGGTATTCGTAAGAGCAGGGATAGGTTGTATGAACTTTATCATTTAAAATCTCTAACTCAGAACGAGGAATTTCATAAATATGTTAGAAAATTTTCAAAGACTTTCAAGTTAGTGTGTAATCAAGCTAAATCTTACTTTATATGTAATAAAATAGGTAATGCTAATAACAAAATAGGTAATGCTAATAACAAAATAGGTAATGCTTATAACAAAATAAAGACAGTCTGGAATGTTATTAATACGGAAACTGGTAAAATTAGAAATAATAATGAACAGTCTTAAAATTAATGAAAAAATTCTAACAAATAATTTAGATGTAGCCTGTGCTTTTGAAAACTTCTTCACGAGTATACCTGGTAAAACTACTAAAAGCCTTAAATCATGTCCTATAGCAGCGGAATCCTTACTCAAGTAGCATATTCATAATACATTTCCAAGTTTTAAATTTGACCATAGTAATGCTAGCGATATCATAATAACTTTTAATTCTCTCAATATGAAAAGTACTGAAGATTTATGGGGCTTATCAGGAACAATCGTAAAATCAATAATAACAGTGATTGCACCTGTTTTGTCAAATATTTTTAATGAATGCATTGATCAGGGTTGTTTTCCTGATTTAATGAAATATAGTAAAATAGTACCTATTTTCAAGTCCGGTTGTAGGGAGAATCCATCTGATTACTGACCAGTTTCCGTTCTGCCAGCACTTAGTAAAATCTTTGAAAAATTGCTGCTTAATCAAATGTCAAGTCACTTTACTAAGCATAAGGTATTGCATGGTCATCAGTTCGGTTTCACGAAGGGAAAATCTACATCCGATGCGGCAGCAATATTGCTGAGGCACATTTATGGCGCATGGGAGGATTCTCAGGATGCGATTGGCATTTTTTGTGACCTGTCCAAGGCATTCGATTGCGTTGACCACCGTACGCTACTACTAAAACTTGACTTCTACGGAATTCGTGGAACTGCTCATGATCTTGTTTTATCTTATTTATCAAATCGCCAGCAAAAGGTAGGGATTACCGGCACAACATCCAAGGGCTCTTTAGTGGAAATGGGGGTACCCCAGGGTTAAATTTTAGGTCCATTTTTGTTTTTAGTATATATAAATGATTTGCCATATGTTCTAAATGACCTCACAGATATTGTCTTGTTTGCTGATGATACATCATTAATTTTTAAAGTTAATAGAAAAGACAAAGATCTAACTAAAGTTAATCATACTATGTCAATTGTCTGTGGGTGGTTTGCTACAAATAATCTATTACTAAATTCAAAGAAAACTAAATGCTTAAGGTTTTCTTTACCAAATGTAGCACAAGTAGATAGCCAAATAATAATAGATGGGAGCCATATTGATCTTGTAAATAAAACGGTATTTTTGGGTCTTACATTAGACAATAAATTGCAATGGGGACCTCAGGTTGATACTCTAGCTGCTAAATTAAGTTCGGCTGCTTTTGCTGTTAGGAAAATTAAACAATTGACGAATGTTGAGACGGCCAAATTAGTTTATTTTGCATATTTTCATAGCCTCTTGTCCTATGGTATTTTGTTTTGGGGAGCAGCAGCGGATATAGAATCAATATTTATTATACAAAAAAGAGCAATTCGTGCAATTTACAGTATGGGTCCCCGTCAATCATTAAGAGATTTATTTAGGGAAATAAATATAATGACATTACCTTCACTATATATTTATGAAAATATAATGTTTATACGTAGAAACATAGGAATGTTTGAGTCAAAATTAGATATTCATAGTATAAATACAAGACAAAGGGAGAAGTTAGTTGTTCCATACTTTAGACTAACTAAAGTTAACAAGTAATTTCTTGGTAATTGTGTTCGAGTTTATAATAAGATACCGCTTTCAAGAACCAAAATGTCTGATCATAAATTTAAAAATTATATTAGGAAAGTTTTGAAAGAAGCGTATTACAAGGTAGTTCATTATATTGAAGATAAAAATGTATGGAAATAGCTGCTCTCTGCACAGTGCACCTCTAAATCTCTTGTTTAAGTTGTAAGTACCTAATTATTGTTATTTTCTATTTTGTAGTCTTGTCATATTTTTTTTTTGTTTTGTTTTTATTAATGTCAGCTATAATAAGTATTTTGTAATTGTTAAATATAAAATTATGTAAAATTGAAATTATAAAATAGCCAAAAAGTCAGAATAGATAAAAATTTATATAACAAATAAAAAAGAATGTAACCTTGCTGAGTTTCTTGCCGGTTCTTCTCAGTTGAAGGCTGACTTCCGAACCGGTTGTAGCTTCAGTAACTTTAAATTTGACCTTCATAAGTGCCCTCCGAAGGCCTAAACTGAATAAATGGTTTTGAATTTTGAATTTTGAATGGAAAAGTAACTCTCTCTCTGTCTGTTTGTTTCATGATGAAGTGGCTGAACCGATATTAATTCAATCTATATATCTATCTATGGAGAATCTGACTGACTGACATATGGCCTAAACTATAAGGGTTGTTAACTTGAAATTTTGCACAAGGGTACCTTTTATAACGTAGGGGAGCGCTAAGAAAAGATGTTTGAAAATTCACCCCCTAATGGGGTAAAACGGGGGTGCAAAGTTAGTACGGAATAACGTGTTTTCTTGGTCCGATCAACTTCAAACTAAACGCGGGTGAGACCACGAGAGACAGCTAGTTTGGTATATAACTACATGGAATATTTTGGCCGGCGAAGATATTACGCTAGCTATTATTCAATCTAGTACTTCGTAATATTACATCAACCGAAATAAATACGTCCATGATCAATGTTACTACTTGATTTACTTACAGACCGACGCCGAGATCCTCTGCGAGGAGCCCCCGGCGGCGCGGGCGGTGCGGGCCGCGAGCCAGGCGGGCGAGCTGGGCGTGAGCCTGGAGGACCAGTACGAGACGGCGCTGGCGGGCATGTCGTGGGCCGAGCGCGTCGACACGCTGGGCGTGCTGGAGGCGCTGGTGGCGCGCGACCCGGGTGAGTGAGACGAGCCTACCTATAGCCATAATATAAAGAAGGGTGTCAAGAGCTTTTTGTAGGGTCGGTAACGCGCGATACCCACAGTGTTGCAAGCGTCACTAGGCTGCGGTGACCGTTTACTATCAGACGGGCCATCTGCTTGTTTGGCTACCCTAGTAGTATAAAAAGAACCCCTCACCTTCCTTGTGCTTTTAAAATTTTGTAAGTTAGTTATTCAATACTATTATTAAAGATTTTTTTTTATAAATAAGTTGTATTAGCTCTATAGTCTATTTAGTTTTATAAAGGTATTTTTTACATGTATAATATAAGCTGGCCAACCTATTAAATCAGTAAGAAATAAAATCAAAAACCATGGATTGATTTCAATAATTCTTTTAATATTAAAAAGCTACTTTATTCGTATGTAACATGGGGTATGTTATAATTCCAGAATACATTAGATACTCCTGGAATGTGGGTGAAACAAGGTGAAGGCTAGTATTTTTCCAAAAATAAAATCTCATACAAAAAAAAAAATAGGGGGGTAATGGGGGTACCCCAGGTATCAATTTTAGGTCCATTTTTGTTTTTCACGACATAGTATAAAACAAAGTCGCTTTCTCTGTCCCTATATCCCTATGTATGCTTAAATCTTTTAGGGGGTATTCTCATGTAAACGCAAAAAAAAATTACCTATTTTTAGAGAATTTTTTTTTCATAATGCAATAAAATTCAATCATTTTTATTTTTTTCTAGGTTTTTATATGTATTTTAAACTTTATTAAAAAAAATGTTTTTGTATATTTTTTTTCTAATTAAATTTGACACCAAAAAAAAAACCAGGTCACTGGTCATGGTAATAGCGGCTGTTCATGTTGTCTGAAATAAAAAAATCTGGATCATTGTTCAGTAGATCTGTCGCTATCGGCCCTACCAGAATTAATCAATTTAAAAAAAATGGCGGCCTGTAGAAAAAAAAATATTTTTTTGTACATTTTTATGCTAAAAATCGTTTTAAAAAAATAAGAAAATATTTTCGGAAATAAACAATTTTGGTACGGCCGATAACCATTAATAAGTAGAAGAATATGTATAAATTTCAAAGCAATCTGTTGAATACTTTTTTTTAGGACTGTGACAGTTTTAGAAAATGATGTTTCCAGAAAATTGCGTTTAAAGTTTCAAGAGCAGAATTTTTGTGGAAAATGTACACTTACACGAATCTGCTATGCTTGGACCATACAATAGGTTAGGTTTTACTAATTTAATATGAAAAAAAAAAAAAAGATTTTTCGAAGTGGGTAGATACATGAGAATACCCCCTTAAAACTACGCAACGGATTTTTAAGCGGTTTTTTTTTATTAGATAGTGATTGAAGACGAAGGTTTTTATGTATAATACATGTGACATCCCACGGGAACGCGGGTAAAACCGCGGGGGATAGCTATAGTATATATAAATGATTTGCCATATGTTGTAAATGACCTCACAGATATTGTCTTGTTTGCTGATGATACATCATTAATTTTTAAAGTTGATAGAAAAGACAAAGATCTAACCAAAGTTAATCATACTATATCAATTGTCTGTGGGTGGTTTGCTACAAATAATCTATTTCTAAATTTTAAGAAAACTAAATGCTTAAGGTTTTCTTTACCGAATGTAGCACAAGTAGATAGCCAAATAATAATAGATGGGAGCCATATGGATCTTGTAAATAAAACGGTATTTTTGGGTCTTACATTAGACAATAAATTGCAATGGGGACCTCAGATTGATACTCTAGCTGCTAAATTAAGTTCGGCCGCATTTGCTGTCAGGAAAAATAAAACAATTGACGAATGTTGAGATAGCCATTTATTTTGCATATTTTCATAGCCTCTTGTCCTATGGTATTATGTTCTGGGGAGCAGCAGCGGATATAGAATCAATATTTATTATACAAAAAAGAGCAATTCGTGCAATTTACAGTATGGGTCCCCGTGAATCAATAAGAGATTTATTTAGGGAAATAAATATAATGACATTACCTTCACTATATATTTATGAAAATATATTGTTTATACGTAGAAACATAGGAATGTTGGAGACAAAATTGGATATCCATAATATTAATACAAGACAAAGGGAGAAATTATTATAGTTGTTCCATACTTTAGAGTAACTAAAGTAAACAAGTCATTTCTTGGTAATTGTGTTCGATTTTATAATAATATAGCGGAATCTTATTATCTGTAACCAAAAAATCTGACCAATGTAACCTTGCTGAGTTTCTCGGTTCTTCTCAGTTGAAGGCTGACGTCCGAACCGGTTGTAGCTTCAGTAACTTTAAATTTGACCTTCATAAGTGCCTTCCGAGGGCCTAAACTGAATAAATGGTTTTGAATTGAACAGGACAAGTTGCAATGATGGTTTGTTTGTTGGTCCCAGGTCGAGCCCAACAATTGCACGCCAAGTTATCCCAAGGCATCAAACGCCGTGGCAGCTTCCAGGACGCATTGCGACGTCTACAAGCGAAACAAGCAAGGGCAGAGAGGCAGCGACAAGAGTACCAGACTGAACGAGCCCGGAAGATACACCAGCTCCTGGCCAGGGTTGAGGAAGTTAAGGTATAATACCACTTTTGAAAATTCACAGCTATTTATTCAATTTCGAAGTAGTAGAGCTCTCTGTGCAGAGTTCGTCCGGGGAAGTACTACCTTAGCCATTTCCGCCGGGAAGTAGTAGTGCACTTGTATTGCTTTGTTTCGGCTAGAAAGGCCGGTGAAATTACAGGCACATGAGACTTAACAACTTCACGTCTCAGGGTCGTATTGTCAATGGCCATGGTGTTGCCAATGTCTAGGCGGCGGTGACCACTTACCATCTGGTAGACCGTTTGCCTGTTTGGCATACAAAAATGTTAAGAATGCCTCATGAAGGGCTTTTATGTAGGTCTAAGCTACTGAAGCTTATGGGACGGATCTCAGCAAGGTTACATTTTTGATATAATTTTATAATATGACTTATTTGGCTATAATATTTTTAACATCTTTAACAATACATGTTTTACAAATATAAACATTAAAAAGCAAAAAATCAGGAATAGAAAAATAAATTAAAAATTATTAACATAAGCTTATAGTATGAATCTATTAATATTATAAATGGGAATATGTATGTGGTTTATGAAAAATTTATGGCTGAATAGATTTTAATGAAATATTGTATATTAAGATTTTTTTCTGGATTAATCTAGGACACATTTTATCCTTAACATTACAGGTAGCTAAGAACCAGCTAATAGAAGAGAAGAGACTGAGAATGGAGAAGAGATTACAGAAGGCAGCTGAAAATCGTGACCAGCATTTAAAGGTGTGTATCTTGGAATCTCTTTAATCTATAAAAGGTATTATCTCAAACTCGATAATCTATTAAATATTAAATGCGTGTACAAAAACTTTATACCAATATTTACGAAAAAAAATCACGGACTCAATTAAAGTTTATAAGGATATTTACATAATAACATTTCAAATTCTTTAAGTTGATAAAAGACAAACAACGGGTTGCACTCCGGGAGTGCCGGCAGAAGTGAAAACTTGAACATTAACGTTGTGCATTTTTACCGTCTTACGAATTTTCGATCAGGTCACGTGTCCTGGCGCAAGTTTAACAATTTTAACCGCATCCCAAGAAAAGTGCTCAACGCCATTAGAGAAGTTTTCACTTAAAAAAAACCATTACACACACTACCATGCGTTTGATACACTCCTATCTATATATATAAAAATGAATCCCTATTTCCCTTGGTCACGGCATCACGCATGGACGGCTGGATCGATTTCGCTTGTTATGTTTATTATTGTCAGGAGAAGGTTCTTATGAAAGAAACAATTAAGAAAGTTGCGTGGAAAATTTGAAAATTTAAGAAAACTTAACCACTTTACTAGCGCTTTTGACAAAATAAACTTTTATTATTGTCAGTCCTTTGACAGTTGGAGCGATTGACAGAATGCGCGCTGCAAATATCGTGGCGTAAAATAGAGGCATGGGTCGGGATTATATTGATAAAATAATTAATTTCTTATTGCACATTTCACAGTCGATTCAATCGGAAGATTCGAATTCAATATTTATTGTTACGACAGAACAACGTCTATCGGGTCAGCTAGTTTTACAATATAACAAGACTATTTATCACCCCCCCCCAGGACATAGTCCGCAAAGCGCACGACGAAGAAGAGAAACTCCGCGAGATAGCGTTCATCAAACAACTGGAGGCGGAGAACAGAAGACATGACTTTTTGGACCAATGTCGGTCACACACGAAGAGACTCCGTCAGATGAGAAGGGAACGGCTGGATAAATTGGTAAGTATTATGTCACTATATGTCCATATTACTTTAATGTCCTTTTCGCAATAATAAAACATTATTTTAAATTTAGGGATAGAAACATTGAGATCTAAATGATTGTAGTAAGGCTTCTTTAAAAACAGTTCTTTAATTGTTGATAAAGAAGTAAAAGGTTTAAAATTTAATGTCAAGGTACTAGTCATTTTTTGGAATTGAAATAGTGCTTCTAGTAGGTTAATCATAGCATCTTACTTGCAGAATCTTGTTAAAATTAAAGTACATGTAAACTATTGATTCGAACTACATTCAAGTAGGCCATTTTAGGGCGACCTAACTATGTTGTTAACAATGAGGTACCTTATATGCTCAAGACGCAATTATGAGAGCGGTAGTATTTAAAAGATTAGTTGGCGGGCAATGGTCTGTGTATATTGATTTCCATCGGATCTAAGTATCTAAGTAGTAAGTGAGTATAGCATGGGGTTCTTCAAGAAGGGTGTGAAGTGATTTTTGCAGGGTCGGCAACATGCGAGTGATACCCATATAGTTGCAGGCGTCATTAGGCTGCGGGTTACCATTAGACGGCCCGTCAGCTTGCTTGCTACTCAGGTAGAAAAAAAAAACCAAAATCTGGGTCTCTCAAGGCGTAACTTTTATAATATATGAGTCGGGATAGGACCGATGTCCGGGTTTAGTCCGTGTAGGTGTCTAAAATAGGAGTACCTCAAGGCTTCATTGTCGGACCGATAGTGTTTATAAGCTACATAACGGGAGCGATCATGGGGTTTTCTTCGCGTGGGTGTTTGAAAAAGGAGGACCTGAAGGCACAATTGTCAGACCCTACCGGTCTGTCATAAGCTACGTAACGTTGTTATCATTCGACAGATCATCGTCTATGCAGGTGTTTAGAAAAGGAGCCTCGCAGGGTATAATTGTCGGGCCGGTAGTGTTAATGAGTTCCTTGGGGGGGTCCCTCGGGGGTCAGTCGGCAGATGACGGGTGTGCGTGTGCAGGAGCAGAAGGCGGCGCGCGAGGCGGCGGTGGGCGCGCGGCGGCGGGCGCTGCAGGAGGCGCGCGCGCGGCGCGTGGTGTCGCTGCTGGAGCGGCGCCGCCTGCGCGACCAGCGCCACCAGCACCTGCGCCACCTGCAGCTGCTGGAGCGCGGCCACGCCGCCCGCGAGAAGGTGCCCTCTACTCGCTACTCACTACTCACTAGTAACACTACTCACTACTCACTAGTAACACTACTCACTAAAATTAAAGGATATAAAAAAAATCCAAATTTTTGGGCGGTTTTTAACGAGCCGTAGCTTCGAGGAAAATGATCGTACGGGACAAAAAAAAACAGAAGCAAATTGTAGCTCCAAGTGTGTTAAGATATGACCCTGAAATTTTTTTATCATGTTCGAGTCTGGAGAGATTCTATCTCGTCTAAAAAAAGGTCTACGGGCTACAACAATTGTTTTCCACTGTTTCTTATAAAAGCTCCTTTAGATTTTTTTTTTGGTAATTTTCTTAGGATTTCTCCAGACCCAAACATGATAAAAAAATTCATGCTCATATCTTAAAACTAGGCTGACCGAGACTTGGAGCTACAATTCGCTTTTTTTTGCTGTACGATCATTTTCCTTAAAGTTACAGCTCGTAACTACCCAAAAATTTTTTTTTTTTACCTTGAATTTTTTGGGACCAGTTTATACAAAACTACTCATTAAAAACGGCTCTAATTTCACCGTAATTAGGCACATAATGACACCTGTGATCAAACTGTGACTTTTTCATTGCTATTATTCACAAGTGAGTTATAGGGTTTTTTTTTTATTTTATTGGTTGAGTTGCTTTGTTCTTGAAAAAGTTTCGATACAAAAAAGATCGTGTTCAATAGTACAAATAAATGAATGCACTTGCCTATTGCTTGCTCATTTCATGCAACTTCGTATTTAAATACAAGATAATTTCAACTTGTTTTTAATAAATAAAACTTTCACTCAAATATAAATTTTGTTTTCTCCGTAATAAAGAAAACATTTTGTATGTGGCTAAAACGCTGTCAGCGAAAAACCAAAAAACAGTACCTCATTCTTTTAGTCTATGGCCGATCACCATTGTTAGATGCGCGCGCATAGGATAACTGATAAATTGCCATTGCGAAAACTTTTTCACAACTCGTTTTCACTGTTGAAAATGATTTTTTTGTATTATTTTCTTCTCAAGTGTGTTGAAAAACATCGTATGCTACACGTGTGTATTGATGATTACCGTCCACTCAATGGCGCCTCAGCGGTAATCACCAACATTACACACTTGTACCATAATGTACTATTATAATTTTTTTTTTTTACTTTGTTTTACCCAGTTTTTTCGTAATTTTACGAAGAAGAAGAAGAAAGAAGTAGAAGAATTGAGCTCGACCGCCTTCTTCCCCAAACGCCTCACGTACTTAGTGGACACCCTGACCTAAAACTAACGTTATTTCTATAGGCGGAAGGTGTAAAGTCGCGTCTGTCAGCGCTGGCCGCGGCGGCGGCCCACTCGGCGCGCGCGTTGCGAGTCCGCATCCGCGACAAGCAGGACGCCAGCCAGCTGCGGCTCGAGTCGCACCTGCAGGCCATCCGCGAGAAGGCCCTGCGACACCCGGTATGTACCCACGAGGCAAGCAGGACGCCAGCCAGCTGCGGCTCGAGTCGCACCTGCAGGCCATCCGCGAGAAGGCCCTGCGACACCCGGTATGTACCCACGAGGCAAGCAGGACGCCAGCCAGCTGCAGCTCGAGTCGCACCTGCAGGCCATCCGCGAGAAGGCCCTTCGACACCCGGTATGTACCCACGAGGCAAGCAGGACGCCAGCCAGCTGCGGCTCGAGTCGCACCTGCAGGCCATCCGCGAGAAGGCCCTGCGACACCCGGTATGTACCCACGAGGCAAGCAGGACGCCAGCCAGCTGCGGCTCGAGTCGCACCTGCAGGCCATCCGCGAGAAGGCCCTGCGACACCCGGTATGTACCCACGAGGCAAGCAGGACGCCAGCCAGCTGCGGCTCGAGTCGCACCTGCAGGCCATCCGCGAGAAGGCCCTGCGACACCCGGTATGTACCCACGAGGCAAGCAGGACGCCAGCCAGCTGCGGCTCGAGTCGCACCTGCAGGCCATCCGCGAGAAGGCCCTGCGACACCCGGTATGTACCCACGAGGCAAGCAGGACGCCAGCCAGCTGCGGCTCGAGTCGCACCTGCAGGCCATCCGCGAGAAGGCCCTGCGACACCCGGTATGTACCCACGAGGCAAGCAGGACGCCAGCCAGCTGCGGCTCGAGTCGCACCTGCAGGCCATCCGCGAGAAGGCCCTGCGACACCCGGTATGTACCCACGAGGCAAGCAGGACGCCAGCCAGCTGCAGCTCGAGTCGCACCTGCAGGCCATCCGCGAGAAGGCCCTTCGACACCCGGTATGTACCCACGAGGCAAGCAGGACGCCAGCCAGCTGCGGCTCGAGTCGCACCTGCAGGCCATCCGCGAGAAGGCCCTGCGACACCCGGTATGTACCCACGAGACAAGCAGTATGATTTTCGTGGTCGTCCCTGAGACGTGAAGTTGTTAAGTCTCATGTGTCTGTAATTTCATCGGCCCCCTTACCTTTCTTACCGAAACACAGTAATACGACTATATGCACTACTGCTTCACGGAGGTAATGGGTATGGTGGTAGTACATCCCCGGACGAACTTAACTACTGATACTGAAGATACCAAATTATAAATTATAAAAGTATCATAACATCCTAATTAAATTGAGTCAATCCTACCGCAGACAACATCAGAAAGCCAAGATCAAAGCTCCAAAGAAGAGAAGGAGTTGGCGGAAGAAGCCGAGCGGCTGGAACAGGAGAGGAAAGACAGAGAAAAGCAGAAGGCGATCAAGAAGAAAGCAAGGAAGGTCAAGCAGAAGTTAATGTCTACGTATGTATAGATACTATTATATTACTAGATACATACTTATATAGATATTTACACTCAGACACAGAACAAGAAGACATGTATGCACGCAATTGTTGTCTTGGGTGGGAATCGAACCCGCGACCTTCGGCTTGGCATTCAGGGTCGCTAACCACCAAGCCAATTGGCCTGTCAAATTTGATATTGTACTATTCAATTCATAATATCCTGGGACATTCTTCACACACGTTTATCTGAACTCAAATTAAGCAAAATGCATTATGACAACCAGATAACTGATATACTACATTTATAAAAAAACAAACTTATTTAGAAAATCACAGAACATATAGTTGCATGCAAACAAAATGTGTGACTTGGATATTTTTGGTGATAATTTGGGCTCATTTAAAAATGCCATATTTCATAAAATGTAACAATTTATTTTCATTTTCTTTCATAGAGTGTTCCAAGCAAATGTCTGAGTTATAGTATACCTATCAACTCTTTAATGTATAAGTTCGTACTTCAATAAAAAATCAATGCTGTGCTTTCCTGTAATTTAGATGCATGCGAGAAGAGTAACTGTTATAGTATTCTAAGATAATGTTAAGTGTGTATTTAGTTGGTAAGCCAATAATTAAATTAATAAATAAATACTTGTCCTGGGTGGGATTTGAACCCACGATATGCAGCATGGCAGTCAGGGTCTCTAACCACGATACCAACTGGCCTTCTAAAGTCGTCAAAGGTTACAACTGAATGCGAAAAAAATGGCATTTTTCTTCAACTGACATGAAATGACTTTAAATAACTAAACTGATTTCACATTTAAGGCTTATGGTAAAATTGTCATTATTGCTTTCGTAATTAGGTTCATCTATTGATCAAAGGTAGTTACTTCACAAAGGTTCACCTATTGTGATGTTGTGGCGACGTCTATGAACACGCATACAATCCATAATCTCAGGATATTTGATATATGTATATAAGGTGGATGTTTTCAACTCCCGCTTATACATATTCTGACATATTCGCTCAATTACTTTCGACTCTGTTAAAATTGGTTTAGGCCGTACCAGTTTATCCTGGGGTGTGCGTATTTATATCAGGATCAACTAGTTTGACCTAGCCCAAACTGGTTTATCCTATCGGGCTTAGGATGAACCAGTTTGGACTAGGCTATACTAGTTAATCCTTTCGCGTATAAGAAGAACTAGTTTAGCCTAGGCAAAACCTGTTTGTGCTGAAATCGGGTTTGGCCGGTAACATATACAAGCATCCAACATCAACAGTTGGACCGCGGTCCCCAGGCATGGTCACCTAGCGGTAGAAGATCTTCCCTATTAAATGGAGGAGTCTCATACCTCGCTCCTCCATAATGTCAACTCTAGCTGTACATGTTTCCTCAGTCCTTTTTTATTTCAGGTGCAACGACACAATAGGTATCGAGCGAACAACATACATCGACCTCCTTGCACATCCATCGAGTAAAATATCCAAAGTGTTGCAACAGTTAAATAACATTATAACACCTTTACTCGACGCCGAGAACACAGAGAAGAAGAACGAAATAAACCACAACGGCTTCGACAACGAAGATCATCAGTTGAAGAAGAGCAAAAATAAAAATAAAAACAAATTACCCAATGGTGATGTTGAAACGAAGAACAAGGCGAATTTGAATGAGAAAAATAACAACGGTGATATAACTGATGAGTTTAATAAGACAGCAATACATGATGGAAACGACACAAAAACAGTCGATAATAATGAGAAAACCACTCGAGAGACACCGAAAAATGAACAAATTATAAAAGAGAACGGCAAAAATGAAACCAATACTACTGAAAACAGCAAGGAAAGTAAGAAAAGAAATAAGAAGAAAAATAAAGAACACACTGAGGCGAAAAATAATGAAAGGTCAAAATTGAGTAAGACCAGTTCGGTTTGCAGTTCGCTCAGTGATATGAGCAAGACGAGTGGTAAGAGTGAAAAGAAAACGCGTTTGGTCATAGATATGCCGTTTTTGGAGAGGTCTTTGAATGAATTGCACCGATGTATGGAGAGATTTGACCAGGTATGTACCTATTAATTTTTTAAGCCTATTTTAAGCATACCATTTTTTATATTTTCATATAAATGTAAATTTAAAAAAAAAACAAAATTCTAAACCGTTTGTTCAGTTTGGGCCCTCGGAAGGCACTTATGAAGGTCAAATTTAAAGTTACTGAAGCTACTACCTAAGCTACTAATTATTGTAGAACCAGTAAGTTTTACAACTATTAGTAAGTAGGCTTGTCAAAATCTCTGAAATAAAGTCAAATAAAATATTTTATGAATTTACAAGTAAATAAAATTGAAATGTCTATTTCTAATGACAATATATTTATTTTAAATGCTCGGAATATTAGAACGCGGACAAAATCGCGACGTGAAGGCTTACTAGCGAATCGATGGTAACTTCTATAACTTTGACCTTCCAAAAAGTCAGAATAGATAAAATTTATATAAAAAATTATTTAATAAAAAATAAAAACTTAATATATATATATAATATATAATATAAATTAGTAGTAGTAGAGCTCTTAGTGCAGAGTTCGTCCGGGGAAGTACTACCACCTTACCCATTTCCGCCGTGAAGCAGTAATGCAATTGTATTACTGTGTTTCGGTTAGAAAGGTAAGGGGGCCGGTGAAATTACAGGCACATGAGATTTAACAACTTCACGTCTCAGGGTCGACAACGCATTGGCGATGCTCCTAGTGTTGCAAATGTTCATAGGCGGCGGTGACCACTTATCATCAGGTGGACCTTCTGCTTGTTTGTCGGCCTAAGTGGCATAAAAAAAGAATGTAACCTTGCTGAGTTTCTTGCCGGTTGTTTTCAGTTGAAGGCTGACTTCCGAACCGGTTGTAGCTTCAGTAACTTTAAATATGACCTTCATAAGTGCCCTCCAAGGGCCTTAACAGAATAAATGGTTTTGAATTTTGACTTCATAAATAACCTTTAGGGCCTAAACTGAATAAATGACTTTGAATTTTGGACTATACCTTGTTTTTAATGAATTGTAATTTGTTCACAGAAAATTTGCGATAAAGCGACGTTCAGAAAATTCAACGGCATGAAAACACTCGGGAATTTGCTTACAGTGATCGCTGAGAGAGAAGACATGGCTCCGCAGTTTACTGCCAGGTTAGTCTTACTAATAATGATAGTGTAATGTGCGGCTGGACCGATTTTCATGAAATTTTGTATACAGTACAAACACTATACGTTCACATTTATATAGTAGTTTATATCTCATGTTATCAGTTAACTAATTATTTATATTCCTTTTTTAATGTATAATTTTAGTGTTTAACAAATTTTGGACAAATATAAAAAAAAATTAAAAAATTATTGTAAAATCCGCGGACTGGGGCATTGGTGACCTGTACTACAGGTTCTTAAACCTACCTCAGGCACCAGTCTCTCACAAAACAGGTTATCAGAATTTTTTGTAAGTTACTTTTAGTTTAGTCGTAGATCATAAGAAACCTATTGTGAGATAGAATAAATACATATATATTATTATTATTACTTTCGTGCACACAAATTTAGTACCTGGGTACCTGTCAGGATCAAACCGCCCAGTCAACAGGCCTTATATTGAAGCTAATTTGTTTAATAATAATAAATCTTTTTTTGTCACCACAAACTAATAATATTTTAACATATCGCACCCTCAGTACGATAAGGGCTTACTCAACATTTTGCGACATGGAGTTACGATCATAGAGTGACTAAACAAAGTACGCTCTATCCGATGAATAGTAAAATATAGTCAATTTAATGATAGAATAAGCATACCGGTACTTCAGCCTCTTTAACACCGGGACCCACCCTCCCCGCTCAGTGCAAAAGTGACCCAATCAGAGATGTGCCAAAAGTGATTTTTTGGATTAAGCCCCTATCGTTCTGGGGTTGCGATATGCTATGTAGTAAAAGTACGGATTGATATGTATATATCGAGTAGTAGAGCTCTTAGTGCAGAGTCCGTCCGGGGAAGTACTACCACCTTACCCATTTCTGCCGTGAAGCAGTAGTGCACTTGTGTTATTGTGTTTCAGTTAGAAAGGTAAGGGGGTGAAATTACAGGCACATGAGAATTAACAACTTCACGTCTCAGGGTCGACAACGCGTTGGCGATGCCCTTAGTCTTGCAAATGTCCATAGGCGGCGGTGATCACTTACCATCAGGTGGACCGTTCGCTTGTTTGTCGGCCCATGCGGTATAAAAAAAAAATAGTATTTTTCAAAAATTATGAGTAATGACCATGACACCTGGTGTTTCATAAGATTTCTTAATGGTTTATGTTTATTTCGACATAATAAAGGGATAATTTAACAGAGCAAGGTCTCGTGAAGCATTTAGTGTAGTATCTCAGAGTAATCAAGTGCTATTTCACAAGATATGGGTCTGTCACTACTCATTCTTTGTGAAAAAGATTATAGATTTTAGTAGTTTATATAATTTTTTTCCACAGATGCATAACAACAGCAATAGTGATACTGTCCCGAGCTATGGGCGCTTGCACCGTCGCCGCCGCTCGGTTCATATCCACCAACACCTGTGTACACGTCGTCAAACTGCTCAGCGAACAGCTGGTAAGTAAAACTATGTGTTACTCAAAATAATATCTTATTTTAAGAGACATAGATGTGGATTTTGTTGTGAATTACCTTTCTTATTATAGTCTAATGGAAAAAATTAAGGGTCTAAAATTTTTTCAACAATTTTTTGACGGGCTTTTTTTGTATTTCAGTGAAAAATTATCGTATCGACAAAAAAAAAGTTGTTCGAATAATTTTAAAGGTCACAGCTTCAACGCAATCCAAAGAAATAGCGCGAATTTTTTTAAAGTGAAACTTTTATTAGATCGTCTCAAACTTTTTGGTCTGTGTGTTGCATGTCGCGTGACGGTCGGCCGCGGAGTAGGGATAAAGTGAAAGGCGCTCGCCAGAGCAGCCAAGGCCAATATTAGTTGGAGATTTAGTCTACTTTTATCATTTCCTATTATCATTCCAATTTTCCAAGTGTAAAATTAAGATTGATAAAGCGATTTTTATACCCTTAATGGAATATTATTCCAAAATGTTTAGTTAAATGTCTATAATGTGAAAAAAAGTTTCACTTTTACCGTGGTTTCATAAAACCACACAATCTAAATTTTTATTTTATTTTTAGTCATCTTTTTTTGAAAGAAAGAAAGAAAATACGTTTATTCATGGCAACACACAACATTACATTACATTAAAAATTTTGGTAACACGCGTTTATAAAATTTCAAAAATCACCAAATTTATTCGAAATTTTTTTTGGACCCTTAATTTTTTCCATTTGTGTATATTGTTACCAAAGGAAATCTCTTTCGTGTGGTTGCTGGGAATTTCGTAGGTACTTAAATATCCAATTCGGGCGTGAAGTAGTATCTTGTATTGCTGAGTTTATACCGATGAAATTACAGGCACATGAGACTTAACAACTCAATGTCAAGGAGGTTGACAATCAAGTAGACGGTCCACTTGATGGTAAGTGGTTACCATCGCCTATGCACATTAGCTACACCAGGGGCATCGCCAGTCCGTTGTCGTCCTCGAGGATCTGATCTCTCACGTGATCGCGTAGTTAGAGAGAGAGACAGAGAGGCCGCGACAATTTTTTTTTAGAAATTGGCTAAAACTCGACTTCCAAGATTTAATTAAAAAATTACTTAGTTTCAAATCACTACATAGTATAAACAAAATCGCTTTCTCCGTCCCTATATCCCTATGTATGCTTAAATCTTTAAAACTACGCAACGGATTTTGATGCGGTTTTTTTTAATAGATAGAGTGATTGAAGAGGAAGGTTTCTCTATCTACATTGCACCTAAGCGAAGCCGGGGCGGGTTGCTAGTGAAGCTAATAAAAGCATATAAAAATCCTCTAATAGGGATGTTGACTGACATGTCAAATAAGCATATTTTTATTAAACGTCAAAACAAACGAATACGTGGAGTTCTGTATGAAATTGCAAGTTGTGACCTCATAATTGTAGAGCACCAAAAAATCTACTTTTTTTGTTAAGATTGGTACTTAAAAATCACATTAATTATAAAATTTAGGTCCGTGTATTTTTGGATGTTCAATACACTGATTTTGATCATTTATTTTGAATACGGGATAGTGCCCTAACCTATTAATATTTCAATTAAGTTTATATTTTTACGCCATCTAGTGGCGTAACTTTGTATTAATATGCTATTTAATAACAAGGTTTGTGTTTACTGTTGTATACATGCACGCCTAGATGGCGCTACTAGCGAATTGCATCTCTTATTGTTAGTAGTTTATAACATAGTAACTATTTCTTTCGGTTTGTTTGCACGCTTAGTTCTTTTAAATTACGAATTAGATATTGATATATTTAACTTATTAACATAAACTATGAAATTATAAAGGTACCCTAAAAACTCGCCATCCCGTCTTGTCCCGATGAAGTTCTGTCACACAAATACACTCTTTCGCATTTATAATATACTAGCTGTCCCCGCGGTTTTACCCGCGTTCCCGTGGGATGTCACATGTACTATACATAAAAACCTTTCTCTTTAATCACTCTATCTATTAAAAAAATCGCATCAAAATCCATTGCGTAGTTTTAAAGATTTAAGCGTACATAGGGATATAGGGACAGAGAAGGCGACTTTGTTTTATACTATGTAGTGACGAAAGAACAAACATAAAAATTCGTTATAAAAGACAATATACATTTCCATAATAAAATTTTATCACTAAAAGTTAACAAATAAACCGAAAAGCGGTCACGTGTGACTCGGATTCGCACTCCGACGGTTCCGTACAATATAAAAAAAATTGTCAGAAAAAAACACGTTTCTTATATGGGGACTCGTAATTTTAATTATTTGTTGTTTTAGCGGCTTTAGAAGTAAACACTGATATTTTAAAGTGTCTACCTTACTGTTCAAACTATACAGATGATAGACAGACGGACAGATAGCGGAGCCGGCACCCTTTGCCACGGGACCCTAAAAAAAGCCCTTAAATAGAAGGACCTAAAAAAGCTGTAGACAGTTATTTTTGCCAACTTTTCCTATAACCGTCAAAGGGGTGAGCAACATTTTTCCACACAGTTTGTTTTGATGTCCGTCTTCCAATCGGGAGACGTCGACATTTGAGATTGATTTTGCCCATTTCATTACGTCCACGATTTGGTTTACGAGGATTTGAAACAAAGTACCTTAACGTGGCTTAGGGGTAGTGCGATTTAGTAGAAATCGTCACGTAACGAAATGCCGTATGTGTGTGTATCGAACCTACTACAAGCAAATGGGCACACAAGCAAGTGAGTGCGCATCACGGTGCTCAACTCACTCTCCCTCTCTCTCTCTCTCTCTCTCTCTCTCTCTCTATCAATGTCCCTGTCTCTTTTCGTCATATAACCACAACACACGGTTGACACTCACGCATTTTATTTTAAATATTTTTTATTATTTTTTTTTACATTTTCTACAGACTTAGTCCGTGCTCTTTAAAGATTCTATGATGATCAATCATAAGATAAATTGTATTGCAGTTTTATAGATTAATATTGGTTTACGAGGTTTCGTTCTGTTTTGTATAACTTTATGCAACTATAGATATAAAATTTATCTTCGGAAGATGCATTTTTAGTCGCATATCATATACGAGTATGCTACGTACTCGTTGTCCCCCTCAGTTTCACCCGCGTTCCCGAGGGATGTAACATTTTCCCGGCACAAAAAGTATCCTATGTTACTTCGAATACCTCCAACAATATGTGTACAAAGTTTAATGATGATCGGTTAAGTACTTTACGCGTGAAAGCGTAACAAACAAACTTACATTCACATTTATAATATTAGTAGGGCGGTCCAATTTCGATCGCTATTATTATTATATTATATATTATATTTATCAATGATGGCGTTCTTTATAACACAGGTAAAACCGCGGCCCTAAACTAGTAGAGTGAAGTATAGTAGTAAAGCTTCGAAAAACATAACCATAGGAAAATAGCATCTATATATACATTAGCAAAACACTAAATAGAACCGCGATGTGGTACAGTGTGGTCCCGTAGGTTTCAGCAGCCGTCGGGTATCGGGTGACGGGTGTGGCTGTTTACCGACCAATGAGCGAGCGAGACGCATATAGGGTTGTCACTTTTTGGTTATTAATTAATTTGTGATTATTACTTCACTTAAATGATAATAATTAAATATCCCGGGACATTCATTACACACGGTCATCTGATCCTAAAGCAAGCAGAGCTTGTACTATGGAAACCAGATAACTGATATACTACTTTTTAAATACATAGTTATATAGATATTTACAACCAGATACAGAATAAACAGACACGTTCATGAACACAAATGTTTGTCCTGGGTGGGAATCGAACCCACGACCTGCGGCATGGCAGTCAGAGTCTCTAAGCCAAGTGGCCCGTCGAAATAAATGTGACAAGAAAATGGACAGATTTTGTTTAAAATTTCAGAGTCAAAAGGTCCGTTTCGACAGTTAAAATATTAAAGAAAAATCATCTTTATTGGTTTGAGATAAGTCTCATATATTGATTAAATAGTTTAGATTATAGTATGATGATTTTGATGACCCTTATCGGAACACCATAAGGTTATTTTTTCTATAACAATCTTGTCTGTCAAAACGGACCTGATTTCCGACAACTTTAGTAAGTCGGCTTTTATAGTAATATAAAATACTTAATTTACTATGAAATATTAGATTTTTTTTTTATGTAACTTTGGCCGACAAACAAGCAGACGGTCCACCTGATGGTAAGTGGTCACCGCCGCCTATGGACATTTGCAACACTAGGGGAATCGCCAAACGCGACACAGTAATACAATTGCACTACTGCTTCACGGTGGAAATTGATAAGGTGGTAGTACTTCCCCGGACGAACTCTAAAAATAGATTATTGCTTTATTTATTACTTAATTTTAAGTAGTTTAGTATGTTCGCTTTGTTTTATTATTACATACTTACATACAATATTCCTTAGAAGTTAGAACTCATCATTTAATTCAAAATCATTTATTCAGTATAGACCCGCGTAGGGCACATAAGAAGGTCAAATTTAAAGTTACTGAAGCTACCATCGGTTCCGACGTCAGCCTTCAACTGAGAAGAACCGGCTACAAAATCAGCAAGGTTACACTTATAAAAATATTTTTTATCTAATCTGACTTTTTTGGCAATTTTATTTATAAATTTTGTATATTTTTATATTTAACATTTACAAAATACTGAATATAGGTAACATTTAGAAACAAATAATAACATCCGTTAAAAGACAATTAAAAAACGAGAGAATACCCATTGTAGAGTACTATAAAGTCGTTATTTCTTTGCAACTCGAATATCGTACTAATAATAAAAATATGTTTCATTAGATGTTTGTTAATAAATAATAATAATAAATATCCTGGGACATTATTTACACACGGCCATCTGATCCCAAACTAAGCAGAGCTTGTACTATGGAAACCAGATACTGATATACTACATATACTACTATTTTTTCTAAATAAATGCTTATATAGATATTTACACCCAGACACAGAACAAACAGGCATATTTATGCACACAATAATTTGTCCTGGGTGGGAATCGAACCCGCGACCTTCGTCTTGGCAGTCAGTGTCGCTAAGCACCAACCCAACTGGCCTGTGTAATGGGTGTGTTATTTTTACCACAAACTTAAGTAAGTCATAATGTACGTAAGAACTGAAATTGTATGCGTAAAAAAAATATTCGTCTAGTTCTGTTAGTGGGAACCCTATGCTTCACAGCCGGTAGTCGGTGAGTGGGTGGCCGCCCTAAAAGCGACGTTAATGCATCGCCGTCAACCGTTCACACTTACAACTGTACTTGCCTTGTACATGGATTAGTATCTTTGACTAGCCAGTTGGCGAGTAGATACCCTGACTGACTCGCCACAGGTTGTGGTGTGCATCAAAATGTCTGTTTGTTTTGAGGCCTAAGCACGAACATCAATCGCAAGCGTAGCGTTATCGTATCGAGTGCGCCGAAAAGTTGGTTTATATTGAAAGGAATTTGATAGAATACCGCGCATACAGTGTCGTTGCGCAATGTTGAAATTGATTTTTGTCGCTCTCGATACGATGACGATACGTTTACGATAGATGTTCGTATTTAGGGCACTGGTCTTGTCTGGATGTAAATATCTATATAAGTATGTTAGAAAAAGAATAGGGATGTCTCCTGACATGTCAAATCAGCAATTCTTTATGAAATGTCAAAACGATCGAATGGAGTTTTGTATGAAATAGCAAGTTGTGACGTCATAATTGTACAGCATTAAATAACATACTCTTTATGATAATTTATTATATTACATAACATATTATATATAGATTACCGATCTACGGTACTGAAAAATCACATTAATGATTTAATTTTGATCATATTTAATGTTTTCGTATATTTTTGGATGTTCAATACACTGGTTAGTGCTTGATCATTTATCTTTAATTCACACATTCGAATTGTTTATGTTGTATATCAGTTATCTGGTCTGCATAGTATAAGCTCTGCTTAGTTTGGGATCAGATGGCCGTGTGTTAAAAAATATGTATTTGACTGGCGAGTGGGAGTTCTATTTATATAAATAAAGAAATAAATATTCTGGGACATTTTACACAATACATGCACGGGAATCGAACCAACATCCCGTCGCGTGGCAGTCTTTTACCATCGAGCTAACAGACCCGTCATTTGAAAGTGTGTATTATTTTTATCTAAATTATTTAGAAGAGTTCAGTGTTGTGCAATTTTGGCATTTAATACCTAGTTATTAATGCCTATTAAGATATAGTTATAAATGTAACGTTTGGCTTTTTAAATTTGTATTTCGAATTGATAAATTTTCTGTATTTAGTCCCAAAAGTGAGCTCTAAATGTAGGCACTGCAATCAAACACATAAATTACGAAGAGTTTTGTTTTTAAAATAACTACCTACCTGGTCACCTAAAGATTCAAATTTAATACCACAAACGTCATGTCAGTCGGCATTTTAGAATCACATCGTATCCGTTAAGATAACTCGGGGACCGTATGAGAAAAAAAAATCGTTCTTTTTTTTACGCAACGACCACAGAATTTGTATAAAAGAGCCGGTTAAAGCCTAATTACAAGTGACATTATATATTTTTTTATACAACAATAAAAATATCGCGGCCGGAATTTTGGTGTGTTTTTATTACGCGGTAGCGTATTCTAAAAACTTTAAGTATTAAAGATAACTATAAAAATATTAAATACTTTGTAGATTGTGTCAGAGATCGTGTTTTTGATGTCGTAATTTTTTTTTTGCGAATTTCGAATTGGATTTTTTGAGAATACTGTGTTTATTGCTAGTATCGTGTTAATATTTTTTTATGACCCATATCTATCCTACTAATATTATAAATGTGAATGTAAGTTTGTTTGTAACGCTTTCACACGGAAACTACTTAACCGATCATCATGAAACTTTAAACACATATTCTTGGAGGTACATATTAGAAGTAATAGGATACTTTTTGTGTCGGGAAAATGTTGCATCCCTCGGGAACGTGGGTGAAACCGCGGGGACAGCTAGTACATATATACTTGTCCCGACTGACTGACAGATTCATCAACGCATTACCTAAACCGTTGGGGCTAGAGATTTGAACTTTTGTACAAAGGTTCCTTAAACTACATTTACAAGCAATAATTGCGACTCAAAAGAGGTTTATGGTATATCAGTTATCTGATTTTCACAGTACATGGCCGTGTGTAAAGAATATCCCGGGAATGTTATGTATTTTCCCGGGAAAAAGTAGCCTATATGTTATTTAAGGACGTGCTTTATATATGTGCCAAGTTTCATCCGAACCCATTTAATAGTTTTTACGCGAAAGAGTAACAAACATCCAAACAAACATTCGCATTTATAATATGCTTAAGTCGCATAAAACGTGCTTTTTATCCCGGGGAAAAGTAACATTCCTCGGAAACGTGGGCAACACCGTTGAGGATAGCTAGTTACACATATGATGCCAATGTTAGTAAGGATGGATGTTTTTTATTCTGTTACGCAAAAACTACTAAAGTAATAAGGATGAATTTGGTACATACAAAAAATTAGGGGTTGATCGTTGAGGGTTGAATATTCAGGGTTGTATGTATTTTTCAATGCTGTCAATCATAAAAAAAAAATCTATAAATTAAAAATATAATAATATAAGGGTGGACTACCATTTACATATAGGGGGATAACAAAAAGATAGAGTATCCCCTGGAAAAATACATAGGATACTTTTTAATCTAGAAAATGTAACATCTTCGCAACCACAGACAAGTCACAAATACAATCGCAACATTGTCACAAAACCAAAACGGAAAACTGCAAATCATTTATAAAAAAAGAAATCAAACGCCAGACCAGACCTCGAGATGTTATCTCAACACTGTTGCGACAGAGACCCCAATAAACAACTAGATTTACGGGGGAAAAAAGGGTATAGGTTGGAAAAAAACAAGATGGCGTCGGAGATAAGCGTCAATTAACATGGCCGACGGCAATACGTTTCAATAAGCGTATTTTAATTGCGACTAATAAAGTTGATATTCACGGTTACGGAACACGGTGCAACGGATTAAAATTCCGCATTTTATATTCACGAGCCGCGGCCTGCGACATTATTATTCGTACGTGGAAATATTTGAGATTTTATTACTTCCAAACACTACGGTTATAGGGAATAGCCCCTTATTCAGCTAATACCAACTTCGTCGGCGAGCAGCCGCACGGAGGCCTCGGAGAGCGGACGGACCTCTCATGTGATTGCGTAGTTGCGAAAGAGAGAGCATAGAGGCCGCGACGGTACATCCTCGAGCTAGTGTCATTTTCCTTACAGAATCGATGCCCAGGAAGTGTTTAAAAATCTCATGCTGTAATGACATCGGTAGCGCAACGTTATTTTTATCGAATTACAGAAAGAGGGTAATGTTTTTTGACCAATTCTTCCTATTAATTTTATGAATGAGACTTTGTGAAAATGGATGTATGGATGTTTGTTGCTCTTTCACGCAACTACTTAATTGATTTGGATGAATTTTGGCAATTTGATAGTTTATAACCTGGATCTCGCCGAGAACTCAGGAGAAACCGCATGGCCAGAAAATGTATACCTAACAGTAATAATATAAAGAGGAAATATTTAATTTTTGGTTTGTTTTTTTTTAACTCAAAACCTGCTCTATTGATTTAAAAAAATCTACCATTAGAAAGCTACATCTTTACCGAGTAACATAAGCTATTTATTTTATCCCTGTATTCTAACGTGAACGGGAACTACTCATGTGAAACCGAGGGACGTTGTTATTTTCAATATAGAGTTACCGTTATAACCAGTTAGTAGTCAGGCAAGTGATTTAGTGGATCTAAACACATCCGGGTCCTAATAGCACCGCCCCCGCCCGCCCCCGTCTTCCCCCGCCCGCCCTTCGTCTAGCCTACTTTACCGGGTTTCACCGGGTTGTATAATGGTAGTATAAACATTACATTTCATGTCTGAATAGGGAATTGTCCTATATTCAAAATAAATGATAAAACACTAGCCAGTGTAATGAACATCCAAAAATACACGAATACATCAATGTGATCAAAATTTAATAATTAATATGATTTTTATGTACCAATCTTACGAAAAAGAGTAGACCTTTTGCTGTACAATTATGACGTCACAACTTGCTATTTCATACAAAACTCCATACATTTGTTAAAAAAATTCAATTCAAAACCATTTATTCAGTTCAGGCCCTCGGATGGCACTTCAAGGTCAAATTTAAAGTCACTGAAGCTACAATTGTTTCGTTTGACATTTAATAAAAAGTTGCTAATTTGACATGTCAGTCAACATCCCTATTGTGATATTTTTACATAAAAGACTAGGTGTTGTATAGCGTTTATTTAGGAAGTATAATGTTAGCTCGTGACCGTATTTATAACTAGATGTTCCCCTGCGGTTTCACCCGCGTTTTGTACGCTATATGCTATTTTAGGCTATTATTTATCTATGTGCCAAGTTTCATGCAAATCCGTTTGGTAGTATTGCGTGAAAGAGATGCAAACATTCAGCCTCAAAACTTTCGCATTGATAATATTAGTAGGAAGTAGGATAGAAAAGTTGTATTCTATAAAACAAACTTTGATTAAAATAAAAATGCCTAAGGAGTAAATTAAGAGTTCCTTTGACCACCTTCCGACTTCAACATCCGACCAGGATGGTACCAATCGGACGCCAGCAAGTAATTGAAAAAATGTATTGCAAATTTGAAAAGAAGTAGGTTAAATAAAAGCTTGTAAAATATTTACACCTCGGTTGTCGAATGGTTTAAAGCTTCGCTTTGAGACCAGAGGTCCTGGGTTCGATTCTCACGTCGAGCAAAGTACAGTTGCGACTTAAAATATTTTCGTTGGTGGGTGGGTCTCAATACTGAGGCCTCTGCCTATCTCTGAGGGGATAGTAGGCGTGACATGTTGTACTTATGATGCTACGTATCTTTAACTGAAGACTCTATCTTACATTAGATGTTACTGTGTCTTTAAAGGCCTTATGCGATTGCAAAACGCTATTTACTCATAACCTACTAGCTGTCCCACGCTGTTTCACTCGCGTCCCCGGGGGATGTGTCACATTCCTGGGTTAAAAAAAAACAATGTGCTATTCCGGATTTCTAACTATATATAATATACTAGCTGTACCCTGCCACGCGTCACTGTGGCGATTGAATAGTTGAGAAATGAGAAACAAAACCAAGACGGTTGGATATGTGACTGATGTAAAAAATAGATAAAAACAATCCTTGATGCGGAATATATATCATGCTAAAATTTCAGCTCGATCGGTGCTGAACTTTTTGAGTTTTTGAAGCGTACACAAACCAACATAACATTTTTATATATATAGATTTAAAAGGCTCTAGTTTTATTTGTTAACCAGTCAGTAACAACATTTAATTAAACCAACCTTTTTATTGTTAAAACCAGGAAAAAGACCTCGCTTCCGACCACACAGAGTTGACCCTAGCGAAACAGCTGAGCGACTGTCTCTCCATCGCACTAGACTCTGTATTGTGTTCCACGCGACTCTTCGCGGACAAGGCCGAGAAGCCGAAAGAAGAAGAAGTACTGCTGTCGGCGCTGAGGAATAGAGCTCATACGCTTATCAGGTTAGTGTTGAATTTCCTTTGGCTACCACCATCAAGTTGAAAATCTTTTACCAATGCCCTTGAGATCTGTTCCAGTAGTTACATTTCAGAGGTAGTTGACCCTATAAGGTTTGTATAGATCGGCAAAACATTTGAAATCCTAGCATCGCTAATGTGCATAAGAGATGGTGACCACTTGCCATCACGTGGACCGTATTGCAAAAGACATATTTGAAAATTTACATTACTACATTACGTTTACTGATACACGACGAACCAGTTGGCTTGGTAGCTTGTACTATGGAAATATCAGATACCTGATATCCTACAAATATTGAAAATGCGAATGTTTGTATGTATGGATGTTTGTTACTCTTTCACGCAAAAACTACCAAACGGATTTGGATGAAATTCGGCACATATATAGAAAATGCCTTAGAATAACACATAGGATACTTTTGGTGCTGGGAAAATGTTAGATCCCTCGGGAACGCGGGTGAAACCGCGGGGCAGCTAGTATACAATTTTTTTCTAAATAATAGGTTGGGGAAAAAGTTCCTTCGCATTTTTTAAGAAAATCCAATACATTTTTAATATAGTTTATTTACATTTAACTAATGTATGTAGGTACTATTTTGTTCGATAACTTTTTGCCATCTTGTAGGTAGGGACATGATCCCATTGCTATAGAAAATTTGGGACTTCTGATCAAAATTCTGCGACAAGTGGTTTTGACAGTCCTCTCGTGATGTTAACCTGACACTGCCTAAGGAATTCTGGAGAGACCGAAACAGGTGGAAATCTGAAGGTGCAAGGTCAGGACTATACGGCGGATGCATTAATACCTCCCAGCCAAACTCTTTAAATTTTTGCTGAGTGGCATCATGATGAAAAACCACACCCCTTCTGTTGATTAATTCCGGCTGCTTTCTCTCAACTTCTTGCTTTAATCTCATCAGTTGTTCGCAGTAGAGTTCAGAATCGATGGTCCTGCTTGGTGGTAACAGCTCATAATGAATAATGCCCTTCCAATCCCACCACACTCACAGCAGCACCTTGTTGCGAGTTAGCCCGGGTTTCGCCACAGTCTGTGAAGCCTGAACTTTTACCACGACCTTTTTCGCACGTTCTTGTCGTACGTGATCCACTTTTCATCACCAGTTATCAGCTTCTTCAAAAATGGTTCGGTTTCATGACGTCGTAATAAAGAATCACAAATGAGTACACGGTTCATTAGGTTTCTTTCAGTGAGCTCGTGAGGTACCCAAATATCTAGCTTTTTTGTGTACCCAGTTTATTCAAATGCGCCAAAACTGTTTTGTGGTCAATTCCCAGTTTTTCAGCTACGTCGTAACTACTGATATGCCGATCTTGTTCAACTTTTTCAAAAATGGCATCCATTTTATCCGTAATAGGGCGACCAGAGCGACGTGCATCTTTGACATCAAAATTTCCGGATTGAAAACGCTTAAACCTGCACTAGGTCCATAAATATCGCAATTTTTTTTCGCGGCTTGCGTTGCATTTTTACCTGTTTTAAGTAAAATTTTAAAATGTATCGAATTTCTTCATTAGATTCACTTATCTTGACGGTACGAAAAACAATTGAAAATCACAAATTTTACTAATTTGAATTTGGAAACATGTTCCTTAAAATTTTAACTTTCCATGATACCAAAACCAGCCAGTTACAAATAGTATAGCCAAAGAGATTTTATTACAAGTTCATACATACTATAATGCGAAAAGACTTTTTCCCCAACCTAATATATACTTAAACTAGATGCCCGGACAGACGTCGTTCTATCGAAATATGTCCATACAAAAGCAAAGTACATACAAATGCAGGAATTCGCTCACAGCGCCACCTACCGGGTCCAATTGTGAATCTAAACCATCCAGGGCGCCACCCAAGTGCATACAAAATTCATTCAAATCGGTCCAGCCGTTTAGGAGGAGTTCACTGTCATCACACGTACAGAAGAATTATATAAAGATATTTACACCCAGACACAGAACAAACAGACATGTTCATGCATACAAATGTTTGTTCTGGGTGAGTATCGAACCTACTACCTGTGGGGTTGCAGTCAGGGTATCTAACCACCAAGCCAACTTGGCCAGTCATACGACTTCAAATAATGAAGATTTCTTCAACGAGTTTATATTTTTTTTATGAGTGTAGTGTTTGTATGTCAGTGGCCGTTTACGTTATAAATTTTATTATTCAACCAAAATGTTATTGGTTGTTATTATGTAAAGTAACTGATGATTTCATTCGTTCCTTAATTAATATTTAATTTAGTTTCTGTGGAAAAAAAAATATTTTCGTAATTATATAATTTTATTTGTAAAGGCCTATTTGAATAAAAATATTTCCTTTCATTATATTTCACTAGCTGTCCCCTGCGGTTTCATACGCGTTCCCGAGGGATGTTACACATTCCCGGAATAAAAAAACCTATTGGCTATTCCAGCTTATAATATATCTCTGTGCAAAATTTCATCCAGCTTTGTTCAGCAGTTCTGCTGTGATTCAGTAACAAACATCCATCGATCCAAACTTTCACATTTATAAAGAAACTTGCTGTCCCCCGCGGTTTTACCCGCGTTCCCGAGAATCACATGTATTAAACATAAAAACCTTCATCTTCAATCACTCTATCTATTAAAAAAACCGCATCAAAATCAGTTGCGTAGTTTTAAAGATTTAAGCATACATAGGGATATAGGGACAGAGAAAGCGACTTTGTTTTATACTATGTAGTGATGTCAATTCCCAGTAGGTACACAGTTGGCTTGGTGGTTAGCGCTCTGACTGCCAAAGCGAAGGTCGCGGGTTCGTTTCCCACCCAGGACAAACATTTGTGTGCATGAACATGTCTGTTTGTTCTGTGTCTGCTTAGTTTGGGATCAGATGGCCGTGTGTAAAGAATGTCCCGGGATATTTATTTATTATTTAATATTCATAGCAGAGTCTCCAGCCGCCAGGATCTTGTGGTAACTTGATAATGTCCCCTCATATTCTCCGTTCAATAACCTACACAAGCACCAAGTAGTGGTGTATACAATTACAAGTGGTCTGAGAGAAGTCTGTCACAACTACGTCAATATTTGCTCAATGACAGCGGCTCTTAAACTTTTATAGCCCCGCGAAGCCCTCGAAATTGCGAGCCCCCTATAAAAATAATGTATTAATGAATATATTTACAGGCGAGTTGGCTTGGTGATTACATACCCTGACAGCCACACCACAGGTCTTGGTTCAATTCGCGTTCGGACAAACATTTGTGTCCAAGAATAGGTCTGTTTGTTCCTTATTTGGGTGTATATAACAATATAAGTATGTATTACAAAAGGTGGTATATGTAGTACCTATATCAATAATTTGGTTTCCATAGTACACACTCTGCTTAGTTTGGGATCAAATGGTCGTCTGTAAAGATATCCCAAGATGTGTATTATTATTCTTATTAATGTATGAAATGCAAGGTTTTTGGAGTCTGCTTAAATTGAAATCGAATGGCCGCGTGTAAAGTATGTCCCACTATATTAATTTATTTGCCACTTATGTGTTACTGAACTATGACGTTACGTTTCTGACTGTACCCACAACGACCAATAAACGTGCCCCCTAGGGGATTCCGTACCCAACTTTGAGTAACCCTGTTCTATGCTATATCCAGACTGTTTGAGTATCAAGTGACTGCCCGGGATGGTATTATGCAAAAATATTCAACATTATCTGCCCGTAGATTCTGTCTCAAATGATTGTCTTCACCACAATGGTGGAGCGGTATACCTTGGCTAGAAACTAAAGGTCCTCAATTCGAATTCCGTACCGGTTGAAGCATAATTGACGTTTCTTTGCGAGGATTGGTAATGTGTCGGAAAGACGGCGATGCTACGGGACATATCTCGGAAAGTACCTACTTACCTATCGCTGCTACCTACATCTTTAGGGATAATATGCGTTATTTACAAACGCTTTTATTTTTAAGCAAATTATTTTAAGTAAATGTATAAACTTGAAAAGTGCAGTGCCCTCTAATATTTTGATACAATTTTCATTCAAGTGCTTTATTTAGTTACGGTTTAACGTAATTTAATCAATTTAATGTGTATTGGGCCCCTCGTATCTACAAGCTGTAGGTGAGGGGTTGCATTCTTAAAAAAAACTATTGCTAACAAAATGTATGTACAGAAAAGAAGTGAAATTCGTTTATTTTTGTAACACTTATAACACTTGCAACAATGCGTGGAGAGGGATGTGTTTCTATCGTCAAGAGGTTTTTTAAATGTACCCATAACACAAGTTCATTCTTAGCTTGGGAGTTAGTGGTTCATAGACTTATGTACTCAATATTAGTGCACTGAAATATATTTATAATTTTAGCTGCCATGTGCAAATCTTTGGTGAATAAATTATTATTATATATTAGGCCGATAAATGGACAGACGGTCCACCTGTTCGGAACAAATTTTTAACCTCAGTTTTTAAATGTAGGTTACACAATTTTTATAGTTTTTATTTTTGCATATAGTATTTTTCAAATAGCATGACAACGCATGGTGTTTTATAATATTTCTCAATGATTTATGTTTATTTCGACATAATAAAGGGATACCGTAACAGAGCAAGGTCTCGTGAAGCCTTTAGTGTAGTATCTCAGAGTTATCAAGTAATATTACCCAAGATATAGGTTAAACACCTTCAACTATCACGACTCATCCTATGTCAGAAAGATAAATAATAAAAACATTTCATTCTACGTATTTTCTACTTTGATAAATTTGTAAAAATCTTAACTGTAAAGTTAGATTAAATCGATACAGAATCGCATTCCTTGAGCCCCAAAACAAGCTCTGCTTAGCGTAGGACTCGCTGTCAAACTGTTTTAGTTTTATGGATATCTTACTCCGTATTATCTCTAGTGCTGCCAATTGTAAAACAAATAAAACTGACGTGACGTATACTGCTCGGCAAACCCTTTCATAGATACCCATGACATGAAGGTGGCATATAAATAAAAGACCATCTCATCACGTCCACCATATTGGATTTAGAATGACACCACTTGACTAATCGTGCAATGTCAACAGTAATAATTGAATGTGCAAAATTTGAGCTCTATCGGATGTGGGACCTCTAAAGTAAATTTTTCCCAAACATACGAACAGGTGAAGTTAAAAAAATGTTGTAAATTAGTCAGTTTTAAAGTTTCAACCAAATCTGTCCGGTAGTTTTTGCGTGAAAGATTAACAAACATCCATACATACAAACATTAGCATTTATAATATTAATAGGATTTGATTCACACCATCACGCAATTAATTATTGCATCAATTTGAAGAACTTTATTTCAATAGCGATAAAGTCAATTTTTCTATGACATAGTTAAACGCCTAAAAGCAAACAAAGCCGTCTGACAGACGTAACGTGTTATTGGTATGGAATAGTTGGCGCGCTTAACCTTTTTAATAGAAGGGTGATACGTATTGTTTTAGCATTTCGCTTATTAGAGTTGAAGGGTATAAGTTAACACCTTTGGAACGCCATGTCATAACGGCATCTCCATGTCCTGAACGCCAAGTCCGAAAATCGATACATACCTGCATCAATAAAACACTTTTTACTTTCATAGTAATGATTTATTTAGTAAGATTATACAAAAACAAATATCTAGTAACTAATTCCGCTGGATCTCCTTCTCTGTCAAGTCCTAAATGGACGTAGGCTCCGACTGAAAACCAGCGCGAGGGCTATTTTTAATAGCCTTAGCTTTTTGTTGAGTCGGGACCTATTCCTGGCATCAGTCAACATTGCTACATTTTTAAAAACGTTTGGTGTTTGTTTCTTTGTTTTTCACTTATTATTATTATTTTTTTAATGTAATGTAATGTTGTGTGTTGCCACGAATAAACGTATTTTCTTTCTTCTTTCTTTCTTTCTAAACAAGGACATAAACTCAACAGGAAATTGACACGTGCTTCGCTTTTGCACGAAGCATCTTCAGGACGTATTACTATAGACCCGATGTCACTGACACGAAAAGGACAGAAAGTGAAAGTACATATAAAGGGTAAAAACGGCGTATTTTCAAGATTTATTTCATAAATAAATGAAATATTTAATCAAAAAAAATTATTATCTTAAAGATACATATTTAATGAACTATTTGAAAAAAATATTAAAAACTCAGCCATTGTGACGTCCCGGCGAGCCCTCGGAAAAAATGTGCATTCGCGCTGAAAATAAAACGTGTTTTAAGGCTTGAAAATAGAAATTGGACGAAGGAGAAAAATATTAAAATGGGATGTTTGAAAAAAAATGCAAAATTCAGTTAAAATTTCACGGAATTTTCATCATCATCATCATCAGCCTATCTCCGTCCACTGCTGGACATAGGCCTCACCTATGGCACGCCACTGAGCTCGATCTTCAGCTCTTTGTTTCCAACCGCTGCCAGCCAGTTTGCGTATATCATCGCTCCATCTAGCTGGAGGGCGCCCTACACTACGTTTACCGAGCCGTGGTCTCCACTCTAGAACACGTCTACCCCAACGGTTATCGGTTCTACGGCAGATGTGACCAGTCCACTGCCACTTCAGCTTGCTAATCCTTTGAGCTATGTCGATAACTTTGGTTCTCTGACGGATGACTTCATTCCGGATTCGATCCTTCAGAGAGACTCCGAGCATAGCTCTCTCCATAGCTCGCTGAGCGACTTTAAGTTGGTGAACTAGTCGCACCGTCAGTGTCCACGTCTCGGCTCCGTAAGTCATAACAGGTAGGACGCACTCGTTAAAGACTTTCGTCTTTAGACATTGGGGTATGGGCGATGAAAAGACTCGACGAAGTTTTCCAAATGCTGCCCACCCTAGCTGTACTCTTCTGCGAGCTTCCTTCTCGAAGTTGTGTCTACCCAATTGCAAGATTTGCCCAAGGTAGACGTATTCGTGAACAACTTCGAGAGGAACTCCGTCAAGGGCAACCGGTTCCGGAATGACATGTTCGTTGAACATGATCTTGGTTTTATCCAAGTTCATCCGGAGACCGATGCGTGCAGAAGAATCAGCCAGGGTAGTCAGCATGAATTGGAGATCTTGCACGGTTTCAGCCATGATGACGATATCATCCGCAAATCTAAGGTGTGAGAGGTACTCGCCGTTAATATTTATGCCCCGTCCTTTCCAATTTAGGGACTTGAACATATCCTCTAGAGTGTCAGTGAATAATTTGGGGGAAATAACGTCCCCTTGTCTCACTCCTCTATGTCAGGGGATATGTTCAGTCTGCTGATTTTGTACTTGGACGGTCATAGTCGCGGTGTTATACAGTCTTCTCAGCACTTGGATGTATCGCCAATCAACTTGGCACCGTTGCAAAGACTCCAAAACAGACCAGGTTTCAACAGAGTCAAAGGCTTTCTCATAGTCCACAAACGCAAGGCACAGGGGCTGGTTATACTCCTCGGTCTTCTGTATAACCTGTCGCACTGTGTGAATGTGGTCTATGGTACCGTATCCTCCTCGAAACCCAGCCTGCTCCGGAGGCTGAAACTCGTCGAGTCTACGCGCAAGACGATTTGTGATGACTCTCGAAAACAGCTTGTAGATGTGGCTCAAGAGGGAAATGGGTCGATAGTTCTTCAAAAGGGTTTTGTCACCTTTTTTGAAGAACATAACGACCACACTCTTGCTCCACGCCTTCGGAGTTCTCCCCGAAAAGAGGACGGAATTGAATATACGCTGAAGGTGTAGTAGCGTAGGAGTCCCACCAGCTTTTAAGAGCTCCGTTGTGATTCCATCCTCCCCGGGGGCTTTTCCGTTTTTAAGCTGTCTGAGAGCCATCACGATCTCGTCCAGGCTGACCTCTGGCAGATCCTCGGTGTAGTGGCGGGTAAGATTGGCTCTGGGATCCTCGGGATGGGGTTGGGGACGGGACGCTTGCGAGGTATATAGTTGGCCGTAGAAGTCTTGCACCTCCCTAAGTATCTCCGGCTTAGAAGCGACGAGATTCCCGCTCGATGTGGTCAACTTCGTCAGATGGCTTCGACCGAGCTGTTGAACAAAGACTTTAGACCCCCGGTTTCGCTCAACTGCTTCTTTAATAGAGCGTGTGTTGGAGCTCCGGAGGTCACGTCTTACTAGCTTAGAGATTTTTTTGTTCAAAGCCCGTTGATCTGACGCAGTGACTACGGGATTTTCCCGTCGCTTCCGCATTAGCTGCAGAGATTCCTCTGAAAGCTTAGACCTCTTACCGGCATCTCGCGTCTCGCAGAATTTCTTCCCCTCATCCCTGAGGATTCCCACCACTTGGTCGAGATCCTGGTCGACGTCAACGTCAATTGTGGTTTCCAAGGCAGCGAATCGGTTCTCCAGTTTTAACTGGAATGTTTCAGACCCAATCACGGATTGGAGCATATTAGGCCGGAGCGTAGATTTCATTAGACGGACTCGTTCAAGCTTACAGTCTATATCTAGAGTGCCTCGGACCAGTCGGTGATCACTTCCGGTTTTGAACCTAGAGATCACTGAGACATCTCTAAATATACGCTTTTTGTCCGTCATAATGAAATCAATCTCATTTCTGGTCATAGCGTCGGGGCTTTGCCACGTCCATTTCCGCCGGGGGTTCTTCTGAAAGAATGAATTCATCAGAAAGAACCCTTCTTTCTCCAGGAAGTTGACGAGCATTTGCCCCCTATGATTCCTGCTTCCAAATCCGTGTGGTCCTACTACCGATTCGCCGCTTGTTTGTACTCCCACTTTAGCGTTGAGATCCCCCATGACAACGTTGAAGTGGGCCTTTTGGGTTGTGTATAAGGCCTTGGAAATGTCCTCGTACATTTCCTCCACTTCATCATCCGAGTGTGCCGAAGTCGGTGCGTACACTTGGATAACCTTGAGGTTATACCTCTCGGTGAGTTTGATCACAAGGTACTCTACCCTTGTCGACACACTGGAGATTTCTATAACGTTGTCAGAGAGGGCCTTGTGTACCAAGAACCCGACGCCGCCTTGGGATGGTTGGTCTCCCTCTCTGAAGTACATAAGATGGCCGGATTTTAGAGTTACGGTATCCTCCCCCTCTCTTCGGACTTCACATAACCCCAAAACGTGCCATCTTATGTTCCTCAGCTCCTCTTCAAGTTGCGCCAGATGTTCGTCGAGCCGTAGCGTGCGTCCGTTGAACGTAGCCAGCGTCAGTCGGTGTTGGCGGCCTACCGTAGCCCGGGGATTCTTAGCACCCCCTACCCCGCCGTGACCATGACCGCCGCCTTGGCCAGGAATAACGGGGCGACCGGGAACTGGGGGCCTTTTCTGTGGTGTGCTGTCAATAGTGGTTTATGCCCGTAATCACCACACGCTGGGCAGGCGGGTTGGGTGATCGCAGAAACGTAGCTCTCGCACCGGTGACGCTGCTGCCCGTCATCGGCCTGTGCCATTTAGCTACGTTGTTGAGAATGGTTATACCGCCATTGGTCGGTCGCCAGAGCCTCGTTCGCTTGTCGGCAGGATGCACCGCGGGCAGGTGAGGTTGGCTGGGAGCACTAAGATGACATTGTGCTCCCTTCACGGAATTTTGATAATAGAAAATTCTTCAGAAAACTACTTCATCTCATTCTCTCGCTGGCTAAATCCTATAAATATATATGTTTGTCTCTCTTTAATGTCGCCTTTTCGTTTCATCGAGCTTAAAATCATATTGGTGCTGAAGTAAACTGCAGTTCACTTTTGTCTAAAATCACTCCATATTTTTGTTTAAATTCTAAATACGGGGTTGCCTTTTTCCACGTCATCATTCTCCAACGAACCTTAATCAAAACACACGGGTGGACAATTGAATAGTGCACTTATTGAATGGGACTTGCACTCTGTGATTGGGGACAAAGCGGTAGCGCGACAACATTCCCCCATTGTCGCCATATGTCCTCCATTCCTTGTTGTTCGCAACCCTCTGTCATAGAGTAGACATCAAAAAAAGAACTTATAATTTTTTTCTTTGGCGACCCAAGTCTTATTTCTAGCCAATGTCGAGTTATATTTGACAAGCAGTTTCACTTGCGTTCCCGTGGTATAAATGGATGTATAAATATCAATTTCTTTGGCCTATTTGATTTTCTAGTTAATGTCGATTTATATTTAACTATATTTTTATTCAAATAGGCCTTTACAGGCACTTATGAACAGTCTGACTCTTATACCGGTTCGGAAGGATTTTTGTTGTTTTATTTAGCTTCAATGGCAAAATGGCTATGTGTAACCGTGAAAGCGTTACAAACAAACAAACTAATATCTTTATACTATTAGTAATGATGCTCAAATTGCTCAAACCTAAAGATATCGCAAAGTTTTGTTAGTCGTTAAAGAAAATCAGATTGCCGGCAACTAGTGTAACATTTGAAATCTACAAAAAATGCAGTTTTCAGCAATAGATAGAGTAATTCAAGAGGAAGGTTTATAATCAGGATTGAAAGCGGGCATAGCCGCAGGGGGCAGTTAGTAGATTATAAAATCTAGTACAGACTATTCAATATAATTAATCTGTGACATTTAATGTTGGGGCTATGCGACATCGATACTTGGTAGATTACACCTGATTATATCGGTTTTATCCGATGGAATTAGTTCGATTATGTAGTATGGAAGGGCGAGGGAGTATGTATAACAAAAGGTTCGACTTAAAATCAGTTCCTTAGATTTGTATTTTGTACATACCTTAAGAGTTACGCTAAGAATTCTTTGGTATCAAGAAAATAAATCTTTGGTAAGATTTTTTTTTGTTTGTTTTTTTTCTTCATGTTTGTATATTTCTGTAATAGTGTGTGAATGTAAATTTTTTTCTGTTTCTTTACAACTGGATTCTGTAAGTATCGTCTGACTGTATAGGATGTATATTCTATTATCGAAATTCAACCTACAGCCTGTGGACTAATAGTCAAAATTAAATAAATAGTTTAAAATCTAAAGTATGAAACGAAAAATAACCTTAACAATTAATTTTTAGAGTATAATTTACTAAATCACGTCCGGTCCTTTATGTAATTTCACCGCTACAATTTGATTTTAAGAGCAAAAATCTCCAAACCTCAGTAATCAATCACTTTCGAACCAATCAAATCTAGAGCACTTCCCGAACATTCCCGACCGCTCGCCGACAATAGCCGATGCTCGAAGTGAAATTAACCACTCTGTTTCTATTCTAGTGGTTGTAATTGATTCTCGATAATGCTATTATGTACTTGGTATGTGATGCTTTGATGGAATTTGTTTGAAGAGTTGTTAGTCTTTTGTCAGCTGAATAGTGTTTAAGAAATCTTCACGCCCATTAACCCGAAGTGGTAGATTGATATTTCAAGTCCCAGCGTGATATGTGGGGAACATTGTTGCCATCTTTTGGGCACATAACCGATATCGGGCTGTAGGTAATTGTTTCTTAACAAGTTTTGATCAGTTCTCTGGTTACCATTGTACAAGCAGTTTGGTTTGAGATGGCCGTGTGTAAAGAATGGATAAGTGTATAGCACAACTTCTCTAAGGATGTTAAATATATATAAAATACTACAGCTAATACAAACTTTGTCGGCGAGCCGCTTCACGGAGGCCTCGGAGAGCTTACCTCTCACGTGATTAGTAGTATTAGCGTAGTAAGCGACAGAGACAGAGCACGGAGGCCGCGACGAAACATCCACGAGTTAGTGTCCTTTCCTTACAGAATCGACCCCCAGATTATGATCTGTCTCTGTGCCAAATTTCATTCAGCTCCGTTCAGCCGTTCTGTCGTGATTGAGTAACAAACATTCATTCATACTTTCGCATTTATAACAGTAGTTAGATAATGACAAATTTACGAGAACGAACTTCCAACACCATAATTTTCGTACAAAATTAACTTTTGCCTGTTTGCCAAATTATACTCCGGCTCTACAATCCTAACAAATCAAATAGTCTAAAATAATGTACGTTATGGATCGTTACGGTGGCACAATGCCAATGAGCCGCTTTATAATTAGACGGCATGTCGCCCGGCGTCCAATCGCACAGCCCCGCCCACCAATTCCGAAATTAAAAAGTCGCTTTCTTAATTCGTAAATGAAAACGGCCAGTACCCCGTGGCGTGAGTACATCCCCACGGTGGGTTCGCAGTGGAAGCGGGCCGGCGAGCGGAGCGGATTGATAAATAAAAAGAAAATAAAAACTCAAAACCTTTTGACCCGCTGAGGACAAACGTCATAGTTACTGAAGCTACCACCGCATCAGTTCGGAAGTCAGCCATCAACTGAGAAAAACCGATCGGAAACTCAATATGTTTCAGGTTTTTATGATCTTCTGATTTTAAGGCTATTTTAATGGTAGTAATAACTAGCTGTCCCCCGCGGTATTACCCGCGTTCCCTAGGGATGACACGTTTTCCCGGGATAAAAAGTTAGTAGCATATGTTATTCAAGAATATGGTCTATTTATGTGCCAAGTTGTATCTAAATCCGTTTGCTACTTTCTGCGTGAAAGAGTAACAAACATCCATACATACAAACGTTCACATTTATAATATTATATTAGTAGGATTAAGGTTAAACATTTGTTTTAATAAAGCTGAAAAATCTTCCCCAAATCTACACGAGTTGATTTGAGCGGTGCTAACATTTTTTCTATTGAAGTCCATAGATTTATTGTATTTTTTTTATTCAGTTAGCGATTTGCCCCGCTCGCATACAGCCCGTAACTTTACCCTATAATTTTACGGGGACATTTTTAATTTATTAAAATGGCGGGGCTCAATGATTATTTGATATTCAAAGTCAATATTTATTTTTTATTAGCGCTCACGTCGCGTTCCCCTGTGAAGCGTGTCGTTGTCCGCTTTCATCTTGTTTTTGTTAAACACGTGTTTATGATAATACTTGCTGTCCCCCGCGGTTTCACCCACGTTTTCCTAGTAATGTAACATTTTCATGCTATAAAAATTTGCGTATATTTTATTCCAGGGCATGCCTTATCTATGTGTCACGTTTTATCAAAGTACGTTGGGTAGTTTTTCTGTGTAGGTAAGGCTAACAAACATTTATCTTCACAAACTTTCGCATTTACAATAGTAGCTGTCCTCCGCGGTTTCAGCTTTCAATCCGGGGGATTTTACATTTTCCCAGAATAAAAGTTAGCATATATTGTATCCCAGGGCATGCTCTATCTATGTGATAAGTTTCATCCATATCCGTTCGGTAGTTTTTGTGTGAAAGAGTAACAAACATCCGTACATCTGTACTATCCATCCTAACAAACATTCGCGTTTATAATATTATTACTCCGTAAAAATATAATTAATATATTTAAGATTAAAATAATAAATTAAAGACAATGGCTACTTTTGATCCTTTTTTATCACAAATGAAACCGCGGTGCTGAAGCCAGTTTCACCTACATTTGTTCCACTAGACTGTATGAATAATTTATTTAATGTACACATCAAAATATTGAAAAAGAAATCACATATTTTATTGAACAACAACAAACGACCAGTTCAATTCAACTGAGAAACAATATTTATTCAATAACCCGACACCCGAGGTACGGTATACGGGGGCCCATAATGTGAGGGTCCCATCGTATTCAATTCGTGCTCAGCCATTGACGCGAGAGGAATTAATGACAGGTGACAGTTCAGAGGGTCTGAATCCGTTAAATTCATCACAAGAGAAGTAGATCTCTTAGTGCAGAGTCCGTCCGGGGAGGTACTTTACCCTTTACCGCCGTGAAGCAGTAGTGCACATGCATTACTGTGTTTCGGTTAAAAAGGTAAGGTGAAATTTCAGGCACATGAGACTTAACAACTTCACATCTCAGAGTCGACGAAGCTGCGATACCCCTGGTATTGCAAATGTCTATAGGCGGCGGTGACCACTTCCATCACGTGGGCCGTGTATTACTGTGATTTTTTGCATAGAAAAGTCAGGCCGATGAAATTGCAGGCACATGACTTAACTTCACGTGTCAAGGTGTTGAAAATGTCCAAGCGTGACCACTTATAATTAGAAATGACTTCTGCTATACTATCTCCCATAAAGCTTAACATTAAAAACTAGTAAATATCTATATATGTATTTAAAAAAGTAGTATATCAGTTATACAGTTTGACAGGCCACTTGGCTTGGTGGTTAACGCTCTGACTGCCAAACCGAAGGTCGCGGGTTCGATTCACACCCAGGACAAACATTTGTGTGCATGAACATGTCTGTTTGTTCTGTGTCTGGGTGTAAATATCTATATAAGTATGTATTTAGAAAAATAAAGTAGAATATGAAGAATATCAGTTATCTGGTTTCCATAGTACAAGCTCTGCTTAGTTTGGGACCAGATGGCCGTGTGTAAAGAGCGTCCCGGGATATCTATCTACATGAATATAAGGAAAATAGGGTTCCTTTGACGCACTATCACCCCAAAACTACTGAACATATCGAGATGCGACTGCTACAATTCGACGCGGAATTTTTCGTAGGTAGTTATAGGCTATATATGATAGAGATAATCGCGGGTGAAATCATGGGGTTTAGCTAGTTTATAACTTATTATAAAGTGGAATTTAAATATATCGCGAAATAAACGCACAGAGTCCATACCTTACTCGCGCATCACTCAACTTCAACCCCAAAACTGTGCCATATATTGAACGCTCATGCTAAATGTGCATTGTTCTTCATTACGGGACTGTATCATGTTTGTTTTGGATTACTTGTGTCAGATGTACCTTACATGTGTCGTGTGGGGAGTGCATCAAATTGTCATTTATATAGGAATTGTCCTGCCCTACGCCATTCGATATTATACTGCTGTGCGATATGCAATACAGATGTTAACATTAATGGCATTTATTTTGGGAAGTTACAGTTAAGGCCTTGTTTTTTTGACGTGAAAACTTCTTTAGCACCTTTGTGATATGAGTGATGTAACGAAAAATTTATATTATAAAGGTTATATAAGTATAAAGGTAAAATTATACAAAAACATATATCTAGACGTGTACAGCAAGTTTTCTGTTGAGTTTCCTTGTTTGGGACTTGACAGAGAAGGAGATCCAGCGGAATTAAATAAATAAATATCCCGGGACGCTCTTTACACACGGCCATCTGGTCCCAAACTAAGCAGAGCTTGTACTATGGAAACCAGATAACTGATATACTACATATACTACTTTTTTTTCTAAATGCATACTTATATACATATTTACATCCAGACACAGAACAAACAGACATGTTCATGCACACAAATGTTTGTCCTGGGTGGGAATGGAACCCGCGACCTTCGGCTTGGCAGTCAGAGTCGCTAACCACTAAGCCAACCGGCCTGTCAAATTAGTTATTAGATTGTTTTTTTGTATAATCTTACAATCATTTCCACAAGGACACGCCTGAGTTAATTAATTATTATATATGTTTAGCCTAGGAGAGACTGAGATAGGTAATATTTTGAAGGTTTCACTTCTAACGCGTATGAAATGCACAGATTTTCAGAGTTACATAAAGGTTTCTTCACACCCTTAAGCTAGTATTCGATTTTGAAAGGGACAACGTCTATTTTGTATCTGTCCAATACCATAATTTTATGAAGCAAAAATAAATATATCTCCTACGAAAATTGCCGAAAACGAAATTATTGTATTAATATGATTACTTAAATGTAAACAATTTCCAATAATTACTAGACACGTGCCGGTAGCGAAAATTGTGGCTAACCAAACATTAAACTCTTTTATCCAAACAAATCATTAACCGTTACTAATTTCAACCTTAGTGTTAAAGTTATAAGAATTGGTATAACAGCAAATACGAAGGCCAAACGCAAATTTATTTAGAATACAAAATGTATTTGAAATTCAACTCTATTGATACGTATTAAGACTTCAGCTTGTTTAATAAACGGTAAAATAAAGTTTGTTCATGATACGCCACGCGCCAAAATGACATTTAATGTAGATGACACAAGGGATTCAGTCGGGAATCGAACCGTGTACCCTTGAGGATTGAAGGTAGCCGTAACGGCACGCGACTTGAGGGTTCAGCTTGTGGTATCTTTCCAAGAAATTATTACTGGCTTTCGCTCGTGGTTTTACCTGAGTTTTGAAAATATTTGGATTTTAATTATTAGGAATTTCTGCACTATTTGGCCGTTATTCGAGATCGAGGGGTTCTGACTTACGTATCCAAATTCATCATTATCTTTACTTATATCAGGGGTCGCCAAATGGCGGACCGCGGTCCGCATCCGGACCACCAACCCATTTTGTGCGGACCGCGAGAACACAGCAACTTGCACTACAGAGTATGTCATTTAATAAAATATATAAAAAAAGCCTTTGTAATTTCCGTAATTACATTTGTTTAATATATATTTTTTTCTATAAAATGTTATGCGGATCGCAATGGTCATTTCATTTCTAAAAACGGATCCCGAGCGAAACTAATTGATGACCCCTGCCTTGTATAATTAAACATATTTATTGTGAAATGTTTAGGAATCCTCAAGTTATTGAAATTTATTTTAGCAAGAAATATACGGTTTTTTATTTTATTTATGGTGGCTATAAATTTTTTGAGTTAACGCGTGATGTATAATAAAATGAAATGAATATGTTTTTATTCACATAGGCCTTAACAAGCACTTATGAATAGTCTGACTCTAACACCGGTTTGGAAGGTTGTTTTTACTGAGAAGAGCCCGCAATAAACTCAGCAATTACTCTTTTGAAAATGTTACTTTTAGCCTCAGACAAAAAGAGCAGTTAGTAGTTATAATAGTTAACAAGGCGCCTAAAACTGTCTAAAATAGTGAAATCTTATTTATTCTGTTTCGGCCCCACAAAGAAGGGCAATGGAGTTCGAACCTACTGAAGTTACCACCCGGTTCGAAAGCCACCCTTTAACTGGGAAGAATAAATGAAACATCATCTCTGTAGATCCGTGTCTCTGATGAGAATGACGATTTAGGATATTATGAGGACAGAATCAAGTGAAGTAGTAGTTCAATTGTATTGTGTTTCGGTTAACAGTAAAGAGACGGGTAAAATTACAGGTACATGAGACTTGACGCCGTCAACAAGGCATTGGCGACGCTCCTGGTGTTGCAATTATCCATAGGCGGCGGTGACTACTTACTATCAAGTGAACCGTCTGATTGTTTGTCAAATACATCCTGATATCTCTATTATAACAGTTGTCAGTAAGAAAGAGACAAAACACCCTAATAGTATAAGGGTGTGATCAAACGAACCGTTCAACATTAGAGCGAATTATTTTTTTGCTCGAGTGTTTTGATTTTATTACGCAGCGCAGTGAACTCGCATATGTCGTCGTTGAGTGCGAATAAAATTGAATTTTATCATTTGGAACTAAGAATTATTCGTGTGATGATTAGAGCCCCTTATTGCTAAACATCTGACTTAAGAGTGATGAATATTGTCTACACTAATATTATAGAGAGTCAAAGGTTTGTTAGCTTATAAATAAATTAGCTATCCCCCGCGGTTTTACCCGCGTTCCCGTGGGATGTCACATGTATTATACATAAAAACCTTCCTCTTCAATCACTCTATCTATTAAAAAAAACCGCATCAAAATCCTTTGGGTAGCTTTTAAGATTTAAGCATACATAGGGATATAGGGACAGAGAAAGCGACTTTGTTTTATACTGTATAGTGAAGATAAATAAATATCCCGGGACATTCTTTACACTCTGCCATCTGATCCCAAACTAAGCAGAGCTTGTACTATGGAAACCAGATAGCTGACATACTACGTATACTGCTTCCTTTTTTTTCTAAATGCATACTAATATACATATTTACACCCAGACACAGAACAAACATGTTCATGCACACAAATGTTTGTCCTGGGTGGGAATCGAACCCGCGACCTTCGGCTTCAGTCAGAGTCGCTAACCACCAAGCCAACTGGCCTGTCTAAGTTTGGATGTAGGAGTTTTCAAACGACTGGCTGATTTAGATAAATCTTTCACTGATTTAATGTTCCACTACTCCCGAGTATAAATTTAAACGTTAGATTTATATGAGTATATTATTTAGGTGCAGTGTTTGTCCGGGGAAGTACTACTACCATACCCATTGCATCCCTCGTGCAGTACTGCACTTGTATACTTGTTTTTTGATTAGAAAGTTAAGGGGGCCGATAAAATTCACCTTCTAGTGTCTACAAGGCATTGGTAATGTCTCTAGTGTCGCAAATGTCCATAGGCGGCAGTGTCAACCAACAATAATGTGGACCGTATGCATAAAAAACAACTTACCTTTGAAATCCTAAAAAGAGACAGTTCAAAATACTCTTTTCAGCTCCAGAACACATTATGAAAGTTTAGGAATTTAATAGCGAAACATTTGTCCCAAAACCAGTCTCACGCCTTCCAACGGCCCTTAACGACATAATTGGGCCAAACGCGAAATTACCAACGGCACGCGCTCCGCAAATGTGGTTCTGATGTATCCACTGGGGAGTTGGTTCAGTTACCGGTTCGCCAGGTCCCATGTGATGTGTGTCAGTCACCCCAGTGTCGGTGACATGTTATGATACAGTTGGGGTGTGTCATATGGCCATTTTTTTTGCTCTAAGGTTATAATAAGCGAATTTACGTTGGCATTTCTGATTCCTAGAAAGTATCGCCACGTTTAGCGGGTGGTTTGTACCACTTTACGTTTTTAGCGGTGATGCAGTGTAGTGCACTGTGTTTCGGTTAGAAAAGGAGCTTGTGAAATTACAGGCGCATGAGACTTATAACCTCTTGACTTCGAGTCGATAACGCATAGGCGATGCCTGGTCTTGTAAATGCCCATTGGCGGTGGTGACCACTTACCATCAAATGGACCGTCTGCCCGTTTGTCCGTCAATTCAGAAGAAAAAAAGCTAGTCTCAGGGTCGACGACGCATCGGCGATGCCAACCAGGGGCAAATGTACGTTGTCGGCAGTGACCACTAACCATTAGGTGGACCGCTTGCCAAAAATAAATAAACGAATGTTCTGTTATCGCAAAACTATCGGGGCTGCCCGCATCGTGACGTGACGTCTCTATCGAACACTACGGACGCCCCGCGGCGCCGCCCGCTGCGTTGTTGTGCCCACTGCATTACGTGGGTGCCACACAGTGGTAATTATTGCCCCTTGTTGTTCTGCCATGGTTTTAAAGGAGCGGAAATAATGAGGAATCATTTCATGAAAAGAATTAGTTGAAAATTGTATTGCGCGTGGTCAATTTGAGTATTTTTTTAAAGTTGTCATTGAATTGGAGTCTATGAGGGGGGGTATACTTAATACTTATATGGAGAACTGACTTCGTTTTTGATTTATTGATAAAAATGTACAAAATTATTATCCCATACCAGTTAAACTGTGAATTTAAGTTTGCAAGTCGATAATGCTTGAATAATTCTGACTTACAATAATATTTTTATTACGGTAAAAGTAAAATTTAGTTTTGAATTTGGTTATTATTAAGAAAATTAAAATAAGGTTGTAAATTTTTTTTAATATTTTAAAATACTTGTGCTTACCCGATACTTACGAGGCTTTGATAAGTTTAGAAGGTACCACGATTTCACCGATGGTAGTCAATTGATTATCTGGCTCAGTGTGGTAAGTATCACACTCCAGAATGTAACTAGTGGTATTAATTACAGATTATCAAATTTATGGTAGCCATCTCGACGTTTACAACGGTGTACCCTTTCACCTGTATGGTAGAAATATAAATAACTAGCTGTCACCCGCGGCATCACCCGCGTTAGCGAAAGATGTTACTTTTTTCCCTAATAAAAAAGTTTGTGTTATTCCAGACTTTAATCTATCTTTGTGCTAAATTTCGTTTAGATACGTTCAGCCGTTTTAGCGTTATTGATTAATATACATCCATCCATCCAGACTTTCTCATTTATAATAGTAGCAAGATTAACGGTCAGACTAGACTGAAAAATCCGATCGCAACAGATTTAAGATCTAAAATCCGATCGCAACAGATTTAAGATCTAAAATCCGATCGCAACAGATTTAAGATCTAAATTATAAATGAACTCCATTGGAGTTGCAAACAGCTTACTTTATCTTGCGCGAACAGGGGAGAATAGGGCAAGTCTGACACTTCGCGTTAAGTGCCGTGCGACCGTCCAGGTGCACGCCGCAGTCCCGGGTTCTATTCCCGTTACTTGTAACGTGGGAGAAGTTGCACTTGTTCCGGGATAAATTGGGGGTGAAATGGGTGTTGTGATTCTATAGTAGAAGTGTTGATCTTTGCGATTGTTGCTGGAATTAATTTGATGGGATTGTAGATTTTGACATTGGGGTTGATGAATCATTTTTGGGCTCCAAAGACTAATGGACTGAACTGTTAGAAAGTAGCTTTGACCATGATAAGTGTTACCGCAAGCCGGAACTGAACTTAAAAAAAATATTATACATGTAGTATATCAGTTATCTGGTTTCCATAGTACAAGCTCTGCTTAGTTTGGGATCAGATGGCCGAGTGTGAGAATGTCCCGGGATATTTATTATTTATTTATAGCTCTTTATTTTATTTTATACGTGATAGTTAGTTCACGTATTATAAAACGGAAGTCCCCCGCCGCGTCTGTATGTCTAAACGTGTTAATCTCTGGAACTACCATTTGGTTTTACAAAAAACTTTTTGATTTCCCTACTTTTAACCTGATGCTAAGAAAACGAAGTAACAGCGCAGTTACAGATACATACATATATATCAAAAAACATTCTAACTGTAAAGGATCTCTATGTAACAAATCCGGAAGAATGCGCGAACAAAGCCGCGGGAAAAAGTTTTATTAATATTATAGAGAGAGAGAGCGGATTTGGAAAGTCATCTAAACTCCTTCCTATTTGAATCATTCTTTCACCATTTAAAAGGTATAATAATCAAGATGTACATGGCCTATGTTATAAGCCAGGGATTCATTTGATCCCCCGGAAACGGGTGAAACCGTGAGATGGAAGCCAGTCAAAATATATATTAGGAAAATATTCAGGAAAAGGAAAAGGTTCCATTGACGCACCATCACTTCAAAACTACTGAACATATCGGGATGGGACTGCTACCATTCGACGCGGAATTTTTCGTAGATGGTTATAGCCTACATATAGTATCAATAATTTATGGCTGAGAGCCCCTAACGCTCGCCGGAATTGTCCGTGTAAGGGTGTAAGAGCCATCTGAGGCTAAAACCTTCGTCCCTTCCAAAAATGGTGTCGATAAACGCGGATAAAACTGCTGGAGACTGCTAGTTATACAAAAATGATTATCTTCCGCTTTAAAAATCTATGGCTGAAATTTTGGTGAAAGCTTATGTAATAAAATAATAATAGTATTCGTTTATTTGACTCAAAAAAGAAGTAAAATTATACATATACATGTTTGCTCTTATTCTGTATACATAAGATAGTAGCACATTTTGACCATTGATGCCTAAACTAGTTGCACAAAGCAACTGCTCTATATAATAACATGGAACTGAAAGGGAAAATAAACGTATTAATACCTCACATCAAAGTCACTCAATAAATCATGTAATCTGACCTCGTTTGCAATACGAGAACCTTTTTTTTAATTCCAATAATCGAATCGGACAATCGAAAACAATCCGATAGGATGCAACGCAACAAACGATTATCACTAGCCCATTGCTAAGTAGTCGCGACAACCGTGAGTGGGGTATTCAAGACTGGGGTGTGCGATAGAAAGGGCGATATGTGATTGTTTGCCGCTAAAAAGAGACGGCAATGGTGGCGTTTCAGCGACAGATTGGCGCGCACATGTCGAGTTGCGATGCTCTTTTTGCTAACTTTATAATAGTGTCGATGTGGTTATCGATATCGATGAAATTTTATTGATTGAATATAAACCTATGGTACTAAAATATTTTGAATGCGATAGTTTGTGAGAATGACTGTTTGTTACGTTTTCACGCAAAAACTGCCAAACTGATTTGATTGAAATTTGAAACGTAAATTGACTATTTTTTATCACGGAAAAATGTAGCATCCCTCGGGAACGCGGGTGAATCCGCGGGGGACTGGTAGTCCTCTTTATAATCTGATACGCTTACATCCGATACCCTATTTGCTAATACTTGTTTATAGTAATCCAGTATGCGTTGAGAGACAATCACCTACACATCATCACTTAAAATGAAAACATTATTTACAAACCTATCAAAATTTTGCTTCTCTCAAGGCCGTCAAGGTGAGGGCCATCATGCGACGATGCTCGGCTGGCTGCTGGGATGATGGCCATCACTAGGGGACTTCATTGACTGCTTAACATGAGGCAGCATGGAGTCAATTAGTGCGGTAGTAATAAAAAAATAAAAATATTCAATATTTTTTTTAAGAACACAGTCAATTGTTTTAACAGCCATTTTGACAACTATAAATATCGATATCAACACTTCGCTCCCATCACTACAGCGGCTTTCAAGAGGACACGTGAAAGGGGAGCCTCAGGGCGAACGGCACCGCTTGTTTGTGCGATTTAATTTCATTTATCAACGCATTACTTACTGAGACAGAATTACTTACCGGGATTACCCCGACGTTGGCCCCTTTCGTATGTAAATAACGCACTCGCATTTTAGAGTTCCATGTTGTACTCAAATTATTTACCCGGACTATTTCCATTGGCGATGCTCCTGGGGCTCGATTCTGTAAGGAAAATGACACTAACTCGAGGATGTTTCGTCGCGGTCTCCGTGCTCTGTCTCTTTCGCTAACTACGCTAATACTACTAATCACGTGAGAGGTAAGCTCTCCGAGGCATCCGTGAAATATCTCGCCCACGAAGTTTGTATTAGCTGAATAAGGGGGCTGGTGTTGAAAATGCCTTTAACAGGCGGTGACCTCCTACCATTAGCTGGACCGTTTGCCAATTTGTTGACCTACGTGAATGGATACTAGAAGTAGTAGAGCTCATAAGAAAGAAAGAATGAAACAAATTGATTTGTAACTAAAAGAAAAATATGATTATTGTGCAGAGTTCGTCCGGGGAAGTACTACCACCTTACCCATTTCCGTCGTGAAGCAGTAGTGCACTTGTATTACTGTGTTTCGGTCGGAAAGGTAAGGGGCTAGTGGAATGACAAGCACATGAAACTTAACAACGTCACGTCTCAGGGTCGACAACGCAGCGATTCCCCTGGTGTTGCAAATGTCCATAAGCAGTGGTGATCACTTACCAATAGGTCGACCGCCTGCCTATTTGTCAGTATTCTTGGCATCAATGAAGCCTCAAATTTCAAAATTTTGAATGTAGAGACAATTAACCTTTTGAAACTACATTTGCAGGTTTTTAAAACCCACAATAGTGTATACAGAACCCCACATGTGCGATTAAATTTCACGCACAACTAAATCTATTTTTTTTAATTATACGAGTATGTAGGGCGCGCGCCTGCATACCGTATGAATTTGTTTGAACAACATTTGCATTTTTATTCGCGTCCTATTAAATCGTAATAAATATGATGACTCAATGTATTTTGAACATTATTATGTAAGGTTTAGGGTTAAATTTAATGATCGAAACACATGTTATCGTTTGTACGTTTAATAAAAAAATCTTTAGTATAAAACAAAGTCGTTAAGGTTATGTGGTAGTACTTCTCCGGACGAACTCTGCACTAAGAGCTCTACTTCTTCTAATGTTATCTTCGGTATCTATCTTACTACTATTATACTACAAAGCGAATGTTTGGACAAATGGATATTTGTTACGCAATCACGCAAGCCATGGAGCCACGGAGGCCATGGAGAGCTTATCTCTCACGTGATTAGTAGTATTAGCGTGGTAAGCGACAGAGACAGAGCACGGAGGCCGCGACGAAACATCCTCGAGTTAGTGTGAGTTTCAGTTAAGCAAGCGGACGGTCCACCTGATGGTAAGTGGTCACCGCCGCCTATGGACATTTGCAACACTAGGGGCATCGCCAATGCGTTGTCGATCCTGAGACGAAGTTGTTAAGTCTCATGTGCCTGTAATTTCACCGGTCCCCTTACCTTTCTAACCGAAACACAGTAATACAAGTGCACTACTGCTTCACGGCAGTGATAGGTGGTAGTACTTCCCCGGACGAACTCTACACTAAGAGCTCTACTACTCAAAATCCTTACAGAATCGAGCCCCAGAATGGCAGAAGGGAAAGATGGTATATAATCTGGAATAGCACATAGGTTATATTATTTATCTCAAGAATATGTAACATCCCTCAGGAACGCGGGTAAAGTCGCCGGGGAAAGCTAGTAGTGTCATAAATCTTTGCTCAATGTCCAAACTGTCAACACGACACCTAATAACTTGTACAGTAGAATGTAAGTGCGCGTCAAAAGTGACAGCTACTCAAATAAAGCGTAACGCTAAAAAGCAAACATATTTAAAACGGATTGGACATCAAACATGAACTTCCTTTCATTTCCTACTTTACTTCCCACAATTAAAATAAATCCACGCCCAGAAATTAACATACCTCGAACACTTAAAATGCCGACGATTTTAACATTGCCAATATACCTTGATCTCCCCTGCTTCCCCATCACGGACCAAAAGTGACTAATTTAAGACATACAAAGCACGTGTCAAAGTTCTTGATTGGCTGGACGTTTTAAGCTCCAGAAAGTTTCAAACGTAAATGGGTATGCGTATATCACATTGTAAAAGGCGCCGAAATGCGCCCGCGTCGTTTATCTAACTGAAATTAAGAACGAAAACATTTTAAACGAGCCATAAATTTTTCTAAGGTGAGTGCTTTCCTTTGGTGTTGCCAGTGCTGGTACAAAGATTGTTGTATGAATTTTATTTTTATCCATAATGTTGAGGAATATTTTACGTTGGTATACTTAAATTTAAAGTTTATTGCGTAGTTGTTGATTATATTTATTTTTCATTGTTTCTGTTAATGTCTGATTCCAATTTTAAGATATTTGAAGATCAAAAATGTTATCGAATGCATCCCTTTAAGAATTACTTATCCACTTTATTTTAATGTTTATATTGTTTGTAATATAAAATACTACAAAATATTCGAAAGGACTATAATTTTTTTATAGATGTGTATCAAAATACCGTTATTCATAATAGTAATCGATTTCGTTAATAAAAATAAATAAAAAGAAGACACGCTAATATTCTTGTATAGTCCTTTTTTTTATCACGAATATGAATTAAACATACTGCCCTAAATCTATTTTAATATGGGTTTTGCTGTATGTATGTAATGTGTTTTATGTGTGAATAAGTAAGTAAATCAATTTTATCAAGTCTCTGTCATATGGGTCTAAGAACTTTGAGACAAATGTAGTATTATTATAATAATAATATTACCTCAAATTCTTTCTTTTTTACCTGAAATAGAGGTAAACCTAACGGCTGGCAACATAGTTGGTGTAAAAGCGCAGGCGCCGCTCGTAAGCTCTCCTTCCATTAGCGCGTTTGTATTTAGAACTCGACGCGATTGGCTCCGCGGAGGCAATGAATCATTGGCGCCAACTTAAGACTTTATACAGGATGCTTCGGAAATGATTCTGCGTATTTATTTTCATATTTCTTATTTTTTTTTTAAACTTACGAATTTTTTTTGTACCTGAAACCTTCTTGGACGTACGCAGCACAACTCAGTAATGTTTTATCGCTATCAGATAAATAGTATAAGAAGGTATAGGGTACAAACTGAATTTTTGGTACATATAAATTAGAAAATTGTTACAATGTCGGTGTGAGTCGTTACTTACTTCTGTAAATTCTTTTTAAGTATCGCTCTTTTATGAAAGCTTATTTAACAATAGGTAAAACAAAATGGAGCTGTTATATGTTGTTGCTTATATGCTGTTTTTAAGATTAAACTCAGACAATTTATGGTAGCTATTCTATTTATATAAAAAATACAAATTTATCATAAAAAAAAAAAAACAAAAAGGAACCGTAAATATGAAAAAATATAGTTCAAAATTAAACCCACTCTGTATACTAAAGATCAAAATAACCGCTGTGTATTAAATCACACGTGACCAGAGTGTAGTCACATTGTGTTGTTTTTTTTAACTAATATACAGATAATTTATCTATCACTTACCGTACGTAAGTACGAAATTTTTTTTGATAAATATTTACTGTAAATAGAGGTACGACTTTTCCGAAAATATTTTTTTAGTTTGGCAACAAAATACTTTCATGACTTATTTTTTGCCAATTCAAAATTCAAAAATCAAAGCCATTTATTCAGTTTAGGCCCTCAGAAGGCACTTATGAAGGTCAAATTTAAAGTTACTGAAGCTACTACCGGTTCGGAAGTCAGCCTTCAACTGAGAAGAACCGGCAAGAAACTCAGCAAGGTTACATTCTTTTTTATTTTATTGAATTCTTTTTTATCTATTCTGACTTTTTGGCTATTTTATAATATCAATTTTACATATTTTTATATTTAACAATTACAAAATACTTAATAAAGCTAACATTCAAAAACAAAAAAAAAAAACAAACAAAAAAAAGAAATAACAAGACTACAAAATAGAAAATGACAATAATTACTTACAACTTAAACAAGAAAATTAGAGGTGCACTGTGCAGAGAGCAGCTATTTCCATACATTTTTATCTTCAATATAATGTCGAGTGGCATTCTTAGTTCAAGTTATGTTATTTTAAATCACTTTCATAGACAAATCTATCGTGGTCAAGATGATTGAATTTGTTATTTAATTATTTATTCACACGTTTATTTCAAGCAATTTCACTGGTGTACTTGTATTGTTTTTAATCGGAAGAAATTAACAAATTTAAGTAATACATTTAAAAATAACACGAATTTATGAAAATAGAACACACGTGATGTCAGTTTGCAAATTGCCACCAAAAAGTCTCGGGTAATCAGCAGCGCAAAGTTTTTTTTTTTTTAGAAAAAGTTTAATCTTTCTTATAATATAGATATTGTTGATGGTTTGACTACTCACCGTAGTTAGTAATGATGATGAAGTAATTACTCAAAGCCTGTCTAGGGAAGGGTTAGTAATCCGTTACTATTCTAGGGTTCTGTAGCTACGATGCCAACGGGATCCTATTATTAAGCCTCCGCTGTCAGTCTGTCTGTCTGTATCTCATGTACCCAACCATGTAATAGGTAGACTGTTGAAATTTTGACTGTGTGTGTACTGCTACTAAGGGGGTACTATGGGGTACCCCCCATACGAGAAATGTGTTATTTTTCCCCACTTTTTTAAATTTTCTACAAGTACCTTCGTACGTTTCCGACTCGCACTTGTCCGCTTATTCTTTTTAGAAAAACATGTGTATCCGGTCAATCAAATGCCAGCAAATAATTAAGTAACTCTCGAGGCTGATTGACTGCTTCACTTTACTCGAATGATGATTAGTCCTAACTGATAAGTGTTCTTTCCCAAAGACTCAAGTTCACCTCACAGACATCTCGAATATTCAAGATTAACATTATCTCAACCTGTCGCCTGTCGAGGAGGTCCCCGTATCGTATTATCACCGAATTTACACGACAGCAAAATTACTTTTACACCTCTTTTAATCTTTATGTTCAGGTCAATAAGGTTTATAATAATACATTAAAACGCACAAGTATCGTTGTATCAAAAAAGTCGTTACATGAGTGACCAATGGCGAGGCGGTGATTCGAATTCCAAATTTGAAATTCCTGACGTTCCACTGGCGCCATATTTTTTTGTTCGTTTAGATTATTATATGGTTTGAAATCATTATTTTTAATTGACTAATTAGTGATCAAAAAGGTTTTATGGATTAACTAGCTGTCCGCCGCGGTTTCATCCGAGGCATGCTACGTATTCCTAGGATAAAAGCTTAAGTCCTATTCGAGACTGCAATCAATCTCTTTGCCTAATTTCTTCCGAAACCGTTTAGCCGTTCTGGCGAGATTGAGTAACAAACATCCATCAAAACTTTCACATTTAATTAATTAAATTTAATTTAATCAACTAGCTGTTACCCGCGGTTTCACCCGCGTTCCCGAGGGATGTAACATTTTCCCGGTACCAAAAAGTCCTAACACCTCTAAAATATGTGTACAAAGTTTAATGATCATCGGTTAAGTAGTTTTCTCGTGAAAGCGTAACAAACAAACTTACATTCACATTTGTAATATTAGTAGGGATATACTATATGTTTATTTTTTTGATAGAATCATGAGTTTTTTTTTTTACTAAAGAGACAAAGTTAACGTTTGATATGTCATATCTTCTTTCTTCACGAATTCTCCGTCACTAACTCTATAATATGTATTGCATGTTACTAGTAAACCAACAGTGATCCATGTATTTCACAATTTTATTATCAGGCAGCGCTTACGTTTAAGATTAAATCCGCCAACGCAAACCATCCTTAAGATACCCTCTCGAGATTCAATTAGAACAGAGTTGCTCAAAGTTTAACATGCCCCAAGTTTTTTGTGCAAAAATATTTGTTTCTACAAAATACTTTTGTGGTTATGAAAGTGTAAAAATTTGACATGTAGTCGTAGTAGTATCTAGAATACTATTATGAAAGATTATGTGTTCTTTCAGAGTTTTTTACATTTCAAAATCAAAATTTTACAGTATGTTGTAAATAATATGCTAACTGAATCGATTTCAACGAAGAATTCCACTACGTCTTTATTTTGCCTCCAGCGTTGAATCAAAATGGGGGACGTGAAAAATCTTTGAGAATCTCTGGTACCTTGTACCGCAGTGTAGAGGTACAGCAAAAACTAATATTTACTCAAGTTATAATTGGTTCGCGATGCCGTTCGGGGAAGATTCTTGCGCTGGGTGATTTTTAATATTTTTGCACTCCAATGTGCTTTGTGCGGATTTGGAGGGGCGGAGATGGAAATGTGCCAAAAAGTTTGAATAAATCTGGAAAATATTTTAGTCTAATCTGTTAGATTTTTTAAGAGCTGTCAGTGGTTTTTATTTATGAAGTATCTGTTACTATATACATTATCAAAATTGAATCATAATTTAAGTGCAGGCGTTTGAAGTGGTTTTGTACCCGACTGGTGCTTTAAATGAAAGCCAACAAAATTGTAAAAGAGAGAAGAGTTGAGATCTGACGGGTGCCAAGTATCATAGGAGTTCCTTTAATCGTAGTTATAGGCGTAAACAAAGTTCATCACTCATGTTTTTTTTTATATTAATTAAAACCCAGCAAATAATTTTCATCTACCTATTTTTTAAATACACGCTAAACCGACTTTTCTCTGTAAAAAACAACCTTCACTTCTACTTCAAAACTAATATTTCAGTTTAGGCACTCGCTTAAAGTTAATCTAGTCAAAGTTACTGAAACACTACTTAATCTATTAGATTAAACTTAATATTAGATTCTGACTATCCATAAGTGCTTGTAAAGCCCAATATAAAAAAAAATATTTTCGATTTATTGTTTACTATAATTTTTCATTTTCATTTTCTATACTCCAGGATCGAACATAAATAAAAAAGTATCGGCTATGTTCGTCTGCCTGTAAAGGGTACGTATCTTGGCCACAACTCTTATCTTGCCTTAGTTCACCTTCCTTCCTCAGAAACCCCACCCATTACCACTTTAACCCCCCACTTATATTCGCTGTGAAATACCAATGCAAAAAGTCATGTAAGTATAACAACAAAAAATTTGAGAAAATTCATCAAAATCAGATCACATTGTACGTGTAGGTACCTACCGTAATCGGATTCAGCCGGGAGTTGTTTTTGGTCTAACTAAAGTCAACACAGCTATTGTTTGCTTTCCATTCGGATTTACTAACCGCTCTCAGAGTTAAGGGTTAACGTTTGTTGATGGATGTATAATGGTCTGCTACTATTGTGTGGAAAACGGTTGGAGGGTTTCTGATGATAGTGTTTTATTTTTAGAGACATAGGTGTCGATTTTGCTGTGCATCACTTAACTTCCTTATCATATCCTTGTGCGTCTCTTTCTATTTTAATTAGATGAAATGAGCGAGAAATAACATTGTGGTTTGTGGGAATTTGATTTCCAACCATTGTGAAGCAGAAGCAATTTCAGGCATATGAGACTTAACAACTTTACGTCTAAGTTTTTTATTAAGGCAAGTAAGCCAACAAACAGGCAGAAGGTAAGTGGCCACCGCCGCCAACATACATTTGCAACGGCAGGGGCATTGCCAATATTTTGTTAATCCTGAGACGCGATGTTGTTAAGTCTTATGTGCCTGTGAATTCACCAGCTCGTTTACCTTTGTAAGCGAAACACAATAATACGAGTGCACTACTGCTTCACGGCGGAAATTAAGAGAAGGTTGACTACCACCTTATCTGACATTGGGAAATAGTGGAGCTGTTAGTAGGCACAGCTCCCTAGCTTTAGCCTCCAAGCTTTTCTCACCAGATGAATTTGTTCCAGCTACATGTGCCTATGCGGCTGCATCACTCGCGCGGAGAAGGCGGGCGAGGCCAGAGAGAGTGTGCAGACCCTGCTGACTGTCTGCGCGGACCTGTGCCATCCCTGCGATGTTGATGTTGTGAGTTAACTTCTTTTGTTGATTTACGTATACTGTATTTTATGTAGGTCCTCTTGCAAATAGTTTACTAAAGGTTTTTATTAAAGAGTAGATAACATTAAATGGATAAAATAGTAGATAGTATATAGTAGAATAGATTGAAACAAAACATACCTTATGTTTTGTTTTTTGAGCCGATTTTGATGACTTACGGCGAAAATTTATATGCAATCCCGATCGAAAATCGATGGACTGATCACCCTTTTGACAGTAATTTTAATACACGTAATGTCAAAATTCTACTTCAATCTTGCGATTTTAGATCGGGATCGTATATTAATTTTGGCCGTTAAAGGACTATGCCCCTATTACCTTCTACTGTTTTCGGAGATTAGCATGTTCAAATAGACAAACAGACCGACAGAGTGTACAACAATGATCTTATTGTATTCTGTTACACTCATACATATCATACATTCACACAAAAATACAAACACACATACATACATAGAATATTTAAATCATGGCGCTTTCTTCCATCCCCCAGGGTTCGGAACGAGCCTCAGCAACGCAGTCCCTCCGCTGTGCCCTAGGCACTGGGGTCTGTGGATCCAGAGCTGAATTCTGCATGCTGTTCGCCCAAGGAGCGGACCTGGGGCAAAGCAGTGGGTTCGTGCGCGCCGCCAGAACGGCCCACCTGCTGAGGGCCCTCGCTGAGTTGGACCATCAGATCGTTCAGGTCAGTGGAGATTTTCAGGACTTCAATTCAGGTTAATGCAGATTCTAAGAATGTCTTCAAGTCAGGTGATATTATTTCGTATAGTAATTTAAGGTTCTTATACTGTCCTACGCGGTTTTAGCTGAGTTCGCGAGGGGTCTACTGTATTTCGGTATTATAATATAGCCTAACAGGCTTTAATGAGCAGGATATTATTGTTACGTCAAAAAAAAAAAGTGGATTGTTTAAATTGAGACCACAGCGTCGGTACATCTCTTCAACCAAAACATTGGGTCTAAATAAAATATTCTCTCCGCATCTCGTTAGACGGCATATTTGCAGTAGCTCCTTAATTAACTCGAGTATCGTTGCCGCCGTGTTTGTTGCGGGTAAACATCGGGCGCGGCGCGTTGCGCGGTAGCCGGTGCCGCGCGGGTATTGTGTGTGGATGTGGTAATTGGCATGGAGGGGCTGGTATTCATTGCTTTTTTTTTATACTATATGTTCCGGTTATCCAACCTCCATACTGACATGACTGGCCGTCAAGACAAACGGGCAGATGAGTGACCGTAAACAAAATTTAACAAAAGAATTTGTGAGTAAAAGATGGTCTTGGTTTTTGGTGGATTGAAGGTTTTAGACATCTTTTGTTTTAAATTAAATAATACCTTATACCGAAGACAAGACCGAATACTATGGCCTGGACTTAAGTTTGGCCACTGTCCCATCTAAATAGGTAGAAGAAGAGGTTAAAGATGGCGCTCGCTTGCCAAGTTTCAGGAGACTGGAGCTTGTAGCATCTTTTTAAAAGAATTGTTGAAACTGTCGGAAATAAGAGTGGTTCTGAATTAGTCGAGGTCTGTTTTCTTCCGTCAAATATCAACGATTTAACACTAATCATACCAACACTTACTAGATACCAATTTCTACCAAAGCGGGTCAAATGAGACTTTATATTTCCTGGTTGTTTGTATGAAATATGGTTGTTAGGTAGGGAAATAAATAGTATAACTGTATATTAATTAGTAAGAAAGAGTCATGAAGTCAAATGAGCAAAAGCAATAAGATGATACGTGGATTTTCTATGCAAAGTTCAAAATGGGTCATTTGACCCGGTTATGGTATGTTTAGTGTTAAGCACCGTTGTGATTTGAGCGTCGATCGAACGAAAAAGCGACACAAAAGAGATGAAACTTAAACATCTTTAGGATTAAGCCAGCGAGAGAATCAGCTTTCTAAAGGTTTCTCTTCTGTCGCGTGTGAAATGCACATATTTAAGTTTTTTCTTTAAGGGTCTAGCTGTAGGTGGTTTATATATTTGTACAAGATATATTTTTTATATATTTTATATAACTAGCTGTCCCCCGCGGTTTTACCCGCGTTCCCGTGGGATGTCACATGTATTATACATAAATATCTTTCTCTTCAATCACTCTATCTGTTAAAAAACCGCATCAAAATCCGTTGCGTAGTTTTAAAGATTTAAGCATACGTAGGGATATAGGGACAGAGAAACCGACTTTGTTTTATACTATGTATTGATTTTATAATAACCATCAAATATCTTAAGATTTTGCAAGTGAACGCAAACTTTTCTTGTTTTGTCTATTATCTTTTTATCCCAGAAAAACTGTAGATCCTTCATTGGTTGAAGCTAGCAACAAAAAAAAAACCCCCTCTTTATTGATTAAGATCAGTACTATTTAAATGATTACATACATAATTAATAATAGTTTCTCCAATTACACTAATATACCACATCCACAACATCCCTACCTTTGCTCCACGGTTCGTCCCCCCACGTGTTTGTCTGTTTGTCCGTCTGTCCGCGCCGACCGCGCGACCACCGCTGACGTTTGCATGGCTCAAGTGTTAGCATAGCATTGGCTCACTTGTGTAATTGATGATTATCATTTGGTATTAGGTATTTAACTGCATTTTCCATCGAGTATTTGTATTGGAATTTGTTTGCAAAAAAGTCATTGATAAAATATTTTTCACTTTTTGACTTTATCCGCTTTCCCCGGGGATGTTTTTATTTTCCCAGGATAGCCTTTATGTTATTACAGGATATAATCTATATATATCCGTAATGTTGTTTTTGCGTGAAAGAGTAACAAACATCCATAAAAACTTTCCCATTGATAATATTAGTAGGATCAACAGGGCCTTCTTTTCAATTGGGCTCTGTAGGAAAATGCCCAGGGCCTCGCGATCCACGGGGCCCGATAGTTCCGAAGGAATGATAGCCGTTGGACGGCCAGAGGTTACAATGATCGAATGCGACAGATCGTGTCGTCAGATAGGATCGCTGTGTTGCTCTCTTAGAGCTCTCATAGTCTTAGGGACCTCCAATAGGTTAAAGACGGCCCTGAGGATAACTGAACCTACAATAATTATTAAACAGAAAGTTTACTAATAATTCAAGCAGTAAACAAATCTACAAATAAAATTAGGGGAAGTAACTAAAAGGAAACTTAAACAGATCGTTATATATTTCAATGGCTAGTAATAAAAGTTGTTCTAAATTCATAATAGTGCACTCTATGAAAATAATATTCATCCAACTAAATTTACTACTGGATCGGCCTTTGACGGCTTTATCCGTTCGCATAAAAGAACTCCATGTGTCAAATTTTTTTAGTCTATAATCATTGATTTCAATGTGTACACGATTATCATGGTATTGTGTGTAAATAATAAAAAAAATCAATATGTGGATGGATTTGTATAGTTGAATTCTCCGTTCTCATTTCTCAATTTTGAATACCACCCAACCATACCAATAAGTGTTCTTTTTTCAAAATTTATTTTAGAGTTTACGACGCTACTATACTGATAACATGCACCGTTTATGGACATCATAAAAAGACATGGTTTAAATTGTAACATGTAATTTTACAATAAAAATCTTAGTGCAGAGTTCGTCCAGGGAAGTACCATCATACCCACTTCCTTTATGGACTTGTATTACTACGTTTCCGTTAGACTTAACACTTCACGTCTCGGGGTAGATAACGCATGACGATGGTGTTGTTGCAAATGTCCATTGGCGAGGTGTCTATTTACCATCAGGTGGATTAAAAAAAAGTTAAATGTATGCAAATACATGGCGTAAAAGTGAAATGTTCACAAAACTACCTCATCATCAAACATCTCATTCTCTCACAGGTTAAATCCTATAGATGTATATGTTGTCTCTTTTTAATACGCTTTTATTAGCTTCAGACGTATGTTAGTATGTAACGGAATCTTTGAACATGATTTTGAACCCCTTCAAGTCGTCGGATTTACTCGAAATTTGGCATACTTGTTAAGGACCGATGACAATTCAATATTCTAAATAGTTTAACCCGTTATCCTAACTAGGATGATCAGATATAGCGGTTTGACTAAAAAATTAAAAATAAACAATAGTTTAAAAACACTAAAAAACACGCTTTTATAGAAAATAAAGTAAAAAATAGAAAATAAATTTGAATTAAGAATAGTGTAAAGAAGAAAAAAATATATTTTATTGTAAAAAAGCGTGGAGTGCTTTTTAAAATATTATCATTTTTTAATATCGCTCTCTCGCTTCATCTAGTTTAAAATCACAACGGTGCTAAATAATATTTCACTTCACAAAATTATACAAAAGCCCATCCAGTTAAAACAAAAATGATTTCCGATATGAGAAACTAACAGTATGAAACTCGTGCTTCTTCAATGCCCTAGCGGTATCGTATTTATGATCTTCTTCAAACGTCCCAATAGTTCTCGTCTCAATTTGTTTGTGCGGCATTACTTACAGTATAATTGTTTGTTTTGTTGCTCGCCATTCTGTTTGCTGTTTCCAAGTCCACTGTTTAAATATCATATATATCTGTTGTCCTTAGGGATGTCTCTTGTTTGTAATTTCGTTTTGTTTGACATACGAAGTAAGTTGGTTAGGTAACAATTGATTTTTATCAGTATACGAGTACAGTTTTTTCGCTTCCGTCAGGTTTCTTCTACGAGAACAAACCAGAAAATATTTATTTTAGTTAATAACATTTTTTTTATCATAACTAAAATTGATGTTATTCAATTAGATAATATATGACAAAAATAGGGTCCTTTGACGCATCATCACCTCAAAACTACTGAACCTATCGGAATGGGACTGCTATCATTCGACGCGGAATTTTTCGTAGATGGTTATAGGGTATATAAATTATATCGATAAACCCGGGGGAAACCGCGGGGGACAGCAAGTATTAATATATTAAAAATTGGAAATTTTGTGTTTATTATACGAGTATATACATTTACGTAAATGACTTAACGGATTTAAATAAAACTAAGCACACAAATAGACTGAATCATCTCGGAAAAATATAAGATCCCCCGGGTAAAACCGCAGTACGGAAACTAGCGTAATATAAAATTTTCTCACACAATATTAATTTTAATCCTCACAATGAATTTGTCAACATTTGTAACCGATCATCCGCAGTTCGCAATTACGCTCACAATTTCGAGTGATTAAATTGAGTTACCGACACGTGTCAGAGACCCTTTCACACTCTGTCTCACTCACACACTTGCACTGTGCCAAAAGTTATGGGGTTGTGTGAAGTGTTTAAATTATGCCCATGTGGTATTATAATGTTCAAATCAATAATAGCTTAGTTGGTAGTGACTTCGGATGTTGTGACGAGAGTTGTGGTGCTTTGAGGTGTTGGCTGGCTACCACCCTCTAGTTGTCTAGCTGTTCCAACAAATACTGCAACTAACACATCTACATTTATATTATACACTAGCATTTATCATTCACGGAATCACATGTTCTGACTAAATACCAATTTTCATCATGAGCGGTCAAATCCTGCTTGAGTTATAAAATGATACAAATAGACCGACAAAACTTTTAAAAATAGTGATGTTTTTTTACATACCACTTTAGCCGACAAACAAGCAGACGGTCCTTCTGATGGTAACCACTGAGAGCTCTATAACACTTAGATTTAGCGTCAAAAAATAATTCAAAATTCAAAACCATTTATTCAGAAAGGCACTTAGGAAGGACAAATTTAAAGTTACTGAAGCTAATAAAATAAATAATAATGAAAATAAAAATAAAAAGAATATTATCAGCAGAAATTTACAAAAAAAAATATACCCACAGATCCTTCATATTTATATAGTAGTACCTATAGATAGGTATTGTTTGTTAGTTCGGATGTAGGAGGTGCACTGCGACACTACTCAGGCGATTTAAATAATTATTTCACGTACGCATCCTGCATCGCACTATCGAAGTTATCAGGATTTGACCATATATCGAAGCTTCCAACAACAACAGTTGGACCGCGGTCTCCAGGCGTGATCACCAAGCAGCGGACGGTCTTCCCTTTCAAATGGAGGAGTCTTATCCTCGCTTTTCCATACACTAATCACTACATAGTATAAAACAAAGTCAATTTCTCTGTCCCTATATCCCTATGTATGCTTAAATCTTTAAAACTACGCAACGGATTTTGATGCGGTTTTTTTTAATAGATAGAGTGATTGAAGAGGAAGGTTTTTATGTATAATACATGTGACATCCCACGGGAACGCGGGTAAAACCGCGGGGGACAGCTAGTAAAAAATAAAATAAAGATAGATAAAGAGCTATTGGACACACAGATTCACATAAAATACAACGTCTGTCAAGCAAGAGACAATAAATAACTAGGGACCCGCTCCGGGTTCGCACGGGTCCAATGTAAAGACTAAATTAATACATGTTATTATAAATATCCTAAGACATTCTTTAAAACACGGCCATCTGATCCCAAACCAAGCAGAGCTTGTAATTTGGATACCAGATTTGAAATAGTAGTTTTTTTAAAACATACTTATGCTTAACCTTTGTCTTAAATCATTTTGTGTATTGATAAAAACCGCATCAAAATCCCATACGTAGTTTCAAAGATCTAAACGTACGGACGCCAGAAGCGAGTTTATACTATGTAATGAGTACACAAACTACTTTAGCTCATTATTCTACAGTGATATAGACTAACATTTACCCCGGGAAAACATTGATTCCCTCGGGAACGTGGGTGAAGCCACGGGTTGAATGGTAGTTATAGAATAAAAGCGGAGCTTGCAACTGCCATTCTTCGAGTAGCCACTGGTTCTGTACAAACATTGCAGACGTTAATATATTTGCGATCCGCTGTGCACAACAGTCAGTTACCTACTCGAGATGATAGTGAGGTGCGGTGTGTAATCCATAGAATATCGATGTAGGAGTATCGATTTTTAAATCATCGATAGCTTCTATTTCTAGAGCCAAATGCTCCTCTAAAAATGTTTGGATATTTTCTGGTTTTTGTGTGATAGTGAAACTTCTTATTGGGATCCGCAACCTTTTGTGTGACGAAAAATAAATGAATGATAAACACAATCTATGCTATTCAAAAGTGATTGATGACTAATACAATGTTTTCCTGTAATTTTAGTACCTGTACCCTGTTACTTTCAATATTACGTTAGTTTATCTTTACAGCAAAAATAACCTTCTGAATCATCGATATTAGAGTCAGACTATTTGTTAAAATATTGCAATTTTATTCTATTTTGATTTATCGTAAAAATACTACGTATTTTATCGATATAGTGGAGCCCATCACTATATACAGTACAGTTGGCAGACGAAGATAATAAATTGACTCGTTGCCTCTGAGTTGCCGTTTTAAATTGATTGACCTTCTGCTATTAGGTACAATCGAATATCGAAACGAAATATCGACGAGATCGTGACTTCTGATCGTGAGTAATTAAAATCAGTAGGTAGATATGTTCTACAATTACATGTTAAAAAATGTATTGATATCCGCCTCGCGGTTTTATCCGTGTTCCCCAGGGTGTTTCTTTTTCCCGGGGATAAAAGTTACGTGTCTTATCTAAGTTATAGACTATCTATGGGATAAGTTTTGTCTAAATCCGTATAGTAGTTATTACGTGAAAGTGTAACATAGCTGTCCCCGCGGTTTCACCCGCGTTCCCGAGGGATGTAGCATTTTCCCGTCACAAAAAGGATCCTATGTCACTTCTGACACCTCCAAGAATATGTGTACAAAGTTTCAAGATGATCGGTTAAGTAGTATGCGCGTGAAAGAATAACAAACAAGTACAATATTTTTGGAAATAGACTACGAATTCAGATTTTTACAATAGTATCGAAGAAACTAAATACGGCTTTTCAACAAACCTAACAACCACTGTTCATAGTTAGCTATCCATTCTCGTACGTAATGGGCGGTCCCCAAGGCACATTAATCGATACAGAGGCACCGCCTGCTTGCTAATGGATTGGACACAGCTACCTCTGCACGGTTATGATCGCCTGGTACCTTGCTGCTTGGAATATAGGTTACTAGCTGTCACCCGCGGCTTCACACCTACCAGGTACCTTCCAGGGAGCCGTTTTATTTTATGTTTATTATTTAAAAATTGTTGAATATTAAAAAAAAATGTAGTCAAATCAGTCAGATTATATTGTTTACTATGCTGAGTTTCTTGCCGGTTCTTCTCTGGTAGTAGTTTCAGTGGCTATGACCTTTATTAGAAGACTTCTAGGGCCTAATCTGTATAATAACGATCTAAGTGGTATTATCAGCTAATTCCAGATGTGAAAATGGAAATCGAACTTGTAGTATGGCATTAAGTGCAACTACCAAGCAACATATGACTAACATAGAACTTTATTTTAAAAATAAAAGATGCAGCAGCCAAATGCTCTTTTTAATTTTCATTAAAAGCTTGCTTCCGTTTATGATTCGAGGTCTACCAGACAGGTTGCTATGAAATTAATTATTAAAATTTTTAATACATTTTTATCAATACAAAGTGGAGTAAAGTAGTTAAATGTGTCATCAAGATCATCAAGAACAATCACAGCAGGCATAACTTTCTATAACTTATCCCTACTAATATTATAAATGAGAATGTAAGTTTGTTTGTTACGCTTTCACGCGAAAACTACTTAACCGATCATTCTTGGAGGTATTAGAAGTAACATAGGATACTTTTTTGCCGGGAAAATGTTACTTCTTTCGGGAACGCGGGTGAAACCGCGCGAGACGACTAGTAAGTAATAAACTAGGTGCATTATAAGTATTCTCATTAATATCTCTAGACACAATAAAATCACAAATACCCGCAACGGCTGCAAATTTGCAAATCCCATCTTGTCCCCCCGACGGGTTCGATTCCCAAGCGGCGCAAAACTTTGATGTCTATATACCGGAGCTCCCATTTTACGGCATGAATAATTGCCCACCCATGGGACTGTATTGGGGGCCGTGGGCTGTGGATGTTTGTGTTTGATGGCGGGCTGTAATAGATAATAAATAAATATAATTATTGGTTTATTAGTTATGCTCTGTGGGCAGATGCGTTGCGGTTATTTTTTTTTGTCTAACTTGTGAGGGAAGTTTTTGATTGATTGTTTTGAATTTTTAAGGTAGTCCTACTAATATTATTAATGCGAAAGTGTGTAACGATTTATGTATGGATGTTTGTTATACTTTAAAGAAAAGTCTATGAAACGGATTTCAACGTAACTTGGCATGTAGATAGAGCATACCTTGCACATACAAATAGCATATTTTCCCGAGAAAATCCTACTAATAAATATATTATAAATGCGAATGTTTGTATGTATGGATGTTTGTTACTCTTTCACGCAAAAACTACCAAACGGATTTGGATGAAACTTGCCACATATATAGAAAATGTCCTGGAATAACACATAAAAGAGCAGTTCGAGCAATTTATAATTTGAGTTCTCGAGCTTCCCTCAGAGACAAGTTTAAACAAATTGATATCCTCACAGTTGCATCGCAGTATATTTATGCAAACATAATATTTGTTCATCAAAATATTAGTCTTTATGTCAAAAAGAGTGATATGCACTCCATCAATACTAGAAATAAGGATAAACTTGTCACTTCTGCATATAGACTGCAAAAAGTGCAAGGCTCATTTTTAGGACTTAGTGCACGCATCTATAATAAAATCTCTGCTGAAATTTTAAATTTGCCTTTACAAAAATTCAAGGAAAGAATTAAGACTGTTTTAGTACAAAAGGCTTTCTACAACACAAATGATTATTTTAATGACGGCAATGCTTGGGTGTAGCGCTCGCTCCAGCAGGACACATCTTTATGTACAAAATCTTATTTTGAAAAGAGTAATTGCTGAGTTTAGTGCCGGCTCTTCTCAGTAAAAGCAACCTTCCGAACCAGTGTTATAGTCTGACCATTCATAAGTGCCTGTGAAGGCCTATTTGAATAAATATTTCACTTCATTTCATAGGTTATTTTTGTGCCGGGGAAATGTTACATCCCTCGGGAACGCGGATGACGTCACGATGGGCAATTATAAAGCGTTAAATTGATACATAGTTAGAACATGTGATTGTGCCAATGATAGGCGGAAATCGATAAACATGTCCTTGAACTTTAGTCTATCTGTAAGTTTGTCATGAATAGGCTCCGAAACGTCTCATCACATTCATATAAAAATTAGCAAACAAGATTTTCAGGATAGATTTTATTGCGGAGAACGTAAGATCCCTCGGCGAGTGAAACCGCGGGGCGAGAAGCTATTATCCTCCTATAATTGGATAGCACTATAAAACACAACCATATTCTATAGCACATAAGGTATATTCTTCAGACACCCAAATAAAACACATAACTCGATACAACAACAAACTACTTTGCAAAATAAGTTTCTAACAGTAACCGAACCGTTGCGAACCGAAGTGCGGAAGTTAAGCGATGGCAGTAAGAACAAATCTGTCTGCGGTGATTCCGAGCAGACTGTAATGAGGGCGAGACACGCAACGGTTGGGGCACTGATTCCATTACTGAGGGTCTGGACGTGACTGCCGTAGTCGGGGTCTTGGACCGAAAGATCATTTAAAGATTTGGGGTTACGTTACCGTTTTTGGTAGACTCTATTACAAGATAAAATGAGAAAGTTTGAAAGAATGAATCTAATGTACTTTAACTTACTTTGACAGGCCAGGTGGCTTGGTGGTTAGTGACTCTGTTTGCCAACCGCAGTTCGCGGGTTCGATTCCCACTCAGGACAAATGTGTGCATGAATTGCTTTGTTCTGTGACTGTGTGTTAATATTTATATTTAAGTATGTATTTAGTAGTATATCAGTTATCTGGTTTCTATAGTACAAGCTCTGTTAGTTTGGCATCAGATGGCCGTGTGTAAAGAATGTCCCAAGATATTTATTTTCTATGAAAACTCGGTGAAATTTCGGTGAAACTTGGTTTATAAACTGTACTAACGCATGTAATAGTTTTTATACCGGGAAATTAATATTCTTCCAACAACGCGGAGTCCCGGAGAACTGTAAAATAAATGCGACTTTTTGTGATGGATGTTTCTTACTCTTTCACGCCTGCTACTCAAACGGATTTGGATTAAACTTGTCACATAGATAGTTTATAAACCTGGATAACACAGGATACTTTTCATCTCAAGAAAATGTGTAATCCATCTGGAATGCGGGTGAAACCGCGATAGTGAGCTGGTACTATTATATCACGTTAAAACTACTACACGGATTTGGATGAAACTTGCCACATAGATAGTGTATAACCTGGATAAACACATATGATATTTTTTATCCTGGGGAAAAGTAACATACCCCGGGAACCCGGTTGAACAGCCATCCATCCATCTTCAAAAACTTTCTCATTTATCTTATCTTATACCTTTAAACGAGCAATTCTTGTAAACGACTATCTCGGAAATGGCTCCAACGATTTTAATGAAATTTAGTATGCAGAGGGTTTCGGGGGCGTCAAATCGATCTAGCTAGGATTCATTTTCAGAAAATGTCGTTTTATCCGTGTTTTTAGCCAATGAAAACTGCTACAATGTCATTAGAAGGTAATGGTTTTTTAGTTACATCTTTTGTGAGAAATACTGTTATTGGGAACCCTTTATTATCGCATCTCATTCAAAAAATTCAAAATTCAAAACCATTTATTCAGTTTAGGCCTTCAGAAGAAACTTATGAAGGTCAAATTTAAAGTTACTGATGCTACTACGTTTATATCTAGGTATATAGGACAGTGCCTTAAAAAAAGAGAATACGGTAGAAGTCATGTTAGTAAAGAAATCCCGAGCAATGCTCTGCCATCCAGGTACTAATATTTGTAAGACAGGCTCTTTTAAATTTGGCATCAGTAACCAGTGTGTAAAGATGATAATTTATTTGTTCCACCGTATCTTCACAGGAAGCTTTCGGGGAAGGTGGCTGGCCTCTCGAGTTCAGGGCAGCAGTAGCGAGGCTGTTGTCGCAGCATGCTCCTAACGACAGAGAAGCACCAAGAACAACTGCTTTGCGTAAGTTGCAAAAAGATTTTTGGCACTATTGTGAAATTAAAAAAAAAATCTGTTAGGGTTTTATAAATCTGCGAAATTGACGAGATTTTGAGGAACTATGCTATCATTGCCTTACTATCCCCCTTTTGATTGCCCAGGCCTCAGCAATCAACGCCTTGACCATACCTTGTCAGAAACGATGGTGCTAGATCTCATCTTCCTGGTCGGATTTGTCGTGGTGAACAACCCACAACTCCAGGTATGTTTATTTTTACTGTAGTATATCTAAGTTTACCTCTTATGGTAGTCAGTTAAGTTGATCAGTCAGGGTATAGTTTTAAGCATGCTTTACCAATATCTATAGTATTCAAGCAGTAGTGCACTTTTATTAATTTTATGACCATGTTTCCACGACATTAAGCCACAAGTCACCACTAAGTTGTGGATGCTTTCCATAACTCGACGATTTTTTTCGGTTCAAATCAAGTTTGAGTAGTAAAGCTTTTAGTGCTGAGTTCGTCCGGGGAAGTATTACCACCATACTAATTTCCACCAGGAGATGGCCGATGAAATTACAGGACATAAGACTTAATAACTTCACATCTCAGGGTCGACAATGCATTGACGGTGTCCCTAGTGTTGCAAATGTCTATAGGCGGCGGTGACCACTCACCATGAGGTGGAACGTCTGCTTGGTTGTCAGCCCATGTGTTATAAAGAAAAAATACAATCAAGTAATTTTATTTGTCTTTTTTCACATACTTAACAAATATTGTTCATTCACTTTTTTTACTCATAGACAAATTATTGTCTTATAATTTACATTTAATTAAATCTTTCTCTATACATATCTAATACCCTTTAATATATAATTGGGATCTCGGAAACGGCTCCAACGATTTTTATGAAATTAAGTATGCAGGGGTTTTCGGGGGCGATAAATCGATCTAGCTAGGATTAATTTTTAGAAAACGTCGTTTTATCCGTGTTTTTAGGCAATGAAAACTGCTACAATACCTGAATACGAAGGTAAAAGTACTTACACTTAAAGGTACGCCCTTTATGATTGCATCTAATTCGTATCTAGGTAGGTATATATGACAGTGCTTTAAAAAAGAGAATACGGTAGTAGTCACATTAGTACCTAAAGAAAACCCGAACAAAGCTCGGCCATCCAGGTACTATTAAAAAACTGTGCAGCTGATCTAGAATAACATTAGAACAGGAAAGACATACAAATATAGCAAGTTAAATAAAAGCTTGTTTTAAATAAGTCCATTTATTCCTTGACCGTTGGGCTGTTCTCATGCGGGCAACACCTGCGAGAAACACGTGCTCTAATAATTCAACTATTTACATCTACTTACATACCATGTTCCACAGTTGACGGCGGATGCCTACTTTAATCGGTTTCTTAATGTTCGTTTAGAAATTATCGCCTTTATTGATGTTTTATGTTGTCTCTTTCATATTTATTTAAATAAAAATTCTATTGTGTTTGATGGTAAATCTACACTAATATTATAAAGAGGAAAGATTTGTATTTTTGTATGTAACTCAAAAAGTACTGGACCGATTTTAATAATTCTTTTTTCATTAGAAAGCTACATTATCCAGTGATAATGTAGCTTTTATTACTCAGCTCATATTACTCAGTAGTAACATAGGCTATATCACATTTTCAAAAATATTAGGGATCCTTTCTTAAAATCCAATAATTTATCACAAGGTGTAAAAACTGACCTAAAAAATTACATCACGTGCGCTACGAAAGCTATTGATAATAGAAAGAACAAAATAATGTAACATCCCTAGGGAACGCGGGTAAAACCGCGGGGGACAGCTAGTATATTGATAAATGGAGTAGTCAAATATTTCAAGTTATTTATACCTAGCTGCCCCCTGCGATTTCGCCCACGTTCCCGGCATAAGAAGTATCGTTTATGTCATATCCGTGAGAAATTTCATCCAAATTCATTTAGAAGTTTTCGCGAGAGAGAGTTACAAACATCCATACGTTCATACCCACAAACTTACATATTTATATTACTAGCTGTCTCTCACGGTTACATTACTTATTACGTTTTTCTGGGATAAAAAGCATAGTCCAGGGTTTAAACTATCTATGTGTCACATTTCATCCAAATGTGTTAGGTAGTTTTTGAAAGAGTACATGCATCGTCACAAACTTTCGCATTTATAATACTAGTAGTTGTCCATCTTTCATATCAAATTTAATAACAAAAAAAAAACTGGTCAAATGCATGTTGGGCCACGCGTAGAGTAAGGTTCCGTAGTTGCATTGCACCAATAACATTGAAAATTGCAATTATAATGCACCAATTTTTTTTATTTCTCTATTCATAATTTACTAGCTGTCCCTCGCATTTCACTCGCGTTCCCGAGGGATGTAACATTTTCCCGGCACAAAAAGTATATTAATATTAATTTTAATTAATTATAAAAGTAATTATCAAAGCCAACAACCCTAAAAAGCTGTCATGTCAGGGAACCAGATTATTTAACAGAAAGGCCTACGTACCTTACCTAATAATTGTCTACTTTAATAGTTTTTCTATTTTTCTTACATAAAAATCAGTGTTTTTATTTTTTTGAGGTATGTTATACAGCGTTACTACGGTTCTTTAATATTGTGAATGGACTCGTTATAAGGCCCAATTAACCTCCTTTCGGCTTTACGGGTAGTTTTGAAATACCTGTAGATATACTCGTATGTGCCAAGTTTCATCCAAATATATATATATATATAAATTTTCGCATTTATAATATTAGTAGGTTAATATAGATAATCCCCATTATAAATTTTGATATGAATTTTACACTCAGAAGCAACAAGAAGCAATATTCCCTCGCTAAATAATACACTAGCTCCAAAGACAATGTTCTCACGGGTCACAGGTGTGCATCCGGACGGTGTTGCACAAGGCGGTATCCTAGGCCCATTACTGTTAATATTATACACTCGCGACTTAGGGGACTTGACCATTACCGTGAATTTTTCATGACATGTTGTACGTGTGAATAATTTATCGTTTTTGTACAAGGTTAATGGTTGACGAAGTTTTAGTTGGCACTTTTAAGTAATAATAATTATAAATATATTAAGACTTCTTTACGCGGCCATGTAATCCCAAACTAAGCGGAGCACTATGTACCTATACCAGATAACTGATATAATACTTATATATTTAGATATCAACAGACAAACATAACAGACAGTTTCTACAATGTTTGTTCTGGGTGGGAATCATACATAGATTTTATTTAATTTATTCGGAAAAATGTTATAAATGATCTAACTTTTTTTCTTGTTGATCAAACAATTTATTGTTATAAGTTGAGCGAATTAGAATACGTTCCGGATTTTGTTATACTCGTATCCTGTGAAAACATGTTTCCGAAGAAACATGGGTTAAACTGGACAGCGCGCATACCGCGACATTGCCCGATGTTCAATTTCCCATTGCATTGGTTTTGGCGCACTCGATACGATGACGATACGCTTGCGATTAATATTCGTGTTCATGGGCACAGGTCAAAGCTGATTTTGTGGTCAAAGTGGTAACTTCAGTAGTATTGATCTTCATAAATGCTTTTCTCGGAAATAAACTGTATAAATGGCTTTTTGTTAAAATCTTGATGATGCAATAGGAAACGATCTGCGAAGGCTGGAGCGTGATCAAGATGCTGTGCACCCTCCCTGCCAACTGGCTGGTGTCGAAGCCGCACAGCCACGCGCTACTACCGACCCTGGTAGCTTTGGCTGAACGACCAGCCACAGCCGCTGCTATAGCCAGCGAGCTTAGTATGGAGGTACGTATTTTGATAACTAATAGATATACTACATGTGATGCTATTTCTTTCTAAGTATATAATTATATATTTTGGCAATCACACAAAGATCTACATGTTGTTAGTCTTAAAAGAGCGCCATAATCGCCAACGATTTTGTCGATGTAAACTACACGATTTTTTATTAAATAAATATATGTCGGAATAGGGGGCCGGATCATAGGTAGAATCATCACCGTAAGACATTATATGATTTAGATATGTTTCATTGAGAAAAATGAAAGTCGTACGTAGTTTAACTCGCTTAGGTACTTTATTACAATCACACTAAACACAACGAAACGTGAGACAGTTCCTAGACTAGTTGTCCGCGCGGCGGCCAGCAGAGAAGTGCGTGCTCGGGATTGTCGAATGTCTTCGTTATCTCGGCTCGCGCGGACATAAATCCAGACTTGGTCAAAGCGCTGACGTCATAACGCTTTCGCCTCGTTGTCAAATCAACTCCCGTACTAATGACTCTTCCGATATACATATATAAAAATCAATCACAATTTTGTCAGGGATGATAATCGAACGCACGTCCTATGGCGTGGCAGTCAGTGTATCTAACCACCGAGCTAACTGACACGCCAAAAATAATGGATTTGAAAAAGCTCTCAATTATTGATTTTTATGTTTGCGCATTCGTTTTTTATTTAAAAATACAAAGTAAAATAAATTTATTCTGTAGCTCAAATGGTACGTACTTAAACCGGATAGCATTATTAAAAAAATATTTTAAATTTAATAATAATATGTTAAGTTTTCCAAATGAACTCAAACATTTTTGTTTTGTATAGATTTAAATTTGTTACAATCGAATATGTAGAATCGGTATTATGAAACTAAATGTCTCCCACCAGATATTTCATCTCATTCATCTAACAGTACCTATATCTCAGTCGGACGAGCAGCTCAAGTTTGTACAGTACAAAGTTACTCGAACCAATTTGAACCGTTGAATATTTGATGATATCGCCCCAATTTTGTCTGTTAGCCGGGTACCAGCTGGCATCTCTTCCGTAATGATGTTTCATGGAATATAAAGCTTTTGTGGATGCAGCTGAGTTCTAGAGTTCTACTTAGTAGGGGAGTAAGGTTTGTTTCCTAAGAAGGCGATGAGGCAAACCGATGAGTAGTTCAAAAATTACCTCTACAACTTAGAAAACTTTACCTCTTTGTAATATTACTGTAGGTTTCAATCTGCTATATATCTGCTAGGATGATGGCCATCACTAGGGGACTTCATTGACTGCTTAACATCAGGCAACATGGAGTCAATTTGTGATGTAGTAATAAAAAAAATATATTATGTCTATGTTAGAGTCGGTTCGGGTTTTTAGTAAAAGTTAATATTGTCACAAATAAACGTGGTCTGCAAGAACATAATCGAAATAATAAATAAATCGTTAAAATCAATTACTCTTCGTCCAAAGTCTAAAATGGTTTTAGTTTTCAATATTTTTTATTTCTGATAAAGAATATATTATAGAAAGAAAGACAACATTTATTTTGGACTCACACAGCATCAACATAGACAATTTCATTGACATCACAAATTACACACAGATACAATATAGCAATAACAATAGGTACAATCATACAGTATATACACTGAGACCATAAAAGCTCCTATACAATTATATGAGTAGGGCCTTAAAATACATGTGTAAAATAATGATTTCTCTCAACAGATGCTCGACGAATACATGGAAAGTCCCGATGCACAGAAGATAAAACTAGTACAGGTAATCAAACAGGGAAGAGGCAAGAAGACCACAGGTAAGAAATGACATCATATCAAGAGGCGGCCGGCCGTCGCGCCAGACAACGTGTCACCGCCGAAACTTCTGCCATTTAACATCACAGAAGAATCCGACAAGCAGAATGAAATCGAGAATATAATTGCTATTTAAACAATTATTTGTTGTTTTATAACATAACAGTGTAATTTCATATGTTATTGTAACATATAGGGTTTTTGTGGTTACCACATTCCACGACGTTGTCACAAAATAATGTGATGTTACCATCAGTGCAGTCTATATTAAAAATAGCTTGCCAAGAGAAGGAGATTGGGACTGTTAAATTCTAGGGTGTTATTGTCTATGTTTTTGTGTTTTAAAAGTAATTTTAAATGGATGAGTGTCTATTTGTCTTATTCTAACAAACATGTATATTATAGACCTTGGCTTACAAATAATGTACAGTATAGGTAATTGATACATTAATTAGTAAGTCGTTTTTGTAAATTACATGTTTGTATTTTTATTAAATTGATTTTCATTGCATTTATGAAAAGTATCTAACTAGTTTTTCTAGAAATCTACTTAAAAATAAACAAAGAAGGGTTTATTTTTAATTTAAACTTACGCTTCCTGCCCATCTCCTTTTATGATAGTTGGCAATACCGATGTTTGTTGTCGATTCATCATTATATCCGATGTCTCGATTCCAAATCGACTGTACGAACAGTCTTTGCCAAAACTTTATTTATTGACCGTATTTTGTATCCGATACATTCTACATTATATTGATCACAATATTGTGGTCAAAATTAACAACAATATATTAAAAAACATTATTATCAACTAGTGATGCCCGTATATCGATTAGTAATGATTTATAATCGATGTATATTATATTTACTCAACATTTTATATTTAATTAGAGACGGTATCCAACATATATTCAAGTACATTATTATTATTAAATATACAGTTATCAATGTGTGTAGGAACGGGTTTGATTCCCAACTTACTCGATTATATTCTCTTCAGAGACAAGCACACATAGCTTAGTTATCAGGAGTTGAATGATTTTTTTCTAAATGCACCATATATGCATAAAATATACAATTTTCAATTTAAAAATATGAGCTACAGTAGTACCACGTTTATATGGATAAGTGCTCCTATTGGTTAATAGGTAACAGATGCGCCGGTGACTGTTTCTTTGTCTCAAACAGATTTGCATTTTATTATCACCGCCTATAAGGTCGATTATGAATATTTCGAGATATGCCACTAAGGTCTTATCGTGTCTGCGCAAACGAGGTACTCGCCATATATTTGTGGTTTTTACTGTACAATAGTGCGTATGAAGTAGAAATTGTACACTTTTTGATGTGTCTATATCTATTTTTCTATGGTTGTAGGGTAGAATTTACACGAACTGATTATTCTTTTTTCTTTTGTCTTGGAAATTTGTTTCTACTTGAATTTTTAGTGTAGTTTTTACATCCCAAAGTTTTGGAACATAACCGTCTATAATATAAGCTCCTTAATATTAAATAATCAATGTATTTTTTTCAATCATGAATTTCAAAAAAAAATTAAGTTTAAATAAATTTCCAAACAACTGTTAGATTCTTTATTTATTAAAAAAATGTTTTTTTCTAAATTTTTATATCTATATTAGAAGTAATATATTCTGTCTCTTAATTGATGTATACATTATTTATATTCGAATTATTTCATAGACTCAATTTTCAAAAAAGGTTTGATGTTCTGTTGTTACTTTCAGTTGAAATCCCTTTTGTAGAAAATTGGAAGGACTTAAGACTTAATATGAGTCATGTTTAGGCTAACATTTTAATGAAAGTGACCTTTATTGACACAGTCCATGACAATCTGTTAAAAATATTAATCTGTTAGCCTTCATAACTATTCTAATGTAATGTTTTTAAAATGAATGCGACGGCATGACTAAGGTAATGTAGGAGTGCTAGGAGTGTGCCTTGAGGAACACTGTCGTAAAAACATTCATGGGCGGGATCATAGACATATTTAAGTATTAGGAACGTTAGGAACGCTGTGATAAAAGTGAATGGTAGGTATTTAAACCCTTTAAAGAATTTTATAACCTCAAATTAACGTTTAAACACTATGTTAACCCAATCGAATGCTTTCGGTAAGTCGAAATTTATTTTTGTATGATTTTCCATTGTGGTTTTGTGATAAATTCGTACTATTACTAAAAACTGTGATTTTTTTTAACGTTTATATATTTTTTTTTTATTATTTGTCGCTTGGAATGTAGTATATTATGTTAAATGATTATATATGTTTTTTGTTTAGTCATGTAACGCGCAGTATCGAGTCTAATGTATTTATCTGTGATTTTATTTTGTTTAGCGTCGACAACTTCGTATATAACTTTCATTGTGTATTTTTGTGTAAGTGGCGAATAAATTTGTGTAACAATTTGTAGTTTTTTTTTATTGTTTATCAATCCTAACGTTTTACAGGAAGGTGTGTAAGAGCGATGTCGTGTAAGTGAGGTATGACTTTAAATCGTCTTGTATTTTAGTAGCACATAGTTGGGACTGACATCAAATGCCATGACGAGAGTCAATCATGAGTTTTCGGTGAATAAAATCATAGTCTAGAAATCATGAGACGGGTGTAGTGTACTGTGTAGTACCCGCCTATCTGCTACCACTTTCAATTTAAGAATTTGTCGCCGAGAACCATCTGGTGTATTCTGGGAACTATATTTAAGAGCCAGTTGTCTCATAAGAGGCATTTGGTCACATATCACATACGTTGTGGCTAATCACAACCCCATTCTTAAACAGTAGTTAGTAAACATAGTACAAGGAGTGTTCGGTTAGAAAGGTAACTACAATTACAGGCGCAGGCGCGGGCTTAACAACATCAAGTCTCGGGGTAGACAACGCAGCGATGCTCCTGAGGTTACAAATGTCCATAGGCGGCGGTGACCACCACTATCAAATGGACCGGTGTTTTCAGCCTATGAGGTATATGGGGTAGTTTGCTATGTCCATAATCATAGGAAAATAACCCTTATTGTTTTTGAATTAAGGATTATCTGGCGGTTTATTAAATGGCCATATTGATAGCCTTAAAGGAACCTAATACACTGACAATTACTCCTCAATATATTTCTTGAACGAGTAATACCTAACAGCTTTCTTTTTCGAGAAAATTACAAAAATCATTTCAAATCGAGACTTAATGACGTCACAGTCTCATAATTCCTCCGTGCACTTACGTTAGGAACGTAAATTTGTCTGATCAAAGCCCCGACGCTCGCTTTTAGAGTTCAATTCCTAATTTAAGAGCCAAAAATAGTCAGCAGTGCTTATTTATAGAGATTTTAAAGTGGTTTGGTTTAATTATGAAGATGCAGTTAATATCGTTATGTAAATTGTCATGGCTGTGGGTTTCTCAAGTTGGAGTTTCGAAGATCCATCAATCAAGTGGTCAATGCAATATGATGATTTATTGAGTAGTAGAGTTCTTAGTGCAGAGTTCGTCCGGGGAAGTCCTACCTAACCCATTTCCGCCGTGAAGTTACGTGTAGTGCACTTGTGTTACTGTGTTTTGGTTAGAAAGGTTAGGGGGCCGGTGTAATTACAGGCACAGGAGACTTAACTTCTCGTCTCAGGGTCGACAACGCATTGGCGATGCCCATGGTGTTGCAAATGCCATAGGCGGCAGTGACCACTTACCATCAGGTAGACCGTCTGCTTGTTTGTTGGCCCTTAAACAACCAAATGTACCTTCAGTCTTTCTCTTTTCGGTGCATTATAATTAGTAACGTAGAAATCTAGAAGGCCTGTTTTGTCAACTATGTCATTGAAAAATCAGCTTTATTGCTTGGAATATAAAGATCATCTATTGATCTAATTAATTGATTAATGATGCTAATGTACCTTATCATCACTATATATGTGGTTTATTTTGCTATAACACTTAACTGGAAAAAGGACCTTTAAGATTTGACTAGATAGGATGTAAATTTAAACTTGGCAACTGGTGTTATATTATTGTAACACTGTTCCAAATCTTCGGTGGGTTCGATTCCTATCTCTGATGATCTCAAGACACTTGATGTTTAGTTAGTTTCTTAGAATAATTACCTGCAGAATGTAGCCATGTACATCCCTTTGGTACATAAAATATATACAGACCTCTCCGGAGATGAATGGCGTGAAGACATGTATACGTTTCCAATGTGACATACCTTTGAGCCGATAATCCAACAGTAATGTAAATATTATACTAATTAAATTGGAACACTATACATATTAACATAAACAAATATATACATTGAAAAATACAAAAGCACTTAAAATTACATTAGTTACTATATTAAGTACACTAATAAAACAAACCCGAAAATTTTGCTAAAATAAATGGTTCTCTAAATGCTCCATGGTACCCATGATACTAGCGGTGTTGCCCCGTTGGATGGTTAAGCTTAGCCTCTGGGCAAAAAAGTCCCAGGCCCTCAAGTCCCCAGAGGCTAAGACTTTAGTAGTAGTAGAGCTCTTAGTCCAAAGTTCGTCCGGGGAAGTACTATCACCTTACCCATTTCTGCCGTGAAGCAGTAGTGCAATTATATTACTGTGTTTCGGTTAGAAAGGTAGGGGTGCCGGTGAAATTACAGGCACATGAGACTTAATAACTTCACGTATCAGGGTCGACAACGCATTGGCGATGCCCCTAGTGTTGCAAATGTCAATAGGCGGCGCTGACCACTTACCATCAGGTGGACCGTCTGCTTGTTTGTCGGCCCAAGTGGCATAAAAAAAAACCCAAACGCTTGCCTATATCCTCAAAGGCACATTTTGTATCAGATGACCATGGGCCCATAAATAAAGTTATATATTTCATCCCTTCAATATTAATGCATTATGCACACACGACCGCTCGACAATAAAGAACATTTTAAAACCTTGAAAGATCGTCAGCTGACGCGATGGAATGGAAAATGACTTCCGATCAAAAGAGGGTTTTCTTTTTTCGAATGTTAAAATGAGGGTGTAATTGCGGGTAGTCATATTCGAACAATTCTCTATACTTAAGTATCTAAAGTCACAATGCGACAGACAGACTAAGAATGTCGTCGGAAAATCAACTCTATATCTCTATGACAAGGTTCATATGCATTGTCATAAGGAACCATTGGTAGAATAATAAATATCCCGGTTTTTTTTTTTACACACGGCTATCTGATTCCAAACTAAGCAGAGCTTGTACCTACTATGGCAACCATATAACTGATATATTACATACTTTTATTTTCTAAATACATACTTATATAGATATTTACACCAGACACAGAACAAACAGACATGTTCAGGCACACAAATGTTTGTCCTGGGTGGGAATCGAACCCGCGACCTTCGGCTTGACAGCCAGAGTCGCTAACCACCAAGCCAACTGGCACTAGATGAACCATATCTATAAAACGTCATAATAGTCGAATACTAAACGATTTGAAATGCCTAAAAACAAATGCCTCTATGGTAAATCCTAGAACACATCACCTAGATCGTGGTCGTGACCACTAGCACTACTGTTTGATAGTGTAGCGTCTACAGGAGCGGGGACGGGGCGTGCGGAGCGGGGAGGTAATGGTGCCGCCGCCGGTGGCTCCGCTGAAATACTACGTCAAACGGTAATGGGACTAAAGAAGGTGTGGAGGCGGCTTTATAATGACAAAAAGTATCCTCACTGACGTTAGAAATGCGAAACCTCATTTCATTTTTAATGGCGCCACACGTTCTAGTTTTTAACACACAACCGGCATACCATCCTTTAAATGTGTTTAACACTAATCATACCAACACTTCCTAGGTATCTATTTCTATTATAGCGGGTCAAATGTGACTTTATGTTTCCTGCTTGAATGTATGAAATATGGTTGTTAGGAAGGGAAATAAATAGTATAACTGTATATTAATTAGTAAGAAAAAGTCATGAAGTCAAATGTGCAAAAGCAATAAGATGATACGTGCATTTTCAATGCAAAGTTCAAAATGGGTCATTTGACCCGATTATGGTATGTTTAGTGTTAAATTGCAAACTGAAAATTATAAATAAATAGATATTAGGATTAAGAATTTAGATTTATCAGTGGTAAGTAATTTACTCTTTTAACGGAGCTGTCAAGTAGGGTTTTCGAAAGTCCTTTTTATTTTAAATAAACAAATCAGGTAATTTAAATCGATTAATCGCAGTGTTTCATTCGGAATCAGATCGGAATGGTGACTTAGTAGGTTATAATAAGGATGCTTCTTGTTTAATTTGGAATGCCATCGTTTTTTGTTTCACTATTTTGTGTATGTTATATGTACTTCTTACCCTATATGTATGTCTACTTGGCTTGTTTACCATACCGAAACTATGCAATTGTAAATCTAATAAATTTATCTACCTCTCCATGCCATAGCCTACGTGCGTGGCAAATTTTATCACGTTCGGTGGTGCCGTTGAGGCGTCAAACGGTAATAGACAAATAAACTAATTTACTCATTTTATTTTTTAAATTGTTGGCTAATGACCATTTGATAAAAAGTAGTAGGTACTTAGTAGTACCTAGTAGTCCATATGGTTAGCTTGAATATTTCGGAAAAACAAAATTTTTTTAAAAGACATTCCGTTATAATTTATGTTTGATGGAAAATGATGGACGAATTAGGAAAATTAAACAACTATAAAGGGTAATTTTAAGGCAATTGGTATCTTTTTGGTAGTGATACGGAATGTCGTAAGTTCGAATCCTTTTTTTTAATTGTTTTTTTGTTCCGGGATGAAAATATTACGGTAAGATTTCGGTGAAAGATAACAACATGATGAAACCATACCACGATGGTAGTGCCCTTTGGAAACCAAGCACAGGCTGGAAATCTGATATAGTACCTGCTAACGTGTCTCCAGTAGCACTTGAGGGGTATCTCATTTACTTTCTTAGCATGGAGAGATTACGGTAATAATCAACAAAATCAAATCCATTTTCATTACATATAAAAATACTATTTTACAATTGTACATTTACATTTTATGTTTAGTACCTGGATGGCCGAGCATTGCTCGGGATTTCTTTACTAACGTGACTTCTACCGTATTCTCTTTTTTAAAGCACTGTAATATATACCTAGATACGAACTAGATGCGATAATAAAGGGCTCCCAATAACAGTATTTCTCACAAAAGATGTAACTTGAAAACCTTACCTTCTATTGACATTGTAGCAGTTTTCATTGCCTACAAAACACGGATAAAACGACATTTTCCGAAAATGAATCCTAGCTAGATTGATTTAACGCCCCCGAAACGCCCTGCATACCAAATTGTTTGAAAATCGTTGGAGCCGTTTCCCAGATCCTACTTATAGACGAGTATATACAAGAATTGCTCGTTTAAAGGTATTAGACTGTGTATATTCAAATAGGCACAACGAGTTTTGAATGGTCAGACTCTACAAGTTTTTACGGAACATTGTACCTACATTATATGTCTTCTATATACTATATACTCAACACACAAATACATACCTTCGTACCTACATAATAACAGTTATTATTAGATATGCAGACAGAAGAGCATCTCCATATAATTTGTTGCGCGGTCGAGCGATGGTGTCGGCGTGACGCGCGGCCTTGTAAAACATTGTTATAGTTATGCAAGAGTGAACAATTTAGGGAAACACCTGAGAGGCCTGAGGTTTTAGAATGTGTTTAAATTTGCCTTTACAAAAATTTAAGGAAAGAATTAAGACTTTTAGTAAAAAAGGCTTTCTACAACACAAATGATTATTTTAATGACGACAATCCTTGGGTGTAGCGCTCGCTCCAGCACGACACATCTTTATGTACAAAATCTTATTTTGTAAAGAGTAATTGCTGAGTTTATTGCCGGCTCTTCTCAGTAGAACAATCTTCCGAACCGGTTTTAGAGTCTGTGATAAGTGCCTATGAAGGCCTATTTGAATATAATATTTCATTTAATTCAAAAAGGCATACTGCCCAAGGACCGTTCAAAGCACACAGGTGTAAATCAGAGAATTTATAATTTACTTTTCCGCGTTTCACCCACGTTCCCGAGGGATGTATTGTTTTCCCGGAATAAAAGTCATATCACACAGCCTTGTTCTATCTATGTGCCAAATTACATCCAAATTATAGTAGATTTTCCTGAAAGGGTAACAAAGATCCATGCTACCAAACTTTCGCATTTATAAATAAGTAAGACGCTGTCCCCCGCAGTTTTTCTCGCGTTCCCGAGGATAAAATCCTATATGTTATTCCAGGATATGCTCTATCTATGTGCCAAGTTTCATTCATATCCGTTAAGTAGTTTTTGCGTGAAAGAGTAACAAACATACTTACATACAAATCTTTCTTCTTTATAATATTAATATAGATTATACAATATTTATCTCCCGCGATTTCACTCGCTTTCCCGAGTGAAAGTTTTTCTAAAGTGTCCAGTACCTCTACCATGAGTTGCTATCGAATCTTACTTTAGTCACTAGCGAGTAAACTACTATCGATACAGTATTTCTCGATAGCAACTGTCAAATTTGTGACTTGTTATGGTACCAAATTTCTATAGCAAAGGTTAAAAAACGTTACTCGCTAGTTTTATATTTCGATAGGTTCTTTACCTATCGACTCGTACTATCGATTTTTGTTCTTTAATAATAATATATTTCATTTATTCAGGTAATTTGCACCCATTAATTACAAAATATTATCTCACACATCAATACACAAATATATAAAATACAATAATTAAAATAAAACAACAAACATTAAATAATCATAAAAATAAAATTATAGAATCAAACATAAATACAGATAAAATTATAATTCTAAATTAAAATTATAACTTTACAGTCTTCTCTCCGGCACTGGTACAGCGACATGTCTGCTGGAACAATGCCGAATAAAAGGGCAATCTTTCCCCAATCATCGCCAACACAGTGTTGGAGCTGGCCCGCACTCTATGCACCAAGGACGCTGCACGCTTGCGCATTATCGTGTTAAAGCAGTCTGTGCGTGCCTCTGCGAACATACCTGAGGCACTGCAGTATCGGGGCAGCCCCATCACCGCCCTGAACGCGTCTTTAGGTGACCGCTATTGGCGCTGTACACATTTGCCATAGAAATGTTTTACGCCATCGCTAGCGAGTACGTACGTTAAAAACTCATGGTAAAGGCAATGTAGCTTTTGAGTGAAAGAGTAAAAAATATCCATACGTCCAAACATCACATACCTTGGCATTTATATTAGTAGGATAGCATTAGCATTCCTGAGGCTCGATTCTATAAGGAAAATTACACTAACTCGAGGATGTTTCGTCGCGGCTTCCGTGCTCTGTATCTTTCGCTAACTACGCTAATACTACTAATCACGTGAGAGATAAGCTCTCCGAGGCCTCCGTGAAGCGCCGACGAAGTTTGAATACATTTGTAAGCTGAATAAGGGGACTGGTTCCTTATGGCACAACGCCGTCCATAGGTGCCGCTGCTAAAAGCTTTCAGAGCGGCTGACGTACGTGCACGCATTATTGTATATTTAGTTATAGTTATGTTGTATCTGTTTTATTTTTAGTGACCCCAAAGTGAGGTGAGTCCGAAGTGATGAACAGGCGACCTTTGTGTCGATATAAATTGTAATACGCAGCGATAAGACAATGTCGACGATTAAATTCATGGTTTAAAACCAATCAAGCGTTATAATATTATATAAATATCCTGGCACATTCTTTACACGGCCATCTGATCCCAAACGAAGCAGATCTACTACTAGTACTATGGAAAACAGATAACTGATATACTTCTCTTTTCTAAATACATATTTGTAGCTGTCCCCCGCGGTTTCATCCGCATTCCCGAGGGATGTAACATTTTCCCGGCACAAAAAGTATCCTATGTTATTTCTAATACCTCCAAGAATATGTGTACAAAGTTTCATGATGATCGGTTAAGTAGTTCTCGCGTGAAAGCGTATCAAACACACTTACATTGACATTTATAATATTAATAGGGATATCTACACCAAGGTCCGAATCTCTGACTGATAATGGATCTTCAGTTGCATATAAAAGCATGCTTACTTTTTACAAGACGTTGCTTATCCTGCACCGTTTGTCATGTCCAGATTGCTTGCCCAACCACTTCCTGGCGTCTAATTCAGCTGGGCATAACTTATGTATGTACGTTAAGTGATAATACAGTGGTACCATCGAGCTGATCTCATGAAGTAGGAAGGTCATAGGAGCTCTTAAACTACACCATGATAAACCCAAAGTGGTAACATCGAGATGCAGTTGTCATGCAAAGTCTTTTGGGAGCGAAACCATCCGAGGCCGAAATAGCTTAAACTTTAATATTTAGAATTATAAATTTTGATGAATAAGTGTAACTAAATTTAAGTAAATGCTAAGTTATTTATTTATAATCCATGTATCGGCAATAGAAAAATTCAATGCAACACTATTAAGGAACCACAAGCCTCAGTTACCTACAACGAGCTGAGCACGCGCGGAAGGTGTTAATTTCTAGAAACACAATACAATTGATCTTAAAATAATTTATCGTAGAATCTTCAAAGAGTACGGACTAAGAGTCCGTAGAAAATGTAAAAAGAAAAAAAAAAAAACCATAGTGTTTGGCTCGTGGTGCCCAGGGTCTGGTGAGGAAGTAGGAACGTGATCATTGGATCTCCTAATTTACTTTTCAGTTCATTTATGAAGTGTAGTTGGGCTTTGACTTGATTCTGATCTGCAACCGTTGTGCGACGGAAAATAAATGAATGATAAACACAATATGCTACTCAAATGAATAATTAAAATGTTTTCCTGTAATACAATTTCACTTCCATCGTGTGTCTGTACGACACATCCTGTTTCTTTGTATCTTGTCTCCTCTCCATTCCTCCATTTCCTGAGGATCTTAACATTTCCCCGGTAAAATAAGGTAATAATAAATAAATAAATATCCTGGGACATTCTTTACACACGGCCGTCTGATCCCAAACCAAGCCGAGCTTGTACTATGGAAACCAGACAACTGATATACTACATATAATTTTTATTTTTCTAAATACATACATATAGAATAAATATGTGTGTTGATATAGAATTTATTCTATCTGTATGCCAAATATTATTCACAACTGACTTAGGTACGTCCTGCGGTTCACCCGCGCTCCCCATGGATGTGCGATAAAATGTATAGGTACCTTGTGTTACTGCAGTAAATATTTAAAACCCAAGAATGTACAAAAACAAATATCTAGTAACTAATTCTGGATCTCCTTCTCTGTCAAGTCCCAATCTAACAATTTGCCAAACGGATTTTCGCAAGGTCACGCCTAAGTCAATTAGTTATATTTGAACCCTGTAAATTTTTTGTTCAAACAAAAATTCCAAAATCGTTTATTTATAAATAATAATTAAATAAATATCCCAAGACATTCTTCACACATGGTTACCTGATCCCAAGTTAAGCTGAGTGTACTGCTTGTAGTATGGCTACCAGGTAACTGATATACTACATATACTACTTTTGAAATACATACTTATATAGATATTTGGACCCAGATGCAGAACAAACAGACATGTGTGCACACAAATGTTTGTCCTGGGTGGGAATCGAACCCGCAACCTTCGGTTTGGCAGTCAGGGTCGCTAACCACCAAGCCAACTGGCCTGTCTGTTTATTTATGATTAAACATCGTATAAATAGCAGATTTCACTTAAGTTTTGGCATTTATTTCTTAATCACAGACAGACACATATATCCGTTTTATTGATTTGTTTATAGATTACCTATAAACGATGATACATAAACTATAGAAGCCTTATCTGCGTGCAGAAATGGCAACATAAAATCATGGTAATTGACCCAATTTCATTCAGTCCTGTACCTCTTATTCTATAGGTACTTGCTTTTGCCCCCGGATACGATCGCGCATACTTATGATTTTGGTACAGAGAGATTACTAGTAACTTAATTTCTTATTTTATGTTCATATGTATAGATGTGCTCTGCAGTTGACCCACCGTTTTCGCTTATTGGTTAATTTTTGCGTAGATTTCCTTCTGGTTCTTCATATAGTTCGGCTCCTAAGGGTCGTAGCGTAATGCGTGACATGAATTCCTCAAAACCAACTGGTAGTTTTGACACCGATTTTATAAAATCATTTATTTAAATTTTATATTTATTTTGAATACCGAGCATACTACCGCTGCGCGTCTTGGTGGCTTATGACACAATAATCGCATTATATAATGGAGAAGTAGTGATGTCTTTAATCGATAAATTTCCGCTTAACAGTTCGTATAAATATCCAAATAGAAAAACAGAAAGAAAACTAAAAATTGTAGACATGTTATATGACACGCTTGAAATTTTTATTTAAATATTTTTTTTATTTATTAAATATTAATTTTTATTTAATAAAATATTTTCATTATACAAAAACCCCACGTCTATAGATTTATTGTATGCATAGATGAATTAACGTAACTAACGATATATCATTTCTCTTTAACAAAAAGTATTTATTTTCTTTCCCTTTCTCCACGTCTAAGCTTTAAGTATTAACACTGTTTGAGATCCCTGAATTGGTGAATGGCGTATCTATATTATGCGTCAATCTTTGGCTAAAATTAAAGCTGAATTGAAATTCAAGAGAATTGGAGACTCAAACCTAATTGATGAAGCTATAAATCCATCAACGTACAACACGTCACGCGTCGTTAACTCTATATAGTGATGTGATAACGGGCACGCGTACAAATGTTACAGATAACGTTATCTGTTCCACGGTTATTGATGCCACGCGTCTACAAAGTGGTTTAAACCGCTAATGTGTACATTGCTTTATGTCACTTAAGTATTTTGTAACTGGTGGTCGCTCATAATTCATTAGATTTTTAGTATTTACATTCTTGAGCTGGAGGGCGCCCTCCAGCTAGATGGAGCGATAATATACGCAAGCTGGCTGGCAGCGGTTGGAAACAAAGAGCTAAAGATCGAGCTCAGTGGCGTGCCATAGGTGAGGCATATGTACAGCAGAGTGCAGAGTTCGCCCGAAGTACCTTACCCATTTGTGCCGTGAAGCAGTAGTGCACTTGTATTAGTGTGTTTCGGTTAGAAAGGTAAGGGGGGTACAAATTACAGGCACATGAGACTTAACAACTTCACGTCTCAGGGCCGATAACGCATTGGCGAGGCCCCTAGTGTTACAAATGTCTATACGCAGCGGTGACCACTTACCATTAGGTGGACCGTCTGCTAGTTTGTCGGCCCATATTGTATAAAAAAATAAATAATGAGCACAGCTAAATATTGGGATTCTCTCCCTTCGTCTGTATTCCCTGAAATTAACAACTTGGGGCTCTTTACGAAAAGAGTGAATAGGCTACTAACGGGAAAGCGAGCTTCATCTTCGGCCTCATCTTCACTTACCATCAGATGAAATTGAGGTCAATCGCAATCCCGTAATAATCATCGAATTTTAATTAGAAATTAACAAATTTATTTAATATTTTGTTCTGCATGAACATGCCTGTTTGTTCTGTGTCTGGGTGTAAATATCTATAAGTATGTATTTAAAAAGTAGTATACCAGTACCTCTACCATGAGTTGCTATCGAAACTTACTTTAGTCACTAGCAAGTAAACTACTAACGATACAGTATTTCTCGATAGCGACTGTCAAATTTGTGACTCATGGTACCGAATTTCTATAGCAAAGGCTAAAAGACGTTACTCGCTAGTGTTTACATTTCGATAGGTTTTGTACCTATCGACTCGTACTATCGATTTTAGTTCTTTGGGTGACCGGTAGTGGCGCTGTACAGATTTGCCATAGAAATGTTTTACGCCGTCGCTAGCGAGTACGTACGTTAAAAACTCATGGTAAAGACACAGTTACCTGGTAGCCATAGTACAAACGGTGCACTCTGCTTAATTTGGGATCAGGCAAGCGTGTGTGAAAAATACCCTGGAATGTTTATTATTTATAGATGGCCGTGTCATAGAATATTTCATATTTATACTGTGGTCATGTGTAAAGATTGCCCTGGGATATTTCTTTTATTTAATTTTCTCCAAAGCAAAGTAGGTAGGTACATACTTTCTAATTACCCATTCGTTACCGAGATATGAAGATTACGATCCCCCGGCATGACGCGTACAATGATTTTATTACTGTATCATCTAATTATTGATGTCCAGATGATTATCACTCACACATATGGCGTGCCCAGATCCATAGGGTAGATAACGTGGCCAAATTAAAAAGAACTCTGTATTCAACTAAAGTATTTCTATTCAGGAGGCCGGTGATTTTGGCGGTTAATGACTATTGTAGAATGAGCTGTGATTGTGCAACGAATAGTGGTTTTAGCAGGTCATGTTATAGTGGAGATGATTTTGCAGATTTTAAAGGTGTTTTTTGGTTTTTTGTTATAATATACTAACTGTCCCCCGTGATTCCCGCGTTCTAGAGGTCTGCAATACGGGAACTATCAAACGCGCGTAGTTAAAATAGTTGTAATTCTTTAAAATTCTCAAATTTTCTCATTTATAATATGCATTTATTTTACATAAAAACCTTTCTCTTGAATCAAACTTAAAAAAACTGTATCAAAATCTGTTGCGTAGTTTTAAAGAACATAGCAGACATAGGGATAGACAGACAGCGGGAAACGACTTTGTTTTACACTATGTAGTGAAGTAGGACTTAGTACTATTTTGGAACAGCACGAATCAGCCCCCTTATTCAGCTAATACAAACTTCATCGGAGAGCTTCACGGAGGCCTCGGAGAGCTTATCTCTCACGTGATTAGTAGTATTAGCGTAGTTAGCGAAAGAGACAGAGGAAGGAGGCCGCGACGAATCATCCTCGAGTTAGTGTCATTTTCCTTACAGAATCGAGCCCCTGTTTAGCATAGAGTATATGTGTTGACAGTTTATTTTTTTTATGAACGTCAACTGTCACAGGTAAAGCAAGTGAATCATAAATCCATTAATACACAAGTCAACTACATTATAAGGGGTGATCATAATGATGGCCGGCGTAAAGTCAGCGCGTGTCCGGCCACCCCTGTGTAATTAACTAGATGGACATACAGGGTTATTGATTTGTGTACAGGGTGTTTATAATGTAATTCAAATAGGACTTTGGACATTGTTATGCAAGACTGAACAATTCAGGAAAAAACCTTTAGAAAATTAACTACTTAGATGGACATAGGTAAAGGGTTATTGATTTATGTATAGGTGTTTAAATGAAATTACATATCTTTAAATAGGCCTTTGAACATTGTTATGCAAGACTGAACAATTCAGGGAAAACACCAGGGAGGCCTTAGTGGGTTCAGATGTGTTCTATAAGGCCTCAAATCGAGAGCTTTTTAGATTTTTATTGAAACATTCTATTGTAATTGTCAAAATTAAATAATAAGACGAAATTAAATTAACATATTTTTTTTCAAATAATTTTATTTCAATAAAAAAAAATCTATTTAGGCCCGCGGAGGGCACTTATGAAGGTCAAATTTAAAGTTACTGAAGCTACCACCGGTTTGGAAGTCAGTCTTCAACTGAGAAGAACCGGCAAGAAACTCAACAAGGTTACATTTTAATTGCTTTTAAATATAATAAAAGAAATAATAAGTTTGACTCCAATACCGGATTGGATGATTATGTTTACTGAAAATAGCTTGCAATACACTGAAGTTGTATTATGTTCTCGCTGAGAAAATTGTGTTGAGCAATTATATACACATATATTATTTTTTTATTCGGAAAACTAATAGTACTTACATATCTTTTAAAAAACAATAAACTAGTCAATATTAAGAATGAAACCACGATTCAATTTTTAATATAAAAAAAAAATTATAGGTCTTCTTACAAAATTTCATTCAGCCGTTTAACCTTTAAAACGTGTCAAACAAACATAATGAGGAACTTTTGAATTTATTATATTACTAGCTGTCCTGTGCAATTCTAGCCGGGTTCCCGTGATAAAAAATAGCCTATATTCTTCTCTCAACCATTGGCTATGTGTGTGCTATATTTCAACCTTATCTGTTCTGTGGTTTAACCGTGAAAGCGTAACAAACAAACTTTCGCACTTATAATTTTAGTTAGTATTGCTCGCTTTCTAACCGGTTAAGTTCTAAAGTGTCTTAAATTGAACAAATGACGTTTAAAGTTTGAAAAACCATAAACTTTTAAAAACTTTTTCAAAAAGAATAAATACACTGAAAAACATTTTGCTTATCCAAGCAAATAAATGCGTACAGAATAAATAAAAATATTACACACAAGACGCGCTCGGAGTCATCTGTGCAAACACTGCATCTATGTTATTTGATATTTCACGAGAGTCTCTGGTCGTCTCACGTGTCATTCGCAGTGAAAATAAACAGAACAGCCTGTGTGTGCGGCGCGGCGCGGCGCTCGCTGACCGCGCGGTGTGATGCGCCCCTAATGTTAGAGACACACTGTACAGTAGAAATGCAAAGTATTAAAAACTCGCACTTACCTACTTAATAAATTAAAATTGAAAATAGTTTATGGTAAAACTATATTTTATTTCAAAAATCGTGGGGCGCTCTATGTAATTTTTTATATCAGCATATTATTATAATTATAAGATAATCGTTATTGCACTTTCTGTCCAGCGGTCGGCGAGGTAACACGTCTGTTGTGCTCGTGCGTCGAGGTAGTCACAGCGGGTCTGATACGTCCTGAAGATCCTTCGTGTAGAAGCGAAACAAGTGTCGATTTCCTGTTGAGTTTCCTTTTTCGGGACTTGATAGAGAAGGAGATCCAGCGGAATTAGTTGCTAGATATTTGTTTTTGTATAATCTTAAACGTAACCTTGTAATTTTTCTTGCCGGTTCCTCTCAGTTGAAGACTAACTTCTGAACCGATAACTCCAGACTTTAACCTTCATAAGGTCCATTCTTAGGCCTCATCTAAATAAATAACACATTTTAATTTTCAAATTTAATTTATTGAATTCAGATTAACAAATACAATTTTCCGGGACAGACGGCCGTGTGTAAATAATGTCCCAGGGTATATTATATTAACTTGTTGATTAATCACAAGACCCGTGTGTACTCGACAAGGTGGCCATCGTCACCACCTGGCCAATGACGTCATGCCCACAGACAATCACAATTATAGTGAGTTTAACACTGAATTATTACCACGGGAGGGATATGGGAGTGCGGCGTACCTCTCGCTATACAATAGGTCAATGACTCAGTCATTAACATCCCTGGTTGTGAAAATCCTATTCTAATAATATTATCTACTAGCTGTCCCCGGCGGTTTCACCCCCTTTTCCAAGGTATGTAACATTTCCCAGCACAAAAAGTATCCTATGTTATTCCAGGGCATTTTCTATATATGTCCCAAGTTTTACCCAAATCCGTTTGGTAGTTTTTGCGTGAAAGAGTAACAAACATCCATACATACAAACTTTCGCAATTATAATATTACTACGATATACAATACAATTCAATGCAAAAAAAGGTTCCATTGATCGTCACCTCAAAAGTACTGAACTGGGACTGCTACCATTCTACGCGGAATTTTTCCAAGATGAATATAGTTTATGATATCGATAAACGCGGGTGGAACCGCGAGGGACAGCTAGTGTATATATATACGAGTATAAGGAAAATAGGGTTCCTTTGACGCACCATCACCTCAAAGCTACTGAAGATATCGGGATGGAACTGCTACCATTCGACGCGGAATTTTTCCAAGATGGTTATAGGTTATGACATCGATAAACGCGGGTGGAACCGCGGGGGACAGCTAGTTATATTATAAACGCGATAGATGGAAGGATATATGGATGTTTTTTGTCCGTCATGTTGTTTTTTTATAGACTACATGACGGATTTGGATGAAGCTTGACACATGGAATACTCGTACTTTTTATCCTAGGAAATGAAACATCCCCAGGTATGCGGGTCAACCGACCTGGCTTCAACTCTCACGTCGGGCAAATTACAATTAAAGTTTCTTTATCAGTATCGTAGTCCGGAATTGCTCAAGTATTGGGAGGTCGGTGCCTACCTCTTCGGGGACAATGGTTTTTTTTATAACACTTGAGCCGACAAACAATCAGCCGGTCCACCTGATGGTAAGTGGTCACCGCCGCCTATGGACATTTGCAACACTAGGGGCATCGCCAATGCGTTGTCGACCTTGAGACGTGAAGTTGTTAAGTCTCATGTACCTACCTGTAATTTCACCGGCCCCCTTGCCATTCCAACCGACACACAGTAATACACGTACACTACTGCTTCACGGCAGAAATGGGTGAGGTGGTAGTACTTCCCCGGACGAACTCTGCACTTAGAGCTCTACTACTCTAAAAATGTGAGTAAAGTGTGAGAGGATGTAATTCTGTTTTATCAAGTAAAGTAGTATATCAGGTATCTGGTCTCCATAGTACAAGCTCTGCTTAGTTTGGGACCAGATGGCAGTGTGTAAAGAATGTCCCAGGATATTTATTTATTTATTAACTCATGTGCCTGTAACTTCACCCCTACATCTCTTTGTTCTTATTTTATTCAACTATAGAATTACAGAGCAACAAAACTGCGTAGCTTATTTAAAGCATTACTAAAATTAACACATCATAATCCTACCAAAAGTAATAAATCCCGGATATCTAAAAATGTTATGCGTACACATGTATCAGGGACTGAGCATCGAATCGCTACCCCTACGCTAGAGTACTTACATTTGCACCCTCCGTGCTGAGGGTGGAGGGAGGGACGGTAAAAGCATATTTATGTTAGTTTCTGATTGACGATGATGACTTCCCCTTGGTTAGATTCGGTGAGGGTTTGTTATGACGAATCTCTTTTCAGTATTCATAAATTTGTTGACTTGCTTTTTTCCTGTCGAACGATTCCATGGTCCATTCATTACTTGAATAAAGTAACTCTGATTCGATTGTTATGGGTTTATCATAAAAGGACTTTATATAAAACAGTAACCAAGAAGTAATAGAGCTCTTAGAGATGAGTCCAGCCGGGGAAGCACAACCACCTTACTTATTTCCACCGTGAAGCAGTAGTGCACTACTATATTTCAGTTAGAGAGGTAAGGTGGCCGGTAAAATTTAGGCTCTTATTTAATTTATTTATTGATTGGCTCTCTGCACAGTGCACCTCTAATTTTCTTGTTTAAGTTGTAAGTACCTAATTATTGTTATTTTTTATTTTGTAGTCTTGTTATTTCTTTTTTTTTTGTTTTGTTTTTGAATGTTACCTATAATAAGTATTTTGTTATTGTTAAATATAAATTATAGAAATTGAAATTATAAAATAGCCAAAAAGTCAGAATAGATAAAATTTATATTAAAAATTATTTAATAAAAAATAAATAATTGGTTTTGAATTTTGATTTTTTTCTTATCGCTGGAGCTATTCTATCCAAACAACCTAGGGAAATAATGATTATCAAGGCCTTGCTATGCTCGTTGAGTTTCGTTCCAATTGAGTTGCCAAGTCGACGTCATGTCAAAGTGACGTGAAATTACGACTTTTCAGGATTCCAAATTTCAAAAACTCCAAAACCATTTATTCAGTTTAGGCCTGCGGAGGGTACTTAGGAAGGTCAAATTTAAAGTTACTGAAGCTACTAACGCTTCGGAAGTTAGCCTTCAACTGAGAAGAACCGGCAAGAAACTCAGATAGGTTAAATATTTTTTATATAAATTTTATTTATTCTGACTATTTAGCTATTTTGTTATCTCAATATTGTATGTTTGTATATTTAAGCTTCAACGACCTTAGGATCATTGCTGTTTACGTAAAACGTGCTACGATTCATTACGCACTAGATTCGTCGTATGCAGCCGGCACTCTACCCACTTAACGCGCTACTTCGCAGATTTTCTACTGGGGACATTATTCTGCGAGAATTTTACATCTGCACGGACGGTCGTATATAAATATTATATTTTTATGACAGCATATGAATACCGCAGAGCCTATTTTAGGGTCTTTGAAATAATTTTAATAGAATAAAAAGATTTTGTTATAGGACTATGTTACATACCTACCTATGTGCATGTTACAGGTCGGCCAGAATGGGATATATTAACATATTATAAAAAAAATTAACAGTTCCATTTTAATCGATTCCGCTTAGCGTCCACTCCAGATATTTTATTGTTATGCGAAATCACTACATAGTATAAAATAAAGTCGCTTTCTCTGTCCCTATATCCCCATGTATGCTTAAATCTTTAAAACTACGCAACGGATTTTGATGCGGTGTTTTGAATAGATAGAGCGATTGAAGAGGAAGGTTTATATGTATTAGTATCTACATTGCACCTGAGCGAAGCCGGGGCGGGTCGCTAGTACATATATAAAAAAAACTATATCAAAGCGCTAGGTATCTTGTTTAAATACGTATTAAAAAAAAAGGTTAATGCTTAAAAATAAAATACAAAAATATTCAGTTTACGCAATCTTCTTTTATTGTCTAGTCGTTTTTTTAGCACAAATTAACAAGCAGTACCTGGATGGCCGAGCATTACTCGGGATTTCTTTACTAACGTGACTTCTACCGTATTCTCTTTTGTAAAGCACTGTCATATATACCTAGATGCGATAATAAAGAAATCCCAATAACAGTATTTCTCACAAAAAATGTTACTTGAAAACCTTACCTTCCAATGACATTGTAGCAGTTTTCATTGCCTAAAAACACGGATAAAACGACATTTTCTGAAAATGAATCTTTGCTAGATCGATTTAACGCCCCCGAAACCCTCTGCAGACTAAATTTCATGAAAATCTTTGTAGCCGTTTCCGAGATCCTAATTATATACAAGATTATATATATATATACAAGAATTGCTCGTTGAAAGGTATAAGATTAGATAAAAACTTACCTCTATAGAATTAGTTGGACTCGTTCCAATTAACCCTTGTTTTAGTAATCGACCCGTTTCAAACGAAATAATTCGTAGGTACAATTAACAAATTAACTCCGCCGCCAGGTCTAAAAGACCAGCAATATGCCATTGTTTTGAATTTAGCCCCCCAAAGCGAACGTCACGTCTGCTGGATTATGTGGCAATTAGTTGATTGCTAGGTTACGCGTTTAACCCTTCACTTCGGGGTAGGATGTCAAAAAGAATAGGTTATTATGGGTCAAAAATATACCTTTCAATCGACTGTGAGAACAGAAAGTGTTTTGGTACTAGTTAATCCTCCTTTTCTATATCTATACTTAAAATTATAAAGAGGAAAGATTTGAATGTTAGTATGTTTGTTACTCTTTCACGCAAAAACTACTGAACGGATGTGAATGAAACTTGGCACATAGATGGAGCATATCCTGGAATAACATAAAGGCTACTTTTTATTCCGGGAAAGTGTGATATCCCTCAGGAACGCGGGAAATAATGTATATGGCAAAACAACGTTTGGCGGGTCAGCTAGTTACTGATATTATAGACGCGAAGTTTATTTGTATGGATGTATGTATGTTCCTCTTTCACGCCAAAACTACCCAACAGATTTGCATGAAACTTGGAACATAGATAGAGCGTATATTGGAATAACATATAGGCTACTTTTTTATCCTGGGAAAATGTTAGATCCCTCGGGAATGCGGGTGAAACCGCGGGGGACAGCTTAATGTTATAAATCCGATAGTTTGTATGTATGCATGTTACTCTTTCACGCAAAAACTACCAAACGGATATGGATGAAACTTTTGGCACATTTGTAGAAAATACCCTGGAAGAACAGTTTTAGTGCCGGGAAAATGTTACATCCCTCAGGAACGCGGGTGAAACCGCGGGTGACAGCTAGTCTAAAATATATGTAGAACACTTGGTACACCTTTTTAAGCATATTGCACGGTGGAGTGTGTGATATGGCGTAGTTGTAGTATATATAGTGCAGAAAGCTTAAACTTATTTAAATTAAGTGTTACAAATACATTTAATTAAAAAAAACATAACAAAAATATTTGTACAAGCTAGTAGCTGACGCAATAGAACAAAACAAAGGAATGTCATAGAAGTACCTATATTCTTTGACAAAAAAGATTCTTTACTATTTTTTAAATAAATTACCTACGCCTGATGTTTTACCATACCATGTTTACCGACCACGACTTTCGGTAAGGGGGACGGTGACCTTACAGGTATATGAGACTTAACAACTTCACGTCTCAGAGTCGACAACGCAACGATTTAGCGAAGCAAACGTTCATAGGTGGTAACCACTTGCCATCCGGTGGACAGCCTATTTCCCTACTTCATCATCATCAACCTATCTCCGTGTGGACGGACATAGGCCTCACCTATGGCACGCCATTGAGCTCGATCTTCAGTTCTTTGTTTCCAACCGCTGCCAACCAGCTTGCGTATATCATCGCTCCATCTAGCTGGAGGGCGCCCTACACTACGTTTACCGAGCCGTGGTCTCCACTCTAGAACAAGTCTACCCCAACGGTTATCGGTTCTAAGGCAGGGATACTCGCTACTTAGTCGAGTAGAAAGAGACGCCAAATTATTAGTTAGTAGGTGACAAATAACTCGTTCCATATAATGATTATTATGTATCAGTAATTCATCACTGTCTGTCCGTTTGTGACAATATTAATGGTTTATACATAATTTGTTATGTTATTACTATAGGGTCGTATTATTTGATCTGTGATGATTGACATCCGTTGGTACCTTTTGTACCTTTGACCTTTATAAGTACCCTGCTTTATTATTTGACTTTGAATTTTGTGAATGTCTTGAAAAAGTAAATTTAAGGGCAATTTTTTTTGAATTCAACATGGGTCGACTAACAAGTAGACCGTAAACCAAAGAGGTTACAATTTTTTTTCATTTTACGTGGGTCGAGTAACAAGGGGATAGTCCACCTGATGGTTAGTGGTCACCGCCGTCTATGGACATTTGCAACACCAGGGGCATCGCTGCGTTGTCTTCTCTGAGATGTGAAGTTGTTAAGTCTCATGTGCATGTAATTTCTTTACGTAGATTAGGCGTTAGAGAGATTTCATGATCTATAGATAGGCTTTTATTTAACATCGTGTTTATGTTTGGGTAAAATCTTGCAACTGAATTTGAGCCCAGCTCCCCCATCCGATCGTTGACTTAGCACAATTAGCTAAGTGACGTCATTCTTAATCCAATATGGCGGACGTGATGAGATGGTCATTTACTAGTTCATAAGTCCATGTCATAGGTTATCTAATGAAAGTGTTTACAAAACAGAAAGCGTGACGTTAGTTTCATTTATTTAATGGGTTAAGAAACGTATTTTTTAATCTATTTTTTTAACGGTTTTGTTTTTATTAATATTTTTGAAGTGGTCATGAGTAGTCGTGTATGCCTCCTTGCCAAATTGAATAAAATATAACTTAACGAGAAAATACACAAAAAAAACTTACTTTCAAACCGAAGGTAGATAACCACAGTAACTTCATAAGTGAACTATAGGACAAGTGAAAAAAAACCATTGTATTTCAAATCTTACGACATAAAAAAACACAATCAAAAATCGATGTATCTCCTTGCGAGCTTCCACGCCGGCGAGCAGATCGCGCGACTAATATCGCCAAGTGCTCGCGTCGCTGCCCACCCCAACTCGCCACTCAACCGTGATGCTGTCAATATAAATACTTACATTAATATCCTGGCTTTTTGTTGGGAGATGTTAATTTCGGTGACGGTATTGGGGAATTTATTGAATGCCTTGTGCTTAGTGCACTCCGAGCTAAGTACCTACTACGATATCCGCCGTGAAGCAGTAGTGTACGTGTATTACTGTGTTTCGGTTAGGAAGTTAAGGCTGGAGAAGTTACAAGCACACGAGACTTAACAAGTTCAAGTCTCAAGCCCTTGACGTTGCTAATGTCCATTGGAAGTGACAACTTACCATCAGATGGACAGTCTGCTTGTTTATTGACCTATTTGTCTTTATAAAAAAGTTCTATTTGACCGGCCAGTTGGGTTGATGATTCGAGACCCAGACTGGAACGCCGCAGGTCGCGGTTTCGATTCCCACCCAGGACAAACATTTGTGTGCATGAACATGTCTGTCTGTTCTGTGTCTGAGTGTAAATATCTGTAGTATTTAAAAAAGTAATAGTATATCAGTCATTTGATTTCCATTGTACTAGTGTTGCTTAGTTTGAAATCAGATGGCCGCGTGCAAAGAATGTCCCTGGATATTTATTTTTACTTTATAACTAGCTGTCCCCAGCGGTTTCACCTGCGTTTATCGATATCATATACAGCTTATCAAAATCTACGAAAATTCCGCGTCGCATGGTAGCCAGTCGGCTTGGTGGTTAACGCTCTGACTGCCTAACCGATGGCCGCGGGTTCGATTCCCACCCAGGACAGACATTTGTGTGCATGAACATGTCTGTTTGTTCTGTGTCTGGGTGTAAATATCTATATAAGTATGAATTTAGATAAAAAAAAAAAAAGTAGTATATGTAGTATATCAGTAATCTGGTTTCCATAGTACAAGCTCTGCTTAGTTTGGGACCAGATGGCCGTGTGTAAAAAATGTCCCAGGATATTTTAATGGTAGCAGTCCCGTTCCGATGTTAAGTAGTTTTGAGGTGATGGTGCGTCAAAGAAACCCTATTTTCCTTATATACAGATATAGAAGATAGCTATATAGACTATATCACCGTGTGGTGAAACAACAAGACATTTAATACTTAAAAAAAAGATGTATCAATAGACAATATCAACAAGTTTTTTTACCAACAATAAACTTGGTAATAAAACTAATCCCCCTTAACTGGCACGTCATTACGTGATGCCCTACAGACATATGGCGCATAGCGTGCGCACGCGCAATTGACTCCGATGCTCCAACTGTCGCCTGTGATTAGACCAGCTCATCATCGCTGCACGCTTTGATGTGTTAGATTGGCTCATTATTTATGATATATTATCATTAATTTGTTGTAGGATACCATTATAAATTATTTTAGTTTGTTTAGTATGCTGAATAATAAGTATATCCATATAATAAATGTCCCCCGCGGTTTTACCCGCGTTCCCGAGGGATATCACATTTTCCCGGGATAAGTAGCCTGCATGTTATTCCAGGATATGCTCTATCTATGTGCCAAGTTTCATCCATATCCGTTTAATAGTTTTTGCGTGAAAGAGTAACAAACATACATACATACAAATCTTTCCTCTTTATAATATTACTAGCTGTCCCCAGCGGTTTCACTCGCATTCATCAATATTAAATACAGCTTATAAAAATCTAAGAAAAAATCCGCGACGAATGGTAGCAATCCACTTCCGATGTTCAGTAGTTTTGATTTTGATGGTGCGTCAAAGAATCCCTATTTTCCTTATATACTCGTATATAGTTCCCGTGGGATGTCACATGTATTATACATAAAAACCTTCCTTTTCAATCACTCTATCTATGACAAAAAACCGCATCAAAATCCGTTGCGTAGTTTTTTTTTTTTTTTTTATGCCTTTTGGGCCGACAAACAAGCAGACGGTCCACCTGATGGTAAGTGGTCACCGCCTATGGACATTTGCAACACTAGGAGCGTCGCCAATGCGTTGTCGACCCTGAGACGTGAAGTTGTTAAGTCTCAGGTGCCTGTAATTTCACTGGCTCCCTTAACACTAAACATACCATAACCGGGTCAAATGACCCATTTTGAACTTTGCAATGAAAATGCACGTATCATTTCATTGCTTTTGCACATTTGACTTCATGACTTATTCTTACTAATTAATATACAGTTATACTATTTATTTCCCTTCCTAACAACCATATTTCATACATACAAGCAGGAAATATAAAGTCACATTTGACCCGCTATGGCAGAAATTGGTACGTAGTGGTATGATTAGTGTTAAAGTAGCTTTAGTAGTTTTAAAGCATACATAAGGACATACGGATATAGGGACAGAGAAAGCGACTTTGTTTTATACTATGTAGTGATAGTATAGATATCCGGGGACATTCTTTCACGCGGCCGATGCCAAACTAAGCAGAGCTTGTACTATGGAAACCAGATAACTGATATACTACATATCTATTACTTTTTTTTAAATACATACGCATAGAGACTTATATAGACACAGAAAAAACAGACATGTTCATGCACACAATTGTTTGTTCTCGGCGGGAATCGAACCCACGACACACGGCGTGGCGGTCAGGGTCTCTAACAACCAAGCCAACTGATCCATCAAATTTATAGAGGTGATACTTGTTATGAAAATCAGACAAACAGAATTTGAATAATTACTTTTTAGCAAATTTTTGTACAGAATCCATTCCGAAGCTATCTCATCAAAAATGTCAATTCTCATCAGTTTTTGTTCATGGTGAAGTAGTCAACAATAGGGTATTGTTCGATAGCAATTACAAGTGATTGCTTGCAATTGCGGAACAATAGTCGCGCCAGCGTCGTTGTGGGGCTGGCGACAACTCACCAAATTGACGAGCAAGGGATTCATTTTTGGCTTATTAAAAATAGGTAGCAATCAAAATGTTGCACGGAGATTTAAAATCATAGCCGTCCACGATATTGCTTTTATGTTTATTGCCATCTTTAAGAATCCTCATTCTTGTACCATCCTAATCCTTATTGCTGTTTACGAATGTTTGTATAAATGTATGGATTTTTGTTACTCTTTCACCGAATAACTACCGGACAGATTTGGATGAAACTTGGCACATAGATAGAGCATATCCTGAAATATTATATAGGCTATTATTTATCCCGGAAAAATGTGACATTCCTCGGGAACTCGGGTAAAACCGCGGGGGACAGGTAGTTAACAATATATAAACCTTTAATTATAAATGTACACAGCATCTAATAAGCATAAAACTAATTAAATATTAAAAATTTAAGGGCAAAAAAAAAAAATTAATTATAAGAAAACACATAAAATTATTTTTTTAAATTAAAATTTCCTCTCGTTCGATCTTCGTTGCATCGCGACCACTCGAATAGGAAGGCTATTAGAGAATGCAGTGTCTGATCTTTAATACCATCTCCTAGTACTAGATATCGTCTACCCATTGGCTGATGGTCTGCAAACTGGCTTTTTAGTTCTTCGTCATGATTTTGACTCCTCACATTTTACCCACGTTTCCGAGAGAAATTATATTTTCCGGGGATAAAATGTTCAAGAATATTATCTATCTGTGTGCCAAATATTATTCCAATCGGATCAGCCCCCTTATTCAGCTAATACAAACTTCGTTGGCAAGACGCTTCACGGAGGCCTCGGAGAGCTTATCTCTCACGTGATTAGTAGTATTAGCGTAGTTAGCGACAGAGACAGCGCACGGAGACCGCGACGAAACATCCTCGAGTTATTGTCATTTTCCTTACAGAATCGAGCCCCTGTTGTGATGAAGAAAACTTTCTCATCCTACCTTACATAGAACAAAACAAAGTCGCTTCCACCGTTTGTACTACACAACGGTTTATAATGCAGTTTTCATCAATAGATAGAATGATTTAAGAGGAAAGTTTATATGTATCCTTATATACCTTGAGAACGCGGGTGAAACCGCAGGGGGCAGCTTGTTTATAATATGGACTGGCCCAGGACCAACATTGTGCATGAACATGTCTGTTTGTACTGTGCCTGGGTGCAAATATCTATGTACATAATTATGTACCTATTAAAAAAGTTGTAGGTAATATATCAGTTGTCTGGTTTCCATAGTACAAGCAGTGCTTAAATTGGGATCAGATAGCAGTGAGTAAAAAAAAGTCCCAGGATATTTATTATGTGTGAGTGATATGTTGTGATTTTTCTATGTTATTCTCTGCACATCCTGTATATACCATAAGGCCTATGTATATGTTGTATAAACAATGGTGTAGGTATATATGTATATAGTAGTATAGGCGCCGATGCAACGCCTCGTGCTTTTAATCCTCTTAATGGAATAGGGGATGGAACAAAATGGCAGAGGAGAATACTTAAGGTTTTTTTTTTATGCCACTTTGGCCGACAAACAAGCAGACGGTCCACCTGATGGTAAGTGGTCACCGCCGCCTATGGACATTTGCAACACAAGGAGCATCGCCAATGCATTGTCGACCCTAAGACGTGAAGTTGTTAAGTCTCATGTGCCTGTAATTTCACCGGCCCCCTTACCTTTCTAACCGAAACACAGTAATACAAGAGCACTACTGCTTCACGGCAGAAATGGGTAAGGTACTTCCCCGGATGAACTCTGCACTAAGAGCTCTACTACTCAAATATGGTTATGTTTTCTTTTCTTTATTTATATCAGACAGGATTGCGATTGGCCTCAATCTCACCTGATGGTAAGTGAAGATGAGGCCGAAGATGGAGCTCGCTTTCCCGTTAGTAGCCTATTCACTCTTTTCTCTTCTTTTCTTCTGTTTTTTTAAATATGGTCTTTAATGTTCCATTAAGAGTTATTAAGACACGAATAGTAAATTTCTCTTTTTGAAGTGAAACTTGTTATGGGCTTTGAAATTCTGATCCGCAACCTTTTTGTGTAACGTAAAATAAATGAGTGATTATGATGAGCATAATCGTTTTTCCCTGTGATACAATTTTTGAAATGAAAACTTCTTTAGCGGCGTTGAGCATTTTTCTTGGGATGAGTATAAAATGTTAAACTCGCGTGACTCGTGACCTGATCGAAAATTCGTAAGACGGTAAAAATTAGGCATGGCATGATTCACAAGTAGCATTTGAAACCTGCTACCTGCCTTGACGTCGACTGTTAAAAATCACTTAGCTACTTTTCTGCTACTTTGTCTACATGATACATCGCACACCGCACATCATTCGGATATCATCGTATTTCACCGACGACTCACGACGACGTCAGAAAGAAAGAGCGTCTTTCTAACCCAGTCGTGTTAGAAAGAGCAAAATATATGCTGATCGTCGCTATGAACGGGTCGCACGGCCAAGAGTGATATTAGAGCATTGCGAAAAAAAATCATTGGCTGCGAAATTTCACAGGTGAAATCACTGTGAAAAAATTTATAATTTCATTAAATGAAAATGAAATAAAAGTAGCAATAATTTCCATGCCTAGTAAAAATGCACAACATTATTATAACATTTATTATGTTCAAGTTATCACTTCTGCCGGCACTCCCGAAGTGTAACCCGTTGTTTTTTTTATACGATAAATGTTAATGCTTAGCCCTTTGGTGGTATAGATTAATATTAATATTAATATCGTAACAGAGTCTCAACGGATCTCCCTGTCCCCCACAAGTAACACCAGGGTCCCTTGTTTTTGTTTCGGGAACTCGAAGCTCTAAGCCTATGGAAAGAATTTCCCAACTTCACATCAGTAGGAGCATTGTCGCAAGTTTTGAAGATAAAAAAGCGTCAGTTTAGAAAATGAGAGGGACTCTCTGCGGCCTACGGTGTACGAATGTGCCAATGGCGTCAATGTAATCGATCGACACGGAAATAATAATAATAATTGATTGGATAATCTAAACAGAACTTATTTCTAAGCTATTTAGTTGTATGTGACAAAAATGCTTTGTTTTAATTTAATTTAAAAGAAAATAATAATTGAATTAATATTAGTTAAGTCTGTAATCTGTGTTTATTTGGCCACAAATTACTATTAGAATAAAAAAAAAATATAAACTTATTTTTTTCATGGCAAATTCAATTAAACTTGATGCAAACCTTTAGGTTAGTAAAAATAATAATATATAACTAGCTTTCCCACGTTCCCGGGGAATGTTACATTTTCCCGTGATAAAAGGTTATAAAAACTATGTGCCACAAGTTTAAACTAAATCCGTTAAGAAATCTTTGCGTGAATGAGTAAGAAATATATTCATCCACACAAACTCGCATTTATAATAAAGAAAGAAAACATTTATTTTAGACTCACACAGCATCAACATAGACAATTTCATTGACATCACAAATTAAACACTGATTGACTGTAAGATACAATAGAGAAACAACACTACAATCATACAGTCAGTACCGGATCAAGCAAGCGCGGGGCCCGTAGCAAATTCTTCTTGAGGGCCTTTGGTCTGTTATGGGTTCTTAAGTATAAAGTGGTAAAAAAACAGTCAGTAGGGCTCTTAGTGCAGAATTCGTCCAGGGAAGTACTACCACCATTTGTGCCGTGAAGCAGTAGTGCACTTGTATTACTGTGTTTCGGTTAGAAAGGTAAGGGGGCCGGTGAAATTACAGGCACAGACTTAACAACTGCACGTCTCAGGGCAACAGGCTCAGGACAACGCAGAGCTTGTACTATGGAAACCAGATAACTGATATACTACATATACTACGTTTTTGTTCATCAAAGTTATATAATATATTTATACCCAGATACAAAACAAACAGACATGTTCACGCACACAATTGGGATGTGGCCTGTATTAAAGATAAATGATCACACTGGCCAGTATAGTGAACATTAAAAAATATACGAAAACATCAAATATGATCAAAATTAAACCATTAATGTGATTTTTAAGTACCGATCTAATCACAAAGACAATGTTATTTGATGCTGTACAATTATGACGTCACAACGTGCTATTTCATACAAAACTCCATACATTCGATCGTTTTGACATTTCATAAAGAATTGATGATTTGACATGTCAGGACACATCCCTATTATGATTCGTTAGTTTAACGTCAACAGAATTGTCATGAATAGCAATCTAGTCATCAAACACAGTGTCAACTGCCAACTTTAGAGTGTCAAACACTAGAACGGTGGCGCGGATGCAATAACATTCAAATTGGGCCTAATATCCGGCAGCCGGGTCGATCCAGCCCGGTTCAGCCGGGTAGAAGCACTCTGCAACTGCCGAGCAATTTATATTCACTGTTTTGCATTTTAATTGTGGATTTTGTGTGTGGAATCGAAGTTTACATTCTGGTGGAGTAGACCTACCTAAAGGATGTAGAATGAGATGGATTTTTGGAGTTACAGTTGTCGCAATATCTATAGCTAAGAGTGATAATAAAAAAGTCAAAAAATTCAATGCCACTCGTCAATGTTACATTTTTTTTATAATTTTATAAAACAAATCAGCGAATCTAACTTAGGCTATTTCATTTATTTTTATGACGGTCAATTTTTAAGTTACTTAAGCTACTACCATTTCGGAAGTCAGCTTTCAACTGAGAAGAACCGGTAAGAAGCTCAGCAAGGTAACATCTTTTTAATATTTTTTATATATTATTAGATATTGTAAATAAAAAGTGACCCTATAGCGTTATTATAAGGATCATAAAGATTGAATCAATAGCAACTTAACGCAAAAGGAATAACGATGATTTTTCTGTGACAAGTAACATATCAAAACGGATTTAAATCTTGAGAGCTTAAAGAGGGTGTGAAGTGTGGTAAATTATAGGTATAGATAGGTACGTGTGTGTACTTAGGGTTCCCAAAATTTTGTACAAGAAATGAAGAATATTTAGATCGGAGAAATTAAATGAACAGTATTTTAATATATTGTTTGGAGCTTCTTGCACAATTTATTATCATTATTAAACATATCTGTTTGTTCTATGTCTGAGTGTAAATATCTATATAAGTATGTATTAAAAAAAAACTGTATGTGTAGTATATCAGTTATCTGGTTTCCATAGTACAAGCTCTGCTTAGTTTGGGATCAGATGGCCGAGTAAAGAATATTTTTATACATAGAACAGTTAAAAGTACTAACGAACGAAGAAGGGTATAATATGAAATGTTTCAGAACATCGAAACTAAAATGGAGTGATACGTCAAGTATCACTTGATATTAGCGTTATTGGCGTGATGGTTAGAGATCATACTTATTCGATATGTGCACCAAGATATAAAACACATGTTCATGCACACATTTTTTTGTCAAGGATGGGAATCGAATCTAGATTGTCTAACTAACCCTCCACCATAAATCTGTGTGTGGGTGTAAATCTTATAACTATTATAAATGCTAAAGTTTGTATGGATAGATATTAGTTACTGAATCACGGCAGAACGTCTGAACGGATCTAAATGAAATTTGGCACGAAGATGGAATATAGTCTGAAATAGCAAAAAGGCTTTATCTCGGGAACGTGTGACATCTACATAAGTATCACAGATATCACACAGTAATCACAGATACCTACATAAGTGTTAAGATGAAAAAAAGTAGCACCTATATTAATGGTTTCCATAGTACAAGCTTTGCTAAGTTTGGAGTCAGGTGGCCGTGTGTAAATGTCCCAGAATATTGGTTCATAAGGATAGGTGAGGATATACAGTAAAGAAACAGGAAACAATCGAAAAACCAGATGCAAACACAACTCAAGATAGTACTTACAATTCAGAAGCTTAAAATACTCGTAGCTATTTGTGGAGCACTCAAGGAGACCGCACTTGAGGCTTATCTCAAACGGCGGAACTTTGTAAAAAAAGCAAGATGGCGCCGGCGCCGGGCGGTGCTTTGATGTGCTCGAGACGTGGGAATGCGCGGGAGTGGATGCACGGGCACACTGGCCGGTACGGTTATTGATTTCGGTTGAAGAGCTTGGAACTTGTTTATCTGGTGTCTTACGTCAGAGGGTAAAAGGCAAAGCAGCTGATCAACTTTATGGGTTTCTAGGGAGAATCAATCCTCAATATGTATTTGTTTATTTCATAAATGTAGAACAGCACTCAATTATCTTACTACAAATTATAAATGCGAGAGTTCCGATGGATGTTTGTTACTCAATCAGGACAGAACGGCTGAACGTAACTGGATAGCATTTGGCACAGAGATAGATTATAGTCTGGAGTGGCTTTACTTCACTCGGGAACGCATTTCAAACCGGGGACAGTTGATGTTGCGCATTAAAAGTTGCGTAGTTTATTGCCGGCTCTTCTCAGTAAAAACAACCGAACCACCTTTAGAGTCAGACATAATAAGACATAAGAATAAGACAGGGCAATTGGCTTGGTGGTTAGCGACCCTGACTGCCAAGCCGAAGGTCACGAGTTCGATTCCCACCCAGGACAAACATTGCTGAGCGTGAACATGACTGTTTGTTATGTGCCTGGGTGTAAATATCTATATAAGTATGTATTTAGAAAAAGAAAGTAGTATATGTAGTATATCAGTTATCTGGTTTCCATAGTACAAGCTCTGCTTAGTTTGGAACCACATGGCCGTGTGTTAAAATAATGTCCCAGGATATTTATTATTTATTTACATGCCTTGTGAAAGCCTATTTGAATAGAAATATTTTCCTTGAATGTTTAGTAAAATTTTTTGTGTACTTTCTCGCTACCTCTCTTATATCAAAATGGGCATTTGTCGAGGTCTATAAATATAGCCGCTTACTAAATAAGTTAAATAATAAATAAATAATATAATAAATAAATATCCTGGGACATTCTTTACACACGGTCATCTGGTCCCAAACTAAGCAGAGCTTGTACTATGGAAACCAGATAACTGATATACTACATATACTACTTTCTTTTTCTAAATACATACTTATATAGATATTTACAACCAGACACAGAACAAACAGACATGTTCATGCACACAAATGTTTATCCTGGGTGGGAAGCGACCTTCGGTTTGGCAGTCAAAGCGCAAACCACCAAGCCAACTGGCCTGACAGGTAAATATAGGTACAATAAATTAAGTGCGATTTACAGTTAAGTTATTTTTAAGAGTAGGTACATAGTAGAGCTCTTAGCCACCTTAGTGCAGAGTTCGCACGAAATGCCCCTGGTGTTGCAAAAGTCCTTAGGCAGCGGTGACCACTTACCATCAGATAGACCGTGTGCTTGTTAGTCGGCGCATGATGAATAAAAAGAAAAATATTATTCTTAACCAGAATAGACAAGCAATTACCAACATAAGTTGTAGTCTTTCGAACAAAACAATATTTCGCTCAGAGAATTATCCAGTTGAAGTGAGAGTGGTTGAATAAGATAATGTGGACATGATGAGCAAGGATTGTAGGAAAGAGCAACATTAATATGAAATGCTTTTTCTTTTTCTTTTTCTTTTTCTTTTTCTTTTTCGTGACACAGATACATAATCATTATAAGGCTATATTGTATACATCATTAGAAAATAAACATTTCCATTATTATTATTTTTAAATGAAATATCTATTCAAATTAGCCTTCACAGGCTTATGAATGGACATAGAAGAAGTACTTAAACAATTAGCTTCATAAAAGAACCTGACACTTTCAAGGCGATGAAAAAAACATACGTATTTTGGTCCAGAGAATCGAACCTGGCGTTGGGGTCAGGTATCCCCACACCTATCAGTACGATAAGCTTTATGTCCTTAGATAAATTTGAACTCGTAAAGAACGTATCAAATAGGGAATTAAAACATCACAATCAATAATTACTGCTTGTTCAATTTGTGTTTAAGATATCGTGATTATAAAATATAAGTTAGAAGGTGAGTAGTTTGAAGTGAAGTTAGATAATGGTCGTTAGAGAAACAGGATTTTCGAGTAGTAGAGCTCTTAGTGCAGAGTTCGTCCGGGGAAGTACTACCACCTTACCTATTTATGCCGTGAAGTGTAAAACGGTTAGAAAGGTAAGGGGGCCGGTGAAATTACAGGCACATGAGGGTTAACAACTTCACGTCTCAGGGTCGACAACGCATTGGCGATGCCCCTAGTGTTGCAAATGTCCATCGGCGGCGGTGACCACTTACCATCAGGTGGACCGTCCGCTTGTTTGTCGGCCTATGTGGTACAAGAAAAAAAAGGGTCATAAATTTAAAAAATATATAAATAACACATATTTTACAAAACCTGACATCGAAATAAGTGAAAAGTGTAAAATACTCTATGAACTCTATGCACTTATAAAAAAAGCTGTTATCAGAACCATAAACAAATGAATAAGAAAAAAAAACAGACCCAGCATAGCTTGGACACTGGTAACTTATACAAGAGCCTGTCGGTGTAGCGTCCTCTACTCGCTTTTATTCTTCGCAGCTTCCTGCACCTCCCTAACTGACACTTCTCCCTTTCCCTTCACTTGGTCCATGTAGTATCCATGGTCTTTTCCTTTCTACTTCTACTTTTACCCCCCCCCCCCCCTTCCATCTTTCCTTCTATAATGGTAACTAGATAACTGATGGCTACTGCTAAGTAAAAGTCATTTTACAAATATTCAACAGCGCCAGAATTATTTAAAAATAGATCACACAGATAAAATAAATAAATATCATTCGAACCACATACAGCTAATTCTGTATCTAATGATATAATAAGTCGAAATTTCAAATTCATAAATGCGAGGCAATTTAAAGTCCATAAAGCTAAGAGCACGCAAATTACAGTCCGAGCATTTTTTAGTTCTAAAATTAGAGTTATCAACAATAATATGTAAAAACCTGTTGATAATGTTTACAGGACCATTTTGAACTTTAACGATAGGGAATAAGGCTGCCAGTTTATTTCTTTCGATGGTAAAATAACAATGGTAAAGGCAAAAATATTTTGACACAATCATTGTCTGAGAAACATGAGGGCGATTTATCAAAGTTAACAATCTCACCTTGTAAAGGTTCTGTGGAGCCACGCCTTCTTCCTTTGAAGTAGGCGTCGAGTCCTCCTATTGGCGGAAAGCCGAGACGCGTGCGCACATTCCAAATTCAAAAATAAACGTGTAAGAGCTAATATTGTTTATGATAGCTTGTAAATATATCGACGGAGGTTATAGAAATTGTTATTTTGGAAGTTAAGTAGATCCATCGACGGTTCACCATTAGGTGTCGATATTCATAGTGGTTTTACGAGATATTTGACATTGTGTTTAAATAAAGTAATGGATTTGTAATAAATAAAATGTATCACTGAAGTGTTTCGTGTGATGAATCATCGTAAATACAGGTGTTGCTAACAAAAATATTTTATGGCGTCTTAAGTGGTTTTGCGTTAAAAATGCTTTTATTAAAATTTGGAACAAAGAGTTTTGTATTTTGACTACTTCTATTGTTTGTTGTTGATTGCTGTCCGCTGAGGTTTTACTCGCGTTGCCGAGGGATGTGACATTTCCCAGGACAAAAGTAGAATCCTCTGTTTTAATCTAAGTGCTAATTTGCCTGCTGCGGTCTTCCCGTCCAATTATTATTTGGAGGTCTTCAAGGCTAGAGTGAATAGGCTCTTAATAAACTAGTGCGCCTCAACATCAAAGATTGCATCACTGCCTACCATCAGGTGGGATCGCAGTCAAGTACTAATTTATGTTTATTTAAAAAATAAAGTTTAGACAGAATTTGTTTCGTATTTTTGTTTTGTTATTTTTGCATGAAAACAGAATAATCCATCCATCCTCAAAAACTTAAATAGGATGAAATACAGGTAATTAATCAAAGTATTAGCAGACATGCTTATCTCGTTATTCAGATAATATATGTTACTAATACGCTTAAATCATTTACTGTCAATAGTAAAAAATGTAGTAGGTAAGTTACGTTAGCCGGTGCATAAAAGAAAGCAACTTTTACCACAACACAGTACCACAATGACATTTAAAAACGTTATCAAATGTCAAATCTGACGTTTGTATGGCAGCCATTGTACCAGTTACTTGACCAATGGCGGCTCCCGCTTTGAATCTCGAATGTTTTCTTTTTCTAACTCAACTGCTATTGTTTTCGGCCAGTATCTTTTTGTTAGATCTTTTTTAGCTTTGCGGCTTCATTGGCGCGATCTCTTTTATTTCTAGGAAATAAAAAGTGTAAATCTTTATCGGGTAGTAATGATCAAGGTTTTATACGTAACACTACATGGCAATGTTTTATTTCATGGTCCCGTAACACTGGAGAAAACCTTAAGGTTTCATAACTACATAGTATAAAACAATGTCGCCATCTCTGTCCCTATATCCCTATGTATGCTTAAATTTTTAAAACTACGCAACGGATTTTGTTGCGATTTTTTTTAATGGATAGAGCGATTGAAGAGGAAGGTTTATATGTATTAGTATCTACATTGCACCTGAGCGAAGGCGGGTCGCTAGTTAAATATTAAAATGGTGCAAGTGGATACCTCGTTATTCATAAAACTCTTTTCATGATTTAATAAAAACTTTTTGACATTTCATTTTCTTAAATAGCAGTAATAATTCATTGCATATACCTATATATAGAATTAGTATAAGTGCCTTGAAATTGTTGTAAAATTACATAGTAGAAAACTTATTTCCGAAGTTTTGAAGGAATTGGAATAAAAATAGCTATCACAATGAAAATAGGCCTAATTTCGTGTTAAAAAATGTATTGAGTGGCTAAAAGCTTTTTGTGCAAACTCACCCCCAGGAGGAGGGTAATTTTAAATTGTACAGTCAGCAACATTAATTTGTTAATAATAATATTTTTATCTGACTTTGAGTTTTGTTGAAGTAGACAATTACTAACAAAAAGTTAAGGATACAATATGCTAGGAATAATATATATTTTTTATAAACGCCATGCTATTTCTCTTCGCTTTATTCCATATTACTCGAAACGAAAAATACACTTGCTCATTTTTTATTACTAACTAGCTGAATTCTGTGGTTTCACCTGCGTTTCCGAAGTCTGCTACATTTTCCCGATACTTAGAGTAGCCTAATAAAATTAGCTATCTGCTAGTTGAAGTCCCGTCAAAGTCGGTCCAACCGTTTTGGAGTCAATAAGGAACATAATAAAATTTTATTTATTTCACATTGATTAGAGTAGTAGAGCTCTTAGTGCAGAGTTCGTCCGGGGAAGTACTACTACCTTACCCATTTCTGCCGTGAAGCAGTAGTGCACTTGTATTACTGTGTTTCGGTTAGAAATGTAAGGGGGCCGGTGAAATTACAGGCACATGAGACTTAACAACTTCACATCTCAGGGTCGACAACGCATTGGCGATGATCCTAGTGTTGCAAATGTCCATAGGCGGTGGTGACCACTTACCATCAGGTGGACCGTCTGCTTGTTTGTCGGCCCAAGTGGCATAAAAAAAAAAAGTACAACATCTTACAGTTTCCCAAGATGATGTTATACCCAATTTTTACAAACTATACTTAGACATAACAAAAAATAAAGTAATACTTAAAAATTAACAATCATATTAAAACTAAAATAATACAAATTATACAATAATATTTTTCTTTCCTTATCGCTTCAAATTTGAATGCCTCTTTCAATACACCTTTGTGCTCCTGTTACAAATTTCGGCAGGCAATAAAAATAGTTTTTTATTGTGAATTTATATAGATGAAGCTCTAAGAGTTGCTAGGTTTTGACAGCATCCTATTTTCTATGTTGACTGTACAAAGTTACCCTTGATGTAGCCGACAATATTTTGACAGGCAATTTTTAGGGTACCGCGTCTCAAGTTAAAAGCTTTTTTTGATATGGATGCATTGAAGAAATATTAAAGTTCCTGCATCTTACTTTCCCTCTTAAAAATACTTACTTGAGTTTTTTTTTACCGTAGTTCAATGGTCGGTAAATAAAGGTGCAGATTTAAATACCATTGGATAGGGGTAAAACCACAACTTCAGCATTTGGTACACAGAGATTCTTTCACAATCATTTTCTTCTTTGATTTCCATTTTTGTGAATTTTTAATTTTCTCTTTTTTCACGTGAATAGGAATATATTACTCAATTGTAACTTCTTCTTACCAAGAGGGGGAGCCAGGAAGCTCATAGCACAGGGTAACCTACTTTGGGCTCCTGTCTCCCACAACTAAATGTACCTACCTGTTTATGACAAAAAATGTTGTATTTTTTATCTGTGGGAGAAAAATAAACAATTTTTATTATTATATCCCTGTGCCAAATTTGATTCCGATCTGTTCAGCCGTTCAGCCGTTCTAGCGTGATTGAGAAACAAACATCCATTAAAACTTTCGCATTTTTATTAGTATATCGCGATATCGCGTAGGAAACGTACCAAAGGAAGTACCTGAGGATCCATAACATCTATGTACCTAAGTATCTCTTTATGGAACATACCCATACTACGTGACCCATTCTTTTACAATTTTGACCCCCCTCCCCCCCTTGGTGACCACGCGTAGTATATGCCAAGACTAATTTGTACATAGTTATTTATAAATACGGCTTTCAACGATATTTCGCAAATAGAATGACAAAAAAGATTGCTTAATAAGGCACGCTATATTTGAATACAGCTAAAAGGCGCAAGATTTCCTTAGAGGTTATTGACTACATGACTCCCCTGTGACTAAGCGTGGTGTTCTGAAGACCTCCCCCCCCCCCTGAATGGGTCACGTAGTATGGGTTCGTTCCCTTATATACTAAGTAGGGTAGGATGTCCAACAGTGAACCATAAAAAGGTTAAACTATCATTAATCTAAAGTTTATCAATATAATGGTGTGTTTTTTTGTCTCAGCTGTTGCGTAATATATTTGACACTTACTCTGTAAATCAATTTATATGAAAAAATTGAGAGAAAATATCTTATAAAGAGTTTTTACAAAAAATGGAAAATGGCTCACTGTGTCCACTTATTGGGACACACTGAACCAGGGGGTTGGTATACAGTGAACCGGGGAGTACACAGTGAACCCGACCAATGGACTCACTACTATGAATGCACCTTTGACGTATTTATTCGTGTAGAAAGGGAAGATAATAAAAACACATTATTTATATATGTATATGTTTTAATATTTTTTAGTAATTTTTATTAACAAAAGTATCATTTGAAGTAACATAGATTAATTTTTAATCAGACTTTAAATCAACATAACTTACTTTCTACTAAAATTTTCAAAGTTAAATCTAAATAAAATAATCGACAGCACTTATTTTTTTAACTTGTTCTTGAGATCTGTTTCAACATCTACAGATTACCTCATAGTATTTAAGGCAGACATTCAGTGTTAATCACAGTAACATTATTAAAAAGGTACTTAAATAAATAAAAAAACAATAACTTAATATTCAAAACGGAAAAATTTTCGAAATTTATCGAGAATCAACAAAGCTGGGTTTACATTTGAAGCGGAACTGTTAATGAAGTGTTTTATAACTTCAACGAAGATTTCCGTATTCATCCACCCTGAAGGAGTTGCTAAACCAAGGGTACCAGGGGGAGCACCATTAATCATATGAGGCTGATATTTTTTTCTTGGAAAAACCATGGATGGTGGTAATATGTAGTATTAGCCGCCGAGACGATGCTTATGGCTTATTTGGTTCTGAAAAAAAAAACATCATTCTGATTCGTCGCTGAGGTCGGACACAGTGAATCAGTGGTTCACTGTGCACGCCGAGTTGGTTGATCACTGTGTACCACAAACACTTTAAATGTTTTTCGGATATGTGAAATAAAACCTGAAAAAGTTACAGTTTTGAGTGTTAATCTAAACGATGCAAAGATAAATCAGTACAGAATTATAACAAAACATGAAGCTTAAAAGTCACAATAATATGATTTCAACAAAAATTTACTACTTACATTTTTTCTGTATTTTTTCATTAAAAATCACTAAGAGTCGCGTGATGCGTGCATCTTTCGAGAGAGTTCACTGGTAACTAGGGGGGCGGGGGTGCGGTTCAAAACGAGTACGATCAAGCTTGCGGCACGGCTTAGTAACGTCGCTTTTTGTATTTATGGATCATGACTAAGAAATGTTCTGCCTTCAGATGCTAAAATGACCAAACTACTAGATGAGCTAACTTTAGAGCAGGGACATTCTGTAAGGTAAAGTGACGCTCGAGGATGTTTCGCCGCGGCCTCCATGCTCTGTCCCTGTCGCTAACTACTCAATCACGTGAAAGGTAGGTGGTTGAAATAGCTGAATAAGGGGGCTGGACACATAAAACTGGTCGGGCGAGAAGCATGGGAATTATCAATTCCTGCTATTAATCGACATTGGGAAATAAATCATTAGGAAATAAATGGGAGAATTGCAGTCTTTTAAACTCGTAGACGGTATTATCAGTATCTGAAGTATATATATAGAGTAGTGAGCTCTAAGTGCAGTGTTCGTCCGGGGAAGTGCTACCAAATACCACCTTACCCTTCTGCCGTGAAGCAGTAGTGCACTTGCATTACTGTGTTTCGGTTAGAAAGGTAAGACACATGATACTTAACAACTTCACGTCTCAGGGTCGACAACGCATAGCTATGCTCATAGTGTTGTCAATACTAATAGGTGGGGGTGACCACTTACTATCAGGTGAAACACACCGAAGTGGTTTATTCGATATTTTTTTTTTATTATTAAAAATAATAAATTTAATTAAAAAGGTGCTAATGCCAAAGTACATCCTCCATTGAGTTCCCTCATTTTGCGTGAGAACTTAATTACTAAGCATATTGTGTGACAACCCTATGGAAATACGAGGCAAACGAACGAAATGTTTCTCTACTTGACAATTTCTTATTACATTGTAGGAATCAACGTGAAGTGAGAGCCACGAGTCAACACTTTTATTAAAGTTAAACTTCTTATGGGACGGCTGTGAAATTTTGAACCGCTACCTTTTTGCGTGAAGAAAAAAAAATTATAAAATGCTAAACACAATGTATGCTATTCAAAAGTGATTGATGAATAATAGTAAAAGGTTTCACTCTGTCGTGTCTGTCGTTCAGTAGTAAGAAATAATATTACATAGAGCATACTCCAAACAGTTCGCATAATATTCTCGTGACGTACGAAACTGTGACCAATCGCTAAACTCGGCAGGCGTGAGTCCGTGGGAACGAGCACCGTGTCTAATTGGGACACGTGGTTGCGATGTTATGGAGACGAGCGTACCGTTTCGATTCCTAAAAATCGTCATTGCTATTGGAGTTGTTTTTATTTTGTGAAACTTCTTAGGGCCATGCATTAATTTCGTGAGGTGAGATGTAGTGAGATTTTGCTCGGCCCCCTCTCCCCGCCCCTAATCTCACGTGAGATTTGCTATCATTACTTGAACAACTGGAATTCAACCATACTTTTTTTTGGATATTTTTTACTACATATTATATAACCCTTTTCTTGCAATTTTACATTGTTTCTTGCTAATAAAAAAATTACGTGATATTTTCCGAGAAGCCCCCTCCCACCCACGTGAGATTGGTAAGATTCATCTCGACCCCCCCCCCCCCCCCCATAAATGCCTCACGTAATAAATGGACGCCCCTTAATTAGGTTTTGGAATTTTGATCCGTCTATTCAATATAATAATATTCATAAGTGCCCTTCGAAGGCCTAAACTGAATAAATGGTTTTGAATTTAGATTTTTTTTTAATTTTGTCGACCGTTCTGCTTGGTATTGTCTGAACATTATCAAGTGCATATATGCGTAAAGTCGTTTCCGATGTTCTTCGCTCGATAAACAATATTTGTATACTAACCTTACGCCACGGTTTCATCCGGACCTCCACCTCTAAAGCTTATAACGTTCGTTAGCAACGAGGTCTCGAAAAGAGGACCTCTCACGTAATTAAACCCTGTAAAAAACAAATGCGGCTTTCAGATTAAAAGAAAAGTTAATTCTTTTAAAAATAATGATAAATACAATGTAACCAAATATATATTTCTGTATCTGCATGTCATGATAACAATAATTGTAACTACATTATACCTACTATCGTTATAATTTGATTGACTTTTAAGTAGTCTAGTAATGCAATTATTTTTTTTTCTTTTTAGTGCGTATTAGTTTGTTTTGGAATAGTTTCTTTTTGTGAAGTCGGTTTTTTTTTGTTAATTTTTTTGTATTTTTTTTTTAATATGGGTAGACCTACTAAACGTGATTACAGGAAAGGATTTTCCTGAATTTTCTCAGAATTCCATCATCAGGTCTTGTTGTAATGATCATGGGACCATCTGTGAAGTCTACCCTTTTATAAATGAATAAATCGAAATCGGTTGGCGTGATATTGAGTTACTCGTTCATTTGTCGCACACATACTTAATGCTAATTTTAGACTTTTATGGTTTTCTCATAGGTGCCGTTGTCAGAACTGGACCAAATTCGCCAAGTCGAAAGTTATGAGGTAACAAACATAAAAAAAATATAGACGAATTGAGAACCTACTCCTTTTTTGAAGTCGGTTAAAAAGAAATAGGAGATTTCGTATTTTTTTTTAGTTTATTCCATTAATGCGACTTAATTAATGGTATCCCCCAGACATTGTTTTGATTCGCTATTTGCTTTAAAAAGTATATGTGCTTACAAATCTTAAGGCATGGAATAAATGTTTTCCATACAAACGTTTTACCCCTTTTCAACTTTAGGGTGGAATTTTCATAAAAGGGTATAACACGATTTTATTTCTAACATAGATTTTCATACACACTTTTATCCCCTATTTAACTCCATGAATAGTAGCATTTCCAAAAATTCTTAATACAACATCTACATTATATTATGCATTCTGTGGAAAATTTCGAGTAGGTATTATGTCAGTCAGGACAAATCATTTCATATAGGTATGTATATTTTTCATGTTTAATATGCGCAGATAATTTCGACTTAATCACCTTATTAATTTCGGTATTGTAGCAGAAAATTATAAAATTTAATGTTATTAAACGCTTAAACACATTTCTTCACGGTGCTAATAACATACAAGCACCATGGCGAAGGATTTGTATAAATAGTTGCAGTCAAGTTGTTCCAAGAGATCAGAAATAAATGCTGTCAGGTGAGTTCTTTTTTCGCTCGTGTAGGATGGATCAGGATCATAAGGCACTTAAAGATTCGTAGCCGTCCTTCCAATGAGACCAAGTGCCAAATGCCTGATAATTTTATCTGAACTAGATCGCGTAAGAATGTCTGAGTTATGGTCCGTGTAAGAGCCATCGGAGGCTAAACTTTCGTTCTTTCAAAAAAAAAAAAGAAAAATGTCCAAGTTGCTGAATGCCCTAAGAAAGTATTTACTGGTTTCATCCGTATAGAGAAATTTGGTTACAGTTTCCATCATTCCAACTGCTAAACAGGACATATCAGCATCTTCTCATGTTTCAAGTGAATTCATGACACTCCTTTTTAATTTAAGAGCTGATCTCTTGCTGGTGTTACGGTGAAATTACAGGCACATGAGACTTAACAACGTCACGTCTCAGGGTCGACAATGCATTGGCGATGCCCCCGCTGTTGCAAATTTCTCGGCGGCGGTGTCCACACACCATTAGGTGGACCGTCCGCATGTTTGTCGGCCAAAGTGGTATAAAATAGAAAACATTTAAGAGCTGATCTCTTTGCCGGTGTCACTTCCTCCACTCTGTTTTATTTTAGCGGCTTTTTAGACCTCGTTATGCGATAAGGAGGAACAATAGAGCCAAATTCAATTAAGCTTACCATATCCGTAAGCACTAGCCGGTTGGGCTTTTTTAACCTGGTACAGAGACTGTAAGCGTTGTTATCTGTTTCAAACGCCATCTTTCCAGAATGATCCGTCTTGCAGTATTTTCATCGGTCTTGGTCCTGTGCCATGCTGCTGTAGCACCTAAACCAATAGCTGTCTTGAATAATAATCTTCTTGCGGCATTAGACCTTGTTGAAACTAATCTGTAAGTACCATCTTCTTTTCTAATTTAACTAATTTCCTTCTCGTGGTTTCATCGGGGTTCTCGAGAATTCTAATGAATCCCAGTATTACAATATACGCAACATCGAGATGCAGTTGTCATGGAAAGTCTTTTGGGAGCGAAACCATCCGAGGCTGAAATAGCTTAAACTTTAATATTTAGAATTATAAATTTTGGTGAATAAGTGTAACTAAATTTAAGTAAATGCTAAGTTATTTTAATCCATGTATCGGCAATAGAAAAATTTAATGTAACACTATTATTAAGGAACCACAAGCCTCAGTTCAAAACAACGAGTTGAGCACGCGCGGAAAGATGTTAATTTTTAGAAACACAATACAATAGATCTTAAAATAATTCGTCGTAGAATCTTCAAAGAGTACGGACTAAGAGTCCGTAGAAAATGTAAAAAGGAATAATAGAAAAAAAAAAAAAAAAGTATTACAATATAGTTTAAATCCATCTGGAATATGTTTGGAGTTGCCGGAAATGTCCCTCTACATATTAACTACATACTAACTAAGAATCAGCTCTCACTGTTTATAAAAATAGTATAGATAATTGAAATCTGGTCTAAAATAAGTTTATTTTTCTTAATTATTGCTAAGTTGCCCGAGAGACGGTCTCATCATATTTGAGAGCTTCAGGTATCTCTAGCAAGCAACAGACCTATTAATACAAACTGATTTACTTAAACGGTAGTAACTCGGGATCCTTTTCTCTCTTGAATTTCAATGTCTCAGACTAAATGAGACAGCGGAATTTTAGCTGTTTGACTCTGCAAAACTTTTTTTTGAAGTCGAGGGTTTCTTGTGCTGATGTTAAACCATAATTTCAGTATAGCAAACAATGATGGGTCTATAAATTGTGTAGGGGGAAAAGGGATCATTTTGAAATAATATCTAATAATTTATTTGTCTGAAGCATGGTACAATAATGATTTGATTCAACATGTTTCGAAAATTACTGGCATACACAGGCTAAGTTAGATATTGCAAAGGTCTATGACTGTCTAATGAATAACGAGCAGGTGCAAAATATCTAGTTTAACAATTATCTTCCAGAGCACATACGACTGAAGACGCGACCAATATACAAAAGAGAATATTTTCAATCATAGCTGAAGCAACTCTTCTATACGTCACTAAGTCTTCTGACCCTCATGTCGTAGTTAGAGAGCTGCACGAACTGTTGGCTGATCCTGCTGACGTCATCGGTGCGGACACTAGAAAGGATTTGGCTTATGTTAAATCGATCGTTGCTCAAGTATGTATTGTAATTTTTACGTGTCAGGAATGTATACGGTAAACAGTTTCGGGCTAAGAGTGTTGCCTTGGGGAATGCCACAGTCCTATTAATATTATAAATGCGAATGTTTGTAAGGAATGATGTATGGAGGTTTGTTACTGTCATACAAAATCTACCTAAAGGATTTAGATGAAACTTGGCACATTGTTAAAGCATGTCTAAGGTTAACATACTCGTATAATACGTTTTATCCCGGGAAAATGTAACATCTATTAGATAGCGGGTGAAACCGCAGCTTGCAAATTCCAATTTTAAGTGAAGATGTAGTGTGTATGGTTAAGTGTTTAGCTTTAGTAGTACTCTTAGTGCCTTCTTGAGTAGCTACTGCAAGTTGATAATCTTTCACCACTAGATCTTTTTCTTCTGCTTTTATAATCAATTTAAACAATAGTAAATTAAAAACATCCCTGCTTTTTTATTACAAAATAGTTCCATTGTGACAGATAAGATCATTGTAGTAAAATGTACCTTAAAACTTCAGGATAAGGTTCATTTACATCATCATACAATAAACCTTACAATCAATGGACGAAACTTAACTTATAACTAATTGATGCAGGCGAGGCCTTGTGGTAATCCATTGTAAGATTATACAAAAACAAATATCTAGTAACTAATTCCGCTGGATTTCCTCTTCTATCAATTCGCAAACAAGGAACTCAACAAGAACTCGACCGAGAAAGTGACTTTCTGTCCAGCGCTCGGTGAGGTAACATGTCTGTGGTGCTAGTGCGTCGAGTCAGTGACAGCGGATTTAATACGTCCTGAAATTGCTTCGTATAGAAGCGAAACACGTGTCGATTTCCTGTTGAGTTCTTGTTTGGCACTTGAAAGAGAAGAAGATCCAGCGGAGTTAGTAACAAGATATTTGTTTTTGTATCATCTTTTTTACAAATACAAGGAGTTGATTTTCCAATAACTACTAATTTTACTATGAACTTATCAGTGCCCTGACCAGGTACATCTATCTCATCGTATCAAGTGCGCCAAAAACCGATCCAATGAGAAATTCAACGTCAGCTTCCGAACCAGCTTCTGGATCTCGATACGATGACGCTACGCTTCCGATAGATGATCGAGCTAAGGCCAAAATTGTTGTTACTTTTCAGCCAATCAACGACATTAAAAGATCTTGCAACGAAACAACGCTAAGGGCTGTATGCCTGGAGATTCTTGGTTACTACGTCCAACAGCAAGTGGACAAATGTCCGGAATACTCAAACCATGTCAGTTTGCGAAATCGCATGGAGAAACTGATCAGAGACAAGGATTTAGAAGAGTACGTGAGAAAATCTGTGGCTGCCAGTCGGAATATCAATCTTGACATATCGGCCATAGCGTTCTTTCTTGAAAATCTACCTATATATGAACATGTGTTTGAAAAAATACGTAACGCGTATCATGAATTATCGACGAAGAAGTATCCGTGCATGCTTTTTGGAGCTTACAATTCTGTTAACAATATGATCTAGTAAACTTATAAATATGTAAAAAAAAAACAATTTTTTTTTACATATCCTACTAATACGAGTATGTATTATAAATGCGAAAGTTTGTGTCGTTACTCTTTCACGCAAAAACCACCTAACGGATTTGGATGCAACTTGGCACATAGATTGAGCATATCCTGGAATAACATATACGCTACTTTTTATCCCGGGAAAAAGTGACATCCCTCAGGAATGCGGGTAAAACCACGGGGGACAGGTAGAAAATTTTAAAAATAACATTTTATTCATTAAAAAGTGGGATAAAAAATATGTGTTTTTAAATCGACGTTAAAAATATGGCGCAGGTTCTCATTAAGTGGTGTATATGTATTCCTTTTTTTTTTAAGTCGTGTCGGTCGTGGATACACACACAGGACAAAACTTTGTGTTTTTGGTGTATTTGTGCATGAACATGTCAGTTTTGCTCTGTGTTTGGATGTAAATGTACTTTTTAAAATATGTATGCATTTAAATAAAGCAGTATGTGTAGTATATCAGTTATCTGGTTTCCATAGTACAAGCTCTGCTTTGTTTGGGATCAGATGGCCGTGTGTAAACGAATGTCCCAGGATATTTATTAAAAATCACCGTTTTTTCTGTCTGGGTGTATATACAAATGTATAGATATATCTATATTAGTATTTACCGTAGCTGTTGAGTTACCTAGTTGAAATATAAATAAATATATGTAATCTAAATAATAATTAAGAAAATCTTGGGACACACGGCCATCTGGGGCTCGGGGATTCTGTAAGGAAATTACACTAACTCGAGGATGTTCCGTCGCGGCCTCTATGCTCTGTCTCTGTCGCTTACTACGCTAATACTACTAATCACGTGAGAGGTAAGCTCTCCGAGGTCTCCGTGAAGCGGCTCGCCGACGAAGTTTGTATTAGTTGAATAAGGGGGCTGATCCCAAACTAAGTAGATATTGTGCTATGACCAGATAACTGATATACTATATATACTATTTTTAAACATAGATATCTACAATCAAACATAGAACTTACAGAAATAATTATGCACACGACGTCTTAGCTGGAAATCGAACGGTGTGGCAGGGTAGATAACCACCAAGCCATCAGCTTACAAAGTACAGAAATATAGAAAATATTTGGTCACACACAAGTCGTGTAATGGGCGCGGCAATGAAGGAAATTGTCTGCCGCACCCTTTCCCCCTTTCGCCCTTTTTACGTACCTAGTTGCGTGTTACATAATTGATGTACTGCAACAATACGTATTATGGTGATACGCTTACAGAACAAGATTTTCGAAACTTCATGTCTCTGGGTCAACAACGCAGCGATGCCCCTGGTATTGCAAATGTCCATACTCGGTGTCCACTTACCATCAGATGGACCGTCTGCCTGTCAGCCGACTAGACATACAATAAAAAAATAGCAACTGAATTGGCCCTCGGGACTGGCGACTCGCATACCTCGGGAATGCGGGTGAAACCGCGGGGGACAGATAGTCCTACTAATATTATAAATCCGAAAGTTTGTGAGTATGGAAGTTTGTTACTCTTTCACGCAAAAACTCCCCATCAAATTTGGATGAAACTTGGCACATGATAGAGCATATCCTGGAATAACATATAGGCTACTTTTTATTCCGGGAAACGGTACCATCCCTCGGGAACGTGGGTAAAACTGCGGGGGACAGCTAGTCCTAATAATATTATAAATGCGAAAGTTTGTGAGTATGAATATTTGTTACTCTTTCACGCAAAAACTACTGAACGAATTTGAATTAAACTTGGCACATATATAGTTCATAGCCTGGATAAACACATAGGATACTCTTAATACCGGGAAAATGTAACATCCCTCGGGAACGCGAGTAAAACCGCAGGTACCATATAAAGCCACACAGCAAAAAGAAAGTTATAACTAATTACAATACACACAAAGGAGAGAAGCAATGTTTTAACATTAGAGGAACATTAAGCAAAGAGTATTTACGTGTACACATGAGTGTGGCGATGTAGGACAGTTGCTACCGGCTATTCGAATTACACACCGTGACTTTCAAACAATGTATTTACATCTTAATAAGGCGGTAACTTGGTCAAGGACCTACAAACAATTATACTTTGTTGATTTATTTATACTTTAGGGCGATTGTTTAATGCTCTCGGTATCGTCTTGGGACTCATTATACACATATTAGTATAATAAAAATACATATAGTAATATATGGTTCTTTTGACGCACCATCACCTCAAAACTACTGAACGTATCGGGATGGTTGTGGTGGTCTGCTACCATTCGACGCGAAATTTTTCGTAGATGGTTATAGACTATCGATAAACGCGGTGAAAGTAAGTAATAAGTAAATTTATTTCATGGCTTTGCTGTATTTATATTGTGTATTTATATATATTGTGTTAGTAATGACATAAAGACTTAAAAAAAATTATTAGTTGATTGAATAAATTCATGAACTTAATGATTACAACCCTGCCTCAGAGATACCACTCCAACTGAAACCTTGGACCAGTGATTCATGAAAGTACAGAGGCCTAAGCACGAGTATCTATCGAAAGCGTATCGTCATCGTATCGAGTGCGCCAAAAACCAATGCGATGGGAAATTGAACATCAGGCAATGTCACGGTATTCGCGGTGTTCAATTTAACATACAAACTAGCTTTCTGACGTACGATACGATGACGATACCTTTACGATAGATGTTCGCACAGTATATTCTGCTAGCCGACGCATTACATTGACGGCGCTACGACTATTGTCGAACACTGCTCGCGCGCCGAACCATCAATCTATAATGAAATTGGGAACATTGAATCCGATAGAGTCACACAATTTGGGTGCCGGACATTGACGTGAGACCTGTTGTCTGAGAAGAACAGTCAATTCGATATAAGAAACCTATAGTAGGTACTAATACTAGAAATAAACATAAACTCGCTATACCGGTAACTCGAATAAAAAACATCAATAGGCAATATAGCTGTGCTGTTAGGTGTACCCTTTAAAAGAATAACCCTTGGCAATGTATTGCTCGCCTGACCATACTATACTTATAGAAGCTACTACTAGACCTACTAGAAACTACTAGATACTTATGAAACTACAAAGAAAGCGTAACAAATAAACTTTCAATCACATTTAAAATATTAGTAGGGACTGGGTAGTATAGATTTTCTGTATTATTAAAAATGTCAGCAGTATCAGACTTATAATTCAAAATAACTGCACTTATAGAACCAAGTCACCACATTGTGTGGTAAATGTGTAATGTAAATTAATACTAAGTTGTACGCACAACATATTACAAGGGGGATGTGGTAGCTAATCTTGTGCAACGGGTGCATTTATAATACCACATTTTCGATGCATGACCACCCTTCGGGGGAATTTGAACTGCCCGATTGCTTCTATAACTCACTAGCTATCACCCGCGGTTTTTCTCGCATTTTTTGCGTGTCGATCGTTCTGGCTAAATTTGTTTAGACCAGAATTCTGCCAGGCGTACTGTGTCGTCTGTGGCATTATACAGGTCTTCCGGCGTGCAAGATGAGGGGCACGCAGGGCACGACAATAGATGTGCCATTGTCTGAGGGGAGGCGCCGCAGTTGCACAGGTTGCTTGTGCTGTAACCCCATCGGCACAGATTGTCCCTGCATCGGCCGACTTGGGTTCGGAGTCTATTGAGGGACTTCCATGTCAGCCACGGGAGCTTATGCCCTGGGGGAAGCTTCTCCATAACAGGGTTTGGTGATGCTGTTGGGTATCTCTCCTGCCAGAGCTTACGCCGCGCCTCAGAGGTACTGTCGGTAGTTGGTGCAGCGTTCTTTAAAAAGCTATTTCTACTTTTTAGTCTCTGAGGTCCAGGGGTGTAATTGTAAAGCGGGTGCCTCCTGTCATTTATCTTTTTCGAGCACTCAACTGAGCTTGCAATATCTCTGCGGACATCAGGTGGGGCATTTTCTTTATTTATTGGCTAACATTCGCCTTATCACATGTTCTGACTATACCAATTTTCATCACGATTAGTCAAATCTTTATTAAGTTATAAAATTACATACAAAAAGACAAAAAAAATTAAAGTAAAAAATTGCGTCAGTGAATCGTAAACCGAATATTTATTTCAAAATTTGACAATAAAAATAATATTAAAGACACATTTATACAGTAGTAGGTATTAGCTCTCCCGACAGACGCTGTCCTGTACCTCTACCATGAGTTGCTATCGAAACTTACTTTAGTCACTGGCGAGTAAACTACTATCGATACAGTATTTCTCGATAGCAACTGTCAAATTTGTGACTCATGGTATCGAATTTCTATAGCAAAGGCTAAAAAACGTTACTCGCTAGTGTCTACATCCTATCGACTCGTGCTATCCATTTTAGTTCTTTAGGTGACCGCTAGTGGCGCTGTACACATTTGCCATAGAAATGTTTTACGCCGTCGCTAGCGAGTACGTACGTTAAAATCTCATGGTAAAGGCACTGTTGAAATGTAAACAAAACCACAATGCAGAAATTCGATCGCAGCGCCACCTACCGGGTTCAATTGTAAATCTAAACCATTTTCAAATCCAATAGAACACACAAAAAATGTCATTAAAAGCATTCCAGCCGTTTAGAAGGAGTTCACTAACATACACAGTGTATGTATTACACCACACACGGCCATAACAATTATATACATAAATATAGATAAATGTAGATACATTATATTAGCATTCAAACGTTACAGACTCGTTATAGGGAATCTAATATTTCCCCAGAATCAATAATATTATATTTGCTAGTCCAAAACAAATTTGATTTATGTACATAGTTCAATTGAAACCTGTGCAGTCATTTATGCGAGACTGAGTCAGAATAATACAAACATGAAATCTTTCCAATTCCTAATCTTATTAGAATGATCAATACGATTTTTATTCTCGTTAGATTCTTTTTTAACCAATATTAGTCTCATTGGAATCTCATAGTACCTATTTACCTTTAAAAGAACCACTGAGAAGAACCGGTAAGAAAGTCAGCAATATTGGTCAGGTTTTTTTTTTTTTTTTTTTTTTTTTTATTTGTCGACCCTGAGACGTGAAGTTGTTAAGTCTCATGTGCCTGTAATTTCACCGGCCCCCTTACCTTTCTAACCGAAACACAGTAATACAATAGCACTACTGCTTCACGGCGGAAATGGGTAAGGTGGTAGTACTTCCCCGGACGAACTCTGCACTAAGAGCTCTACTACGGTGATAAGGATAAGGTGATGATTGACGGACCAGTGGGCTTGTTGGTTAGAGACCCTGATTGCCACGCCGCAGGTCGTTCGATTCTCACTCAGGACAAACATTTGTGTGCATGAACATGTCTGTTTGTTCTGTCTGAGTGTAAATATCTATACATAAGTTTGTACCTATTGTATTTACAAAAATTAATCGTAGTATATGTAGTATATCAGTTATCTGGTTTCTATAGTACAAGCTCTGCTTAGCTTGGGATCAGGTATGTAAAAAAATGTTCCAGGATATTTATTATTCTTTACTAGCTGTCCCCCGCGGTTTTACCCCCGTTCCCGTGGGATGCCACATATATTATACATAAAAACCTTCCTCTTCAATCACTCTATCTATTAAAAAAACCGTATCAAAATCCGTTGCGTAGTTTTAAAGATGTAAGCATACATAGGGATATAGGGACAGAGAAAGCGACTTTGTTTTATACTATGTAGTGATTTATGTGTTTTGATGGGTCTATTGACTTACTAGTTAAATACCATAGCGGCCATAGCGGTTCAACTCCCACTCAGGATTACCTTTATCTGCATGAACATCTATATGTTTAAATATCTATAGTATTTTGTACTTATTAAGAAAAATCGTTGTTAGAATATGAAGATATCAGTTATCTAATACATAGTACAAGCTCTGCTTAGTTAGAGAATAGATCTATGGGTATCGCAATCCCGTGTGAAAAAAAAAAAAAAAAAAAAGAGAATATTACAGGATATAAATTTTTATACATTAGACTATTTTAATTATTAGTTCAAACGCTTTAATTTTTTCTATCAGCAACATTTCAAATCCACCCCTACAGTGATGTTTACTTACAACCAATTTCCCTAATGTACCCTTCCAACCACTATGGGTTTATCTGTTATTTTTTTAATTCCGAAACGCACTCGGCAGCGCATTTTCCGCCACAACGCAACCCATGAAACATTCATGTGTTTATTTTAATCCGCCATGATCTATTGATGTTATTGGACGGTGTTATTCGACGTGTCATAATGAAAATAATGACGCACAATTTATTTTTGTGTTATAAATAAACTAGCTGTCCCGCGGTTTCATCCGCGTTAATCGATATAAATAAATAATAATAAATAAATAAATATCCTGGGACATTCTTTTACACACGGCCATCTGGTCCCAAACTAAGCAGAGCTTGTACTATGGAAACCAGATAACTGATATACTACATATACTACTTTTTTTTTTTTTTCTAAATACATACTTATATACATATTTACACCCAGACACAGAACAAACAGACATGTTCATGCACGCAAATGTCTGTCCTGGGTGGGAATCGAACCCACGACCTTTTCGGTTTGGCAGTCAGAGCGTTAACCACCAAGCCAACTGGCCTGTCGAATCAAAAAATCAAATAAAGCCTGTAACCATCTACGGAAAAATCCGCGTCGAATGGTAGCAGTCCCATCCCGATATGTTCAGTAGTTTTGAGGTGTGGTGCGTCAAAGGAACCTTATTTTCCTTTTAAATTATAGTAGCTGTCCCCCGCAGTTCATCTTTCACTACCACCTCCATGTCATGGGTATCTAATAAAAGTGTTTGTCGAGCCGCATACGTGACGTCAGTTTTGTTTTATGGGTTCAAACGTGTTTTAAAACCTTCCAAACTCAATATCTATTTTCTGTCTCTTAAGATACAGGTTACCTTAGTTTAAGAGGCATGGTAGTCATTTTATTGTACAAAATTCTGCAGCATAATTTAATTTTACAGAATTCCATATTGTTTTTTGCGCTTATATTTATTGTAAAATGTAATCTATGTAACCTTGGTTAATAAAAAAAATTATTATTATTATTATTTTGGTCAAAATTTTGGTTTTGAGACCTATATAAGTAAGAACATTGACGTAAAAAAAGTTATTTCGTTTTAATTCCAACTTGGCCACATGTTGCATAACTTCAAAATAATTTCCTCAATCCCATGATGCGTGAAGTTATAAGTTGCAATACGAAATACGCAATGACAGATTGGACTGTAATCCGCGGGGTGTGGGTTCGATGCCGTGTTTGTGGTACTTATTAGCACCTTATTAGTGTTATTGATTATTATACATAGTTGGGGGTCTTTAGTTTATGGTTTTCTATTCGATATTTTTGGAGTGAAAACTACTTTTGGCGCGTTGAGTGATTTAGGAGAGCTTTGAAATTCTAATCTGCAACCTTCTTGTGTGAAAAATAAATGAATGATAAACACAATCTGTGCTATTCAAAAGTTTTCAAATTCAAAATTCAAAATTTCAAAAGACACTGTTTTTTTGTAAGGGGGAAATCTTGTGGGTTCTCGTCACTTACTCGTTAATGGAGTACATCAGTAGCCTATGAGTATGTGGTGTTACGCTTGGCCAGCATTATTAATTTATATATTTCACATAAAAAGAAAACGATACAATTTTGTTGTTGGCGACCCCTTTCATTTTTTTATTGCTATAGTGACAGTAGGTTAGTATCTACACTCTCTAAAACTACATACTCTAGGTACATTTGATGATAGTATGTGGTTACTGACACATCTGAATATGGACCTCTCCCATGCCTTCAGCGGTAATTCATGTCCATTTTGAATTTTTACTTTTACTGAACACTTGATTCGATTAATTTTTCCTTAAAAAAAATTACAAATACTCAGTTCCGTCGTGAAGCAGTAGTGCATGTATTACTGTGTTTCTGTTAGAAAGGTAAGGCCGGTGAAATTACAGGCACGAAGTCACGTCTTTTTCCACCATATTATCATGTCAAAAATATGACGTTATTTATGTAAACACAAAAAGAAATTGGTACACAACAAATTATGCATTTCCATTTTTTTTAAGTCGATAAACCATAAGTAAAGAAGTGTATACCAACTTTTAATAAATCTGAACAGGATAGTCGGTTAAAATCTCTGTTAAACAAAGGATCAACCCTCAACATCTACCCCTCCATTACAAGAGGAAGCGGAAGTATTCGCAAATCAATTTATCATCTTGATCGCTAAAAAAGCGTGCTCCGTAAAGAAAACCGCCATTTTAGTAATGGCGGAAACGCGCGCCGAATTAAATCCAATATGGCGTGTTGTAGTAAGTGGTGAAAATATAAATGTGCCTATCTTCCTTTGATACAATAATTTTTTGAGATTTTTTGGAGATTATTTGTACTTAAATATCGTCGGTAAAATTACTGAATTTTTTGCCTACCTCTTCGGGGATGATGAGCGAGAAGATATTTTTTCCGAAGCAAAGTTATAAAAAATTACTTAAGATGCCGTACTAAAGGTATTCCGACTCCATTTTTTTTTACTACTAGCTTCCGTGTCATGGTTTCTCCCACGTTCACACAGAATCTAATGCTTCGAGGAACTGTAACATAGCCTATATTACGAACCTTACGTTTCGAAGATACTATATCTGGTTAGGCCAGTTGGCTTGGTGGTTAGCGACCCTGACTGCCAAGCCGAAGGTCACGGGCTCGATTCCCACCTAGGATCAACATTTGTGTGCATGAACATGTCTGTTTGTTCTGTGTCTGGGTGTAAATATCTATATAAGTATGTATTTAGACAAAAATAATTTATCAGTTATCTGGTTTCTATAGTACAAGCTCTGTTTAGTTTGGGATCAGATGGCCGTGTGTAAGAGAATGTCCCAGGATATTATTTATCTATCTGTCTAATAGTTAAAGAATTATTAACAGTCCATTAGTTTTGAATTTATTAATTTGAAAGGCTTTGTAATATTAGTATAATTTTTTACACAAATTTTTTTGTGCCATATGATTATACCAGTCATATTTACCTATATAGGTATATGGCCGGCGGTCGGCGAGGTAACACGTCTGTGGTGCTAGTGCGTCGAGTCAGTGACAGCGGGTCTAATACATCTTGGGGCTCGATTCTGTAAGGAAAATGACACTTACTCGAGGATGTTTGGTCGCGGCCTCTATGCTCTGTCGCTTATTACGCTAATACTACTAATCACGTGAGAGGTAAGCTCTCCGAGGCCTCCGTGAAGCGGCTCGCCGACGATGTTTGTAGTGGCTGAATAAGGGAGCTGAAGAAGCTTCTTCAGCTCGACAGTTCGACACGCATTTCGCTCCGTGTAGAAGCGAAATGCGTGTCGATTTCCTGTTGAATTTCCTTGTTTAGGACTTAACAGAGAAGGAGATCCAGCGGAATTGTTACTAGATATCTGTTTTTGTATAATCTTACAATGGATTTCCGTAAGGTCACGCCTGAGTCAATTACTCAGTTATTTTTGTGCCATGTATCAACTAAAAGGTATTACGTATTCTTATATGACGTCACGTATTCTACTTAGCATACACTTTCATTTGATTCCCACGATATCCCTTTCATTCAAGTTATAGGTAATATCAATTTCCGTATTATCCACCATATTGGATTTAGAATGACGTCATTAAGCTAGTCGTGTTATGTTACAAATACTAATGTGTCAGCCAAATTTCAGCTCAATCAAGTGCAAATAGGTTTCAAATCCAGATGCAAGTTTTAACCCTTAGATTTTTTTTTATTCGAAAACGTAACGCCTACACTAAAAGTAAATTTTCCTTAGAATTCTCTTCCAGGATCAGTATTCCCGACACCCTTAACCTGGATTTATTCAAGGCTAGAGTGAATAGGCAATTGCTGGGTAAACGTGCTACATCTTCGGCCTCTATAGCTCTTTCTGGGGTCTGTCGAGGGCTAAATGCAAGGTGAGTAAAAAAATAAAAAAACGACAAATCGATTTGAAATGGTATGAATTTACGATAGCATCAAACATATTCTTCAATATAATTTTAAATTTGGACTAATATTTCATAGTCTTCCTACCCTAAACTGAACGCATCGAAAACAATACCTTGCATTTGGCCGCACGCGGCCGCTCGCGGCACGCGGCACGCACGCGCTCTCTCCGCCGACATTTGACAGCCATTAGAAATGTTTTGTGTTGATTAGATTAATCCCCCTATATTCATTTTCAACTGAAACTTCTTCGGAAGTGAATGGGTGTGGTAGGAAATTAGTTATGGTAGTTTTTCTGGAAGCAATATGGCAACACTGGCACGCTTCGGTTAATGTTTCCGCTGTTGATGAATGGCGGACTAATTTTCGGTTTGGTTTAATGTACGCGGTGACATATTGCCTATTAAAGTCTCCAATCTCGGAGTCTTTAAGGCAAGAGTGAATAGGCATTACTTGAGTTCGCGTGTACTATCCTCGACCACATCGTCACTGTCCATCAGGTGAGATCTAGTCAAATGCGCTCAAGTTTTTATATATTAAAAAATATATATATATATATTATTTAATGGTTTTGGTACTTGGTTGGAGTATAACTTGGTTGGAGTATAACTTCTTACGTGCGTACATAAGTACACACGCACGTTTTTTTCTTTTCTTCATACAATAATCTACTCATATATTTCTCTAGATAAAATCCTTGATCAATACAAGAAAATTCAAGACAAAAACTCGCATGACAACTAAATATTAACACTAAAATTGCTTTGACCTATTTACTAATACATAATGTATTTACTAATACATAATGTATTTATTTTGCAGGTGTACATTGAAAACTATAGATAGGAGGTTACTAAAAGGGTTTCATAATTAAGAACACGAATAAGACCTTGTAAAATGAACTATTGATTTCGTATGGTGAGACATGTCATGTAGTGCAAATAATCAGCTTTTATGACATTAATGATCTAATTTATTATGATATATTTATTAATTTGTGAAGAAAATGTACATGCATGGGGTTCTTCAACTATCCTCAATAGAGTTCAAACTTAAACAAAGTATTACGGTCGTATTTCGATCGCTAGGCGACCTAAACTTGCGGCACGCTACGATGGCCGTTTTGACGTTTAACAATGCCAAAGAGAAATAACCTTTATTCCTTCAGACATAAGGTACACCTATTGATCCAATAGCTAATTGTATGATGATGGAAATCAACCTTATTCCAAAGCAATACAGTTTCTTCTCCTATGAAAATTTAAAACGTCAAACTGCCATCATAGCGTGCCGGTAGTATAGTTAGCATAAATGTTTGCATCTATGGTAAAAAATACAATGTTAATGTTTCTGGATCTATATATTACTTTTTTATTTTATTTTTAAGGGATAGTTCTCGAAGTTGTTGACGAGTATGTCTACCTAGGACAAATTGTCCAACAAGGTAGGTCCAACTTCGACAAGGAGATCAATCGACGAATCCAACTCGGCTGGGCAGCGTTCGGGAAGCTACGGCATATCTTTACCTCAAAAGTATCAGAGCCTGAAGACAAAAGTATTTAATCAGTGTATGTTGCCAGTGATGACCTATGGAACGGAGACGTGGTCCTTTACTGCTGGCCGTATTAACAAGCTCAAGGTCACTCAGCGAGCTATGGAACGGGCTATGCTCGGCATTTCTCTACGCGACAGGGTCCGAAACGAGGAGATTCGTAGAAAAACAAAGGCTGTAGACATAGCTCGTAGAGTCAGCCAGCTGAAGTGGCAATGGGCAGGCCACATCGCTCGAAGAACAGATAACCGATGGGGAAGAAAGGTTCTCGATTGGCGACCACGTACAGGAAAACGCCGAGTGGGACGACCTCTCACCAGGTGGACCGACGACCTGGTCAGAGTCGCTGGAAGCCGCTGGATGCAGGCGGCTCAAGACCGTTCGAGATGGAAATCCAAGGGGGAGTCCTATGTTCAGCAGTGGACATCCCTGGGCTGATAGTAACTGCTTTAAACTTATGTGAAACACACACTTAAAATAAAATATGAATACAAGCTAATAACAGCTATCCTCTTACATAAATAAAAATGTTTGGACAACGAAGTAAGGACATGACACGCGTCTAAAGCAGCGTACTTGTAGTAAATATATTTTATAGAACCATCATATTTAAATACTATAAATATTACCGAGACTTCAATATAAATACACTATCTTTCAAATAGGCCAAGATCTGGCATCTAAAATGAATTTAACATAAAATCTAAAATGAAGTTATGTGCTGAATTATAATAGCTCACTTCTGAAGGGAGTTCTGCGACACGTGCCGCACATAATCGTCCCAGAGGGAGGTTCTGTAGACGTTGAACGAAGGGTTTTGTATAGGTTTGGGTTATCCTATACTTGCACTTTTAAAACCAAGAACAAAATGTTATTGATTTTAATACATTACTATTTTATTTCTCGATTTAAATGTGACTTCGAATTTTGGTTAAGGTTGCCTTGTATTATTAAATATTTTAATAGTTTACTAGATTAACTTCATCATCACCATATCAACCCAGGGATGTCCACTGATGTACATAGGCCTTGGATTTTCAACTCCAACGGTCCTGCCTGCATCCAACGGCTTCCAGCTAGATTAACTGACAAAGTGCAAATTCCAACCTTAATCAAAACTAAGTAATTAACATTTAATTTATGGTTTTCTTGAATGACAAGTGAATACAATTGTTTCCTATAAAATATTTATATTACAAACAAAAAAAACACAGTTCAACAGCATGCACAATAATAAGGAAGCGAACTAGGATGCACCCTTGCGGCACACCCCAACAAATTACCGTGAGTTTTAATCAAAAAACCGTGGGTGTGAAAGCCAAACAATCAGGGGAACATAACTTTCCCATATCGATAATGGAACAAAACTGGAATATCAAAAAAGCAGGTTTTTTTATGTATTTAACGCGTGCGTTTTAATCAAACGACAATCACGGAAATCATTTCTGTCAATAATTACACTGATTGCGGGAAGCGGTGATTTTTGAGCGATAGCGGGCGATGACTTTGTTGATTAATTTTGATTAATGGAGGGTGTTTTATATTTTCGTCCATCATTGTGTTTACTTTAAAAAAAAATTATATCTATAGTTATTGTTATTTCTTTTAAATGTATGTACACCAACCTATTTTTAAAGGTTGCCAAAGGAAAGAAAAATAAGTAGCCCACACGTCAGTTTAGTGATTGAACCTTCTTCAGCGAATGCTTCCTTCGGTTTGATTTCGTTTGTTTTTCTGTCATAAAATGAAGTCTGTAATATAAGCTTTTGGTACAAATCTCATCTTTCCTGTTTTCTCTAAAATCTCTGTTCATCTTAAAGGTATTATACACAATTTAACCCGACTAGAATTAAATAATGAAAAAAGTAACCTTGCTGAGTTTCTTGCCCCTTCTTCTCAGCAAGGTTGACTTCCAAACCGTTGGTAGCTTCTGTAACGTTAGTCTTCCCAAGTGCCTTCCGCGTTTCTAACATTTTTGAATGCACTTATTACTCACACGTCGTAATGATATTCTTTTTTGATATAAATATCCTGGGACATTCTTTACACACGGCCACCTGATCCCAAACTAAGCAGAGCTTGTACTATGGGAACCAGATAACTGATACTACACAAATACACACTAATACTTAGATATACTACGCATACCTTCAACTTTATTTTTTCTAAATACATACTTGTATAGAAATGTAATGTTTCCATACAATTTAAACTAACTATTATTTCCTAAAATATAAGTGAATTACTTAAAATGTTAAAATGCAATGATGTAAATTTTATGAATTAAAAAAAGATTTGCATTAAGCATGTAATAGTTCACCGATTTTTTTTTTATGACGGGATTTCGATTGGCCTCAATCTCACCTGATGGTAAGTGAAGATGAGGCCGAAGATGGAGCTCGCTTTCCCGTTAGTAGCCTATTCACTCTTTGCTTTCAGATTACCTTCATGGATCTTTTAGGACGGAACGTTGGAATTTTGCTGAATACTAGTTTGCGTTTCGCGGTGTCACCCGCGTTCCCAAAGCATCTAATGTATCCTGGTATTATACCATAGCCTATGTTTTGAAGTCGGTTAAAAAGAAAAGCCGGTACATTATTTACACACCATCTGATCCCAAACTAAGCAGAGCTTGTACTATGGAAACCAATAAGTATGCCAAATTTCGAGATAATCCGACGTCTTGAAGGGGGTCAAAATCTTAATTCCACATTTAAAATATATATATCACAAGCAATAACCACACTTTGACAGGCCAGTTGGCTTGGTGGTTAGAGACCCTGACTGCCAAACCGAAGGTCGCGGGTTCGATTCCCACCCAGGACAAACAGTTGTGTGCAAGAACATGTCTGTTTGTTCTGTGTCTGGGTGTAAATATCTATATAAGTATGTATTTAAAAAGTAGTATATGTAGTATATCAGTTACCTGGTAGCCATACTACAAGCAGTATACTCTGCTTTAACTTGGGATCAGGTAACCATGTGCGAACAATGTCTTGGGATATTTATTATTTATAATAACCACCGTTCACAGATTCCTTAATTTCTTTTTCAGTAATTTCTTAACTATTAGAAATATCAATACGCAATAATAAAAGGTTAGATAAGCATGGATAGCATTACTCTCTTGATAATGAAGTGTAATATAATAAAGTGCTGAGTGCTGAGCGTGGACAATGTGCGCAATGAGCCGCTCTAAGCTACCGCCTGCGACAATGTACCGCGCATATGCCCCTTCGAACATGGCGAGGTAGGGGACTTAGGTTCTTGGTACTTGCGACATGGAATTTATATAACTTATTGTATCCCCCGACGAAAAAGGGTGTTATAAGTTGGAAGCCTATGTCTGTACAAATGGGTTGAACAATTTGAATGTAGATTTTTTCATATGATAGTACTTAGGCTAACTGTATAAAAAAAACTCCGGGAGTGCCGGCAGAAGTGAAAACTTGAACATTAACATTGTCCATTCTTACGAATTTTCGATCAGGTCACGTGTCCTGACGCGAGTTTAACATTTTATCCCAAGAAAAGTGCTCAAAGCCGCTTAAGTAGTTTTTTTTTAAAGTAGTTTTTACTTCAAAAAAATTCCGACGTAAAAAATGTATGTAAGTTTAAGTTTGTGAAAATGTATGGATGTTTGTTACTCTTTCACACAAACACTACTAAAAGGATTTGTATGAAACATGGCACATTTATAGTTTAAATCCTGGCTTACAGATTAGATAGATAGACGTTTAGAAGAAAACGGGGAGCCTGGTAATCTCTTTACCTAAGTCTCACACAAAAGAAAATAAATACATTTATTATTATTTTAAAAGAAATAAAATAGTAATGATAATAATAACAAAGCATCAAATACAGTCGGACGTACTTTACACACACACACACACACACACACACACACACACATAGCTACAGGGGTGTTTTGACTGACAACTAAATGAAAAATATTTAACAATGCATTCCGAATGAATATTAATTATTATATAAAATAAACCCATTCAATAACGATGTAATATTATAATTCGTGTAATAAGCACGCTTTGTATTTTGACACGGAAAAAATCTGTTGTGCATTTTGCATGTTTTTTGAATATTTAAATTTAATTTTTCGTTAACAATTGATGTTTGGGGTTGGATTATGTTGTTGATATTGTAGTGTAGCTATAATCCTTATTACTGAGACACAGGTGTTCCATAAACAGCCCCCTTATACAGCTAATACAAACTTCGTCGGCTTACCTTTCACGTGAATGCGTAGTTAGCGAAAGAGACAGTGCATCGAGGCTGCGACGCTACATCCTCGAGCTAGTGTCATTTTCCTTACAGCATCGAAGCTTAGCCCCCTTATTCAGCTAATACAAACTAAAACGACGAGCTGCTTCACGGAGGCTTCGGAGAGCTTATCTCACACGTGATTAGTAGTTAGCATAGTTAGCGAAAGAGACAGAGCACGGAGGCCTTACAGAATCGAGCTCCTGATTAGTTAGAGACATTTTATCACTCAGCGAGCTATGGATCGGGCTATGCTCGAAATTTCCCTACGCGAATTGAGGACATTCGGAGAAAAACGAAAGCTTTGGACATTCTCGTGGAGTCAGTGAGCTGAAATGGCAATAGGGGACATCGCCCGAACTGATAACCGATGGGGAAGAAAGGGTCTCGAGTGGCGACCAAGTTCAGGAAAACGCCGAGCGACCTTCCACCAAGTGGACCGACGACCTGGGGCACGATTCTGTAAGCAAAATGACACTAACTCGAGGATGTTTCATCGCGGCCTTTATGCTCTGTCTCTGTCGCTTAGTGCGGTAATACTAGGTAATAATAGGTCTGGGTATCTCACCAACCCCTACAAAGACCGATTTTTTTGCATCCGAACTCCCCTTTTAATGTTATTTTAAATGAATAAAAATAACTAAAGAATGACTGGGATCTTTGAAACAAGTCCAATGCTCATTTATATCAATTTATTTGCGAGTGATCAACGCTTTTTAGGCATATGCGATGACTGTGCGCTTAATGCTCATAATTTTTTATCAAATTCATGAGAATATGAATCATGTAAGTGTAAACACGTGAGAGAATATTCTGTACCCCTTTTCAAGTTGGCTTGGTGGTTAGAGACCCTGACTGCCAAACCGAAGGTCGCGGGTTCGATTCCCACCTAGAACAAATATTTGTGTGCATGAACATGTCTGTTTGTTCTGTGTCTGGGTGTAAATATCTATATAAGTATGTATTTAAATAGTAGTATATGTAGTATATCAGTTACCTGGTAGCCATACTACAAGCAGTACACTCTGTTTAACTTGGGATCAGGTAACCATGTGTGAAGAATGTCTTGGGATATAAATTTAAGTATATTTCGCGCATGGAGCACGAGTTTGGATATGGATGAAGTTTTTTATGGACAAAGGAGAGCAGAAAGCTTAAATGTTTTCTGTTCTCGGCATGTCGCTTGCGTTCGTAGAACAACTCACAAAAGTTTCATCGCTTACGGATATACATATTGTAAAAGGAGGTATAGGGTCAAAACATATAAACATTGATCTATATACAACATGTTACAAAATACTCCGTAAAAATATAATTAATTATCAAAGCCAACAACCCTAGTATGTTGTCATGTCAGGGAACCACTATTTTACCTAATAGTTGTCTACTTTAATAGCTTTTCTATTTTTCATTCATAATAATCAGTTTTTTTTTATTTTATTGGGGTATGTTATACAGCATTACTACGGTTCTTAAATATTGTGAACGGACTCGTTATAAGGCCCCATTTAACCTTCTTTCGGCTGTACGGGTAGTTTTGTAACATTCTGTATTATATAAGGTAATAGGGCTCCTTTGACGCACCATCACCTCAAAACTACTGAACATATCGCGATCAGACTGCTACCATTCGATGCAGAATTTTTCCTAGATGGTTATATGTTATTTATGACATCGATAAAGGCGGGTGAAACCACGTACCAAACACAAACCATCGCTCCGAATTTATATTTTACTAGCTTCCGTCCTGTAGTTTCATCCACGTTCCCGAGAGAATCAATGTTTTCCCGGGGTAAAAACGTACCTTTCCATCCGTGAAAGAATTGGAGGTACCTAATAAAAGAAACATAGGACACTTTTTGTGCCGGGAAAATGTTACATCCCTCGGGAACGCGGGTGAAACCGCGGGGGACAGCTAGTGAAGATATATTTTAGGAAATAAAATCGACTATATAATTTATCATTTGCTTGGTACATATAACCCATTATCTTCTGTTAACAAATCTGGCTCTACCTGCCCATACGTACATGCGAGGATCAGAAAGGATAACAAGCTATCCTAACAGGCAGTAAAGTCACATTTCATATTAAAGCTGGAACAGTAATACAACTACTGCTTGTACATGTCATGATTATAAAAAAAAAAAACAAATAAAAATTAATTAATTACAACAACAAGAGTAATTATTTATTGAATAATATATAAATAATAATAATATATGCAGGGTGTTAAAAAACTACCCGTAAAGCCGAAAGAAGGTTAATTGGGGCCTTATAACGAGTCCATTCACAATATTTAAGAACCGTAGTAACGCTGTATAACATACCCCAAAAAAACTGATTTTTATAAATGAAAAATAGAAAAACTATTAAAGTAGATAATTATTAGGTAAAATAGGTACGTAGACCTTTCTGTTAAATAATCTGGTTCCCTGACATGACAGCTTACTATGGTTGTTGGCTTTGATAATTAATTATATTTTAACGGGGTATTTTGTAACACGTTGTATATAGATAGAAGTACGATTTTCAGTATACTAATTGAACTTGCCTTACTGTTCAAGTTTTAAACTACAACACGGATCGAGTAAAATTTATTTCCGCGATAACCACGACGCCGGCGCGGAATGTCGTCCGTCCGTCTGTCCGTCCGTCCGTCTAGTTAATTATTTTTATTATTACATGCTAACACTACCATAATGTTGATTTAATGTCCCAAAGAGTTATCTGGGACATTTATAATTATAGTCAATTGATACACTTGATTTGTACTGATGGTTTATAGGAGTACTTACACCCATATTCTAAGACGTTTCCTCACATGTCACTCGACTCCAACTCGACTGAGGATACCTTAAGCGTTTTTACGAGAAATCCTCAAAAATGGTATTCTAAGTTATAACTTGAGTAAAACTCGAACAACCCTGATTGAGGTCGAGTCGAAGTGGATTTGAGGTAATGTCATTAATAACTTCATAATATTATTGATAAACTATTAATGAAATAAAATAATGAGCTTCAGTAACTGTTTACAAGAAATGAACTTCCTTAAGGTTGGTCCCGACGTACCTTGAAGTTGACAGTTGTTTCCTCTCCTCGAGTGAGGGATGGCGTCGAGTGGAGGAGATTTTTTTCAACTATGTAGGTATACTAATTTATCTGAGTGAGGTTGAGTGGAGTCGAGGAATTTTCGAGGAAACGTCTTAGAATATGGGTGTTAGTTACCTACGAGCTTTCCCCCGAGGTGTCCCGGATATCCCGAAGGATGTTACATTTTCCCGGGGTAAATGTGCTATTCCAGACTATAAACTACCTATGTGTCAAATTTCATTCAGATCCGTTTCAGCCGTTCTGGCGTAATTAAGTAAAAACATCCATGCATCCAAACTTTCGCCACCTTTACCATTTACCAGTATCCCGAGAGGTAGGCAGAGTAGTAGAGCTAGTAGAAAGTTAGAATAGTAGAGCTCGTTCGACCGGGGAAGTACTACCACCTTACCCATTATTACTATTTAATTTTCTTCACGGTTCTTCTCAAGTAATGGCTGACTTTCGAACAGGTGTTGACTTCAGTAGCTTTGATCTCCTAAAGTGCCCTTCTATAGGGTCTAAATAAATAAATTAATAAAATAAAATAGCCTTTATTTACTCTGACCTAATTTAATCTAATTTGTAATATAATGTTTACTACTAATTTTAAACTATACTTAATTATACTCTGCTTATTTCTATTTTTTTTCCTATATGTAACTTAACATTTAATATAAGTTACCAGGTCAGGCTGTCTTGCGACATAGGCCTCCTCAAGTTCCCTCCACCTTTGCCTGTCCATTGCTGTCCTTCTCCAACCTTTGGGCATATCGTCTTCCCATCTTTCTGCCTTCCTCTACGTCTTTTTTCTGAATAAATGGTACTTCCTCGGACAAAGTGAGGCCTAAGCATGAACATCTATCGCAAACATATCGTCATTGTATCGAATGCTCCAAAAAGCTTACCGTGATGTTGCGCGATGTTCAATTTCCAATTGCTTTGGTTTTTGGCCCAGAGAGCTGAGAGCTCTTAAACTTACACTTTGATTTGAGATCCTTCCCCTTTTTCAAAGTGGGTTAAAAATACTCAAATAACCACATGTCGTCAGAATCATCACATGGTCCTTCGAAAGATGTTTTTTTTCTGTCATAGCCACACTATCGCTATCTATAAATCTTTGGGACACGCGACGTGTCTGTCGCCAATTTTTTTTCTACTTAGGAATTAGGATTTTTTATTTGACTTGAAAGTGGAAGTGAAATAGTAGATGACTTTTACTCGGCTCCTTTTGAATAGATTATAATGAAATTGTTTCAATTGAATTGTGTAAAATAATTAGCACTTGTCCTGCGGTTTTACTCACGGAGGGCATCTAGTATGAGTATATGATGTGGAAGTAGAGTCTGATGTCACACTATTGAGTAGCAAAGAACATTATAAATTTTCCTTTAAAGCTACTGACGAACCTAAATGACAGATGCTGTGGTTTAAGGAACTTCGATAGAACTTGGTATTTAGTAAGATCTCACCTCTTTTTGAAGTTATATAATACTTCTTTAGGCGCGTTATGAAAAAAATATGAGAGTGAAATTTTAAGATGCGCGCACATCAGCGCAAAATTCGCAAGGATGAACGGTCTCTCCGGAACATCGCAAAAATCGCAACTGTCAGTGTCAATGAGTGAGTAATGATGTTATTGTCAATAATAACCTAACAACGTCAAAAATTGTTATTCGTTGCTACAGACAGGTGCAAAGAGTTTGGACACTACAATTTCACGACTGAATTGTAAAAAATGGTTTTGGTGCAGTTTTTCTCACCTATAATTTTGAGTATAACTTCTTACGTACGTACATATACATAAGTACACACACATGCTTTTTTTTAGTGAAGTAGTTATTCAAATACTTATTTTGGAAGTTTTTTTTGTAATGAACTTGGCTTTCTGTCACATTTGTGTTCTTGGAAGGATTTTGGATGGTATTTTTTTTTATTAATATCTTGGGACATTCTTTACTCACCGCCTCGTGATCACGAACTAAGCAGAGCATATACTACGGCACCCAGACGTCTGTTAGTTATCCTATTAATATTATAAATGCTATAATGATAGTATGGATGGATTCTTTATACACGCAAAAACTATCAAACGGATTTGGATGAAATTCGGCACAAAGATAGATTATAGTTTCGAATACCCCTTAAGCTTTTTATCCTGGAAATAAGTAACATCCCCCGGGTACGCGGCTGAAACCGCGGAGTACCACTCTATTATAAATGCAAAATTGTAAGGATGTCTGTTACTCTTTCACGCAAAAACGTCAACGGATTTGGATGAGCCTTGGCACATATATAGTTTATAACATTAACATATAGGTTACTTTTTATTCATCAGGATCGCGGGTGAAACCACGTGAGACAGCTAGTGGTACATAATAAAATTTTTAAATACTTACTTATATTTATATTGGGGTACAATGTGACACATATGTTACAATAGGTAGCCAGATAACGCTAATGCAGTGCTTTTACCCGTGTTTACCGACACTGATAACACTACAAAAGAATTACGATCCATTGATAGCTACAATGGTATCTCTATTACTTACATCCTTCTAATATTATAATTGCGAATGTTTGTGAGAATTGATGGTTGGGTAAATGTTACTCACTCACGCAAAAGCTGCTTAACGGATTTGAAACTTGGCACAAATACACAACGAAAATAACCCAATGACTTTCCCATTGAATCGAATTACCAGAACTTCTCATGAGTAATCAACCATCGACCAAAATAATGATGTTAGGTAGTCTGTAAGGTGATCAAAAACTTGAGAGGTGTCAAGGGACACCCGGATGGAACGAAGATACGCATTGGAATTGACCAAAACGCTGAGTCCAGTGTTGAGAAAAACTTGCAATCTCTCGTCTTTAGTATAAGGTCTTCAATAAAAGATCAAGACTGTGCTAATAATTACTAATTATACTAATTTATAAATGGAACAGAATTTTAAACATGTTGTATGTAGCCTTTAAATAAATTATGAAAAAAACAAACCCAATAATAAACTATATCATTTAAATTTCGAAAAAAAGTGTCATTACAACTTTGCGTATGAATTTTTTCCGTCTAGCCCCCTTTCACAACGCGCGATAAGGAACTTCGTTCCAAATGGTTGTCTGTAAAGTCTGTTTACAGACGATAGTTTAACGTGACAACGTCATAACAAAACATTTATGTAATGATTGCATAATTTTATGAATAAAATTGAATTATCATTATTTTGTATGGACATAAAGAAGGAGTGAAATGAAATCTACAATTTACTTTTATTTGCACTCATTAATTCAAATATGTTAATTACTTTAACGAACAGATTATTTTAACTAGTTAATTAAATAATAAATACTTGAAATTATACTAGTAATCAGATTTTTAAAACGCAAGAATAATTAAGCTTGTACATTGAGCGTAACGGGACAATTTTTCGTGCATGCAGCCAGCGTTCATCGATTTATTAGACGTTGACATCAATAACTTTGCGTGTCCTTGGAAAATCTAAAAAAGATTTGATTTGATTTTTAGGCATTTGTTCCTTGTACAAAAATATTGATGCTTAATATTTGTAGCTGAGATGTTCATATTAAAACAAGATACCATTTAAATTAACTTAATAAATATTAAGTTTTTCAAGTGGACACATATTTGTTTGGTTGTGTATAGATAGGGTATAGCCTAGATTAACGCATAGAATAATTTGTATCCCGTGGATAAATATCTTTCGGCAACGTGGGTAAAACCGTAGGGGACAGCTAGTCTAAAAAATCAAAGATATATATATATATATATATATATATATATGTATATAATATATAAAGAAATATGTACTGGTTATATTTTAAGACATAGAAGCCCAACATCTTTGAATCCACAGGGGTGTGATTCTGTAAGCTAAGTGAAACCTGTATAGTAGGTACCGGCACGCTATGATGGCCGTTTTGACGTTTCAGATTGTCATAGGAAAAGAAACTGTATTGCTTTGGAATAAGGTTGATTTCCATCATCATACAATTAGCTGTTGGATCAATAGATGCACCTTATGTCTGAAGGGATAAAGGTTATTTTTCTTTGTTATTGATAAACGTCAAAACGGCCATCTTAGCGTGCCGCAAGTTTAGTTCGATAATGTATCAGCCTCTATGCTCTGTCCTTTTTGCCAACTACGCAATCACCTGAGAGGTCTGCTCTCCAAGGCATCGTGCGTGTCACCAGAGAATTAGTATTTGCTGAATAGGTTTTATTAGTTGGCAGCTTCATATTCAAAATGAATTCGGCACATTTATTGAATCAATTTTAATTGTTTTAAACTAAATGAGGTGTCATTTTAGTATTATGTATAATATTATTGTAACATTTTACCGGGATAATCAGTCTTATATATGATAATCCAGGTTATAAACTATCGATATGACTAGTTTCATTCAAATTTGTTCAGTAGATTTTGCGTAACATCCTTCCTTACAAAATTTCGCTTTACTAGAGTTAGTAGAATTGGTAGGATTTACTCTGCACGATTATTGGTAGATCATAAATGCTTTCTTAGACATCCACACAGGTTATATCACAACCCGTTGTTTACCGCAGTCGGCTAAGTGCACAGCAGTAGTATAGATATTCACTATATCCCTCAATGTCCCAATAAAACTGAAAATATAACCTTTAAAGGATCATAAATAAGCCATGTGTACACAAAAATAAAAAGCACTCGAATCGTAAAGATAAACCTGTGTTTACAAAACGTTCCAACTATATTATCGCCAGTGTGCGCCGAGCGTTATTATCTGAGGACGCTGTGTGCGCTCCGCCTTATCGACCTGATATATTCAGATGTAGGCTTCAAAATTTATAGATTTGTTTGTTTATTTTAAATCTTCAATTGGTTTTGTGTGATGATAATCAAAGCGAGCCGTTTGACTTAGTGATTACAGTACCTACCACACCACTGGTTCGATTACATATACAACTTTTTTTTTTCTAAATAAATACTTATATAGATATTTATAGCCAGACACGGAACAAACAGACATGTTCATGCACACAAATGTTTGTCCTGGGTGGGAATCGAACCCGCGACCTTCGGTTTGGCAGTCAGAGCGTTAACCACCAAGCCAACATGCCTCATTTGGACCGAGACAGTCGCTGGGAGGAATATCATTTTTAAATCAAAACACTACATTATGTACAGTAATGTTGTATCGTTCACCTATCTATGGCTTCCTAGCTCTGCGTAGTAAACTTAATAAACTCGTATTCAAATACATGGAACATAGTTCTTATTTTCATATAAATAAAGACTATAAAACCAGCAAACATAACTTTGTAACACATCAATACTAAAGTTGTCAATTTAGTACGTCCGTTTTGACAGCCAATAGTGTTGTAGAAAAATGAACCCTCTGCCTTTGTGATAAGGTACATCAACATCATTATACAATTAGCCATTTGATCAATAGATGTACCTTATCTTGAGGATAATAAAGTTGATTTTTCATTGACATTCTTAAATGTCAAAACAGCCATTTTAAATGTTTCAGATTTGTAGTGTACGTGTTTTGTAGTCAGAATATTTCGAGATTATGATTTCTGATGATCACTTTGACCTTTCTCTGAATGGTGATAGTTTTGAGATGTAAGCTAGAGTATCCTGCTATATACTGTACTTAGTTCTTTTATCACCTGGCTTGGTGGTGAAAATCAAAATTCTGATGAATAGCACTAGTTGCTGTCAATTTTGACAGGCTAGTTGGCTTGGTGGTTAGAGAGCCTAACTGCCAAACCGAAGGTCGCTTCGATTCCCACCCAGAACAAACATTTGTGTGCTTGAACATGTCCGTTTGTTCTGTGTCTGAGTGTAAATATATATATAAGTATGTATTTAATAAAGTAGTATATGTAGTATATAGTTACCTGGTAGCCATACTACAAGCAGTACACTCTGCTTAACTTGGGATCAGGTAACTATGTGTGAAGAATGTCTTGGGATATATTTTTTAACATTCAAACCAGCTTTTCGCCGGACTCGATACGATGACGATACGCTAGCAATAGATGTTCGTACTTAGTCCTCTGAAGAAACTGCAGGCGAATTTATACCAAAAGGGTTAGTTGAATTGAGCTTGTGAATGGAAAACCATTAAGTTCCCTTATTCAGCTTATTCAAACTTCGTCGTCTCACGGCGCAACGAGACCTCGGAGAGCTTACCTCTCACGTGAGTGCGTAGCTAGCGAAAGAGACAGAGCAAAGAGGGCGTTACGAAACATCCTCGAGCTAGTGTAATTTTCCTTACAGAATTGTCCTGAAATGGAACATTAAAAATAAACATTATTGTACGTCAAAGACACTTGACAATAAACAAACAAGTCATTGTTTCAAAAACACATGTTCTATGGTTATAAAATTTGAGATAAGCTTAAGAGACAACTCGTGGGAACGCCACTGAGTTATGAAAGTTCTAATATTGGTTTTGTAACTAGAGTAAGATTTGATACGATCCGGTTATCTTCTATCTATTGACGCACCATCACCTCAAAACTACTGAACATATCGGGATGGGACTGCTACCATTCGACGCGGAATTTTTCCTAATTGGTTTTAGGCTATATATGATATCGATAAACGCGGGTGAAACCGCGTGCCTCTGGTGTTGCAAATGTCCATAGACCCATGTGGTATAAAAGAAGGAAAAGAAGGAATACACTCCAAAAACATTGTTCGGAAGTCGTTCATTGTGTCACCTAAGTTTTAACAATTCATCTCTCAAGAAGGCCTCACTTACCAAACATAAAAGGCCTAACACAACACGTCACAGAAAAGCTACCGTTTTCCGCGCCGCTGACTTTCAAAAATGTCACATGAACGTACCACGCATTAGGAACATAAAGCTGTAATGTATCCATAGAGAAAAGAGCAGCGTTCCCCGAAGTGGGTGATCATCACTTGCAGGCACAATGGAACTAGTGTGTTCTTAATCCCTTTCGTTTCGCAAAGGGTTGGGGAAACGCTGCGGTTTGCGCGCGGTTTTATTTTTCGGTGTAAGTAGACGTATGGATGTTTTGTTTGTGACTCTATTACCCAAACGGGGCTAAATGGATTTGAATGCAATTTGACATAGTTACAGATAAATATGTTTGAGATTAACATAATTTTGCGGATTAATTAGAATTGAAAACTGTAAAAGTGGCTCACGTGGCTAGCTTAATATTTTTAAAACTAACTTCTCATCGTCATATTAAAATCTAAATGATATTGGAGTCGTATACGAATGCAAAAATGTCAGTAGGTAGGTATAGGAGTTGCCTATTAGATAAGTTAAATTCGGAACTCGGAATGTCAATTTATTATCTTAGCCTAAAAATGCCACATTTTTGAAATACGACCATTCTATTCTATAACTAAAATACCAAATAACTATTTAAAAAGCAAAAGATGTCTTTATTTTTAATGGCGTTAAAAACCGTAGCGTTAAAATATACCAGTGCGTAAATCTTAAGGCGCTACTACACACAGCTAACCGGCTTACGCGCGTGCTCGCGTTGACGCATCAAAGTGACAGGTCGCCATATTGCGCCGAGACTGACGACTTGAGATCATCCGACTGCGAGTTTTGTCTCTTTTTTTTTGTTGTATTTCATAGATTTTAGCCAGTTTTGGATTTCCTTGTCCAAGTATGTATTGTTTGTGTCTGGCAAAGCTTTTTTTATAATATAATAAATACCTATGACTAGGTAGGATTTTTATTTTCTGTTTTAAGTACCAGCAGGAGCAGCCCCCTTATTCAGCTAATACCAACTTCGTCGGCAAACCGCTTCACGGAGGCCTCAGAGAGCTTACCTCTCACGTGATTAGTAGTATTAGCGTAATAAGCGACAGAGACAGAGCATAGAGGCCGCGACGAAACATCCTCGAATTAGTGTCATTTTCCTTACAGAATCGAGCCCCTGGGAATAAGGTGCCTTCAACATAAGCATACAAAATGAAAAACTAATTTGCATAAAATAATTTTGGATATTTTTTTAACTTAAAAATGCCTTTCGCCATACTAAACACAATCCTTTTACTTAGTTTATTAAAATATTTACCGCCTTTTTATTTTATTTCCTGTGCCATCACCCATATAAGTATGTACCATCTACAAACACTGCCGACTCCCCAAAAAAACTTACCAAAAATCGAAAAGACCATCACAACATGACCAACAAATAACCATCCAACAATAAATATATTTTTTACAATGGCAACACTACACCGTAGCGTGGCGGCAACAAGATCAGATTTACGCGGGATTTACGCTAATCGTATCAAGAGAACGCGGCGAGCGTAAAATCCGCGCCACCTTGTGTGCAGGGGTCCTTATAATGCCCTATGTAGACGGCTTAACGTGGAGAAAAAATGTAAATGGTGTGCGTTGGACTACACTGTCAAGTTATTATTTGGTCAATCTTTTTTTCTTTTCATCTTAATGCTAACTAAATTAATGACTAATTACCTAAATTAGTCTAAGTTGTATTGATTGTAGGGAGAAACAATGTAATATTAGGAATAGTATAGATTAGATATAAGATAGATGATAAGGACAACATTAGGCTTGCCTGTAAAGATAGACGTAAGGTTTATGGTTAATAATAAAATAAAATTAATAAATAATAATTGCAGAAAAAGCAAATTTTATTGTATTATAATTTTTTCTTCGATTAGGGTGACATATTCTTTACATGAATAATCTCCCCAAAAAAAATTAAATAAATAATTAAAATATTATAGCGAAAGTGAATTAATTTATCTGTTTATTTGTTTTACATAACATACTTTTATATGCATTTTGAAAAAAGCTGTACAATTTTATATGTTTGTCTATTATTAGATTGATTGGTGCAGACATAGGTATCCAGCTTTTAGACACTTAAAACTGATTTATTGACGATAGGTCCCTAAAAATTTGTAAACCGTTAATATAAGTTACTAAATAATACGAAAAGTAATGCACTGACACTTTATAAAAGCCGAAATTCCTTTAAAATCCCATCGATAACATCTCAATTCAAAATGGCGCCAAACGATGTGTTAAATGCGCCCCATATTTTGACAAAAGAGGTTTTAATATAATCTCCAAACTTTTTTTTGCGACTTTTTTACAATGATAAATGTGTTTTGTCATTCTGCCGGCATCTCCTCTCTTTTGTCGGTTTCATATTATGTGATACCTGGCACAGTTTTTTGTTGGAAGTGTAAATAATTTGTCTTTTTTGATAGAATCATTGCATTCTGACACACACCCTCACATACTACACACAAATGAGCTACAACAATTTAACCTAAATTTAGCTTGTTTTATTTATTTTTTTGTTATTTTCAATTTAGTTTAGTTATGTCTCAACATTGTAAATTGCAACCCATGGGAAGTTGCGAGGTAACCCCGTCACAAGTATCCCTATAACTTACCGGGGTTGCCTCAATTTTGCGCTGTAAACATTTGTATGAAAAAAAATAAAAACTTTTTATTTATTATTTATTTATTCTTAGTGTCTATAAAACTATTTATCGTAATCTAAACTATTTCTTCGAAGGTCTAATTTCACTCGTACATATTTCCAAGGGAATGTATGTCCATCTCTAATTATGTACTTTTCAAAAAGGGGAAGATTTTTTCAAATTGGTGCATTGGGAAAAATCTGGTCTATCTATTTATAATAAAGCTGTCCCCCGCGGTTTCACCCACGTTACCGAAGAGATGTAACATTTTCCCGGCAGAAAAAGTATCCTATGTTACTTCTAACACCTCCAAAAATATGTGTACACAGTTTCATGATGATTGGTTTAGTAGTTTTCGCGTGAAAGCGTAACAAACAAACTTACATTCACATTTACAATATTAGTAGGGAATATTTTTAACCTTTTTTAGCTCGTTCTTTTGACAAACGTATCTATTAAAGAGTAGAAACTGTTATGACATTGAAGAACTATGGATATTTCAATTCATATGGATTTCATTCATGGACATTTCATGCAATACCAGGGGATCTGCATATTGATACTAAGGTGGATACTGTAAATCAGTAGCTGCGTTAGGTAGTACACCTAATTAATCCTAGAAATCTTACTTCTCGTTTTCATACTAATATTATGAAGGTGATATTTGTGAGGATGGATCTATAGATGTATGGTATTTCTCTTACTCCTTTACTTACGCAAAAACTACTAGCTTGGTGATTAACTCTCTGACTGCCAAACCGATGGTCGCGGGTTCGATTCCCACCCAGGACAAACATTTGTGTGCATGAACATGTCTGTTTGTTCTGTGTCGGGGTGTAAATATCTATATAAGTATGTATTTAGAAAAAAAAGTAGTATATGTAGTATATCAGTTATCTGGTTTCCATAGTACAAGATGGCCGTGTGTAAAGAATGGCCCAGGATATTTATTTATTTATTATAATGAAACTTGGCGCATGGATAGATTAGAATCAAAATAATTTTTCTCCCGGGCAAATTAAAAATTCTTCTGGAACGCGAGTAAACCACGAGGATTTTACTTTTACTGAGTAAAGTACTTATGAGTTAGTTCGATGAAATAATATTGCAACTTGTTTAGGGCTAATAAAGAAATCTAATTCGATTTTACATTTTGTAAATAATGAGCAGACTTTTTTTATTTAATTATAGAACGTAATCTAACCTCTGATTAAGCAAGCGCAGGGCCCGTAGCAAATTCTGTCGAGGGGCCTTTGGTCTGCAATGGGTTCTTAAGTATAAAGTGGTAAAAAAAACAATCATTGGTGGGCGGCCTTAGACACACGTGACCCCCTTTAGCGCGGGGCCCGTAGCAATTGCTACTCTTGCTACGTGGTTAATCCGGTACTGGATAGAACTATGGAAAAATAATTACTAAAGGTCGCCTAGTGATGGCAATTCGACCGTCACGCTGTATTTTTAAGTTTGGACTTTATTCAGGTTTTTTGTCAGAGTATAACCTCTATAATCATTGAATAGAACTTTTTATAGTTTTCTATTACGTCAGCAGCAAGCGTGTACAAATACGTCATTATGTGTTTGACATTGGTTGTGTGAACTTAATATCTGTGTGTGTGTGTGTCAAACGCATGGTAGAGTGTGTATTTTATAAATATACTAGCTGCCCCCCGCGGTTTCACCCGCGTTCCCGTGGGATCTCACATGTATTATACATAAAAACCTTCCTCTTCAATCACTCTATCTATTGAAAAAAACCGCATCAAAATCCGTTGCGTAGTTTTAAAGATATAAGCATACAAAGGGATATAGGGACAGAGAAAACGACTTTGTTTTATACTATGTAGTGGTTAGCTTTCTGCACTCCTTCTCTCTATAAACTATAACTGTGCCAAACTTCCTACTCCGTCCGCGTAGTTTTCCTAAAAAGGAGTACAAAGTATTTGCTTCACGTATTAATATTATGATGCATCTCTAAATAAGATAGTTATCAGATAACTCTATTTACATCTCTTTCTTTCACCTCCAAACTAAGTGTTACTAATATAATTAGCTCCAAATTTTCGTTTTGTCCGTCCGCATGTCTATAAGTAAGCGATCTTTGTTCTTCCCATGGTATTGTCACGAATGTAGGTTTGTTTTTTTGTTTACTCCTAAAAAGTATTGTCGGTAATTAAGAACCTTTTTGGACTGACGTTGAATTTGACTTCGGTAAGTAAACTCGTTACTGTCTAATTAGGACCGTTTTGAAAGTTAAGTAAATCATAGAAAATACAACTCTATTGTCTACAGAATACGGTTCATCAGTATAATTATTCAATTGTCTATTGGATTAAAAGTTGTATCTTATATGTAATAACAATAAAGTACATTTTGCTATAACATTTTTACCTTTAAAAAGGCCTTTATAATTGTAACGACTTAAGTAAATTACCATTCGATTACTGCCCAAATAAGTTAACAAGTCTTTCAGTGGAAATTCAACCGTAATTCATAAACATTTAAAGTTTAAATTAATGTATTGGACATCCTAAATATCCCAATCCTAACTCATTTTATAAAATGTGAAATTGAATTTTTTTGATTGTAGTTTTTACTCTTTTACGGGTAAATAACTGAAGCGATCGTGTTGAAATTTTGCACAAACATAGCCTAGGTATGGAGAGGCTCATAGATTTCTTTTCTAATCCGGGATACGGGTGAAAATTTGGAGAAAGCGATCCCGATATTTGTACCATCATATCTTCAATTTTCATGAATTAAGTATCTGTTAGATATCAACACAACAGGCCAGTTGGCTTGGTGGATAGCGACTCTGACAGCCAAGTTGAAGGTCGCGAGTTCGATTCCCCCCAGGACAAACATTTGTGTGCATGAATATATCTGTTTGTTCTGTGTCTGGGTGTAGAAATATATATATAAAAGTATGTATTTAGAAAAAAGTAATATATATAGTATATCATTTATCTGGTTTCCAAGCTTTGCTTAGTTTGGGATCAGGTGCCCGTGTGTAAAGAATGTCCCGGGATATTTATTTATTTAATTAAATGAAAATCTAAAGATGTCTGCCTTTTTTCTATATGTCAAGTAGGCCGAATAACCGGCAGATGGTCCACCTGATGGTAAGTGGTCACCGCCGCCTATGGACATTTGCAACACCAGGGACATCACTACTGTCGACCCTGAGACGTGAAATTAAGTCTTATATCCCTGTAATTTCACAGGACTCCCTTACCTTCCTAACCGAAACACAGTAATACAAGTGCACCACTGCTTCACGGCTAGTAAGGTGGTAGTACTTTCACGGACTTTCTGCACTAAGAGCTCTAGTACTTCTAGACATGTATGTAGAAAGTAATGCGTGAAAACCTGCTCTGTTTTTTCGTCGCTTAAAAACAGCCCTTATGTCACAACTTAGTTCAAATCAGCCACTTTATTCAGCTAATACAAACTTCGTCGGTGAGCCGCCACACGGAGGCATCAGAGAGCTTATCTCTCATGTTATTTCGTAGTTAGCGAATATAACAGAGCATTGAAGCCGTGACAGTGACATTTCCCTTACAGAATCGAAGCCCTGCATCTAGTTTATTTTTAAAACTGGGTATATGAAACCTTGCCAGTATCTAGTTAATAAAGCCTTTGACATTCGATATTGCATATTTAGCCCATTTTACTAACCACACTGCGACTAAAAGCTTGTATCGAAAGATCTTTTATTCATAATTGTATTTTCAGCGACTTCCATACTGCACCTTAAATTTGAATTGCAAAAATAAACGGATTCGGTATCCATTTTAGTCTTGGATTGTATATTGCAAAATGTCCCTTGTATCGAGAAAAGTAGGGTTCATCTTGCAACTGAATTTTAAAGCGGTCTAACAAATCGAACTGTCACTTTGAACTAAGTGACGTCACTCGAATTCCAATATGGCGCTCGAAATTAAAAGTATTGGCATTTTCTAGTGAACTATTTTCTCCCGTCCTGAACGTTGTGGTATTTTAGTAGGACAGGTATTAACCTGTCCAAAGTATCGTCGTAAATTATTACAATGAATTTGACAGGCCAGTTCATTTGGTCGTTATAGGCTGACGACACAGGTATTTGTGTGTATGAACATGTTTGTTTGTTTTTTTTTGATATTATAATTAGCTAGCCCCCGCGGTTTTACCCGCGTTCCCGTGGGATGTCACATGTATTATACATAAAAACCTTCCTCTTCAATCACTCTATCTATTAAAAAAAACCGCATCAGAATCCGTTGCGTAGTTTTAAAGATTTAAGCATACATAGGGATATAGGGACAGAGAAAGTGACTTTGTTTTATACTATGTAGTGATTATGTCAATTACCTAGGATGACAAATATACGGTTCTGTATCTTTTTTTTTTTTATACCACGTGGGCCGACAATCAAGCGGACGGTCCACCTGATGGTAAGTGGTCACCGCCGCGTATGGACATTTGCAACACTAGGGGCATCGCCAATGCGTTGTCGACCCTGAGACGTGAAGTTGTTAAGTCTCATGTGCCTGTAATTTCACCGGCCCCCTTACCTTTCTAACCGAAACACAGTAATACGATTGCACTACTGCTTCACGGCGGAAATGTGGTAGTACTTCCCCGGACGAACTCTGCACTAAGAGCTCTACTACTCTAAAATCTGGTAATTATGTAAGTACCTACTTAGGAAAAAAAGCTGAATAAGTCAGATATTTATTTAAAAAAACAGGGTGACTCATTAAATAAATAAAAAATCAAATCACTTATGAAGCTCAAATTTAAAGTTACACAAGCTACTTCTTTTGGATTTTTCCTTGATTTGTTTTACATTTTAATTCATCAATCACTTTTGAATAGCATAGATTGTGTTTATTAGTGTTTTAATGCGAGACTAAAGTAGGTACATTATATGTCATAATTAAATAATATTATAAATTAAAAAAAAGTGCTTTTCCCGCCGACAAACTGCCACGCAGTTTGGTGGGGTTAATTATTTTGTCCATGTTGGTCTGCAATAAATACATTTTTATTATTTATTTTTCATTTGTTTTTTCTTTTCTCAGCTTGGAGCTGGTAGGTACTATTATGACCATCACGGGCCTAAGCCAAGTCATGGTCAAGATTGGGGGTAGATATAGGGGGTGTATTTTCAGGCGTCTGCAAAAAGTCGTCACACAAAAAAGTTGCGGATCAGAATTTCAAAGCCCTCCCATAACAAGTTTGACTTCTAAAACTGTAATAGGTATGCATTTAGATAGTATACATGTAGTATATCAGTTATCTGGTTTCCATAGTACAAGCTCTGCTTAGTTTGGGACCAGATGGCCGAGTGTGAGAATGTCCCGGGATATTTTTATATTTATTTCATCTAGACCCTTCACCTCACTTCACAATCAACAGAACGAAATGAATTAGCCACAATCAATAAGACGATCCTACGTCACTTCCGTCCGGTCAGCGGCTTCCGGTCCGTTTCCGTTTCCCGTTCGACCCTCGCTTCCGGTTCCGTCCGGCGACTATCGAGAGCTGGGAACTTACGGCAATAATTAATATTCGATCCCTATACTTCCCCGGACGGATTTTGCAAAAAGAGCTCTACTGCTTCTAATAAACAGATTCACTTATTTATTCATACTTAGAGTTCCTCCGGGGAAGTTATACCACCATAGTCAGTTCCGTCGTGAAGCAGTAGTGCACTTGTATTACTGTGTTTCGGTTAGGAAGGTAAGGGAGCCGGTGAAATTACAGGCACATGAGACTTAACTTCACGTCTCAAGGTCGTCAGTAGTGTGGCAAATGTCCTTAAGCGGCGGTGACCACTTACCATCAGATGGACCATCAGCCTGTTATTCGGCCTACTTGACATATAGAAAAAAGGCAGACATCTTTAGTTTTTCATTTAATTATTAAATAGTTGTTCCATACTTTAGGCTAACCAAAGTAAACAAGTCATTTCTTGGTAATTGTGTCCGATTTTATAATAAGATACCGCTGTCAGTAACCAAAGTGTCTGAACATAAATTTAAAAATTATATTAGGAAAGTTTTTAAAGAAAAAGCGCACTACAAGGTAGTTCATTATATTGAAGAGAAAAATGTATGGAAATAGCTACTCTCTGCGCCATAGGCGGCGTTACTAACAAAAAAGGAGATAAGTGCGAGTCTGGCTCTTGCACCGAGAGTTCCGTATAATCAAGTTAATTAATTGTGAAACTACGGAAAATATGTTTGACATAATAACTTTGTCTTTCGAACTTCTTCCTATACATGAACATACTAAGTCGCGGTTAGTTTTCCAATTGTCAATAAGTATTATATTTTTTTCTGTAATGTAAACAAGAAAAGAGCGTAAGTACTCCTTTTAAAAAAGCCGGCAACGCAATTTTGGCTCTTCTGGTGTTGCGGGTGTCCATGGGCGGCAGTACCTACTACAACTATACGAGACACAAGAATTAAAACTTCGAAAAATTACGGTTTTTGTAGTTTTTTCCTTTACTTGTGCTACATAACATTGCTTCTTGCCAAAATTCATAACTCTAGGACTTGATTCCTTACGGAAGCAGAATTGAATATTTGATATTAATTTCAGCTTGTTACCTTCACGCGTTCCTGAGAAAACGGATCCGGACAGGCAGACGTAGAGATTTACAACAAAGTATTCTATAAGGGTTTCGTTTTTGCCAACGTACGGATCCCTAAAAAAAGTCATTTTTTTTTTATGGTAAGTTACCTTTTAATGACATACCTGAAGTTAAATTAACTTCAGGTATGTCATTAAATGCATAAGTAGATGTTAATCACTACATATATAGTATAAACCAAAGTCGCTTTCTCTGTCCCTATGTCCCTATATCCCTATGTATGCTTAAATCTTTAAAACTACGCAACGGATTTTGATGCGGTTTTTTAAATAGATAGAGTGATTGAAGAGGAAGGTTTTTATGTATAATACATGTGACATCCCACGGGAAAGCGGGTAAAACCGCGGGGGACAGCTAGTCTAAAATAATTTGTGACTTATGCGTAAAGTGTCAATAATGCGGAAGTATCAGAAACTGACATTTATGAAGAAGAATTCTACAATCTCACCAATGCTTAACAAATCACGCTCGACCCGGGAACCGAACCCAGAACAATAACGATGACACGCTAGACTAATTAATTAACAATGTCACCACTGAGGAATCTTTCACATTTTACGAGCAAAAAAGGAAGGGTGACCGCACACGCGGCGCGCGGCGCCTGCCGAGTAGGTACCTATAGGCGCCAGGACGGTATGACTACCTCTGTTTTAACCGACTGCCACAGAAGGAGGGTAATCTTACTTCTCTACATAGTATAAAACAAAGTCGCTTTCTCTGTCCCTATATCCCTATGTATGCTTAAATCTTTAAAACTACGCAACGGATCTTGATGCGGTTGTTTTTAATAGATAGCGTGATTGAAGAGAGAAGTCGGGGCGGGTCGCTAGTAATATTATAAATGCGAAAGTTTGTTGAATGGATGTGTAACTCTTTGACCCAAAAACTATTTGATGGATTTCAATGAAACTTTGCACATAGATAGCTCATAACCTAGATTAGCATAGGTATAGGTTTGTATCCGGGGAAAATGTAACATCCCTTGAAAACGCGGGTGAATCATGGGGGATAGCTAATATTTTAATAGGTGAGAAAATAAAGAAATTATGATGTTAGTTTTTTTTGTATTTGTTTTTTTTTATATGAATCATGATTACAATTAAAGAGTAAAGGTTTTCCCATTCCTTACTACAAATCGCTAAATTACTGTTAAATATTTAGGAAGATTTATTATATCGTTTTACCCTTCTCTAATAAAATATTGTTCTATTTTAGTACCTGAATACCTGTATCAGTGTGATAGTGGTAACAAAAAAGAACATTCAAAAAGAGCAATCTTCAAAAGTGCTCTATTTTTTTATGCTAAAACTACTCGGTTAAAAAACTTCCTTCCTTGATAAGTAGGTACTAACGATCTCTTCAACAAGGCCTTCGTAACCTTATTTTTTATGCAACAAAGTTCAAATTGCAAAAAAAAACATTACCTTACACATCTGCTTAGATAACTTTATCGTCTGTGGAAGTATTTTTATCTTTGGTTTGCGCTAATGACGTTTGGCGCTAGCGTTTGGCGCCATTTTTTTTTTCTTTTTAACACAAGCCTCACACGTCGAAAAGTTAATGAGGGAGAAAATATTAGATTTTTATTTAACTTAAGTATTTCAGTATTCACTGATAAGAAAATAAAGAGGAAATAAAAAATACAGGGTGTGTCGTAAAGACAGGATAGTTTATTACAGGAAAACATTTTCATCAATAACTTTTTAATAGCAAGGATTGTGTTGATAATTCTTTTTTTCTTTTCATCACACAAAAAGGTTGCGGATCAGAATTTCAAAGCCCTCCCATAAGAAGTTTCACTTCCAAATACAAGTTTTTTTGTTTTTCATTAGTTCAAAAAAAGAATAGGTATTGTCTACTAAACTAGTGGCGTTACAATGTTGGAAATTATGACGTTTATGGATTACATAGAAAAAGTAATCTTATTTCTTAGTTATTAGGTTTATCTTTGTTATTACGCAATAAACTATTGGAACAATTGATGCACCGTATTTTAAGAAAAGTAAACTTTACTATTGTATGTCATTATTAAACGTCCAAGAGGACATAGACTGTCTATGAATCGCAACAATAATAATGGTTCCCTTTCGATGAGATCTTTCAAAGTGACGTTATTTTTGTTTCATTTTCATAAGGAAAAGTGAACGTACGGAAATTTATAAAAATAATGTTATTTTGAATTACCTAGATAAAACAAATTTTGGTAAAAGGTATATCAAAAAGACATGTTTCGATTCACGTAAAATCGATATAAGTCCTACATAACTCAAAATTAACCCTACGCAGCATGAAAACAAAAAATCTATTAGTAAGTTCTCGCGGTAAAAAAGACCGACTCACTAAAATAAATGTCAAAAAACTGCCACCTATTCACAAATAACAATAAACTAATTAAACCACAGTGCACGCGAACTTGGACTAATAATAAACATAAATGCTCTCTTCAAAATTAACGTTTAACCACAAAAGTTAAAACACACAAATAAACCAACCGACCAAATAATTTGAATAAACCAACAGCACACCGATGACTCGCGACTCGCTGGAGATCAAACAAAAATCGAATCGCGATTAATCAAAAAAACACCAAAGATTAACATGGCCAGATTAAAAAATAAGGAATAAAGTCAGAAAAGGAGCCCACGGATCAAAACCATAAATCATGCTCATTATATTCGAACCGGATTATTTTTTACCGAATAAAATGTTCAAAAAAGCATCAAAAGACTAAAGGGGGGCGCCATTTTGTAAGGGTACAGTCGATTAGGGCGGAAAATTGAGAAGCTGCCGGCCAATCGGGAAACCCGTTACAGAGAGGCGTTTTACAATTCAACCAATGGACGCGAAGGTCGGTCCGATCATGCGCTTTGGAGTCGATCCATAGAATTATAGCTATAATACGGCAGTGTGGGCTTGGCCGCTGACGTGAGAGGACGTGCGTGTCCGCCGTCAGACATTTTTTTGTTGTAGAAAAAAAATGTCGAAGTGCCTCAAGATCGTAATTAGTGGAATTTTAATTTAATTTAAAAAGCAAATTTTTGGTGTATTCCGTTTGTGGTAGAACGATAGTGTAAATAAATTTTGTCAAAATTCAAAGTGTTAATTTGACCGCAATATATTTTTTTAACAATGTGATGTCATTGCAATAAACACACACGTTTACAGTAACGACAAAAGACAAAAACAAAATAGGACATACTTAAATATAGTAAGAAATCTATTGGATAGTTCGCTTATATAGGCGTATTCTGACGTGATCATCGGTGAAACAATATCATCATCAGTGATGGTGATGGCCAGCGGAGGTGGTGGTGGGCTGGTGGAGTCCCCACCGGACATGATGCATCATCACAACATAATGGACACCTCATCTCACGTGGAAATGATGCCGAGTGAGTTTTTAATCATTTAATTTGCTTTCACCAAGATTTCTCTGGCGTTCCAGTTGATTTCACCGAATTTTAAACGGACTGGGCCAAATGCATGCGAAATATTTTATTAATTTGAATCTGCAGTTTTTCGGAGATTCGTGAGACTGGTGTCTGTCTTTTAGTTTGTTTCTCGATCCTTTTAAAAGATATCAACTTGCTAACTATTTTTAAAACTAGCTTCAAAAGAAAAACAAATAATTTTAAATTAATGATATTAGTTATTGAAAATGAGGGAATGAAATGGGACTGGAAATCTATAAAGGTACTTACATTTTATTCAATAACTTCGTTTAAACTTCACTTTACTTTCAATAACAAACCTTTAGGTCGGTAGAATAATTTATTTCTCAAAATGGCAACAAAAAGCGTACAAAATCTATATTGGTTTAATAATGTACGGGACTCTTAGTTCCTTGAATCCAACATTCACTTGCCTTTATTTAAATTAATTAAATATCTGCTAATATTAATTAATAACTAACATGTTATTAAAAATTCAAATACCTAATAAATAATTCGTGATATTTCCTGAAATAATCAGTTACCTATTAATTAAATTATTTTCTCAGTAGCACGGAAATTTATTATAATTAAATATGTTTTGTTACCGTCATTCATGTATTATTTCAATATAAATATATTGATATTAGTATTAGTATATTGGCTAATTTTTATTATATTTTTTATACAAATGAGGAGACGAAAACAATTTATTTTCGATTTCACATTCAAAACATTTATCAACTTAAAAAAATTCTACATTAATTTAGAATATAACTGTTTTTACACACACCACGGTTAATATATTACTTATTGATTGAATTTAACAGTGTTTTCCATAGGTAAAAGATTAAAAAACAAATGCTATAATATAAGGATAATCAACTATTTAATAATATAAAATATCCACGTTTTCATGAGGTATTTTTATTTAAATTAATTAAATAAAAATACCAAAAATACAAATAATAAAAAAAAAATAAGTTGCTCCTTTCCTCTTCTTTCATTTTATATTTATTTTACGTAGATACTGTTAATCAAATAAAAGATATCAATCCAATCTGAAATCCCAACTTTACTAATAAATACTGAGTAGCAAACGAAAGGGGAGTCTGATTGATTTATAAATCGTTAGGGTCGATTCAACCCCAGGGGCATTATTTTTGCTAATGTAAGCGAAACCAACCATTAGAGGGTTAGACGGAAGATTTATTTACACAGTCTTGTTTGCTTTTCAAATAATTAAGACAAAAGAATTCGTACGATTTTGCAACTCATTTTATTTTGTGCTGCTTTTTGGAAATCCCAGCTGAGTGGAACCTTTGTTCAGAACCTATATAGTTTTGAAATTAAATTTCTTATCGGAGAGCTTTCAAAATTCAAAATTCAAAACCATTTATTCATTTTAGGCCTTCGGAGGGCACTTATGAAGGTCAAATTTAAAGTTACTGAAGCTACAAAATTGAAAATGTTATCCGCAACCTTATTGTGTGACGGAAAATAAATGAACGATAACCACAATCTATGCTATTCAAAAGTGATTGATGAATAATTAAAATGTTTCCCTGTATTACAAAAGTTTCACTTCTATCGTGTGCTTTTTGTTTACGGGTCACCTTGTTTCTTTTTTATTTTTACTCAGTAAAAAATTATTTATATTATTAGTAGTTCTGGATGGTAAAAGATTTTGTCTGATTACCTACAGTAGGTATTTATGAAATAACTAGATTTCTGACCTTCGCTTCGGTTACATCCGCGTTGCGTGATAAAATGATGTTACCCAATGCGGCCTTTTGTAATATTAGTTAATAAGCAGGTAGGTATCTAAAGAACAAATATCATTCTTTTTAACTATTAATTTTACCCACTTTTTGATTATTGAAGTGAAAACTTCTATAGCGGCGTTGCGCACTTTTCTTGGGACGGGTATATATATTTTTTTTATACCTCTTGGGCCGGCAAACAAGCAGACGGTCCACCTGATGGTAAGTGGTCACCGCCGCCTATAGACATTTGCAACACTAGGGGCATCGCCAATGCGTTGTCGACCCTGCCACGTGCTCTACTGCTTCACGGCAAAAATGGGTACTTACATCCCATATATTACCTTTAATTTTAATGACCTATAGAAATATTGAATAGAACAGTATCTTACTTAATAAGAAACTAGACTCCGTTTATCTTTCTGTCAAAATTACCAAATTTAATAATAAATTTTAAATAAAAACTAATAAGATAAACTTTTTAAATAATATTGTGCTAGTTCTATTTATTCTTTAGATACATGTCTTTGCTGTTACATAAAATATTATAATTGTCATTTTTTTTCAATAAAAATTCATTTTGTATTGGAGGTAAAATCCCGGACACCAATAAATTCTTTAATAATAAAATATTATTTAGAATGTCCTTTTTTTCTAGCTCTTGTTTAAAAGGTTTTAATTAATATAATTAAAATAAATGCTTCGGTACCTACTATATCTACTTATCGTCTATTTTGTTATAATAACTTAGTTAAGTAGTTTTATTTCAAAAATATATTTCTATTGTGAAGAATTTTACTCTTACCTTTATTACATCAACATGAAATAAAGTAAAAAAGTGAGCATATTTTTTTTGCCTAGATTCTAAAGGACTAACTAAACTTGTATTTATAATTTAATTATATAACATTTCTTCCAAAACATTATTATTACCCATTTAATATGTTTTAATTTTACGCTTTACATCGTAAATGCTATAAAATATTAGATATATGATTTTAACTAAGTTGTAATGTCGGTATTATTATCTACCATTTCTATGTTACACAATGTAGTCTCGTCTCTGTTTTTCATAAATTATGTTAAAATTAACTATAACAAAATGAATAAAAATTTTATTTAAATATTTTAACATAATAAATTATCACATAAATTGTCTGAGATTCTAATTTTTAAAACTACATATGGGTAATTATGAATCCAGATTATTTTCTACTCTTATCTTGTAATAACTACTTTAATTTTTGTATTACAAAACCTATAAAACTGTATAAAAACCTACTTTTTAAATAAAAAAAACAACCTGAACAAAACAGTCTATATTAGCCAATAAGTCCAAAAAAACCGCATATTTCCATCGGCGCAAGCTATAAATACAGAACAAACAAACAGTCAGTTTCCAACGAGACAAGCAACTTTCCTTGCGTGTTTACCTTTTAGCGAGTTGCATCTCGCAAAGATGAATTTTTATTACTGACGTCGCGTACCGCTGCGGTACGAACGACCCGGCATGAGCGCTAAGCAGATAAGCAAATTGCACGTCGCATGTTGGGGTTAACCTCTTCGAAATATTTTCTTAATATTGCGTTATCTTTGGATACTTTGGCAGATTGTTTAATGATTTGTACTCTGTGGACCTTGTTTTATATTCCACATAAAAAAAAATTAAGGTTCTATTTTATAACTTCAAAAGATTGTGATAATAAAATAATATTTTAGTGTGTGTAATGTCAAAATAATAGAATTTTATTAAATCATATGAAAGTGTAGGTATACGGTAGGTGCTATATGCAATGATTATAGAGGATATGCGCTGACAATAGAACAATAAAGTTAAAACATAAAAAATGAAGTATTACGGTCGAATTTCGATCGTTAGGATTTTTATTTATTCCTAAAGAATTTTAAAAGTAAACTACACGATTTAGACTCTCTTTTCAAAATGGAATGTATAGCTTGTTAAAACAAATGAGTCCAAACTCGAGAGGTTAAGTACCACTCAAGAGTTCCACTATCCAACTCCTGGATCCACCATCAGATTAGTTCGATGGTATAAAATTATTGTATTGTCATCTAATGCCGGGTTACTATATACCCCAATTGAAAATCCATGGATTGATGAACCTTTTGACAGTAATTTTAATACACGTAATGTCAAAATTATGAAGTGGCAGTGGGCTGGTCACATCTGTCGCAGAACCGATAACCGTTGGGGTAGACGTGTTCTAGAGTGGAGACCACGGCTGGGTAAACGTAGTGTAGGGCGCTCTCCAGCTAGATGGAGCGATGATATACGCAAGCTGGCTGGCAGCGGTTGGAAACAAAGAGCTGAAGATCGAGCTCAGTGGCGTGCCATAGGTGAGGCCTATGTCCAGCAGTGGACGGAGATAGACTGATGATGATGATGATGATGATGAATGTCAAAATTCTACTTCCATCTTGCGATTTTAGATCGGGATCGTATATAGTAACCCGGCATAAATCCCACATTCTTGCAAAGTTTCGAATCGTTAGGACAATTAGAAGTACGAGTATCTTAGAATGGACATCCAAGATTTTGTAGCTAAGTTACAAGTGAAGGTAATAAAAAGTGGTACTCCGGGAGTGCCGATAGAAGTGAAAACTGACATGAATATCTATGTTGTAGGTACTTATACCCATACGCAATATATTTTAAAAGGCCGGCAATGCACTTGTGGCTCCTCTGGTGTTGCGGATGTCCATGGGCGGCGGTGATCGCTTACCATCAGGCGATACGTCTGCTCGTTTGCCTAACAAAACATTAAAAAAAAACATACGTTTATTTCACAGTCGATTCAATCGGAATATTCACGAAAATTTTAACACTTAGTTTGTGAGAAGTGTGTGTTCATCACAGTTCAGAGCAATCACGCCTTATATTAAAAGCTCAATTGTTGTGTATCATAAATACCATGTAATTTGATTTTTTTTTTATTAATCATACCAGTTTGAATTCAATATTCATAGTTAAAACAGGACCACGACTATCGGGTCAGCTATCGAATATAATAATTGTAGAACGATACATTTTCATGCATAGTCACTACATAGTATAAAACAAAGTCGCTTTCTCTGTCCCTAAATCCCTATGTATGCTTAAATCTTTAAAACTACGCAACGGATTTTGATGCGGTTTTTTTTAAATAGATAGAGTGATTGAAGAGGAAGGTTTATATGTATAATACATGTGACATCCCACGGGAACGCGGGTAAAACCGCGGGGGACAGCTAGTTTTTAATAATGTAAATATGGCAAAACAAAGTTTGCCTGGTCAGCTAGTATTATAGCTAGTAGTATCTTGTTATATTATCATTTATTTCAACCCAAACTCAACTGTCGTGTAAACGGAGGCAATATTATATACAGAGGTATCGGTAACAGTGTCGCGAATTCAATTGTTTTTTTCTTTTATTACAGGCTCAAAATAACAATAAAATAATGATTACATAGTAGCATTTAAAAACCATAAAGGTTTGTGACAATACAACACATATTGTCTTCATTGACAAAAACACACAATACACTGTTAACAAAACATTATACAACATGTAGATCTTAAAGTTAAATAAAAGATATACTTGTTTTTACCCGTCTCAAAAAAGCCTTATTAAGTTTTCACTACAATAAAAGCGTTTTAAAAAGATAATTTCGGGTGCAGTAAAGTATCAAATAACGTTTATTTTTGGCATATCAATATCTGATAACAATGCATCCGCTCAATCAAGTCATTATAATTAGGTAGCTCTAGCATAATGACTGAAGGAAAATTTGATTATTATCCATATATCTGAATTTCTGAGTTATCATATGTAAATATGACAACTAGCTTCCGGCCAGTGAATATTCAATATAAAAAAAAATCATATTTTTTTTTAAATATGTAATATAAACTAGTGCTTGACTGCGATCCCACCTGATGGTAAGTAGATGCGTAGAGTGAGGTCAGTGAAATTACATGCACATGAGACTTAACAATTTCATGATGACCCTGGTGTTGCAAATGTACATAGGCGGTGACAACTTACCATCAGGTGGAGCGTCTGCCGGTTTGTTTTCTACCCTGAGACGTGAAGCTGTTAAGTCTCATGTGGCCTTTATCTTCTAAACGAAACACGGTAATACAGATACACTGTTTCAACCCACTGAGAGAAAAGAGCTCTGGTACTACTCTATCGCAATTTTAACAAAGTTTAAATGTTTGCGACCCAACTATGACAAAATGGCTCCACAGATTTGAAAGATATTTGTCACACATATAGTATACTAGCTGTCCTCCGCGGTTTCATCAGCGTTCCCGAAGGAAGTACCACTTTCCCAGCACAAAAACTATGTTACTTCTAATACCTCCAAAAATATGTGTACCTACAAAGTTTCATGATGATCAGTTTTTTCTTAGTGAAAGCGTAACAAACAAACTTACATTCACATTTATAATATTAGTACGGATGTTCTGAACATATTAGAACCAACGCTAACGCAGAAGTTAGTGAATAATATTTAAACAAAACTGACGTAGATATCTTACGTCACGCAAAAGTGTTAAATATAACCAAAAACTAATCGAAAATACGTTCAGTACTTTGACAGGTCATCCAATGACGTGTAATCACGTCGAAGAGTGTTAATGACGTCACAAGTACGGTCACTTCTGTGCTAAGTTCAAATTGTGTTTGAGTATTCAAAGAATTAGCGGTTACTCAACATGGGACGTTCATGCAAACATGTGAAATGGGAAAAGTATGCCTACTTCTTACCAGACTAGGGCTAAGATTGTGAATTGTGATTTTATCGCTGCCTACATGTCGGTGTACAGGCCGGCGTTCCCGAGGGATGATACTTTTCCCCGGGACAAAAGTATCCTATGTTAATCCAGGTTAAAATGTATCTAATTGTCAAGTATCATCAAAATCCGTTTAGGCGTCTTCTGAACCTTACGCATTTATAATATTAGCAGCCTACAATAGCAAGATGTTTGTGTTTGCATATGTACTTAGGCATGTTCCATCGTAGCTTCTAAATTACTGAGCCGATTTTGAATAATGATGTAACATCCACAAAAGTAGTAAATTGCAGGGGTTTTCGGGGGCGATAAATCGATCTAGCTAGGATTCATTTTCAGAAAATAACGTTTTATCCGTGTGTTTAGGCAATGAAAACTGCTACAGTGTCATTAGAAGGTAAGGTTTCCAAGTTACATCTTTTGTGAGAAATACTGTTATTGGGAGCCCTTTATTATCGCATCTAATTCGTATCTAGGTATATATGACAGTGCTTTAAAAAAGAGAATACGGTAGAAGTCACGTTAGTAAAGAAATCCCGAGCAATGCTCGGCCATCCAGATACTTTTAGTAAAATGCAATTCTTTTTATTAAAATAAAACAAACCTTCACTTACAAATCGCCTAAACACGATCAGAACTCGGTAATAACTCTTAAAACCATAATATCAATCGCGTACAGCAAATAATAATTTCAAAAACAATACAATACAATTTTTTTTTACATAATTCGGTACATTATTGGAAACTTCCTTTTAAGTATTAAATACTGTATTGGGAAGCACCGCTCTTCCTTAACATACTTTATTAATTAGAAAAGGAATAAACATAAAACTTAAAAAAAAAAACTTATGTATAAAAATAAATGATTATAATAAACTTTTGTTGTTGTAATTTTGAAACGAGAAATTACTAGCTGTCCCCCGCGGTTTCACCCGCGTTCCCGAGGGTTGTAACATATCCCGGCACAAAAAAATCTTATGTTACTTCTAATACCTCCAAGAATATGTGTACAAAGTTTCATGATGATCGGTTCAGTATTTTTCCCGTGAAAGCGTAACAAACAAACTTACATTCACATTTATAATATTAGTAGGGATTCTCTCCCCAACCTACCTGCGAACCGAAACTAAGACTAAACTTCATACAACTCGACTAAAAGCCAATAAAGATCGTTAAAAACAAATCAAAAATCTCAAATCGATAAATTCATGCTAACATACTAAAACATCAACAGAAATCATCACTCACTAAAAAGCTCGACGCTGGCAGCGTTATGGCGGGTTATATCTAAGTGTGGGTCAGCCAGACCACCGTGGACGGCCATGGGTACTTTTATGACAGTGCGAAGACGGTAGCACGCCATGGTAGGTAGAACTGGCTCGCACCTACGAGCTAAACTGTTCATAAGCGTTTGCCACTGGTGTCGACACAAAAAAAATTACTTCAGTTTTTTTTGTAAAATGGTGGAAGAATGTTTGTCACTAAAAATGGTCTATCTATATGTGTTTAGTACAGACGCGTCGTGTCTGTAAATCATTTTGAAAATATTTGCTAAAATCTGAGTAATAATAGGAGATCTGTGAGTAATAGATGAACATAATGATGTATAAGACAATTCTTGAAAAGTTTGCTACATTTAGAACATACCAATCTCTGAAATTACATGACGAACTTTAATGAGATCTTCAAAGAGAACTGGAACGTATCTGGAAGCAGCATACCTATATGCTCATGAAAATCGGGTCACAACAAAAATTGGTTCAAATTAAATAAACGATTTCAAATAAATACGCAAACGTATCCCAATTTTAGTTTCATTTTGATTGAAGAGTTATGTTAATGAATAAATTAGTCTAAAGAAACGTTTATGTAAAAAACGTCAATAAAGTTAGCAACCAATGCCAAAGTATCAATTTTGCCATTTTAATATCTATTGCTAAGTGATTTACGCCCTCATAAATAATATAATTCATGAAATAATTCAATTTTAAAACTACTTTATTGGAAACGAGTTTGTCTATCGTTTGACCATAAAGTATTTAATGACACATAAATATGAAATTTCAATTCGCATTGTAATTTTATTATTTCTTTTTTTCCATAAGAATATGGAACTAGTATTTTTACTTAAAAATTAGTTGTAAATAATAATCGTAAAACTTAGTGTTGTCGAAAAAATCGACTTTCGTTTTTTATATCCGAAATGTTTTATTGATTTATCCCTCTACGTGTCGGCCACAATGGACAAATACAACGCACGTGTCGGTACCTATGATCACCGCATTACCAATTTACTGCGCTTTACAACCGGACACTAGGGCCTAAAAAGCAAAAAAAAAAGTTTTAAAGTTATCTATGGTACGTCAACTTTTTATATTGATAGCTGAGTTGGTAGTGACGCCGAATGCCGTGAAGAGAGTGGGTTGAATCCTACAATGAGCTTGAGATTTCGGTGAAGGATAACACATTGACAGGCCAATTGGCTTGGTGGTTAGCGATCCTGACTGCCAAGTCGAAGGCGCGGGTTCGATTCCCACCCAGGACAAACATTTGTGTGCATGAACATGTCTGTTTGTTCTGTGTCTGGGTGTAAATATCTATATATGTAGGTATTTAGAAAAATAAAAAGTAGTATATGTAGAATATCAGTTATCTGGATTCCATAGTACAAGCTCTGCTTAGTTTGGGATCAGATGGCCGCGTGTAAGAGAATGTCCCAGTCCCAGGATAATATAATTTTGTCTCTAGTTAAAAATCCGTTCCTAATCTTACTTCTTTTGGTCACATTACTTCACCATAGCGAGACTGTCAAATAAATAACCTGGCCCATTCTTTACACACGGCCACCTGTAGGCCTACCATCAACTTTTACTTATCCATTCAATTCCGATGCAATTCAGTTTAGGTGCCTAAACTGAATCGCTAAGATTCGTACCATGAAGTGCCTTTTGCTGACTGGCGTTTGAATTGCTCACGGAGGAATGAACGAACGAAATTTGTCTCTGGTCCGCGGTGAGAAAGAGATAACGCTATACCGTCGTTGCATAAGTCTGTCTCTTTTACTCGAACTATATGTCTTGCGTTTCGAAACCTAGTTGATATGATTTAGCGGTTTCTATGTGTAAAAATAACAACAAATATATTTTAAAATTGTGCTATTGAGCATCAAATTAAATACCACTAAGGCTTTTTTAGAACTAAATTACTAATTAGTAATAATAAATAATAGTAATTTATATAATTTTTACATTACAAATTAAAGGTTTGTTTAGTGTTGTCGTAAAAATAAATTGATTATGACGAGTTTAGAGCGCACCTCCACTCATGTTGGATTTGACAGAAGGCGGTTGTTATTGTTGAGATTTTTAGAGTTTTGAAAGTAGGTAGCTGTAACTATTATTGAAAGAAAATTACGTGTTTAAATTATTAGTACATATTTATTTTATTTATAAGTGTTTTAACGTTTCACTGACTTAAGGCATGTATCCTTGTTTAGTTGGTGTAATAATGTTATATTTTCATAATGTAAACTTACAAACTTCTTTATCTCAAACGCGTACCTAACTTAAGTACCAATGTATTTTAAGTGGTTTTTTTACAGTGATGAATCGCGTCGAAGAGTAACGTTCGGTCAACTTGCTTTAAGTTCATCACACAGTTCTTATACCAATTGTTTAGACAACCGATATCTCTTTATGAATTCTGCATCTTCCAAATAAAAGGGGTCCGATTGTTACCGTGTTAGACGTCTTTTTTGTCGTCGTGTTGTATTTATTTCATTATCATTTTCCATGAATTCAAAAAGGACTAATTCGTCAGACATCTACAATAAAAAATGCTCTACAAACCACTTGTTTACATTAACACATAAGAAACACAGAATATTCAACTGAAATACCTTGAATTACGTATATTTTCACTATTTTTTAAAAGTTATTAACAAAACGATTCACTTCACGCCAAGAAAGAAGCAACTTTTATTGGATCGCTTAATTTGACACTTAAACTATCCAATTTAGGTTGATATGTCACCTCATGGTACGAAAAATGAACGAATGAAAACAGTTTGCCATCCAATTGCAGACTTGATTTGGCGTCAACCTAAACTGAATCGCGTTAATGACGTCGTGGTATGAAATAGCGGGGCAGTTTATTTTAGGTCGTCAAATGAATCGCAATAAGAGTTCATAGTAGGCCTGCAGATCTCAAATTAAGTAGAACTTGTATTGTTTGTTCTATGGAAAGTATACATCATCAAAGACTAAAGTCTGTGTACACATCTACACATGTAAAGGCCTATTTGAATATTTGAATGAAAATATTTTCATTTCATTTCGCCGATTCTTCTCAGTTAAAGGCTGAATTCCCAACCAGTGGTACAATAATCTTTGACCTTCATACCTCCCGCTTCAGACCATTGCGGGTCTTACTGAATAAATTGCTTAAAATTTGAGTTGAAAGGTGTAAAGTGCATGTTGTCACCGGCATACTCTACAGTTACCTCTTACGACATATCTTAACATAAAAATTCTCTATCAAATGGACACCACAATAAATAAATAAATAAACACGGTATAATAATAATTCCTAATCAAATATTATTCATTGAAATCTAACATGTTGCTTACAAATGTACCAACAAAATGTTTTATTGTATTATATTGATACGGCGATTTGCATAGAACTTAACATTTTACTACCGAAGCGTGTACCTGTGTTTACTTGTTAGATAGCGCGTATCTCCGAAACATATGTCCGTTTTACTACCCCAGGTCTATACTAGGTATGTGCCGGGACGTTACTTACATTACAATTGACAAATCATAATTTTTGTAAAAATATGAAAACTCTATTCTAAATATTATTAAATCTATTTGGGTGGACAAATTTGAATGAAATTTGACACATATACAGATTATTTATCTGATCCCAAACTAAGCATAGCTTGTACGATCCTAACTAGATTTAAAGACGTAAGTACTTATATAGACACTAGCTGCCCGGACAGACGTCGTTCTGTCGAAATAAGTCCATACAAAAATGCAGGAATTCGCTCGCAGCGCCACCTACCGGGTCCAATTGTGAATCTAAACCATCCAGGGCACCACCCAAACGCAAACAAAAAAAAACATTCCAATCGGTCCAGCCGTATTAAAAAAGAAGAAATAATTGAATTTCACGGTATTTCGTTTACTACAAAATAAATTTAATTTATACATTAGCCTCAATAACACGTGGTAATCATGATATTGAATTGTAGCTTATATGACACGTTCGTAGATTTACCATAGCAGCGCCATCTATTGATGACTTACTCAACCCAGTCGAAAGGTATCGACATCTCTTAGAATCATTTGGAGTTAACAGATAATTGTGACTGTCAAATAATAACAGACAAATAATTAGCAATAAATTAAAATTGCGACTATAATTTGAGATTTAAACTATCCTATCTCTCAAGTTGGATCGAACTGCACATGGTGTGCGAATTTTATTATAATCGGTTAAGTGGTTTAGGAGTCCATTGAGGACAAACATTGTGACACGAGATTTATATATATTAAGATTGATATACAAATATATTCATGAACATTTTTTTGTTTTAAGGGAATCGATCCCACGACCTGTGGCAGTCAACTCTACCAAATTGATATTATTTGATATCTTACATAAACGGTTATCAAATAAACTTTTCATGGACATCACTGCTTCAGAATATTTGAGGTTTATTATGAAAGTAACTGGCCATTTATAAAAAAATAAACGTCAGTTCTAGTTTAGGTTACCCTTGGTTGTCTGGAAAAAATTGCTTCAGCAATAAGGCCGCCTAAATTGTTTGCACTTATAATTTTTTTTAAATACTTTCTATTTAATTTTCTTTGTATGTGGTGTGAACAATAAAGCATATTTGTATTGTATTGTATTGTCAATTTATGGTCATAAATGAGGCTTATTAAAAATAATATGTCAATTTGTTCCTGGCACATTGTACTACTGTTTTCTAATTTAAAAAAAGCATGACTGATGCAGAACCTAAATGTCGTCCGTCTTCTTTAGACGTAAATTAATTTGTAGCTGCAAAAACATACCCTTCGCTTTAGTCTGTTATATAGTCACACTATTATAGCATATCATATTTAAATCTTCCGTCCCGCTCATTACCCTAATGGTAAAGCGTAATAACATCTATTTAGTTGTAATTTATGTATTTTGTTTTTAACATTTATGCGTAAAATATTCATAAACCATAATTTATATGGTTTATTGACTTTTTAGGAACATCTACTGGCATGTATTAAATTTACACATATTTTGAGTTGGTTGGTCTGTTTTTTGTACCGAGATTTTGTATTTTGTATAGCCCTCTCTCTGTCATTTTGCGGTCTCAAATTTGCGGAATAGTAAATGTACATTTTTACAAATCTACTTCATTATGTCAATGAATGCCGCCTATAGACATTTGCAACTAGGGGCATCGTCGACTCTGAGATCTTCGTTTCTACTTTTACAGTAGCACAATAAATAACGTAGGTACTCCCTACGCCTCAATAAAAATTTTCTCTCGTCTCCTACCGAATATTTCAACCCCCCAATAAATACCATAATCCCAATAATTCCAATTACAAAACTCGATTTCCGGCGGCTCTAATTAAAAATAAATAAAAAAGCCTTTACATTTAGCGCCTCGAGCCACAGGACATTCGGAAGTCGGAGTAAGATGGTCAGATAACGCGGCGAGATCAAAGGGGACGTGGTACCAGCTTTACACCGTCTCGATTTATGAGATTCGATGCTTACATACCGTACAGAAAGAACATGCATTGAATGTTACTATGTGAATGAGGACGGTGAAATATTTGCCGTCTATGCGACAGAACGGAGAGTATTTTTTTTTTAAATTGTTTTTTACACTGAGGAAACATATACCACAGGTTACTTACTATGCCCGTTGTGTCTCCTATTAAGTAACGGACTATTATGTAATATTCAAATTGAGGAATGTCATGGAAAAATGAACCCTATTGCTTTTTGATTAGATTTATACCTATCATCACTTTTAGATCAGTAGATATAAGTACCTTATTTAAAAGCAGGAAAGTTAACTTTTCAGTGACATTTTCAGAGAAAAAATGGCATTTCAAAAAATTTCACACGTGCCTCTAGTAGCGGCATTTTTTTTTGTAACCATCGAATTTTGTAGCTTACTTTTCATGTTTCTAAAGTTGAAAAGCTATTCACAAATCTTATTTAAAGCCAGCATTAAGTTACACCATTCCTTGCCATTGATACACAGGTTAAAAACAAGCTATCGTTTGAATAATTTTCTAATACAAATTGGTGTATATAGAAATAATGTTAAAAAGTTCCACTCAATTAATATATTTAAAGAAAAAATGTTACCTTATATTACCATATCTTACTAATATTTAAAATGTTAAAGTTTGGATATTTGTGTGCCAATCAAGCATAAACGGCCATAAGTTAAGCTACATTTAGTTGCCAAATTTCAGCTCAACCAAGACGCCAGCCAGCAAGAGGTCGATAAATTTATTGCAAACTTAGAAAGTTTTACGCTGCAAGTGTATAAAAAGTAAAAAAGGGTTATTATAAATAGAAACACCAAAGAAAGAATCAATCGCACCTACATATCAGTAACTAGGTGTTTTTGAAGACCAACATTAACTTAATCCGGACAAACTCCTCAATAATTAATACAATTAAAAAATAATCCACGTAAAAAGAGTCACCGAAACCATAGATAATACAAATACCACAGAACGGGTTCAAGTCTACCGTCAAAAAAAAAACTTATAATCTCGGACGCACGTTATCGAGTGTCCCCCATAAAAGACCTATAACGTCCACAGATACAGAAAAAAAACAAAAGAAAAGCCTAAAAACTCGGCGTTATCTCTGGACGGCGCCAGTGGCAGAGAGCGGGAGTGTCGTGTGTGTGTGTTTTTTTTTTTTGAGGCAAAAACCTCGGCTGGTTCGGCCTGGTAATTGACAGAATTTACGCATCCGATAAGGAAAGGCTTTATACTGACCGGTTTGTTTTCAGGGATTTGGGATTTGAATGATCGCTTTCCATTTCACAGACGCAAGTCTCCATGCGCTGTGACGCCTAGAACTATACTAGAAGTATATATCTTCAATTTGAGAGACTTGCTGTCCCACTGTACTAATGTTCTCACAGGATGTTTTATTTTACCGGAATAATCCTATGTTTAATACAGGTTATAAACTATCAATGTGCCTAATTTCATCCAAATCGGTTTTATAGTTTTTGCGTGAAGGAATAATGAAAATTCTAAGTACTTATATATCCTTACAAACTTTTTCATTTATAATATTAGTACGTTAAGATTTAATTCTAAATTGATAACAAAATTATTTTGATAGCCTCATATTGAAAATAAATGTTGCAATCAAAATGATTATAACGATTTAACTTGTAAAAGGGAAGTAAAAAAAAAAGTAACATCTTAACTGATGTTTTAATCAACCAAATACAGGTATACAATGACGTAACAAATTGCCCATAAATAGATATTTTCGAAACCACAATCCCAATGTGTCAATCACAATTTGCCATAAACAACGCCCACTTTGACAGCTGTCATATTAAATTGACATCTATATTCCCGCCATTTTTTCCCCAGTGACCGTGCAGCTTTTTTCCTAAATTCTTTTGTTAAAATGTTATGTTTGAAATTTTCGGCCAGTGAAGTGACTAATCGGCAAAATATTTGCTGTCTTAGCCGAAGTCTTGATAACGGTGGCGCCTTACACTGCTTGTTCAAAAATATTGTCAATGTGCGTGATTTGTTACGGACTCTTTTGTTAACGAAAAAGTCAAGTAAGCGTCTTATTATTTTTTTTTAAGTTTTACTGAAATTAGAATTAAATTAGAATATTCCATACCTATAAAAAAAGCGAATGATTTAATTAAAATTAATTGCAAACAAAGCTACAATACAATAAAAAAAATCAAACATGAAAATGATCAAACTTCCTCTTATAATATTGATTTTATTCATTCAATTTTCAATTTATCCACCACATTGTTTGAAAAGGAAATGCAAACTTCACTTGTTTGTATGCAAGGCCGATGACCACAGAATATTGACGAATTACTTCAATGCCCATAGTTCGAAGATTGGTAGGTTAATACTTAAACTGAGCGGGTATATTGAAAGCTGTGAGAGATTTATTGCTTTTTTTTTAATTCTGGATAACCAAAAACAATAGTTGATTATTTTGTCTATTATTTATTACTAGCTGTCCCCCGCGGGTTTACCCGCGTTCCCGTGGGATGTCACATGTATTATACACAAAAACCTTCCTCTTCAACCACTCTATGTATTTATAAAAACCGCATCAAAATCCGTTCCGTAGTTTTAAAGATTTAAGCATACATAGGGATATAGGGACAGAGAAAGCGACTTTGTTTTATACTATGTACTGATTATTAGTATGGTCTTCTAGTACAGACACCAGTCTCTCAAAGGATTGTATTATCGAAACTGCACTGTTATATTTAAATAGTTATTTAATTGGGTACCTTCGTGAAGGATAAATAAAATATTATTATACATTATTTAAATAAAGAAATAAATATCTTCAGACATTTTTTAGGCACGACCATTTGATTACAAACTAACCAGAGTTTACTATGGAAACCAGATAACTTATATACTTATTTTAAATATATATCAACTTATTTAGATATTTACAACCAGACACAGAACAAACAGACATGTTCATGGACACATTTTTGTCCTGAGCGTTTAACCGCCAAGCCAACTGGCTGTCAAAGTTTATTACGAAATTAATTACGAAATTCCTTTCCTAATAGTTCATTTTTTGACTTAGCAAGCTTTGGCATTACTTGTCATTTGGTGCCTAGTATTCCTGTATATTTTAAAGAATAAATCATATTTTTATTTAACCCTGCGCTAAAGTTCGTCCAAAAAGGTTGAGTATTTTATCCGAAACAAATAGTCAACTCTATTTTGTTTTATAAATATTAGTTGCTGTTAGAATTTTTGATTTCATATTATGAATAAATAACTAATATATATGAAGAAATAGAATTGGAAAACACGTTTATTACAAATTGCAGACAAATATATTCTTTTATGATTAAAAAAAGGTCATTATGTATTATCATTCCAGATGTAGTAACCATAGACTAAAAAAAATATAGATCTGTATCTCTACATAGTATAAAAAAAAGATGCTTCCCGCCGTCTGTCCGGTTAGATCTTTTAAACTACGCTACTGATTTTAATGCGGTTTTTACAAATAGATAGAGTGGTTCAAGAGGAAGGTTTACCTATATATACAATTAATCCCGGGTGAAACCGCAGGGGACAGCTAGTAATGTATATAAATCATCTAATTTCATATTTCGAGACATTAAAAAATATCAGTTACTAAATCACTTTCGACTGCCACTTCAGTTTATTAAAGGGTCTCAAACAGCTGTTAGTCCTTTAAGGCACTCAGTTATCCCTTTTTCATAATCCGCATTGCAATAACAACTTTATTTTCCACTCCATAAAATTGAAATTCACTTTCGATTATTAAAGACAATAGTCAAAACTAATACTATTGTCAAATGTAATTTGAGTCGGTTTTGAGAAACGTTTACAGAATCTAAATCTTATTACAAGGGAATAAAGAAGACATTCGTACAGATTTTATGTGAAAAAAAAAATATAGGCGCCAACATTTTGTCGTAAGAAATGTCGCGACGTTGATATCCGGTGCGTGAAAAAAAAAAGGATTTCGCTTTTTTTTTTCTAAGGACCTGTAGGTCAGTGACCATGGCGTTAAAATATTGTGCCTGTAGTGTCCCTAATGATTTATGGTTGTAGTTGCTCCTGAGTTTATGTTTGGCTTTTTTTTTCGGAAGTGCACACATATGGCGCTTTTTCGTGGCGCCAAGTTGGGTCAAAATATTAACTACTACCTTATGATACTTGCCAATAAAAATAATAACTTATTTGTGAGTGTGAAATTACAGGCACATGAGACTTAACTTCACGTCTCGGAGACGATAACACATCGATGCTAGTGTTGCAAATGTCCATGCAGCGGTGATCACTTACCATCAGGTGGACCGTCTGCTTGTTTGTCGGTCCAAGCGTTATAAAAATATATAAAAAATATACCTATAATCTATATTTATATAGGAAAATCAGGGTTCCTTTGTCGCACCATCACCTCAAAACTACTGACCATATCGGGATGGGACTGCTACCATTCGACGCGGATTTTTTCCTAGATGGTAACAGGCTATATGGTATCGATACACGCGAGTACAGCCGCGAGGGACAGCTAGTATATTAATATATTATATACAATGTAGTCAAAACTTTAAATAAATTAGCAGGCATAGATACTTGATTACCGCACAGACATTTATTGTTATAATTTACATTTATTAACTATATTTTATTTTTTTAAAGCCAGGTGATACCATAAACAACAGGACATAGAGAAAAATTTCGAAAATAACCTGTTTTTAAACTAGCTACAATGCTGCGTTTTCACTAGTATTTTTGAGAGATCTAATGTATACTGGGATTATAACAAAGCCTATATTACTTCTGGATAATTCAGCTTTCTAATAATGAAAGAATTATTAAAATTGGTCCAGTCTTTTTTTAGTTTTATATATTTCAATAAAAACAAAAAAAAATTATGACTTGATGATTTTTATATGATTTTATTTAAAGCCATATTCAGCAGATGCCCAAGAAGGCACTGTCAAACCAACTGAAGGAACCGCGGGTTCAGAAGTTAGCTGATGAATAATTCAGCTTTCTATCAGTGAAAGAATTATTTAAATTGGATGTATATCTTCGGAGATAACCACCTTATAAAAAACTTTAAACTCTGTTGAATATTTGTATATAGATTTATTTCTAGGTATCATTAGTGTTAATAACAAAGTCTATGGTTAGAAAAAAAACTTTAAAATTTATTCTACTATCAAAACAACAGTTTTGTTGGTAATAAGCGTTATTAAGAACAATATTAATTCTAGTTATCCCCCGCGGTCTCACTCGTGTTTTTCAAAATCATATATAACCTAACATTCGCAATCACATGTTCTGATATACCAATTTCCATCAAGATAGGTCAAATTACAGGCACATGAGACTTAACATCACGTCTCAGAGTACTACCACCTTACTCATTTCCGCCGTGAAACAGTAATGCACTGTGTATCGGTTAGAAAGGTAAGGGAGCCGATGAAATTACAGGTACATGAGATTTAACAACTTCACGTCTCAGGGTCGACAACGCATTGATGCCCTGGTGTTGCATATGTCCATAGACGGTGGTGACCACATACCTATACTACATATGAGGTGGACCGTCCACTTGTTTGCCGGCCCATGTAGTCTATAAAATTACCACAACATTTTACAAAACAATTATATGTACAGACAGACTCTACAGATTTATCTGTATAGTAATATAGATTTGTCTTTGTACCAATTTCTTCACATGTAGAGGCCGTGATATACGGACAGAAACGTTCTCACGATTAGTAAATATTGGTTTCTTTATCGAATTTTCATCAGATATCTGGTTTCTAAACAAGCTGCATTCAGACACAGAACAAACAGACATGTTCATGCACACAAATGTTTATCCTGGGTGGGAATCGAACCCGCGACCTTCGGTTTGGCAGTCAGAGTCGCTAACCACCAACCCAACTGGCCTGTCAAAAGTGTGATAATGACACACAATTTGAATCCACGACCTATGGCGTGGTAGTCAGGGTGTCTATCTACCCAACATCTGTACCAGAGAGGTAATTAAGTCAAGAAAATCAACTACTTTGTTTGTGCTAACGTCTCATTTAAAAAGGTTAAACGTGGTAAATTTGAATCTAAAAAGTCCGTTTTGATAGCCAAGAATGGTATAGAAAATTCGTCTTTATTGCTATTAGCACAAGGTCCAATTATTGATCCAATGGTTAATAGCATAATGATGTTAATGAGCTTTATCATAACGCCATACAGTTGGTTTTTCTTTCACACTGTTGTTGTCAAAACGGTCCAGTTAGATGTCGAAATATTAAATAATTGGTATAAATCTTAAGCTCTACTCACTCAGTATTATATTTGTTAGTTTTTTGTGTCTTTCCCCCGTCGTAATCTCATAAACCCTACGGTAGCAGAGATCTGTCAAAACTTGTTTTTTTTTTTACTACTCAAGGCAGTGGTACACTGGGTCCATTTAAAAAGTGTAAATAAATTCTTCCAATATTATAAATGCGAAAGTTTGTGACGATGTGTGTATGTTTGTTACTCTTTCCCGCAAAAAACTACCTTAAGGATTTTAATGACACTTGGCACCTAGATAGAGCATGCCATAAAGTAACATATACTTTGTATATTGGGAAAACGTCACTTCCCCTGGGGAACAGCTAGTTTTATTCATTTAAATTCGTCTAGCAATTTCCTCGTGATATAGTCAGAAACATACAAAAACACAATATATTGTATTAAATAATGTATTAGTTTATTTACTAGGTATGCCCCGCAGTTTCTCCCACGTTCCCGAGGATTGTAATTTCTGCCCTCAGAGATAGATTTGATAACGAAACATATTTCAGAAAAAAAATCGGTAATAATTTTTTTGTTACTTATTCTGCTATTCAGAACGGTAAAAAGATCATTGAAATCTGTGCAGCCGTCCTTGAGTTACAGACGGTGTAACTAACACGACATTGTTTTATATAGATATAGCTGTCCGGACAGACGTTGTCCTGCCAAAATAAGTCCATACAAAAATTCAGGGTTTCGATCGCAGCGCCCCCTACCGGGTCCAATTGTAAATCTAAACCATTCTCGAATCTTCACGAACACACACAAAAAATTTCATCAAAATCGGTCCAGTCGTTTAGGAGGAGTTCAGTCACATACACACGCACACAAGAAATATATATATTAAGATAAATTTTACCATCAGTAACTCTCCGAGTGTGCAACGAACTCGACATAATCTTTTCTGTCCTCTAATCCGACGTCTGATGTTATAAAAGGGTTTTTTATCCACCGAGCATGATGAAGGATGGCGTCTACTGGTTTTAGACCTGTTCAAGACCCCGGTGATCAGACATATCAGCCTGTTGGCATAGTGGGTACATACCCTGACTAACACCGCAGGCCGCAGGTTCATTTCCCATTTGGGACGAATATTTTTGTGCATGAACATTGAACGTGTGTGTCTGTCTATATGTGTACACTATACTAGCTGCTCCTTGTAGTTTCATCCGTTCCCGAGGGACGTAACATTTTACCGGGATAAAAAGTGTCCTATGAGTAATGCCAGATTATTATCTGACTTTTTGCCATGTTTCATTCAAATCTGCTAAGTAGTTTTTGCGTGAAAGGGTACACAAACGTACATCCGTTCGATCCTCACAAACATACATAATATAATAGCATTTATAATATTAGTAAGATGTAGTAAGAGATGTTGTTTGGAGTCGGTTCTATTATGTTTAACGTTATTTTGTTATGTATGTTGTTTGATCACAATATCAGGCCCCTTATTCAGCTAATACAAACTTCGTAACCTAGCCGGAGGCCTCCGAGAGCGTTCCTCTCTCATGTTTGCGTAGCTAGCGAAAGAGACAGAGCACGGAGGCCGCGACGAAACATCCTCGAGCTAGTGTCATTTTACCTTAAAGAATGGCACCCCAGTACCTAGTAAGTATGAAGCCAGCCAGAACGGCTGAAAATATTTGGATGGTGCCAAATGCACAGAGCTTTTTTATCCAGGAAATATGTGACATCCAAGAGAAACCGCTTGGGACAGCTATATATACTCGTATATAAATAAAATAGGGTTTTTGATGCACCATCACCTCAAAACTACTGACCATATCGGGATGGGATTACTACCATTCGACGCGGAATTTGTCGTAGATGGATATAGGCTATATTATATGTATGTATGATATCGATAAACGCGGGGCACAGCTAAGGCTAAAAAATTACGAACTACGTCACACTCAAAGCCAACGCTTTCTCAGAAAGGCTCTAACCTTTCTACTAAACCCACTAATTAAACTTTACGCTTCTGTCCACCTCCTCATGAGTCATAGCGTGAAGATAACAATTAATTCCCACCGTTAACAAAGCTCGAACACTAATCTTGCATCATTTGACGCGTCTGTTATACCTTTTGTTTTTTTTTTTCAAAATTTCAAGATGGCGCTCGATATATGAATATAGACGTCAAATTGAGGCATAAAGGATTGTATCTTGATCTTAAATCGTTGGGCCTTTAAATGCGCGATGTGAATTAGCTTGATAAGGATTTTAATATATTTATTTTGACGCTTTTATGGTTTTTATTTTAAAAAAAGTACAGTAAGTATTATTAAATTCGTTCGTGCATTAAAAGGTTAATAATGTACTTGGGTTATTAATATTGCCATGATGTTCGAACATGCTTAAAAAAGCACGAAAAAGTTTAGCTTATACTATAATAATAATAATAATAAATAAATTTCATTTATTTAGGTAATTTGCACCCATTAAATACAAATATTATCTCACACATCAATGCACAAACATATAAAATACAATAATTAAAATAAAACAACAATAAAACCTATCAAACATTAAATAATAAAAATCATAATAAAAATAAAAATATATTAGGTTAGGAAAAAAGTCTTTTCGCATTATAGTATGTATGAACTTGTAATAAAATCTCTTTGGCTATACTATTTGTATCTGGCTGGTTTTGGTATCATGGAAAGTTTAAATTTTAAAGAACATAATTCCAAATTCAAATTAGGAAAATGTGTGATTTGCATTTGTTTTTCGTACCGCCAAGATGAGTGAATCTAATGAAGAAACTCGATGCATTTTAAAATGTTACTATAAAAAGGTAAAAATGCAACGCAAGCCGCGAAAAAAATTTGCGATGTTTATGGACCTAGTGCAGGGTCTGTGAGAGTAAAGTCGATGTCTCTGTCTGTTTTATACGGCTGAGCCGATCTTGATGGAATTTGGCGCACACATAGGGTATAGTACGAAGAATGATATACAATTTTAGCACGAGTCAAACCGCTAGATGGAAGCCATACATCCATGGCCATAAACTTTTGCAGTTATAATACTAATGGGTATATGAAACAAAAGAGAGAGAGAGACAGATTCTGTCACATTTGTATTAGAGGTATTGTGGATTTAGAAAATCGCTTGCGCTCCCCTTCCGCTTGTCTTTCCGCTCGTCCAATGGCCACAAATAGGACAGTAGCATTCCTACAGTCAAGTAGAGTAGATGCATTGATAACGCATTTCAAATGACTTATCATAATTCAATTCTCACGGCCATGACTCATTACGGTATATCACAGTACCTGGAAGGATTACGATGACCGATTTGACGTTCAAGTGTCATTGAAATATGAACTTTATTGTAATAGACATAAGGTGCATCTATTGATTTAGTAGTTAATCGTTTAATAATGAATATAAACCTTATCTTTACGGTTTAGAGCTCATTTTTGTATGGCTTTCTTAAATGTCAAAACTGACAAGTAACGTGGTGATAGTTTAGCAATCACACGCGGATTTACTCACATTTCCCGGCATAAAGATTACTTTATTGTCTATGCGGGTAAAAACAAGACCTTTACCAATTCTGATTTGAACCGGTTTTGTAGTTTTGACGTGGGTTTGGAAGAAACAGACAGATTAACTTTTGCTTTGATTATGTTAGTAAAATTGTATAAATTGACTTCCACCTTCACTCTTCTGTGGTTTTCCCAAGGGATTTAGTGTTTTCCCGAGTTGAAATATCCAATAAGCTAATCTCAAACGTATTTGTAAAATTGCATCTAAATCAGTTCAGGGGCTCGATTCTGTATGGGAAATGACACTAACCCGATGTTTCGTCGCGGCCTCCGTGCTCTGTCTCTGTCGCTTACTACGCTAATACTACTAATCATATGAGAGATAAGCTCTCTCTTTGTATTAGCTGAATAAGGGGGCAGTTCTTTATTTAAGCGTAATTGAGTCACAAAATCCCAAACTTTCACCTACAATATTAGTAGAATAGAAATCCCAAAAATGATGTAAGTACAACCAAATCTATTTAACCTCTCTTTCTTATCCGAAGGTTAAAAAGAGCGAAGAATATGTAGGTCCTTTCAATTTGAACCAAACCATTTTTACGCGTTTACACAACAATTACTCAACATGCCAAAAGCGACTTTTGACAGAACAAATCTTTTTAAGGCCCTCTTTCTCTTTTTATACAATCAAAAAGAAAGAGATATACATAGATAGTCATTGAGTTAAAGGATGCTCCAGAATCGGTGCCGATATCACATAATGGCCGACCAAAGACAAATATTTCTACTTCTTCGGTGGGTCAAAGGATTAAAAGCTGTGGAGACAAAAAATACAACCTCTTTGACTTGGAAGGTGGTAGGCAAACAGTGGTAGGGCGATGTTTTCTCTCGGTTCCTTTGGCGGTGCGTTTTAAAGGTTCTACATTTAGTGGTTTTCATCACGTTTTTTTGCCGTTTAAGAACTAGGTATATTCTGGATCGAAGGACGGATTCAGAATACCTTAAAAGTTAGCGTTGGTGAATTTTTACTCAGTTTTGTTGGTGATTCATTTTGTGCCAAAAGTTATTTTAATTTATCTGGTCCGAAACTAAGCAGAGCTTGTACTATGGAAGCCAGATAATTAATAACATTACATATAGGTACTATTTCTTTTTCAAACACAAACATAAATAGATATTTACACCCAGACACAGAACAAACAGACATGTTCCTGCACACAATCTTTTGTCCTGGGTGGAAACCGAACCCATGACTTCTGACGTGTCAGGGTCTCTAACCACCAATCCGCCTGGCTCGTCAACATAAAATAATAATAAAACTTCGAATGTTTCAAATCGACACAATTAAAAGGTAAAACAGACTTTTACAAAGTTACAAAAGTAAGTAAAACTTGTAAAAGCATAAAAAGCAATATTAAACACTCCAAAAACTGCAACATTCCTCTTTTTTTTTATACCGCTTGGGCCGAAAAACAAGCAGACGGTCCGCCTGATGGTAAGTGGTCACCGCCGCCTATGGACATTTGCAACCTAGGGGTATCGCCAATGCGTTGTCGACCCAGAGACGTGAAGTTGTTAAGTCTCATGTGCCTGTAATTTCACCGGCCCCTTTACAATTTTAACCGAAACACAGTAATACAAGTGTACTACTGCTTCACGGCAGAAATGGGTAAGGTGGTATTACTTCCCCGGACGAACTCTGCACTAAGAGCTCTACTACTCTAAAAATTAAACCCGTCCAATTACACCCCCTTAAAAATGGGTCAAAACCCAGGGCGCCATATGAAAAATACCAACTGACAAATCAACTGAACCTGCTAACCGCCGTCAAACAGGCTATGTTCAATAAGGCATATTCCAATATATGTGCCTTTGACCATATTTACTTAAGCTATTACCTCCAGAAGGTTGCCTTTACCCCAAGCCGCGGTAGTACGCGCTAATTTAAACCTCCATCCTTAACAAATAAAAGTAAAACCAACAACATTACTCTTACAGGTCATAATCCGTTGGAACTTACCAAATTTATCCGTACAAAGTTGATGGGTTATCGTTTGAAGTGCATGGGATTTTTTACTTTGTTAACTTGTTTGGGCTTGTTTAATATGTTTGTTTGGTTGCTGGAGTCGATATTCCAATGTTTTACCTCTGTGTTATGGATTTGTGAGCGGTTGTTAATTTTACAGTATGATATTCTGGTTAATATTACTTTGTTATTATTGATCATTTTTTTTCAATAAGTAGTAGAGCTCTGAGTGCAGAGTTAGTACGGGGAAGTACTTTACCCACTTCCGCCGTGAAGCAGTAGAGTAGCACTTGGATTACTGTGTTGGGGGAGAGTAAAAGTGATAAATAAGGAAACTGAAATCTTGAAAAGATAAAAAGCAAAAAAAAGTCGTGGTAATACCCTTGATACTTGGGGCAGTGCCACATCCAGGCCGGTACTACAATCCCAATCAAAACCCTTCCATCGTGATATTCAAGGTCAAGCTTGTAGGATTCGAACCCAAGACTCTCGACACGGTATTTGATGTCACTACCAACTGCACTGTGCCTTAAACCATAAACATTACTATCCAAATGCTGTTCAAAGCACGTAGAAGTAATCCAAATTTGTTACGCTTTTACGGCTAAACTACGTAACCGATCTTAGTGAAATCATGCACACAAATAGCCTTTGGTATGGAGAAGGATATAGGCTACTTTTTATCCTAGGTGAAACCGCAGGGGACAGCTAGTAGTTCTTACATAGTTGTGCAAATATTGGTATGCAAACAGACCTCGAATAAGACAAAAGCATTATTGTTTGGTATATCTTGGCAATGTTTATCCAAGGTTTCGCTTTCTGGCATTCTCATTTCTAGGTTTCTTAGAAAAAAAAAAATCTTTATGCTCGGAAAATTTCAGAAAACTTAACGACTATTTAAACTTCGTGTTTAACATGCCTCCTGAACGCGGGTGAAAACGCAGGGGACAGCGAGTTTAAAAATAAAAATTAATGCAGATGTATTTCTCAAACCAACATCTTTAAGTCTTCATACAGTAACTCAAAGTTACCTTCTCATAAAGTTTCACGGCACACGCGGCTACCTACCCCCCTATGGTAATGGTCGTGAAGATAAGCCGAGATGCGTGTAGCGCGGTGTCTTTGTGTTCGCGCCTCTTTGCCGCGCCGCCTCCGAATCTATATTTGTTTTAGGGGTGGCAATGACGATTTTCATTTATCCTATTAATATTAGCTGACAATTTTGTTGCGATTCAAAATGGTGTAACCTGACTGCTTGTATCTCTGTTTGTTAAACATATACCTATTCAAATCTATCGACCCCCGTCTTCGCTTAAGTGGAATATTAATATATAAATATAATGTTCACGCAAAGAAAACTGGGTGTATCGTAAAGACACACAATAGAAGTGAAACTTTTGTACTACAGGGAAACATTTTAATTATTCATCAATCACTTTTGAATAGCATATATTGTGTTTATCATTCATTTATTTTTCGTCACACAAGAAGGTTGTGGATCCAAATTTCAAAGCTCTCCCATGAGAAGTTTAACTTCAAAAAGTCTACAGAATTGTGTTCTCTATTGCGTTAAAAGTAGTAGCAGAGATTTTACTGCAGAATTCGTGGAAGCAGTAGTGCACTTACTTTGTTTTGGTTAGAAAGGTAAGACCGGTGAAGTTACAGGCACATGAGACCAATTTCACGTATCAACGACAACGGTTTAACGATGCCCCTCGTATTGCAAATGTACCTACCATCAGTTATCAGATCTCTATAGTACATGCTCTGCTCAGTTTGGGATCAAGTCGTCGCGCGTGAAGAATGTCCTGGGATATTAATTAATTCCTCACAAGCGTCAACCCTATTTAAGGAACACGGCGACACGGGGCGGCCGCGGCGGGTTCGTTATTGACTCAATAAATTCTAACGCACGCGTTTTTAAAACCAGACTCGTACACACACTCACACACACACGTTACACGATCGAGTGTACACACACACTGTGACTAGATTTCCGGGTGTTAACCGGATGGTGTTGGATTGTGTCTGATCGAGTGATTAGAATTATTGGTGTTAAAGAATAAATACTATGCTATGCATGGATTTGATTCCCGCTTCAGTCAATTTGTGTGCATGAACATGTATCTAGCTGTAAGTCAATTTGTAAATATTTTAGACACAGCCATCTAATCACGAACTAAGCAGAGCTTGTACTATGGTAACCTGATAAGTAACTGATATAGTACATAATACTACTTGGAAATATATAGGTATTTAAACAGATATTTTCACTAATGTTCTTCTATGGTGTGTCACGCTAACTGGCCCAATATTATTCCGAAGTCTTATTATCAAGGAGAATTACCGCTTACTAGAAATAGTAGTTTTTTCCAATCAAGAATAACATTAACAGTAATTGCGACACTAAAGTTTGAAAGATTTCTTCATCTTTTTTTATTTTTGAGTAAGCATGGCAAATTATTTCTAGCCAGTGTTGAGTTATATACTACCATCCCGCTGTTTATCCCGCGTCCCCAAGGAATCGAATACATCCCGGTATTTTAAAATAGTCTATGTCAGCCAAGAGTAGCTTTCTAACAATTAAAGAATTTTCGAAATCGGATGAATTTTGAAAAATACTGCATACATCCAAACTTTGTCTCTATACCTAATAATAATAAAATCGAATCAGTCGCCATCCGCACAAAAGTCAAGTTGTCTAATCACAAAATCTTTTCACAGTCATTTTAAGTCACAACTTTCGTTACACGCATTCAATTCGCTTCACTACACTGGTATGTATTGATTCACTGGATAAAACGCCACAGAAATTATTTGATAAAACGGAACACGCGACGTCACTTCGCAAGTTTTCCCGCCAGAAAGACTTCAACGACATGCATTTTAATGTCAAAGTTTTTTTTCTTAAAAGTTACTACCACAGATACTCAAAAGCTGCTCTTACGTCAGTGAGATTTATAAACTCCCGCGTAAATACCCGGGAGGTATTAATCGCCAACAATCTATTTAAGGATATGTAATAAATTATTGCTTTTATGAATAATTTATTATTTGGCTATGCCGTATAAATTATTCGAGGTATTTATAGATTTGATTCATGTTTTGTTTCTTAATTATATTAAAGGGATGTAATTAATAGAATATTTTAATTGTTTTGACTCAATTACGGATTTTGATGGCACAGTCTGACTACGTTTGGTCAATGGCATTAGAACGACGACGCCTCTATGTTCTGTCTCTCTCGTTTACTACGCAATCACGTGAGAGGTTTGCTCTTCGAGGCCTCGTTGCGTGACCCGACGAAGTTTGTATTAGCCGAATAAGGAGGCTGGATTGACACTTGGGATACTTTCTTGCTTACTTGATTGCTTTTTCTCTTCAAGAGAGGCGGGATGCGTAGTGAGTGAGAGAGAGGTTATTTAAAATAATTGGTTCTTTAAAAAGATGAGTAAGGAGTCTAGTTTTAGGATTGAAAATGTTTATCGAATAGATATTATTATAGAATAGATATTTTTTTTTATTGTATTTCCAGAAATTATTGTTTGAAATTTACTCATTTTGGTCTGATTTTACAATAGCTGTAATTTTTTTTTAATTATCGTTTTTAAAGTATCAAATATGTTAATAAACCCATTATCTCAAATAACTAAACTTACACGATAATTTGAATTAAGAACAGTTTAAATATCGACTTATCAAATAAGTATCAGAGGTTAATCTATCCATTGAGAAATCGGATTCGGAGAAGTCTTTATTTATTTTTAAGATAAGGTACATCTATTAATCTAATGGTTTATAATATAACTAGCTGTCCCAACAGACGTTGTCCTGACGATTTGTGTCCATATAAAAGTTCCCTAAAAAATTAAACGTTGGTACTTTCAACACAGCGCCATCTGTTAGAACCTTTTGGAGTTAACAGATAACTGTGACTGTCAATTAATTATAGAACAATAATTTGCAATAAAATAAAATTGCGACTATAATTAAAGATCTAAGCTATCCTATCTCTTAAGTTGAACCAGACTGCTCACGGTATGCCAATTTAATTTAAAATCGGTTAAGTAGTTTAGGAGTCCATCGCGGACAAACATCGTGACAGGAGATTTATATATATTAAGATGATGCTGATGAGCCTTATTTTAAGGCTATATGGTTTATTATTCTATAACACTCACAGCTGTTAAAACGGACATACTAAATTAGACTAGAATTAGTTTAGTATTGTTTCAAAATTCAAAATTCAAAACCATTTATTCAGTTTAGGCCCTCAGAAGGCACTTATGAAGGTCAAATTTAAAGTTACTGAAGCTACTACAAAGTTATATTTGCTGGTTTTATGATCTTTATGCCTAACAACATACGAGCTATTTATCTTTGACAACTCGATCGTCATCTTTCACTTTGCGAAGTTACAATATACCCGAAATCCCTGCAACCCTGTTACATTTCAAACACATTGCACGAAAAAACAATAAAATGTTAATTAGTCATTAAACCTTATCATTAAAAGTGTCCGTCTCATTAATGACTGCATGTAAAGTAATAAATTAAATTTTCCTGTCATTCGGCGAAGTCAAAGGATTTTGTAAATGCCGATTCGATTAAACTTCAATAATTAAATGGGTGGGTACCTAGAAATGAATCACTGATATTGTCGTGTTGATAGCTTGGCTGGAAGTGACGTCATAGCTTTTTTTTAATGTTGAACACTAACCTTCATGGTTTAAAGTATTGTAACCTCATTTTGCAATTCAAATCTGTTGATTTTTTTTTTATTATTAAATGTCATATTAGGTAGTAGTTTAAATTACAATTTCGTTTTCTATGCATTGATGAAATAATTTTTTCATTGTAAGCTATACCCTCTACTCCTTTTACAGATATAATTAGGTAATTAAATCTTACAATTATTTAATATGGTACTAATAAGGTTTTACTTTTTAGTTCATTTACAAAAAGTTTCATAACTTAATTAACTATTACAATAAAAATAACGTACAATCTGACGATCATTGTTATAAAATACTTATTATTTCCATGTGTAAGAAGGTTTTGGTAGAACCAATGGATCTTCAGGATAAAATTCATGGCAGATAATTAGGTTCTCCTGTATGGTATGGAAATTTGTGGTCCACAGATAAAAAAAGTTCTAAATTTAAGCATTAAATACTTTTTACCCCAAAAACTCAGTAGATCACTCAGTAATACCTGTATAACAACGGGTAGAAGCAAACACTTTTAAAATATTGAAAGTCTTCATTGGATTGCTTTTAGTTATTCTCACATAAAAACAACATTAAAGTAATGCACATTTTATTGCGTTACGGGATCTTTGTTACTCATAATATTTATAAAGACAATGTGCTTTGTTAATACTGCAATACACTGGCATCTTAATCTCATAATTTGACCATAGACCATATTAGTTTTAAAAAAAGACAAATGAATGCGTCTGACGTTTGCTGATGGTGACAGACTCTACATTGCTATTGTGGTTTATTTAACTGTGACTGGAAATAATAATAACTCGACACTGGCAAAAAAATGCAATGATAAAAGGATTAGGTTGCCATTCTTAAATATATAGTTTTATGATTAAATCATGAATGCAGAATGAAATGATTCTAAATATTAACAGCAACTCTTTCTTAAGACTCAAATCAAGCAGTTCTTATGATCAACTGTCACTTTTGTGTCCTTAGTTATTTAAAAGTTTAAAGCAAGCAAACAGGCCAGTTGGCTTGGTGGTTAGCGACTCTGACTGCCAAACCGAAGGTCGCGGGTTCGATTCCCACCCAGGACAAACAGTTGTTTGCATGAACATGTCTGTTTGTTCTGTATCTGGGTGTATATGAGTATCCATTTAAAAAAGGGGGTATATGTAGTATATCTATATTGTAGCTTCAGTAACTTTAAATTTGACCTTCATGAGTCCCTTCCGAGGTCCTAAACTGAATAAATGATTTTGAATTTTTAGAATATCAGTTATCTGGTTTCCATAGTACAAGCTCTGCTTAGTTTGGGATCAGATGGCCGTGTGCTAATAATATTTATTAATTTAAATCCCTTATCTATGTAGTTGTCCATGTAAGGAGTAAGAGTCACCTTCCTCCCATAAAAAAGCAAGCAAACCCACCCGAAAGATGTAGTAAATATAATACAAAAATGCATCCACAATTAAATTCATTGTGTGCATCATTTTGGCGGAAATATAAATATTTAACAGCACTATTGCAGTTACACTGTTTTATTTTACGACTCGAGTGGATTAACAATGCAAGATGGAACGGTAATGTTATAAAGTTAACGATTTATATATATAATTAATCAATTCGAGTGAGCGGAGAATAATGCTCGACCTAATTGCGTGAGACTTTCATTTTGTAACGGTAGGCTTTGAGACTTGCGAAAAAATATTCAATTACTTTTGAAAGGCCTTCTTTTTCACGCTTCTAGGAAAATAAGACTTGTTCAATATTAATTAACAAGATTAATAACATATAGACATTTGATCCCAAACTAAGCAGAGCTTGTACTATGGAAACCAGATAACTGATATACTAAACTTGCGGCACGCTATGATGGCCGTTTTGACGTTTAACAATGACGAAGAAATAACCTTTATTTCTTCAGATATAAGGACAAGACAAGCTAATTGTATGATGATGGAAATCAACCTTATTCCAAAGCAATACAGTTTCATTTCCTATGACAATCTGAAACGTCAAAACGGCCATCATAGCGTGCCGGTAGTATACAAATAGTAAGTTTTGAAATACATACTTATATAGATATAACTGTGCCCGCGGTTTCACCCACGATTATGGTTACTGTGTTGTAGCGCGATGTTATATAGCCTTTCTGAATAATATAAATAATAATATTTTTTCAATTCGAACCTGTAGTTCCTGAGATTAGAGCGTACAACCAAACAAACTCTTCAGCTTTGTATATTACTAGCTGTCCCCCGCTGTTTCACCCGCGTTCCCGAGGGATGTAACATTTTCCCGACACAAAAAGAATCCTATGTGTTATTCCAGGGCATTTTCTATATATGTGTCAAGTTTCATCCAAATCCGTTTGGTAGTTTTAGCGTGAAAGAGTAACAAACATCCATACATACAACCTTTCGCATTTATAATATTGGTAGAAAGTATTTAGTATAGATTTACATCCAGACACAATACAAACAGACATGTTGACACAAATATTTGTCGTGGGTGGGAATCAAACCACAGTGCCGTAGTTGGGATCTCTCACCACGCTGGTTCTAAGCCAACTGACCCGTTCTATTAAATCATAATTAGCTTGGTAGTAGGTACTTAAGCAGGTGGTATTTCTAAGTCAATATGGGCTTGGCCGGACTTAGGCGTCGGGTGTCTGCCCGGTTATCTGTATTTTATATTATAATGTTTGATTGTTTATGTATGAATTGTAAAACCACTGAACTTATTAGAAAAATTCTTTCTCTTTTCATCAATCACTTTTGAATAGCATAGATGGTGTTTATCATTCATTTATTTTTCGTCACGCAAAAAGGTTGCGCATCGGAATTACAGCCCTATAGATGAGAATAAAACAGTTAAGTGAATCAAATGAGGAAATCTTTTTTTTTTGGAACGAAGTTCCTTATCGCGCGTTGTGAAAGGGGGCTAGACGGAAAAATTTCATACGAAAAGTTGTAACGACACTTTTTTTCGAAATTTAAATGATATGGTTTATTATTGGGTTTGTTTTTTTATAATTTATTTAAAGGCTACATACAACATGTTAAAAATTCTGTTCCATCTATAAATTAGTATAATTAGTTATTATTAGCACAGTCTTGATCTTTTATTGAAGACCTAATACTAAAGACGAGGAATTGCAAGTTTTTCTCAACACTGGACCTAAACTCAGCGTTTTGGTCAATTCCAATGCGTATCTTCGTTCCATCCGGGTGTCCCTTGACACCGCTCAAGTTTTTTCTTTTTTTTTTTAATGTTTATTACATTAGACACTAAAATACTTCCTATTGAAAACCAAGCTGACTTGATTTCACTTGTGTAGTATTACATAATGTCATCACGTCACGCAATTCGCACAATGCTAAAGTGTTGAAGTCTCAAGATTTGACCGATAGCATTATGATCATTACGTTTTTGTCTCGAGGTTGTAGACCTTACAATGAAGGTTTTACTATACTTTTTCAAATAGCATGAGTTGGGTGACACATGATGTTTTATAAGATTTCTCAATGGTTTATGTTTATTTCGCCGTAATAAGGGGATACCGTAACAGAGCAAGGTCTCATGAAGCATTTAGTGTAGTATCTCAGAGTAATCAAGTGCTATTTCACAAGATATGGGTAAAAACCTTCAACTATCACGACTCATCCTATGTAAAGAAATATTATAATACACTTTATTTCGGCGCCATTATTATGAATGCTGACTGACATGTCAAATCAGCAACTTTTTATTAAATGTCAAAACGTTATTTTGTATAAAATAGCAAGCTGTGACGTCACAATTGTCCAGCATCAAAAGATCTACTCTTTATGATTAGATTGGTAATTAAAAATTAGATAAATTATAAAAATTTATCAATTTTGTAATATCCGTTTATCTTTTGGTGTTCAATTCACTGGTTTGTTAAATCATTTATCTTCAATATAATACTTTCCAATCCATGTTTCGATATATAGTAACTGTAGACCTCAAATTGTACTCTTTGCCTAAAACATAAGGTCTAACATGAAGTTACTTTGTTAGTTTGCACACAGTGAGTAGGTATGAACATTCAGAAGAAATTAAGAAGAGATATTGATAACTGATAATAGTGGGCAATAAGTGGTTGGAAATAGCAATAAGTAGAGATAAGTGGAGAAAAATTAAAGAAGTCAGTACTCTGTAGAGAGGTCCTTAATAATAGGGATTTGTTTTGCATGTTATAATGATTTTTTTGTATTTTATTTTTTTTAATTCGTGTTGTTTTTTTTTTAAATTTAAACTTAATTTATTTTTAATTCTCGAATTGTATGAAATATCAAATATTTAAATGTATATTAAGGAATAGACAAGGATTTACGTATTATTTTTGATCAGAGTCATTATAGAGAAAATTTTCATTCAGATACCTTTATGTCAATGTCAAAATTGATTGCTTTGAATCGACGAACACAATGTTAAAACTAGACCAAAACAGTACTTTTACTATTGTATACTAAAAACCATTGGATGTCTTTTATCTTTTAATTTTTGTGGTTAATATCTACCTTCATAACGTGACTTCAACAATTACATGAAATTGGTCAATTAATACGTACGCTTTTAGGTGTCAGGTAAATATGATTGGAACATGAAAGGCAGGCTAAACTGTTCGACATATTCCCATGTAAGCGAAAGAGACAGCTCGGTTAGAGAGAGACGGCCAGCTTACCTCCGTTCGTCGGTCGGGGTGCGGCGAAGTAGAGGCACGCCCTAGCTTGTATCGATTCATAGTAAGAAACTGTAATTTATTCATAATTTGTGTTATTAAACAAGTCTGCGTTTTGTCAGGACATTTTTTTGCCCGACTACAAAAAAGGAAGGTCATCTGTTTCCCCGTATGTTTGTATGCCCACGTTTTTATATTAAACTGCACGACTGAATTATAATAGTTTTTATTTCATTGGGGTTACCTATATAGGTTTTTATGAGAAGGTGCTTCTATAAAAAATATTAATCATTCTTTAAACCATAGTTTTGTAGCACGTCAATATTATCAATAGATAGGTAATTTACTTACTAGAATTAAAATTGTACTATAGTTAATTAATTAATTAAACTATGTTAATTTTAGAAAAAATACCAAATTTCTAAGTTTATTACCAGTTCTTCTCAGTAAAAGCAACCTTCCAACCATTTAGTCTCTTCAATTTAAAATTACACAGCCTGTATAAATTGCAATAATTTCGCATGCATTTAAGAAAATATTGTTTATGACATCTAATGTGGATAGGTCAAAAAAATACTTAAAGAAATCATCAGTTACCTATAGTCAGTAATGTATATGCTTAGTCCATCACCGTTTTGCAAATAAAATCACCACAAGAGATGTGGCAGTGTTTCGGCCTACCAACCGACTCTCCAGCTACAGTTTCATAATCGACTAAAGAGTATACCGATGACCACGTGCACTTAAATCTTGAACCGAGTGGCCAAGAGCATTCCCAATTATGCCAATAATATTTTGCACCAAAAAGTTTTCATGATTGAGTATAAAACTCTTTGGTTAACATTACAGAGGATTTCTTTTTTCTAAAACTTAATAGCTACTTATGCTAAACCCACTTTTTGTCCACAGAAAAGCTCCGGCTATCTCTATGCGTTGGCTGCGGCGGTCAGATCCACGACCAGTACATCCTCCGGGTGGCGCCGGACCTAGAGTGGCACGCAGCCTGTCTCAAGTGCCAGGAGTGCAGGCAGTTCCTGGACGAGAGCTGCACCTGCTTCGTGAGGGACGGCAAGACTTATTGCAAGAGAGATTATACTAGGTAAGGGAGTCTGGCAACACTGAAAATACAGGTTTGCTAGTGTGGTAGTAGATACAAATGTCTAGATGTAAATATGTATGATAAAAAGTAGCACCTATATAGTACTAGCATCTCGCCCCGGCTTTGCTTGAGACTGTAATAAAATGTTTTATTCAAATAGATCTTCCAGAAGAAATTCTCAAATAATTATGGTGAAACTCGCATCAAAATCGATTTAAAAAACATATCCCACAAATAGACAGATAGCAAAAGACATAGCCAATCATACGTTCCATAATGCAAGCCCTGCAAAAACTACTCAACAACTTTAGATACCTACTGTACAAATATTCGTTTATAATTTTTCACTTCCTTATTAATCAAATAACACACATAAATACTTCACTTTTCAATTCAATCTACATTAATTTTTATCATAATTTTATCTGTGGTTTTATTGTCTTTTTACCGATCAAAATGGCAACCCAGTAAGTCTAAAGAATTGGAGGGAAAATCCATCTGTCAACGTCAAGTTAAACACACCCACATATTATTGTAATCATTTTTATTGACAGATACGACAAGGAATTTTGTTTTTTTTTTTTTTAATATACTTGGCAAGTACTTATTAAACTTCACAAGGTATGCTCATGGCAGCTGTCCATCCTGTCTAGTCCAGTTAACCTATGCAATTAATTGAACACATGCTTGTTTACTGGAAATTTATCATCTTTCAAGCTAACATGAGATAAGACGAATCGTTGAATAACTTGTTGTTAACCAGTTGGCTTAAGTTAGAGACCCTGACTGCCAAGCTGCAGGTCGTGGGTTCGATTCCCGCCCAGGACAAACATTCGTGGGCATGAACATGTTTGTTTGTTTTGTGTCTGGGTGTAAAATATATCTAAATATACATTAGATAAATAAAAAGTAGTATATCAGTTATCTGGTTTCCATAGTACAAGTTCTGCTTAGTTTGGGATCAGGTAACCATGGGTGCAAATGTCCTGGGATATTTATTTATAAGTGACCTGCGTCTGTATTTTTCTCACAATGATATAAGTAGGGAACAGTTATATCCAAGCTTATAATTATTATAATGCATTTGAAAAACATTAAGTTCGTGACTTAATTAAGTCAAATGTGGCAATTTTGTCTTACTTACCGATAGAGTTAAGTGGCTAATACACGTTTTAAACCCTTTCATTTCAATATGAAGTCGTGACGGTGGTTTGAAAGGTTTTCCATGTGACATTTCGCCGGCAGCTTCTGGAAACTCAATGTTAGTTTATCTGTGGTCATAAGTGTTGCCACCTTTGTCCTTTTATGCGTCGTAGACAGTGACATAGATTTATTTATTTTATTTATTTATTCATAAGGCACACCAACAACTTATTTACAATTCCATATATATAAAAAGGGTTCTTAAAAATTATTCAGTGTAAATAGGTCTCTTACAGGCATGCACATCATTCACAACAAGAAAACATTATTATAAAATAGTAAGCTAGTGTAAAAAGTATTAATAATTATTAAAAAAAATACAAATATTACAATATAATTACATAACATTGAAATTTACTGAAATGATATTAAGAAATATGAAATCTAATGCAAATTACTAATACTTGTGGGAGTAGGTAAGCAAGAGAAGTGAGGCTAGATAATTTTTATCAGGCTGCTAAAACTAGGTGGTAGTTTGGGATTGTAGTATTTTTTTTGTTTTGGCGAAGTTGGTAGAAAACCAGTGATTGAAATATTTGCAACTAACAAATAAAAAATTAACTAGCTGTATCGTGTAGTTTTACCTGCATTTCCGCGGAATGTTACATTTTCCCGAGATAAACGATATAAGAACTGGAGAAGTTTAATCCAAATCCGTTGATTAGTTTTTGCGTGAAGGAATAACAAACATCTATCTATCTAAACTTTCGAATCACTACATAGTATAAAACAAAGTCGCTTTCTCTGTCCCTATATCCCTATGTATGCTTAAATCTTTAAAACTACGCAACGGATTTTGATGCGGTTTTGTTTTAATAGATAGAGTGATTAAAGAGGAAGGTTTTTGTGTATAATGCATGTGACATCCCACGGGAACGCGGGTAAAACCGCGGGGGACAGCTAGTTTATAATATTAGAAGCTGTTCCCCGCGGTTTCACCCGCGTTACCGGGAGATGTTACATTTCCCCATGGTAAGAGTAGCCTATGTGCTTTTCCAGACTATAATCTATCTATGTGCCAAGTTTCATCCAAATCAGTATTGCCGTTCTAGTGTGAAACATTTATCAATCCAAACTTTTGCATTTATTTATTGCACAATGTAAATAATAATAATTCGTACAGCTATACCTAACCTAACTGACCATTAATAATAGTATTGCTAACGAGCGTACCTTGCCAACAAGCTATATAGCTTGGCAAGGAAAATTGTATGTGTAATTTGTAATTTTTCTACTTTGAAATAAATGATTTAAAAAAAAATAATTACTAAACTTGCACGCTATGATGACGTTTAACAATGACAAAGAAAAATAACCTTTATTTATTCAGACATAAGGTGCATCTATTGATCCAACAGCTAATTGTATGATGATGGAAATCAACCTTATTCCAAAGTAATACAGTTTCATTTCCTATGACAATCTGAAACGTCAAAACGGCCATCATAGTGTGCTGCATACAAGGAATCTGGTAGGGTATCGCAACAGGAACACTTACTATAATATATTAGTTACCATAGTTATTATTAGTCCAAAATACCTGTCAAGTTCCTCTAGTTTAATACATAGGTATATAGACATGTAACGATTTATTGACATCTCAGTCTAAGAAGATAAATTGCATATCCTAATTATTGTTTATTATTTTGTTCTATTATATATCAACAGCTTTCGCAGCGCACGCGATGTAAGAAAGTTTTTTGATAATTTTTTCACACCTTGGGTAACATTATTGGTGTTTTAGTATGGATCCCTAACTTTTTTGAAAATTTAATATAGCCTATGTTCACCGGAGATAGTGTAGCTTCCCAACAGTGAAATAATAGTTCAAATCGGTCAAGTAGTTTCGGAGCCTATTCAATGCAAACAAACAAACAAAAAAACAATCATATCTTTCCTCTTTATAATTTTAGTGTAGATGAATAAAAATAAGTAATAAGAGTAATTCACATCATAACTCGTACTCCTATACAAATAAACTGCACCTACATCACACTAACCGACAATCATACGACGATCCTAATTTTAAATCACATCTAACAATAGAACAGTTTGCTTAGAGCCTAAATTCCCAAAGCGAAAAAAAAAGAAAATTCATAACCAAACGTCAATCAAAACGTATAGCGGCGCCACTTTTTATACACACAGACACCAAAGATGAATTCACTAAAATAACTTGCATATGTTTACCTTTTCACCCTTCCATTTCTCGCGGTTAAAATATAGAATTACCCAAAGACAAACACAGCTTTATCTATGGTAAACATTTTTTTTATAACCTCTCGACTTTCACACCGCGCCGCAAGACATAAAATCGCACGGAATCATGTTCGACGATGGAAAACTATGTTTGTCACTCCATACTCTGATGTGCCGAACAGAAAACAAACTGAGTTTGACTGAGCATTATGTATTTTGGCGCCAAAACAAACGTCAGTTTGACAGCGCGGCGGGCGGCGGGAACTCGATATGTCTATGGTATGTTTGTTCCCGTTTACACCGGCCCGGATAAGCGGGTTTTTGATTACATTATTTTTTTGTCCGTAATGCGTTTTCGATCTTTCTACTTGTCTTGTGAAATTCTTTGGCGGTCGCACGCTAAACATTCGGTGCGTACCATCTAGCTTATCAACTTTCAAGTCCACGGAGCAAAATCTGTTTATTTTAAAAACGTTAGGTATTTTCGTAAATAGAGGTACCTTCTGATTTTGTAGTCTGACTTTCGATCTGTTAGTAATTTCAGTAGCTTGGACATTCATTAGTTGCCTATTTAGGGTCTGAACTGCCAAATACTAGCCCTACTGTAAATCTTAGTAATTTTTAGGAGATAGAATGACAGACATTTTTGCTTAGGTAGATAAATGTGTACCTATATCGAGAAATTAACATTGTACTTTGACAAAGTGTAAATTGACTTTTTTAACTGTATTTATATTTTATAGTTTCAATTAAACTAGCTTCTACCCCGGTGTTACTCGCGTTATCTTGATATTTACTCATTTATTAAGCTGAAGAGTTTGTTTTTGTAATTGAAAGCGCTTATCTCTGTACCATTAAGATTCTAAAAATATAAACATATTTTATGGGCCGGAGAATTCTTGACTACCTTTAACCCCAAATAGAAACGCAGGTGACTCCGCGGAATACAGCTAGTATAGGATAAAGATAATTTTTCGAGACCAAAGGCAGCCTATAACCTTTCCCAAGATATAATCTACCTCCTTACTAGATTTAATCAAGATCCGTTTAGCCATGTAAGCCTAACAGCTAAAAAATATAAAATAAAAATTATAATTAGTTGTCACATACATTTTTTAGAGTAGTAGAGCTCTTAGTGCAGAGTTGGTCCGGGGAAGTACCACCTTACCCATTTCTGCCGTGAAGCAGTAGTGCACTTGTATTACTGTGTTTCGGTTAGAAAGGTAAGGGGCCGGTGAAATTACAGGCACGTGAGACTTAACAACTTCACATCTCAGGGTCGACAACGCATTGGCGATGCCCCTAGTGTTGCGGCGGTGGTGCGGTGACCACTTACCATCAGGTGGTGCATCTGCTTGTTTGTCGGCCCAAGGTGGTATAAAAAAAAATACAGACAGACAGGAAATCCTTTACGGAACCCTAACTCCCGATCGGACGGTAGGTACATGACTATATCTGCAATACTAATTATAACTAATCGATTTGAATCAACGAGTGCAATCACTCGCCTAATAATCGATTTCCGCATAACAGTCTGGATGTCTGTATATCCTTTATAACTCAAGAACAAATTGATAGACCTTGATGATTGATATTATAGAACATATGATTGCGTGTTTGATAGGCTGTATATGATTTCAATAAACGCGGGTGAAACCGCAGGGGACAGCTAGTTATTAATGTAATTAATCGTCAATTCTGCAAATTTCATAACAAAACATGCAATAAGGTTATTATTTTATTTAATTCTAATTTTGTTTTCGTTTGAAGTAGGTATTTATAAAAAATATATTATGCTAGTTGGTCGGCTGATTATAAAAAAAAATTACCTCTCTTTCTCACCAGTTATTCTTAGATGAAGACTGACTTCCGAAGTAGTGGACTTCAATACCTTTGACATACTAGAGCCTAAACTTCGATTTAAAATATAGATTTTATTTCCAAATACATAAAGTACATTTACCTTTGTAATTCTAAAACGTCAAAACAATCATCACACAGATTTACAAACCAAAGAGAAATAAAGAAAGGAAACCATAAAGTAAATACGGGATGATATTACTTATAACCTCTTTAAGTGGATATCCTCTATGGTCATTCGTTTACTTAATATCTTTAAAACTATAGACAATGGATGTTTAGCTTTCATGTTCCGGTAGTTTCAGTATAATTGGGTGTCAGTGTTTTGAATAAGTGGAAGGATGTTGATGAGGAATGATGATACGATTATGTTTATATTGCTTTGTTGGCCAGTTGGCTTGGTGGTAATCGACTCTGACTGCCAAACCGTAGGCCGCGGGTTCGATTCCCACCTAGGACAAACATTTGTGAGCATGAACATGTTTGTTTGTTCTGTCTGGGTGTAAATATCTATATAATGTATTTAGAAAAGAAAAATAGTATATGTAGTATATCAGTTATCTGGTTTCCATAGTACAGCTCTGCTTAGTTTGGGACCAGATGGCCGTGTGTAAGAAAATGTCCCAGGATATTATTATTATTTCTACCTTTATTCAGGTGCCGTGATATCACCCGCGTCCCCGAGATAGTAATATTATAAATACCTCTGTCTCCGTTTGTTTTTTACCCTATTACGGCTCAACGCCAGAACAGATCACGATGAAACCTTGTTCTTGGTTTCTTCAGCTCATGGAATAATATTAAATATCCAGACACAATCTTTACACACGACCAACCGATCCCAAACTTAGCAGGGTTTGTACTATGGAAACTAGATAGATCATAAATGCTACATTGTTTCTAAATACCTACTTTTTTAGATACTAGCTGTCCCCCGTTTTACCCGCATTCCCGAGGGATGTAACATTTTTCCGGCACACAAAAGTATCCTATGTTACTTCTAATACCTCCAAAAATATGTGTACAAAGTCTCATGATGATCGGTTAAGTAGTTTTTGCGTGAAAGCGTAACAAACAAACTTACATTCACATTTATAATATTAGTAGGGGTGTAACCCAGCTACAACACCCATGTTCATACACACAAATGTTTGTTCAGGTGGGAATCGAACCCACGATCCGTGGCAGTCGTATCTAACCACCAAACCAACTGGCCTATCTAACAGTTATAGAATTATGGTATTTTTATCGAGCAAGCGAATGAAACCGATCGGCCAGTGAAATAACAGTATTCAGTAAAGCCGGAAATCTCTTTAAAAAGAAATCTTGTCTATGACGTACTAATCTTACAAAATAAACGTTCAGTCGACCCCCGCCCTACAATTAGCGATATTCGATATCATCCGTAGGTATCACGTTACTATTTACCATCTCACGTCACAATGTAGTTATTTACATGCCGGTAGTGAATTTCACTCGGCTGTGTGAAAATTTGTGTTATAGACGTAAATTTTTAAACTGTGGAAAACCCTATGACAGTTTTCGTTCGTAAACAAGGTAATTTATATTTTAATATCCTGGGGCTCGATTCTGTAAGGAAAATTACACTAACTCGATAATGTTTCGTCTCGGCCTCTTTCGTCGCTTACTACGCTAATACTACTATACTACGGGCACGCTATGATGGCCGTTTTGACGTTTCAGATTGTCATAGGAAAAGAAACTGTATTGCTTTGGAATAAGGTTGATTTCCATCATTATACAATTAGCTATTGGATCAATAGATGCACCTTATGTTTGAATAAATAAAGGTTATTTTTCTTTGTCATCGTTAAACTTAAAAATGGCCATCATAGCGTGCCGCAAGTTTAATCACGTGAGAGGTAAGGTCTCCGAGGCATCCGTGAAGCGGCTCGCCGACGAAGTTTGTATTAGCTGAATAAGGGGGCTAGGACTATCTTTACACTCGATTCAGATATTATATTAAGTACAGCTTGTACTATGGCAACCAGATAACAGTTAACAATAAAGACAAGAACCGCTATCAAACTTACAAGGAAATAAGAAACATTAAAAAGGCGAAACAAAAAAAAATTCAACGGCCATCGTGAGGCCAAAAATTGTGTCTATCTCAGCTTATGCTGCAGCGTGGTAAATACATAAATCTATCTATCTATCTAATACCTTTAAACGAGCAATTCCTGTATGTATATATATAATTGGGATCTCAGAAACGGCTCCAACGATTTTCATGAAATTTAGTATGCAGTGGTTTTCGGGGGCGATAAATTGATCTAGCTAGGTTTCATTTTTAGAAAACGTCGTTTTATCTGTGTTTTAAGGCAATGAAAACTTCTACAATACCATTAGTATACGAACGAAAAAACACTTACAGTTAAAGGTATGCCCTTTATGATTCCATCCATATGACAGTGCTTTAAAAAAAAGAGAATACGGCAGTAGTCACATAAGTAAAGAAAACCCGAGCAAAGCTCCAGGTACTTTATATTTAAACACAGACACAAAACAAACACTGGGTGGAAACAAACCCATAACCTGTGGCCTGACAGTCATGGTGTCCCACCACAAATCCAACGGGCCCGTAATATTTATTAGGGTATTATAATTATGGAGCTCTTTAGAGTAGTAGAGTAGTAGAGAGAGACTCTTAGTGCAGAGATCGTCCGGGGAAGTACTACTTTACCCATTTGTATTACTGTGTTTCGGTTAGAAATGTAAGGGGGCCGGTGAAATTACAGGCACATGAGACTTAACAACTTCCCGTCTCAGGGTCGATAACGCATTGGCGATGCCCCTAGTGTTGCAAATGTCCATAGGCGGCGGCGACCACTTACCATCAGGTGGACCGTCCGCTTGTCTGTAGGCCCAAGTAGTACAAAAAAAAATTTTCGTCGAGAAAATAACTACCAACACATTTCCTCCGTGAAGCAGTAGTACACTTCTACTGTGTATCTGTTAGAAAGCGACGAGGAAAACGCATTAGCAATGCCCATGGTGTTGCAAATATCCATAGGCGGTTTTTTTCAGTGCCTAGTTAGGTCGCATACCTCAAAAAAACGGTCGCTTTCAAAGTAAAGAGAGTTTTGAAAATTTATTTTTAACAAAAATATTATCAAAGCAAATTTTCAGTTCGCTTCAAACCAGGTAGGTGTACATAGTTCGTATATAGAGCTACATAGGTAACCCTACCGCTTCGTATAGGCAATGCTTTTAGCGAGATTGGCGGGGGTCGTTTCATTCCCTAAGTGCCGGTCGATGACTCTGGGAGGGTAGGGGGTTCAAAATACACTTAGATGTAAAGGCTCTGATGTTTTTATAGACTATTTTGGGTGATGGAATGATTCATGTGACTGTTTTTGTGAAATATTAGATATGACAGTTCCATGGTTGTTATACTCAAATCGTAACTAATCCTACAAATTTTATATATATGCGAAAGTTTTTGAAGATGTTTCTTACATTTTTACGCAAAAACTACCGAATGGATTTAAATTAAACTTTGCACGAAGATAGAACATACACTGAAATAATATATAGGCTACTTTTTATAACGCGATAATGTAACATCCCTCAGTAATGGGGCTGAAACCGCGGGGTACAGCTAGTAATATTATAAATGCGAAAGTGTATTAGCTTCTTACGCATTCAGGGTTAAACGGCTGAACCGATCTAACTGAAATTTGGCACCGACATAGCCTCTGGTATGGAGAAGGATATGTATATTTATCCCAGTCTATCCATGTCTATTTATCGGGTGAAACCGCGGGGTACGGCTAGTATTATTATAAATGTTGTAAATATTTTTCTTACGCTTTCACGACTAAAATAGTGGACCTATACCGGTGAAATTTTGCACACACATAGCCTATGGTAGAGCAAATCTAGTTTCCACTACAAAAGCTCTACATAGTCTTGGGATCAGATGGCCGCGTGTAAAATCGGCGTTTTAAATTTGTTTGTAATTTTGGCAACGGTGTTTTATAACGCCATCTCTTAGAGTTTTAAGGTACTATTATGCTAACATCCAATAATAACAATGTAAATAGGTACCTCAAAGGTTTACGAGATGGCGTTAAAACGATTTTTTATAAAAATTTATACCTTTGTTGTGAAATCGTGTTTTCTAGGAAAGACTCCTATATAGATAAACTTAAAGAGCAAAACCTTATCTTAATAAAACGTAGAGATACCATTGGTTACATTTATATGTATAGCAGTGCTGGATTAAGCAAGCGCGGGGCCCGTAGCAAATACTGTCGAGGGGCCTTTGGTCTGGTAAAAGAAACAATCTGTGGTGGGCGGCCTTAGACACACGGGGCCTAATTTTGCGCGGGGCCCGTAGCAATTGCTACTCTTGCTACGTGCTTAATCCGGCACTGATATATAGGTGTACTCCGCTGTTTCCCTAGTTTTCCCGCAGCATGCTCTATCTATGTGCCAAGTATCATCCAAATCGTAGTAGTTTTTACGTGAAAGAATAAAAAACATGCATATATGCTCACAAACTTTCGCATTTATAATATACTAGCGACTCGCCCCGGCTTCGCTCAGGCGCATTGTAGATAGTAATACATATAAACCTTCCTCTTCAATCACTCTATCTATTAAAAAAACCGCATAAAAATCCGTTGCGTAGTTTTAAAGATTTAAGATGATAGGGATATAGGGACAGAGAAAGCGACTTTGTTTTATACCTACTATGTAGTGAAGTGGGAGATCTACTGTAGCCCGCGGTTTTACCCGCGTTCCCGAGGGCCATAACATTTTCCCCGGATAAAATGTTACCTATATATTAGTCCAGACCATGCCCTATCTATGTACCAAAGTTCATTTTCAAACATTCATCCTTACAACGTTTCGCATGTATAATATTATGGGATATCAACTCTATATACTTACCCGTTATACTAATATTATTAGATAATAACATAAAAAAATTGTCAAACAGGTTATTTGGCACAAAATGCGACAAATGCGGCTCATCATTCAGCAAGAACGACTTCGTGATGAGAGCGAAGACGAAGATCTATCACATCGACTGTTTTCGATGCTGTGCTTGTGCGAGACAGCTTATACCTGGTAAGAGAAAAGCCTCACGTAAAGAAATCATGAAATTTGCATCTATATTCTCTTGGATCCCTCTATAAGCCAACCCAATGTGGCGTCTAAATATAGAAGAATTATAGAAAATTCGAGCTAAATTCAATACAGTTAAAAAAAAGGAGGGTGTGTCGTAAAGCCACACGATAGAAGTGAAACTTTAGAATTACAGGGAAACATTTAAATTATTCGTCAATCACTTTTGAATAGCATACAAGAAGTTTCACTTAAAAAAACGTTGTTTTGAAATAAATACATGTAGAGTTTTGAAATCAGAAAACCTTTCAGGAACTTCTCTTAAAGTTACTCATTACTGTCAAAAGTAGAAAAAGCTTTTCCATAAAATATATTTAATTACATTTCTTAATTCAACTGAGCGTAAAATAAGGCAATAATATGCAGTAAGTGTAATTTACAGGTGAAAGAAAAAAAAATAATCGTGGCATTAAATCAACTTTTACTACTTCTATCGTTTATGCAATAATAAAAAAAAAAACATCTATTGATTCCATAATAAATTGTACCTATGGTGACTTTAACCTTTTTAAATTTTTTGTAGGTAATTTTTTCATTAACGTTCATAAACGTCAAAAACCCTTGCTATAAACTTGTCTATTGTTTTGCAGGAGACGAGTTCGCGTTGCGAGAAGGTGGTGCTTTATATTGTAGAGAAGATCACGATGTTTTAGAAAAGGTAAACCCTATTTTAACTAGCAGAGGTTCTAAATTACAATGTATTACCCTAGTATCTATCACTACTAGGTATTGCCAGAGGCAAAATTCCGAACTTGTGGTAGCTTTAGTCGCTTTGACATTCCCTTTGCCTTTCAAGGGTTTAAGTATAAACGGTGTTAATGGCTTTATATTTGAATATCCGTCTACTTAGTGATTAGTCTATTTTCTAGATTTATTCTATAACTAACTGTCCCACGTGGTTCCGGCCGCGTTCCCGAGGGATTTTACATTTCCCCAAGATAAAAAGTTTACTAAATGTTATTCCAGAGCATCCTCTACCCATATGACAAATTTCACCCAAATCCTTTCGGTAGTTTTTGCGTGAATGAGTAACAAACATCCATACAACCTTATACACTTTCACATTTATAATATTAAAACGATGTATTCTTCGACCCAAAAATTTTGTCAACAGGGAATTCCCCGGATTTGTCCATTGATAAAATACATTCTTAGCTGACGTCTTCTACCTATAAACTATGGAGTGTAGAAGTAAAGGAGGACCATCTTGTATGGGGGATTAGTCGAAAAAGTGTCCACTTGTAAACAGCAAATTAGTTTTTGAATTCTCACCGCTAGTGTAGCAAGTGGAAATGACATGAACTTAGCAGGATAAGCAGTTATAAATAGAGTGAAGTGTGCTGGGTTGGTTTCCGGTAATTCTTTAATACTATTTTCTATTTGCTATTTACAATTAATTGGGGTACTTAAAAACACTGTATAATTTTATTCCATACTCATGTTTGTCCATATACAGTGTAAACTCTTTATAACGAAACTCAAGGGACTGAGCATTTTTTGTCGTTATAGAGAGTTATCGTTATATGGAGTGAACAAAAAAAAACAAAACAAAGTGAACAAACCAACCAACTTGGGCTCACTTCAACGTTATAGGGAGTTTATCGTTATAAAGGATAACGTTATAAAGAGTTTACACTGTATTATAATAAATTAAAAAAATGCGCTGTAACAAAACGGAAATGTTTCTTTCCTTTTTTATTAATTTAGTATCCTACTCTAACAATTTGTGGCGCTCTATTTAAAATTCTTCCACTTGCTACAGTAGCGCCACCTTTATTTGTTCCCTTTCAACGGACACTTTTTAGTACACTGAGATGGTCCTCCTTTACTTCTACACTCCATAATTAGTATATATAGATGATTATTACCTTCCAGAGTGCAAACACAAGCGGCAGCAGTACAGGCAACGCCGAGAGCAACAACAACACGACTCTTAGCAACAACAACTCGCACCATCACGAACTCGGCTCCATGTCAGGTAAGACGATGTTCTAAATACATTTAATTTTACGAAAGATTTTATTGATGTTTTATATCTAGCTGTAGAAACTGATTTGGCAATTGTATATTTATTTACTAGATGACACATCTATGTACAAACAATATTAAGCATATTCTGATATATATTAAATTGTGTACAGCATTCACCACATTTGGAACGAATGTAAGACTATAAAATGCTAAAGGGAAATAAAATAAGAAAAAAATTTAAGCATAAATTTAAATCTAAAAACTAAAAAAAGGTTTTTTTTTTTTATACAAAGCGTCAATAGCAATAGCACAACGATAGCAAAAGCCAAAGTTATGTGAAATTCAGTTATTTTGAAATGATTTCAGTATCCTACTCCTGAATTTGGGAAGTGAGTCATAAATTATGTATCGGTAAAGTTTTAAGTCTCATATTATTATTTATTATTGGATGACATAATAAAAAGACAACAAACAAAGCATACCACATTGAGTTTAATAACAAATACTTATTCGTATAGTTCGAGGAGAGCCGGAAACAACTTATCTCAATAATTTTTCAAAACAAACTGAAAATAGCAATCATCATGAAGACACTTCAAGTTAAACTGAAAATTTCGATTCAAAATTCAAACAATCTTTGGAAGAAAGACAAAAAGATTTATTCTTAACCACAATCTCACCATCTAAGTGGTGATGTAGCCATTGTAGCCTAAGTGGCAAGCTGAAAGCTAGAAGTTAACCGTAATACACCGTAAATTGACATACGACAGATTCTAAAATTAAGGGTAGTAGCCAATTAGACGGGTAGTATTAGGCGTTCTAATTAGCTAACGATAAAACCGAACAATCCGAGATGGCCTAATTGGTCGCATGATGCCGCCACGCCGTCAACGCAATGGCGTCATTTAATCAATGACTCGTTACAGAGATGCACAGTATTGTCAAGCAATATTACTATGAAAATTGCAAGTGACATTGAAAAATGAAAAAGTAGACCACAATAAACTCATAAATTAATTGAAAGAATATACAATATTAGATTTGTCTCATGTGCCTGTAAACGTGCACTTCCCTACCAATAGGGATAGTTCGGTAGGGATAAGTGTACCACTCGGCAATGGGCAGTGCACCTATCCCTACCAGCAGGGACCACCTTACCCATTTGCCGTGAAGCAGTAATGCACTTGTATTATGTTTCGGATAGAAAAGTAAGGCCGGTCACATTACAGGCACATGAGTTGACAACTTCATGTCTCAGGAGGACAACGCATTGGCAATGGTGTTGGAAATGTCAATAGGCGGTGACCACTTACCATCAGGTTGACCGTGTGCTTGTTTGTTGGCCACTGTGGTGTAAAAAGAAAAAGTGTATTGCATAGTGAGAGTTCGTAATAGCGTCCATGGGTCAGAGCTTTTGTTTTCTATCCTCCCTTCTCATTTAACTCACCAGCTAGATAAAAGATAACCGTAACATCCCATTAGTTAGTAAACTGCGGTTAAATACCGCTATGTAGGTTCAAGTTATCATTTACATCCGTAATTAGTTTTAGTTTATCACAGTTACATATTCTAACATTCGAGTGGCCATCGATATGCGTTTCGCGATCGCTGTGATTGAGCGATAACACCTTTGATGTTGACCGACAAAGGTGCCGCCGGCTTTGATTTTGCCGCCCGAAAACGATTCAGCGGCGGTTCCTTTTTTTTATCAGAAGCTATTTTTGATGCACTATTTTATGTTTGAACTGGGATTTTTTTAACTTGATGTAAAAAAAGAGAATATCTGATGGTACTTATAAGCTTGAATTAATTAATTTTAATTTTATTTTAAACCATAACATAGGGCATAGTTCATCCGGGGAAGTACTACCACCTTACCCACTTCCACTGTGAAGCAGTAGTGCACTTGTATTACTGTGTTTCGGTTAGAAAGGTAAGGGGGCCGGTGAAATTACAGGCACAGACTTAACAACTTCGTCTCAGGGTCGACAACGCATTGGCATGCCCCTAGTGTTGAAAATGTCTATAGGCGGTGATCACTTACCAGTTACCATCAGGTGGACCGTCTGCTTATTTATTGGACCATGTACTATAAAAAAAAAACGGAAAGTTTACGTGTATAATACATTCTTACAAACATACTCATGCGAAATAATTTATATCATACAAGACCTCATCATCATCATTACCATCATCATATCAACCCAGGGATGTCACCTACTGAACAGCCTCCCCCTTCGATTTCCACCTCGAACGGTTTTGAGCTGCCTGCATTCATCGGGTACCAGCGACTCTGACCAGGTCGTCGCTCCACCTGGTGGGAGGTCGTCGGCGTTTTCCTGATACAAGACAGCTATACGATTAAAACTATACCCTGTATAAGCCCAAATATAACTATTTATCTATCTACATACAATCATGTGTAATCTTATAAAGGAGATACGATCTCTGTGATAAAATCAATGTACAAATAGACAAATATCTTTCACACGTTTATGACCAAAATTAATTTGAAGCCTAGGTACTTATGGGTACCTAAAGTTAGATTGGTAATCAAAATTAAATTCTAAGGCATTTAGGATAAAAGCTAATATAGGATACTCTATTTATCTATACTTATGATCTACTGGTGACTATTCGAATAATAATGATTGAACATTTTAGGAAAACTTGAACATAATCAATCATAATTGCCAATTTCTGCCGTGAAGCAGTAGTGCACTTGTATTACTGTGTTTCGATTAGAAAGGGAAGGGGCCGGTGACATTACAGGCACATGAGACTTAACAACATCACGTCTCAGGGTCGACAACGCACTGGCGATGCTCTGGTGTTGCAAATGTCCATAGGCGGCGGTGACCACTTACCATCAGGTGGACCATATGCTTGTTTGTCGGCTGGTATAGAAAAAAATAATGTAAATTTGGGAAAACATATTCCAACTTATAGAAAAAAATAACTGTCTCATTTTTATATTTATATTTAAAGCTCGTCAATAGTAAAAAAAAGTTGCACAAACAACTGAGAAAGAGGTACATTAATATTTTATCTTTACATCTTTATTTATCCTACTAAACTAGCTGTCCCCCGTGGTTTCACCCGCGTTCACGTCGGATGTTACATTTTTCAGAGATAATAAATATTCTATGTATTATAGTTTTTGCGTAAAATAGTAACATCGATACATCCATCATAAAGAACATTCGAATTTTATATGTTCAAAATTCATAACCGTTTATTCAGTTTAGGCCCTCGGAAGGCACTTATTAAGGTCAAATTTAAAGTTACTGAAGCTACTATATATTATACTAGATATTAGTATGATGCCTACAGTGTTTCTTTATGGTAGTTTTTATTGCTGTTGGTCTTCCAAATTATGTAAAATAAAATAATAAATAAAAAAACAACGGGTTGCACTCCGGGAGTGCCGGCAGAAGTGAAAACTTGAACATTAACGTTGTGCATTTTTACCGTCTTACGAATTGTCGATCAGGTCACGTGTCCTGACGCGAGTTTAAATTTTGTACCCATCCCAAGAAAAGTGCTCAACGCCGCTAAAGAAGTATTTACTTCAATAATTAGTAAGATTCTATCAGTGTGCCAAATTTAACTCGAATCCCATTAGCTGTGAGCTGACTAACAAACAAACTCACAATTCGCTTTCATAGTTATAAATAATAATAAATGTTCAAAGAGATATTAACAATTGTCCAGCCTCTCGGATTACTGAGGTGTGAAGTGGGACTCACCGGACACGCGTTCTTAATACTTTAATCTTCACAGTTGACCCTTTAATGAGGGTGGAGGAATGAGGAATTATGCGTATTTAATTGTCGTTGGCTTGAAGGGTTGGTGTTAATTTGGTAATAGGGATGTGTCCTGACATGTCAAATCAGCAATTCTTTATGAATTGTCAAAATGATCGAATGTATGGAGTTTTGTATGAAATAGCAAGTTGTGGCGTCATAATTGTACAGCATCAAATAACATACTCTTTATGATTAGATCGGTACTGAAAAACCACATTAATGATTTAATTTTGATCATAATTAATGTTTTCGTATATTTTTGGATGTTTAATACACTGGTTAGTGTTTGATCATTTATCTTAAATACAGGACACATTCCATTGTTTGTGGACTTGTTTACGTGTAACAGGATTGGAGGCCTTTGAAAATTTGATCAGCAACGTTTTTATGTGACAAAAGTGAGGGTAAACCAGTGGCCAGTGTCTCACTTGTCTTCGGGTATCGGAGAAGAGTGAATGTTTCCTTGTAATATAAAAAATTCGCTTCTATCGTCTGTCTTTACGACATACCCTGTTTTTTTATGCTAAGTTGGCTGATATTACACTACCTACAGGCAGACAGGCATGGATATTTACAACACCAGGGGCGTCGCCAATGCGTTATCGTGAAGACCTGAAGTTGTTAAGTCTCGTGTGCCTGTAATTACACCGGCCCTCTTACCTTTCTAAACGAAATAGTACGAGTTCATTGCTGCGCGATGGAAATAGGTACGGTGGTAGTACTTCCACAGATGACCTTTAAACTAGCTATAGAACTTCTAAATCCCAGGACAATCCAGTCACGTTAGGATTTTAAATATCTTCATTGGAATATGGGGTACAGCACTGAGACTTCTAAATATACAGATATTATTTACCTATTTATTTTTATTTTATTCAGCCCCCTTACTCAGCTAATATAAACTTCGTCGGCGAGCCGCTTCACGGAGGCCTCGGAGAGCTTATCTCTCACGTGATTAGTAGTATTAGCGTAGTTAGCGAAAGACAGAGCACGGAGGCCGCGACAAAACATCCACGAGTTAGTGTCATTTTCCTAACAGAATCGAGCCCCAGAAAACCAACAGCTATTTTACAGAACATGTTATCAATTTAAAATAGAGCTTATCATAAGCCAATTATAGATTTTCCTAGATTACATATAATTGGCTTGTGCTATGATAATTGTATTTTTAATAGCTATCAATATACTAAAACATATCTGACTTCCATGAGCGGTGAGCTGAGTAACAAACGTACAAACAAAAAAACATTTACTCTCATATTTATTAAGAGAATGAATTTTTAATGAGAATTAATGAAATTAACAATTGACAAGTAACTCGGATTACTGAGGTGTGAAATGGGAGAGACTGGACACGCGCTCATGATCCTTTAATCTTTTTATCAAACTTGACTAGCTGACCCCTGCAATTCCACCCGCGTTCTCAAGGGATGTAATATTTTCCGGTGATAAAAAGTATCCTATATGTTATTCCAGGGCATGCTTTATCTATGTGCCAAGTTTCATCCAAATCCGTTTTGTAATTTTTGCGTGAAGGAGTAACAAACATCTAGCCAGCCTCAAACTTTCGCATTTATAATATTTGTTGGATTGTAGGCTATGCGTACTTCTTCAGGGATAATGGGAGTGTTGTATTTTCTTTTTCAGACTCCGGCAGCGAGTCTGGCTCACACAAAAGTGGGAGAGCGCGTACCACAGCCGCTGCCGACGGTAAACCAACCAGAGTGCGGACTGTCCTCAATGAGAAGCAGTTACATACCCTCAGGTTAGAACAGTTTATAGCTTGTAAGCCTTTGATCGTTTTTTTTTCACTATGTACACTAGTTCAATCTGACCATGGTGACCATGGTAAGCTATGATGTCGTTGAAGGTGTCGCAGATGTTGGCTGACAGATTTGAGGGGGGTAGCCACCAAAGCGGTTACGACAAAGTACCTTACCTTCAGATATTCCATATTGTGTGGTGGAAGTTATAGGTATTTAAAAAATATGAGGGGATTTTAAGAACATTTTTGATTTACTGATTCGTTTGCGAAATATTAAGGTTTAAAGTGGGGATTATTGTAAATGTCAAGTGTTTCCCTACGAGCTAACCTATTATTTTTGAATATGTGAAAAAATTCATACTGCCTATTTTTTTAGAATAGCAATACCACACAATCGAATATTATTGACCTCATTTATCAGTGTTTCTGTGTATAAACAATATTACATTAATAATAAACTTTAGTGTTTTGCTCTCAAAAGAAGCATGTAAGTATCAGTTTAAGAAGGTAGCAATGCACAATCATAATTTAGTACAGACATCTCCTAAGACTCATGTAATCAACAGGACGTGTTACGCCGCTAACCCGAGGCCCGACGCTCTCATGAAAGAACAGCTGGTGGAGATGACAGGTCTCAGCCCTCGCGTCATCAGGGTGTGGTTCCAGAATAAACGGTGCAAGGACAAAAAGAAAACTATACAACTTAAAATGCAAATGCAACAGGAGAAGGTGGTAATTTATCTTTTGGTATACTGGTTTTTTACTAACTTTAAGTTGTGGGAACTAACATTCGATTACAATATAATATAACCTTAATAGAATACTCGTTGATCTATCCACATGTACATGTAGAATCCTCCTTGAAGTGGACTTACTCATACAAATATAATTACTTTAAACCTTCTTACTAAAATGACACCGTCTTAAACTTACAATTCCTACCATTCGCATTTGTTTCCTACCAGTTAGGATTATTTTCCACCTGGCTGGCAACACCTAACCTCGAACGCCTCCAACAGGAAGGCCGTCGCATGGGCTACATGTCAATGGGCGTACCACTAGTGGCGGGCTCTCCAGTGCGGCACGAGCCAGCAGGCTCGCTGGCACTGGAGGTGACTGCATACCAGCCGCCGTGGAAGGCGCTCTCGGACTTCGCTCTGCACGCTGACCTGGATCGCGCGCCACATCACAGCGCCGCATTCCAGCAGCTTGTTAACCAGGTCGGTTTGAGTAGCATAGCTAACATTGAATTTCGACCATTCTTTTTGATAAATAATATTTATCTGTCTCTTGATAAGACGAACTTATTTTGAATAATTAACGAATTAAGCCAGGAATTCAATTCTCAATTTCTTCCAGATGCACGGCTATGATGTCCCCTCCCTCCCTCCACCACGGCCTCCACATGGCGGCGAGGACAACTATGTCACCTACCTTGAAAGCGACGACAGCCTGCCACCTTCACCCTAGTGTCGTCTCACCTAATGCCCTCTGTTGCAGAGCGATAGTATATACCTAAACAAAAGCCTATTTCAACATGTTTTACGTCATTATTCTACCTTTCGTTATGATGTTAGAAAATATAGTAAAATAATTATATAAGAAAAGCAAACGTTTTGATTCTGACAGGGGGCAGACCTTTTTTATATAGAATGGATTGTAGGATATAAAATGTCGTCATTAATGCAAAATCTGTGTTAAATATACGCTAATACGTTTACCTCACTTTAAAATTATGTTTACTCTTTAGAGGTTTTCATTAACTTTGAATGGAATTAAGAATGTCTAGTTTTTTTTTACTAAAACTACTCTGTGACCTTAAGCATTGACAAAATGTAAAATATGTAGTTTAAAGTTGTAAAAGTCAAATTTACAAAGCTGCACTATGACCAATAATTATTTTAAAACTACGATTTATTCCCACGTCGAAACAATCAGCTTCTAAAATAAAGGAAGCTCATCGATTTTATTATTCAAATCCTATTTTATCACTTTATATTTGAAAGAGTACAACATAGTTGTAATGCAAGTATTCGATTGTTATTCTATAATTATTGCAGTAATTAATGAAACACGCAAGTAATATTAGAAAAATATTTACTGCTAATGAATTATGTGAAATGTGATGTTTACCATTACTTTATGTTATGAATTTAGTTTAAAAATGTACTTATTTTACATAAAACCTTTTTTTACGTTTTTATTGAGATCTGTTAGCGTTTATAATGTATATATTTTTGTGTATATAGCAATGTAAAAATTTGATTAAAAATTATAAATAATTATTTACCTACTAACTATGAGTTAAGCGTATGGATATTAATATAGGGCCTTCGATAAAATTTCGTGTACCTTTAAACGCAGTCAGTCACTTTTATACTGTATTATTTTTAATATTTTCATATAAATTGTACATAATCGATCACATACAATCTGGTGTAAGTATTATGATTCAAACATTAAAGTTTATTATAAAACTATATCAACATTTTAATGTAAAAACAAGGGTGATGTAATATCTTAATCTTTGATAGAGATTACCAGATGTTAATTTATTCAGTAGTTAAATACACTGTACTTAGATTGTGAGCAAACCTAATATTAATAAAATATTGAGTACGTATACTCCTGTTTCATTATTCTGAAGAAAGAAGAATTAAGCGTTAAAATAATGCGTGCGCCGCTGCTGTCACTTTGTTTACCTATATTTATTGTGTAACGCTACTGATGTCTGACGCTTAGCATGGATAGAGTGGCGCGCCCCGAACGTCCATAACGAAGCTACACTTCAAGAACCCTTTTTAAATGAACTATTCTTTTCAACCGTTTTAATGCACTGGTCATTCATTGAATGTTTTAGGTAATTTGTTTAAGAAATACCCTTTTTGTGAATAATTATTATGTTAACATCATGAGCTATTTCTAGAAAAATAACCAATATATCTACGAACATATTACATAAGATTTTCGTACCAAATATTTATCTTTTAGAACTGATATCTAATAGAGTCCTTGAGACCCCTATTGTAGTTTGCAAGAAAATCCCTTCTCTGCAGAATAAAATTGGAGTAAATTACTATCAGGTATTACTAACCTGATGTTATGAATTATAAAACACGTTTATAGTGGCGTGTAAAATTAGTAATAACATTTACTTTACTGTATGATACAACAGGTAGTTTTCCAATCACAGAGCATAGTGCGACTCAGAGGCGCAATTATGCTGAAGCTTAATTGGAACGTGAATTAGTTTCCAAATGCACCAGTATAGTGAGCTAAGTTCAGTGTTGAAAAAAAATAATCATAGCGTTAGCAATAACCTCATTAATGTGGAAATAAAGTGGTAGACATAATAATTGGTTGAAAACTATTTACGGTTATTTTAAGTAATTTGGATTTTGATTATATCATAATTTTTTTTTGTTTTGTGTAACAAAATGAAAGCTTTAAATTTTTTTTCAATAATAAATAATATTACTAAAGATAATATAAATAAAACATATATATAACATTTCGATCAATGTCAGCTTAAAGAAAAAACACTTGTAAATTTTCTGTCACTGAGTTGGTATCCATTGCATGCATCAAGCGAAAACACTATGTGGCGCCTCCATGGTCGCACCTTTTTATAACACTGGTTGGTAAGACTGCCACCGTATCTAGTAGAGATGTCACTCATGACGGAACGGTGAAAATATATTAAATATATAAAAGATCAGGTTTTTCCAATTCCAACTGACCACGCCTTACAGACTCGTGTGATCCAAAATAAATGGTGTATACCACTTTTATTAAGAGCTATTCTTTTATTCTTGGTGGTATCACCAAAACTACTTTTGAGAGTGCTCGATTGTGCGAAGCGTTGCTGTAGTTGAAACATTCAACGTTAAGTATTATGCCGCATAATGCGCTCTAGTGCTATAATTGGAAAACTACCACATATACGCCCGAGCAATCAAAATAAAAAAAAAAATGGTAATATTCTTACTTATTTCTTGGCAACATTTTAAAAATACCTGACAGTTCTATTGGTTGCGTGCATGACAAAGACAGTGACAATAGCTCTAGTCATGTCAAAGTTGTCAGACTTGTCAGTCACATTCGAGATTGCGGATGATTTGATTGAGTTCAAAACAAAGTTGAAACTGATAAAACTTTACTGGCGATAACTCGATTATTTATCAGTATTAAAATTCTTCGAGTTGAGACGGATTGTGTTAGCCAGTAATTTAATATTCTCATTTAAATGCATGGAATTTCATTTATTTAACAAATTTACAATAGAAAGTTCATGATTCTTCACACTGTTTGTCGTGTAAAACGATAACTTTCATTGAAAATGAGTAAAACTGATGATAATGATAGTTTGCAGAGAAGAAGGGGCATGTCAACGGTATGTAAACATTTTAGTAACACTTTAAAACTCGATCATAAATAAAATACGTAAAATAAAAGTCGTGAAAGTAAAGATAAAGTATAAAAGTAAATTAGTACATAATTCTTAAAACACCGCCCGGTTTTTTTGTCAGTTTTAGTTTCTATACTTCCCGTTAGTTACCTATCTAGATATTTAATAATATATTGTGTATTTTAATAATGCTTTGAAATATCTGCAATTGCAAATTGACTATAAAAATAATAGTAACTCAATGTTTTCTTTTTCAAGAGTGGTTTAAGCTTGGAATAAGTTCCCAGAACACATTGTAACTGCCCGAAATGTATATCAATTCAAAAAATGACTCGACGGGCATCTCAAACAGAAGAACAGGATATAGGCGCTTAAAAGTTTAATCAACTGCCAGCCTGATAGTTGAATAATAATAAATTTCACAAGTACTACATTAAACTTTAAAACTATTAAATGACTATTACTTCAGATTTCTCAGGTCTTTAGGGGGAATAGAATTTTATTTTTTTTGGTCAAAGAAAGTTGTGCCTACTGCATAAAATACTTATTTTAATGAAACAAAGCTAAATAAGTTATTTTTTAAGATTAATAATTTAATAAAATATGACACCCTGCTTGCCGTCACAACATGTGCCAAGAATAAGCCAGGTTACAGCTTTTGTAGTTGAGGAAAACAGTTGTTACTTATTGAAATTTTCATATAAATGTTACTTCTTAGAGATTCACTTCTTTGCTACTCAATACTCAGTGTAAACATACAGTATTTGTTTAAATACTTATACTGTCCTTATAACTCTTCAAGTGATGAAATATTTAATAATGATAGATTTAGTGTTTGAAAGTAAAATAGGAGATGTATTGAAAATATATTTTTTAAGTTATTAAAAGCAAATCAACTATAGCTCTACATGAAAAGCAGTTTTTAAAATGTATCATGTGCTAGTTACTTTTTGTAGTACAATAACAGGGGACAAGAACCCTTTCTCGAGGGAGGGCAGTGCTGTACCTTGCTTGCCCGCACGCAAGCCTGTGTAATCTAGTTTTCGCGCCCAAAAGCATTTTGTATTAATCCAAGTAATTCTACCTAAAATTCGGCTTTGCAAACATTACCGACTTTACCGATAATTCTCGGTACTTGGAAACTATGGTAAAACATATACACGCGCATCTCTTTTACCTTCCTTCCTTGTAGTAAGGAAATTAATTAGGTAATTGGAATTCAAGTTCAGAATAGAAATAATTTCCTGCATTTGTGTTACATTGTTACTATTACAATGCAAAAGAGTGAATCAAATCATTTTCTCTTGCCAACAGGTTATTTTTCTCCAAATTCAATTAGCTGTCAATTGCAAATTTACAAAAGATGGTTCATTTTTTTTTATTGTTAACCATGCTGAATTTCTTGCCATTTCTTCCCTGTTGCAAGCTGACGAGCCGGTGGTAACTTCAGTACTTTTGACCTTTACAAGTGTTATATTATATATTTTATTGCATTTTATCCACATGTTATTGAAAACTAATTTTATAACTTTATTGCACAGTTCGTATCATGTGATAAGATGTTGATGTCGCAGGCATAATTTAATAATGATGTTATACAAATTGACTATACTACCGGCACGCTGTGATGGCCGTTTTGACGTTTCAGATTGTCATAGGTAAAGAAACTGTATTGCTTTGAAATAAGGTTTATTTCCATCATCATACAATTAGCTGTTGGATCAATAGATGCACCTTATTTTTTAAGGAATAAAGGTTATTTTTCTTTGTCATTGTTAAACGTCAAAACGGCCATCATAGCGTGCTGAAAGGATGTTTCTTCATTCATTCTAGTTCTTCGATCCTCTTTATGGTCATTCAAACTACAGTTTTGGGTTGGGTCTTTATGTTTGTCGGCTAGTCGATGCAACGTGGTCTCGGACAGCTTACCTCTCACGTGATTGTGTAGTTAGCAAGAGACAGAAACATCCTCGAGTTAGTGTAGTTTTCCGTACTGAATGGAAGCCCAAGTTTTAAGGGCGAATATTTTTAATAGCTTATAACTTACCTCTAGAGTCAGGCTATCAAATGCAAAATGAAATTTTCGAATACGACTAGTAGTTCAGACAGACAGACAGGCTTCGTAACATGCTCTTTCTCTTGTTATTACATGACCAGAACATTTAGGGTGCGTGTTTTAAAACCACGCGTACTGTTAATCGTATTTTATTCTATTAATCATACTTATGTAGATAGACAATCATTGTCTTTAATTATCTACGGGTATTTCTGAATGAATCATAATTGGATTGAAATCAGTAACTAGTAGTTGTCCGCCGCAGTTTCACACGCGTTTCCCGGGATGAAGACTATGTGCTATTCCAGACTAATCAACATCTTAGAGTAGTAGAGCTCTTAGTGCAGAATTCGTCCGGGGAAGTACTACCACCTTACCCATTTCTGCCGTGGAGCAGTAGTGCACTTGTATTACTGTGTTTCGGTTAGAAAGGTAAGGTGGGTACAAATTACAGGCACATGAGACTTATCAACTTCACGTCTCAGGGTCGACAACGCATTGGCGATGCCCCTAGTGTTGCTAATGTCCATAGGCGACGGAGACCACTTACCATTAGGTGGACCGTCCGCTTGTTTGTCAGCCAATGTTTCTCTAGGACTTATCTGCCTCGCACAACAAAACTGTGGAATGAGCTGTCGCCTGTGGTATCTGCGGTATACCGATATGACCTCCAAACCTTCAAAAAAAAGAGCGTACTCCTTTTTAAAAGGCCGGCAACGCACTTGTGGCTCTCTTGTGGCCTCTGGTGTTGCGGGTGTCCATGGGCGGCGGTAAACGCTTACCATCAGGCGAGACGTCTGCTCGTTTGCCTACCATAACATAATAAAAAAACAACAACCAACGCCAGGGGCTCGATTCTGTAAGGAAACTGAAACCAAATCGAGGATGTTTTGTCGCGGCCTCTATGCTCTGTCTCTATCGCTTACTACGCTAATACTACTAATCACGTGAGAGGTAAGCTCTCCGAGGTCTCCGTGAAGCGGCTCGCCGACGAAGTTTGTAGCTGAATGAGGGGGCAGTACGGTGGAGTAGCTTTTACTTAGTATAGATTATTACAAGCGTTTTACATAATGGCCGCTTTTAAAATATGCCTGCGACATAAGCATTTATTGTATTTAAATACTTATATATAGGTAAAGACGTGTATTTTATCGTTTACTTAAACCATTTATTAATTTATAAGCCGTACGTAGGTACCTAAAGTAACGTGAGAAATGTCGAATTGTATACTGAACTAGCTGTCCCCCGCGGTTTCACCCGCGTTCCCGAGGGATGTAACTTTTTCCCGGCATAAAAAGTAGCCTATATGTTATTCCAATATATGCTCTATCTATGTTCCAGTTTCATCCAAATCCGTTGGGAAGTTTTTGCGTGAAAGAGGAACAAACATCCATACATACAAACCATCGCGTTTATAATATTGGTAGGACTTTAATCCTACAAACTTTTGAGAGCTGTCATTGAAAAATGTATCTTGTAGCTTTGTTATAAGGTTCATCTATTTTTAAAAAATGTGAACCAATTCAGTTTTGGCACTTATGAAGGTCAAAGTTCTTTAAGCTACCACCGGTTCGGAAGTTAGCCATCAACTGAGAAAAACCGGCTAGAAACTGCAATCGTAACCTCAAAATAAAAAAAAACCGTTATGGAATCTCGACTTGCCGTCTGTCTATCTGTTAATACCTTTTTTCTGACGAACAAATACTCGAATACTTTAGAGCTGTGTAAAAATCGAACTTCTAAGTTATCGCAATCAAAAGATACGTCCATATATGCCGCATATTTTTACACCCGTAATGGAATTAAAATCGGGTACTTCTCATTGATCTGGAATCCAGAGATTTCTAAGCAGTCTTATAGCGTATGTAAATAAAGGGAAAATTCCAAAAATCGCAGACTTACAGTTGGGTATATCACAAAAACAATTACGCTTTCCTCGGAGCGCCAGTCTCTTGCCCTTGGTCGGTTTTTTACGTATTTTTAAATTTATATAACTTGCTGCTAATTAAATAAAAAAAACAGGCCAAGTGCGAGTTGGACTCGCGCACCGAGGGTTCCGCACAAACCTGTAGGTATAGCTGTTTCTCTTGATTGCGTTGACATAGAAGTTTCATTTTTTTTCACAGCTCCAAGGGACGGTACACCTGTGTATTTGATATGAATTTCAAAAAAAAAAAAGGTTATTGACAGACAGACATACGGACTTCAAAGTGATCCTATAAGGGTTCCGTTTTTTCCTTTTGAGGTACGGACCCCTAAAAAAATATATATTTCACGTTTACAAAATACATATTTAAATATATTACAAAAAAAAGAAATAACAAGATAAATAATTTTGAAGTGAAAATGTATTATTTTTTAAAATTGAAATTGTTCAGAAGTATATAAATAATTTGGGTCTGCTGTTATTTAATAATAGATCATGGGGGGGGGGGGGGGGGGGGGGAATTTCTGTGACGTAATTTAATGCCTCTTTACAATTGGATCAATAGATAAACCTTATTTAAATAATAATAAAGATAATTTTCCCAGTGGCATTCATGCTGTCAAAATGAAAAGAATCGTTTATTTATGGTATAATAGAATTAAGTCCCTTAATCTATCAATAATCGCAGTACTTTTGCTTATCTATAATACTACCTGTCCCCCGCGGTTTCACTCGCATTCCCGGCATAAAGCCTGTCCTTCTCCATACCACAGTCTATGAGTGCCAAATTTCAGCACGATCGGTTCAGTACTTTAGCCGTGAAAGTGTAACAAACAAACAAGTACACTTTCGATAAAAAAAAAAAAGCTACGTCCCTCTCCATACCATTACCTGATCCCAAGTTAAGCAGATGTGCTGCTTGTAGTATGGCTACCAGATAACTGATATACTACATATACTACTTTTTTAAATACATACTTATATAAATAACACCCAGCCACAAAACAAACAGACATGTTCAAGCACACAAATGTTTGTCCTGGGTGGGAATCGAACCCGCGACCTTCGGTTTGGCAGTTAGGGTCTCTAACCACCAAGCCAACTGGCCCGTCATTATTATTTTTCATCTTTTTTTCTGATGGAATTGCGATTTTCTTCTATCTTACTACTATTAAATATATGATGGTTTGGATGGATGGATGTTTGCTACTCAATCACGCCCGAACTGATCTGGATAAACTTTGACACAATTATAGATTATAGTCTGGAATAGCACAGGCAAACTACTCAACAGATTTTGATAAAAATTAGCGCATAATTATGTTTATAACCTTCTTTGTCCCGGGAATAATCAACATCCCTCGGGTAGGTGTGAAACCGCGGAGGACAGCTTGTACTTTATAAAAAGCCTAGTAAATTATTCACTAACCCTCAAATGTCCACGTTGGTCTAACATATTTCCATATATTTTCAGAACATCAGCCTTTCATACATCGGCGTCCCGACTCAGGAGTACGACAAAGGCGGAGACGAAAAGCCCTGGCAACGGGTTAATTCTCACTCTATATCATTGCTTTCCTATCATTCTTCTTCTTAAACTGCTTGTAAAATTCCAGCACGTTATTATGGCCCTTTTGACGCTTAATAATGTCAAATAAAATGAACTCTATGTGTCTGTGTTAAGGTTCATCTGCTTTGTTTCACAATTTACTAATTAATCAGCTGATGCACCTTATTGCAAAGGGTATAAAGTTCATTTTTGTATGCCATTGGTAAACGTCAAAACAGACGCAAGTTAGTAGTTCTTGTCAGTATTAGCATGATTAGAATAACTGTGATTGCATGGACAGATATTTCATACAATATTATTTTTAAGAAAAATAATTTAAAGTATTCAAATACTATGTACCGAATTTAATAGAAAAAAATGGTACCTATGTTTTAGTCTAAAGCTCTAGTTTTGTATAGTTTAGGACAATGTTTCATATCTTAAAACTTTCACAGAAAAGTAAAGAGCTAATAATGAAAACCCCATACGAATCGGAAAAGTAGTTTTTGAAAAAATACGGGTCAAATAGAGCCAAACTTTTTTGAAGTTCAGTAAAAAATTCTTCTTAGAAGGGTCTAATTATGAATTTAACTGAAAAATTATTGTTTGTTCGAGATCTTTTAAAAGAGTCTGAGAGATAGTGTATCTTTCTCCACTTCCTTCTATTTTACTTCTTACCTTATACGAAATTAAGTCTACTTTTGCCTTCACTGGGTCCTTGTAGTTTATACTTAGTCTTCCCTTTCACTTCCTCTCTCACTCTCCCTTTATCTGTCTTCCCTCCCATCTCTCTCTTCCTCTCTCTTTCCGTCTAAGGAAGTTTGTCGTGCCCTTAAAAGATGGCCAAAATGTACCCTTCCCTCTATTACTGTTCTGGTTAATTCTTCATAGTTTTTCGTTTAGCTTTCTGTACTTGACATCATTTGTCCAATTACATTCATGATTCGTTTCATCAAATATCATTGCTTTATTATTATCATTAACACCGGGATTTTCATTGCAATAAACACTAAATACTTCATTTCTGCTGTTTCCATTTTTATTTTCTTGATTGCATTTTTGTGTTTAATAATACTATTAAATTATTTTGTGTCTTGAATAAGTTACTTAGTTAGTTATTCAATGAATTGATGTTTAGTCTAGTACTTGGCTCTCCCACCATCTCTTGTTGCGATTCTTCTAGGCTGTATTGTCTCTCAGTAAGAGACGATGGGTAAGGCTTTATATAAGATAGTAGTAGCTTCAGTAACTTTAAATTTGACCTTCATAAGTGCCTTCCGAGGTCCAAAACTGATTAAATGGTTTTGAATTTTGAATTTTTGAATTGAATTCATATTAATAATGTTATATTGATAATTAGTAGTGTTTTTTTGGATCTGAGGTGTTTTTGTTGCTAACCAAACCAGTATTAAGTAATATACACCTTAATATGAAAGTAATAAGGTTCTTAATTGATTGTTGGGACTGTAGTACTGTTTTTTGTGATTTTGGATATGTTCTACAACTTTTTATTGATAACTAAACTAACTAAGTAATATAAACCTTAATTAGAAACAAATAAAGTTTTCAATTGATTGTTTTCCAAATTGTAGGGATATATGTTCTTGGTATTTTCCAATACAGTTGAATATATGGTACATTTCGAATATTATTTAATAATATTATTGTATTTTAGGTAATTTATGAAATCACCAAAAAGGGGACACATTTGTATGAACCAGTTAAATCAGTAAGTAATAAAATGTAATAAAACAAAAAAAATATACATGTTTGTTTGTTCAAAATGGGATTTCTTGTTCTTTCTAGCTTCTGTCTTATAAATCAGTAAGTGTGATATAAGAAAGAATATACTCGTATATGTGTGTTTGTTAGTTCAAAATGGATTTTCTTGTTCTTTCTAGTTTCTGTCTTATAAATCAGTAAGTGTGATATAAGAAAGAATATACTCGTATATGTGTGTTTGTTAGTTCAAAATGGATTTTCTTGTTCTTTCTAGTTTCTGTCTTATAAATCAGTAAGTGTGATATAAGAAAGAATATACTCGTATATGTGTGTTTGTTAGTTCAAAATGGATTTTCTTGTTCTTTCTAGTTTCTGTCTTATAAATCAATAAGTGTAATATAGCAAATAATATTGTATATGTTTGTTTGTTTCAAATGGAATTTCTTGGTCTTTCCAGTTATTGTCTTATAAATGTGGTGATATTTGTGGTGTTAAGGGTAAATATAATCTGATTATTGACATTACTAAGATACTATCCCGCGGCTTCATCCGCTGCAGGGATAATGTATCCCGGAATAATAACAGCCTATATTCATCTGGAATAGTGTACCTTCCAAATAAGTAGTGAAAGAATTTATCAATAGGTGCAGTGATTACGGAGATTTCCTTACACATACATACATACATACAAATTCGCAATATTGTACTCTCTCTTTATAATATTAGTATTGACTAGCAACCCGCCCAGGCTTCGCCTGTGTGTATTAATATAGCCGTATTATAAACATAAAAAAGGCGAATTAAATTCTCAATATGATGATGAAAACCGCGTTAAAATCTAATGTATAGATTAATAGAACTAAGGGCTTGTTTTATTCTATTTAGAGATATTATCTATAGAATTAACTTTTACACATTTCCGCCGTCAAGCAGTAGTGCACTTGTATTGTGTTTCGGTTAGAAAGGTAAGGCACATGAAACTTAACAACTATGTCTCAGGGTCGACGACGCCGCGATGCCCGTGGTGTGGCAAATGTCCATAGGCGGCGGTGACCACTTACCATCAGGTGGACGCTTTTAGGCCTATATTATCTATATTTTAGTGAGGTATAGAGCTATAATAATGATTGTAAAATTGTTATCATTAATGCGTTCCTTATCATTGATAAGAAATACAATCTGGGTCGTAAATACTTTTTACTTGATTACCTCAATGCTATATTGATTTGAGTATATTTATACTTGGGCCAACTGATCACCAAATAAGCGAAACCAGGTAACTAATGCCGTATATAGCAAATAAGATCTACATATAATAAAGCGATGTCACTTCCCGCTGTATGTAACTACACTATTATGAAACAGTGTGTTACTAACACAATCCCTACTTAATATTAAAAACTACCTTTAAAAACGCTTTCTATCCTAGTTATAAACCTTCCTCTTGAATTACTCTCACTTTGCTAAAAACTGCAATAAAATCCGTTGCATAGTTTACGATTCTATAAAGGACATACAGACAAGCATTCATTTATATGCATACGCCTTTACGCGAAAACTACTTAACCGATCATCATGAAACTTTGTACACATATTCTTGGAGGAATCAGAAGTAACATAGAATAATTTTGTGCCGGGAAAATGTTATCCCTCTGGAACGCGGGTGAAACCGCGGGGGACAGCTAGTAAATGATAAATCAACAAAACTGAATTGTATTTTTACTTAGATCAAACTACGTATTTTGATGCGATTTTCATCAGTGGACAGAATGAAATCGCAGAGTAGGATTACATCTCTTTTTTATACGACATGAACCGATATACAAGCAGAAGGTCCACCTGATGGTAAGTGGTCACCGACGCCAGTGGACATTTGCAACACCAGGGGCATCGTCAATGCGTTGCCGACCCAGAGACGTGAAGTTGTTAAGTCTCATCATACAGCTAGTGTAAGTAGCGTAATAAGTATACGAGTATAATATGAGGTTAATAGATGTCATATAAGAGATAGACACGTTTAGATGAATCTTATTGTCAAATTAATTAAGATGACTTTTGTATGACATTCTTAGCTGCGAAAATGGTGCTTTTAAATCAGAAAATCTATTATTCTTTTATGATAAATAGATATAAGATAAAACAAATACTCTGTCCGGCTGTCGGCGAGGTAACACGTCTGTGGTGCTCGTGCGTGAGTCAGTGACAGCGGGTTTAATACGTCCTGAAGATGATTCGTGTAGAAGCGAAACACGTGGCGATTTCCTGTTGAGTTTCCTTGTTTGGGACTTGACAGAGATGAATATCCAGCGGAATTAGTTACTAGATATTTGTTTTTGTATAATCTTACAATGAATTTCTAGCGAAACACGTGTAGATTTTCTGTTGAGTTTCCTTGTTTGGGACTTGACAGAGATGGATATTCAGCGAAATTTCTAGATATTTGTTTTTGTATAATCTTACAATGAAAATCTGCAAGGTCACGTCTGAGTCAATTAGTTTTGTTATTAATTAATGTTTTAATTGCTTCTTTAATTATCTTTTCTAACAAAATCATTTCACTATTATCACACAAAATATAATTATATATATACTATTATTAAACAAAATTATACTAAACTTTTTTTAACCATTTCAATCAAAATTAGTAAGATTTTTAAATCTCTCTTTGGTATTTGATATACCCATGCTTTTGTAAATACGTAGATGCATTTTGATGCTTTTGTGCCGTTTTGTAATTGTAAGTGTTAGTGGTACCCCCTCAATAAACACCCCTTGGGCTTGAGAAGATCTTCGCAGGAAGGTACCCTGTAAGGGGGGATTTATTATGGGGGTAAGTAATAAGGGTACAATAAATATAAATCTAGAGTATTTTTTTGGGGATTTGAGGACCCCAAGAAGTAGGCAGAGGTCTCAGTATTAAGACTCTCATTCCTATGAAGATATTTTAAGTCTCAGCGCGACATCTGGTGAGTATTGTCGCCGTCTCTCTCGCACATTACCTATCTCGAGCTACAGGTAATCAATTTTAAACAAAAAATCGTTAATATGAACATGGTTAACCCGGGAATCAAATTTAAGACCTCAAGAGCTCAACTTTATACCGCTAGAGATTAATTGGGATGTGTTCTGTATTAAAGATAAATGATCAAACACTAACCAGTGTATTGAACATCCAAAAATATACGAAAACATTAAATATGATCAAAATTAACTCATTAATGTGATTTTTCAGTACCGATCTAATCACAAAGACAATGTTATTTGATGCTGTACAATTATGACGTCACACATTCGATCGTTTTGACATTTCATAAAGAATTGCTGATTTGACATGTCAGGAGACATCCCTATTATCAATGGAATATTTTTGAAAGAGACCGATATTCACAAATGTGCTTTATCGTTCTTACATTAAAACACATTTTATCCCACAGGTACCAAGTACGCTGATAATACTTTTGCTAGGAGTGTACCTGCTGCTCGGATATCTCACGCAGCTGGTGGAAGATGAACTGCCGAGAGCCATCAAGGATGCTGACATTGCGGAAGACGTATGTTATCAGTCGTTTTTTTATTTAAGTGAGAACTTAAACTTCGATGAAACGAAAATGCGTCTCTAAAAAGAGACAAACATACACCTAAAGGATAGGATATAGCCTGCGAAAGAATGAGACATGTAGTTTTGTGAAGGCTTCACTTTACCGCGTGTGTAATGCACATAGTCTTCTTTTGTTTATTCTTTGATTCCAGCTCCCTTATTCAGCTAATACAAACTCCGTCGGCGAGCCGCTTCACGGAGGCCTCGGAGAGCTTACCTCTCACGTGATTAGTAGAATTAGCGTAGTAAGCGACAGAGACAGAGCATAGAGACCGCGACGAAACAACCTCGAGTTAGTGTCATTTTCCTTACAGAATCGAGCCCTCATTTTCGTTATGTAACAAAGTTGTTTCGTCTGTAAATCAGTTAAATTAATAATAATTGTAATTTTAATAGAAAATGTCATTTTCACCTTGCAAGACTTGATCTAAACTAACTGATTTACATTGCAAGTTAAATAAAAGATGGTGACAACAAAATAAAGTTGCTTAAAAATAGACCATATAATTTACGTAAAATAAAAACGGCTTCAAGTAGGCTGATAGGCATACGGTTGATCTGATGGTAGTACTTCCCCGGACGAACTCTGCAGTAAGACTCTACTGTTTATAATTCCTCAGAACTGGTCCACGTTCAGCGAAGAATCGGCGTGGCGATACCTCCTTCAGGTGACAGGAGACGAGCCACGCGTGGCCGGGACGCCGTACCACTACCAGAAGACGACAGAGCTCAAGGACTTAGTGGACAGTATGGCTGCGCGGGCGACTCTACCCGTACACACCGATTGGCAGATTGTCTCCGGTATGTAACTTTTTGTAGTGATTTTTTTTAACTACGCTGTGTTTTAAAACTCGATTAGTGACACTAAAATTAGATAAACATATTTAGGATTTAGCCTATATATATATACATGTATTGTTTTACTTCTATCTCATGTGAAATAAACACATTTAAGTTACAAATTGCAAATTTTAAAATAAATAAATATCCCAGGACATTCTTTATTTCTCATTCATATATTCTTCATTCATACCTGTGCCCAAATTAAGCAGAGTGTACTGTTTACCGGCTACCAGGTAACTGATATACTAAATATACTATCATATCAGCCCAGGGATGTCCACTGCTGAACACAGGCCTCCCCCTTGGATTTCCATCTCGAACGGTCTTGAGCCGCCTGCATCCAGCGGCTTCCAGTACTACTTTTTGTTTAAATACATACTTATATACTATAAATATAGACACAGAATAAACAGACATGTTCTTGCAAACAAATGTTTATCCTGGGTGACAATCGATCCCACGATCTGTGGCTTATATTAGGGTATCTAATCACGAAGCTAACTGGTCTGTCAATCCTTTTTTAACCAGTTTAGTAAGGCACTTGGAACTTAATAAATTTATTTACACCAAAATACGTACGAAGTGGTGGGGTTAGTTAGTCTACACTAATATGATAAATGGGAAAAGATTTCTACGTTTGTCTTCTATATATATACAAAATAGGGTGCCCTCAATGCACCATCACCTCAAAACTACTGAACGTATCGAGATGGGACTGCTACCATTCGACGCGGAATTTTTCGTAGATGGTTATAGGCTATATATACCAAGATGTTACAAAACTACCCGTAAAGCTGAAAGGAGGTAAAATGGGGCCTTATAACGAGTCTATTCACAATATTTAAGAACCGTAGTAACGCCGTATAACATACCCCAAAAAAATAAAAAAACATTTTTATGAATGAAAAATAGAAAAACTATTAAAGTAGACAATTATTAGGTAAAATAGGTACATAGGCCTTTCTGTTAAACAATCCGGTTCCCTGACATGACAGCTTACTAGGGTTAATGGTTTTGATAATTAATTATATTTTTACAGGGTATTTTGGAACACGTTGTATATGATATCGATAAACGCGGGTGAAACCGCGGGGGTCAGCTAGTAATTAATAAACTAATTTAAACCGATTTTACTAATTCCTCCACTATTAAAAATCTACTTTATCCCTACGTAATAGTCTATGTTATCCAGGATACATTAGATTCAGGAACGCGGGTAAAACCACGACAGAACCTAGTACATATACAATCAGAGTTAATACCTAAATATTTACAATCTATCTGCAATAGATTCAGACAGACAAAACATGTGTAATTAAAACAAATCATAAATGAATCTGACAAGTAATTTTAGATTAAAACAATAATATTGATTGATTAATTTCACTAATTCAATTAAGCTATGAGTAACAGCTTAGTGGAACTCTAGGACACGTATTATCGCTTATCTGCGGCAAATGAGAATTATAAATTATAGGAAATGTGATTGGAAATTACTGGTTATAACCAGATTTCAGTATTTTTAATTATTATTTTTTATACCTTCTGTTTTTGGAACCCTAACTTAGGTCAGTGTTGGCTTTTAATTATAACTTTCGTATGGCCTTCGACTGACCAGAAGGAGTTGTGATTGTGTTCATACGTAGCCTCTGGTATGAGAGAGGAGAGAAAGAGAGAGAGAGAGAGATATAATTTTGTATCAATTTTAATGCGAGTGAAACCGCAGGGTTATCTAGTTTATAATATAAGTGACATATGTGGCAATGAATTGCCTGACAATTTATTTGTTTTACTACTTATTTTTAAATAAATTTTATGTAATAAATATAAGTTCGTTGTCAAAAAGGTATTTCCTGAGTTTATTGCCGTTCCTCTCAGTTAAAAAACAACCTTCCGTACTGGTATTAGACTGGCTATTCATAAGTGCTTGTAAAGGCCTATTTGATTAAAAATATTTTTATTTACATGTACAGTAACTTTCACTTCAATAAAATTTTTACTTTATCTCAATAACACAAGAGCTAATTTTGTATGATCGCATTGTTCCAGGTGATTACTTCCTAGATTCAGCAGCACCGTTTGTCAACTTCTATCAGAACGTATCCAACATCATCGCGGTACTTGAAGGAGTCAGCGGTGTCTATGCCAATGGAACTTTAGGCAGTTCCATACTGGTCAACTGCCATTATGATTCTGTACCTTACGCTTTAGGTAAGAAGGTTCCTTTTGCTATGTACTGCGTTATGATGACGCTTATCAGCATTATAATAGCATTAATGAAAGGGAAATTAGTCAGCTTAAATTTGTTTTTTTATTAGATATTCATAATATTATTACAGTGGACCCCCGCTAATACGGCCCCTGTCTAATCCGGCACCCCCTGTAATCCGACATGCCTATCACTGTTGAATTTGTTGGAGGCCATATGCATTTGAGTATATACTGGCACAGTATAAATGCAAAGTGTTTGTAATCTATTCGATATTTGAGTGTTGTTCTTTGAGTGTTCAAGTTTCTTTGACACAAGCAATAAATGTTCCTGGTAAATAACCACTGTTTAATTCAATATTTCCATTTGAATTTAGGTACACAAATATTATTTAGGCAAATCTTTAGATAGTATCTAATCATTTTTATATGTAATTTTAAATAAATAAATTTCGGGACTCTTAAGCAGTACTCTATAGTCCGACAAATTCGATAGTCCGACACTGCCCTGCAAAACGTTTGTCGGATTACCGCGGGTTCACTGTATTTAATAATTCTTCAGTTCTGCGATAACACATAGGTATTGTAAGTGAGACTAAATAAATATCTTGTAATAAATTTTCTTGTAGTAAAGTTTTTTTTTAAAGTAATTGCTGAGGTTATTGCCGGCCCTTCTCAGTAAAACACAACCTTCCGAACCGGTATTAGAGTCTGACTATTCATAAGTGCTTGTAAAGGCTTATTTGAATAAAAATATTTTCATTTCATCACTACATAGTATAAAACAAAGTCGCTTCCTCTGTCCCTATATCCCTATGTATGCTTAAATCTTTAAAACTACGCAACGGATTTTGATGCGGTTTTTTTAATAGATAGAGTGATTGAAGAGGAAGGTTTTTATTTATGTATAATACATGTGACATCCCACGGGAACGCGGGTAAAACCGCGGGGGACAGCTTGTATAATATAAAATCCATTCGATTCTCCCATTCGGGTGTACCCGAAAAGCTCTGAATTAACCCGAATTTTTGACATTTGTCAGGTGCATCGGACAATATGGTGTTCTGTGCGGCCATGTTGGAAACCCTGAGTAAGATGTCGAGAAGACGCGAGAAGTTCACGCACAACATCATATTTTTATTCAATGGAGCAGAAGAGAACCCTTTACAGGTATTGTGTCGACTTCTATGAACACGCATGCAACGATCCTTCACCGCCCGCACCACAGTGATGTGGCGACATCTATGAACGAATAAAAACGCGAGAATCGTACATCACTATATCTTTTTTTTATACCTGATGGTAAGTGGTCACCGCTGCCTATGGACATTTGCAACACTAGGGGCATCACCAAAGCGTTGTCGACCCTGAGACGTGAAGTTGTTAAGGCTCATGTGCCTGTAATGTCACCGCCCCCCTTACCTTTCTAACCGAAACACAGTAACACAAGTGCACTACTGCTTCACGGCAGAAATGGGTAAGGTGGTAGTACTTTCCTGGACGAACTCTGCACTAAGAGCTCTACTCAAAGTTTGAAATATTACAGCATCTAACATCAACAGTCGGACCGCGGTCTCCAGGCATGATCACCTGACGGCGGATGATCTTCCTTTTAAATGGAGGAGTCTCATACCTCGCTCCACCATATATAATCCAAAAATATATTATCCTAATGCGATTAAACGTTATGAGGGTAAGAAAGGCATCTTGAGAAATAAATGAAAATTGTCTGAGACATTAAAAATACGCTTTAGATCCTCGTTTATTAGATATATAATAATTTATAGGACTAAAATAAGCTTTTGCATATTTATATCAGTACTAATATTATAAATGTGAATGTAAGTTTGTTTGTTACCCCTTCACTCGAAAACTACTTAACCGATCATCATGAAACTTTATACACATATTCTCGGAGGTATTAGAAGTAACATAGGATACTTTTTGTGCCGGGAAAATGTTACATCCCTTGGAAACGCGGGCGAAACGGAGAAACTGACTGACTGACATATCAACGCAGGGCCTAAACTATAAGGGTTAGAAACTTGAAATTTTGCACAGGGGTTCCTTTTATAATGATGAAGAGCACTAGTAAAGGATTTTGGCAATTTTTTTATGAAACAATGTGTTTTCTTGGTCTGATCAACTTCAAATTAAACGGGTGGAACCGCGGGGGACAGCTAGTATATATATATAGTATTAAGATTACATCTTAACATCGTATTGTATTATGGTCAGGCGAGCCACGCGTTTCTTCACCACCCATGGTCACGAGGCGTCACGTCCGTGGTCAACCTGGACGCTGCCGGGATGAATGGGAAAGCTACCATATTTCAGGTATTTACAATTTCAATTAACGGGTCAAGTAGCACTGTGGTTAGATAGTCTGACAACGCAGGCAGTGGGTTCAATTTCCACTCATAAATATTTGTGCATGAACATGTCTGTTTGTTAATTATCAGAATTTTTTGTGTCAATGTAAAACATCAAGAAAACAACATTATAAGGTTGCAACAATTTTCAAAAAAAATCTATATACAAAACAACAACGGGATGCACTCCGGGAGTGCCGGCAGAAGTGAAAACATGAACATTAACGTTGTGCATTTTTACCGTCTTACGAATTTTCGATCAGGTCACGTGTGCTGACGCGAGTTAAACATTGTATACCCATCCCAAGAAAAGTGCTCAACGCCGCCAAAGAAGTTTTCACTTCAAAAAATATTAAGTGATTTTTATATTTACGGAACACTACATTTATATTCTCTTCTGCTTACTTCTTAGAGAAAGAAGAAAGAAAAAGGTACATTTGACTTTAAGAATCTAAGATAGCACGTGGGTCTAATTATCGAGCTCATTGCCTACTTGTTTTAAAATATTAATCGTTAGGAATATACTTGAGCCTGTATAAAGCCCCCCCCCCCTGCAGGTGACCGACCCGCGCGTGCTGGCCGCGTACGGGCGCAGGACCCGGCGGCCGAGCGCGCAGGGAGTGGGCGAGTTCCTGTTCGCGAGCGGCATCATCCCCTCCGACACGGACTTCAGGATATGGAGGGACTTCGGCAACTTCCACGGTCAGTACTGCTCATGACAGTATCCCACTAATATTATATATGCGATAGTTTGTATGTATGGATGTTTGTCACTCTTTCACGCAAAATTACCAAGCGGTTTTGGATGAAACTTAGCACATGTATAGAAAATGCCCTGCAATAACACATAGGATTCTTTTTGTGCCGGGAAAATGTTACATACCTCGAGAACAGGTAGTAAATAATAAAGCTTGATAAAAAACCGAAAATAATGTCTTTGTAGAGATTTAATTAACTCTTTTTCTTCTCACAGGAATTGACATAGCGTTCTCTAAGTGGGGTCACGTATACCACACGCGCTACGACCACCCCTCGCTGCTGCTCCCCGGGGTGCTGCAGTGGGGGGGCGACATGCTGCTGGGGCTCCTCGCCGAGATGGGGGACATGCCCGAACTAGCGGACAAGGTAACATTCCTTTTTGACCCACAGAGGGTTCTTATGAAGGTCATGGTTACTGAAGCTACCACCGGTTAGAAAATCTGCCTTCAACTGAGAAGAACCGAGAAGAAACTCAGCAATGTTAAACATTTTTCTTTTTTAGTAAATAGGTTACATAGTTGTAGATATTTATAGTAATATTATAATAATATTTATTTCAGTGAAACACAGTTCAAACAGTAATAAAAAGTTAATTAGGAATTTTACAGATCTAAACTATGGACGGCTGGACGAATATCGATGAAGTTTGACACAGAGATAAATTGCAGTCTAGAAAATTTTATATTTTTTATAAGTAAGATTATACAAAAACAAATATCTAGTAACTAATCTCCTTCTCTGTCAAGTCCCAAACAAGGAAACTCAGCAGGAAATCGACACGTGTTTCGCTTCAGGGGCTCGATTTTGTAAGGAAAATGACACTAACTCGAGAATGTTTTGTTGCGGCCTCTATGCTCTGTCTATGTCGCTTACTACGCTAATACTACTAGTCACGTGAGAGATAAGCTCTCCGAGGCCTCCGTGAAGCGGCTCGCCGACGAAGTTTGTATTAGCTGAATAAGGGGGCTGTCCGGTGGTCGGTGACAGTGGGTTTAATTCGTCCTGAAAATGCTTCGTGTAGAAACGAAAAACGTCGATTTACTGTTGTGTTTCCTTATTTGGGACTTGACAGAGAAGGAGATCTGCGGAATTAATTACTAGATATTTGTTTTTGTATAATCTTACAATGGATTTCCGCAAGGTCACGCCTGAGTGAATTAGCTATTTTTGATGAGTTTTAATTGTAAATGTGCAGACAAACCCGGAGGCGGCTGTATACTTCGACTACCTGTACTGGTTCCTGGTGACGTGCCCGCTGTCGGTAGCGGCCGCGGTGGACGTGGTGGTGGCGCTGTTCGCGCTCGCCACTGTCGCCTACTACGTGTGGACGGTCGGCCCTAGTAAGTATATACTTGGACTACACACACACACACACACACACACACAAACACCCACACACACTCACACACACTCCCACACACACACCCACACACACACCCACACACACACACACAAACACCTGAAAAATTGTATCATGAAAATAATGTCAGTAGGTCGGTTTCTTTTTTCCTTTTTTTCACATCAATGTATAAGTCAGTTGTCACTACATGTTACCAGAAGGGGGAGCCAGGAGACTCATAGGACAGGGAAAGTTTGGGCTCCTGTCTCCCACAACTGAATCTATCTACCTGTTTATCAAAAAATTGCTGTATTTTTTTTATTTGGGTGAAAATAAACGGGTTTTATTATTATTACTAAAACTAAATGTACATAGTCATCTTTAACCACAGACACAAAAAAAGGGTGCTATAAGTTTGACTGCTATGTGTGTGTCTGTCTGTAGCACCATAGCTTTTAAATGGGTGAACCGATTTGTATTCGGTGTTTTTGCTGTGAAAGCAGGTTTTCTGAGATATGTTTTATCAAAATCGGTTCTGCCGTTTTAAGGTCATCAGACCTTTTGTGTTAGTTGCGGTAAGGATCTTCGGCACATAATGGGTTTTTACTTTACTTTCATGCATGTGTGTGACTTAAAATTTGATACACCCATGTATGCTTTAACTATAATAATATATTAATTTAATATAATATATACAGATAAATAATATAATATAATAATAGTTGGCTTGGTGGTAAACGCTCTGACTGCCAAGCCGAAGGTCTCGGGTTTGATTCCCACCCAGGACAAATATTTGTGTGCATGAACATGTCTGTTTGTTCTGTGTCTGGGTGTAAATATCTATATAAGTATGTATTTAGAAAAAAAAAGTAGTATATCAGTTATCTGGTTTCCATAGTACAAGGATCAGATGGCCGTGTGTAAAAGAATGTTCCAGGATATTTATTTATTTAAACTAGATAGAACAAATATAGCATGTAGGTATGTAGTGTCTGAATTAATTTTTATTGTAATTAATATTTAAATGGCGCTATAATGTGTTTAAAGCAATTGACTAGCCAGTTGGCTTGATGGTTAGCGACCCTGACTACCAAGTCGCAGGTCGCGGGTACGATTCTCACCCAGGACAAACATTTGTGTGCATTAACGTATCTATTTGTTCTGTGTCTAGGTGTAAATTACCTATATATGTATTTAGTAAAAAAGTAGTATATCAGTTATCTGGTTTCCATAGTACAAGCTCTGCTTAGTTTGGGATCAGATGGCGGCGTGTAAAGCATGTCCCAGGATATTTATTTATTTACGTGAATATTCCAGGATGGTCAACTGTTCGCGAACTGCTCTGGACATGTCTCGGACGTGTAACGGCCATGTTGTCCGGGATATTGGTGACGGCTGTACTCGTTCCTATCATGGTAGCAACTACTATACAGATGAGGTAAAAAAATATACATAAGCCCATTAAAATGTGTAAATTATACAACTATTTAAAATTAAAAACTATTTATTCAGTTTAAGCCAAAGGTCAAATTTAAAATTACTGAAGCTACTACTAATGCTTGAGTAGTAGACCTCTTAATGCATAGTTCGTCCGAGAAGTACTACCACCTTACCCATTTCCGCCGTGAAGCAGCACTTGTATTACTGTGTTTCGGTTAGAAAGGTAAGGCCGGTGACATTGAAGGCACATGAGACTTAACGAAAATAAAATTAAAAACTTTTTTTTATTTCCAGGTATCTAACACAGCCGTGGATAGTGGTGCCTATATTCTGGATGCCGTATCTGCTTGCATCTGTAGCCACTTCACAAGCCTTCGACGCCTGGAGGATGAAAAAGGTATGGCGCAGATAGCTAGTTAGAAATATCCTCATAGATTATTTACAAAAGTATTGACATCTGTGGTTAAAGACCCTGGTCGATATACCACAGGTTGTGAGTTCGATTATCATCCAGGTCAAATAGCTTGGTGGTTAGCGACCCTGACTGCCAAGTCGAAGGTCGCGGGTTCGATTTCCACCCAGGACAAACATTTGTGTGCATGAACATGTCTGTTTGTTCTGTGTCAGGGTGTAAATATAATATGTATGTATTTAGAAAAATAAAAAGTAGTATATGTAGTATATCAGTTATCTGGTTTCCATAGTACAAGCTCTGCTTGTTTTGGGACCAGATGGCCGTCTGTAAAGAATGTCCCAGGATATTTATTTACTATTTAATTATTTATTTAAATGTCTGTTATAACATGAACATGTCTGTTTGTTCTGTGTGAGGCTAAATATTTATTGTATGTATGTAATAGGTTGGGGAAAAAGTTCCTTCGTATTTTTTAAGAAAATTCAAAACATTTTTAATATCCTTCATTTACATTTAACTAAAGTATGTAGGTACCATTTTGTTCGATAACTTTTTGCCATCTTGTAGGTAGGGACATGATCCCATTGCTATAGAAATTTTGGGACTTCTGATCAAAATACTGCGACAAGTGGTTTTGACAGTCCTCTCGTGATGTTAACCTGACACTGCCTAAAGAATTCTGAAGAGACCGAAACAGGTGGAAATCTGAAGGTGCAAGGTCAGAACTATAAGGCGGATGCATTAATACCTCCCAGCCAAACTTTCTTAATTTTTGCTGAGTGGCTAAAGATGTGTGAGGTCTAGCGTTATCATGATGAAAAACCACACCCCTTCTTTTGATTAATTCCGGCCGCTTTCTCTCAACTTCTTGGTTTAATCTCATCAGTTGTTCGCAGTAGAGTTCAGAATCGATGGTCCTGCCTGGTGGTAACAGCTCATAATGAATAATGCCCTTCCAATCCCACCACACACACAGCATCACCTTGTTGCGAGTTAACCCGGGTTTCGCCACAGTCTGTGAAGCCTGACCGGCCTTTGACCACGACCTTTTTCGCACGTTCTTGTCGTACGTGATCCACTTTTCATCTCCAGTTATCAGGTTCTTCAAAAATGGTTCGGTTTCATGACGTCGTAATAAAGAATCACAAATGAGTACACGGTTCATTAGGTTTCTTTCAGTGAGCTCGTGAGGTACCCAAATATCTAGCTTTTTTGTGTACCCAGTTTTTTCAAATGCGCCAAAACTGTTTTGTGGTCAATTCCCAGTTTTTCAGCTACGTCGTAACTACTGATATGCCGATCTTGCTCCACTTTTTCAAAAATGGCATCCATTTTATCCGTGATGGGGCGACCAGAGCGACGTGCATCTTTGACATCAAAATTTCCGGATTTAAACGCTTAAACCAAATTTGTGCTACTCTCACAGACACTGCACTAGGTCCATAAACATCGCAAATTTTTTTCGCGGCTTGCGTTGCATTTTTACCTTTTTTTACTCATCTTGGCGGTACGAAAAACAAATGCAAATCACACATTTTCCTAATTTGAATTTGGAATTATGTTCTTTAAAATTTAAACTTTCAATAATACCAAAACCAGCCAGATACAAATAGTGTAGCCAAAGAGATTTTATTACAAGTTCATACATACTATAATGCGAAAAGACTTTTTCCCCAACCTAATATATATAATAGTAATATATAATAGTTTACATAGTAAATCGGTTACCTGGTGTTGGATATATACAGGGTGACTGGTGAGATACCTTCAATATTTGAGGATGTGATAGTTGGCGATCATATAATATATGATGAAAGAAAAAAACATTAAAAATAAATATTAAATGACTTCTCAGTAAACTTAGTAAACAGTACACCGAGAGTCAACAACAAACAACAACGTGGCGTGTTTAGAGAGTATAATATCCACATTTCACTTATTTTCAGAGAAATTTTGGTCAAAAATTAAGCACCTAATTTTATTACATTATTTTAACGAGAATCGAGTACCGAGTACCCTCCATAAGTATCGAAGGTATCTCACCAGTCACCCTGTATATGTATATTTTTTATTCATTCTACAGCTACAATTAATCCATAAGGGAAGGCTTTTAACGACGGACGACTATCTTGACACGGCCAATTGGCAAGGTCCCGTGTTCGACTGAATCTTCGGCTTCAGCTTCCTTCTGCTAAATAATCTACCCTAACTAATAAATAGAACAAGCTTTCGGCTTCGGCCAAATAGGCCGAAAGTTTAACCGAAACCGCAGATTTCTAACAAGCGCCGAAATTTAACAAGCTGTTTCGAAAACGCGAGAGCTTAATCGCCTTATTAAAGACATAATTTTTTTTTTAAGTTTTAGAAACAAATAAATTTGAACCTTATTCTAATTAATTTGTGGTTTATTTCGTCTCATACTTATATAACTATCAAACCGCCTAAAAGTTTTTTTTTTTAAATATTCCAGTGCGGATTCAACCGTTCTATCCGCACTGTACAAGCTACGTCGGCCACGCGGCTCCTCGCGGCGCTGCTGCTGCTGGCGGCCGCGAGTGTCCCCGCGCTGGCCACCGCCCGCTACGTGCTCACCGTTCCACTCTTCATCACCTCGCTGATGGCTCTGATCTCTCTGACCACACTCCGATACATCAAGCTGCAAGGTACGGGGTCATTTATAAATTACAAGCGCTCCCCCGCGGTTTCACCCGCGTTCCCGAGGGATGTAACATTTTCCCGGCACACAAAGTATCCTATGCTACTTCTAATACCTCCAAGAATATGTGTACAAAGTTTCATGATGATCGGTTTAGTAGTTCTCGCGTGAAAGCGTAACACACAAACTTACATTCACATTTATAATATTAGTAGGAATATCACACGAATCCTATATTTTTATGATCCTTGTCACAAATGGTCAAATTTGTTAATCCTATGTTTATAATATTATTAGCTGTTCCCCGCGGTTTTACCCGCCTTTGACGATATCATATATAATCTATAACCATCTAGAAAAAAATCCGCGTCGAATGGTAGCTGTCCCATCCCGATATGTTCAGTAGTTTTGAGGTGATGGTACGTCAAAGGAACCCTATTTTGGTTGAGATATACCTACAAATAGTTTCATCATAACAGCAATTTTATAAACTTTTAATCCGCTTCTTTATAAAAATTCAAAACCATTTATTCAGTTTAGGCCTTCGGAGGGCACTTATGAAGGTCAAATTTAAAGTTACTGAAGCTACAACCGGTTCGGAAGTCAGCCTTCAACTGAGAAGAACCGGCAAGAAACTCAGCAAGGTTACATTCTTTTTTATTTGTTATATAAATTTTTATCTATTCTGACTTTTTGGCTATTTTATAATTTCAATTTTACATAATTTTATATTTAACAATTACAAAATACTTATTATAGGTAACATTAAAAAACAAAACAAAAAAAAATATGACAAGACTACAAAATAGAAAATAACAATAGTTAGGTACTTACAATATAATGAAATGAAATGAAATATTTATTCATATAGGTGTGGCGACATCTATGAACACGCCTACAAATAGTTCACCAGTATGTAGGAGCGAGGTGTGAGACTCCTCCATTTAAAAGGGAAGATCTTCCGCCAGGTTAGGTGATCATGCCTGGGGACCGCGGCCTAACTGTTGATGTTGGATGCTTGTATATAATATGTCAAATCCTGAGAGAATCTTGATAGTGCGATGTAGGATTGTGTGTTTTTACTCGTTCATAGATGTCGCCACATCACAGCAGTGCGGGCGGTGAAGGATTGTAGGCGTGTTCATAGATGTCGCCACATAGGCCTTCACAGGCACTTATAAATGGTCAGACACTAACACCAGTTCGGAAGGTTGCTTTCACTGAGAATATAATAGAGATTTTATATTAAAATCAAAACAGATTTTGACATGTGACATATTTCTAATGACCCTTCCCTGTCTTCTTCATACAATGTCCCACTTCGTTAACACGGAATCTACGCGGGTGAACCCGCAGGGCGTTATATACAATAGTATATTTCATTCCGAACATCAAAGAAATAATATAACCTTAAATTTAAATAAAAAAAATTATACAGTAACATTATCCAACAGCCTGGCAACACCTGCTCATGGAGTTTGTGTTATCTCTGCCCTCGATAATGTTCACATACACGCTCGCCCTGCGGCTCGACGCGATGATGCTGCCCATCATGGCTCGCTCCAGTTCTAACTATCCGGACTACACCGTCGCCGTCATCAACGTGGGGCTGGTGGTCATTGCATCTACCACTGTGGTGAGTTTTGTACTATAGTTTACTACGCTAGGCTCAAAGCACTCATACATTTTACTACACCAGACTACTATAGTACACTGTACGTCACAAAATTATACTCCTTATTATTTATTATGTTTTACACTATCATTTACTACACACAGCACTACTACATTAGACTCAAAGCACATACTATGTTTCCTACGCCAGACTTTACAATACTGCATTGAAACACACACTACGTGTTATGCTTTTCGCTATAATTTACTACAGAAACTCCTACTACACTAGACTCAAAGCACATATCTTTACTACACCACACTTCACTGTGCTATAAAGTGCTAATACTGCACACTACATTCCACTTATTTTGTTTTACACTATAATTTACTAGACAATAACTTCACTACATCGCACATACTATACAACGTTCTACATGCTACTACTCATTATGCTATACCCATACTTTTCTACACAAAGCACTTCACTAGACTACATAATAACTTTACTACATCACACTTACTATACTACACACTAATCTCTATACTATACTACTTTAAATTTTACTACTTTTATTTTATGATGATACTATTTTACGATGTTTTACATTAGAGAGTTTCTTTAGCACCATTGTGCTTTGAAACTCGATGAAACGAAAGTGACACTAAAAAGAGACACACATATATCTATAAATTCAAAAAAAATTCAAAACCATTTATTCAGTTTAGGCCTTCGGAGGGCACTTATGAAGGTCAAATTTAAAGTTACTGAAGCTACAACCGGTTCGGAAGTCAGCCTTCAACTGAGAAGAACCGGCAAGAAACTCAGCAAGGTTACATTCTTTTTTATTTTATTAAATTCTTTTTTATCTATTCTGACTTTTTGGCTATTTTATAATATCAATTTTACATTTTATATTTAACAATTACAAAATACTTAATAAAGCTAACATTCAAAAACAAAAAAAAACAAAAAAAAGAAATAACAAGACTACAAAATAGAAAATGACAATAATTACTTACAACTTAAACAAGAAAATTAGAGGTGCACTGTGCAGAGAGCAGCTATTTCCATACATTTTTATCTTCAATATAATGAACCACCTTGTAATACGCTTTTTCTTTCAAAACTTTCCTAATATAATTTTTAAATTTATGATCAGACATTTTGGTTACTGAAAGCGGTATCTTATTATAAAATCGAACACAATTACCAAGAAATGACTTGTTTACTTTAGTTAGTCTAAAGTATGGAACAACTAACTTCTCCCTTTGTCTTGTATTTATACTATGAATATCTAATTTTGACTCAAACATTCCTATGTTTCTACGTATAAACATTATATTTTCATAAATATATAGTGAAGGTAATGTCATTATATTTATTTCCCTAAATAAATCTCTTAATGATTCACGGGGACCCATACTGTAAATTGCACGAATTGCTCTTTTTTGTATAATAAATATTGATTCTATATCCGCTGCTGCTCCCCAAAACAAAATACCATAGGACAAGAGGCTCTGAAAATATGCAAAATAAACTAATTTGGCCGTCTCAACATTCGTCAATTGTTTAATTTTCCTAATAGCAAAAGCAGCCGAACTTAATTTAGCAGCTAGAGTATCAACCTGAGGTCCCCATTGCAATTTACTGTCTAATGTAAGACCCAAAAATACCGTTTTATTTACAAGATCAATATGGCTTCCATCTATTATTATTTGGCTATCTACTTGTGCTACATTTGGTAAAGAAAACCTTAAGCATTTAGTTTTCTTTGAATTTAGTAATAGATTATTTGTAGCAAACCACCCACAGACAATTGACATAGTATGATTAACTTTAGTTAGATCTTTGTCTTTTCTATTAACTTTAAAAATTAATGATGTATCATCAGCAAACAAGACAATATCTGTGAGGTCATTTACAACATATGGCAAATCATTTATATACTAAAAACAAAAATGGACCTAAAATTGAACCCTGGGGTACCCCCATTTCGACTAAAGAGCCCTTGGATGTTGTGCCGATAATCCCTACCTTTTGCTGGCGATTTGATAAATAAGATAAAACAAGATCATGAGCAGTTCCACGAATTCCGTAGAAGTCAAGTTTTAGTAGTAGCGTACGGTGGTCAACGCAATCGAATGCCTTGGACAGATCACAAAAAATGCCAATCGCATCCTGTGAATCCTCCCATGCGCCATAAATGTGCCTCAGCAATGTTGCTGCCGCATCGGATGTAGATCTTCCCTTCGTGAAACCGAACTGATGACCATATATATGCTTTGGCCTGCGCGAAAATGAAATAGATAGTTTTCTAAAGATCTCACTTCTATCGCATTTTATTTTTGCAGTCGGGCATCGAACTCCTGTTCTCGCGCAAGCGTCTCTGGATGGCGCTGACACCAGTAGCGGTGGCGTGTCTGGTCATCATGTTCATACCCTTCAGCCCCTACAGTGATGACGGACCCTCCACGCAGAGGCACTACTGGTTTGTAAGTATATCGCAAGCCAATGTACTAAAAAGAAAATGTAATTTAAAACCAAATATTCAGTTTAGGCCCGCAGAGGATATTTATGAAGGTCAAAGTTACTGAAGCGACTACCGCTTCGAAAGTTAGTTTTCAATTGAGAAGAATCGGCAAAAAACTCAGCAAGGCTACATTGTTTTTTTTTTATATAAATTTTATCTTTTCTGACTTTTTGGCTATTTTATTATATATATTTTAAACAATTACAAAATACTTAATACAGGTACATTCAAAAACAAAAAAAAAAGAAATAACAAGACTACAAAACAGAAAATAACAATAATTACTTACAACTAAAACAAGAAAATTAGAGGTGCACTGTGCAGAGAGCAGCTATTTCCATACATTTTTATCTTCAATATAATGAACTACCTTGTAATACGCTTTCTCTTTCAAAACTTTCCTAATATAATTTTTAAATTTATGTTCAGACATTTTGGTTACTGACAGCGGTATCTTATTATAAAATCTAACACAATTACTAAGAAATGACTCGTTTACTTTAGTTAGTCTAAAGTATGGAACAACTAACTTCTCCTCTTTACAAGACACCCTGTTGGAACGAGGTTCCTTATTTTTATCTATAATTATTTTTCTCCTCCAGCATACACAGATAACCAGCCACAACTGGTCGGGCGGCGTGGCGTCTCGTACTTCAGGGGTGCTGGTGGGCAAGCTGGACCCGTACAGCGGCACGCGCGTGCAGCCCGCGCTGCTGGCGGCCGGCCTGCCGCGCGCCAGCCTGCCGCTCGCCGACCGCTGCCGCGCGCGCCTGTACTGCGACCTGCCGCTCTTCAGAACCAGCACTGCTAAGTATCTGTAAGTACTCTACATCTTATTTACTTTTTTCTATTATCTCGCTGTACCTGTACCCATCTCACTAAAGTAAACAAATCTTTTAAATGGCAATATATACGTTTCTTTAATAAACTACCTACAGACAAGAATAGCCCGTGCATACATTTAAAATAGTTTATACTAATGTTATAAAAAATAAAAATTTGTAAGTACGTTTGTGTCTTTCACGCAAAAACTACTAAACGGATATGCATGAAACTTGGCACATAAATAGAGCATATCCTGGAACAACATATAGGCTACTTTTTATCCCGGGAAAATGTGATATCCCTCGGGAACGCGGGTAACACCGCGGGGGATAGCTAGTAAAGAATACTTTGTATCATAATTTTATTGTAAATCTGATTATTTAGAGGATAAATGGCTGCTCGTCTGACAAGCTATCCTTTTAAGTATATTTATTGTGTTACTATTAATTTATTGTATTTGTATTTATATAATGTTATACCCATGTCGCAGGCCTGAAGCGCTGTTCCTGTCGAGCGGCCCGCCCGCGCCCTCCGCCCCCGCAGCATCGCTTAGCGCCCTAAGGACCTGCGTCGGAGACACTTGCACTTACAACTTCTTGATGATTGGTCTGTATTCATTTCTTATATTTATATCCTTCTATCTTGTTAATATAATATTATAACTGTAAAAGTTTATTGTCTTTTACGCAAAAACTACCAAATGGATTTTGATGGAATTTAGCATATACATAGTTTAAAACTTAGATTGATACATAGGATACTTTTTATCCCTCACAAACGAGTGGGTATCTATTTAAATCTTAACTAAAATTCCAATGTTCTAACCTTAAGTATTATAACTACACAATCACGTTGGGACTTCAAAAATCTTACAAAATGTAGGTTTCACTGCCTACCTCCTCAAAGATAATGGTCTTAAATATGTAATCGTGTATTCCAGGCGCCAACCACAATACGCTGACAATATGGCCGCACGCCGGCGTCAACTTGACTTCGTGGTCCCTCTCAAGTGCACCTCTCAAGTCGTTCACTCAGGACGACCGGCCCGTGTACGTGATCGGACACTCCGTAGCCACTTACACGGATAATATACAGCCAACGTCTATTAACGTTACATTTATTGTAAGTACTTATGTTTTCGTGTAATTTTTATTAACTTAAATAAATACATTCAAACAAAAAAGGACCCTATTACCTTAGCAGTAAGAAGTTATACTCGAAAGTATCGATGAGAAACATGCACTAAAAGCATTTTGCACCTGCAGCATCGAGTAACCATTTGACGTTTTAGGTTTTGAGGTTTAGATTGACAATATTGATATTACTGACAGACAGTTGCGATTTGTGCGATGTTCCGGAGAGACAGTTAACTTCATCATGTCGCTTTTTGCCTGCATCGTTAAAAAATTGCCACATATTTATTCCAAACGTGCCAAAAGAAGTATAATTTGGCATTATAAGTGTGCATTTCACACGCAGTACTATTGTTCATAAATAACAGATTATACACATTTTAATATTTATTTTAACTTTTTCGAGTAGTAGAGGTCTTAGTGCAGAGTTCGTCCGGGGAAGTACTACCACCTTACCCATTACTGCCGTGAAGCAGTTGTGCACTTGTGTTACTGTGTTTCGGTTGGAAAGGTAAGGGGGCCGGTGAAATTACATGCACATGAGACTTAACAACTTCACGTCTCAGGGTCGACAACGCATTGGCGATGCCCCTAGTGTTGCAAATGCCCATAGGCGGCGGTGACCGTTTACCATAAGGTGGACCGGACCGTCCGCTTGTAGTAAAAAAAAAAAAAAAAAATTGGATATTTCAGTTTAAAACAAATATATTATGTTATTTTCGAGTGATATGCATAACTTTTATTAACCTTTCTTAATTTTTATTTTTTTATTATTGCAGATACCATTGTCTCTCCAATCTCAACCAGCAGTATCAGTATCACACCATTCCCACCAAATACATCACCCGCAGGCCTACACGGACGAATTCAGAAGTATGCTCCAAGCTATGCCAAAGTACTTCAATATTGCCAACTTCCTAACTTTCAGGGATAACTACGTATTTTAGTTGAGATGAAATGTACTTTGTGCGTACTGTATTGAGTTTATATTTGTTATGACTGAATTGTTGATATATAATTTGACGAATGGTTTATTACTTAAGGAGGATATTTTGGTATTTCCTCGTATTGTATAGTTTGGCTAGAGACGCGGAGGTCCTGAGTTCGATTCCCAGGTCGGACGAACTAATATTAATGGTAATTTGTTTAGAAATGATTGGTAAGGAATGAGGGTTTCTTTTTACCTTTGATGGTGAAGTGGACAAGCTCAAGTCAGGTCGTGGATACGATTCCTAACCATGACACTTTTGTGTGTATGACTGTTCCTTCTGTCTGGGTGTTAATCTATATGTATGGGATCAGTGCCGTGTTTGGATAATGTCTCTGGATACTTATTATTATTATTTTGGAAAAGGCTTGTTGTTTAGAATAGTCAGTTGACGGCGTCATTGCAACTGCATTGCAATTTCGGTACTACGAAAGCGTTTACAACTGTCAGGATTTCACGTCACCTTAACCAGTCTAGCGACGAGTTTGATCAGCTAACATGACAGCAGCTGTCAAATGAAGGCTTAACTGAAAATTTTGCGAAATTGAGTTACGATCATAGAGAGACTAAACAAAGTACGCTCTATCCGATGAATAGTAAAACATAGTCAATTTAATGATAGAATAAGCATACCGATACTTCAGCCTCTTTAACACCGGGACCCACCCTCTCCGCTAAGTGCGAAAGTGACCCAATCAGAGATGTGCCAAAAGTGTTTTTTTGAGTTGAACCCCTATCGTTCTAAGGGTGCGATATCTGCTTGAAAGAAATTATGGTCACTATAATCTTTTTCACATAGGATGAGTTGTGACAGTTGAAAGTTTTACCCATCTCTTGTGAAATAGCACTTGATTACTCTGAGATACTGCACTAAATGCTTCACGAGACCTTGCTCTGTTACGGTATCCCCTTATTATGTCGAAATAAACATAAACCATTGAGAAATCTTATAAAACACCATGTGTTACCCAACTCATGCTATTTGAAAAATACTTCCTCGTTAAAAACTATATGATGCACTGTGATACAATTATTGTCTTTGAAATTTGTACTAGGAGTACCAGGTGTTCAGAAACGCGAAGAGATCATTCTTCGTACAAACTTATTAGCATGGTTGTGATTATTCCTACTCGCCACAAGATGGCGCCACAAATAATATATTAATTACTTATTAATGGGTACTTTAAAAAAGTCGCAAATTGTAATAAATTGAAGTTTATATTTAGACCTTTTAATTATTGAAATATCGTATTGTTTGAATTTATTATTATTTTCAAAAATCCTGTAACATAAAGGTTAAATCAGTTCATCTGCCATCTATCGGGAAGTAGTGTAACTACTACCGTGCTAAAAGGTTTCTCCTTTTCACCGCTAGATGGAAAGTAAAGCATGCGAGATCTTCTGAGAGAGATATTATCCTATTATAACTATGCAATTGGTTCGTGGTCAGTAATTTTTATTTAATTTTAAACTATTTATGATTGTTTCTTATATAATGTAACATTATAAACATGAATCAAAGCTGAAACTCTTGCCTATGATAGAAGCAACTTGTGATTAAAATTTATATTCGCTGTTACAAATTCCTCAGAGAACGGATCTCTCACGTGATTGCGTAGTCCGCTAAAAAGACCGTCGGAACACCGTCGAGCTAGTGTCATTTACCTTTCTTACATTATCATGAGTCCGAAATCTTTGATTTACTTTTTGACAGATAATTTATTGTAGATTTTGATTTCATGAATGGGAACTCCATCTTTGGGAACTCCTTAAGTTATGTGTGTTATAGTTTTAGTCTTCATGTACTAATTTTTTATGTTTAAACTGTGAATGATATGTTTTTAAATAAAAATTGTGATTTAACATTATATTTAACTGCCTTTTACTGTTTAGTTTAGCACCCCAAAGTATATATTGAAATACGAAACAAGAATAGAGCAAGGTAGCCATGAATATCTTATAAAAAATAACCCTTATTGCTTTTGTGACAAGGTCATCTATTTATCCAATAATTTATTCTTATTCTCATAGCGTTATAAGGTTAATTTTTCTATTACACTCTTGGCTGTCAAAACGGGGCGAATTAAAATCTATATTTTAGATTTTCATTTAGATTCTAGATTTTATTTTTCTTATCTAGATTTTAAATTTTAGATTTTGAGAAGTTAACGCTATACATACTAAAATAAAATAAATTTAACTTATTAAAACATATTTAAGCTGCTTGCCAATAGATGGCGCTGCGTAGTAATTTTAGCATTCCTGAATTCATTGTAAAAGGTAACCGAGTTCCGCAATATTAATCCTGTCAGTTAATATTATTACTGCTATCAACTAACTTCAAGACGTCACTGATAACAGCAGAACTATTCCCATAGTCGGTTAAATTGTGTACTAGGAGTACCAGGTATTCATAAGTACAAAAAGTTTCTTTTTACCAACATCAGACGTGTCCGCGTAACCACCGCCACTTTTCCATTTTCTATAAAAATCTGAATAAATTACTAACAATACCAGGAGCTTATACGTTTGAGGGAGTTCTTTTAGTTGCATTTCGGTAAGAAATATGCCACACTGGGAGCGTACAAAAAGTGGTTCAAATTTAATCAATACGACACGGTAGGTGAGTTGACACGAACGAATTATTGTTGTACTCGGGAGCCGGGTGCTGGGCAAATTCTTACGGCTTTATGGGTCCGTAGGTACCAGGATACCAGCAGTTATAAAGAGGTTGAATGTTAGGTTAGTTCGGTCAATCCTATTCATACAAAAAAGGAATCTTTAATTTTGTTCCATGTCCATAATTATCTAATTATTATCTTTCAGCAAAGATTCTCTCTCTTACATTAATTCTTTCTATTAACTTTCTCTTGTCTAATTTTTTGTTATCGGAATTGAGTCATTAATTTAAGAAGAAGTGTCCACTAACTTTTCAATAAGGAACTGAAGGTACCAGGATAGCAGATGTTGGTAGGAGTAAACGAAACATCAACGTACTGAGTTTCAATAGAGGGCGCTAGTTTTGTAAGCGCTGGAAAAGGAATGTCACATCAGCAACTTTTTATTATTAATAAAGTAAAATAATTGGCGTTTTCTTTTTGACCTCTTTGCTGATTTAAATACCTACAATTGTAAACTACTCTGAGTTACGTTGGTTTTTAATTACAGTTAATATGGTTTATTATTGAGTTTGTTTTTTTTCATAATTTATTTAAAGGCTACATACATGTTTAAAATTCTGTTCCATTTATAAATTAGTAATTATTAGCACAGTCTTGATCTATTATTGAAGACCGAATACTAAAGACGAGAGACGAGAGCAAGTTTTTCTCAACACTGGACCTAAACTCAGCGTTTTGGTCAATTCCAATGCGTATACCATCCATTGATGTTTATGTAGAGAACATACAAATACTAAACATTGTAAAACTAGCGCCATCTATAGTTAACTTTCCTTCTAACTTATGGTACCCTGGTACTTTATGATCTATATACCCGTTTCTTCTTATGTCAATTATTTCACTCCAGGGCCAGTCAATTAAAAAGTTACTTTATCGGTTTTCGGTTAAGGGTCATCTTATGATCCAATAGTTAATTTATCATACAGATGATGTAGGTAAACCTTATCAAGACGTTATAAGGTATATTTTTCAACAACATTGTTGAAGCCGGGGTATTGTGGACTGTCAGAAAATTATGAATGAATTCTTGGAGGAAAGGTAAATAAAAAAATGTATAATTTACTAAAGCGTTTTATTCAAAACTCAGTCTTTGGGTGTCATATTTCTATTTATTCATTTAAATTTATATTTCAATTATTTATGATAAAAATCAAACAAAAACACACTTCACACGAAACTTAAACACATTTTAATAGTTTGTTCGTGTGAAAATAATCTTAAATCTAATATAATACATATTTACAGGATAAAATCGAATGTACATGTACAAAAAATTAAACAACAATTTTACTAACGCCTTCCGATCCACATTTTATTTTGAGATCTATACAAAGTTTTTATCATATTTAAAAATAAAAACAGGTTAAAATAAACACATATTTGGGTAGCTTTTTTTATTAGACTTAAATACATAATAACTGTAGTTCTAAAAATAAAAACACTAATACATTATGCTAAAATATAATGCAAAATGAAAGACACGCTATATAATAACCTAAAAAAAAAAACAATTAAATTTAGAACATTCGGCGACAAAGTCTATTGACATCAAAATGTTCCCATATAAATGTTTCACATATTTTATGGAACAGTGGTTTTTATCAAAGTGAAGTTATACAAATTATTGCCTAATTTTCAATTTAAAATATGACGAAGATGAATTAAAATATGTGAAATATCAACAAGCAATCTTTTTGACCATTTAAAGATACAATAAGAAATATTGTACGTTTATTTTATTTACTATTTATATTCAAAATGGTAGTGTATTTTTAACACTTCACAAATCACACTTTTGCGGTTAATGTTGTAGAAATCTTACAGGTCGTTTTAACTAAGTATGTAATAGAAATTACAGTGTAAACTCTTTATAACGAAACTCAAGGGACTGAGCATTTTTTGTCGTTATAGAGAGTTATCGTTATATGGAGTGAACAAAAAAAACCAAATTAACAAGAATTTTTAATATGTATGGGCTCACTTCAACGTTATAGGGAGTTTATCGTTATAAAGGATAACGTTATAAAGAGTTTACACTGTATATATAAAATATTTATTGCTAATGATATATCAACTTTAGTAATACAGAAAAATCTATACAATTTTTGCAAAAAATCCAAAAGTATTAAAATTTATGTGAACTTAACATATTATTTGAAATAATTTAAATCAAAATAGATACTTTATTTCAGATTTTTCTTAAACTTTTAACATGGAACCAACTAAAACTAAACATTTACACAAAAAAGACCGTATCGACCGATTTGTAGAAAATATTAAATTTTCAATTGATCCCAAAGTGAAAGTAGAATTGACAAAACAAACTTATGTTTTTGAAAAACATCAAAATTGATCCAACTTTACAGTCAAGTGTTCACTTAAGAAAATACATTACAAGTATAGTATATCTGGCAGTGATACACGGCGGGCAACTACATGCTTTAGATATAAGAATTATACAATATTAAAAATCTTTTACAACAAAAAGTGTCGACAACGCATTGGTGACCACTTACCATCAGGGGGACTGTCTGCCTGTTGCGTCGTTTACATGTTTACATGGTATAATATATTTTTTAATTATTGCTTTCGTTATTATTTTGGACGTCACCTATATTATAAATGCAATTAGATTTTAATATTATAAAGAGGCAAAATTTGTAAATTAAGAAATTATTAAATTAAGGGTTTATAAAATCTAAAACGAGTAAAACCACATGAAAAGGCTCTATTTACTTTGTACAAGCTTTTATTTAACTTCTGTCAATATGTTAGTATAGCTAGGTGAAATCTTACAACTGAATATTAAGTACCAGTTTCCACAAAACGACTGGGCTGATATTTCGCGTTCATTAGCTATGTGACGTCATTTTAAATCCAACATGGCAGACGTGATAAGTAGGTAATTTATTATTTCTTAACCACCTCTATGTCATGGATTTCTAATGAAAGGGTTTGAAGGCAGTTTAAATAACGTTAATTTAATTTTTAAATAGGTCAAATTAAATAAATATATTTTCTTAGTGTCAGTTGATTTACATTTAAGTTACTTTCTAATTTAAATAACTCTTACTATCGTCCGTGCTGCAGTTTCACTCACATTCCCGAGAGAATTAATGTGTTCCCGGGGAAAAAACCTATACCACTTGAGAATAATGTAACTTTACATTTTTTATTTTTTTGAAGTGAAACTTCTTTAGAATCGTTGTGATTTCAAACCGGATGCAACGGAAAAAACGACAGGTAAGAGACACAAATACAATATGTATATTTCTGTCTCATTCTTTGCCGGCTTCATCCTACACATTTTTGTATTTGTGTCTCTTACCTGTCGTTTTTTTAAACAAATAAACTTTGTAATTATCCTACCCTTGTTATATATATTCATCTCATTCTTTTGTCGATTTACTGAAGTTTCACTTCTATCGTGTGTGAATCGCACACACACCTTTTAGTTTAAAAAGTACTAATTTAAAAGCAAAAGTGATTGTTTGGTTGGTCATGTAATGTCACTTTTTATTTATAGTTTACAATAAAATTTAAATTTGCCTTAGTGCCTAAAAACCATCAGTATTTTTAAACTTAAATTTTACCTCTTTATAATATTATTAGTGTAAATGAGTAAGTTACAAATGAAGTAAAATTAATAATGCGTCGAGTCAGTTTATCGAATCACATATTTGAATTATTAAATTAAGACCTAAGATCTGTTTTACTGTAATGCCGTATATCTTATGAATAGCTAAAGTTAATAAAATCTTTGAACATCTCTTTCTATTTTAATACGATGAAAAGAGAAAGACTAAAATTTAGTTTAGTTGTAATTTTCGCAATACCTTAGCATTTAAATGGTGACGTACGCTGGCGAATTTAATGAATTAGTGAATGGTCTCGTTCGAACCGACAGAAGTAAATCCCTTACTCTTTTTGATATTAAGGGAAGAAAGGGAAATCCACTGATTAAAGATTAGTTAAGTTTCATCTACAACAAATTTCAGTCCAAAAATTACATTTTACAAATAAAACAATTAAAAGCATACATCTTGCGTCAATCAACAAATGAAACAAATAGTTTCTCGTGTACAAGACTTACGGATATTTCTAGATATTACAGGAGTTAAAAAAGCTATTTAACAGCCAATGTCTACAATATATCCGTTTTTTTTCTCAAAAAGACATTTTCGTTCAGTATTGCCAGATGTAATAAACATAATTTTAACAAAGAGATTGGATTATACAAAAAACAAAAATCAAGTAACTAATTCCGCTGGATCTCCTTGTTTATAATGGATTTCCACAAGGTCCCACGAGACCTCATAAATTAGTTATTTAAGATATAGGTACAATAAATCTTTAAAACTATCTGCTTATTATTATAAAATTCTGTCCTTGAACGGTAGATGGCGCGCATAGTTAATAACTATACGCTATAAACCATCATTTCGGCATTATTACTGTATAATCTAAATATACTACGAATCTCTAAATCCTATACAACAAAGTTACAATTATTGTGTCACAAAAGATTTCGTTACAGTTTTCAGTATCGTATAGAACATTTATTTCAAAATTAGTGTATTTTTTATTATCTCACACAGAAGAAGCCGTGGGAAGTAGCTAGTTTTATTAAATTTATTAAAATAGCACTTGAAGTTTTAGATATAATTCAAAACTGACTTTAGTGCGGATATTGTGATATTATTTTATTGTCATATTAAAAAGTTATAACTAAATATATAAACACTGGATACATGTTGTGAGATAAAGTTCGGTTACAATCGGGATTGTTCGTAATTCCTCGTGTCACTTAGAGAATAGATTGGCGTCTATTATGTAATTACAAATTTACATTGGACTGATGCTGTCGCTCGGTACACGAGCGCGGTTACACACTGCGACTATCGCATCAGCGTCTATTTCAAACAATAATTTTTATTCTACCAAAATTTTCGGAATGGTAACCAAAATTTTCGGAATGGCTACCAAATTAATAAAATAATTTTTCTCACCATTTTGAGTGCAAATTCGTAAAATCGTTATATAACCAAAGTGTGACAGTTTACAATATCTTTTACATATTTAATAAAGATTTTTATTTTTAAATCGCCATTTTTTTACAAGTGACATATTATTATGTTCAAATAACAATTTAAGCTATAATGTATATAATTAAGACACGCCGTTACAAGAGTTGGTAATAAAAATTACTTAACTGATACATAATCGTAATATTTAATTCGTTATTGAACATTATTCTAATACACATAAGTGTGAAATTACCATGAACTATAAATTTGGAACCTCAGATCATTAAAACAGTCACTTTCAAGTTAAAAAAAGCACGAATATGTTTGATAATTAAATCTGAATATATTTTTTTTATATTTTAAGATGAGACGTGGCGGCTTCAGCAGCCCCTTCTAACCTTCTTGTTTTACATGATCAGAGGTATGTAATCAACATTTTCATTGCTACAATATGTAGTCTATAATACGTTTAACGCAATGTGACGGTCAATCGGCTGGCTGCAACCATCTTGTTATTGAATTTCTTCTTAAAACCTTCTGCAGCAACTGTATTTTTGAACGTTATATTCGCTGTGCGCTTTTCTTTATCCAAAATTAAATTCTGCAAAAATTTCTTGTAGTTTTTTTATGCTATCACGTATACGACTTAGTATCTATGTCTTGATTATTATTTATAACTCTTTGATACATTTTATTTGTGAAATGTGAAAAAAATTGTTAAGTAACATAGGTTTTTTTTATTAAAATTTAATATCACATAGTAACCACGTTTTATCAAAACATATTCTTTGATTGATAAAAAATATTATTTACTGAACACTTTTTTTCAATTTCATTAGTTATTCAATTTCAATAAAGTAATATATTAATCTTTATTCTTAAAAAATGTGAATCCAAAATTTTGAGAAAATATTTGAAGTCACAACATGTGGAGTGCATTGACGCCGTCTCTCTCGCACATTACCAGTCTGGTATCATTTCCGACAAAGACATTTTTATAGTTCCTATATATGCCCTATATAGAACCTATATTGAAACTGAATATAATAAAATAATTACACTCAAAAAGTCTTATTAAATAAATACATGCATTTTAAAGCAAATTTAAATTGACTATCACTAAAGGATATGCAAATCCTTGAATTTTAAAGCATTTCAGTCTTCTTCGACTTACATTTAGTAAATACCCATTATAATTGAAATTTTTGACATTCAAATGTTTTTTTTTTAATGTCAAAAACATTACATAATATAAATAAACATTGTATCAGTTTCAACAATAATAAATTTATAGAAACATAGCATTTGGTTTTAAAGAATTAGGTATTAACTATATTTTCAACATGTGATGGTAAAATGGTGCTTCACACACAAATCGAGCAACATTTCAAAGCAAGAAACAATTACACAAGATTTTTCATACTTTCAAATACAAATGATAGAAATTCCACTACCCAATAATTTTTTGTTTCACATGTCAGTATTTGTGATTTTTAGTAAATTTTTAACTACTTCTCTATGTCAAAATTTACAGTAAATTTGATGTCGAATCTAAATTTACAGTTAATTTGATGTCGTATGTAAATTTACAAAAAAAATTGATGTCAAATGTAAATTTACAATTAATTTAGTGTAAATTTGCAACTAAATAAAATCTAATGACACTGCAATCTTATGGTATTTACGAGCTGAGCTAACCTGATGATGATATAGGAACACACTACTGTTTAGGCTATATTTCTTAGTCATTCATGGTGATATTCAGAGTCTGACAAATAAGTAACAATAATTCTAACACCATTAAACACATACTTATACTACAAGTACATTTCTGACATTACTATCAGAATCAGAAACTTTTCTGACAAATTCTAGACATAGTTAATAGAATCTAAGAATTTCTAGCATTGCATTGAAAATAATGAAAAACCTGGTATAAATATCCCAAAAAAGTTTTAAAACTACTTATTTTAAAAGAACAATGACTACACACATGAAAATTAAAATGTTTAGTAAAAAATAAAACCAATAAAATTTTACTTAAAAAAAGATACAAAAACTTTCAAAATAAAAAAAAATATTCAAGTTTATTCAGTCATTTTTCTTATTGAATATGTCGTAATATACAGACATATATGTACATATATAAATATATCACAGTGTAAAATATCACAAGAAAATATCTATTAATAATAATGGTGATGCTTTGAACACGGGACATATTTTGTAGCAGTAATTTTTGTTAGAACCTAAACAAATCCTCAATTTATGTAACCTTACTACTTAAGAGATTTTATAGTCTTCTCCTAAGCTATGATTGATTAACTCTACGTTTACAGAACCCTAATAAAGTATTAGGGTATTGCATCTGTGAACAGGTTCATAATCCTTTCTGCGGGCCCGAATAGGCGAACTGTTGAACGGTTTCTCTAATTAGTTGTATCTATTATAATAATACTAGCTCTCCCTAGGTTTCACCGCATTCCCGAGGGATGTTACTTTTTCCCCAAGATAAAAAGTATCCTATGTGTTAATCTAGGTTATAAACTGTGTTTGTATCAAAAATCATCCTACCTCTATCAATCTATCCATTCAACCATTCATCCCACAAACTTTCGTATTCATTAATATTATGTAAGATTTGCTTTTCTTAAAATTGTTGAATTTATATCCTTAATAGTCAACAGAATGCATCCTTGTTGCGTTTCTAACTTATTCTTCTCAGTTAAAGCAGTAGTATTATCTTTAATCTAAATATATAAAAAATGTTATGTTGGTTTGTGTACGCTTCAAAAACTCAAAAAGTTCTGCACTTATCGAGCTGAAATTTAGCATGATATATAATCCGCATCAAGGATTGTTTTTATTTATTTTTTGCATCAGTCACATATCCGCGACCGTCTTTGTTTTGTTTCTCATTTCTCAACCATTCAATCACAATGTGCCACAGCGAAGCGTGCCAGGGTACAGCTATTAATAATTATAATAAATATCCCGGGTCATTTTTTGCACACGGCCATCTGTTCTCAAACTAAGCAGAGCTGGTACTATTGAAACCAGATAACTGATATACAACTGATATGTGCTGTTTTTTTTTCTAAATCTATACTTAAATAGATATTTACATTCAGCTTTGACCTTCATAAGTGTTCTTCTAGGGCCTACATTAAATAAATAGCTTTAATATGAAATACGAGTATAACGTAGTATTTTAATTAATTATTTGTCCATTTAAGGGACACTAACTTCACACGTTTTTATAGTTTTTTCTTTTATACCACATGGGCCGACAAACATGCGAACGGTCCACCTGATGGTAAGTGATTACCGCCGCCTCGCGGGCATCGCCAATGCGTTGTCGACCCGATAAACGAAACGAAATGTATCAAATTTAGTCTACCGAATGTACGAAAAGTAGATACCGACATTCAAATAAAAAGATAGAACTTGTAGAAGCCACTGTATTTTTAGGTATCACTTTAGATGCAAAACTTCAGTGGGGACCTCATATATCTCGATTGGCGAACAGACTGAGCTCTGCAGCATATGCAGTAAAGAAAATACGTTCTCTTACTGACGTAGATACAGCTAGATTAGTTTATTTTAGTTATTTTCACAGTTTGATGTCCTACGGCATCCTCCTTTGAGGTAGTAGTGCCGATATCAATTCTATTTTTATTCTGCAGAAGAGGGCTGTTCGCGCAATCTACAATATGAGTCCTAGAGACTCTCTTAGAGATAAATTTAAGAACATTAATATTCTGACAGTGCCGTCACAATTCATTTATGAGAATTTAATGTATGTTCGTAAAAATATAAACCTATTTTCCAAAATTTGCGACACTCATAGAATTAACACTAGAAACAAGCACAAACTCGTAGTACCTGTAACTCGTCTCAGTAAAGTAAAAAAATCTTTGAAAGGGCAATGTATACGTTTCTTTAATAAACTACCTAAAAACATACAAGAATTACCCGTGCATAAATTTAAAAAGGTGGTAAAGAATACTTTATATCAAAAGGGATTTTATAGTATATCTGATTATTTAGAAGAAGACCTTTGGCAATGAATTGTTCGCCTGACAAGCTACCCATTTAAGTATTTTTATAAGTGAATTTATAAATATATACATTTATATTCTATTCTAATGTACCTAATACGTAGGCTATTACTTTTATGAACATGTTATAGTCACAGTGAAAACGCTTTGTGTGTATTTTAAAATTCAATATTCCTATTTTGATGTTAACAAGCTTAAGTTAGTCATGCTCACTTAAATGCCTTTGCTTGCGGCGGCGTTGTGTGGCGGGTCGCTCACTTCCCTACAGTATGGCGAGGAGGGCGATGGCTGCCCATTATTGTTTAATAATTCTTCACTTTTGCAATACAAAACAGGTTTTGTCAGTGAGACTAAATTAATATTTTGTAATAAATCTAAGATTGTTTTTAAAAAGAGTAATTGTCTTCTTACGAGTGTACTAATCATAACATCCCTAATGTTGCTTGATATATGAAATCAGCTGCTTTTTATAAAATTTTAAAATTATCGTTTCCATACGGCCAATGGCCGTCACATTTCTAAAGATCATGATTACTTGGTACTTCCAAATTTTGATCATATTTGATATATCCGTATATTTTCAGAACAATACACTGGTCAGTGTTTGATCATATATATTCCTTCATATACTATTTATCCGATAGAGATGTAACTTAAGTTATTGACCGTACACTTGAGAGGTTAATAAGTAAGTTAACGATAAGAAAAATGGAAAAAAAATCGCATAGCATTGCATACCAGAAAGAGCTATAAGTAAATGAATCCAAATTGACAAAAAAAATCTGACCACATTCAAAGCACCATCAACCTTAACACACCGACTTAGAGTCTAAAATGCCATGATTACCTGCACGTCGTCGCCTGCAAGGGTTTTCATTCTGGTATCAGTCATACCGTGCGGTAGGTTGACTACGATAGCTATGTTACCGATCTCGTCATTCAATATTTTATCGTCATCATCACCGGAATCGCTTTCAAATTGCACCTCGGGTTCCTCAACTTTTTTGATGACGATTCTTGGTTTCTCCGTGCCGATAGCGGTACGGACTGCCCTGCTGAATATACCAGGGTTTGGTTTTGTGGGGTCAGCTGTGACCTCTATGCGTGAGAAAACGGATTTGTCTTTGCTCTGTGTGATCTTCCTTTGTATTATGACACGACGGTTTGTCGATTGCTGTTGTGTTTTTTTGTCCTCCTCTTTCGGTTTCTCTGGCTGTTGGTATAAATAAAAAAATATTATTAATTTATTACTATTATAATGTTCCGCTGTTCCACCTGCATTATCGAAGGATCTCACAATTTTCCGGGATAAAAAGTAGACCATATCCCTCTTCATACCATAGCCTATGTGTGTGCCAAATTTAAGCAAAATCAGTTTAGTCAAATACAAATCATTTTTAATATTAGGATGTAAATGTTCAAGACTAACTTCTGTCTCACGGTTTCACCCGCATTAAAAAGGGGTCTAATGTATACTGGGATTATAACAAAGCCTATGTTACTTCTGGCTTTCTTAGTAAAATAAATAATGGTTGTCTGTAAAGTTGGTTTACGGACGATAGCTTAACGTGACAGCGTCATAACAAAACATTGATGAAATGATTGCATATTTTTATGAATAAAATTGAATTATTTTTATTGAATTATCATTATTTTGTGTGGATATAAATAAGGAATGAAATCTACAATTTAATTGATAATATTTATAATATGTATGATAAATGATAATGATTTACTTTTATTTGTACTCATTAATTCAAATATGTTAATTACTTTAACGAACAGATTATTTTAACTCGATAATAAAATAATAAAAACTTGAAATTATACTAGTAATCAGATTTTTTAAATGCAAGTCTAATTAAACCTTGTACAATGAGCGTTACGGGACAATTTTTCGTGCATGCAGCCAGCGTTCATCGATTAATGAGACGTCGTCCGGTAAAAAAAATTAAAAAAATCGAGTTTTTCCTTATTATTTATCTTTATAATATTAACTAGCTGTCCCCCGCGCTTTTACCCGCGTTCCCGAAGCATGTTACTCTTTCTCGAAATAAAAATAATCCTAAATGTTATTCTAGGACATGTTCTATCTATGTGCCAAGTTTCATCTAAATCTGTTTAGTAGTTTTTCTGTGAAAGTGTAACAAACTTCCGTTCTCACAAACTTTCGCATTTATAATATTAGACTATATTCCCGCGTGGGTATCACCCACGTTCTCAAGGGTTCTACTGTATTCCGGGATTATTCAAAAATGGGGTACTTTATAGTACCGGTCTGACTGGCTACCAACCTCAAGTCTGTCTGAGAGTCCTTTCTACGCTTTAGATCCTTACGACCGCTTTACACGCCCACACTCTAACTAACCATTAATAATCCTACTTTGTTCTATTATAAACTGTAAAACATATAATAAATAAATAAAATCCCAAGACATTCTTCACACATGGTTACCTGATCCCAAGTTAAGCAGTGTGTACTGCATGTACTATGGCTACCAGGTAACTGATATACTACATATACTAGTTTTTAAATACATCTATATATATAAAAATGAATCCCTATTTCCCTTGGTCACGGCATCACGCATGGACGGCTGGACCGATTTCGCTAATTCTTTTTTTGTTGTTTGTTATTGTCAGGAAAAGGTTCTTATGAAAGATAAAATTAAGAAAGTTGCACGGAAAATTAGAAAATTTAAGAAAACATAACGACCATATTAACTTTTCTAATGTAACCATACCACTTTGACAATATAAACTTTTGTAATGTAACCTTATCGTGTTTGTATGTGGTGTGTATTGTGTAACCTCATAAATGTCAGTCGTTTGACAGTATCGTTTAAAACAAAGGCATGGGTCGGAATTATATTATATTATATAAATAAATTAATTTATTATTGCACATTTCACAGTCGATTCAATCGGAAGATTCGAATTCAATATAGAATGTTAAGACAGGACAACGTCTGTCGGGTCAGCTAGTACTTATATAAATATTTACACCCAGGCACAGAACACACAGACATGTTCATGCACACAAATATTTGTCCTGGGTGGGAATCGAACCCGCGACCTTCGGTTTGGCATTCAGGGTCTCTAACCACCAAGCCAACTGGTCCGTCGTAATAAGTGAAATCTTTGTAATCCAATTGGGAAGTTGCGAATCATTCCCAACACAAGCATCTCTGATTACTTAAATTGATTTCTGAAATAAAGCTATTTTTCTTTTTTTTTTTATTACCACATTACCACTAAAGGGTGAGATTGTGGTCACTTTCCTTACCTCTTTCGGGTCAAATACTATTCTCTGTCTAGATTTTGCCGACGTCAAATTGGATGCAGCCACCTCAACTTTAACTTTACTCTGAAAAACGCAAAATATTATAAATTAATAATAATAAATCATGTTTATTTCTGTATACAGAATGTTACAAAACTTAAACGTAAAGTCGAAAGGAGGTTAAATGGGGCCTTATAACGAGTCCATTCACAATATTTAAGAACCGTAGTAACGCTGTACAACATATCCCAAAAAAACTGATTTTTATGAATGAAAAATAGAAAAAGAGTAGACAATTATTAGGTAAAATAGGTACGTAGGCCTTTCTGTTAAATAATCTGGTTCCCTGACATGACAGCTGACTAGGGTTGTTGGCTTTCATAATTAATTATATTTTTACGGGGTATTCTGTAACACGTTGTATAAGGTTTACAATTTAAAATTAAGGTTGTAAGTACAGAATGCCCCCGCTCTTCAATAGCCATAATATAATAGTAACACATGGTACAGGTAAGTAATTAAAAACACAAAAAAAAGGTTCTTATAAAATTATCAAAAACTATACATAGGCTACAAAATGTGTATGTGTGTGTATATATTTGTGTATTAATATTCAGGAACATTCTTTAAACTCGGCCATCTGAACACATATTAAACATATTTTTTCTCATCTACCCAGAATCACCACCCACACAGAATAAACAGACATGTTCATGCACACAAATTATTGTACTTGGTGGGAATCGAACCAACGACATGTGGCGTGGCAGTCAGGTTATCAAATGATCAGCCAACGGACCCATCCAAATTATGATCTTTATGGATTCACTAAATAAGAATAGAAAACAATTGTTTAACATTAGTTCCTGAGAAAAAGGGTATCAGACAGACAGACAGATAACAAAGAAGCGATCTGTAAGGGTTAAATGGGTTCTTATATTTCTTATCATTATGTACGGAACCCTAAAAATCACTATACTTAGATATTAAGAACATTTATAAAGAGAGAAATAAATTATTATTATTCTATTATCAATGTTTTTCAACCCAAACTCAACACTAGTGTAAACGGGGCCAATATATTTAGATACTCATATACAGAGGTGTCGGTTACAGTGTCACAAGTTAAATTGTATTTTCCAATCTCAAAGAATATCCAGCGCGCCTGAAGAAGTTTTGACTTCAAAAAATGATAAACAAAAAGAGATGTTATTACCTTAGCAGTATTGTCGGTGTTGTCTCTGGGCGCGGCGCGGCGCGGAGCTGACTTCTCTACAACCAGAAACAATCATGTCAAATATTTAGTAGTTAGAAGTGAAACCTTCACAATTTCATTCATTTTTTTGACCCACATGGGCCAACAAACAAGCAGACGGTCCACCTGATGGTGAGTGGTCACCGCCCCCAATAAAAATTTGCAACACCAGCCAATGCGCCTGAGGCTTGAAGTTGTTAAGTCTGTTGTGCCTGTAACGGCACCGGCCCCCTCACCTATCTAACCGAAGCACTTACGAGTGCACTATGGTTTCTGGAAAGGGTGGGGATACAAAAGAACTTTATGCTCTAAAATTAATAAATAACTTGATATAATGAAAACAGATCCCTCGAAATTACTTGTGAAACAATGTAATGCCATCTATCGTCAACAAGCAAATAGTATTTGTAGCGCCATCTATTGGCGAATAGCTTTCAATTTCTTATTAAAACTGAATTTATGTAGTGTAGTTATTTAGAGTAGTAGAGCTCCTCCGCAGAGTTCGTCCGGGGAATTACTACCACCTTACCCATTTCTGCTGTGAAGCAGTAGTGTACTTGTATTACTGTGTTTCGGTTAGAGAGGTAAGGGGGGCGGTGAAATTACAGGCACATATGACTTAACAACTTCACGTCTCAGTGTCCACAACGCATTGGCGATGCCCCCAGTGTTGCAAATGTCCATAGGTGGCGGTGACCACTTACCATCAGGTGGACCGTCTGCTTGTTTGTCGGCCCAAGTGGTATAAAATAAAAAATACTATTATTAATTCAAATTTGGATGGGTGGATGTCTATTACTAAACCACGAGGTATATTATAGTCTGCAATACCACGTCGACTTTTTACTCCGGTAGAATAAGTCCCTCGGGAACGCGGGTAAAACCGCAGGCGACAGCTAGTTTTCCTATGAAATTCTTTAACATCATTACCGATTATAACTAGTATAAGAGGCTTTACTACTCCTAAGTATTGTGAAAGTTGAACAGAAGTTACCTTTGCGTTTTTTCTCCTCCCTCTCCTCGAACACAATCTTCTGCCGCTGCAGCTTCTTGTCTCCGGTGGCAGGCTTCGGGGGTAGTTTGGAGCGGAGGTCCACCTGTGGCTTGGACTTCGGTGCATCGGATCTGTTTTGAAATTATATGAGTTAGCGACATCTATTGATTTGCGACGTAAACTTTCGTAAATAAATGAGATAGATGGCGCAATGTGGTTGCATATGGAATCTCACCAATCCATTACATTTGTGCCTACACCAGAAGTTACTAAAAGTCGCTAAGTGCGACTGAGACTTGTACAAGAAGGGTTTTGTACCACCGTACATATAAACAAAACGCCGAAAAAACATGTGTCTTGTGCGGAGACAACGGGTGCACTCTTTTTTAAATACAAATATAACGTCAAATATACTAAAGTTACCGGCGGTTCGGAAGTCAGAAGCCCAGGACAACTAAAGACGCATGCACTGACCTGGTAACGTTTTCCTTGAACCGTCCGGAGTCGTCATCGTCGGACAGGATGCCGTCGATGTCCCCCAGGATGAGGTCGAGGTCGTCGTCGCTGTCCGAGCGCTTGAGGTCCCGCGGGAGGGGGGGCGTGAGGTCCCGCTCCGGGGACGGACGCGGTGGGGTCAAGTTCTCTGTGGAAGAATAGGAAAGTCAATATCAGATTTAGCAGCAAAGACAAAGACAAAAAAATATCTATACAGACAGATATTGTTCTTCCCATAGAAGAAGCGCTTTAATTCCTTCCTCAATTACAAAATTTTTCAGACACCTTTTCCATCAATACCTCAATGGCAGCGCCACCTACCAATTCCAATTGTGTTTCACACTCGAATAATGAATTTAATAAAAATAAGTCCAGCCGTTTAAGAGGAGTTCAGTCACAATGAAACGTTAATATTACTTTGCCTGAGCTGGAACTCGGACCCAGGACCTTCAGGTCCACCAAGGCGATTTATGATTTTAATCCTAGAACAATTATTTTAAACAAATGCAATCTGAATTGCTATCTAAGCAGAGCTTGTACTGTTTTAAATCAGATAACAGATAAACAATTTACACTTTATTTTTAAAACATTTTTTTTATTAAACGCAGGACAAAAAGACATGCATACAATTTCCTGAGTGGGAGTCGAACCCAACCCTGCGGCGTGAAAGTCTTGGTATCCCGAAAAATAATCCATAACTCACCACAAGTAGAGTTAACTTCAGCAGTATCATCCCTCACGGGTGATCTCTCTCTCTCCACCTTCTCTACCTTCTGCACTTCCACATTGTCCTTCTCTGGTGACTTCCTAGTGGTGTCAGGTATGACTTCCGGTTCTGTGCTAGTGGGTTTCTCTATGGTTTGGATGGGTTGTGTGATTTCTGGCTTGGGCTCCGGTTTGGGTGGCTCTTTTTCTTGATTTTCTCGATCCCTGACAAAATATTAAACTAATTAGCTATGTAGTAGTGTTTCTCTTATGCGGACAATTCGGTGAGGGTTGATGGCTCTCTACCCAGGGTAAGTTAAACAACTCATCAATGGAATTTTAAGAAAGTACATGTGAATAACAAAAACAACTGCCGGAGGGGGGGCGAGGGGCGAGGGGCGAGGGGCGAGGGGCGAGGGGCGAGGGGACACACTTACTTGTGTTGCGTGTGCAGCGCGGCCGCGAGCCGGCGCCGCCGCACCTCCTTGGCGCGCAGCACGCGCTCGCGCAGGCTCTCCTGCTCGCGCACCAGCCGGCCGTACTCGCTCTCCTGGGGGGTTATTATTTGGTCTCTAAGCATCGAGCCTACCGGCCCGTCCCAACTTCTTACTTATTTATAAGAAAAAAGGTGTGAGCGCCGAGTTACTCACGAGAATTGATGTGTAGCATGTGGGCTCGTATCGCTTCGGTTTGGGAAAATTCCCCTATCGTTACAGTTATTACCCTACCGCGTACCGAGAGCTAACATGTTTACAAATCAAAAATAGTAGTTTAAGGAAACTAGAAAACACGCTTTATATAGAAAACCAAACTAAAAAACAGAAAATAAATATTAATAAATATTAATTAAGAAAAATGAAAAAAAAAATAATAAATAGAAGTTATTAATAGTTTGAATAAGAAAAAAAATGTTTTATCGTAAAAAAAGCGTGGGGTGCATGATGTCAATAGTTATAAATATTTAATTGACAGATATGAGAAGGATTATCGTTTCGATAATATCTTGAAAAGCACCCCCGCTTTTTTTAAAATAAATCATTTTTTTTCTTATTCAAACTATTAATAACTTATATTTATTAAAAAAAATTACATTATTCTTAACCTGACGTTCCACCTGATGGTAAGTGGTCACCACCGCCTATAGATATTTGCAACACCAGGGACATCGCAGTCAAGCACTAGTTTATATTATAAAAAAAAAAATGGGTTCTCGACCGTGAGACGTGAAGTTGTTAAGTCTCATGTGCCTGTAATGTCACCGGCTCCCTTACCGAAATAAAGGCCTACATGAATAAACAATATTTCTATTACTACTGCTTCACGGTGGATATGGTTACGGTGGTAGTACTTCCCCGGACGAACTCTGCACTAAAAGCTCTACTACTCTAAAAATTTTCGTCATAATCTCTAGTATATGTAATGGTGGTTCTTCTGTTGTTATAATGTCCTAACAATAAGTCTCAAGATTTATTTTATTTATTTTTTTAGCTGAAAAAAGATATGGAGAATCATATTTACCACACCCCGCACAAGTTTCGATGTCAACCTAACCGTTAACAACAAGGCAATACGATGGATAATGAAGAATTAAAGAATTTAATTGAAATTATATTTTTTTTTACACCTTGATGCTTCTGAAGATAGTTTCGCTTATTATAGGCCCGTTTCTATCTTGCCAGCCCTAGGCAAAGTATTCGAAAAGATTATTTTAACGCAACTACTTGCTCACTTTAATTTAAATAAACTTTTACATAGTGAGCAGTACGGTTTTACTAAAGGTCGTTCCACTATTGATGCCGGGGTAGCACTTTTAAAACAAATTTTCAACGCTTGGGAAAAGTCGCAGAATGTTATTGGAGTGTTCTGTGATTTATCTATCAGCTTTTGATTGTGTTGACCATCAGACACTTACGCGTAAATTAGACTATTATGGACTTAAGGGTGCAGCACTTAATTTGATGAAATCGTACCTTAGTGAGAGAACTCAAAGTGTTAATGTGAATGGAGTTGAATCATTTGGTTTTCCTGTGCATATGAGTGTACCCCAAGGCTCTATTCTGGGGCCTTTTCTGTTTTTAGTATACATCAATGACCTACCATTTTACTTAAGAAATACCTGTGGAATTGTACTGTTTGCTGACGATACCTCACTGATTTTTGGTGTTGATAGACAGAAATACAATTATGACGATGTAAACGGTGCATTAGCCCAGGTATTAAATTGGTTTACTGTTAATAATCTTGTTTTAAATGCAAGAAAAACTAAATGTATTAAATTTGCATTACCCAATGTTAAAAAACTAGGCTGTAGTTTAATGTTAGACAACGAAGCTCTTAGCCTTGTTGAGTCAACAGTTTTCTTAGGAATTACTTTAGACTCAAAACTTCAATGGGGGACACAAATATCATGTCTTGCGGGAAAACTTAGTTCAGCAGCTTACGCAGTTAGAAAAATCAGGCAGATTACAGATGTCGATACGGCTAGATTAGTTTATTTTAGCTACTTTCATAGTGTTATGACCTACGGCATTTTGCTTTGGGGTAAAGCTGCTGATATAGAAACTATTTTTATATTGCAAAAAAGAGCTATTCGAGCAATTTATAATTTGAGTTCTCGAGCTTCCCTCAGAGAAAAGTTTAAGCAAATTGATATCCTCACAGTTGCATCGCAGTATATTTATGCAAACATAATATTTGTACATCAAAATATTAGTCTTTATGTCAAAAAGAGTGATATGCACTCCATCAATACTAGAAATAAGGATAAACTTGTCACTTCTGCATATAGACTTTAAAAAGTGCAAGGCTCATTTTTAGGACTTAGTGCACGCATCTATATTAAAATCCCTACTGAAATTTTAAAATTTGCCTTTACAAAAATTTAAGGAAAGAATTAAGACTGTTGTAGTACAAAAGGCTTTCTACAACACAAATGATTATTTTAATGACGACAATGCTTGGGTGTGTAGCGCTCGCTGCAGCAGGACACATCTTTATGTAAAAAATCTTATTTTGAAAAGAGTAATTGCTGAGTTTATTGCCGGCTCTTCTCAGTAAAAGCAAACTTCCGAACCGGTGTTAGAGTCTGACCATTCATAAGTGCCTGTGAAGGCCTATTTGAATAAAATATTTCATTACAATTAATTAATTAAATTTGATCCCTGCGTCTTAACAACTCCAAAACAACTTTTTTGAATGTGGATAGCTTATCACCGAACACATCCACTTCACTGCAAATAGCGTTGTAAGCTTTCGACAAGCGAGCTATGGGAGAAAATTGTTTTACATTGGTTCTGGCAAATGGCGGTTTCAACAATCCCAAATTGACCTGCACGTGTCTAGGCACCCGACGTAGAACGCGCAATTTCAGTATCTCCAGGAGTGATGGACAGTTAATTTCACTATTTAACACTTTATACAGAAAGGTCATGTCCTGTACTTGTCTGCGACATGACAAACTGTCGATTCCAAAGTGTCTCAATTTGTCGTTAGAGGATGGCAGTTGCTTGTGCAGCCCACATGAAAATGCCAGGCATCTTAGGAATCGCTTCTGAACTCGCTCTATTCAAACTGTGTACATTGTACTGAGGTGACCAAACTACAGAACAGTATTCAAGATGACTCTGTACGTATGTGTTGTAAATGGCAATTTTCGTGGCAGGATTGCGGAATAATCTACCGTTACGCATGATAAAGCCAAGCATCTATGAAGATAAGCTGATGATGTTGTCAAGATGGGGTACGAAAGTCAACTTGGAGTCAAAAATCACTCCCAAGTCCCTTGACTCTTTTTTTTCCTGTAGAGTAGTCCCATCAATGTGATACTGCCTCCTCACAACGTAGTGTTTGCGAGTGAACGAAATTAGTGTAGCATTTGTTAATGTTTAAGGTCATACTGTTAATAGCGCACCAACTACTTATTGAGTCAAGGTCCTTTTGTAGCAGTTCGCATTCCAGTGGATCCATTATAGTTTTACATATTTTTAAATCGTCAGCAAAAAGGAAAGCGCTACTATATTTAAAGAATGAGATTATATCGTTTATAAACAAGTTGAAAAGTCAGGGACCTAAATTCGAGCCCTGAGGAACTCCGGATGTTGCAATTTAGGTGTTAGATTGAAATCTTTTACTACTACATATTGCGTTCTATCTGATAAGTAGGACTGAAACCATTTTAAAAGGGGGCCACAAATACCGTACAAATCTAACTTGTTCGGTAATATTTTATGGCAAACTTTATCGAAAGCCTTGGCAAAGTCCATATAAACTGCACTAATTTGGTTTCCAGAATGAACTGCATCTGTTAATTTATTATGATAAGTGATGAGATTAGTATTCGTAGAGCGAGATTCGATGAAGCCATGTTGTTCGTTAATGAAAATGTGTCGGGTATGATTTTTTAAGCAAAGAGTAATTAAAGCTTCAAATTTTTTGGCAAAAACCGATAAAATTGATATAGGTCTATAGTTAGAAATCTGTACCTTATTCCGGTTATATCCATTTTTTTGTGAATTGCTAACTAAAAATAATATTTATTTCACAATAATACTAATAATAATTTTTCTTTTGCATTACTTTATTGTTTAGTGCTTTAAAAAAACTAAAATCTAATTTCAATTTTGATGATTATTTAAGGCAATCAAATGGCAGATACTTTTAATCTGGGGAAAACATTAGATCCCTCAGGAGCTTGGGGAAAACCGCGGAGCAAAATCTAACAGCATATAACTTGTCTAAGATGATCAATGAATATAAATTATAACTATACCTCATCATGCCTTGGTGGGTCCGGACGGGATCTGCGTTCCGGGGACCGTCGCTCCGGGGACCGCCGCGGGGACGGGGACCGTCGTTGGGGCACTGGGGACCGCATCCTGTAAGCAACAATAATTTGTAAAACATTAATTCTTATTAAAGCATTTGCATATTCACAAAACAACATTTTGAAAACGATCTACAGCTAATAAAATTTTGTGTTGGGTTAGGGTCGGGTAGTGGGTGGTGGGTGGTGGGTGGTGGGTAGTGGGTAGTGGGTGGTGGGTAGTGGGTAGTGGGTAGTGGGCGGAGGGTACCTGCGTCGGAGGCCGGCGCGGTTGGCTGTAGGATTGGGGAGTGCGGGGCGGGTAGTGGGTGGTGGGTAGTGGGTGGTGGGTAGTGGGTGGTGGGTAGTGGGTGGTGGGTAGTGGGTAGTGGGTAGTGGGCGGTGGGTACCTGCGTCGGAGGCCGGCGCGGTTGGCGTGGATGAACTCCTCCTGGCGCCGCAGCAGGTCGGCGTCCCCGCGCGGCGCCAGCTCGTTCGCGATCTCCACCGTCGTGTTCGAGATGTACCTAAGGGACCGAGGATGCCATCATTAGAACCTTTCGCTTATAACCACTATCCGTTTGCCGAGGCTCCACTAGCATCTCCGTGGGATGTTACGTTTACCTGAGATATTAAGTATCCCATGAGTAAGGGTGCGTTTCCACTGACGCAATTGGCCGATTCACGGTACGCTCCTCTCATATTATAAATGCAAAAGTAAGTTTGTTTAATTTTCTGTTGTGCTTTTACGGTTAAACAGACCTTGCTGAAATTTGGCACACTAATAATGCAAGTGCACTACTGTTTCACAGCGGAAATGGGTAAGTTGGTATTGTTCTTTTATGTTCGATAAAATATTAGTGTAGGTAATGATTATAATATGTTACCTTTGCGGCGAGCGCCTGACAAACTTCCTGGAGGCAGCTCTAGCTAACGCATTCCTCTGTTCCGCTATGAATCGTTCTGCAGCATCGTCTATATCTTTAATGGGACCTACACAATCAAAAATAAACATTATTCCAATGTGCATTACGTGCTTAATAGGGAGTAACTAGATAAAGTGAATAGGGTACATCCTCGTTAGAAAGAAAAGTAGGTTCTTTTGGTAGTCAAAAAAATGGTTATCTGGAATGTTTTTAGGGTAGTTAGAAAATTTGGTGATTTTATTATTTCATGTGCTCTTTTTTCTGGCTGCCATATTGGAAAAAAGGCGACCAGAACAGAGGCCTAACCACGAACATCGATCTTATATTTATTTTGTAAGGTAAACTAAAAAGGTAATAGTTGAATCATGGCTTAAGACATATAACATTAACATTTAAAACTAGACTATAGCCCTAAATATGTTTGCATAGCATGCACATACATTATTGTTCGTATTAAAGTTAAACTAACAAAAATAATAAAAGATATTAAAAATAAAAGTTAAAACAGAAACTAAATATTAAAAAAGAAAGAAAAACAAATTAAATATAACTCCAGTACAATTCCAGACAAGAAATTACTTATCGCTAATGTCATCGTATAGAGTGCGCACAAAAGCTGTCTTGCATAGAAAAATTAACACCGCGCATACCGTGACGTGGCGGGATGTTCAATTTCCCATTGCATCGGTTTTTTGTGCACTTGATACGAAGACGATACGATGACGATACGCTTACGATAGATGTTCGTGCTTAGGGCAATGTTATCCTGAAAAACTTCCTAGGTAAGTCTACCAAATAACTAAAGCCACATGGTTTTTAATGGTAAGTATTCCGACAAACAGGCAGACGGTCCACCTGATGGTAAGTGGTCACCGCCTAAGTACATTTGCAACACCAAGAGGAACGCTACGTCTTCGACCCTGAGAGAAGTTGTTAAATCTCATGATCGAACTATAAACCACCAAAATTTGGAAGATTTCTTTTTTTATTAATTTATCGCCAATATAATAATGTGTTCTTTTAATAAATACTCTATCTAATATTATTTTTAAGTTATAACACATAAATAAACACAACAAAAGCCATACATACGTAAAAGCGTAAGTACTATATACATAGTAAAAGTATATACAAAATAAATAATATAGCCCTGCGTGGTAGTTTTTTTCCAATATTTAGTGTTCCCTAATCAAAGGGGAACCCCCTCTGATTTATTTATGAATTTGTCATGTCCGTCTGACTGTCACGGGCATTTTAATTAATGCTCTATTTCGCATATATATGGCACACCCACATAATAAAAATTTATTTACAGATAAATATAGATAAATAAAATATCCCGGGACATTCTTTACACACGACCAACTGATCACAAACTAACGAGAGCTTGTACTATAGAAACCAGATAACTGATATATATTTTTTTAATACATACTTATATAGATAGTAACATTCAGACACAGAACAAACATACATGCACACGAATGCTTGTCCTGAGTAATAAAACCCACGATATGCGTGGCAATCAGGATCTTTGACCACCAAGACAACTATCACCTTGTAGTAAAAGCTCTGATTAGTTTGAGATCAGATGGCAATGTAAAAATGTTCACTAATATTGAATTTTATAAAAAAAACAGCTTAGAAACATGATGTTTTTACCGTAGGTTCTATAAAGCATGTATAAACAAACAGAACAACAAGTGTCATAACATAACATCATAACTAAAGACTAAAGCTAAATAAGGAGTGCTACAACATTCATGCACATTCAAAAATGATTATTATTTACCGAATTTGCTCTCAAGCGTAGGGCTGAGCGGTGGCGACTTTTGTATTCTTGTCGGTATGTACGTTGGCAACCCTATGACATTTTTAAACAATTACTTTTTTTAATAGACTACTATTATTAAAATTTGTATCTAACAGTATTAAACTAGTAATTCTTGTATATAATTTTAAACATTGGTTTCTTGAAATCGGCTCTGACGATTTGGATATGGTTTTGCTTTATAAATTTAGTGGCCATCCATAAATTACGTGTCATGAATCATATGATTTTAGACCCCCTTCCTTGTCACAGATGGTCACATTTGTTAGACCCCCGCCCCACTAATGTGACGTCACATATTTTATAATCTTATTTCTAGTAATAATTAAACTAAAATAGCAGTCATCATTACGATGCGCGCGCACACCGTCACGAAAAACCGACACCCTGAAGTTAGCTCATAACGGTCTCTTAGGAACATCGCACAAATCCGAACTGCCAGTGTCAATGAGTGAGTAATGATAGTATTGTCAATAATACCTCACAACAATTAACACATTTGGTGCCATTAAAATAAAAAAGAAAAGAAAAAAAAATACCTCACAGCGTCAAAAATTGTTATTCGTTGCTACAGACAGGTGCAAAAAGTTTGGACACTACAAAAATCTATTTCCCGACTGAATAGTAAAGACAATTACTTTTAGTGCAGTTTTTCTCATCAATAATTTCGAGTATAACTTCTTACGTGCGTACATAAGTACACACACGAATTTTTTTATTTCATTACATCAATGAAAGAGACAAAAATCATTGTGCAATTGCAAGATCATTTGAACTTGTGTCCATGGACTTTCAACCCCCTTCTTTATATTAAAGTCAAGGCTGTTTTAGACATTTTGACGTCTCGAAACAAATTACCCCTGTCTCCCCTTGTTACACTTTGTTGACCCCCTCCTTTGTTGAATGGGTGTGTCAATAACCTGTGACGTAATTTATGGATAACCCTTTATTTACATAGATGTCTTGACAGAAAAACGCTACAACTAACTGGTTATAGTATATTACTGCATTTAGTCTTTATTAGTCAAATTTCTTAAGTTCACAATTAGTAAATAATTTGCCAATTTGAATGAAATAATGTTGGATTTTCATGAACATTCAATTTACAATCTTTCTAATAATATAAATACGTGAAATATGCATGGTAATTGTTATCACATAGCACATATTATAAAGTATGTATCCGAACCAGGCGTGAATAGGTTGAGAAGTCGAAAATTCACACTTTTCAGAGGAGCCATGATTAATTTGATTGAATTTTTCTGACCGTATAAGAATATTTTAGGAATTACTGTATTAATCATCAAAAAACCTTAAGCAATCCTTATGATAATTAATAAGCGGACCCTTGATCAGGGCCTTCTTTTCCATTGGGCACTCTGGGCAAGTGCCCAGGGCCCCGCGATCCATGGGGCCCCCTAGTTCGGAAGGAATGGAAGCCGTTGAACGGACAGAGGTTACAGAGAACACATGCGATAGATCGTGTCGTCAGATCGGATCGGTGTCGCGCTCTTAGAGCCTTCAATGCATAATCTTAGGGGCCCCGTTACTGTAGTGCCCAGGGCCTCCTATAGTCGACTTATCAACCTATTCACGCCTGGTATTGATATAGTTAAAATGAAATAGAAAAAAGTTAACTAGTGTATTATAACATTGACTTACCCTCGACAGGCGATTGGAAGTTCCCTTTAAAATGTGGGTTGATTAAAACTTTCTTCCCAGCCAATCCTCCCGGAGGCAAATTAGTGGGCAACTGTACCGGCAACATCCTCACTTCGGGCTCCCTGCCCAGCGGTGGGCCTTTGGGCCCAAACTTGTCGCTGTCCATCGGAATCGCTTGACGTATAGTGACTTGCGGCATCCGATTGATATCATTCGATGCAATCTCACGAATATGTGGGCCGAACGGCCTCTGAGGGAAGTTAGGCCTGTAGAACATAGGCCTCTCGAAGTTAGACCTCGGCCCGAAACGCGGTTCTTCCATGTTGGGTCGGAACTGGAATCGTGGGTAATTCTGGAATGGAGGTCTGTTTTCGACCGGTCTGAATTCTGGGGGTAACCTCTCTGGGGATATTTGGGGCAATTGTGGTGGGGGCTCGTGACGGATGTCGGGTATTTCGGAAGTCAACACTGGTCGTACCTCGGGGGGGAAATCGGGACGTAGAACCGGACGTATCTCCGGTCGTATTTGTGGGGGGTTGTGACGTATTTGTGGTGGGGGAAACGAAGCGCGTAGGGAGAAGTTGCCCTGAAATTAAAAGTCGTTTTTAGAAATACGTATTTATTAGGCTGCGAGCTGCCCCGCGGTATAAATAAATATTAGTCTATTTCTTCTGTCAATTATTACCCTGCAAATAAACAAATAGAATCATTGCTTTGTTGTCTCTACGCCTATTTTCATGAAATAAAACCCGATGTTGCCCCAAGCTATGTTCCAATTACCTGTAAAAATTGTTTAATTCGTCTAATAGTTTCGGAGATCAGCGTATCAAAAGCAATTTAAAAAAATCACATTCTTGAACCCTCTATCATGTTTTTTTTTTTTTTTCTATTAAGTATTGTTTTTTAATTTTATCAATATTCACTCTTAGAAGGCTACATTATCTAGAAGTAAAATAGGCTTTGTCATAGTCTCGAAATACATTAGATTCTTCACAAATGCGGGTGAAACCACGAAAAGGAAGCTAGTTTTATATATTATCATCCAGTGATACTGACTTTTGATTTCTACGCCAAGTCTTGATGAGTTACAAATGTACCTGCAACAGACTGTTAAAGAGACTTACCCGGTGTGGTCTCATGTGGTGATTATTGTGGTGGTGGTTGTTGTTGTGGTGGTTGGTGTGGCGGTAGGGGTGGTAATGGGGAGGTCTCCAGCGCGGACCCCAGCGTGGAACGACCACCTTATCTGTAAAAGCATTAAAAAAAAAATTTGAAAATAGTTTCAGTTTAGGCCAGCGGAGGGCGCTTATGAAGGTCAAATTTAAGTTACCGAAGCTACCACCATATAAGTATTAAACTTTAACATTATATTAAGACCGAAATTCAGCATCATAAGCAGTATAAGTCTATTACCATTCTGTTCGATAAGTGTTGGGCCAATTTCAATGAAGGTGGGATGAGATAAGCGTAGAGAAAGATGTCGATCAGCTTTCAACTCTAACTTATAATAATATTAAAATGTAAATTAAAAAGTTTATATCCTTTTTTTCGATATTTATTTAAATGTCCATAGGCGATGGTGACCCTTGCCATTAGCCCATGTAGTTAGATATATTCACCTAAGCTATCAGGTATGTCCCTCACTTGCGGCAACCTCTGGGCTCCGGGCGGCCGCTCCGTGACGAACCTTTCTCGTGTGCCCATGTCGCCATCTGTGATTTGACAAACAAATTAAATATATTACTTTTACATGCATACCTACATTAATTACTAAAATAACGATCAACCTTCACAGCTTTAAACTTTTTGTTAAAACTTGCCAGTAAATATTTACCAATTAGTAATCATTACATGACACTGGTAGAAATTGCTGACACAATCGGGAGATTGCCATAAAAAAAATTAAAAATAAAAACTCCGCCGTTCTTCTTCAAATACCCTGACACTGGCGGCTATGTAAAAACACATCTGGCTCCATTAAAATAAGATATAAAATGAAGTGACAAAAGGAGTATCGTCTCTGTTACACGTTAGAAGGTGCTTGGCTCTCCACTGTAGCTACTGTGGTAGTAGCCAGGTTATTGAGTACCCTACAACCATGCTATTGTTTTCTCACAGTTTTTCTTCACTAAAAGCTCCAGCTTCGAACTCGTAACGTTAGCCTTGGGACTCGATGTCACTGAAGTGGTATCAGAAACCTGGCTGTTAAAAAGGTATTTTATTTTTGATTTTATGCCAAGAAGGCCACCTAATGGTAAGTGGTCATCGCCGCCCATAGACATTTACAACACCAGGGGCATCGCCAATGCGTTGTCGATCCTGATACATGAAGTTAAGTCTAATGTGCGTGACTTCAACTATTCCCAGGGCGAACTCTGGACAAAGAGATCTATTATACTACTTCTAAAATACAAATGACTAGCTGTCCCCCGCGGTTTCACTCGCGTTCCCAAAGGAATGTTACATTATTTGTTCTCCATCATCAATAGTTTTCGCAGCGCGTGCGACGAAAGACGTTTTAGGGCACTTTTTTTACACCTTGGGTTACATTACTTAAGTTTTAGTAAGGATCCCTAATCTTTTCTAGCAATAAATATAGCCTATGTTACTCAGGGTGAATGTAGCATTCCAATGGTGAAATAATTTTTCAAATCGGCACATTAGTTTTTGAGTTCATTCATTACAAACATACACACACACAATAATACAAATTTCTCTTTATAATATTAGTGTAGATAATAAATAAAACATTATAACTTACTTGGCACAGGCAGTGGGGCGGTCATTTCTGATGGCACAATCTGTGGGGACTCCAACGGAACTGCTGGCTGAAATACATACTATTAAAAAAATAATCTACGCTGTATGAGTGTGATTGCTACATATCTATAATTCAATAAAAAAAGTTATGTCTATATTTGCAAATTTTCTAAGGAAAATATTGGTGCATGGTCCCTTCTAATCTTATTTTTAAATTAGTCTTAGTTGACCAATCCTGAAGCTGATATAATAATTTTAGAATTTTTGCCTGTCTGCTTATAATTAAATATCTACTGGAAAAAATTCTATAGATTTGTGTGCAGGTAGATTATGAACAGCAGAAAAGAAATTTTCTATAATGTTTTCTATAGTTTTCAATCAAATAATATATAATAATACAAAGTAGAGTGAAATAGTTAAAAGTATTACCACATTCATAAGGGACAAATATTAATAACTTATATTATAAATTCTGTTGATTTGTCTATCTTTCAAGCAGAAAAGGATTCACCCATAGAGGGAAAGCCATTCAGAACCATACATTCACGCCTAGTAATAAATAAGGAGTGCTTATCCAATCCCAAACTATTCAGATCTTGTACTATGGTAACCAGATATCTGATAGACCAAATATAGTATTTTTTAAATACAAATAGACATGTTCATGCACACCAATGTTTTGGAGTTCGGATTGATCTATATATTGAAACTGATTGTTGCTTAAATTTTACACTACATTGATAAAATATTTCATTCATAGTCTCTTAAATAGACTCACAATAGCTGGAGGGACCACTGCATGCTCCGGTTCGTACACAGGTTCATATGAAACATAAGTGGGGAGTTCCGTAACAGTTGAAGTCGGCACTTCCACTATTATGTTGGGCACTACACACTCTGTGTCTGCCATAGCTTGGTATGGCATTGGCTGTGGATAAATAAACACTTGTTATTATTTAATTATCAAGCAGCCCGTTGATTTATTTATTTAGGATACACAAAACAAATTACAACCAAAAGGTAACCACATAATAAGAAATAATACATTTAGAGCTGGGTTGTAACTCAAACCATATATACAGAAAACCAAAACTAGAAATGAATACCATGACAAATGCGATGAAAATGCAAGTGAGCACTCCCTAATCACAATATAGATATTACGGGTTTGATTTGGAGGATATTTTTAATGGTTTTTTTTTAAATTGCTAAACTTAGGATCAAAGGTATCAACTTCTGAATTATTTTTAGACAATTCGTTAAATTGAGGAGCCATTCTTACTATTGGATTAAAGTATAATTTATTATTTTTGTAGATCTGAAGTGCAAGGAGATTAGAAATGTTTGCCCTGCGTGAGCTGTATTTAACATTGAAGGATATATGATTCAACTGATAAGTGCCTATATCCTGTTGTTCTTCTCTTTGAGATGTTTGTTGAGTAGTTTTTGGAATTGTTTTACATTTTGGGCTGTTACAACGTCTTCTGGGAGTATTCCAAATTGACCACTCTGTTGCTTAGGGAATATTTGTGAGGGTTGCATGACAAGCTAGTGCTCATTTTAAGATAGTGGCTCCTTATGCCGGGTTACTATATACGATCCCGATCTATAATCGCAAGATTGAAGTAGAATTTTGACATTACGTGTATTACAATTACTGTGAAAAGGTTCATCAATCCATGGATTTTCGATCGGGATCGTATATAGTAACCCGGCATTAGACGGTCATTGTTGTCTCGTTTAAATAGACTTTGAACGTCCTGAAAGTCATTATGTCCATTTAAGATTTAGGTTTCAATTAAGCTCCACGATCCCTGTAATCCTTTTGAGTCTTGAGCTTCAGTGCTACAAGTCATCCTCATATTTAGAGCTTAAATAAGGAAGTCAATGTTTATTGTGTGACAAAATGCATGATAAGAGACCCAAAGGTATGATTCTTGAGTCAGAGTAATAAGTTTTAAATAAGTAATCCTCATCCATGATAACACTCAGGTTTTGTCAGTGAGTAAATAAAGTTATGTAATAAAAGTAAGTTATTTTTTAAAAAGAGTAAAGCTGTCACCTGATGAATATACAGTATGTAACAAAAACCCTGTTGTTCCTTTTAGGAACGTTATACATTACCTACAAGCACACCATTAATGATATTAGAATTTAACAATTATAAACATTGGCTAGTACAAAGGTCAAAATCAAATAACTATTAAAATCGACACATTCAAAAAAATGTTTAGATTATCTGATTTTACAAATATGTATGTACATCTTTATTTCGCTAAATAGCCTACGAGCTCGGCGGCTTTCTTTGATGCGACAGAAGATGCCGCTAAAACGTAGGCGCGTGCCTCGTATCCCTGCCACGTGCCTTCCTACCCCTTTACCCCACCACCCGCCGCCCTGCGAATCATAAGCGAATTCCTTAGTCTCCCACGCAACTTACTTTCGAACGGTTGTTATTGTTGACCTAGTGAGTGACTTGTGTTTTATTTACGTAAGATCACCTGATCTGACGCCCTTCGATTGTTTGCCTCTGGGGTACTGTTAAGCAACAGGTGTTCAAAAAACCGTGTGATACGGAGGTCGAAATGCGTTCACGCATAGTAGCAGCATTTGACCACATCAAGTTCGATAGCTCCATTTTACAAAGCGTACGTGAAAATATTATTAGGCGTTGCAACAAATGTGTCGAGGTACAAGGTGGTCATATTGAACAGCATCTCCGTGGCCGTCTAGTAGACATTATAATAAATTAATACATTAAAATGCAAGTAGGTACTTAAGGTTTTGTGTGACAGACGCGGGGACTTATTTTGTTTATGTAAAAGTGTTAAATGTACTTATAACAATTATCAATTGTGCATAAAAATATCGTGTAAACCAACATTTTCAAAGATTCATTCGTTAAAGTGATAAACAACAGCTGACAAAGTCGTGAACTTGTGTAGAAAAAATAGGTAGATAACCGGCGCGGCGCGGCGCGGCGGCACCGACAAAGAGAGGCCACTCTCTTTGTCGGGTCGGGTAGAACTTCTTCCTATTATTTGTGATTTCGGGTCATCGCTTCATGCAGAGGTAAGATATCAGAATAACATTACAAATATTAATAATTAAATATTTATTTTAATTATTTGTGTTTACAGTTTATTATAAATGACTTCCTTTATTACGTATGTATACCGATTCTTAAAACGTAGGTAGAAGGAACAACAGGGTTTTTGTTACATATTGTATTATAATATTTATTGTAATCAATGAGACAGCAATATACTATAAAAAGAGAAGAACATGTCTACCTTTACTTTCCTTTTCTTTCATTAGTATGATGCTGTCTCAAATAGGTTGAGATAAATATTATGGTATCTTCATAGTGTGTGATGTGCTTAATTGCCGAATTGATTGCCAGTTCCTCTCAGTAAAAAGTAACCTTCTGAACCAGTATTAAAGTCAGATTATTCATAAGTGCTTGTAAAGGCCTATTTGATTAAAAAAATTAAGGTAGACATTAATAACCTATAATTTAAGAGTCTGTCACTCATTATGTGACTACTATATCCAGGCATACTGTTAATAAGGTCAAACTTAACTAAAGGTACAGTATAATATAAGCACCAACCTGGGCACTAAATTCGATTGCGTGTCCAGGGTACTCCACGGGGACCATGTCAACTGGTTCCCTGAACTGAGGACCTAAGCTCGATGGGACATTTTGTGGGCCCCCAGCGTCATAGTCATCGGCTAACAACTGCTCCTCTTCTTCATTACCGAGGTTGTAGTCAGCGAGGCTCTGGTCTCCTAAATCGTCACCTAACAAGTCATCACTGCGAACAAAACAATTCTATTGAATCGCAACACACACATGGAGTACAAATATGACGCACACTACATATTACAATCTCACTTTTAACCTTTTAATTTTATACAATATAAGAATTAATCTTTTTGAAAGATATTTTATCGTGTTTTTAAGTCAATTTACCATCATAAAATGCAAGAATACGCTAAATAACAAGAAATACTAACTTGTCCGACATGTTGACAAAAATAATTAGAGTTGCTAGATGAGTTGCCAGCTCTTACTCTTGATTGCTACCAAATTCAGATGGACAGTAATAGAAACATTTCTGTACAGCTTTTAATGTTTTAATATTACTCAATACTAGCCCTACTCACACAGGCCGAACATTTGATAATATAGCTTTTCTTCTTAGTCATGACATTTATTTTTCTATAGCGTTAGAAATATTAATGAGCGTATTTCGCCTTTTAATTCCTTGTGTGTAATAAAAATACTTACATGTCTTAAATATTTGATGATTTTTATACCATTATACTGAGATGTTTAGAGCATTTGGTGCTTGAATATGTGGGCATTCATTGAATTCCACCAATTTTATATATTATAATTGTATCAAATAGGAACATATAAAGATTTAAATTTAAAATAATTTAAATTGTACGTAATAGCAAAATGGATAAGTTACAACCAAAATAAATTAAACAAATCTGAACTAACTCCGTTTTGCTGGCTGTTATGAGTGATAGCCTGACACATCGCTAATTGAGTAGCATAAAACCTATCTTCTTCGTATATCGTGAACTAACTTGACATTGGCGGAATAGTGCTACTGGCAAAAGTAGCCATTTTATTTGGAGAAGAAGAGAATAAAGCTGACGTCTGAGATTATACAATCATCCTAAACTAAACTTTGAAATAAGGGATTATGGATGATTCCGTCTTAAATTTCTTTAAAAAAATTGTGGGTACTAAAATTAATAAGATAATTGTGTCAAAATATCATACTCATCAACCTATGGTACATACGATACACCTAACTTCTACGTTACTACGGTTCCAAAGATATTAGGTACCTTCTACTATCATTATTTGACTCTTAAATAGAACAGTACATGTACGAGAAGACCTCCCAGCCACCCGCACGAGCGGTATACGTGTTACAAAATACCCCGTAAAAATATACTTAATTATCAAAGCCAACAACCCTAGTAAGCTGTCATATCAGGGAACCAGATTATTTAAGAGAAAAGGCCTACTTACCTAATAATTGTCTACTTTATTAGTTTTTCTATTTTTCATTCGTAAAATCAGCGTTATACAGCGCTACTACGGTTCTTAATTATTGTGATTGGACTCGTAATAAAGCCACATTTAACCTCCTTTCGGCTTTACGGGTAGTTTTGTAAGACTCTGTATTTACTTATTATCGGACATACTGTATAAGAGTACCAAATGGATGCGAGAGAATACGGCGAACCGCTCTCGGTCTCGTCCTGTTTCGGCGAGACCCGACACCAACAGCGTAGAAACCTGCTGGGTGGTATGTGCATCCGTTCAATATCAGCACCATATGCTAGTGACTTAGATTTTAATCTAGGACTGTCTGTATAATATATAAGATGGTTTTCAAATTAATAAGTATGTAATAGACTAGTAGACTAGCGTAAAAAACAAACTTACATTCACATTTATAATATTAGTAGGGATTATCAAGAGTTTTCGCAGTGCACGCGATGTAAGGAATTTTTTGGGTAGTTTCTTTACACCTTGAGTTATATTGCAGGAGTTTTAGGAAGGATCCCAAATAAAAAATATAGCCTATGTTACCCGGGGGTAGTGTAGCTTCTAGGCATGGAAATGATTGCTACTTTTATTTCATTTTCATTTCATGAAATTATTTATTTATTTCACAGTGATTACACCTGTGAAATTTCACAGCCCATGATTTTTTTTCGCAATGCTCTCATGTCACTCTTGGCCGTGCGACCCGTTCGTAGCGATGATCAGTATATATTTTGCTCTTTCTAACACGACTCGTTTAGAAAGACGCTCTCTCTTTCTGACGTCGTCGTGAGTCATCGGTAAAATACGATGATATCCGAATGATCTGCGGTGTGCGATGTATCATGTAGGCAAGCAAGGTAGCAGAGTGATTTTTAACAGACGACCTCAAGGCAGGTAGCAGGTGCGACATATGAAAAAGTATTGCATATGATTTTTCACAAGCTACTTTTGAATCATGCCATGCCTAGTAGCTTCCCAACGGTGAAAGAATTTTTCAAATCAGTTCAGATGCTCCGGAGCCTATTCAATGCAAACAAACAATTCAAACGCCGCGTTCCCGAGGAATGATTCAGTTGCCGGGATAAGAAATATTAAATGACATAATAAATGTCATACTTGTTATCCAGGTTATAAACTATCTATGTGCCAAGTTTAATCTGAATCAGTTAAGTAATTTTTACGTTAAATAGTAAAAAACATTCTAAAAATTGTATTTGAGGATTATTTGTTTCCAATGCATTTATAAAATTAGGAACGAAGAAAACATTTTATAAAAATAAATAAAACCCCGTAAATAACCTCCTTTATTGATGGGTTAATTTAAAATACATTAAATACTTAGATAAATATAAAGCCGTACAATGTGTGACTGCAAAAACTAAAAAGTGATCACAATTCTTATTATTACGTATACAGAGATCAAGCAAAAAGAATGAAAAAAATAATTGTCAAGTTTAACGGTCTGCCTGTTGATTCGCAGGGTTCGTGGTTGCTATTTCTTGTTTAACTATCCAACACATTAAGAAGTATATAGCCACCATCTGAAAAAAGAAAAACATAGATAAGAGCCCCTAGGTCAATCAAGGGTATAGTCTGTGCCAAATCCGTTCACACGGATACACGGAGATACGGTTCATCCGGACACGATATTGACACAAATATGTAATAGCGCCATTTTTATCCTGTGACATTCACTTCCGATCCCAAATTAATCAGGTTGAATGTACTATGGTAAAAAATTATCTGACATAAACTAGTTTAAAACTACAGTGTAAACTCTTTATAACGAAACTCAAGGGACTGAGCATTTTTTGTCGTTATAGAGAGTTATCGTTATATGGAGTGAACAAAAAAAAACAAATTAACAAGAATTTTTAATATGTATGTCTTAGATAATAAATGCTTGTATAAATTATTGTTTACACATATAGTCTGATAACTTTGTCTGACGTTTTTTGCTATGCCAGTACTTGTTTTGTATTATTTTATGTATTCTATTCATATCTAGATATGTGGTGGAATCGTCTTGATAAAACAACAAAAATTTTTCTACCAACTTAGCGGCATCTAGGGCTTGTTGAATTGTTGGTGGTGATTCGGCTTTGTCCACTTGATCGTCTTCTTCATCTTGATTATCGGGTGTTTCCTGACTTTTTGACACTAAATCAACAATTTGTTCATCTGTAAGTGTACCAGTTACGGCTACATCCTCATCTATATTTTCGTACGATTGTAGATCTTCGTTAAAATTGTTTGGTATGTTGAACTGGCTTATCCATTCACTCAGTGGTAGATTGTCTTCACTGTCAAATTGGTTCGTTTCTTGGCTACTACATAATCCAGCATGTCGAAAAGAATGTTGGATAGTGGCCGCTGTTTTTTTTTCAGCACAAACTTTTTCGTCAACACTAATCGCTTTCCGTTTACTGGCCATGTTAACAGTTTCAAAGTAGGTTTACGACTGATAATACGATAGGTACCCAGTATGCTTGGTCGAAGACCATCACTTCCGAGAAAACAATGTGTCATACTGCACGTGTTCAAGGCAATTAAGGATAACAAAAGCTAGACCGACCTCGGATGTTTCGGAGCTTCAAAGTCTTTTGTTACCTGATAACATAACATAAACAATAATACCGATAATAAATATTTACTGTCTAAAAATATGAACACATTTCTTCGTAATTCTTCGTAATAGAGAATGGCGTATCGCTATAAAGAGTGTTTCAATATGTGGGTTTTAACGCAAACCAACCAACTTGGGCTCACTTCAACGTTATAGGGAGTTTATCGTTATAAAGGATAACGTTATAAAGAGTTTACACTGTATTACTAAATATTGTAGATTTGGTTACTCTGTCTACGCTAAATATGCATACTCCACAGTCTGTGTCATAATACACAGTCAACATATTTATTATATAACTAGCTGTCCCCCGCGTTTCCTTGGAATGTTACATTTTCCCGGCACAAAAATATATCCTATGTTACTTGTAATACCTTCAAGAATACATACATACAAACGATCAGTATACTGTGCCCTAAGCACTATAAACCACAAGTCACGCAACGCCGGAGTGCGCGCGGTGCTCAGCGCACTCGCCGACACGCTTGCGGTCGATGTCAGGCCTGAGCAAGCGTAGGCTTGCAAGAGATGTTCGAGCTAAGGCCTCTGGTACGTGAATGCTATATTTATGGCTTTCACTTTCAATAGAAATTATAGTTTTTACCTGCACAGCAATGAATGCAACACCAATTTTGATTTCTTGATGTCCTACTTCTATAAAGCGGTCAAACAAAGCATCAGGGCAACCAATTGCGAAGGCATTATCTATGGTACACGGCCTGTTATCATCAGTTTTTGGACAACAAGTTGGTGGCGGATTGCCAAAATAGGTCTCGGGGCCTCTTAGTCCACAGCAACTCAGCTGAAATTGAATTAGGTAATATTGGCAGTATTAGTAGCAATTAGCTTACCCCTCACGTGATTAAACTTGCGGCACGCTATGATGGCCGTTTTGACGTTTAACAATGACAAAGAAAAATAACCTTTATTCCTTCAGACATAAGGTGCATCTATTGATCCAACACCTAATTGAATGATGATGGAAATCAACCTTATTCCAAAGCAATACAGTTTCTTTTCGTATGTCAATCTGAAACGGCAAAACGGCCATCATAGCGTGCCGGTAGTATAGTAATATTAGCGTAGTAAGCGACAGAGACAGAGCATAGACGCCGCGACGAACATCCTCGAGTTAGTGTCATTTTTCTTACAGAATCGAGCCCCTGCAGATGAGTTCGGGTGGTGTACTCATCGACGCCACCACACATAGAACATTTAAAAAAAGTGGCACTCCGGGAGTGCCTACAGAAGTGAAAACTGACATGATTGTAAACATATATGTTTATATTAGGTATATGTAGTTGTATCATCAATTTATTTCAACCCAAACTCAACTCTCGTATAAACGGGGTTAATATATTATATGTATTGTGTCCTGCGGGACCTCCTGGTAGACAGGGCGGGCCGACTCCGGCGGTACGGCGCGGAGACCGGCGTCCCACAGGGGTCCGTCCTAGGACCACTTCTGTGGAACATCGGATTCGACTGGCTCCTGCGGGGAGCTCTCCTCCGTGGCACGAGTGTCATCTGCTACGCGGATGACACTCTTCTCACTGCCCGGGGGAGAAGTTTTAGGGAGGCGGCCGACTTGGCTTCGGCTGGCGGATCCTTGGTCGTGGGAAGGATCCGTCGGCTTGGATTGAGGGTGGCGCTAAATAAGACCGAGGCGGTGTTTTTCCACGCGCCTCGGCAGCGCACCCCGACCGACGCCCACATTTTCGTGGAGGGCGTCAGGGTCGAAGTAAGGGCCCAGATGAAATATCTGGGCCTAGTCCTAGACAACAGGTGGCGCTTCGGCCCGGTGGCTCCTCCCGAATATGGGGGGGGCCAAAGCGCGATGCCGGCAGCTGTATGCCTGTATGCTCCTGAAGAGCATGGCCCTCTATGGGGCCCCCATCTGGGCGGACTCCCTCCAGAGGGAGAACTCCGCCGCGATACGGAGGCCCCAAAGGGCGATTGCACAGCGGGTGGCGAGGGCCTACCGCTCGGTGAGTTTCGCGGCGGCGTGGGCTCTGGCGGGCACCCCTCCTTGGGAGCTCGAGGCGTGGGTGCTCGCCAGGGTGTACGAGTGGTCGGCGGGGCGCAAGGCGCTCGGGGAGCGCGGCGACCCGACGGAGCGGGAGGCCGTCCGGCGAGAGGCGAAGGATGCCATCGTCCACCATTGGGCGGAGGACCTCGCCTCCGCCGTGTTCGGCCGCCGAACGCTGGACGCTGTCGGGCCAGTCTTACGGGATAGGCTCGAGCGGCCCCACGGCTTCCTCTCGTTCCGTCTGGTGCAGGTATTGTCCGGGCACGGGTGTTTCGGATCGTATCTGCACCGGATCGGGCGGGAGGAGGCCCCGTCGTGCCACGGTTGCGGCAAAAAAAAAATTATATGTATTGTGTAGATGCTTATTGTGACAGGCCAGTTGGCATGGTGGTTAACGCTCTGACTGCCAAACCGAAGGTCGCGGGTTCGATTCCCGCCCAGGACAAACATTTGTGTGCCTGAACCTGTCTGTTTTTTCTGTGTCTGGGTGTAAATATAGGTAATAGTATATCAGTTATCTGGTTTAAATAGCTTAGTTTCAGATGGCCGTGTGTAAAGAATGTCCCAGGATATTTATTATTTATATTATTATTATATGCAGAGGTAACAGTGTCGCGAGGTTTTCCCATCTCGATAAATGTCCAACGAGCCTAAAATAGTTTTGATTTTGAAAGTTGATTTTAAGTAATAGAACATGACGTTTCATATGCCTGTCATTTTATAGATAGGCCGGATGACATTGACAAGATCTATTTATTTGACACATTGCCCATTGCAACAACAGGTACTCTATACAATCCCTGGGGATTGTATTCTTTACCTAGGTAAAGTAAATAATTGTCAATAATATTCATAATATGTATTTCAAACATTGCCTGGACGCCCCAGGTATTCTATACTCGTACATTCCCTAGTACAGTGTAAACTCTTTATAACGAAACTCAAGGGACTGAGCATTTTTTGTCGTTATAGAGAGTTATCGTTATATGGAGTGAACAAAAAAAAACAAAACAAAGTGAACAAACCAACCAACTTGGGCTCACTTCAACGTTATAGGGAGTTTATCGTTATAAAGAGTTTACACTGTAATTGTATAGAATATCTGAATTAAACAGATTGCCGGTAACATTTATACATATTATATAAACAGGAATATTTTTTATTCAGTGCGCAAACTTTGACAAATTAAACTTAAATGAGTTTTATTAAACACTTAGTTTTTATTTTGATAAGTTTTAGTACAAAAAAATAAAGTTATCGTTAACGAAAGATATAGACTTTAAAATTGATATTATGGCTACTGTACGACTGTCTGTCGGTCGCCCACCCCGGCCGTGGCCTTGGCAACAGCCGGCTCTACCGCCGCGTAGGGCGCACGCTTTGATATTATTATGAATAGATAATGTCCATTGTTTGTTGATTTTAAAGTCGAAACAAAAATACAAAAAATAAATTAAACAAATAATGGAGATGTGTTCTGTTACTGATACTGAACCACCGACATTTTTTTGCGCATTGCTTTGAAAAATATTCGACAAACAAGCGAACGGTCCACCTGATGGGAAGTGGTCACCGCCGCCTATGGACATTTGCAACACTAAGGGCATCGCCAATGCGTTGTCGACCCTGAGACGTGAAGTTGTTAAGTCTCATGTGCCTGTAATTTCACCGACCCCCTTACCTTTGTAACCGAAACGCAGTAACACAAGTGCACTACTGCTTCACGGCAGAAATTTGTAAGGTGGTAGTACTTCCCCGGACGAACTCTGCACTAAGAGCTCTACTACTCGAAGTAGATATGTAGTTAATGTAGTTATACGAGTATTATCAATTTATTTCAACCTAAACTCAACTCTCGTGTAAACGGGTCCAATATATCGCACCCTCAGTACGACAAGGCTTTACTCAAAATTTTGCGAAATGTAGTTACGATCATAGAGAGACTAAACAAAGTACGCTCTATCCAATGAATAGTAAAACAAAGTCAATTTCATGATAGAATAAGCATACCGGTACTTCAGCCTCTTTAACACCGGGACCCACCCTCCCCGCTCAGTGCAAAAGTAACCCAATGAGAGATGTGCCATAAGTGATTTTTTTGAGTTAAGCCCCTATCGTTCTGAGGGTGCGATATGTATGTAGAAACTCATATACAGAGGTGTCGGGCGCCTACGAGCCTGAAATAGTTTTCACTTACTTTGATCTCCATTTCCTTAAAGCCAGTGCGGTAGGCGGAACGCATAAATGCAAAATTTACCCACTCCCACATAAATGACTTTACAGACTCCTCATCGTTTAGCAAACACGCCACCACGGTTGCTTTAAATGACACAAATGCTATCGACATTAATGCGTACTGAAACAAATTGAATAAAATATAAATTAACTTTTGACGTATAAAAAATATAATTATATTATTGTGTGAGTTTGTGTATGTGGAGTGTACCATAATCTCCGTCACCACTGCATTTATTTAAATATGAGTTAAAAAAAACTAAAAAACACGCTTTTATAGAAAATCCAACAAGAAAATAGAAAATAAAATTGAAAATGCATTGTAAACAAAAAAAATGCATTTTATTGTAAAAATAAGCGTGGGGTGCACGGTGTCAATAGTTATAAATATTTTATTGACAGATATGAGTAAAACGATTATCATTTTGATAATATCTTAAGCACCAAAAGCAGCAAAGCAGCTATTTTTAATACCAATTTATTAAAATTTCTTTTATATTTTTTAGTTGGAGTTTATATAAAAGCGTGTTTTTTAGTTTTTTTTAACTATTATTTATTTTTAATTTTTTAGTAAATCGCTAATCCTGATTATCTCAGTAAGGATTAACGCCATCGGTCCTTGATAAATCTATAAAGTTTGAATGAAATCTGACCGTTTAAAGTGGGTCAAAATCGCGCCCAAAGAAGTCCCCAAAGAAGAAGGTTTCCAACATACAAGTAAAGCTAATATAAAGCGTGTAAAAATGACTTGATAAACAAAATACGAGACTATGAAAATTTAATTTTAATTTAGAACATAAACATTAAGATTTGAAAACCTCATTATTCACTATTAAACGACACTTGACATATATGTATTCCTAAATATACACATATTTCTGATAATCCTTTCAAAGCATAAAGTAAAGTGTATTTATAAATTTAAGCTTTATGCACTCCTTCTACATATAAACTTCAACTATGCCAAATCTCAATCACCTCCGTGTGCGCAATATGCTTAAAAAGGGGTCACAAGGTTCGCTTAACGTATTAATATATAAATAATCTTACCCCAATAAGTAGGTATCTATTACTCATACCCCTCACTTTAAAAACTGCAGCCGACGTCAACATCCATACAACACCAGCTGTTATTATAAACGATGAAGAGATAGATGGATACTTTTTCAACCCATCTGGTGGTGGGAGATTAACGCCGAGGTCAGGAAAGCCCAGCATCTGTAATTTTATTAGATATAATCAGATGAAAGCTTACATCCAAACTATGTTCGTGGGGTCGCGCCACAACATGGCCACGGAGAGCGAACTTAGCGTGATTGCGTAGTTAACGAAAGAAACAGAGCACAGAGGCCGACAGCACAACGCCGAGCTAGTGTCATTTTCCTTACAGAACCGAAGCCCAGTTGCTTTAACATATTTTTGAATATAACTTCAAACGGTGCTACCGTTGATATTAGCGACACTAAAAAAAGACCATCATACGTCTATAGAATTTAGCCTCCGATAGAATGACATATGTAGGTAGTTTTGTGTTATAGTTCTAAATAAAAGGATTTGAATGTTGGGTTCAATGTTTTTTTGTTAAAAAATTATCAAGTAGGCTGGAATCACCGCGGTCTGTATGCTATGTCAATCTTATCGGGGGATGACCGCACTTGAAGGACACCACCCATTATTATCATACCAACTTCTTTAATTACAAAAAGAAATCCCATCAGAGAGAAAATAAAAGAGCATAAAATAGTATTATTTCAGATTAAGACGAGATATAAAATGAACACTCCGACCCGAGCGCGTTGTATATTTAAGTTTCTGCGATGTTTCTAGAAGCGGAGCAATTTAATATATTATGGAAGGCAGAAGGACTACAGTTGCAGCAGCAGGCATGTCAAGAGATACAGAAATATTAGGTCCAGCCGGAGACCGGACTTCTACCGAAGCGGATTCGCCTTCTATGTAAACTTATTTGACACGATCCATGCTTGCTAGGACATTCTTGTTGCCCATTAGAAAAACGTAAGTCGGGGTTGCCAGATCCTTAATAATAAATAATTATTCGTGGACCGTGGAGCGAAGCGGGTATAGGCTGCAAGCAGACCATTTGATGCCTAAGGTAGTGAAGCTCGAAAGGTGTTCGACTCAGGTGCAGCAAATCGAACTAGTAACTCGCCAGGTAAATATAGGTTCCCCATATTCCAGTTCAGGAAGTTAAGTTTGAAGGAATTCCTTCAAGGCAGCACACATACCTGGCACAGAAACCAACTTAAGTTATACTAGCTGCCGTACTGAGGTTTCACCCGCGTTTCCTAGAAATATAATACATCCCGGGACAATAACATTGGCCTACGTCACACGGGAATGGTGTAGCTTTTTATCAGTATAAGAAATATCTAACTCGGATGAGTAGTTGCGGAGATTACATCCAAACTTACAAGTTTACCTTCTTATAATATAATTTTTTTTGTTAATTCAACAGCGGTTGTCATTAGTTAGTATTGATTGTTCTCCTCGATCCCGGTAGATGGCGCGTGCGCTGGTACATAGCTAACTATTGAAACTGTTTTCTCGCAGTGGGGTGTATGTTAGTGACACGAATAATAGATAAAACTCATATACAGAGTGACTGGTGAGTTACCTTCGATACTTATGGAGAGTACTCGGTACTCGATTCTCCTTAAAATTATATAATAAAATTAGGTGCTTAATTTTTGACCAAAATTTCTCTAAAAATAAGTGAAATGTGGATATTATACTCTCTAAACACGCCGCGGTGTTCTAGTCACGTGCGGCACGCGCTTGTTTTTTTAAATACGTCGAAAATACCAAGGTTCTTGAACTTTACAGTGGCTCTGTAGATTTAACCTTGTCTCAAATTCTATTGTCTACATTCCACACTTTATTAAGTTAACAAATTAGTGATTAGGTATTTTTGCCTGTCCTAAGCCAGGATTAATGTATGAAGGGAAAGCGGATCATGCTCATGCCGATCATACAAGGGGAGAGGTCTCGATGTAGGTAGGCAACAACTGTACAGTGTACGTACCTGTATGTATTCTGTGTTGATAGCGCGCTGCGCGTATCCAAGTATTGCGCAGGTAAATACGGGACTCTCGGTGTACTGTTTACTAAGAAGTAATTTAATATTTATTTTTAATGTTATTTTTTTTATCATATATGATCGCCAACTATCACCCTCAAATATTGAAGCTATCTCACTAGTCACTCTGTATACCGTTTCATAATTTTTGCTTAATCGGTGCAGAACTTTTAGAGTTTTTATTAACTTTACGTTTTCATATTATAGATTGACATTATGGTTTCTGGTATTATTATATAAGTTCTTTATTAATTTTAATTATTTTGACAAGCTAAGGTTTTACTGAAGTAAGAATTATTCTAATAAAAATTTATTCAAAACTATTACATAAATAACTGACTTAGACTATATATACATACATATAATATAATATTAATCCAAATTATATATTTGCATGCCTACAGTATTAAAGGCGATACTTGTAGTTCTCAATTACCCGTCGACATCTTAATGTAGGTACTATGTTTCTGGCAATAAATTTCAAGTTAAATTCATTCACAAACCAAAATCTCGAACGCGACATCACTCAGGTGAACAAGCGGATAGCGAAACTCTCATCTAATTGCGGAGTCGCGAGAGAGACAGAGAATAGTCACTGCGTAAATTCATCGACCTTGATTCCAGAATATCATAACAGATCTGAACGGTGTCGATCAGAAATCGGCGACCTGTTCCAAAATCTGTAACGAACCCTGGCTGGGATGTACGCGGCATTTCCCTGACCATAATATTTCCAGCTGCAGGGCTTGACGCATTTAGAAGCCTTGCTGCCATTCCGTTAATTATACCAGCACAAACGAGAGCTAGAACTCGAGGAAGAACCGGAACCGGGTAGACTGCACGAATGAGACCTCAGACGTTGAGTTCGGTCCGAACTCAAGTGGTCTAGCCCGTAGGTCAGATCGTCCAGCAGATGAGCATATCCAGGTCTATCTAGAAAGCGCTAGCTGCGTGGACAGCTACCGGCGCCGAGGAGAACGGTGGCGCATGGACCGTGGTGTCAGCTATTTCTGCTACCTTGTCCAATAGAAGGACCACCTAGACCAGAAGAATCCTCTGATTGGATTTCTTGTGACAGGCGACGCCATCCATAATTCGCGAATGATACCTTCGTCATCTATAATTTTGCCAGCCAATGAATGAAAGTGGCGCAAGATTGCACAGGGCTTTTGAACGCAGAACTGCACTTCAGTTAGTAGCTGACGCACATTGGCTGCTTTCTGGAAGTTTGGAAACGCTTCTGAGCTCATTCTTAAAATGCTCATATTTATTTTCAGCAGTGGGACTTCTGATGATTTTCCACTTCATCAGCAGTCCGAGAATCCATCATGGCCAAAACATCACCATATTGTTGCATCCTATGTGAGCAAACCATGTCATTGTTTTATGTTACCAAAAACATGACAGATTAATAGATCCTGCCATGGCGCTTGTATTTTCAGTATTTAGGATTGCAATTCCAGCAGTTGCTTTCTGTAAATATTAACCTCTTCTTCCTCAGATATTATGAGAAGAAAAGATATTAAAAGTAGAAACCATATATAAATTATTAGAATCTAGATACTAGGTACATACTAAAAACAATCAAATTCCAAAACATCCTACCATGCACACCTAATATTAATGTTAAATAACAAAATCAAATTATAAATATACAACACAGTTACCAAACCATAAATAAAGTTACAGAAAGAAAATCCAACCAATAACAACTATTCTTTATAAATGGTTTGGAATAATGCACAAAGTCTGCATTTATTCTCTTTCTGATTGTTACAAAAACATTAATATCCAAATCAGTTCACAGAATGTACATAGGTAGGTACCTTGTCAAAGAGATGGTACAGAATAATTAGATAGACTCAGAATTAAAATCTGTCATTAGTATTAGATGAAAAATAAATTACTTCAGGAACTTAAATATATTATGGACTTATTTGGATTTTCGTATAAGGTCTAGAGTAACTAATATGAATGATATAATAGTAATAAGATATATGAAGAATCCTATTTTAGTATTATTAATAATATTATTATCAGTTGACCCAAAATTCAGAGTTAGTATGTTTCTGAATTTGCCGCTAGCACCAGCATTCAAGGTATGGAGCATACTTATTTTACTTATTTACATAATTAATGTAAGTACCTACTATGTATCAATGACATGCTAGTTTGTTCCAAAATATCTTTATGCAAGTCTCACTGCAGAGTAAATTTTAATATGCTAACTCAGAGCATTCTGGCATAATTCTAACAGAATAATCCTGTTACAGTGCAATCGCTTGGTGTCGATAGTAGTAAGAGCATCTAGTCAGAAAGATCTGTGCAAGAGACATGCAATGCGGATGTTCACCGACCACGCCCACCACTTCATGCAAGGCAGACATGACAGGCGTGCTGAAGAATTAGGATAAAAGCGTTCTACCACACTAATGGGGCACGAACACGAAATATGTACAGCCAGGTGTCACTGCTCAATATTGAAACTACATTTAAATCTGTGGTCACCAATATCAGATGTTGAAGAATACTATCGATCGATTAATATAACAGTTCTTTAATTCCAACACTTAACATCACAATTTAGGAAACATGCTTTGTAACGGAAGTTGATAAAGATATAATTACATTTCGTAGCTGCTCCATATCTAAGTTTTCTAATTCCAACTTAGAATTGAAATAAAATCCGTCCGTTCACAATTGTTTTGTCGAGCCTAATGGTATAGTAGTTGGCGCTAGCCAGCCGCTCTCCGTACTTTCGGGCGTAGGTGGGGTAGACTGCGCGGATGCGCGATAAATTTTTGGGATAGTGTTGCCAACAGTCGCTGTAGCTTCCACTATCTCATCAACTCATTGATTTCATCAAATCGTGAGAGGTCCGCTTTCGCAGATAGCTGCACCGGTTCGTTGGCGTCGATCAGGATTGTGCTAGAGAATCAAGGTGCTGATCGGGATACAAGTCCTTGAATTTGACTTACTGCATGCACGGTTTCTCACGATATTTTGAACTTAGAAGTCCGTTTGTACATTTAAGAATGTCATATAAAAATCTTTACTGCTTTTTGGATGAGATTTATTAAATATTGATCCAATTGGTGCTGATGAGCCATAAAACACCATGGGGTTAATATTTAAAACAATCTTAGCTGTCAAAACGGGTTTATTAGACCTAGAATTTTAAATTACGAGAGAAAATACTCACATAAATTAATATTTTACAAAGAAAATACTTACCTACTACAAAAAAAATATTTATCGCAAGCAAGTAAAAAGCATCAAAAAGAAACCAAAGAAAAAATATGATTAATTACATAAATGTTGTATTAATTGTATATGTCATGAATGTGTCATTTGTTTAAATACTCAATCATATTGATATTTATCAAGCTTTTACTAGATTGATAAATATATAAGTAATCTTTAAACATGATTTTGTACCCCTTTCAAAACGACGGATAGATTTGAAACTTTGCACACTTATCAAGGACTGATAACAATGCAATAATTTGTATAGATTTTGCAATTATCTTTACCAGGATCTTCGGGATTAGCGAAAATCGGCATGAATAATTACGCCAACTAAAAACTATAAATACATTATAGTTTAAAAAAAAACTAAATAACACGCTTTAATAGAAAACCAAACTAAAAATTAAAAAAAAAAAAAAAAAACAATATAATAAGAATATTATGATTGAATAACAGAAAATTTTTTTTTAGTACTAACGGAGATCGCAGCCTTTTTACTACTACATACTTTAGATAACAATAGATAAATATATTATATCATTACAATTTATTAATTATAAAAAAATATATAAAACTATATTAATTATTATTTATTAGAAAACATATTGTGCCTAACTCATATTTTATTTCCATTACAATAACTTTATAAAAATTGGTGGAATTGTGCTGCTCGCTGCAGTGGCGTGAATCGGAATGTACCGGTGGTGATTACTTTACCTTTTTTGTACGTCACTCACTATACTGTCAACTGTCAGAAATGTACTAATTTGTTCTATCTCTCTTTCTTTCTCAGTAATTAAGCTGAATCCAAAATTACGATTGGGTTGGAACTTTGGTATCAATTTAAATAAATAAAACGTCAGTAGTTTATATTGTAGTTTGTTTCGGCATCTATATTCGTTAACCTCTTTCTTTCGAGAATTAATTTTTAATTTAATTAATCTAGTTCGTAACATAATGTCACAATCTGACTGTGAAATTGAATATTTGGATGAGGACGCTGACTTAGTTCAGCAATGTTTTCAAAGTGTACAGGCCCCCGAAGTATATCAGCCCACATTGAAACCTAAGCTAGAGTCTATTGTAGATTCAGACTCGGGCCATATTAATTATGAACAACAAACACCTTTGCTCGTCGAGAGGCGACGCGCCGGCCCCGGCGGAAAAAATAGAAAAAAAAGAAAACGGGAAGAGGACGACTCCGACTATGATCCGGGTGAGGATGTCGCGCTCCCGAGCCCTCCAGCGAGCCCGCAATTTAAGAAAAAGAAAATGCCAAAGCATGTGAAAATTTTATACAGACCCGGGAATTTTCAGAATAAATTCAACAACTCCTTTTCTTCAAGACATGTTAAAGGCAAGCAACGGTCATCTGATTTCGGGGTAAATAGAAAAATAATGAACATAAAGATTCCAGACTACGACGACCCTTTGTGTTTGCCGGTTAAGGCTTTATTGAATCAGGAGAGTGATTTGAAAAAGCTGGAGAATTGGAATAATGTCTGCTTGGAGCACTTTAAACATTGTACCACATTGCTGAAGCCGGAGAGGGGTGAAACTAAGAGCTCTGTCAGAACTTTAGTTCTGAGGAATGTGGGAAATAAACAAACAGGTATGTTAAATTCTTTTAGTTAGAGAAGGAATTGAAGTCCTAGTTTTAATACTCTAGGTTCATGTTTCTTTGCTCTGTAAGTAAATCTTGTTTCTGATCCAAGTGATTACAAACATACACACCCATGAACATTCCCTATTCCCATATTGTTAAGATAAATTGGCGACAACTTTTAAGCTTGAGTACCTAGTCTTTATATTAAAAATATTAGAGCTCTTGTGCAGAGTTTGTATGGGAAGTACCAGTATACCTATTACAGCACTGAAGCAGTAGTGCACTTGTATTACAGTATTTTGGTTACCAAGGTAGGGGACTGTTCAAAATACAGCATTTGAGACATATACAACTTCATTGGCACTACTCTTGTTGCAACAACTAAACTAAAAACTAAAAAATGGCTACAAACTCAAATGTATAGTGAGACAGAAGATCTCATCAAAATAACTACACTTTAGTCACATTCTTTTCCTACTGAGTATTTTTGTATTTATATATTATTTACTTAGGTTTCTAGTTTATGAACCACATACTATGAACACATTATGAACCATTTATACACCCAACGCCACCTGATACCAAATAAATTAAGATAAAAGTTAATTTTAAATATGAGAGCACTGATACCCATAACACAAGTTAAATCTTATTTTGGGTACCAGAGTTCAATGAAACACAATTTATTTATCTACCAAATTTGTTTGTATTATGTTTTGCATAAATTTGTATAAATAGTGTTTAAGGAACAAAAATTGATTTCAATAAATTATTATTATTATTATTATAATCTATCTGTGTACATCATTGAAACTACCTGTCTATAGGTGGCAGTGACCACTTGACAATGAATCCTATGTTATTTTACTAAGTCTATTAGTGGTATCCACAAATCATGTCATAAGGTTACCATTTTAGGTTTTAGATTGAACAAAATTAACTAATAAATGACAAGGGTATACAAAGGTAAAATAAGAATATATAAAAAAAAACAGTTGGCTTGATAGTGAGAATAAAACCCAGGAGGCTTTCGGCGACTGGGACCGCAGTCCCACTTGCCGGATCCTTTTAATTTAATTATTTTTCTTCCGGCGATTGGGACTACCCAAAATCTAATAGTACAATCTATTGTTTAAGCGAAATCAGTACAGTCAAACAAAAACATGTTTAAAGTAATTAATAAAAGTATTTGATATCATTTATTTATCCTAGACATGAGTTTATTCCATGCGCTTAGTAATAGATCAAAACCAGCCCATTTTCGCGTAATTCAATCGTGCAGGGAAGTACAGTAATACCGTCAATTTTAAATAGTAATCGATGGGTGTTTTTATGTTATATAAATAAGTCGCCGAAAGAATAATATTTAAATTAAATGGATCCGGCAAGGGGAACCGCGGTCCCAGTTTATTGCGGTCCCAGTCGCCGGTGGCCTCAAACCCAGGACAAACATTAGTGTGTGTGAAGATGTCTGTTTGTTCTGTGTCTGATTTTCATAGTACAAGCCCTGCTTAGTCTGGATAATCAGATTGCTGTCTGTAAAGAATGTCTCAGGTTTTTTACTTATTTAATAACTTTAATACACAGGAGGAACTGAAATCATATGTAAGTACACCCTAGGAAGGTTTATCCTACAGTACAGATTATTCTGTTGTAGGGGTTGGAGGTTCCTCTATGTATAGCTGAAGACACAAAATAATATGTTACCAAATTTTTAGCAAATAATCAATTTATTTGGTGAAAAAAAATGTTTCGTAATATTACACTAACCCAAAAATTGGTTGAGAAACGAGCAGAAGATTAAAAATAAAATAACTTAAATCCTTATTTCAGGCAAAGTAGAAACGACAATCTGGAGTAAAACATCTGTTGAAAACGAAGAGGGTGATAAAAAGTCAGAGATATTCCATTGTGTCCTGCCCCGTTACAAAGAGAAGTTAGTAATGAACGGAATCCTGTTCACCAATAGGAAAGCTCGTCCGATGCACCTCAGGGATGAGGCGTTGCTGACTAGGGAGCACCATAAAGAAGGCGAGGTGCTGGTGGTTTATAAACCTAAGGAGGCGTTGTCTTCTGTATACAAAATGTTTGATAGACGATGGTGAATAACTATGATATTTTATGTTATCTAGCTTCATTTTCGTTTTTTTACCTGAGATCCCATGATAAATAGTGGTGTATGTGATCCCTGTGTTGTTCAAAATATCAAGTAAATTTTCTGTCAGTGTGTTTATATCTTGAATTACGAAATTTCTTTTGAAAGGTTTATGTGTATCTCTTGTATTTATATTGCCACTCAGGCGAAGTCCGGAGGTTGCTAGTATTCTCTAAATCAGAGGTTCTCAAAGTATTTTTCTCATAGACCACATTCGAAAGTTTGTTGGTTCCGGTAAAACGCCATTTTAAAAAAAATATAAACTAGTGCTTGACTGCGATCCCACCTGATAGTTAGCAGTGATGCAATCTTAGATGTAGCACTAGTTTATTAAGAGCCTATTCACTCTAGCCTTGAAGACACCCAAATTGCAGTTGCTCGGGAAGACCGCAGCAGGTAAGTTATTCCAGTCCCTCGATGTACGCGGTATAAACGACATATTTCCAAAACTCGACAAAAAAACTAACTATCGATTGTACGTAGACCCCCGACGAGTCTCCCGTGGACCTTGGGAATTAAGGTTCTAAATGATAAATGTGATTGATGAAATCTATACATCTTTAATACATATGTAGGTATGTTCGGCGTCTGCATGAAAATGTGGTATCTAAGAACTAAGAGAATTAGTAAGTCGTACTACGTCCCCCTTACTATCCCATCACGCCTCCTTTGGGGGGCTCGCTACCCACTTTGAAAACCTCTGTTTTATACTATTAAGAGAAGCTCTTTAAAAGTAGATTTTTATATTTTTTGATAATATTTTTTTAGCGATGAAGAGAAGGACTATGATGAAGAGAAGATGTTCCTGAAGGAAGTGACTTGCTGCAAGGTGTGCGCGCGATGCTACCAGTCCTCGTGGCGCGGCGTCAACAAGTCTGAAAACAAGAACAGTAAGTACCTATTCTAATTAATACTGTAAAAATATATATATTCCAAGTATGCCTATGTATAAACAGGCAGACGGTCCACCTGATGGTAAGTGGTCACCGCCGCCTATGGGCATTTGCAACACTAGGGGCATCGCCAAAACGTTGTCGACCCTGAGACGTGAAGTTGTTAAGTCTCATGTGCCTGTAATCACCGGCCCCCTTACCTTTCGTTTGAAATTTTCACTGATAGTGTACAATTTATAAAATAAAATATAAAGGGGTATACAAAAAACAGACTCCTTCGACTCGCACTTGGCAGTTATCATTTATTTTTAATTGAAACCTTTAGCCCCTTTTTTATTCTTTATTAATTTTATAGAGGGATTATTCATGAAATGAATGTCACGCTCATTGGAGATACATTTTAGGTACAATACAATTACTTATCTTCTATTAATTCCTATTTGCACTAATCTATATAACTTCCGACATTGGAAACGCCAGAATACTAACTTTAGCCCCTTTGTGATTTAAAACTCGATGAAACGAAAAAAGCGACACACTTTTTTATTCAAATTCAAAACCATTTATTCAGTTTAGGCCCTCGGAGGGCACTTATGAAAGTCAAATTTAAAGTTACTGAAGCTACAACCGGTTCAGAAGCCTTCAACTGACAAGAACCGGCAAGAAACTCAGCAAGGTTACATTCTTTTTTATGTTTTATTAAATATTTTTTATATAAATTTTATCTATTCTGACTTTTTGGCTATTTTATAATATCAATTTTACAAAAAATTACAAAATACTTAAATAAATAGGTAAAATTTGGTAAAAGGTACATTCAAAAACAAAAACAAAAAAAGAATTAACAAGATTACAAAATAGAAAACAACAATATTACGGTTTTATAAAGAGGTGCACTGTGCAGAGAGTAGCTATTGCCATACATTTTTGTCTTCAATATAATGAATTACCTTGTAATACGCTTTCTCTTTCAAAACTTTCCTAATAATAATAATAATAATATTAATACAAGACAAAGGGAGAAGTTAGTTGTTCCATATTTTAGACTAACTAAAGTAAACAAGTCATTTCTTGGTAATTGTGTTCGATTTTATAATAAGATACCGCTTTCAGTAACCAAAATGTCTGATCATAAATTTAAAAATTATATTAGGAAAGTTTTGAAAGAAAAAGCGTATTACAAGGTGGTTCATTATATTGAAGATAAAAATGTATGGAAATAGCTGCTCTCTGCACAGTGCACCTCTAATTTTCTTGTTTAAGTTGTAAGTAATTATTGTCATTTTCTATTTTGTAGTCTTGTTATTTCTTTTTTTTGTTTTTTTTTTGTTTTTTGTTTTTGAATGTTAGCTTTATTAAGTATTTTGTAATTGTTAAATATAAAAATATGTAAAATTGATGTTATAAAATAGCCAAAAAGTCAGAATAGATAAAAAAGAATTTAATAAAATAAAAAAGAATGTAACCTTGCTGAGTTTCTTGCCGGTTCTTCTCAGTTGAAGGCTGACTTCCGAACCGGTAGTAGCTTCAGTAACTTTAAATTTGACCTTCATAAGTGCCTTCTGAGGGCCTAAACTGAATAAATGGTTTTGAATTTTGAAATTTTGAATATAATTTTTTAATTTATGATCAGACATTTTGGTTACTGACAGCGGTATCTTATTATAAAATCGAACACAATTACCAAGAAATTACTTGTTTACTTTAGTTAGTCTAAAGTATGGAACACTAAAAGAGACAAACATATACATCTATAAGATTGAGTCTGGGAAAGAATGAGATAGGTATACATCGTTTTTTAAAGGTCCTTCTACCGCATGTTAACACCCTCTTTACTTTTTCTAGAAACAATCCTATGTCCAATATGCGGCCGCACGTACGTGTCTGTATACAACTTGCTGGCGCATCTGAAGACTCATTCCTCTGAAGACACGAAGAAATGCAGGAAGGTCATATCTACGGCGCTTGCTGATGTAAGTTATCCGTCATTCTTGCCTGAAACACGTTTTCCTAGTTCAGAAATTATAAATAAATAACCTGGGACATTCTTTACACACAGCCATCTGGTCCCAAACTAAGCAGAGCTTGTGCTATGGAAACCAGATAACTGATATACTACTTTGTGTTTCTAAATAAATACTTATATAGATATTTGATTATGAAAAACTAAAACCCGACTACGAAAAATTACGCTTTAAAAAGTATGAAACAAGAAAATATTCTCATGTGAAATTGTTATATACAAACTATCCAATATTTATTGTCTATTAAATAAAAAACTCACACATATTATATTTTAAAGTATTTAATACCTGTTCATAGTGATGTTCAGAGGATAGCCGTGGTTGTATGCCACAATATTTTCTTGTTTCATACTTTTTAAAGCGTAATTTTTCGTAGTCGGGTTTTAGTTTTTGAATTTATTTTTTTTATTTATAATATAATGTTTTATTTTATGATTATAGAAATGTTTTTTTTTGCAATTTAAAGTAATAATTATTAACCAATTATTTGATATTTTTTTTACTTACAAAGCTTATTTGATGTATTCACGTACAAAGCCTAGATTTTTAGGTTATATTGTAGTGTCACTACAGTTAACAATAACAAAATTGATAATATTAATAAGTAATCAATAGTTTGATGGCCAAATTATAACAATAAATAAACATTATCGTGTCACTTATAAGAATTTTTATAGTTAATGCCTTTATGTCCTGTAGAGAGCGCCATATCTTATTTATTGTGACGTCACATATCCTATAACCAGCAGACGATCAAGACGCTTCGAACGATACCTCGTTTGCCAAATTACGATAAGTAGTTTAAAAGTTATGAGGGAACAGATGAACATACATACACACATACATACCGGTCAAAATCATAACCCTCCTTTGGCTTCGCCGTAGTCGGGTAAAAATAGAAAAACTATTAAAGTGTCTACTTTAATAGTTTTTCTATTTTCTAATTCTATTTGAATTAATTAAATCTAATTGTCTAATTATTAGGTAAAATACGTACGTAGGCCTGACTTTCTGTTAAATAATCTGGTTCCCTGACATGACAGCTTACTAGGGTTGTTGGCTTTGATAATTAATTATATTTTTACGGGGTATTTTGTAACACGTTGTATAGATGATGATATATTTTGTTGAAAAATAAGTGTATAAAGTTGTCTATGTTTGTAAGAAGTTTTCATTGTCTGATGATAGAGGCGCTGTTCCTTTTTCTTTTTTCTTATGTTGGACTTGTCTTTGACTTGAATATAGTGTTTTATAAGAATTCTGACAAGTGCTTTTTATTGAAATATTGCCAAATACCAATATATTTAATATTATGTTTTGTTGCAGATCGTAAGCTACCATTACAAGTGCAGGATCTGTCAGATGAAATACAGTACAATCAAGAGTCTACTGCAACATGTCAACACGCACAAATGTAAGAGATTTAACCCTATTTATTCGGTTTAGGACCCTTCAAAGGTACTCGTGAAAGTCAAAGTTACTTGATTTACGGGGTGTAAATATCTATATAAGTATGTATTTAAAATTTGTATATGTAGTATATCAGTAATCTGGCTTTTTGTGCCGGGAAAATGTTACATCCCTCGGGAACGCGGGTGAAACCGCGGGGGACAGCTCGTATCTGTATAAGACTGTATTAAAAAATAATGTACCTATAACTATTATGGTTTGATTAAAACTTCAAAAACCCAAAAACTCTTTATTGCTTATTAGCTTATCATCAATTTAGGCCGTAAAACTACTTTTATTAATATCTTATTATGTATAATAAGATAACAATGAAAACGTGATATAATATTTATACAATTTGTCCTATATTATTGCGTCGCTGACAATTTATTATAATAGAATGATGTAACACTGCTGAGTTTCTTGCCGTTTCTTCTCAGTTGAAGGCTGACTTTCGAACCGGTAGTAGCTTCCGTTACTTTAACCTTCATAAGTGCCCTCCGTGGGCCTAAAGAAATTTTTGAAGATTTGAATTTTGAAGTTATCACCGGTTCGGAAGTCAGCCTACAACTGAGAAGAACCGGCCTAGAGACTTATTAAATAACATAAATATCCAGGTACATTCTTTACACACGGCCATTTGATCCTAAACTAAGCAGAACTTGTACTATGGAAACCAGACAACTGATATACTACATTGACCATGTAAGAGCATAAGAAGCTAAGACTTTAGTCTCATTGAAAAAAAAAAAAGAATTAAATACTGTTCTTCTAGGTCAGTAAGTTTTTGTTCACTTAAAATACTTAACTTATTGTATGTTTATTGATATACGAGTAATATAACAAAAAAAAAAATTAATAATAATATTTTGTTTAAATACATACTATTTGACAAAATAGTTAAATAGTATTTTGTATTTTTAAACAAAGAAAAAATGCTTAAAAAATTAATTCGAAATAAATCAGTTTATATCATGTCATTATTATACTAAAACTATCTATGTCTAGTATGACACTAAACAACGATTTAACCGATCCTGATGAAAATTGTTAATTAGTCAGGACATGTGATTCCTGATAATTATAGGCTATATACACGCGGGTGAAACCGCGACACGCCGCGGACAGGCAGTTACTATAAAACTTTGTTTTATTTTTTCAGGTATGGAAGAGTTCAGATGCGACGTTGGTGATCACTTGACATTTTAAGTTAACACTCAACCATGCTGATGACCGTTTTTAAACTCAGTACGTGGACAACTGAGCATCGCCGGGCGTATTTTTGAGTCTTGTTTCTTGGGCCGTTCATAAAATACGTCACGCTACAATCAACTTTTTTTAACCCCTCCCCCCCTATTGTCACGCTGTGTCACACTTTCTGTGAACCCCCGGTAAATATGTCAAATTTCAATGGATGGTTACACAAATTTTGAGAATTAAAAATATTTATTTAGTTATTATAATAAAATCTGAATAAATTAATAAAAATCTTTCATAACGAACAAATAAATAATAATTCTATTTATCAGAAGTCCAAGGATTCTGTAAATGCGAAATTATTTATTGAAAAAATATTAATTTTAAATGTTTTAATGAACGGCGAACGTCACGTTGCCGTAGATCCCCGTAGTCCCTCCTTGTCACATCTTGTCACACTCAGCAAGACTCCTCCCCTCTCGTATGCGAACGTATTTTATGAATGGCCCCCAAGCAAAATTCAGTTAGGGGTTTGCGGGCATTGGCGTAACTAGCGTTATTTTTCAGGTCGATGTGATCAAGGAGAGTCGACATAAATTGTTATGTACCTAGGTAGTAGCGACAAACTATGCGTCACATTAACTAAAAACAAGTTTTGGTAACCTTGTGTGAAGTTATTAAGTGTCCTAGAATTTCGAATGCGTCCAATATCCTGGGCACTAGACGCCCCCCCCTATATACGAGTACGCCTGTTTTCTTCATTTCAATAATTGACTTTGTTATTATTGTACTTGCTTACATGTATTGTTTGAATTTCCTAATATTTTCAATAAAAGATATAATTTTAAAAACAATCGTGTCGATATTTTTCTACATAAAAAACAAAAGCCCATCGGTCAAACATCAAAATCCGTGACCTGACAAAAGAGGTTGAACCGTACAATTTATAATATACGTATATTTCTTCTCATTACTCATGCGGGATAAGTACTATCTTAGCTCACGTTGCGACTTATTCTCCTATAAATACCTATTTTCTATTTTGCAATTTTTTTAATTTTTTTGTCTTTTTAAAAAAAGCATTTCGTATTTTATTTAAAATACTTGTTGAGACGTATTTTATATTTACAAAATGCAAAATACTTTTGCCAATATTACAAGTCAAGTTTCATATAAAATTAACTAAAGGTGCTTGTATTGGCCAAAAACTCCCCAATACTAAAAAGATGAGGGCCTAGTCTGGCGATATTAAACAATACAACCAACAATAAATTCTTAAAATATGTACAACACGCGTCCCAACCTCAGCACTAGCAATAATTTTGAATTCAACAAAAGTATTTATTTAAATTTTAAATAAAGTATTTTGAAAATACCTATTTTACATTTAGTATTAAAAATACTAAAAGCAAAACTATTTTGCATTTGAAAAAGAAAATAAAAAAAGTATTTGCATTTTTAATTTAAATGTTATACTTTTCGTAAACAATTTTATTCATAATATCTGGTTTTTCAGGTGCGGTAAGTTCAAATATCGCACGCAAATATTTCTTGTTGAACCTAAATGACGTTTACAATTACAAAAATTACGTAAAATAAGTAACAAGGAAACACAATCGGTGTGACAATAGTGTCAATACTAAAAAATATTTTTTTATACAATGAGCCGATTAACAAGCACACGGTGCACCTGATGGTAAGTGGTCACCGCCGCCTATGGATATTTTCAACACCAGGGGCATCGATAATGCGTTGTCGACCCTGACACATGAATTGTTAAGTCTCCTGTGTTTGTAATTTAACCGGCTTACCGGTCTTACCTTGAGTAAAGTGAGCTAAGATAGTACCTAATTATCCCGCTTGTGTAATGAATAATAGTATTTGCAACTCGTGCGGTGCTGTCGATTGTAATCGACAAGATGCTGTGAATTTTTTGAGGTTATATCGTTAAGACTATTTCAGGCCGGCCAGGCCAGTTTATGACAGGCCAGTTGGCCACGACAAACATTTGTGTGCATGAACATGTCTGTTTGTTCTGTGTCTGGGTGTAAATATCTATATAAGTATGTATTTAGAAAAAAGTAGTATATCAGTTATCTGGTTTCCATAGTACAAGCCGTGTGTAAAGAATGTCCCAGGATATTTATTTATTTAATATTGCCGTGACCGTTATGCTTCTCACAGCACAGGCATTCTCAGCTTGGATGGATCATTGCGTTCCTCTATTCGTTAATAGATGGCGCTAGTAGGTGCGCTAACACAAAAAATTAACTAAATATAAATTTTCATATTATTGTTTAAAAAAACCATACGTAACTTACTTCTTGAACTATAGTTCGTTATACTACTGTACTAGAATTAGCCTTATAGAATAAATGTATTGTTCTATTATACGAAGTAACATTAAAATGTGTTTTTTTTATCCTTTACTTTTGTTTGACAATAATCTTACTGTACAGGCCTGTGGTCGAGTTGTATAAAGGTCAGCTAGAGATCCGGAGGTCCTGGGTTTGATTCCCGGGTCGAACAAGGTAATATTAACGTATCTTTGTTTATATATGATTACCTGTACCCCGGGTTTGGTAATGGTGCCTGAGCGACGTCTTCGGTGGAATGTGGGGTCTCATTAAAGACTTTTGCCTACCTCTTCGGGGAAAATTGGCTTGAAGGTATGTGATGTTATGTGCTAATCTTACAGAAAACCAGCATTCAGAGTTACCCATGATTGTCTTGCATGGGTATCGAACCCGCAGTAGCAGTCAGAATCTAACCACCCAAGCCAGCTGGCGCATCCTAATTATATCTAGTTGACAGTGTACTCCTCCTAAACGGCTGGACCGATTTGAATGTTTTTTTGTATGCGTTTGGGTGGCGCCCTGGTTTGTATAGATTTACAATTGGATCCGGTAGGTCGCGCTACGAGCGTATTCCTGCATTTGTATGGACTTATTTCGACTGAACGACGTCTGTCCGGGCAGCTAGTCTATTTTATAAACTTCTTCATGATAGAAAATATTAATTCCAAAGGGCAGGATCATAAGAAAAGCAGTACATAGGGAGAATGCGGTATAAAAGCTCATTTTCGCTAACTCAACCTATACCTTAACCTAGTATTTGGTATTATTATTACGGGGGATACCCCGCGTTTACCCCGCGATACCATAAATAGCGCAATCATTTGACTATATACCTACAAATTTTCATCGAGATCGCTCAAATCTTTCTTGAGTTTTAAAGGACTTCCAGACAAACAATATTTTATAAAATAGTAGAATTGGTGTCAGTGTGTAATAATACGAATATTTATTACAAAATTTGACAAACACAATGACAACAGATAATTCCTATAGTACCTAGGTGCTTAAAATACAGATTTCGGATTTATAATATGGACATTGCAGGCAATTGCAGCAGTATGTACCGCTTTTTATTAAATTTAATGAAATAAAAAAATGAATGTGATAAAAAAAGGTTTAACTAGTTTACTTACCTAAATTTTCTTCTGTCCGTTATGGTCTTTGTTTTTTCCGTTCCGTCATTGTGTTTGTGGCGTAGGTAGGTAATAGCTTAGATAATGAAGTCTCATGGTTTCGAGGCTAGTCCCTGGATGGATTTCACTTAAAAAGTTTATTTTCCATATATATAGTTGAAAGTTTCTTTCAGAAATTTATAGGTTATGAAAATTTTCATTGACATTTAATATATTTTTTCTATTACAATGCATGCAGTAGTTCAGCCTAGTTTATAACGTTTTTTTAAATTTCTATCTTAAATGATTCACGAAAGGAAAAACATGAGAGTGTCGAGGGTGAAACATTTTTACCCACCCCAACACCCTCCATTAGCGGCTTAACGTTAGGATATCTTACCTCCACGCTAATTAGACTGTCATTGTTTTGAAATTAATTAACTTTTGAATAACGTATGAATGAATATTTTTAAATTTATATATTACTAAATGTCCCCAGCGGTTTTACCCACGTTCCCAGCGAAGTACATTTCCCCGGAACAAAAAGTAGGTATCCGATGTGTTATTCCAGGGCATTTTCTATACGTGTTACAAAATACCCCGTAAAAATATAATTTATTGACAAAGCCAACAACCCTAGTAAGCTGCCATGTCAGCGAACTAGAAACAGAAAGGAAATATTTTACCTAATAATTGTCTACTTTAATAGTTTTTCTATTTTTCATTCATAAAATCAGTTTTTTATGGGGTATGTTATACAGCGTTACTACGGTTCTTAAATATTGTGAAAGGACTCGTTATAAGGCCCAATTTAACCTCCTTTCGGCTTTACGGGTAGTTTTGTAACAGCCTGTATATGTGCCACGATTCACCCAAATTAAAAAAAAAAGTTTTTGCTTGATGAAATAACAAGCATCCATACCTACAAACTTTCGAATTTATAGGATAGAAAGAGTAGTAGAGCTCTTAGTGCAGAGTTCGTCCGGGGAAGTACTACCACCTTACCCATTTCCGCCGTGAAGCAGTAGTGCACTTGTATTACTGTGTTTCGCATTGGCGATGCCCCTAGTGTTGCAAATGTCCATAGGCGGCGGTGACCACTTACCATCAGGTGGACCGTGCGCTTGTTTGTCGGCCCACGTGGTATAAAAAAAATATATATATTATGACATAATTATTATTATTAAGTAGCTGTCACCCGCGTCCCCGAGGGATGTGACACTTTTCCCGGAAAAAAGGGTACTCATAAGTTACTTCTTATAACATCACCTATCTGCCAGTGCCAGCCGTTTCGGAGATTACAATAATTAAAATACTTTTTTTGCTTTTAAGGACCTAAGTAAGTACATACGAGTATATACCTACATTAATATAATTAGTAAAAAACTTTACAAACAGACACGTCAATTATATTTATTAGTATAGATAACGAAAAACAGTTCGCGAATGTTTAATAAATACTTATTTTCAAGTTTCTCTATTGAGTTTTTTTCACAGAATATAAACTTTTTAATTTTTGCATAGAACCTTTTTGAATTTTGTTCTATTACGTCAGCTACGAGTGTGTACAAATACGTCTTATTGTATGTACATACGTATATATGTTACACATATGGGTGTCATTCAAGCAGTAATGCATTTTATACAAAGAAATTGTTTTATTCACTTCTCCATTAAAATTATTCCGTTCGCCCAATTCTCTTAAAAGGGAGTCTAAAGTTTCGCTTCACGTATTAATATTCAACGTGTTACAAAATACCCCTTAAAAATATATGTAATTAACTATCAAAGCCAACAACCCTAGTAAGCTCTCATGTCAGGGAACCAGATTTTTTAACAGAAAGGCCTACGTACCTATTTTACCTAATAATTGTCTACTTTAATAGTTTTCTATTTTTCATTCATGAAAAACAGCGTTTTTTATATTTTTGGGTTATGTTATACAACGTTACTGCGGTTCCTAAATATTGTGTATGGACTCGTTATAAGGCCCTATTTAACCTCCTTTCGGCTATACGGGTAGTTTTGTAAAGTTTGGATTGAAGGATAACAAAGTTGGACTCAAAGCTTTTATAGCAGAATAAGACTGGTCTAAAAGTCTGTCGCAAGATGAACATAAATAAAAGTATGCAAAAATATTAGTTCAACTACTTCCACTACTAGTGCACTTTATGATACTGACTGTACGGGGGGGGGGGGGGGGGGGGGGGGAAATATGGGGGATGGGAGGGCAGACGAAGTGAGATGGGCAGGATGCGCCCCGGAGATAGGCTCCCGACCGATCAATAACTTAATCAACTCGATACGCCAGCGGCATTTATAAAGGGATTGCAAGTTCTATAGAACTACCGTATTTGTACTAGTGAAGCTTTCCATTAGTGATATTGGCGAACTTATTAAATTTTACACTAGCTTGTGTCCTTGGTTTCACCCGCGTTCTAAATGATAGTTAGGATATCTTACCTCCACGCTAATTAGACTGTCATTGTTTTGAAATTAATTAACTTTTGAATAACGTATGAATGAATATTTTTAAATTTATATATTACTAAATGTCCCCAGCGGTTTTACCCACGTTCCCAGCGAAGTACATTTCCCCGGAACAAAAAGTAGGTATCCGATGTGTTATTCCAGGGCATTTTCTATACGTGTTACAAAATACCCCGTAAAAATATAATTTATTGACAAAGCCAACAACCCTAGTAAGCTGCCATGTCAGCGAACTAGAAACAGAAAGGAAATATTTTACCTAATAATTGTCTACTTTAATAGTTTTTCTATTTTTCATTCATAAAATCAGTTTTTTATGGGGTATGTTATACAGCGTTACTACGGTTCTTAAATATTGTGAAAGGACTCGTTATAAGGCCCAATTTAACCTCCTTTCGGCTTTACGGGTAGTTTTGTAACAGCCTGTATATGTGCCACGATTCACCCAAATTAAAAAAAAAAGTTTTTGCTTGATGAAATAACAAGCATCCATACCTACAAACTTTCGAATTTATAGGATAGAAAGAGTAGTAGAGCTCTTAGTGCAGAGTTCGTCCGGGGAAGTACTACCACCTTACCCATTTCCGCCGTGAAGCAGTAGTGCACTTGTATTACTGTGTTTCGGTTAGAAAGGTAAGGGGGCCGGTGAAATTACAGGCACATGAGACTCAACAACTTCACGACTCAGGGTCGACAACGCATTGGCGATGCCCCTAGTGTTGCAAATGTCCATAGGCGGCGGTGACCACTTACCATCAGGTGGACCGTGCGCTTGTTTGTCGGCCCACGTGGTATAAAAAAAATATATATATTATGACATAATTATTATTATTAAGTAGCTGTCACCCGCGTCCCCGAGGGATGTGACACTTTTCCCGGAAAAAAGGGTACTCATAAGTTACTTCTTATAACATCACCTATCTGCCAGTGCCAGCCGTTTCGGAGATTACAATAATTAAAATACTTTTTTTGCTTTTAAGGACCTAAGTAAGTACATACGAGTATATACCTACATTAATATAATTAGTAAAAAACTTTACAAACAGACACGTCAATTATATTTATTAGTATAGATAACGAAAAACAGTTCGCGAATGTTTAATAAATACTAACTCATGTATTATCTGTAATGTTTGAGAGCATCTGTAATTCTGATCCACCCTTTCAACCAAAAGTTGAAAGGTACAAAAAAATATTAGTCCACTCTAAAACTCATCGTATATTGAACAAGGAACGAACTTTATTGGTACTAGCGAGTACAGTCAGCAACATAAGAAGTATAGCCGATCCACAATAACCTATTTGTCTTGACTATTACTATGTTCGCCTAGCGATCGAAATTCCACCGTAATACTTATTTTCAAGTTTCTCTATTGAGTTTTTTTCACAGAATATAAACTTTTTAATTTTTGCATAGAACCTTTTTGAATTTTGTTCTATTACGTCAGCTACGAGTGTGTACAAATACGTCTTATTGTATGTACATACGTATATATGTTACACATATGGGTGTCATTCAAGCAGTAATGCATTTTATACAAAGAAATTGTTTTATTCACTTCTCCATTAAAATTATTCCGTTCGCCCAATTCTCTTAAAAGGGAGTCTAAAGTTTCGCTTCACGTATTAATATTCAACGTGTTACAAAATACCCCTTAAAAATATATGTAATTAACTATCAAAGCCAACAACCCTAGTAAGCTCTCATGTCAGGGAACCAGATTTTTTAACAGAAAGGCCTACGTACCTATTTTACCTAATAATTGTCTACTTTAATAGTTTTCTATTTTTCATTCATGAAAAACAGCGTTTTTTATATTTTTGGGTTATGTTATACAACGTTACTGCGGTTCCTAAATATTGTGTATGGACTCGTTATAAGGCCCTATTTAACCTCCTTTCGGCTATACGGGTAGTTTTGTAAAGTTTGGATTGAAGGATAACAAAGTTGGACTCAAAGCTTTTATAGCAGAATAAGACTGGTCTAAAAGTCTGTCGCAAGATGAACATAAATAAAAGTATGCAAAAATATTAGTTCAACTACTTCCACTACTAGTGCACTTTATGATACTGACTGTACGGGGGGGGGGGGGGGGGGGGGGGGAAATATGGGGGATGGGAGGGCAGACGAAGTGAGATGGGCAGGATGCGCCCCGGAGATAGGCTCCCGACCGATCAATAACTTAATCAACTCGATACGCCAGCGGCATTTATAAAGGGATTGCAAGTTCTATAGAACTACCGTATTTGTACTAGTGAAGCTTTCCATTAGTGATATTGGCGAACTTATTAAATTTTACACTAGCTTGTGTCCTTGGTTTCACCCGCGTTCTAAATGATAGTTAGGATATCTTACCTCCACGCTAATTAGACTGTCATTGTTTTGAAATTAATTAACTTTTGAATAACGTATGAATGAATATTTTTAAATTTATATATTACTAAATGTCCCCAGCGGTTTTACCCACGTTCCCAGCGAAGTACATTTCCCCGGAACAAAAAGTAGGTATCCGATGTGTTATTCCAGGGCATTTTCTATACGTGTTACAAAATACCCCGTAAAAATATAATTTATTGACAAAGCCAACAACCCTAGTAAGCTGCCATGTCAGCGAACTAGAAACAGAAAGGAAATATTTTACCTAATAATTGTCTACTTTAATAGTTTTTCTATTTTTCATTCATAAAATCAGTTTTTTATGGGGTATGTTATACAGCGTTACTACGGTTCTTAAATATTGTGAAAGGACTCGTTATAAGGCCCAATTTAACCTCCTTTCGGCTTTACGGGTAGTTTTGTAACAGCCTGTATATGTGCCACGATTCACCCAAATTAAAAAAAAAAGTTTTTGCTTGATGAAATAACAAGCATCCATACCTACAAACTTTCGAATTTATAGGATAGAAAGAGTAGTAGAGCTCTTAGTGCAGAGTTCGTCCGGGGAAGTACTACCACCTTACCCATTTCCGCCGTGAAGCAGTAGTGCACTTGTATTACTGTGTTTCGGTTAGAAAGGTAAGGGGGCCGGTGAAATTACAGGCACATGAGACTCAACAACTTCACGACTCAGGGTCGACAACGCATTGGCGATGCCCCTAGTGTTGCAAATGTCCATAGGCGGCGGTGACCACTTACCATCAGGTGGACCGTGCGCTTGTTTGTCGGCCCACGTGGTATAAAAAAAATATATATATTATGACATAATTATTATTATTAAGTAGCTGTCACCCGCGTCCCCGAGGGATGTGACACTTTTCCCGGAAAAAAGGGTACTCATAAGTTACTTCTTATAACATCACCTATCTGCCAGTGCCAGCCGTTTCGGAGATTACAATAATTAAAATACTTTTTTTGCTTTTAAGGACCTAAGTAAGTACATACGAGTATATACCTACATTAATATAATTAGTAAAAAACTTTACAAACAGACACGTCAATTATATTTATTAGTATAGATAACGAAAAACAGTTCGCGAATGTTTAATAAATACTAACTCATGTATTATCTGTAATGTTTGAGAGCATCTGTAATTCTGATCCACCCTTTCAACCAAAAGTTGAAAGGTACAAAAAAATATTAGTCCACTCTAAAACTCATCGTATATTGAACAAGGAACGAACTTTATTGGTACTAGCGAGTACAGTCAGCAACATAAGAAGTATAGCCGATCCACAATAACCTATTTGTCTTGACTATTACTATGTTCGCCTAGCGATCGAAATTCCACCGTAATACTTATTTTCAAGTTTCTCTATTGAGTTTTTTTCACAGAATATAAACTTTTTAATTTTTGCATAGAACCTTTTTGAATTTTGTTCTATTACGTCAGCTACGAGTGTGTACAAATACGTCTTATTGTATGTACATACGTATATATGTTACACATATGGGTGTCATTCAAGCAGTAATGCATTTTATACAAAGAAATTGTTTTATTCACTTCTCCATTAAAATTATTCCGTTCGCCCAATTCTCTTAAAAGGGAGTCTAAAGTTTCGCTTCACGTATTAATATTCAACGTGTTACAAAATACCCCTTAAAAATATATGTAATTAACTATCAAAGCCAACAACCCTAGTAAGCTCTCATGTCAGGGAACCAGATTTTTTAACAGAAAGGCCTACGTACCTATTTTACCTAATAATTGTCTACTTTAATAGTTTTCTATTTTTCATTCATGAAAAACAGCGTTTTTTATATTTTTGGGTTATGTTATACAACGTTACTGCGGTTCCTAAATATTGTGTATGGACTCGTTATAAGGCCCTATTTAACCTCCTTTCGGCTATACGGGTAGTTTTGTAAAGTTTGGATTGAAGGATAACAAAGTTGGACTCAAAGCTTTTATAGCAGAATAAGACTGGTCTAAAAGTCTGTCGCAAGATGAACATAAATAAAAGTATGCAAAAATATTAGTTCAACTACTTCCACTACTAGTGCACTTTATGATACTGACTGTACGGGGGGGGGGGGGGGGGGGGGGGGGGGGGGGGAAATATGGGGGATGGGAGGGCAGACGAAGTGAGATGGGCAGGATGCGCCCCGGAGATAGGCTCCCGACCGATCAATAACTTAATCAACTCGATACGCCAGCGGCATTTATAAAGGGATTGCAAGTTCTATAGAACTACCGTATTTGTACTAGTGAAGCTTTCCATTAGTGATATTGGCGAACTTATTAAATTTTACACTAGCTTGTGTCCTTGGTTTCACCCGCGTTCTAAATGAATTAATGTTTACTCTGCATATAATTCCAAATATCCTTGAATAGTTTAGTTTATGATGGGAGAAAGAATTTTTGAAATTTAATAAGTAGGTTCGTGGATTTCCTCCTACATCCAAACTTACAAAGCTAACCTCCTTTTATCTTTAATGCGCAGAATGCCGATCAACTGGCAGACGTAAACGTCCACCTAATTGTATGTAGTCACCGTCGCCTATGAACATTTGCAACACCAGGGGCATCGCCAATGCCTTTTCGCCCTTGCGACGTGAAGTTGTTAAGTCTCATGTGCCTGTAATTTCTCCAGCCTTACCTTTATAACCAAAAAGAAATGTTAAGTAATCTGTGCCGAATCCTAGTTATAGAAGTGCACTACTGCTTCACGGCGGAATTGGGTCAGCTTTTATCCCGTGTTGGGGGGATTTCATCCAAGTTATTTCAGCTTTTCCTGGATAACTTATCGCACCCTTAGTACGATAAGGGCTTAACTCAAAAGTACGCTCTATCCGATGAATAGTGTAAAACATAGTCAATTTAATGATAGAATAAGCATACCGATACTTCAGCCTCTTTAACACCGGGACCCACCCTCCCCGCTCAGTGCAAAAGTGACCCAATCAGTGATGTACCAAAAGTGTTTTTTAGAGTTAAGCCCCTATCGTTCTGAGCGTGCAATATATGTGAATCCTTCTGTCGGGGAATGGATTTATAGAATGGGATTAGTAGTTCCAAGGATTTCCCCCTACATATAAAGAAAACATAAAAACCCCTTTATTACTTAGATCTGATAGTCCTGTTCAAATGTGCCAATTTTCCAATTTTTGGCAGCTTTTCCAATTTCTTTGTTAGAAAACTTTTCTCGGACTTTTACGAACATTAAAAAGAAATTGAAAATAGGTCCAGCTATTAAGTAATGAGCTTACGGACCAACGAACAGCATTTTATGCAATTCATTTATATTTCATGACGGTTTTGACATACAAAAATGTCATGGAAAAGTCTTGCTTTGGCTTAAGATGCATTATTAGATCTAATAATTAATTGTCTGTCAATGCAAATAAACCGTTATTACATGGCAATAGAGTTTATTTTTCTATGACTTACTAAAACGTAAAACGGTCATCATACCGTGCCCGTAGTTAAATGTTGAGTAAGTATTGGCTTGTGTTTGACCTCATCTCCTTGTGGTAAGTGTGGGCGAAGGTAAGCACTAAATATAAGCAGGTATATATGAAAGTCCTGAAGTTTCTTAAGTGCAGCTGCCGGAACACACCGGAACACACCGGAACACACCGGAAATTACTTGGCGATGGATTTTCAATGAGGGTAGAAGCTAGTTAAGCAGCTACAAAGTACCCTAACACCGTGCCTTGGCTTCTGTTCAAATCTATCTATCTAATCTCTCGAGGATCTCGTAAACGGCTCCAACGATTTTCATGAAATTTTGTATGCAGGGGGTTTCGGGGGCGTTAAATCGATCTAGCTGGGATTCATTTTCAGAAAATGTCGTTTTATCCGTGTTTTTAGGCAATGAAAACTGCTACAATGTCATTAGAAGAAGGTTTTCAAGTTACATCTTTTGTGAGAAATACTGTTATTGGGAGCCCTTTATTATCGCATCTAATTCGTATCTAGGTATATATGACAGTGCTTTAAAAAAGAGAATACGGTAGAAGTCACGTTAGTATCATAAAGAAATCCCGAGCAATGCTCGGTCTGCCAGGTAGGTACTCTTTTTTTAAGTATGAAACGCAATCCTTCTAATATTATAAATGCGAATGTTTGTATGTATCCATGTTTGTTAATCTTTCACGCAACACTACCGGACAGATTTGGATGAAACTTGGGACATAGATAGAGCATATGCTGGAATAACTATATGCTTTTATCCCGGGAGAAAGTGACATCCCTCGGGAACACGGGTAAAAACAAAGGGGATGGCTAGTGAAATATATTTATTCACATAGGCCTTCACAGGTACTTATGAATGGTCAGCCTTTGACCTTTTTTTTTTTTTTTTTTTTTTTTTTTTGAATGGACGAAGGTGTTAGCCTCAGATGGCTCTGACACCCTTACGCGGACAATATCGGTGAGCGCTTAGGGCTCTCAACCGAAATACAAAATTTTAAGCAACAGCGCACTGAGGGTGCCCCCTGTGGGGCTCGAACCTCGGGCTCAGGGCGTTGCGTGGGGGGCCTTTTTTTAGATCAAAGACTTTACTTTATCTGATTATTAGTGGTTCTTTATTTCATAACAATAATAAAACAAAAAACTCTACAATGAACATATTAAGGAGAGCGCGGTTTCTTACGTCCACGCCGGCGAGGACGGTAGCGAGGCTGATGGCCTTGTGTGTGTGATGGATGATCGCGAGTTGCAGATTCGGCTGCAGCTGTCTGTGCTTTTGTTATGTCGTCGTCAGACTCGGCGAGGGCGTGCCTCGGGCTGCGAATGCGACTAATGCGGGACGGAGTGTAGGACGCGGCCTGCACAATGAGGGGATTTTTATGGTTTATTGCCCGATCGAAATGGCGGCGACAAGCCCTTTTGATAAATTGCCTGATGGTCGGCAAACCTAAGTCCATGTGGAGATTGAGATTACGCATATACCACGGGGCACCCGTGGCTCTGCGCATGAACTTATTTTGGAGGACTTGGAATCTCTGGATCCGCTTGGGGTCGACGTGTGCAAAAGTTACACACGCGTACGTCATTATGGGGCGTATACACGCGGTATACAGTCTGATTTTGCTTTTGAGGGCCAATTTAGACCTAGCATTAATGAGGAAGTGGAGCCTGCCTAACACGAACGCGGCGCGGTTACGCACCGTGTTAATGTGAGGACCGAAGGAAAGTCTATCATCCAAAGTGACACCTAAATATTTGGCTTGCCTCTCCCAAGGGATAGGCGCGCCGAACATGGTGATGGGTGACGCGGGAAAGGGTCGGTAGGATTCGCGGAAGGCTCTATAAAACAGGATAGCCTGACTTTTGAGGGGATTGATTTCGATTCTCCATTTGCGGAACCACTCGCTTAAGGCGTTGGCTGCGCATTGGAGTCGTTTGCAAAGGAGGGATTCGCTTTTACTTGAAGAGTAAATAGCCGTATCGTCCGCGAACAGGGCCAAGTGAGTGTCACTGGTCCTGGGCATGTCGCTCGTATAGAGCGCAAACAACAGGGGTGACAACACCGAACCCTGCGGGACTCCGGCGCGAATGGGATATGGTGTTGACAGGACGCGCCCCTCGACTCGGTAGCGAAAGTGACGATTCGACAAGAAGTCTCGCAAGATGATAACGAGCCTCGGTGGCACTCCCATTGAGTAAAGCTTAAAAATTAAGCCGTCGTGCCACACTTTGTCAAACGCTTTCGCCACGTCGAAGAAGAGCGCGCCTGTCAATATACCGGTTTGGAATTTACTAGAGATGTGTTCAACGATTCTATGGACTTGTTGAACACGAGAGTGTTTGGTTCGAAAACCAAACTGCTCGTCGGGAATGAGTCTATTAGCATCGGCATATGCTTTACGTCTGAGATAAATGAGTCTCTCATAAATCTTACCCAAAACATTGAGTAGACTTATGGGACGATAACTGGTGGGCTCGGATCGGGGTTTGCCGGGTTTGCGAATGCCAATGACGTGTGCCACCTTCCACTGTTGTGGAAAGTGGTTGCACGCCAAGGCAGCATTGAAAATGGCCACCAGAAGAGCGATAAGGGTGGGGGGGAAGAGTTTAACTACGCGGTTGGTGATTCGATCCGAGCCAGGGGCTTTACGCGGATGTAAGTCTCGGATGATAGATTTTACCTCGTCAGGAGTAACTAAGGGAATGGGGTCCTCCGCTTCCTCAGTGGCATTAGGGGCGGGGGCGGGGGCGGGAGGGGTTGGGGCGAGTGAGGGAGAAGGAGGTAACGGGAGAGAGATTCTCCGTTCCACTTCAGAAACGACTGCCTCCACGTGACTCGGGTCAACGTGTAGGGAGCTGGGAGTGCACTGAAGCGCCAGGCTGGCGGCTAGGCATTCGGCCTTCTCGTCATCCTCGAACGCGAGCGGGAGATTATTAGGTCTGACAAGGGGGGGCATAGGAGCGACCGTGTCCTTTGTAAAACAACGAGTGAATTGCCAAAATGCTACATGAGAGGGATCGATCTCCTCTATAACTTTTTCCCATCGAGTTTCGCGTACCTCCTCTACACGGGCCTTTATGGCGCGTTGTAGAAAGCGCATGCGAGCTCGTATATGGTCGTACGGTTGTTTGTCATGGATACGCATTATGGCGTTCTTCTCCCTGATCAGTTCACGTACGTCTGCGGGCAATTGCCATTTACGGTCATCCGTATCCGGCACTGTCCGAGAGCAATCGTCAATGTTCGATTGCACGTGACCGGTCAGGGAGTCGATAGCCACAGATACGTCCTGCGCGGTGACTATGTTATCGGGTATGTTATCGAGGTGAACGGAATTGGTGACAGTCTTAAGGCGTTCGCCCAGTCTGTCCCAATTGGTGACGACTTTACTGGGACCACCTCTAGTGGTGGTGTTGTCAAAACGGGGATCTAGCGTTCGTGAAGCGAATTCTAATATCACAGGTCTGTGATCTGAGTCTAGCTCGTGCAGCACCGATACGCAATGCAAGCGAAGGCTTACGTTACGCAACAGCGCCACATCGAGTATATCCGGGCGGCGTGACACCGTACCCGGGAAGTGAGTCGGCTCTAAGGGAGCGATCAAATCTATATCTGATGAGTCCAGAATGGATTCTAGTATTTTCCCTCGGGGATTCGTTGCTACGCATTCCCAGAGGGTGTTTTTAGCATTTAGGTCTCCTGCCAGAATGACAGAGGGACCCATTTGCATGAGGGATTCGACGTCACTTTTTAGTAACGTCCTAGGGTTGGCTTCGGTCGAGGATGGCGAGAGATAGGCTGAAATCAGCACTATGGACTCGTGTCCGGTCATGGCGAGCCTACATACTGACACTTCGATGTACCTAAGGTCGGGGGGCGGATCCAGGGGGGAACAGTGCAGGGACTTGTGATAGTAGATCAGCGTCCCTCCGAGCGCTGAGTTGATCCTATCGTTGCGCACTATGTTATAGTTTGCAATTCTAGGATCCCTATGAGAGGGTTTTAGGAATGTCTCCTGCACCAGAAGGAGGTCAAGTTGGTGATCACGCAAGAACGTTGCGATCTCATCGCGTTGACCCCTAATGCCGTTGGCATTGAAGAAACCTATCTTAAGGGATCGGGGCTTTACTCTGCCTAATGGTGTGGAAGCCATCTAGAATAGTGCGAGATTTTTGACGGCGTTTAGGACGTCCGAATATTGGCTGATGACTTCTATGAGCGCGAAGAAGTCACCTTGATTGGCCTTGATGAGGCCAGCGAACTCATCGACACGCGCGTAGTCGATGGCTTGCGCGAGCCGGCACACAGTAAGGAGGCCCGAACCAGGGGCCACCTTCTGTGCGGGTTTGATGTTGACGGCGCGATTATTGTTTTGGCGCGGCAACGGAGCCGTTGAGGGCCCAGCGGTGGGCTTCGGTACGGTCGCTACGGCGGCGGCGGCGACGGCGGCGGCGGCGGTGGCGGCGACGGTAGTGGTGGTGGTGGCGCTCACGGGAGCGCCTGCTACGGTGGTAGCGAAGGTGTTGTTAGGCGCGAACGCCGATCTAGGTATGGGGGGGCCTGGAGGGGGAGAGGGAAGCGACTGAGGGTCGCGGTTGAGGTTCCTCCAGGGAGCCAACCTCTGCGGCCGGAGGGCCGTAGTGTCGACGGACATGAGTGGGGGAATGGTGGCCCGTTGAGTGGGCCACGGACGGGTGATTGGGCGAGGGCGAGGGGCCTTAGGGCAACCCTTATAATTGGCCGTGTGGCCGACAGTCTGGCACAGGACGCAGCCCGGCGCCTCGGTGGCCAGCGACACGTCCTTGGGCCGGGGGCACGCAGCCGTGCCGTGATCACCGAGGCCAGCCTTTGACCAGCCCCTACTCAGCTAATACAAACTTCGTCGGGTCGCGCCGCACGGAGGCCTCGGAGAGCTTACCTCTCACGTGATTGCGTAGTTAGCGAAAGAGACAGAGCATAGAGGCGACGAAACATCCTCGACCTAGTGTCATTTCATGAATCGAGGCCCAATTCGGAGGATTGCTTTTACTCAGAACAGCTGGCAATAAACTTATTAACATTATTTCAAATAAGATTTTGTATGTTTTGTCTGCTGGAGCGACCCCTACACCAAAGCATCGTCTCTTAATTCTAACTTTTTTAAGGCAAAACAATATCCTCATAATATTAGAAATGCAAGTTTGTGTAAGTATCCCCTTGAACCAAAAACTAGTAAACCGATTTCGTTGAAACTTGATATGTAAGTAGAGCATTCCCTGGAGTTACATATACACATATTCATGCCGGGAAATTATAACATCCCTCGGGAACGCGGATGAAACCGTGGGAACAGGTGGAAAGCATGTTTGTTTGGGCGGATGGTATTTGACATTTCACGCAAAAACTTCTAAACGGATTATAATTAAACTTGTTCATTCTCTACACAAGGCCATCTGGTCCCAAACTAAGCATACGATAAACCAGATAACTGATATACCACATGTACCTACTAGTTTTTTAAATACATACTTAAATATATGTTTATATACAGATAGAACAAAGGAACATGTTCCTGCACATTAATAAATGTGTGTCCTAGGTGAGAATCGACCCCACAAGCTGTAACGTGACAGTCAGTATCTCTAACCACCAAGCCAACTGGCGTGTCAATAGATAGTTTATAATCTGAATTATCACAAAGGATACTTTTTATCCGGGGAAAATCAAACATCCCTCGGGAACGCGGAGACCTGCAACCCACAAATCAACAAACTATCTGACGCTAATTCACGAATCATTACGCGAAAGTTACGTTCGCCAAGATAACAATCTACAAAACCAACCCCAGAAAATATTTACATCGGGGTCATTTACCTCATTCTATTCGGCACGATCCAGGGGCCGTCGGGTTCATTGACCTCACCCCTGTTTACGTCACGATCTTATAGTTTTGGGGCACATTTTGAAGGGTACATAATATCTAATGCGAAATGTGAATTGATTTTCAATATTGGTTTTTTCTCATAGCAACTATCTTACTACATTTCTGTTTTTGTTTTTAAATTATTTATATTGATTTTTCCACGGCACTACGTTATGTGATTTTTTGAAAAAGGCGTGAAAGGAGCTCTTGAGGATCGGGAACATATTCTGAGAACCCCCTGGAATTGCAAATATCTATAGGCAACAGTAACCACTTAACATCAAGGCTATCATTATGTAAGGTAAAATAAACTAGCTCGATGAGGATATGTCACAGCGTCAATGCTCTGTCTCTTTCGTTCACTACGTTATCACGTGAGAGAACCCCTTTTCGAGGCTTCGTTACATCGATGAAGTTTATATCAGCTGATAGAAGTCTGGTTGACCGTCTGACTGTATGTCAAACTTCTGACATAAATTACAGCTCAACATCACTACATAGTATAAAACAAAGTCGCTTTCTCTGTCCCTATATCCCTATTATGCTTAAATCTTTAAAACTACGCAACGGATTTTGACAACTACAAGTCTATCAAGACTGTAATACAATTATGACGATGTAATCTTGTTTTAAATACAAGAAAAACTAAATGTATTAAATTTGCATTACCCAATGTTAAAAAACTAGGCTGTAGTTTAATGTTAGATAATGAAGCTCTTAGCCTTGTGGAGTCAATAGTGTTCCTATTACTTTGGACTCAAAACTTCTATGGGGAACACAAATATCATGTCTTGCTGGGAAACTCAGTTCAGCTGTTTACGCAGTTAGGAAAATCAGACAGATTACAGATTAAATACGGCTAGACTAGTTTATTTTAGCTAATTTCTAAGTGTTATGACCCATAGCATTTTGTTTTGGGGTAAAGCTGCTGATATAGAAACATTTTTAATTTTGCAAAAAAGAGCATTTCGAGCTGTTTATAATTTGAGTTCTCGAGCTAACCTCAAAGGAAAGTTTAAAAAAAATATATTCTTACAGTTGCATCGCAGTATATTTATGCAAACATATTATTTGTTTGTAAAAGATAGTGATATGCGCTCTATCATTATTAGAAATAAGCATAACCTAGTCACTTCTGCATTTAGACTTCAAAAAGTGCAAGGTTAATTTTAAGGACTTAGTGCACGCATCTATAATAAAATCCCTGCTGAAAAATTTTAAATTTTCCTTTAGTCTGTTTTTGTACAAAACGCTTTGTACAACACAAATGATTATTTTAAGACGACAATGCTTGGGTGTAGCGCTCGATCCAGCAGGACACATCTTTATGTACAAAATCTTATTTTGAGAAGAGTAATTGCTGAGTTTATTGCCGGTTCTTCTCAGTAAAAGCAACCTTCCGAACAGGTGTTAGAATCTGACCATAAGTGCCTGTGATGGCAAATTTGAATAAATATTTGATTTCATTTCATGATATTTGTGTGTCCTGTTAAAGTTGAGTAGAAAGTGAAGCAGTAGTGCACTTGTACTGTGTTTCAGTTAGAATGGTAAGGGGGCCGGTGAAATTACAGGCACATGAGACTTAACAACTTCACGTCTCAGGGTCGACAACGCGTTGGCGATGCCCCTAGTGTTGCAAATGTCTATAGACAGCGGTGACCACTTACTATCAGGTGGACCGTCTGCTTGTCTGTCGGCACTTGTGGTATTAAAAAAAAAGTTGATTCTAAAGTGATTTCTAAGAAAATCCAATAGGACAAAATTAAATACATTTAAGTTTAAAACTGGTAGAGAAAACTTTGTATCAAAAGACTTTTTATAATATACTAGCTGTCCCCCGCGGTTTCACCCGCGTTCCCAAGGGATGTAACATTTCCCTGGATAAAAAGTAGCCTATATGTTATTCCAATATATGCTCTATCTATGTGCCAAGTTTCACCCAAATCTATTGGGTAGTTTTTGCGCGAAAGAGGAACAAACATTCATACATCTATGTATACATCCGTTCACCGTCACAAGATTTCTCGTTTGTAATATTACTTAATAGGATCTGATTATTTGGAGGCTTTAGAGGATCCTTGCAAATTTAGTTTATTTTGCATATTTTCATAGCCTCTTGTCCTATGGTATTTTATTTTGGGGAGCAGCAGCGGATATAGAATCAATATTTATTATACAGTTATCATTTCGCCATAGTTCATGCTTTGCATATTTATGATTTAGAATGTGCGAAGAATGTCCTACGATATTTATACTAGCTTCGGCCCGTGGTTTTGCCCGCGTTCCTCGGATACAAGTACGTATCCTAATTATCCAGAATATATGGTATCAATGTACCCAAATTCTGCTAAAGCTTTTTATGTATATAGATATTAAAAATACTTACTTATACTTACGGGTTGAAGTAATCAGCCATTTGAAGGTAAATCTGCCCGATGGAAGATCTTTCCAATTCTGCTGGTTCATGGTTATACAATAATCTACCTAATTGTATCTGATAATAAGGTTGCATTTATTGATTCTCTGTTCCTATTTCATGATTATTTCAAGGGAACCGATTGTCATGTCTAATTGAAAAGATACCAAAAGGAATAGGTGCTAAGGTATGATTTCCAGTCATTCGCTTATGGTAGAAAGTAACGTCCTCACGAGACCGAATATAAAAGGGCCCAGAATCCTAAGGGGCCGTAATTCGCTTTTGCTACACCCTCTATTTGTTTAGATATAAATTGTAGGAAAGGAAAATGAAAACTACTTTATAGCGAGGTTTCTTTTTATCATCATCACATTCAAAGTGTATTTAGGGTACAAAGACTCCAACCACTTCCCATACTGTTCTCCTACGCGGCCTTTAGAGAAATGATTTTATTTAAGCATTATTTTACAATTATTATGAATTAACTTTTAGACCTTCGTCTTCGGGGTAAGTTGTTGTCTCCCGACGCTTCCGTCTTCACCGCTGGCCTGGCATGCCTCACAGGAGGAATAGTGGTGGGCCTGTCCCAATAAAAAAAGTACATGTGAAAATTTGGTAACGTTTTTTTGAAATTTTTGGCCCTACAGTCTTATTTTTATTTGAGTCAAAATTGATAATATGCTTGATTCTATACCGTAACGCAATATTGAAGGGGATGATTTGAAAGCAACCCTGTCTATGAATGTAATAAAGGGCTCCGCAGGCACCCTTGTTTATGCAGACTGTTTCATATTGGGGTTTCGATAACATGAGTTGTCATGTCATATTGAAAATTGACACTCGACAGTGCAATTTACGAATAGGGGAGTTTGGTGTACATTTCTGCCAATTTTGATAAAGAAGATATATTTAGCAGACACGTACCTTGTATCTAGAAGTTTATGAGGGTCCTAGGATATTAACAGTATCTTTCGAATGTGCATGAATCGGGTCCCATTATTTTATCTTACATTAAAAAGGTCAGGGTCTCTAAGAAAATAAAGAAAGCACAAATCGGGTTTTTTATATATTTAGAACAAGAAATGTATAGTTACAACCATTGAGGATATTAAATATCATATTGTATATTGTATAAAGTGAAGAGAATGTGACATTTTTTCCATATTTTTTTTTTATTATTCAATTATAACTAATTCCAATAAATTAATAATTATAGACACATAAATTACTTGAAAATATTAATTGATAAGAATAAATTACTAAAAACAGCCAATTAACCACTACAGATGTAAATATATGGTTATTAATGCTTAATTTTAGGAATGAGTAATCTTTTTATTTTCTATTCCGTACTTCAAAGTAAGACGGCGTGTATTCATTTTCCAAAACTAAGTTTTTGCGTTTAAACGCTATATACGACTCCCATGACATGGGAGCGTATTTCCCTTGCTTATTTCTCGACTTCAACCTGATCAACATTTAGTTTTGGAAAACTTTTACAAAAACCTTAAACGATTCTTACAAATTATTGGGAACAACATTTAAGTCTAAAACGACACTAAAAACTGTTGTGAGACTCATTAAAAACGTCAAATGTCAAATAATTGTCAGATTTACTGTCATTTGTGACGCGAGACAAATCTGACACTTGACGTATGCTGCGTCCTGCTCACAATACGGAAACGCTTTCCCCTCCCGCGAGCTCTGTGCCGAGGGCATTTTGATACCGTCAGCTGACAGCCCGCCGAGAGGGCCACGTCACGTCACGTCTGTTACAGCCTTAATTTCACTACTATTTCTTGTGCAAATCAAACGTTTTTCCTCACAAAAGCTATAATGAAGAGGTAATTATTAAACCGACACAATAAGTATATAGAAATACCTAATTTTTAGGTACAATATCAACTAAATCGGTTTATACGACCAACACAGACAGACACCTACCTCTTAATTTTATAATAATTCATAAAAAGACAAAAATGAAATTTTTATTAACATTGATTTTTTTTTTATTATAACCGGAAGATCTCAAGTGTTTTTTAACTTTTTTTGCATTTTTTATTTTATAAAATACGTATCTTGTATCAAAGTGAAGTCAGCTAGCACGAACGAGGAGATCAGCTGACCGTCTCTTAATCTCATTTTATAAATATCATTGCTTTCATTGTCTAGTACACCTTAACTTTGAAGTTGGTAAAATACTTATTCAATACTTTTTATTTTGAGACTTATTATCTTACGATGCATTTGTCTAATTTATCTAGTCTTAAGTCCAAATCGGTTGGAAGTCGGGTTGATTTTATACTCTTAAAAGATCATGAAAAGTATGAGTAACCCCACTTTCCTGATCTCGAATTTATGGCATAATGAATTGAGTATTTATACACTACGAGTATGTTCTAGGAGTATCACATGCTACTCTGCAATGTTACAAGTTTATTCCCATTACGTTATCTGTGACACCACTAAATACACGTTAGGTGTAGTGTCACGACTAGTGATGTGCGATTATTGGATATCGATTTAATTAGTCGATCATTGTACCTTGAGGTGATTATATTAATTTATCTAGTAATGATAGTTTAGTAATTGATTTGATGATATTTCAACATTTAAAATATTTCTTATACATTGGATGTTTTCAACTATTAAAGTTTATAATAATCGCAAGCCACGGATGGAAAATTTTAGTAACATAGTATATATTTTACCACTACGTGGTGGGAACAAACTTTCCTTCAATGCAGCTTAAAGAGGAATCAACACCGAAAACGAATTCTAATAAATAGACAGTGAAATTGATATTACATGATATATTTTTAATTTTAAATTCGAAACTATTGGTTTTTATTTATAATTCGCTTACCCGAAGCTGGACCGATGCCGTTTGATGTTTATTTACATATTTATTGCAATCTGTTATTTACCCGACAGCGTCGTGTAAAGCTAATTTTTACTAAAAAAAGATTTTTTTAGATTACCATGGTAATCGGGGTTCATAATGTTATCACGCTTAAACTCGCTCCGGTGTCTTTCACTGTCTATAATGATTATAAGGAATCAAAACGCACAATGTTGTTTTATTTCAAACTTCGAATCAGTCATCGTGTACGCGAACCGACTAATCACAGTGCGTTTAAATTCTTAGTGACGATGATCATGCGTTATAAGGAAGCGATTAGCCGCAAAAGTAACTGCATTTTTATAAAATTTCAATTGGTAATACGATCTATAAGCTAATACTAGAAACGGATCCAAAATACATCGAGGAAGTACATGATGAGCAAATGTTGTATTGTTCTATAGTAATTTTATAAAAATACAGCTTCCGCAGTTGTGAAGATTGGAGGTTGTATCTGTTTTGTTCACTAGACTCTGTGACGTATGAAGTAATAGTTAACACATTTTAGTCGATGTCTCGATATATCTGCTACATGAAAAATATTTCAAGCTTCATCGTCTCCTTACGTTCGTGTCCCAACACTAAACGCGTTACCTTTGACTATTATTGAGCATTTTTTGGCATCGAATATCGAAACACGTATTGATATTTTGAAATATTTTTCTAGTAGAATTTAAAACTTACGTATTTATTTCTAAGGAAGATTTCAGTTTTTTCAATTTGTATCTTATCTATAGGAATCGCGTATGGCTCTGCCACTTAATATCGCTTTGTGCCTGTGCCAGAGACTAAGGCCTTCCCGCCTACATCGCGGCTGAATGTCATTCGCTTCATGCTTATATCTTTCTGTTTAGCTATTTTCTATAAACCTTTCTCAGTTATTGGACAGTAAACAGATTACGCAGTATGGATTTTTTTTTCAATTGATTTACTTATTAAATATGGGCCATTAACCATTTTTTGTACGCGTGATTGCATGATTCCAATCGTTGGACAGAGAAAATGGATTACAGTTTTCATTGGAAAGTATTCGACTAATGCCGACGTATTAATCTTTGTTAGTAAGCGTAACGTCCTTAAATGTGTGGAATAGCGAAAGCCAGTGCTCAGAGCTATTGTAGTGGAACAGCGATGGCACTCGCCGAATGCGTCTCATTGAAAACTGTTATCGGCAGTGTGAACAGTGCGGCTTCTCTGCCCGACGACCCACCTTAATCTTTAACTTTATAATTATTAATTAAGATCAATCGTCACGTGTATCCTTTAAACATTTTTATTTTTTGCTAATTTCACAGCCTCATTGTCAATTAGCCTATGCGTATTTAGAGTATTGTATCTGGGTTGCCAATTAATTACGTTTTATTTTTTATCATAATATTATTAAATTTTAATTTCATAAAAAATGCGTCAAAACACCGTTCAAAAAGTAGCCGTATGCTATTGATAATAGGTCTGATTATCCCTTGTCACTTACTGGGGTTCGTTTAATCGACAATTGTATCTACAACCCTAGTATTATAGTATTGTAGATATAACTACGAGAGTTAAAAGTTATGGCAGGCGGTAATATTTAGAGGTTCTATCTTCGTGCTTTCGATTTAAAAATATTACATTGCATATCGGTCCGGATAGAGAATATCAGTTAAAATTATTGAATTTTCGCAATAATTGTTTGATAAATATGAAATGCGATTTAAATATCAAAAGCGCCAAAATTTCAAGCTGGTCATTTTGGGCGGGCACCATGGTACTTCCATACTGCATACTCGATTCGCTTAAAACTTTATCCGGAAACCAGAACACGCCGTATAGTGCCAGGGGCCCTGTTCCAAATGACATATGTCAGATAGTTCCGGCCGCTGCCAACACTTCAACGATTGTAAATTATTAGTAGAACGTTTTGTATTTCGGCCGCTTACATCTATGAAGATATGATTTATAGTACAATAATTTTAAAATACATATAAAAATATTAAGTCAATTATATTGTAGCATAATTAGTTACCCGTGTGTCGAATGGATTACAAACCTCACATATTATTGCTTCTTTCGTGTTTACTTCACTAGAGACTCTATGCTATTGAGCACTATTTTTAAATTTATTATTAGTATTTTTCATTTTTAATTAATTAATTACCGAAAGAAGGGGGAAAGGACAAAACATTCTACTAATACGTGACATTTACCTAACCGAAGCCCTACCGAACGACGCGCACGCACATCCAAAATATTTGCTCCTTACTCATTATTTATTATCTAAAAAGTCGATGAGTTCCACAGTAAATACTTGGTGTTTTATGTTTCGATTCAGACGACATTACAGTTATTTTTAATAAGAAACGTAACCAAAATCGATTTAACAACGTATCGTAACGACAGCGGTGAAACTTGTCTGAAATAATATTATTATAAATTTAGTTCTAAATCAATTCGCGCGTTCAGCTTCCAGCAGATTAATCGCCCGATATATTTTCCTAATAAATAAATCAATTCAGGTAACCACCGAATTTTTCCGAATATCAAATATATATACATATATAATTATGAAATATTACGTTGGTGAAATGTAACTTTTCGGTGGAATATTGATGCGCTTATTTCACTGAATGAATTATCATTCCATAATTAGTGTTTCCCACCTCAGTTGCTGTTCACCAAACGTTGTAATAGAAATAAGATAAATACACACCTAAATATACACATAAAATACAATTGCACATATACTTACTAAATTAATCATATATCTAAAAACAGAGAATAAGTTGAATAAATTATTAATTAAGATTAATTTCATTACCCCCCCCCATTGCAACACGCATTCCGTCGCACTACGGCATTTATAAAGACTAGTGTTTCTCATTGCCAATGAAAAACATACGAACAACTATAAAAGTAACCTAAATGACTACGTTAAAGTTTACACATGTAAGATTAGCAGAAATTGTGCTTCACACTCCGACTTATCGGTTTTGACGCATTTGCCAACCGTACGTTATAAATAATTAAAACTAAATCAAACATTTTTATCATCGCATTCCTAAACGTCATTCCGAAATTAATTTGACAGGTGTCAAAGATCACTTGGCGCAATATTGCATAGCTCATCAACGTTTTGACAACTGATTTACTTTCTTGGCTGTAGAACTAGCAAGTCAATTTTAAGATGCAACTTTTAGAAATGACGCTTGGAAACAAGAAGAACTCACAAATTTGTCTATAAACAAATACAGTATACCTAACTAATAATAAAACATTGTAATTCTAAGGAATGTATAAAGCATATCTGTTGTAAGCTGTATAAAATACAGCAGTTGTGTGAGTTTTTTTTTTTTAAATTAGTTGGGTATGTGATCACATATCGGTGATTCATCAATAGCAGCGATCGCCCGCGCGGATAAACAAATGGTTTACAATAAATATGTGTAAACAAACTGGCGCAATTTTCAAACACACGTTCTATTTGACGAAGTCGTCAACCCTCTCCGAGATATCGATTTAATATATTTTTATTAAATTACAGACTATTAGTTATTGCACGTTTTACATTTATAATAAATATATAAATACTTGTAAATTTAAATTTTCATCTTTGGTATGTAATGAGTACCTATTAGTTAATATCTGAAATGTTACAAAACTGTTTTACATATAATTAAGTATATATTTTTTTTACAAAAATCGTAGGGTCGTTAGGACGGCACGATATTTATATCTATTCAATTTCGATGTTCATCATAGGTCTTTGTAGGGTCGAAGTATTCTGACTGGTGTGGCGTGTATCGAGACGCGGCGGCAGATTTACCATAACTTTATTACATTATTTTCTTTAAACAACTTTTTTTCTATTTACAAATTTCCATTTAGACTAAGACAATTAAAGCCTACTTTCGAATAGACGCAGGGTCGCATCCATACATTATTATTATTATTATAGCAGGTACCGATCATATTGGACATCGAATTTTTCATACGATGTCTTTTTAGACTAGAGTATGCACCATTGTTCCGCGTACGGACTCCCCGATCGCCACCGAGTGGTGACCTCGCGCCGGCACGAGCCTGACGTCTCCCGTCTCTGGCGAGCGCGTGCGTGCGAGCGGGACGGATGCCGCCGGCAGCCGAGCCGCCCCCCGCGCATAGCCCAGAACTAGCTCGATCGATTTTCCTCGCGCCTCCTGCGTGCGGCCCGGGGCGGCCCGGGTTTACGCGACTCCGTTCATCTGTCAAATCCCCGCTCACATATGACACCGCGGCGTTAAGCGTAATCTCAAAATGTATCTCAAAAATTCCTAACCTAACATACTCCGGCACGCGGCGGGACTCGGCGGGTCTGGGCGACGCCGGAGTCGACGCCAGCGAAGCCGGCACACCGTACTCACGAGTTACACCGCAGATCTCATTTTTAAAATTTTATCAAAACCTATCACAGTTTTTGATTAGTTTTCATCCTTAAGTTTAATATATGATTAAAATATACGTATAGATAATATATATTTTTTTCCAATTTTTTAACAATATAACACTATTAGACTTCGATTAAGAGTTACGGGGCCCGCGAGCGAGGTCCCGCATATCGTGTTCGGCCGGTCATACTATAGTACGGTACAGTACGGTACGATATGTCGGTACAGTACAGTACGGTACGGTACAGCTATGTGTGCGAGTAGAGTGTGAGCGACAGAGATGAACGACTTGGATACATTTGGCAAACGTTTATTGATCAGAGTCCGCGTTATGCCGGCCCAACAGCATGCTTACGTACGTAAATGTACTTAATACGATATGATCGCATATAAAATTGGAGCATAGCATTTAGGCTATTATTGCTAATATTATTTTTATTATATTCGAAAACTATTTCACGATAACCACAACCGTTCATAAGCGAAGTTTAATATCATTATTTTGTTATTGACTATTTTCAATATGTATGGTTATTTAAATCTGGCCAAAGATCGTTATCAATTTTCGACATTTGATGCCGTTTCAATTTATAAATTTAGTATTATTGCATGCTCGAGGCGGCTCTCCGTTCGGCGTCCGCCATTTTATCCGGACATGCGCGACGCCCGCCGGACCGTGTGTACGAATCCGCCATTTTGATTTCCTCAAACACACTTAACCCAATTCGGCCGAATATACTAAAGTACAGGCAGTCCGAGTCGCGCATGACGGCGACGGCGAACAAAGAGTCGCCGCACAATAGAGCGAGCCAAAAACATTGTCTAGTTAATAAAATTATGTACAAAATGACCGCCCTGCGCCCGAACCAGTAGGGTGGTGACCCCTCCAGCCGGGAAGACAGTTTCTCAACGTCAGGTCCTCGAGTGGCGGGTGGGCCCGCAGCCGCAGCGGCACGAGCTGGCTGCGGCTGCAGGCGGCCGCTGTGTGTACGTGTGTGGGATGTATGGGTGCGCGCCTGCTGTGCCGTCCTAGCGTCCAGCTAGGCCGTATCCGGGGCAATCCCCTTAGATGGTCTTTATCTTGTTGGTCTTGAAGCTGACCTGCAGCACTCTGTTCCCGAGTGTGTATCCGTTAAGCGACTGGATAGCGACGACGGCCTCGTCGTAATTCGTCATGGTTATGAAGCCGTAGCCCTTGCACTTATTGGTCTGGAGGTCGCGGATCACTTTGACGCTCTGAACGGCGCCGAAGGGGCCGAACAGCTGCCAAAGTACGTTCTCCTCGGTCTCGGGTGCGAGGTTGTACACGAAGATGCACCACTCGGAGCCAACGGCGCCGGGGAGCACCCCGCCGAGTAGCTCGCCCGCCAGCGGGCTGTAGCGCTGCAGACCCTTATTGATCGCTAGGAGGGACTTGCCTGAACTGAACCGGCCCAGTGGGGCGGGGAAGCGCAGCGCGGCCGGCAGGTAGGCGGCCAGCGGTGCCAGCGCCTTTCCGTTGTTGCTCGGGTTGTTCGCGAACTTCACAGTGATCGGCTCCGTGGCTCCCTTGGGCACGGTCCCGTTCAGCTCCTGGATGGCGCGCTCCGCTTCCACGCGCTGGTCGAAGCGGATGAAGCCCACTCCCTTGGACAGACCCTGCTCGCCGCCCGTGAACGGCCGCCCGCCCGAATTCTCGCACAGGATCCGTGACGTGATGATTCTTCCGTAGGGATTAAAAAGCCTCTCCAACTCTGTCTGCGTCATCGTTTTGGGTAGCCCCGATACGTACAAATTGGCGCCTTTGATCGCCTCGCTGCTGGGGCGCGCGTACGACACTTTAATCGTCTTGTTCTGGAGGCGGAGGCCGTTGAGGGTGGCGATCGCCTTCTCCGCGTCCTCGGGGCGATGGTAGTTGACGAAGGCGTAGCCGAGGCTTTGGCCGCCTCCGTGGAGAGCGTGGTTTAGGGCGTCGGGGAAAGCCGCGCCCTTGTTCCGGATCAACTTGCACGATTCCACCTCGCCGATGCTCGAGAACAGACTCCTGATCTCCTCCTGAGTCATGCTCTGCGGCAAGTAGTTGATGATCAGGTTAGTCTTCGACTCCTCTCCCGAGCCATTCTGCTGTTCAGCATCGCCCTTAGACATGGTGGCGGCTTAAATCATAAACGGAAAGAACGAAAGGGAAACGAAAAACGCGGTAAAAGAAAACGGCACGTCCGTAATGGTGGCGCGCGCGAACGGTATTGCGAGGGTTGTCCGCCGGGCCGGGCAGGGGCGCATGTCCCGATGTATCGACCCGAGCTTACATAACGCGGTTCGTTCACCCCTCCCGGATGGTATAGTGTCCGAAAAAACCAGATCCGCCCCGCTCCATCGATCCGAGAGTCCCGGGAAGCGAGCTCGCAGCTCGCACTACCGCTGTACGCGGCACCCGCACACAGATAACCACCCCTTACATACTATTACCAATTAGTGTAGGTGCTTCCGTAATTACGTTCTGTCAAAATCATAAATGGAAACCATTTATGATTTTGACAGATTTCAACATTGACAAGGGCCGAAAATTAAAAGCAATTGTATTTTCCGTCCTTCGATGCACATTTAAAATGCTTAATTTCGGGGAAATTTTACAAAAACACAAAGGAAACGAATCAGTCAACCTTCTTGTATTTGATCATGATTTCGTAATCTTTACCTAAGTTCGTTTCACTAGGGATTGTGACTGTAATTTTTAATAGTTTTCTAAACTTGTTCAGACAAAGCAAACCGCTCATGAATCAAAAATAATTCAAAAAAGTTTAAATGACAGGCCTTATTTTCTTTGTTAAAAAAATCAAACGTCAAAAGTTTCTTTCTTTGTTCTGTTTAGGGTCGACCTTCTCATGCATAGTTCAGTGCCCACAGTGCAGCGACACAGTTCCCACTGGGTTAGTAAGCCTGGGCTTAGCCACTCAAGCGTGTTCGAATCTAGATTGTCTATTTGTACTATATTACAAACAAGGGGTGATTTTTATGGCATATTATGTTTCTTGTTTCTATTCTGTAGTATCAAATCACTAATATTATAAATATGTTTGGATCTTTGTTACACGATCGCGAATGAATAGCAGTCAGGAGTTCCTGAAGGAAAATTACACTATGAAACTATTTAAAAAAATATGAGATAGAAAAATCACTTTAAAAAAAAAAATTACTGGCTTTCTTGTTCATCCGCATTCCCTACAGATATACTAAGTTTCATCCCAATACGTGAAGAAGTTTTGCTTAAAAGAGTACAAACCAGAGTACTTAAGGGGGCCGGTGAAATTACAGGCACATGAGACTTAACAACTTCACGTCTCAGGGTCGACAACTAATTGGCGATGCTCCTAGTGTTGCAAATGTCCATAGGCGGCGGTGACCACTTACCATCAGGTGGACCGTCTGCTTGTTTGTCGGCCCAAGTGGCATAAAAAAAAAACATCCATTACAAATACAAATACAAATATTGATAACATCTTAAATATATTTGTACTCAAAAATTTCACTGTACTTACAAATATTAACATTCAAAGAACAACACATCTTCATGGTGTATATAATTCTCATTCCTACGTTTTTCTGACGTAAATATCAAAAGGTTAGATGAACGCCTAGAGAAAGCTACAGACTGGATGGCGCCTTGCGTCAGTTGTTAGGAAATCGGCAGAATTACGAACATCCCAATATTACAGTCTACATCGGTTACAGCGTGATGAACACGGTGATAAAATAATCGTTAATAGTTAAAATAACTAAAAAACACTAAATCCTTTTTACATAGGATAAGTTGTGACCGTTGAAGGTACCCATATCTTGTAAATTAGCACTTGATTACTCTGAGATACTACACTAAATGCTTCATGAGACCTTGCTCTGTTACGGTATCACTCATGCTATTTGAAAAATACTATATAAGTCTTCATTCCTAATTAGCAGAGGGATTCGAAAAAACAAAACAAATGAGCCCAAACTCAAATTTACTAGTAGCAGCTGAAGAGTTCCACTATCTTTAACTTTTTCGCGATTCCATAGCCAAGAAACAAGTCTTAAAACTGACTCGTTTCAATTATTTTTTTATCGTGTAACATAGAGATTTATTTCTAGAATTGTTTGTTTTAGATTTTCATAAAATGCGTCTGAAAACTCTCAAAGGCGGCGTTGCATTGATGTAAAAATAAACTGGGAGGTAACAGGCGACGTAATGAAAGGTGGGTTCCGGAAAATGCAGTAGAAACTATGGACTTGGCCCTCGGAATTTAAATATAATGTGTCTACTGTATTGTATACATTATTAACATTACATTATTTTAGATATGACTATAATAAACACTACACACACTACCATAAGTTTTTACACATAAGTATTTATTAAACACATTATGACGTATTTGTGACACGATCCAAGCTATCGTAAAAGAAGAAAATTCAAAAAAGTTCTATGCAATGTTCATAGAGGTTATACTCTGACAAAGAACTTGAACATTAACTATCTAGAATTACAGTCCAATTTCGATTGCTAGACGACCACTAGTATGTATAACAAGACAAACAGAATCAAGCTGTATTTATTTACATGTCGTGTTCATATTTGTTACCTACATAAAGATATACGAGAAATATACCTCAGTCCACACTCTAAAGAGTTACACCAACTCTTTTGCAAGTGAAATAGCTTTTCCAACTTTCCCGGACTTTGTAGGGATGCCACAAAAGGTCACTTTTATAATTGAAAATTGTAAACGAATTCTTACATAAAACCTTGTGATTTTTGACTAAGGCGTGGCTTTGCGTAAATCCATTTTAAGAATATACAAAAAACAAATATCTAGTAACTAATAAGCCTATAACCATCTATGAAAAATTTCGCGTCGAATGGTAGCAGTCCCATCCCGATATGTTCAGTAGTTTTTCCTTATTTATATGCATACTAGCTGACCCGGCAGACGTTATCCTGTCTTCAATGAATATTTAATACGAATTAGTATCATTTATAAAAATAAATACCAAGAACATGTGTTCTTGACAATTAAACTTTTAATATATGGCGTGATGGCGCTCAGAAATAACCGTGATGAACAAACACTTCTTAAAAAACTCACTGTACAATTAATTAATTTTACAATACAATATTCCGATTTAATTGACTCTGAAATAAAAAAATGTACTAAGAAATGATAAATTAATTCTTTTATCAATATAATTCCGACTCATTCCGATAAAATATATTTGCAGCGCGCATTCAGTCAATCTTGCAACTGTCAAACGACTGACAGTTAAGTCAAACGCCATATGGTTACATTGCATTCACATTTACTATATTATTTTTTGTAGACAATTATATGTTCTGCAATGTGGTAGTACATTGTTTTGTTCTATAATCAATAGTTTTCACAGCGCACGCGGTGTAAGGAATTTTTCGGGTAAGTTTCTTACACTTTGGGTTACATTATTGGACTTTTAGTAAGGATCCCAATTTTTTTTTGAAAATACAATATAGCCTATAGCCTTTCTCGATAAATGCACTATCCAACACTGAAAGAATTTTTCGTATCGGACTAGCGGTTAGTATAGATTAGAAAAGTTTATATTGTCACAAGCGCTATGGTTACATTAGAAAAGTTAATATGGTTATGTTTTCTTAAATTTTCAAATTTTTAACGCAACATTTTTCTTTCATAAGCACCTTCTCCTGACTGACAATAACAAACACAACAAAAAAAGAATTCGCGTAATCGGTCCAGCCATCAATGCGTGATGCCGTGACCAAGGGAAGTAGGGATTCATTTTTATATATACTCGTATAGTACCCTGCCACGCTTCACTGTGGCACATTGTGATTGAATGGTTGAGAAATGAGAAACAAAACAAAGACGGTCGCGGATATGTGACTGATGCAAAAAATAGATAAAAACAATCCTTGATGCGGATTATATATCATGCTAAATTTCAGCTCGATCGGTGCAGAACTTTTTGAGTTTTTGAAGCGTACACAAACCAACATAACATATTTATATATATAGATAATATATAGATCTTAACAGATCATTAACCACCGTTTCAAAAGCTTGGTTTTACTGTGTAATATGTTTTTTATTTCTTTATAACAGCAAGTGACGACCCTGGAAAACGAAACAGCGGTACCTAGAACAATTTAAATGGTAATTTCTCGGACGGTAGCCTTTGATGTGAACCTAACAAACGCTTATTAGTCTTATATAACAACCTACCATCGCTTATATAACCTTAGGTAACATATAAGTATATAACAATTAAGACTGTTTTAGTACAAAAGGCTTTCTACAACGTAAACGATTATTTTAATGACGACAATGCTTGGTGTAGCGCTCGCTCCAGCACACCATCTTTATGTACAAAATCTTATTTTGAAAAGAGTAATTGCTGAGTTTATTGCCGGCTCTTCTCAGTAAAAGCAACCTTCCGAACCGGTGTTAGAGTCCGCCCATTCATAAGTGCCTGCGAAGGGCTATTTCAATAATATATTTAATAACATTTCATATCAGGGAGTAGAAGGTGGTACGCCGTTACGTAGGTCGCGGGTTCAAGTCTTAGAATCCTTTTAATGTTGCTCAGTTGGTAGTGGCGATGAATGCTGTGTCGAAGAAGGAAACCATAGCATGAAAGAAGGGTACTTTATTGTACCCGCTTGTTTGGCTACGACCCCCAAGTTTAAAATCTGTCGGTATGTTGGGATGACTTGAGAGCCAGTCTCTCACACACCACATCACTGGGTGAGATTGTGGTAAATCACAAGCATATATAGTTAAAAAAAACCTACAATAAGCTTGAGGTTCTGGTGAAAAATTATTGAAAGGAACCACTTTCTTACTACCAGATCCATATAGGTTTGGGTTTAATAAATTCGGCCTACATCACTTACCAAGGGAAATTTTGTTTTTTACTACATAACTGGTAGGCTGTCTCAGGGTAAGTGGTCAGCATCGCCGTTAGACATTTGTAATATAATTTTTCGACCTATAGGTACATAGTTTAGACCCGAAGCTTCCAGTAAAATTAAATAAGCTCTTCTTCCTTTCAATAATAATTCTCATCCTTGGAAAACATAAGTAGGTCTGACAAAAAGGAATAAACACAGCTACGTCGCAATACTGACGACCCACCCCTGGAAAATGTTTATACTTCCCGCTAATACAAAAACTACCATCACTCTTCCAAATAAAGTTCATTTCAGCTTGTACCCTTACTTGTGTAAATTTCAACACCTGCCATACTGATTTCAACCTAAATTGTTGCTCGTTAATGTCGAAAGATGCGTGTCTCGAGTTCTACCAAAGTTTACGTAATAACATTACTTAAATATGCACCGTATTGGTTGCCGTTAGGGTGGAATTTACGATAAGGAATGGTTTTATTGGGGTTGCTACCGGGTTGTACTTTTTTAGTTGCCACTCTGGGGAGGCAGTGCGTTTCCATTATTTAATCTATAAATAGAATTTGTTTGTTCAGACACGATTTTGATTTGTAGGTAATTAAATCTTCGTCCATTTAATATAACAGCACATCTTCATGCCTATTAGTTCTGAAAGGGTAGGCAGGTCTTTGTAACAAAACCCACATTCTACTGAAGATATTTGAAGGTTTTTAGGTTAGCGTCTCGCTCGCACATCACCTGTCTCTAACTACCGGTATTATTAAACTAAAAATTCCAATCCAAGATCAAGAATCACTCTAAAAGACCAAATCATTCTATTAGATGCGATGTGTATTTTGGCATTTAACTAACATAGATATTTTATTAATAATTTCGCCCAAATAAATCATAATCAAAGAGTAATGGAAATGCTCAAATCAGAGCCAAGGACTGTGGCATACCCCTCCCTACATCACATCACCCCCCGCTCCCCGTTCTCCACACCCCAGGCCCACCTTGAGCCCCGCCCCCCCGCACTACCCTCGCATACCCCGCCCGGGACTACTTGTCACCGGAAAGAGGTCAACGACATCAGCTGGCAGGAATGGCGCAATATATGATCCTAGTTGGAAGACTACCGCACATGCGTTTATAGACGTTTTGACAATGGTTAAGGATCAAAGGAAAATGTTTATTCTGTAGCTAAGGGCCTAAAATATAACTTAAAAACGTTTTAAAAAGGTTTAACTTAACTTCACCTGTTAGGTTTTGGAGGGTAATAGCTCTGAACAACCTATTTGTTTAATTACAATTGTTTTATTGTAAAATTCTTTTATTTATAGAAATATCTTTATTATTAAAAAAGAAAACAATATGAAGTCGATTTATCGAGCTTGTGAAAGCCTACATTAAATAATTTCTATAGATTGCTAGGTTGACAGGTAATCGAAATCCAAAATGGCGGTGTTTTAATTTCACCTGTTAGTTTTTGGAGAATGTTCTTTAATGTTTATATTGTTGTCTGTATTATTATAAAAATACCACACGATTTATAAAACCTTGTGAAAGCTTACTTAAATAAAGAATATTATATCTATTCTATAGTTAACTTATCCTACTACTATTATAAAGGCGAAAGTTTGTAAGTATGGATGTATGTATGGATGTTTGTTACTCTTTCACGTAAAAACTACTGAATGGATTTGAATGAAACTTTACCACAATATAGCTTATACATCAGAATAACACATAGGCTACAATTTTTGAGGTTTCTAATGTGAGGTCGTAAAAAAACACATTTTTTGCGCTTACATTGCAAACGCTGACTGAATCCTACAAGATAGATCAAAACAATGTACTACAGTATTGTACAACTTAAAAAGGTCTACAAAAAAGTCCGTGATGGTAAATGTTTATCTCTTAGGAATAACCCACAATAACCATTTTTTATCCTTTACTTTGTACAAGAAATAATGGCTTATTTACGAAGCGATTTTAAGCAATACAGTATTAATCCTTATCCAATTAAGTATCTTAAATACATTGTGCATTTAATAAAGATCAATATGGCTTTTTACAGCATGTAAATTAAATAAATATTTTCGAAGATATCACAGATTTAAAATGCAGAGTCATAGCAATTTCGGCGATAAATACCGTTTCGGTGATAAATACCGGCAGCGGTGCCAGGCGAACGGGGCGTGGAGGGAGCGGGGTAGGTGCGGTGGGGAAGAAGTGGCTGATCGCTGAGTGCGCGACCCGAACGCGGGCAGACGCGTGAGGGCAGACGTCGTTGACGGTTGTGTCCGTTTTGCGAATTTTCAAGGCACTAGCGATTTGATAAAAACGTATGGTCGCCTACTTTAAGTAATATAGGCCTAAGGTTAGTTATTGCCAGGTTTCTTTTTGGTTAGGAGTTACACGTACAAAAAGATACTTCATTTTTACGAATTACTTCATTGATAATTCAATTACTACATAGATAGGTTAATTAAATAGGCAAGGATTGCATTAAAGTACAGTCATAACAATAACTACCGTACTGTATTTTTTGGAAGTATAGAAACAACACGTACTTAAGAATTATGCCGCGAAAGCGTAAGTCTAATCTTTCCCAAAGCTGTAATAAAGCTCGAACTATGAAAGTAGCTAGACTTAACGAGACGTTTCCACAAGCCGAACTGCGAAGGCTTAAACAAGCAGAGCGTGAGGCAGCTCAAAACCTGAAGTCCACGCGAACGAAGTCGCGGGCAAAAGCTAGTCCGAAAATAAAGCAGTCGAAATCCAAAATGGCGGACGTGATATAAGTTATTTTCGTAACCTCCATGACATAAGTGTCAAATAAAAAGGTTTTGTCAAACAATATATAGTGACGTCAGTTTTATACAAAGTAATAATTTTATTCCTTTGTCAAGTAGGTGAGTTGGCCGAGGAACAGCCCAGACGGTCAACCTGTTTTTGCAATACCAGGGAAAAGACATGAAGTTGTTAAGTCTCATGTATCTATAACTTCCACGGCCTTAAATTTTTGAAGTGAAAACTTCTTTAGCGGCGTTGAGCACTTTTCTTGGGATGGGTATAAAATGTTAAACTCGCGTCAGGACACGTGACCTGATCGAAAATTTGTAAGACGGTAATAATGCACAACGTTACTGTTCAAGTTTTCACTTCTCCCGGGGTGCAACCCGTTGCTTTTTCTTTTTTATTCTATATTCACATGAGCCGACAATCAAGCACACGGTCCACCTGATGGTAAGTGGTCACCCCCGCCTATGGAGATTTGCAGCACCAGAGCATCGCCAATACGTTGCCGACCCCGAGACGTAAAATTGTTAAGTCTCATATGCCTGTAACTTCACCGGCCCCCTTACCTTTCTAACCGAAACACGGTAATACAAATGCAACGGCGGAAATGAGTATGGCGCGATGGCGGTAGTACTTCCCCGGCGAACACTTCACTAAGAGCTCTACTATAACTTTCATCTATAACTAGATGTTCTCGTTATGCGTTGCAATGGTGTTTTTAATCATGAGTCTTGTGAGTTAATACAAAAATTGCAAATAAAAAAGCAATTTTAATTTGCTCAATTTTTAGAGGTACCTAAAACCTTATTTGGACTATCGAGAAATAAAAAAAAAATAACCAAATCTGAATAGCCGTTTTCACTGTGTCCTTGGACCAATGAACAGAATTTCATGGTTGCTAGGGGGCTAATCTTAACGTCTTTACGTGAAAGTGTAAAAAGAATCGAAAATCTAACATTACAAACTTCCGCATTTACAATTATTTGTAGGAAGAATCGTTACTCCAGATTATAATGTCTTTGTGCCAAGTTTCATTCAAATCTAATCTAAAGTTTTCTGTGAAACAGTCACAAACATCTCCATATAAGTACATCCATCAAACAAGCAAACAGCTTACGTTCATACAGCCAATGTCAAACACATCATGACGTATTTGTGACACGCTCCTAGCTAACGTAAAAGAAGAAAATTCAATGCAATGATCATAGAGGTTATATACTCTGACAATGAAACCTCAATAAAGTTCAAACTTAAAGTATAGAATAACAGTCAAATTTCCAGCGCTAGGCGACCACTAGTTTGACAACAGAGAAGCTCAACAGTTCGATTTTTGTAATACATCAGAATATTAATCGCTTCTTTGGCAAAATTCTAGATATTCATTTATTGTTAGATAAAATAACTATAGACATATTATGCTTTACAGAGACATGGTTGAAACCGGGCACTATGCTTTTTAATATTAAAAACTTTACAGTTGCCAGTATATTCAATAGATTATCTGCAGAAGGTGGCGGCACAATAATTCTTATAAATAATAATATTAAATTCAAGGATCGGAAAGATATTTGCAGCCTCTCTGTTGAGCGTGTTTGTGAGGTGTCTTGTGCAGAGTTGCAGAGCTATATTATTGTATGTGTTTATAGGCCACCGGCATCAAATTTTTTATTGTTTACCTCTATAATAGAAGAGATTCTTCGTAAGTTATTTAATAATTGTAACAAGTCAATAGTTCTATGTGGCGACTTTAATGTAGATACTCTTAGTAACTCATCTGAAAGTCGGAATTTAGTTGCCTTATTCAAATCATTCAACTTAGATATATTATTTAATGAGTCAACAAGATCTACAGCCACTTCGGCTACTTGTATTGATAATATATTAACTAATAGTAGTATACTAGGGAAATCGATTATTAGTGGTGTTCGCTCGGATCATAAGGCTCAATTAATAGAATTGCCATTTAAAAGACAAGTATTTAAAGTAACGAAAGTAATTAGACCTACTACTAAGGCAAGATTAGACAACTTTAAGAATAATTTAGAACTGAAACTCTGTAATACAATATATCATAGTAATGAGCCCAATGTCTTGTATGAAGGTTTATTGTCCGGGATTTGCGATAATTTTAATAGAGCCTGTCCTACTAAAATAGTGAAGGTAAATAGTAAAATGGGATTTAGTGACTGGGCTACTAAAGGTATTCGTAAGAGCAGGGATAGGTTGTATGAACTTTATCATTTAAAATCTCTAACTCATAACGAGGAATTTCATAAATATGTTAGAAACTTTTCAAAAACATTCAAGTTAGTGTGTAATCAAGCTAAATCTCACTATATATGTAATAAAATAGGTAATGCGAATAATAAAATAAAGACAGTCTGGAATGTTATTAATACGGAAACTGGTAAAATTAGAAATAATAATGAACAGGTAACTCTTAAAATTAATGATAAAATTTTAACGAATAATTTAGATGTAGCCTGTGCTTTCGAAAACTTCTTCACGAGTATACCTGGTAAAACTACTAAAAGCCTTAAATCATGTCCTATAGTAGCGGAATCTTTACTCAAACAGCATATTCATAATATATTTCCTAGTTTTAAATTTGAGCATATTAATGCTAGCGATATCTTAAATACTTTTAATTCGCTCAATATGAAAAGTACTGAAGATTTATGGGGCTTATCAGTAACAATCGTAAAATCAATAATAACAGTGATTGCACCGGTTTTGTCAAATATTTTTAATGAATGTATTGATCAGGGTTGTTTTCCTGATTTGATGAAATACAGTAAAATAGTACCTATTTTTAAGTCCGGTTGTAAGGAGAATCCTTCTGATTACAGACCAGTTTCCGTTCTGCCAGCACTTAGTAAAATTTTTGAAAAACTGCTGCTTAATCAAATGTTAGGTCACTTTACTAAGCATAAGATATTGCATGGTCATCAGTTCGGTTTCACGAAGGGAAGATCTACATCCGATGCGGCAGCAGCATTGCTGAGACACATTTATGGCGCATGGGAGGATTCTCAGGATGCGATTGGCATTTTTTGTGATCTATCCAAGGCTTTCGATTGCGTTGACCACCGTACGCTACTTCTAAAACTTGACTACTACGGAATTCGTGGAACTGCTCATGATCTTGTTTTATCTTATTTATCAAATCGTCAACAAAAGGTAGGGATTACTGGCACAACATCCAAGGGCTCTTTAGTCGAAATGGGGGTACCCCAGGGTTCAATTTTAGGTCCATTTTTGTTTTTAGTCTATATAAATGACTTGCCATATGTTGTAAATGATCTCACAGATATTGTCTTGTTTGCTGATGATACATCATTAATTTTTAAAATTGATAGAAAAGACAAAGATCTAACTAAAGTTAATCATACTATGTCAATTGTCTGTGGGTGGTTTGCTACAAATAATCTATTACTAAATTCAAAGAAAACTAAATGCTTAAGGTTTTCTTTACCGAATGTAGCACAAGTAGATAGCCAAATAATAATAGATGGGAGCCATATTGATCTTGTTAATAAAACGGTATTTTTGGGTCTTACATTAGACAATAAATTGCAGTGGGGACCTCAGGTTGATACTCTAGCTGCTAAGTTCGGCTGCATTTGCTGTTAGGAAAATTAAACAATTGACGAATGTTGAGACAGCCAAATTAGTTTATTTTGCATATTTTCATAGCCTCTTGTCCTATGGTATTTTATTTTGGGGAGCAGCAGCGGATATAGAATCAATATTTATTATACAAAAAAGAGCAATTCGTGCAATTTACGGTATGGGTCCCCGTGAATCATTAAGAGATTTATTTAGGGAAATAAATATAATGACATTGCCTTCATTATATATTTATGAAAATATAATGTTTATACGTAGAAACATAGGAATGTTTGAGTCAAAATTGGATATCCATAATATTAATACAAGACAAAGGGAGAAGTTAGTTGTTCCATATTTTAGACTAACTAAAGTAAACAAGTCATTTCTTGGTAATTGTGTTCGATTTTATAATAAGATACCGCTTTCAGTAACCAAAATGTCTGATCATAAATTTAAAAATTATATTAGGAAAGTTTTGAAAGAAAAAGCGTATTACAAGGTGGTTCATTATATTGAAGATAAAAATGTATGGAAATAGCTGCTCTCTGCACAGTGCACCTCTAATTTTCTTGTTTAAGTTGTAAGTAATTATTGTCATTTTCTATTTTGTAGTCTTGTTATTTCTTTTTTTTTTTGTTTTTTGTTTTTGAATGTTAGCTTTATTAAGTATTTTGTAATTGTTAAATATAAAAATATGTAAAATTGATGTTATAAAATAGCCAAAAAGTCAGAATAGATAAAAAAGAATTTAATAAAATAAAAAAGAATGTAACCTTGCTGAGTTTCTTGCCGGTTCTTCTCAGTTGAAGGCTGACTTCCGAACCGGTAGTAGCTTCAGTAACTTTAAATTTGACCTTCATAAGTGCCTTCTGAGGGCCTAAACTGAATAAATGGTTTTGAATTTTGAATTTTGAATTTTTTGAAAAACTATCTTTAAATTGGAATCTAAAAATAATAGTAAAATAAAATTCAAATTATATTTGATTGCCTGAGGGTAAGTGGTCACTGCCGCCTATGGACATTTGCATGGGTATGGCCATATGGGCATCGCCAATGCGTCGTTGACCCTGAGACGTGATGTAAGGTCCCATGTGCCTGTAATTTAGTCGAACCTAAGCTTAAACAAACTTTATAGCAACAAATAACTTGGTATAACAAGTATTTTTCTAATATCCTCCAGATTTGTTTTGTCAAGGTTTCAATGTACTCGTATACCTAATCTCTTCGGAGATTGAACAAGCTTTCGTCCCGGGTTACCCGAATATGTCCTAGTTTAGAGTGTTCGATTGTCAAAAAATGTCTGGATTAAACCGGTGGAAACCAAATTGCTTGATTCATGACAAATCTATGCTTTGTTTTATCTGAATTTAGAAAAGTAATGTAATTTTGTTTGATTTTTATCTAGGTGAGAGGGCGGTTTTATTTCCCTTAGTTGTTTTGGTACGATATAAAATAACCTGGGACATTTCTTTTACACACGGTCATTAGGATCCCAAACTAGGGGCTAGATAATTGATGTACTACTTTTTAAATACATACTCTCAGTTATATAGTTATACATATATATACATGCGGGTCTATCTAAGACCCTGAAGAAGAGTGCAGACTAAAAAATAAAGTAAACAAAACTTAAAGTAAAATATAAATAACTAGCTGTCCCCCGCGGTTTCACCCGCGTTAAAAAATAGCCTATGTTACTCAGTGATAATGTAGCTTTCTAATGAAAAAAGAATTATTAAAATCGCTCCAGTACTTTTTGAGTTTATTCGTTACATACAAAAGTACAAATCTTTCCTCTTTATATAATATATTAATATTAGTGTAGATAAAAATTCAAGTATACGACAATTAATTTGTAAAGGCGAAAAATACATATAACTTTTTAGAGATCTTAGGTCAAAGATACTTTGTCAGTAGTTAATTGCTACCTATTATATTTTTTACCCAGACTCAGAAAAAGCAGACATGTTCATGCTCCCAAATGTCTTTCCTGGATATCAAGCCATGATCTGTGCCTTTAAACTGAAGTCACAATAGAACATGGACTGAACAAATTAAACTGAAGTCACAATATAACATGGACTGAACAAATTAAACTGAAGTCACAATTTAACATGGATTGAACAAATTAAACTGAAGTCACAATATAACATGGACTGAACAAATTAAACTGAAGTCACAATAGAACATGGACTGAACAAATTAAACTGAAGTCACAATAGAACATGGACTGAACAAATTATTATTTTCAACTAACACCCGTCCCGTGGTTCAATTCACATTGAAATTGATACAAAGCCCAAGTCTCTCTCCAAACCATTGACTATGTGTAAGTAAAATTTCAGCAAGATCGGTTCAGGCGATTAGTTGTAAAACCGTAACAAATAAACAAATTCACTTTCTCATTTATAATATTTCTTAAGATAGAGAAGAAGAATAGAAGAGAAGAGAAGGTGAGTCCCCCGCGAATTCACCCGCGTTCCCAAGGGGTTTTTAATTTTCCCAGGATAAAAAAGTAGCATATATTGGTTGGGGAAAAAGTCTTTTCGCATTATAGTATGTATGAACTTGTAATAAAATCTCTTTGGCTATACTATTTGTATCTGGCTGGTTTTGGTATCATTGAAAGTTTAAATTTTAAAGAACATAATTCCAAATTCAAATCAGGAAAATGTGTGATTTGCATTTGTTTTTCGTACCGCCAAGATGAGTGAATCTAATGAAGAAATTCGATTCATTTTAAAATTTTACTACAATTATTGTCTATTAAATAAAAAACTCACACATAATATATTTTAAAGTATTTAATACCTGTTCATAGTGATGTTCAGAGGATAGCCGTGGTTGTATGCCACCTCATATATGGTCATATGGCTCATATGATGTGTGTCATATTATGTGTGAGTTTTTTATTTAATAGACAATGAATATTGGATAGTTTGTATATAACAATTTCACATGAGAATATTTTCTTGTTTCATACTTTTTAAAGCGTAATATAAGGAATTGACCACAAAACAGTTTTGGCGCATTTGAAAAAAACTGGGTATACAAAAAAGCTAGATATTTGGGTACCTCACGAGCTCACTGAAAGAAACCTAATGAACTGTGTACTCATTTGTGATTCTTTATTACGACGTCATGAAACCGAACCATTTTTGAAGAAGCTGATAACTGGTGACGAAAAGTGGATCACGTACGACAAGAATGTGCGAAAAAGGTCGTGGTCAAAGGCCGGTTAAGCTTCACAGACTGTGGCGAAACCCGGGTTAACTCGCAACAAGGTGATGCTGTGTGTGTGGTGGAATTGGCCACCAGGCAGGACCATCGATTCTGTACTCTACTGCGAACAACTGATGAGATTAAAGCAAGAAGTTGAGAGAAAGCGGCCGGAATTAATCAACAGAAGGGGTGTGGTTTTTCATCATGATAACGCTAGACCTCACATATCTTTAGCCACTCAGCAAAAATTAAGAGAGTTTGGCTGGGAGGTATTAATGCATCCGCCGTATAGTCCTGACCTTGCACCTTCAGATTTCCACCTGTTTCGGTCTCTTCAGAATTCTTTAGGTAGTGTCAGATTAACATCACGAGAGGACTGTCAAAACCACTTGTCGCAGTATTTTGATCAGAAGTCCCAAAATTTCTATAGCAATGGGATCATGTCCCTACCTACAAGATGGCAAAAAGTTATCGAACAAAATGGTACCTACATACTTTAGTTAAATGTAAATAAACTATATTAAAAATGTTTTGAATTTTCTTAAAAAATGCGAAGGAACTTTTTCCCCAACCTATTATGTTATTCCAGGGCATGCTCTATCTATTTCCCAAGTGTCATCCAAATCTAATCAGTACTTTCTGCATGAAATAGTAGCAAACATCTGGACATTCATCCAAACAAGCTTTCGCATTAACAATAATAATAGGATTTGAACTCATAATGGACAAAGCATGTTAGCAGGCAAATACGTCGCACGGGATCCGAACCTGAGCCGCACAGTAGAGTGATCGGCACAGACCCCTCTTTTGTAAAATTAATGAACAAGTTTTTAATACAGGCCGAATAATTGAATATTACAGACATGAGATATTCCAATAATGTAGAGAAGGGTGGGAGCATAGAGTAATACATACATGTTTCTCTACATTTCATTTTCACAATAATTTCTTAAGGATAAGTTTTAAATTAAAAGTAAAAATACTCATATGAAAGACAAAACTACTGAGGTTCGATAGTCTGCCTTCAACTGAGAAGAATCAGCAAGAAACTCGTAGTATTTTTTTTTATATTTTCTAGTCTTATTTATTTTTAAGTTTCTCGGGATTTCTACCATGCATTCCGTATATACTACCTGCTACAATAGTAGTTGGAATCTAATGTATTCTGGGATTATAACAAAGCTTATGTCACCCGGGAATAGTGTAGCTTTCTATCAGTGAAAACTTCTTTAGGCGTTTTGCGCTCGTCCGTCACGTTCGGGTCGATCGCGTTGAATCGGATTTATTCGGCTCCACTCGACATCAAGTGCGCTCGGGTCTGTGACCTACTAGTCGTGTATAGTCGGCTCCAGTCGTCATCAGCCATATTTTAATATTATCAGTAACATTTTCATTAGTGAAACAATATATTTAAATTGATGCAGTGGTTCTGGAAATTATACCTACTTCTTAAACAGAAACTCACAGAATTCGGAAGTTCTCTTTTCAAACTTAAACAAGCTTTCAGGGTTGCAGTTTTAATTTGCAATCTCGAGGCATCTAATGTACCCCAGAACTATAATAAAGCCTATGTCACTCGAGAATAGTGTAGCTGTCTATCAGTGAAATATTTTTCGGAGATTATCTTCTACATTATATTTTTCCACATTTGAATATTTTGCTGACAACCTCTTCCTCGAACATTTTTCAATACACCGCTTTACAAAAAGCCTACAACCAGCACTTATTTAAATGTCCGTGTACCCTTACACGGACATTTAAGAGCCAACAGCGGCTAACCTTCATCAAATCCAATAAAAAAAGTGCATATTTTACTTGTTCCTGCGGTTTCGTCAAAGCAACACTGCTCGTTCAACGTAATACGGGTGTCCAGCCTCCTTTTTCAGCTAATACAAATCTCGTCGGCGAGCCGGCGCTCCGAGAGCTTTCCTCTCACGTGATTCCGTAGCTAGCGAAAACGACGAAAAGAGAGAAACATCCTCGAGCTAGTGTCATTTTACCTTACAGAATCTGACCCCAGGTCACGTGAGCTATTTTATTTTGGTCTAATTTATGGTTTTGTTAATTTCTTATTAAATAAAGTTTGGTTATTTTAAATGTTTTATTTTTTGAAAATGCAACCCTAAAAATATTATTATTAGCACATATTTTACATTACCCTGTAACCCTTTTATGAGTCTCGCCGGCGCGGCGGCGGCGCGTGTCAAAGGGAGACAGTGCGGATTTGATATCACAGACAGACGCACACGCTGTCTGGAAACAGGAATTCGATTTCATTTTCCGTAATAATAAATAACAATATGTATACCCTGGGACATTCTTTACCCACGGCCATCTGGTGCCGAACTAAGCAAATCTTAAAAAAATCAAAAAATTCAAAACCATTTATTCAGTTTAGGCCCTCGGAGGGCACTTATGAAGGTCAAATTTAAAGTTTCTGAAGCTACAACCGGTTCGGAAGTTAGCCTTCAACTGAGAAGAACCGGCAAGAAACTCAGCAAGGTTACATTATTTTTTATTTTTTATTACATAAATTTTATCTATTCTGACTTTTTGTCTATTTTATAATTTAAATTTTACATAATTTTATATTTAACAATTACAAAATACTTATTATAGGTAACATTAAAAAACGAAACAAAAAAAAAATAAAAGAAATAACAAGACTACAAAATAGAAAATAACTATAATTAGGTACTTACAACTTAAACAAGCAAATTAGAGGTGCACTGTGCAGAGAGTAGCTATTTCCATACATTTTTATCTTCAATATAATGAACTACATTGTAATACGCTTTTTCTTTCAAAACTTTCCTAATATAATGTTTTAATTTATGATCAGACATTTTGGTTACTGATAGCGGTATCTTATTATAAAATCGAACACAATTACCAAGAAATGACTTGTTAACTTTAGTTAGTCTAAAGTATGGAACAACTAACTTCTCCCTTTGTCTTGTATTTATACTATGAATATCCAATTTTGACTCAAACATTCCTATGTTTCTACGTATAAACATTATATTTACATAAATATATAGTGAAGGTAATGTCATTATATTTATTTCCCTAAATAAATCTCTTGTACTATGGAAACCAGATAACTGATATACTACATATACTACTTTGTATTTCTAAATAAATACTTATATAGATATGTATTTAGTTAGACCCATTGAAAATTATCTAAACCATCAATAAAATTAGGACTATTTATTTAAATAAACCTTCACAGGCACTATGAATGGTCAGACTTTAACGCTGGTTCCGAAAGTTGTTTTTTTTTTTATACCACATAGGCCGACAAACAAACGGACGGTCCACCTGATGGTAAGAGGTCACCGCCACCTACAGACATTTGCAACACAAGGGGCATCGCCAATGCATTCTCGACCCTGAGACGTGAAGTTGTTAAGTCTCATGTGCCTGTAATTTCACCGCCCCCCTTACCTTTCCAACCGAAACACAGTAGTACAAGTGCAATACTGCTTCACGGCAGAAATGGGTAAGGTGGTACTTCCCCGGACGAACTCTGCACTAAGAGCTCTACTACTCTAAAAGTTGTTTTAACTGAGAACAACCAGCAATAAACTCAACAATTACTCTTTTCAAAACAAGAATTTGTACATAAAGATTCATTCAGTCATTAAAATAATCCTTCCGTACTAAAACAGTATTAATCCCTTTCCTAAAATTTTAATGAAGGGATTTCTTTTTGAGAATTTGATACCAACAATCATAGAATCTGAGAACGGCACCCGAATTGTGTAACTAAAGGAGGGGATTACAAAATCGCCCTGCAGGCATACAAACAGCGATAGGTGTTTGAGACCACGTCGTTTCCAACGTTAAATCTCTCTAAAACGGATTGTGATGTGGAATTTTTTAATTGATAGAGTGATTCAAGAGAAAGGTTTTATGTATAATACATGCATATTATAATTGAAAATAATTGAATTGAAAACACGAGAATTTTAAACAATTACAACTATTTAAACTGCGGGCGTTTGACAGTTTGTGTATTACAGAATTTACAGACCTCCGGATCGCGGGTGAAACCGCACAGCTAGTACCTAAAATAATATTTAGTGAATTTCTATGTATATTGTAACTAACACGAAGGGACGGGTCACTAGTAAAATATTACTAATTAGGAGTAGTAGAGCTCTTAGCTGAGTTCTACCGGGGAAGTACCACCTTATCCATTTCCGCCGAGAAGCAGTAATGCACTTGTATTAGTGAATCGGTTAGAAAGGTAAGGGGACCGGTGACATTACAGGCACATGAGACTTAGCAACTTCACGTCTCAGGGTCGACAAAGCAGCGATGCCCCTGGTGTTGCAAATGTCATTGCAAAAAGGCAAACAATAGAAAAACAGACTGAAGGGTTGCTTCACCCCTTAGTTTATGAAACTGTGCCACGTTATCCCCTACTTACCTAAGCGTGACGTCACAGCGACAAGATAACGCTCCCTGTAGTCTTTTCAATTTTGTTAGACCATTCGTTTTACGTTTATAAATGTCAATGAAATAATAACCCTATTTCTTCATGGTTAAGGTATTATTTCATATGACTGCCTGAATGTTAATAAACGGTTTACTTTGCTAAAGCAACTTTCTCATGTTAGAACTGGGGCTCGATTCTGTAAGGAAAATTACACTAACTCCAGGATGTTTCGTCGAGGCCTCTATGCTCTGTCTCTGTCGCTTACTACGCTAATACTACTAATCACGTGAGAGGTAAGCTCTCCGAGGCCTCCGTGAAGTGGCTCGCCGACGGAGTTTGTATTAGCCGAATAAGAGGGCAGGACTATTCAAAGAAATCTTGTAATTATATTATTTTCCTCTTTTCGACATCTTCTCGTGGTGAATTTGTTCAGTGATATTCGAAATATTGGTTGAAATGCAAACTCTTTGACATTCTGAGTCTTGGCTCCAATTAAACGCGCATTTGTTACCATGAATAGACTTGTATTTGACCACAATTTCACCATGGTAAGTGTGAGGGACCAAATGTGGTAAGTACACAGCCTTGAAGGGAACTTGTTTACTCTCTAGTTTTGATAAGAGAATGCTTTGAAGTTAATAGAACTGATAGTTTACCTTATGTATAAAGTATTTTATTCTTTGTAAACAACATTTTTAATTTCGAATTCTGTGAGAAAATCTAGATTCAACTCGATTTATCTAACCCCTAATATATAAATGGAAAGATTAATAAATATTTCTCGTAACAGCTGTTACAAAAATAATGAAATTGAATAATATAACACACTTGGTGCAGCACAATCCTTTAGTTACGCCACGCGTGCGCGCGTGCGGTCCGCGAACGCATTTATTATTACTCTACTTTGTCTTTTATCTTCCATCTCTGTCACACGACCTAATTAGCAACCCTGGTAGGCTGAGAGTAGATGACGGTAGTTTCTTTTTTTTATGTGAAACATCACGCGCCTTGGCAGTACCAAAAGCTTGTTTAGGTTATTATTTTTAATAGTTTTACTCGTATTTTTACGTTTTTGATTAGGTATATTAAGTAAGTATTTTCCAAATGTAATAGAAATTATTAAAATACATGAATTTTGAACTTAAAACTTATACAGTAGATAAAAAAAAATTACTGATAAAAAAACAACGAAAATAACAATAATAATAATAACAGTAATAATAGGCATTAATTTCAAAGTTTAAATCCACCACAATACTCTACCACTGAGCTATAGTTTTCTCACAATCACAAACCCTCGACTCTCGACTTCATATAGTATTTATTATCCTAAATATTAATTGCTTCCGTCGACAAAGGACGCAAGAAAGGTAACAAAATGGTCAAACAAATTAAGTACCTTAAAACCAATTTCAAAGAGGTTAATCCGTCATTTTAATATAAACTACAGATTAACAATACACGTGTTTTACATATCAATAACAATTATTTGATGTAAAGTTTTTTTTTAATACTTTTGTAACAAAACAGGTTATTGCTCTCGGACTAATTTAAAAAAAAAGGGTGACACCCTTTTGCATTAGCATTTTTAAACGGGGGCTACTTGAAAAGTAACCAACTTATTTCTACATTAAAAAAATCTACTATATTCTAAATCTTAACTAATAAGGTTCAAAATCGCTTGATAATTGCTTTCATAGGTGCAAAATGTTTGTACCCCCTTTTCATCCAAAAATGACAGGGTAATGCTTGAGTGACCAAAGGGGCTTGTAAGATTTATAGGTCACTCCATTATGAATATAACAACTGAATAATAATATTATTTAAAAAATACTTTGACCAGTTGTACTTTGTTCTTTTGTTAAATAATTAATAATAATAAATATATATTCTTTACACGGCCATCTGATCCCAAACTAAGCAGAGCTTTGTACTATGGAAACCAGATAACTGATGTACAACACTTACAATTTTGTTACTAAAATGTTTTCGATCATTTGCAGTCGGCGCAATATGATGGAGCATGTCTATTTGTTGCATTACATATTACAAGAGATTTGGCAGAATTTTACGGCCTGCCTAACGTCAACTTTCTTTTTTTTGTTTTTCAGTCAGTGCAAGGTGTAATGTGCACGTGGTCATGGGTTTAAACCATTTATTTAGTTAGGTCAAAGTTACTCAAGCCATCACCGGTTCGGAAGTCAGCCTTCAACTGAAAAGAACCGGCAAGAAACTCATCAAGGTTACATTTTTGAAGTGAAACTTCTTAGGGCTTTGAAATTCTGATCCGCAACCTTTTTGTGTGACGAATAATAAAGGAATGATAAACACAATGTATGCTATTCAAAAAAGATTGATGATTAATTAAAATGTTTCCCTGTAATACAAAAGTTTCACTTCTATCGTGTGTCTTTACGATACACCCAGTTTTTTATATACATTTTATTTTATCTGACGTTATGGTTATTTTGTATGTTCCATTTTATAAATTTTTCTATTTTACATTTAAGAATACCTATTACAGTCAAAACTGGGTAAGTGAGAACTGGATAAGTGAGAAAACTCTATAAGTGAGAGTAATAGCCAGAACCCGTCATTTTAAGCTCCCAAAACCTCTATTAGCGAAGAACAGAAACCTCTGCAATAGAGAGTCGTTTTTCCCTTTTGGACCTCCGTAACTGAGACTGCTACTTATCTATACCTCTATAAGCGACAGTCGACCTTTATTTATTTATATTATTTAGGAGGAACTATAGCTACGATATGATTTTTGTTTTGTTTTCATAAGCATCTTGAGACCTATCCTTATAAAGTACTTATATGTCGTAATCTAATGAACGTAACATATACACACTATTAAAAATAAACATGTACATAATATATGTTGTACATAATTTTATCATATTACATATTTACTTCATTCGTACTTGCTGTGACTTGTTATTGCTGCGTACCTCTATAAGAGAGAAACGCTACCCATGTACCGACATTAGCGAGAAACTCGGGTTAGTGAGAAACCTCTGTAAGCGAGAATGAGATTGTGCTCCCTTGAACTCTCGCTTATCCAGGTTTGACTGTATAACAATAAAAAATAAATATCAAGATAAAAACGAAAAGAATAATAGTCATTCAGATTAATATTATTTTTGTTGTTTACTCAAGGTAATTAATTATGAAGCTGTATTATCGTGATCATGAATAAATATATTAGAAAATTATTTTGAATTAAGAATAGTGTAAATAAGAAAAAAAATATATTGTAAAAAAAGCGAGGGGTGCTTTTTAAGATATTATCGAAATGATAATCCTTCTCATATCTGTCAATGAAATATTTATAACTACTGACACCATGCACCCCACGCTTTTTCACAATAAAAAATAATTTTTTAAATTCAAATTTATTTTCTATTTTTAGTTGGAATTATTTTAATGAATATACTAGCTCTTCTCGGCATGCGTTGCCATGCTTCTTCGAATTGTGAGTAATAATAGGTCTTAAATTCATAAAAAATTCTCTAGAAAAAAGTCTGTAAATAGCAGAAATGCTCTTTCAAACATATTAGCCGGAACGACACGCGCCATCTAGTTTAAGGTACTGTAAGCTTTATCGCAAGCGGATGAACAAACAAACATTTATTTTTATATGTACACTAGCTGTGTACCAAAACAAAAAGTCTGATCATAAATTTAAAAATTATATTAGGGAAATTTTGAAAGAAAAAGCGTATTACAAGGTAGTTCATTATATTGATGATAAAAATGTGTGGAAATAGCTACTCTCTGCACAGTGCACCTCTAATTTTCTTGTTCTAGACACGCGGTAGCGTGTCAAGCCAAGTTCAAGCAACAGAACTGGCGAGCCGCACCGTGTGTAATATTACACGAACCATTTGGAGCCACTTTTGACCCCCTCATAACTCAAAAACTATTTTACATAAACGTATCAAATTTGGCTCATATATTGAGACTTGCGAGATACATATGTGTTCTAAATTTCATTAGCTTATCTTAAACAGTTATTTAGATATTCATTTCCAAAATTCCTCATTTTTATCACTGACTGACCTATAGACCAAAATTCTAACCCAGTTCCAGATGACCTAGAGAGTTAAAATTTGGTATGCAGATAGGTAATTAGATGAATACAAAGGAATAAATAAAAAACTGGCAATTTTTAAATAATTAGATTCTATTATGAACGCTTAACATAAATACCTAATATTACTTAGGGTATACGTACGTTATAAACTGGGATAATTATTATTTTTATATTTAGCGCACATCAATAGTGTAAAATCATTACCTACTCATAAATAATGAAAAATAATAGGCATTTAGATTTTCGGTATATACACGACGCGCGCGCGCCGAGTGACGCCGGAGCGGCTCTCGCTGTGACAACCAAATCGAACCGTTGACGCGAACGTGACCGAGCGAGCGCCAGCCGCGCTCATAAGCGCGAGCGCCGTCTTGCTGTCCGGTTGTCTTCCGATATCTGACCTACATATAAGGTTACGATTTATGCTGCGACATTGCTATTTCTTAAGGAAAACTTATAATGTAGTTATATTTTAATTTTATTATTACAATTTCTTCAATTTATTTATTTATTTATAATATTCTTAGTTACTGTATTTGATTAAGTTTAATAAAACAAAGTGTACATACTAAACTACTTAAAATTAACTTATAAGTAAAGCAATAACCTATAAATAAAAAACTGAATTTAAATTATTGGAGCTGTCTATGGGTAAAGTGCCCAGAAGGCTGGCTACGTTTCCTCTTCAATAAGTAGGTATAGGTACGTACGTACGTATAGTATTATAGTATAGGCAATAGTTTAAATAAATAATAATTGTATTTTTTAGTAAGTAGGTAAGTTAAGTATAGTTAAAAGTAAGTAGGTGTATATACCTACTTAACTCTGAGTTTGAGAACTTGTTGATAATAGCAAATAGTTTTATTATCTTTTTATTATTACGTAGGTAGGTATAGGTATTGTACAATGAGTCGTACAATAGAATTACGGGTGGGTGACACTCTCACCTTACACCAAATTATTCCAATGCCTCCCGATGGAAGCTGCTTATTCCATTCGATTGCATATTCTTTGTTTGAGTGTAGTAATATACAACAAACAAATAGATTGCGTGAAACTATAGTAGAGTATGTATGTCGTAACTGGGATGATTTGTATATGTACACTTGCGCTGCAAACGGGGATGCTTACTGCTCTAAAGAAGAGTATCGAGCAAGCATGCTTTGTTCGACAACTTATGGAGCTGCTTCTGAATTAAAGGCTGCAGCAAATTTGTATAATATTAAGATCGAAGTGTATCATCAGGATGGTGTTCTGCTAGGTTTGTTCGGCGAAACGGGATATCCTACAAAGCGCTTGCTCTTTACAGGAAATCTCTCTTCGGGCCATTATGACGTGTGTATTCCAGTGGAACAAGACATCAATAATGTCTCTATTATTCCCGATATAATTATTCAAGATAAGGAGTCCATGAACGAAAAAAAAAATTGACACTAAGGGGTCGTCCTAGAAAACGTAAACGAGGTCGACCTAAAACTTCTGAGAAATCCCGTACAGAACAACGGCGTGAAATTAATCGGCGTTATAAACAAGCACATCCTGAAGTAGTGCAAAATTCTCAGAAACGTTATACAGCCAAACACCCCGAAGTGCATCAGGCAGCCGTTAAACGTTATACCGATAAAAACCCAGAGATACATAGAACCGCGGTAAAACATTATAATGACAAAAATCCAGTTGTAGATAAAGGATCGTCGAAGTTGTACTACACAAAAAAAAAATTAACGTATACCAATGAAAATGACACAATTAACAAACTAACAGAGAAAATTGGAAAACAGAAAAGGTTAGAAGCTGAAAGAATTGTGAAATGGGTTCTTGAGCGTCGTAAAAATATACTAGATAATTACTGTAAAATTTTAGATCGCGTTCAAAGTAAAATTACAATAAATATGGAAAAAAATAATAGTATATCTTCTGACAATGACATACTAGAAAAAATTATTATTATTGCCGGAGAATCTAAACATGTGAGTACTCAAGAACCATACTATTATGAAAATTCGTATAAAGTGTTCTGTTCAGGTGAAACTATACCAATAAACGATAAGGGTCAAGCTGAGATATTTAATATACAGAATGAACATAATGATGTATCTTGTTGGTCTTGTAATCCCAAACAATGTTTATTAGATGAATCAATACTGAAAAGTTTATTGGATGTTTTTAAATATTTAAATTCAAAGTCAGCGATAAATGTATTTAACTTAATATCTAATGAGAGCCAAGAATTTATAAACAAAATTCAAATACTTTGTAACATAAAAACCCATTTCCCTAAAATACGAACTATTGTTAGAGAACTTTATCAGTTAATATGTTATTGCAAAAATATAAATGCAATAGATTGTGATTTGAACTCTGTTAATGTAGATAAATTACGTGAATTAGGAGTACCTTTTGATATCAAAAATGCTCATTGTGAGTTCAATATGCATGAGGGCGAATTAAACGAAGACCTCATTATAGAAAAATATAAACGCGCTTTTAATAGCTTGAAAAAACGATGCAATGATATACCGATAAACCATTGCATATGTTGTCAAAAACTTCTTTGTTTACGTGACCTGTCCGCTATAAATAAACTAAGAAATCCTATCCAAACTGACATATGGCAAAGGTTACAACTATTCAATGAAACATTTAATATTGAGCCCAGTCCATTTATCTGTCGTTTATGCTTACAAACAATCCGAGCTAATGATTTACCTCCTAATTCTATACTTAATAATTTATATTACAGTGACGTACCTAAGCAATTGAGTGATCTTAATAACTATGAAAAAATGTTGATACAAAGAGCTTAAGCTTTTCAAGTAGTCACCAGCTTGAATCCAGTGGGACATAAAAATATACCTAACAGACAAATGATAAAAAAAGTTAAAGGGAGGACATTTCATTTACCATTACCTACAGTAAATACTTTAAATAAATTGCCAAAACCCGAAGAACCCTTAAATCCAAATCAAGAACTTTTTATACTGGTGCGAAGCTGTTCGACTAAAACTAAAATAATGTGGCAAGATTTAGTAGATATCGGCAATATATACAGGGCATTAGTCTATTTGAAACAGAATAACTTTCATTACACCAACATAATTTTACCGGAGAATTCAGATAATTTATTAGATAACCTCGACCAAAATTTAAACCATGGCATCGAGTCAAATGAAAAAGAAAAGGAGTTACAAAATCAGTCTGCCATTCTCACTCAGGTAACCGAAGATAATGAAGATATTTACGAAGAGTATACAATATATCCGCTACACGAAAAGAAACAAAATAGTACAGCTTGCGCACTATATCAAATGTTGAAAGTGAATGCTGCACCAATCGATAATCGCAATAAGGATATAGATACTTTATGCTTTCCGGATTTATTTAATGAGGGCAAGTATGGTCAATTTTATGATCGTGAAAAAAAAATTACAAGTGCAGAATTCATTAAATCTCGCTTAACTTCAAAAGACTCGCGATTCAGACTTAATCAGCAATACTTATTTTACTTATTAAATGATGCAAATATAAGACAATTAAATGCAGGTATATTTTATAAATTAAACGTAACTAATCTAAACCAAAAATTAACAGCGCAACAGTACTTAGAGAAGATAGAGAAAGGTGAACTCGAAGGAGATCTGATGGCAATATTTAGTAGATTACGAAATACCGAGCAATTCTGGAGAAAACCTAGAAGCGATGTTATGTGTATGACTCGTTATTACGGACCGGCTACTTGGTTTTTAACAATCAGTCCTTCTGAATGGAGATGGACGGACCTCGCGGATTATATTAAACTAATCAATGGTCCAGATGCAAAGAATAAATCTACTTCTGAGTTAGTAGCAATGGACCCAGTTTCAGCGTCGCGGTTTATTGACATAAAATTCAAATCAATATTGGATTTTTTAACATCACCTGATGCTCCTTTAGGTGAAATAGAACATTATTTCTGGCGACGTGAATACCAGTCTAGGGGTTTACAGCATTTCCATCTGATGTTATGGGTAAAAGATGCACCAATACTACAAGTTTCGACTGTTGAGGAGGTACCAGAGTTTATTACTAAATACGTTACATGTTCTGTCCCAGATAAAAAAGTATCTCCAACATTATATCATCGTGTTATAAATTATCAGACGCATAAACATAACTCATACTGTTTACGAAAGAAAAAAACAAAAACAAGCTTTATAACAGTTTGCAGGTTTGCATTTCCACGACCAGTAACCGAATCTCTAACAATTAATAGTGTAACCGAATCAATAGCGACTAGGAAAACTTTAAAAACTAATAGGCTTTATAATATACCTCGCCAAAAAGAATTTCGTTACATTAACGACTATAATCCAGCAATCCTTCTCGCTTGGGATGGCAACATGGATTTACAGTATGTAGGCGAAAAGACAGCTGTACAAAATTATTATATTACCAAATATACGACTAAAAGTGAAAAAAGTCACGCAGTAGACACTTTCGACGACATCAATTCTACTAAATCTGTCGCTAGCAGGCTTTTTAACGTAGGTATCCGAGCACTCAATAACAGAGAATGTGGTGCACTAGAAGCAAGCGATACACTCTTAGGGATTTCTCTTTATGGTACCGATGCACGGACCACAATCCGATGGCTCGATGTAAATATATATCGCAACCGAAGGGTAAAATCTAAAAAAGAGGTAATTGAACTTGAATCAGATTCTACAGACATCTATTTCGAATCTTGGGTTGATAATATTTATCCTCAACGACCTCAAGACTCGTTGGTTTGACATAGTTACAGCTCCACCCTCTTCAGCAACAGCGGCACAGGTGTATAAATTTATCATTAAATAAATATTTAAAGAAACGACAGAGACCTTATTTAATAAATCACTACACATACGACGTAAATAAACACCCTGAAAAATACTATTTCTCACTTTTGTTAATGTTTCATCCATGGAGAGATTTAGCAATACTAAAGTCTGGACAAAATACTTATACTGAAGCCTTCAATTTTCTAAAAGATCAAATTAAGGACGGACTTGATTATGGAGAAATGCAGACTGTATTCTTAAATAACATAGACAGAGCGTTTGAAATGATTGAAGAAAAAGTAGCGGAAATTGACAGAGATCGACAGGAAAATGATCAAGAAGATGATGACCTAGAAAATTCATTAGACTTCTTACCTGTTGAAGCTGTGAATGCAATGGAGGATTTCAGAAATGCTAAAGATTTGGTATCTGAGGAGGAGCTCGAACAAATGATAGAAGGTTTAAATGTAGACCAAAAACGTATTTTCGACAAGATCTGTAAGACTTTATTAGATGAATCTAAAACTTTGAGAATGTTTGTTAGTGGAACAGACGGCACGGGAAAAAGTTATTTGATCAATACAATTCAAAATTGGGTTCAGAAGCGATTGAACAAGTTAGCTGCGGTAGCTGCACCGACAGGTATTGCCGCTTTTAATGTAAACGGTCTTACAATACATAGGCTCCTACAGCTGCCTGTAGAACACGGAAACTGTCCCAAGTACACTTCCTTGTCAGACCAAGTATTAAAAGTTTTAAGATGTGATTTAAAAGATGTAGTACTTTTGATAATTGATGAAGTGTCTATGATTTCCAATATAACATTAATGTACATCCATCTTCGCTTAACAGAAATATATGATACTGGTGACATTGATGACGGATGGTTCGGCAAGATTCATATAGTATTGTTTGGCGATTTGCTCCAACTGCCTCCAGTGAGACAACTGTCGCCATTCAAAAACTTGAAGTCATCTGATGTCCTTAAATGTTTAGGATCCCTTAGTGCTCCAAATTTATGGAAAGAACTATTTTGTTATGAGGAATTAACTGTAAATATGAGGCAAAAAAACGACAAACTTTTCGGTGAAATATTAAATCGTTTAAGAATGGGTATAGTAACAAGTCAAGATAGTTGCACTTTATCTAAACGACTCCTCAAATTAACCGCTAAAAATCAAACCGACCGGCTTAAAGAAATCATATCTTATTTCAGATTGCTGTCCGATGATACAGTATGTTTATTTCCCACTAAAAATATGTGTAACCAGTTTAATACTGCAATGTTGACAAGTATGGAGCAACCAGAAATTAAATTAAATTCGATAGACGAAATAGACTGTCCACGTTATTTGAAAAAACGAGGAAATGACGTACTCAAAAAGTACGAGGATGATTCGTCGCTAACTGCTGGCTTAGAAAATGTCATCACGATAAAAATAGGTTCTCGTGTAATGTTGCGGAGAAACGTAGATGTCAGTAAAGGACTGGTAAACGGATCCATTGGAAAAATAGTGAAGGTACATTGGGACGTCGACAACAGCAATTGTGCACGTAAAATTACGATACAATTTAATCATAATTTAATTTACGAACTAGAACGAGTTAAGACCAAGTTTCAGATATTAAGTAATGTATATGTTCACAGGGAACAATTCCCTATTTGCTTAGCATATGCTATTACTATCTACAAATCACAAGGCCTTAGCCTTGACAGTGCTCTTCTCGACATAGGCTTCTCTATATTTAGTAAAGGGCAGGCTTACGTTGGACTCTCTAGAGTTAAAACTTTAGATGGAGTACATCCTACCAATTTAGACCCGAGTCAAATAAAGGCACAAGAGAGTTCTATTGTAGAGTACAACCGTCTACGTACGTTATACGGCCCCGACTTGGCCAAATTGAGTATAAACAGAAAACGCGTAAAAAAAATTCCGGATACCAAATGGGCAATTCACCCAAATATTTCAAAGGTACAAGAAAATATAGAAAATAACACTGAGAAGAAAATTATACCCCGTAAACGTAGGAAAATACAGTAACTCATTCAATTGTTTTATTTTATATTTATAAAGTCTACTTTTAATTTTATTAATTTATTAAAAATTTTACTAATGCATCATTAAGGCCTCTACCATACCATACCCGCCTGCAATGCGGCTTGGCAATGCAATTGTTTTATATTTATAAAGTCTACTTTTAGTTTTGAATTTGTCCTTTTAAAAGGACCCACGGCGTTACAAGAATATGTACTTACCTGCAAAAAGTAATGATATCCCACCAAAAACATAAATGTGAAAAAGGAGAGCCAAGTTCAATGTAAAAATTATTCTCTGCTGTGGGCTTCGCCGTAAAAAGAATGGAGATCGGAGATTGAGTGCCAAGTTCTATGCAAAATCCAAATATGTAGTCTAAGGGCTGACTAGGCTGGTTTTCCCATACGAATTATATAGCCTTCGCATGTTCTAAACCTGTTACCTTTCGGTTCTTATTTTATTATTCCGAAAATTTGGCTTGCTGGAAGAAACTATCCATCGAACATAAGGCTCTTCCATGACTGTGTAAAAGTAGGTACTTAATAATAATTCGATGGGTAGTTTCTTCCAGCAAGCCAAATTTTCGGAATAATAAAATAAGAACCGAAAGGTAACAGGTTTAGAACATGCGAAGGCTATATAATTCGTATGGGAAAACCAGCCTAGTCAGCCCTTAGACTACATATTTGGATTTTGCATAGAACTTGGCACTCAATCTCCGATCTCCATTCTTTTTACGGCGAAGCCCACAGCAGAGAATAATTTTTACATTGAACTTGGCTCTCCTTTTTCACATTTATGTTTTTGGTGGGATTTAGTTGTAAGTAATTATTGTCCTTTCTATTTTGTAGTCTTGTTATTTCTTTTTTGTTTTTGAATGTTACCTTTATTAAGTATTTTGTAATTGTTAAATATAAAAATATGTAAAATTGATTTATATAAAAAATTATTTAATAAAATAAAAAAAAATGTAACCTAGCTGAGTTTCTTGCCGGTTCTTTTCAGTTGAAGGCTGGCTTCCGAACCGGTAGTAGCTTCAGTAACTTTTAATTTTACCTTCATAAATGCCTTTCGAGGGCCTGAACTGAATAAATGGTTTTGAATTTGAATTTGTATTTGTGCTCGGAGATAGCATTGGTACCGAAAAATGTTTGATCTAGCCAATTTTCGCAAGAAAATGATGTTGTATTATTTTTGTTTGAAATGAAATGAAATATTTATTCATATATGCATTCAAAGGCACTTATGAATGGTCAGACTCTAACATCGGTTCGGAAGGTTTTTACTGAGAAGAGCCGGCAATAAACTCAGCAATTACTCTTTGCAAAATAAGATTTTGTACATAAAGATGTGTCCTGCTAGAGCGAGCGCTACACCCAAGCATTGTCGTAATTAAAATAATCATTTGTGTTGTAGAAAGCCTTTTGTACTAAAACAGTCTTAATTCTTTCCTTAAATTTGTATTCTGCTATTCATGACGGATATGAATCCAACAAAGCAGAGATCATTGAAATCTGTGCAGCCGTTCTTGAGTTATAAATGCTGTAAATAATACGACTTTTTGCTCGTATATAATATACGTGACGATATATAAATAGATTAGCTGTCCCCCGCGGTTTCACCCGTGTATCGATATATCAGTATATATAATTAGGAAAAAATCCGCGTCGAATGGTAGCAGTCCCGTCCCGATATGTTTAGTAGTTTTGAAGTGATGGTGCGTCAAAGGAACCCAATATACATATATAATTGTTTTGCCCCGCGGTTTTACCTGCGTTCCCGTGTGATGTCACATGTATTATACATAAAAACCTTCCTCTTCAATCACTCTATCTATTAAAAAAAGCGCATCAAAATCCGTTGCGTAGTTTTAAAGATTTAAGCATACATAGGGATATAGGGACAGAGAAAGCGACTTTGTTTTTACTATGTAGTGATATAGATAAACAGATTAACAAAAGTTGTTTGAAGTATTGCCAAATGAAATAAAGGTAAGTGTATAATTATCTCTGGACTAAGAGATCCTGCTTGTCTTTGCTAATAAGCTTAAGGAATTTGAACTACATATCTATTTATAGACAAAATAGTTAAGTATCATTTTCTCTTCTGTTAGTGAATTAAATCGTTTCTTTGTTAAGAAGCTATTCACGAGATTTCGTCATTATTTTCTATATGGATAATAACTATAATTTAAATAAAATTAATAGTCCATAATATATATAGTTAATAATATTAAAAAATATATTAGAAACTGTTTCTTTTTCCTAATCAATTTCAATAAATAATCTCATGAATTACTCAATTTTCATTAATGATTATGTAGAATTTCAACTAGTGGTAAACACAAGTTAATTTAATTCTGCGTGTTAATTATTTTTAGTGCTGTTAAAGATTATTCAGATGCTTATTTTGTAATTTTCTTGTGACTAATAAAAGTAGGTATTATGCGTAGGAAGGATGCGTAATTTTATCTCATAGTATTTTAGTTGCGGTTTGTACTTAAAATACTAAAAAATGCTCGAAAATATGACCAGCGGTCAACGTAACGTAACGTCCACTAAGGCACTGTGTCAGCCAGATAACTGACATAATAAATTTTTTTTTTTTTTTTTTTATTTTTTTTTTATTTGGTCTACAAAACTGAGTACATAAAATCTTATTCATAAAGCATGCTAATAAAAAAAATATTCTTAAATGTACTCTTCTTGACGTAGACACAGCTTGCTTATCATTGTAGGTATAAACTAACACTGATTACTTACTAAAAACTTAACTAGGGTAAAAAAATAAAAATATATGTATAGCCTAAATATATGTATAGCCTAAATATGCTCTTTCTTCGAAATGCAAGCTTTTATGGATATTTACACTCAGACAGAACAAACAGACATGTTCATTCAGACAAATATTTGTCCTGTGGGAATCGAACCCACGATCTGAGTCGTGGCTGTTATGGTTTAACCACCAAGCCAACATTGCGAAAAATTTTTTTTATGATAATAATAAATGAGAACCAATTAGTTACAATGTAGTTAATCAAAACAATTAATCAACGTGTTACAGCGATTCTTCAATCGGATCGATTTCATATATTTAGGACGTAACGTAACATGCACTTTTGGGACATTTGGCAACCGACCGCTTCCTTATGACCAGTCACTTGCACTGTACGTTCACGTCCAAACAAAAATAAACTTTGCTGCAAACATAACAGTGGCAATTATAGCTCGGTGGTCACCTGATGACATTTTGCAATCTTACACGCGAACATTTTAAGACGGGAATAATGCGGTCCCAACATGTCGGTCAGATAGACACTGAATTTAGATTTGTTCAGTCGCCGCCCCGGATTCGCAGTGAACGGCATTAGCAGCAGAGCAATATCGACCTAAAATGAATACTAAAAAGTCTAAAAACAAAAATCGCTCCAACAAACCCCCCAACCCTAATCCACCGCAAAAAATTGAAATTCCACCACCTACTGTTGAAAAAGTTGATGAGCAACGCCTTGAAGAAATAACGGATTGTGTGTTAAAGTGCGATGAACGAGTACCCGAGATTGTCAGTGAAGTTATAAAACCCCTTGAAGTTGAAGTTAAAGAGTCAGAAAATGATACGCCGAAGAAACCTAAAAGAAATAAAGGTAAGAAAAAACAGAATGACAAATTTGATGAATTCAATGATAGTGATGAAGGAAAAATCCAAGAAACTGCTATCGAAGAACCGAAAACCATTGAAAATTTGGAAAGTCTTTTATCGGAAATAACCCCGACAGCCCGTAAAAAGAAAAACAAAAAGAAAGGTGAGAAAACTATTGAACCTGTGCCAGAACTAGAAAAACAAGAAATCGAGACCAAAAATATTTCTCAAGAAGAAAATAAAATTATTGAAACACAAATGATGAGCTCTGTAATAAAAGAGGATGTTCCTCAAACTAAAATTGAAACAACAGAGCAGGAAATTAAACAACCTAAGAAGAAAAATAAAAAGAAGAAGCGACATGATTCTGAGAGATCTGATAAAGCTGAAGAAGCTTTAGCTTGCACGGCGGCTTTCCAGAAATTAATAAATGTCAAAGATGAAAATGTAGATGAAATGATACCTGATATTAAAAATGTTATGGTCGACAGTAATAAAGAAAAAGAAGAAAAAATTGCTGCTACAGACATTTTGGTGCCTGTCAAAAGCGTAGCAGAAGCAGCTCCGGTACCAGAAATGCCAATAGAAGATCAACCACTGAAATCTAAAGAAATAATGCCTAAAGATGAGGGTAAAAACAAGAAAAGAAATAAAAAAGAAAAGAAGCATCCACCGAAGACAGAAAGTGAAAAAGTAGAGCCAGCCATAATACCAGGATCTGCTAGTGAAGCATCGGAACTTCCCATTACGTCACCAATTGTTGAAACTGTTTCTGAAAATCCTACTACAGATCAAATTATAAAGATAGAAGAACCAGTTTTAGAAAGCACAGTAGTGGAGGAAAGTCTTAAGCCTAAAGCTAAGATAGCTAAACCAGTTGAGAAAAAGCGCAAAGGAAAACATGAAAAACATGACACTATTGAATCAGATATTGCGACAAAAGAAACACCACTATCAACAGAATTGATTGAAGAGCATGTAAAGTCTAATATTATGCAACAACAAACAGGACATGAACATATTCAAAAGACTCCTCAAACCTTATTGCCTGAGGATGCAGCTGAGAAAAAACGGAAAAAGAAAAGTAAGTCACCCGAATTAAAAATTGTACCGGATGAAAAGGTTAGTCACGGTCAGAAATCAACTGATAAAAAGCCAAGTGAAACAATAAAACTTATTGATGTTCCACCACCTGAAACAATGGGTGAAGTAGGTACCAGTGTAATTATTAGCAAAGAAGCAGCAACTACAATTGGATCAGCAGATATTAAAGACATGTCTCCAGGTCTTTCCAAGCAAATCGATCGAAATACTGAGACAAAAGACGTTACAACAAAATCTAAAGAAGGCATAAACCCTGATAAAGTTAAAGAAGAAGCAAGTGCAGTGAAAACTGATATTTTATTTCATCTGCCGCCTCTTAGTGCAACAGAATTGGAATTATCAACAAGTGAAATTGTACCAGATATCCATTACCCTCGTTCTATAAGCCAACAACGTCTCGATAGCAACAATAACATGATAATACAAGAAATCAATGTCGCAGGAGATATTAAATTAGATTCACCTATATCTGCACCAAATAGTCCACTCATACAAGGTTCTGGAGAGTCCCCACTTTCAACACCTGCAATGGTTAGTTCAGGTATAAGTGTAATAGAAGTACATGATAAACCCGAGTCAAAGGAAGAAAAAACCGATCTAAAATCTAAAATGATGGAAGTGAATCAAGATATGGAAGAACTGAGATTATCTATTGAAAGGTCTTTGGCAGAATTTACGGCTTTAGAGAAAAGCGAGAATGTAGTAGAAAAAAAAATTGAAGAGAAAGAAAGGCTACAAACTAAGCAAGATAAGGACATAGAAGCTTCTAAAATTGAGACTGAATACAAAAATATCACTTCAAAGGTAGAAGAAGTAAAGACTGAATTAAAATCGACTGCTATTGTTAGTGCTGATCTAGCACTTGATAAACCTGAATTAAAGGAAACTGGAAAGATAACAGTTGAGACTACGCCTTTGGCTGAAGAACAAGTTACTAAGCCTCCAACACCTGTGCCTACAGAATCACCGATTCCAATATGTCCTGCGAGAAGAGAACACAAGGGAAAGAGCAAATCAAAAAAAAAAGGTAAGCAGGAACCCTCTCCTGCATCGACTACAGCTCAAACTAGCGCCTCTACAACCGAAACTAAGGATGCTCAAAAAGAAACTAAAAAGGAAGAAAAAACTGAACAAAAGTCTGAAACCACTCAAGAGAAAGGAAAACAGCAAAGTAATATTGTTCAGGATAAAGATAATGCGTTATCTGAATCTGCGGACTTTGAGCCGATTGAGAATTTTGAAGATGCGTTGACTTCAAGCGTTGATGACGTCAATAAAACTTTTGAAATAATCGTGAATGAAGCAAGTCAATCTGAAAAAAAGCAATCCACACCGCAACGGAGTTTAATAAACCCAGAAATAAATATAATTGCACCAATTGAAGACGCAGATACAAGTCAAAAACAAAAAGTACACCCCGTTTCGCAGCCAAAAAACTTGTTAGGCCACACAGATATTCCTGTACAATCGAATAGAGCTGATTATAAAAAAGAAAAGAATAAAACACCGAACTCTCAGCAAGCTAAGGTGAAAATAAAGGACTCTTTTGAAATTGAGAATGCTAAGCAATCTAAAGAGTCTCAGACAGAGAATAAGCGTAAAATTAAAAGTTTGAAGGAGTCGTTTTCTCAAATGATAAATGACAATGAAGACTATGTGTATAAGTATAGTTTTAGAAAAGTATTTATGCAAAGTGCTTGCCACGTTTGCAAGAAAGAGTTGACTCAAGTGAGGGTGCCTTGTAACTTCTGCAATTTGATATTTTACTGCAGCAACAAACATAAAGATGAAGACTGGACCAACCATCAGGCTCTTTGCTTTGCAGTTTCAACTATTGTACATCTGAAAGGTAAAATTCATTTTCTGTTTTTCTTTTATTCAAAATCTCTTTCTCTCGTTCTTTCGAGAACTCTTGTGAAACCGGGTTAAGTTAATCTTACTTCTATTAAAAATTCTAAAGTTTGGATAGATGTTTGTTATTTAATCTAGTCTAAACAGCTCGAGGGATCTGCGTTTTACTTAGCACAGGCAAAGATTATAGTCAGAAATATACAAAAGCTCACTAAAAGAGATCAAATATCTTTTCCTAGACGAAAAGTACATCTACGGCGACGCAAAAAACGCAACCGGTCATGACTACCGACTCATTAGAATGCAGATGATACTGTCGTGCGAGAAGGTGGTAAAGCGGCGTCTGGTGCCGTGGGAGCAAGAGGCTCTGCTGTACCCGAGGGTATGTGCCGCTGTAGGTTGCAGGGAGTGGAGGCAGGCGAAGCTCAAAGACTGCGAGGGTTGTGGACAGGTCAGACTTTTAATATACGTGCTTAGAACTAAACTCATCTCTAGGTAGTCGTAAGATTATTCCTCCTGTTTAATACGCTTTTATTAGCTTTAGACGTATATTAGTATGTAACGGAGTCTTTGAACATGATTTTGCCCCCGTCAAGACGTCGGATTAACTCGAAATTTGGCATACTTGTTAAGGACCGCTAAAATATTAAAAATAAACAATAACTTAAAAAAACTAAAAAACACTTTTTTTTCTTCTTTACACTATTCTTAATTCAAATTTATTTTCTATTTTTTTGTTGGATTTTCTATAAAAACGTGTTATTTAGTTTTTTTTAAATTGAATTGAAAGCTTTTTTAATCTAGAGAATTATTCACACATTACAAGGATTATATGAACTGTGTTCCTTTCAGATATCATTCTGTCTCGCCAATCCAGACCACTTTCCCAAGTCCCATCAGCGCTGGTGTAAATCCTACAGCCTCTATCAGAAACTGGTCACCTACCAGCAGACCAAGGGCAGGCTGGAGCCGAAGATGCCAAGTAAGGTGATGGCAGACAAGTATCTGATACCGGAGAAGCTTAATGAAGTCCTTGCTTCTTTGTATGAGGAGAAGATTGGTAAGATTTTTATCTCGCTTTGATTTAGAACTTAAAATACATAGTTCTGTATCTACTTGTTATGTTATAATATTTTCTATTATATCGCGTGTTGTTTGAGAACGCGTGAAAGAAAACTGCGAATTTTCGCGAATAGACTGCTATTTTATAATAATGTACCTCAATATTGTGTTCCGAACATTTTGTTATTTCATTTCTTGCTGGTTGGTTTTCTTATGTTATCATGCTAATTAATAATTCTTCTATCTTTTTCTATGAAAATAAGATTTATAATTAAGGATATAGGGGTCAGCGGTAGTCACCTTGAATGCCTGACAAGGATCGTACAAATATAACTTACACAAGGTATGACTGGGATGCTACAACTCTACAACTCATTGGTGTTCTGCCAGCAGATTCACTTGACCGCCATTTAGCTTCTATTTTGTATGCTTACCATAATTGACCGTATTGTGACATGGAAGTCAAATACCAATTTCTAAATTAACTCTAGATATGAACGATTTGCAATACGCGGCGCTGACACAGCTCGCCACAGCGCCGCTGACAGCAGCTTACTGTCACCAGCTTTACAGGACCAAGGCCAGCAGTCCGGCTAACGGGGTTTGCAAGGTACGTTAAGCGTTCCCCTTTTTTTTGTACATCCATTATTACGAAATTACTAGCTTGCCACCCCGCGGTTTTACCCGCGTACCTAGAAACGTTGCCTATATAATTATAATTCACCCTTATAAAGGGTTACATTTTGAAAAACCCCGATAAACGTGTACATTTATTTTTAACCAAGAGCAGATATGATATTTCGTATTTATTACTAGGAAAATGACGGACTTCCATACAACTGTTTGTGCCTTATTTTATTCCCATAGGGGTCATATTTCTAATAAAAACCATCTTAGTGCTCACTTACGACGTTTAGGTTAAAACTAGTATGTACCAGAGTTTGGACTGTGAGGGTATCAAATAGTCATTTACAATACAATTGGCTCTTTTCCAGAAATCCTCCTTCACAATCCACGTGGTGAACGCTGAACTGCAGTTCGAAGCCGATGCCCTGAACAAGTGGGAGATATTCTTTCTCCACCTTCGACCTGACATTAAAGATCTGAATGTAGTCCTGATCGGGGCAGATCTAAATCCTTCTAATCTGCCGCTGGATTTGCTAGCGAAAGTCAAGTGAGTTTAAGAAACTGACTTAATGATGTTGTTACTCTTTCACGCCAAAATACTAAACGAATTTGGATTATGTTTGGTACATAGATAGTTTATTTATGACCTGAAACACCAGGGAAATGTAAATTCCCTCGGGAACGCGGGTGAAGCAGCGGGGGATAGCTAATTACCTATCCTACTAATACATATTATAAATGAAAAAGTTGGTGTGTACGGTGATGAATGGGTTGTTATTTACTGCATCACGCGAACTCCACCATACGGATATGGAGACATTGAGCTTATAAAACATGGCTAGTCAATAACCTGGATACTTTTTATCCCGGGCGGATGTAACTTCCCTCTGGAACGCGGTTGAAACAACAGGGTAGAGCTAATTTAATTTTTTTGTGACAGGCCAATTGGCTTGGTGGTTATTCAAAAAAAATTCAAAACCATTTATTCAGTTTAGGCCTTCGGAGGGCACTTATGAAGGTCAAATTTATAGTTACTGAAGCTACAACCGGTTCGGAAGTCAGCCTTCAACTGAGAAGAACCGGCAAGGAACTCAGCAAGGTTACATTCTTTTTTATTTGTTATATAAATTTTTATCTATTCTGACTTTTTGGCTATTTTATAATTTCAATTTTACATAATTTTATATTTAGCAATTACAAAATACTCATTATAGGTAACATAAAAAAAAAACAAAAAAACAAAACAAAAAAAAAATATGACAAGACTACAAAATAGAAAATAACAATAATTAGGTACTTACAACTTAAACAACAGATTTAGAGGTGCACTGTGCAGAGAGCAGCTATTTCCATACATTTTTATCTTCAATATAATGAACTACCTTGTAATATGCTTTTTCTTTCAAAACTTTCCTAATATAATTTTTAAATTTATGATCAGACATTTTGGTTATTGAAAGCGGTATCTTATTATAAAATCGAACACAATTACCAAGAAATGACTTGTTAACTTTAGTTAGTCTAAAGTATGGAACAACTAACTTCTCCCTTTGTCTTGTATTTATACTATGAATATCTAATTTTGACTCAAACATTCCTATGTTTCTACGTATAAACATTATATTTTCATAAATATATAGTGAAGGTAATGTCATTATATTTATTTCCCTAAATAAATCTCTTATTGATTCACGGGGACCCATACTGTAAATTGCACGAATTGCTCTTTTTTGTATAATAAATATTGATTCTATATCCGCTGCTGCTCCCCAGAACATAATACCATAGGACAAGAGGCTATGAAAATATGCAAAATAAACTAATTTGCCCGTCTCAACATTCGTCATCAATTGTTTAATTTTCCTAACAGCAAAAGCAGCCGAACTTAATTTAGCAGCTAGAGTATCAACCTGAGGTCCCCATTGCAATTTATTGTCTAATGTAAGACCCAAAAATACCGTTTTATTTACAAGATCAATATGGCTCCCATCTAGCGACCCTGACTTTCAAGTCGAAGGTCGTGGGTTCGATTCCCACCCAGGACAAACATTTGTGTGCATGGACATATCTGTGTGTAAATATGTATCTATATATGTATGTATTTGTATTGAAAAATAAAAAATAGTATATGTAGTATATCAGTTATCTGGTTTCCATAGTACAAGCTCTGCTTAGTTTGGGACCAGATGGCAGTGTGTAAAAGAATGTCCCGGGATATTTATTATTATTATTTAATTGATAAAAAAAAAGTTTTCTAAACAAGCAACTATCTCGCCAAACCCTTTCATTAGTTACCTATGTATGGCATGGAGTTGGTTTATTACAAACACTAATACTGCTAGGCGATTGTGTACTGTTCTCGTCATTACAGTCAGTTTTGTAGTACATTGACGGTGCTACGAGTGTTGCGCCACACTGCTCGCGCGCCGAACCAGCAATCTATTAAGAAATAGGGTTCGTCGTTGAATCCGAGGCAGTTACGCAATTAGGGTGCTGCTGTGGGAAATAAAATTTTAATATTATTATTCGTACATTGAAGACTCCTCTATTCAAACCGAAACGTTTTGGTTTACTACCTTCCGACCGCCGATTTAACCCGCATTCCCCAGGGATCGTATATATTCCCAGTATGAAGAGAATCTCTTGCATCAATATAGAACATATTTTATTCGTGTGATAAGTTAAATTAAAATCCTTTGAGCCGTTCTTTCGTGACTGAGTCACAAACATAGATGTTAAGATATCTGTGAGATATTTACTAACAGTTATCTGTAACTTTTCCAGGTTGTGCGACAAATGTCAGAACAAGCGCAAAGTTTCGTTCAGTTTCCAGGACAAGATCACTTACTTCGAGTACAGGTGTAGTGATGACTATATGAACCCTGATCTTGGTAAGTACCTAAATAAAATAAGTAAAATGTATGCATTACACACCTGAAGAAGACCTTCAGAAAACTACCTGTCTCGTTCTTTCGCAGGCCAAATCATAAAGATATGTAAGTTCCTCTATTTTTACTGCAGATAATTCTTCCGTGGTTTAGTATCGTGGAGGACGCTTACACTGTTATAATCAGCAGAGCTTCTAAAACTTAGGCTCTGCATTGTCTAAAAGAATTTCAACGGCTTGGAATTATCCTTCTGATGAGAAGACGACACAATGAACTCAGTAAATACCCTTTTTAGAACAATATTTAGTACATTTAGATGTGTCCTGCAGGAGCGAGTGCTACACCAAGGCGCCAGGAAACTTAGCAACTTCACGTCTCAGGGTCGACAACGCATGTCCTTAGTGTTGCAAATGTCCATAAGTGGCGGTGATCACTTACCATTAGATGGACCGTTTGCCTGTTTATCGCATACTTGACACTAAAAGCATTATCGTTGTGTCTTAAATATGCTATATTCTTTCCACAAAATTTAGTGTCGTTCAATTTAAAAGTTCATACTTTTCTAACATCTTCCTGCAAATTTCAGTATGCGCCTTCAACCCAAGCATTCACAGATCTTCTGTGTACAACGGCAAAGACCCCTGGCCTTCCACAATCAACAGCATTCTGAAGCTCAAGTCCCCATTCATCATCACGGCTTACACGATGACGGAGATGAACAGAGACTTATTGAGGATCAAGGAGTGTACCCCTCTACCGTATGATGTTGTAACCGAGCCGAAGTATAATAATTTTGCGAGTGTCAGACCGGACAGGAATTTCATATCTGATGATGAAATACCCCTGCTGTTCAAGAATTATTGTTATAGTATTGTTTGTGGTGTTTGATTTGTTTTTGTACGTTTTTAATAAAGTTTTGAAATTATGTTTTTTTTTACTAGTTTTACCCGCTTATTATTGCTATTAGTTTTTTTTATATTATCTGCAATAAAATGTATCCTATGTGTTCATCCGAAAATTACTGTATGTATCTACCAAATTTCATTTGAATCGGATCGGGCGTTTCATAGTCTATTCGAGACAATAAATATTCTGAAAGAGAAAAAATCCAAATATAAATATAAAATACCCTGGGGCATCTGATCCCAAACTAAGCGAAGCTTGTACATACTATGGAAACCAGATAACTGTAGATTACTTACACATACTTCATTATTTGTAACATACATATAAAGATATTTACACGCAGGCACAGAACAAACAGTTCATGCACATAAATGCTTGTCTAAGGTGAGAACGGGACCCATAGAACAATAAAATTATAAGGAAAACAAAATAGGTACCTACCTAATTATTTTTTGGTTATGGCGACCCGCTATCACTTGCATTTCGTACCTTAATAAGTATTTTTGACGGTGTTGAAACTATATGCCCTTTTTAAATTCTCGAATTCATAACTTAATATTTTTGGAAAATAAACACATCCGTAATACAATTATTCTATGGTTAGACATAGGTAATTATATTTGTGCAAAAGGGCATGTGGATTTTCTTTTCGCGCGCCGCGGCCTTTGTTCTCAAACACACTTCGAAGGAGAGGCACTGACATAGACACCAAACAGCCTAATACATAAAAAAAACTTTTATACTTATTATACAATGATTTGTGAACTAGGTAAAATTATGATGCAATATGTATCATATGTTAATTAACACAGTTTATTTATTCACAAATTGACAACCTTTTTTTTGACATAAAACCTCATTGCTGTAATTTTTTTAATGTCCTTTTAATAATAATGATATCTTTTGACACACTTCCTCGCAAATTGGACTTTATTGCACCCTACTTTAGGTTTATAATTAGTTTACCTACCAAATCACCCTTTTTATACTACAGCGAAAATAAAATAAAAAAAAGCTATAAAAATTATAGCTTTTCGAACCAAAGTGACTAATGACTATGTAGCATCATATTAAAAATAAAATGGTAGGTCCATGTTGCAATTATTACTCTTATTTTCTTTGCTTATTATCTAGAACACAACCCGTTTTTGGTAGGAATAAAACACAGAACTATGCATTGAAAATAATACACGAACATGTTTTCATAGAACTACTAACGCCATCTATTGGTGATTTTTGGAAACAGTTAGGGAGAATTGAAAGAAAACATTTTTAAGCTTCAATAAAATATATTTATCCTTACAGAATGTACATAACAACTATATTTACAACAATTTAAGTGAAATTAAACACTAAAGAGATATCACAGATTGAATTAAATACATAATGACATTTGATAGTCTGTGTCAAAAACAGTGCACTGTCAAAACATAGAGTAAATAAATAAATACGAAATGATGATCTTGCTCCCAATTATGATGGTAGTCGCTTTACCACTCACCTACAAAAAATGTTAATACATATAAAACAAACACACATTATCCCATTGTTAATAATACAAAAAAGAGCAAATATCTAAAAGATACCTATATATATTTTTTTAATCTTTTTTTATTAGGTTCGCATTTGACTACAACCTCACCGTGGTAAGTAATGATGTAGCCAAATAAGTACAAAAAGCAAATTTCGAATAAATATATACGCCCATTATCCCCGAAGAGGTAGCCTGAGTTCTTAATAACCAATTCACCGATGATATTTTGCGACGACATCTGGGGAGAATTGTCGCCGTGTCGCTCGAGTTTACCTATCCAAAGGGAAACATTTTACATAATACAGACCTGGGAATCGAACCTAGGACCTCCAGCCTCCAGCTATGTACTACTGCTGGATCGCAAAGCTGAGTAGTCAAGATATAACTATTAAATAGTTTTGATTAAACTTAGCAAGTCACATAGATACATAAAAGGTGTTAGACAGAGAGCGTTCAAAGATGAAAGGCAGCGGCGGCCTTACCCATTGTATTGCGAGGCTCCGGACGGCAGGTCATTGCGAGGCCCTTTGACCTTCGTGAAAAGTATGTGATGCGAAAGTAAGTCTGGTTGTTTGGTTTAGGTATTTGTCATGTTTGACAAGTAATAAACAAATAAAAAAAATTTGAAATCCTAGATTTTTTTTATTTGCTTGGGTTGCGCGAGGCCCCTGTAAGAGCGAGGCCCCGGGCGATTGCCCCGTGCGCCACCCCTAAGGCCGCCTCTGATGAAAGGTGTGAAAGAATAATAAAGAATGCATGCAATAACAGAAGGTTACAGTAAAATTAATACATTTAGAGATATAAGGAGAATTAATAAGTAGCGATTTGTTTGGAAATCTTTGCGAAACCAAATCATAGTATTTTCTTTATGAAATCTCTATATAGTACAAAGCAAAGGCACTATTTCTGACTATCTGTTTGTGCCCTCTAATCTTTTAAATTAAATGATAGATTTTAATGCGGTTTTCATTTAAATTTAGACAATTTCTTCCGAATTGTTTATACGTATAATAAATTTATATTATCCCGGTCAGGTGAAGCCGGGGCGGGTCGCTAGCGGTAAGTATATGAATCATTGTGCAAATCGCAAGTACTTCCATTTTATAAACAGGGTTTGAGTAAATTTGTGATAATAATTTTAGTGACTAAACAGACATTTATAAAACAAGGCAAATCAGTTGCAAGTATTAAAATGCGTTAAATTAAAACGAATAACAAAATTAAAAGTTAAAACTTAATTAGAAAACAATACAAAATTAGTTGCTCGGTGAACACACATTTAACAATTAGGTTATAATGTTTGAAGTCTGAATATTTATTTTATACTGCAACGAAAGTAGTTGAACTAATTCAAATTTAAAAACAATAAAAAAATAAATAGGTACTATAAACTATTTTTGAATAAATATATTTACTTTTATATAAAACTATATACAGCATGAAAGTATACGAAATGCTGTCTAACTGTATAGAAATCAATTAGCAGCATTGATATTAATTAATAGGGAACAATATGTTATTTAGAATGAATGATCAAACACTAACCAGTGTATTGAAGTTCTAAATGATACATCAAATATGATAGGGACACCCGGATGGAACGAAGATACGCATTGGAATTAACCAAAACGCTGAGTTTAGGTCCAGTGTTGAGAAAAACTTGCAATCTCTCGTCTTTAGTATTAGGTCTTCAATAAAAGATAAAGACTGTGCTAATTAAAAATGGAACAAAATTTTAAACATGTTGTATGCCTTTAAATAAATTATGAAAAAAACAAACCCTATAATAAACCATATCTTTTAAATTTCGAAAAAAAGTGTCGTTACAACTTTTTGTATGAATTTTTTTCGTCTAGCCCCCTTTCTCAACGCGCGATAAGGAACTTCGTTCCAAAAAATATAAATAATGTAATTTAATAGCACCGATTTAACCATAGATTATATCTTTTGATCCTGTACAATTGTGACGTCACAACGAAGTATTTCATACAAAACTATGCAAAAGATGAATTTGACATTTAATGAAAAGTCGCTAATTTGACTTATCAGTCACCATTTCTAATAATAAATTTATGTCAAATTTTTGCATCCGACATCTATTTCACTGGCCTCAAATACATTAAAACCTACTTTATGCAGAACTCAAATATTCAAACTTCAATCACTTGTAATTAAACTAGAAATAATTAATAGAAGTATCACACAGTGCTGTTAAAAGAAAGAGACATAGAAAGCGAGATATCATAATACAAAGACATTGACCTGGTCCATCGTTGTTGTAGACGGAAGACTTAGAGAAGTACCATTATCTGGTTCTTCTACGCCTCTGTCTGTACCATTTACTTCAAAAAAGTTTTCATCAATATATTCTAAGCTGTCTTGATAGTCTGTAACTGTACTCGTTTCTAAATTTACTCTATAATACTCTGTGGTCTCTGTTCTATCTTTAGTTGTACTTTCATTGTCTATGGTGGATTCTGTCGCTACGTCCGTATAGATAGTAGAGCTTTCATTATAGGTGTTATTATCAAATGTATCGTAAAATCTATCGATACTACTCGACTCAGTATCGATTTTTTCTGTTGTCGAATTATAATCTTCTGGCATTTCAGTGTTCATTTTAATAGCTTTTGCACCTATTCGATTTGAAATGGCATCCTTCTTTTCATCTTTACTTAATTCTGAATCAATTTCTGTTTTGTGAATTTGGCCGGATACAAAATCAACAGAAGTTGTTGTATTCGCTATTTCCGAATTGGTAAGCAAATCTTTGTCGATAGTTTTAGTATGATTGTCTGTCAGGAGATGCAGTAACAAATTGAAAAGCAAGCTTTCTTTATTTGACACATTATCTTTTATATTTAGACTAACATTATGGCCAGTTTTTTTTAAGATCTCATCTTCGACGTACTGCTTTATGTCTTGAGTATAATTTTCAGGTGGATCCCAGTGGTAATCTGGATCTGGTTGTAGTTTAGTATCATTGCTTACATATTCATCTAAAGGTTTTAAAGTGGTACTTGTTATATTATTTGCATCTATTTTCATTGTATTATCATTGGCAGGGGTTTCATCATTTAAAATAGGTTTGACAGTAGTAATATTACTACTTATCTTAATGTTGGTACTGTCCATATCGTTGGTTTCATCTTGTAGTCTGATAGCAGGCTTGACGTATTTAGCAATGGCCGGTCCAAAGACGGTTTCTATGTAATTGAGTAGTTTTTTGCATTTGGTGACTGAGTTTACATCATTGGAACTGCCCCATATGATGAAGCCTGATGCTTCGGACTCGTACAGTGTTTGTAGTGCCGCTTCTAAATCTTTCTGTAAATTTTGCAAAGGATGGCTTTTTGTTTTATTTATTTACTAGCTGTTGCCTTCGATTTTCTAAAAAGTCAGTTAAGATTTTGAATTGGACGTTCGAAATTGATTTCTTATAGGAAATGACGGATAATTTGACACAAGCAGACGGTCCACTTGATGGTAAGCGGTCACCGCCGCCTATAGACATTTGCAACGCTAGTGGCATCGCTAATGCGTTGCCGACCCTGGGACGTCAAGTTCATAAGTCTCATGTGCCTGTAATTTCGCCAGCTCCTATACCTTTCTAACCGAAACACAGTAATACATAGTACACAATAAGTGCACTACTGGTCCACCGCAGAAATGGTAAAAATGGCAGTACTTCCCCGGACGCACTCTGCACTAAAAGCTCTGCTACAAAAATGCCACATGATGAAGCCATTTTTTTAAAGTTTAAAGTTGATGTGAGATTTTAATAACCCCACGTAATTCCATGATATTCATGAGATTATATGCCGGACCCCCACTTTGAAGCTAACGTAATTAACGGTTGCACCCTAATGAAGTCTGACTTTACCGATGCGGAAAGTCGGCATCGTTTTATTTTTAAAACAAACTTAGGTACCTACTTTAAAAACATACTTGTGCACTGTACCTCTACCATGAGTTGCTATCGAAACTTACTTTAGTCACTAGCGAGTAAACTAATATCGATACAGTATTTCTCGATAGCAACTGTCAAATTTGTGACTCATGGTATCGAATTTCTATAGCAAACGTTACTCGCTTGTGTTTACATTTCGATAGGTTTTTTACCTATCCACTCGTACTATCGATTTTAGTTCTTTACGTGACCGCTAGTGGCGCTGTACATATTTGCCATAGAAATGTTTTACGCCGTCGCTAGCGAGTGCTTACGTTAAAAACTCATGGTAAAGGCACTGGATTGAAAATGTAATCTAAATAATAAGTTACAGCAGTATGCAATAATATTGAAACCAAATTCAAAAACTGGTTGGTTACAATACAGGTAAAGGCTAAAATCTATTAATTCAAAGATTTTGGTTCGAATGAAAATACAGGCACATGAGACTTAACAACTTCAAGTCTCAAGGACGACAACGCATTTGCCTGAGGTTGCAAATGACCATAGGCGGCGGTGACCACTTTCAATCAAATAGGCCGTCTGCTTGACTGTGGGCACATGTGATGTAAAAAATGAGAAGAGTAGAGAGCAATAGGATATGGGTAACAGTTGAATCGATAGTATTAAATAATGATAATAAATTAAATGAAGGAGCTGACGTACCTCCCGCAAGTACCCTCCATCCCTGTACCGGTACCACACGTAGGGCAGGATGACTCCCCCGGCGCGCCCCGAGGCCCCCGGGCTAGCGACGCGCTCCGCCTCGCGCACGCGGCCCCGCACGAGCGCGCTGAGCTGCCGCGCCGACAGCGCCTGCGCGCTGTACACCGACGGGTACAGCGCCGACGACTCCGACCACAGCCAGTGCGTGCTGCCAGTCGAACGAGAACTATTATAAAAACCTGCCTGACCAGTTGTCGAGGTATCAGACTTCGCCAGAAAGAGAAGATCTTCCGCCTGGGTAGGCGATCATGGGGACCGCGTTCCGACTATTGGTGTTGGAAGATTCTATATATGCTCAAATCTTGAGAGAACATCGATAGTGCGATTTAGGATTCTCGCAAACTTGATCGTAAATGAACAGTCGTAGATGACCCAGCCACAAAAATGTCTGAACCACGACGTGTGGTGTGACAGTCAGGGAATCTAAGATAAGTGATGATGTGGTCCGAAGGTGACAAGGCTCACAAAGCCACCACAACGGCAAGTGCTTGGCGACATATCTTGAGGGCGGAAGTCAGTCAGGCGGGTGGGTACTACGTAGCACCCTACCACCATGCAATGGTTTCATCACAATGTTTCCCTTCACCAAAAGCAGTAGCTCATTGTAGGATTCGAACCGAGCTATCATCGCCTCAAAAGGTTCCATATCTTCGAGGAAATCCAGCTCTTATACCTTCTCGATCTTCCTATTGTAACGTTACTCACCGATCATTCTCCTCGGGTACTTTATCAGCACAGCTCTCCCGCAGGTTGTTGTTGGCCATGTTGAAGCAGTAAGGGAACCCGTAGTACCCCCACAGCGCGTTGGGTCGCATCTGCTTCGCGACTGACAGAGTTGTCTGCATGAATTGACGCGCGGACTTCTCGAATCGCTGCTTTGCCTTGAATTTAAAAGATTTTATTGTTATGAACTGAATTCCACCACTGTGTGGTGTTGATGGAGGATCAGCTGCTCTTAAAGGGTTGTAAACGAGGAAGTGCTAAAGACTGCCAGAAAGAAAAGAAACATGATTGAGACAATAGGGGCAAAAGTTTGGTCATTACATATGACTCGACGGATTTATAAAAGACTAGCATCCGTCTCGCGGTTTCACCCGCGTCTAAAATAGCCTAGGTTACTTCTGAATTAAGTAGCTTACTAATAATAATAGAATTATTAAAATCGGTTTAGTAGTTTTTGAGTTAAATTACAATTGTTAACAATATAGGGAAGATAGGAGGAAAGAGAGGAAAGGGAAGACCAGGATAAACAACATGGATCCATATTTAGTACACAAGTAAGTAGTCAAAAAGAGTGATATGCACTCCATCTATCTAGAAATAAGGATAAACTTGTCACTTCTGCATATAGACTGCAAACAGTGCAAGGCTCATTTTTAGGACTTAGTGCACGCATCTATAATAAAATCCCTGCTGAAATTTTAAATTTGCCTTTACAAAAATTTAAGGAAAGAATTAAGACTGTTTTAGTACAAAAGGCTTTCTACAACACAAATGATTATTTTAATGACGACAATGCTTGGGTGTAGCGCTCGCTCCAGCAGGACACATCTTTATGTACAAAATCTTATTTTTAAGAGTAATTGCTGAGTTTATTGCCGGCTCTTCTCAGTAAAAGCAACCTTCCGAACCGGTGTTAGAGTCCGCCCATTCATAAGTGCCTGTGAAGGCCTATTTGAATAAATATTTCATTTCATTTCATTTACCAAGATACCGCTGAAAACAGAGTAGAACTACCAACTTGACATACAATTTTTGATCGTAGAACATAAAGTGAACTAAAAAGATCTAACTGCAACTCATCAAGAAGATTTAAACCATTTCCGACATTGTTGCGATATAAATAAGGTGCCAATGCCCCTACCTGGCGCTTCGGAATGAATTCTAAGAACAGCTTAGGTATAATTGCAGATATATTAGATGATAGATATATAAATGTGTATTTAGTGCAGTGATATCAATCAAGAGCCTGTAGCGGCACGCGCAGACGACTGCTATGTAGGACGGTCAGTGTTCCGCGTTACATTGCACAATACTATACTAATACCACAGTATAATAATATTTAAGACAGTAGCTAATACTTCTATACTATTAATTCTTCATTTAGGCGTCAAATTTTAGAAGTAGTAGGTATTCTTAGTGAAGAATTCGTAAGAAGGAGTACTACCACCAGACCCGCAGTAGTGCACTTGTATTACTGTGTTTTTGTTAGAAAGGTAAGATAGGTGAAATTATAAGCACATGAGACGTAACATATTCACTTCTTAGGGTGGACAGCACATTGGGAATGCCCTCCTCCACCTTCAGTTCAAATTTCATAATTAGAGCGAAAACAGGCAGATGGTCCATCTGCCTGCTATCGACCCAGTTGGCATAAAAAATAAAAGGCAATGATGAGTGACGTGCTGTGACGAAAGACGTTAACCTAAATTCAGCAAAAGCTTGAGCTTTCAGTGATGGAAAACATCATAAGAATGATGGTTGAATGCGGCTGGCTATCTTATGTACAGAATCTGCAGCCAAGTTCCCTCGCGGTGTGCTCCCTACACTTAACGGCCAGTTGTTTTGTAGGTAATAAAATTTTACCGCACATAATCACGGTAGGATTTTAATAAAGAGGTGAATCCCAATCTTTATCTGAACTATCAACTAGTGGCAATCAAGGAAAGGTTTTCAAAGCACTAACATTTTGAAATACCCATCAAATGAATCGAAAACCTTTAAAAAAAAGTACACTGCCTGTCTCAAAGTTGTGGCTGACATAGTCTACTGTTCAAACATGTACTTTCAACCTAACGTGCAATGCTATTGACGATTGAACTGTGAGAATAAGCATTGAACTGTATTCTTAAATTGTACGACACTGTTGTTTTCATTGCGTTCTAAATAGACGATTTGTTACGGTTAGAAAGAGAAGTCAAGTGTTTTGATATCTTGGGGAATAGTTCAATATGTAACTAGCACTGGTATATACCTCGTAAATGACGCATGTAGCCGAATGGATTTGAAGCGCTAGGGAGGCTCCCGAAGAGAATTTTTATGATGTTTCTGCCTTCAAAAAAGAAACGAGAAGTTGTTAAGTCTCATGTGCCTGTAACTTCACCCCCCTTACCATTCTCTAGTGCTGCTTTACGGCGGAAATACCTCTTCTACCTACGTCTTCTACCGTATTCATTGTTCACATCGGCAGTTTATACAGAGGCAGGTTAGACAGGTTACGAACAAAGTTAGGTCTACATATTTTCTGCAGTTTACTCATATTGCGTTCACAGTAATCAGAGGCAACAGCTAGTTTCACTTTATCAAATACATTTATGACTTTATAATATTGGAATAACTTATTATAATCGGGTTGATTTTTGATTTTAATTTTATAAGGTACCACTATCTTTAATAGACGTATTTGTATATTATATATTTTTTGAAGGTAAGTTTTATAAGTTCTTCCATTATACCATAGTTGATATCAGCGTCGGACAGTGTCATATACAGCAATCTCAACGCCCTAATAGGGCAGTTTGTGCTTCAATATGCGCAATTTTGACATGATAGCTCGAAGCTTTACGCACACTGAGTCCACATGTGGGGCCCAGTTAAATTTATGATCAATTTTAAGACCCAGGTACACATGTTCTTTAACATTTTCAACCGGCTTGCAGTCACAGACATCCAAGCACTGATGCATGTACTGGTGTTCATGAGCCACGACTCTTGGGGTTCCTTTAGTTTTAAAGCACGGTGAATGAATGTGCACGAGTTTAGTTTTTTCATAGTTGATTGTTAAGCCAACGTCATGTGCCCATTTACATAGCAGGTTAAACTCATTTTGCATCAATTTCTCCGCAGCACTTAGATCTCTGTGCGCTGTGATGTTTTATCACAGCCGTGTTGCATGCCGGAATAAGATAGGAATAGGAGTAGACATCCTAAGTTGTTGCGAATCAGCTTCCAATCATCACAATTGTTTTTAATATCAACAACAATCAATGCTGATATTCAAGTCGTTACATCTTCGTGGCGGCAAGCGCAATTCACGTGGAGTTTCAACCAATCATAGACATAAAAAAAGCTGCCACTTGTTCCCTCATTCGATTATTTTATCAAGACATGCGTTTATTATCAATTAGATTAATAAATAGTAAAAACAAGTCACTTCCCGCCATCTGTATGATTAGATCATTTTAACTACGAAACAGATCTTTATGCGGATTTCATCTGACAGAATGATTCAAAAGGAAGGTTTATATGTATGTGTATGGGACAGCTAGTTAATTATCACTACATAGTATAAAACAAAGTCGCTTTCCCTGTCCCTATATCCCTATGTATGCTTAAATCTTTAAAACTACGCAACGGATTTTGATGCGGTTTTTTTTACATAGATAGAGTTATTGAAGAGGAAAGTTTTTATGTATAATATATGTGACATCCCACGGGAACGCGGGTAAAACCGCGGGGGACAGCTAGTTTATAATATTTAATAAAATGTTGCTGATTTGACATATCAGTCATCATTTGCATTTTCCTATTCAATGCGACGATCCTCACGCCATCTGTTACAAAATGGGTGAACTAACTTTGGGTCATAAATATTGGCTTTGGAAATTGTGTTTCATTACTGAAATACTCTCTCTCCCTCTCCGGGGATAACGAGCGTGAAGATATGAAGATCTCTTTGGGAGTGCACTTAACAACTTACCTTCGAAAGTTTAATTAAAATAAAATCCTGTAAAGTATAGTCCATCTGTTTCAGAGGCAAGGCGGAACAAACAGACAGACAGATAGACAAAATATAATATTGTTTTTTTTACAAGTACCGTATATCCCGATCGTACTTACTAATGATAAACATCTGTTATTTTGACATTCAAATTAAATTTAATAAAAAAAATAATATAGTCACTATAATTTTATTTATATTTATACATATTTTTTAAGCAAGTAATTGGTCACCGCCGCCTATGGACATTTGCAACACTGGGGGCATCGCTAATGCGTTGTCGACCCCTGAGACGTAAAGTTATTAAGTCTCATGTGTCTGTAATTTCACCGACTCCCTTCCTTACCTTTCTAACCGAAACACAGTAATACGATTGCACTACTGCTTCACGGCAGAAATAGGTAAGGTGGTAGTACTTCCCCGGACGAACTCTGCACTAAGAGTTCTACTACTCAAATCTAATTACATGTAATTAATTAAGTAATTGATAAATTGATTGTCATTATTATGTTGCACTCGTAATTGTACAAGCATTTGGTCCAAATTTGGTATATAAATCGCCTTGTTAAGTAATAAACGTGGTTTTATTCACAAATGCGTCATTAAACGAGCTAATGAGGAAACGGTTACTGCCGTTGAACGGATAACACCGGATCAAATAAAGGATATAAATGAAAACCGGATTCTTTATAGAACAAAGTAAATGTGTAAAGGTGCATTCATATCGCAGTTACTTTTTAAGCCGCTTTTATTAACTTCACTTGTAACTCTGAAATAAAAACTTGGAAGTCGAATTTGGCGTATTTTTATTTCTCTATCGATTTGAAACTTTACAAATATGTGTGGTTCAGATGACGGTAGACTTATAGATTTTGCTTAATCGACCTTCGGCTGAGAGATCTGTCTCAACGCATGAGTTGCAATGTGTCTGTTCCAACCTGGCGCGCACACAATAACTACCCAAAAGCTAATGACAATCGGATAAACGCTATAGAGACACATACAAAAAAATTATCTTCATTTTATAAACATTTCTCTAATTCCACTTGTTATTTACCATAAATTACAAGAAACGTCATTCTAAATTCAATATGGCGGACCTGACACGTTGCCATATTATCATACTTCCTATCCTTCTAACTAATGTTATCAATCTGTAATCCCCACAGGGTGGGGTTTGATTGACTACGTATCAATTTATCGCGAGTGAAACCGCGGAGCGGAATCTAGTTATTATATACTTACCCCCGCTGTTTCATCCAAATTTCCGAGGAATATAAGCATTTATGGAAATCTTCCTCTTGAATGATTCTGTTTATTGATGAAAGCCACATAAAAATCCGTAACGTAGTTTAAAAGATCTTAGCACAGACGGCGGGAAGCGACTTTGTTTTGCATTATGTAAGGATTGGATAGACGATTCCATTGCGACCTCAATAAGGGCATAATGGGTTAAACATTTAGATTGTTTCGTTACATAAGTGATCGCGTAAACGAGGCAGCGCGCGCGCCGTCCTAATTAATCGCGGGAGATAAAGCGATTGGGCAACTCCGACCAACGGGACGTCTGATTATATTATTACTTAATTACATATGTCGTAACGTGACAAACATGTTTTTAACACTAAACTTTTTTTGCATTGAAAATGCACGTATCTTATTGCTTTTGCACATTTGACTTCATGACTTTTTCTTACTAATTAATAAACAGTTGTACTATTTATTTCAATTCCTAACTGTTAATTCATACATTCAAGCAGGAAACATAGAGTCACGTGTGACCCGCTATGGTAGAAGTAAGTACCTAGTAAGTGGAATTTTTCGTGTTGACGAGCCAGTTGGGTCGGTGGTTAGAGACCCTGAGTACCACGTCACCAAACGGCGATTAATTTCCCACCTAGGACAAAGATAGAGACAGACAACTTTTACCCTAAACTGGGACGAGAGGGATAGCTCGTTTATTTTTTTGTATGCTTATAAGGATGACAAACAGGCTGACGGTCCACCTGATGGTGACGGGCGTTGACAATTCGTTGTCGACCCTGAGACGTGAAGTTATTAAGTCTCATGTGCCTGTAATATCATCGGCCTTACATTTCTAACCGAAACAGTAATACAAGTGCACTACTGCTTCACGGCAGAAATGGGTAAGGTGGTAGTACTTCCCCGTTCGACCGGGGAGTAGAGACTACATGCACTAGATGCATATTATGTTAAATCACTACATAGTATAAAACAAAGTCGCTTTCTCTGTCCCCATATCCCTATGTATGCTTAAATCTTTAAAACTACGCAACGGATTTTGATGCGGCTTTTTTTAATAGATAGAGTGATTGAAGAGGAAGGTTTATATGTATTAGTATCTACATTAATAATAATAATAATAATAATAATAAATATCCTGGGACATTCTTTACACGCGGCCATCTGGTCCCAAACTAAGTAGAGCTTGTACTATGGAAACCAGACAACTGATATACTACATATACTACTTTGTTTTTTTTTCTAAATACATACTTATATAGATATTTACACCCAGACACAGAACAAACAGACAGGTTCATGCACACAAATGTTTGTCCTGGGTGGGAATCGAACCCGCGACCTTCGGTTTGGCAGTCAGAGCGTTAACCACCAAGCCAACTGGCCTGTCAAATTGCACATTGCACCTGAGCGAAGCCGGGGCGGGTCGCTAGTAAATTATAAATAAAAAGTAAATTGTGTGCATCACACGCGGTAGAAGAGAAACTGCCAGAAGATATCTATCTCATTCTCTCACAGAATAAATCTCAAAGATCTTTTATCTCTTTTTAGTGTCGGTTTTTCTTTTCTAATCACAAAGGTGCGTAAGAAGTTTTCACTTCAAAAAAAAGCTTACCTCAGCCTGTATCCATGTCTTGGGCCACCACCAGTGCATCTTCTTCTCCAGCTCGTAAGAAACATCCTTGTAGGGAACCAGGACGCCGAAGTTCTGTCTGAACACTGGCCGCCAGGACTCGAAATCTATTATGCCGACCCCTGGTATAAAAAAAGAATTGTTAGTACCTCGAATAACAACATCTTCGTTCTTTCTTTGTTATTTTATTTTATTTTTCATTAATTTCATTGGGACAGCAACTGTCTTAAACTATAGAAAATTACATGGTTTGAACTTATAATTATGAGACCAATTCCAGCTATCCACGTACAAAAATGGAATTTTTACCAATATCTTTATTACTTGCATCACACTAGTTTGAAGCAAACGTATAGGTATTATACAAAAAGAAAGAAAAAATTACAGTAATAACAATCTATATATATATATATATATAAATGTTATGTTGGTTTGTGTACGCTTCAAAAACTCAAAAAGTTCTGCACCGATCGAGCTGAAATTTTAGCGTGATATATAATCCACATCAAGGATTGTTTTTATCTATTTTTTCGCATCAGTCACATATCCGCGACCGTCTTTGTTTTGTTTCTCATTTCTCAACCATTCAATCACAATGTGCCACAGCGAAGCGTGCCAGGGTACAGCTAGTATGCCATATATTTGTTACAAGGTACCTCAGTTTCCCTAGTTCCGTAGAGATCTAATTTACCCCGTAATAAGTGTACCGTATGTTACTCAGGAATAGAGTGGCTCTGTATCAGTAAACAAATTTTTGAAATTGTTTGTGTAGTTTCGGATTTTACCTCCTACACCTAAATTTACAAATATAATATACAAACTCTTTAAAATATTCGATCACCTGATAAAGTCGAACGATAACAAAAACACATAGTTGACTTGAAAATCTTCCCCTTTTTTTTAAGTCGGTTAAACAGTACATGGTTTGCATTTTGGGATCCGTGTGAGCTGAAACAGACGTTTGGTTACCCTTTCCCCCAAATTTCTATTTTTCATGGCAACTTCCTTACTCATATTATAAATGCGAAAGTAACTCTGTCTGACTGTCGCGCTTTCACGCCAAAACTACTGAAGCGATTTAAATGAAATTCGGTACACAGATAGAGAGAAACAGTCTAGAGCCTGAGAAACAACATAGGCTACTTTTTAATGCGAAAAAAGGGTTGTAAAGGGTTGAAAGGGAAGGAAGAAAAGTTTTTTAGGCTGTTGATTTAATATAAATAAATATGACATTCAAAGCTCGGAAAAGCGGGTGAAACCGCGGGAGACAGCTAGTTTCCAATATTTTTCTAAAAACCTTAATCGATCTATTATATAGCGAATATTGAGAAAAAAATTACCTAACCGGTCTAGCCGATCAAGTGACGCGCTTACCAACGGACTTCATCCTTACTAATATTATAAATGCGAACGTGAGTTCGTTTGTTTATGTGTATGTTTGATACGCTTTCACGGCTAAACAACTAAACCGACCTTGCTGAAATTTGGCACATATATAGCCTATGATATAGAGAGAGACATAAGCAAATTTTTATTTTTTTTATGCCACCTTGGCCGACAAACAAGCAGACGGTCCGCGTGATGGTAAGTGGTCACCGTTGCCTATGGACATTTGCAACACTAGGAGCATCGCCAATGCGTTGTCGACCCTGAGACGTGAAGTTGTTAAGTCTCATACTTAATAACTCGTGCCTGTAATTTCACCGGCCCCCGTACCTTTCTAACCGAAACACAGTAATACAATTGTACTACTGCTTCACGGCGGAAATGGGTAAGGTGGTAGTACTTCCCCGGACGAACTCTGCACTAAGAGCTCTACTACTCAAAAAATCCCAGAAATGAAGCTGAAACCGCAGGGACAGCTAGTTTAATAAATAAATAAAGATCCTGTGACATTCTTTTACACGCGGCCATCTGATCCCAAACTAAGCAGAGCTTGTACTATGGAAACCAGATGACTGATATACTACTTTTTCTAAATACATACTTATATAGATATTTACACCTTATATATATATAGTATATTAGTATATCCGTTAACCGCCAAGCCTGTCAAATTCTGAATTCATAGTTCCTCGTTTCGTGAAAATTGGTGCATTCACAAATATTTATTAAAAAATACAAGAACGTGAATTCATAGGCACATGTGTACTAAACATGAAATACTGTTTTTTTTAACTAATTCAGTGTATTTAATTAGCCTTGAATTTAGACATTGAGTAGATGTTAACCAGGCACGAGGCTGCAACACATTCTATTTTTTTAATCTCCAATTTATAGATTCAACTTCATTCTGTGTGCATCTAACCTCGTCTGTTATTTGAAATGCTATTCATCTAATCTCTTCGTCTCTGTATTTTACGAATTTAAAAACTAAATATATGTCCGTCTCTTTCTTTTATACAGGCCAGTTGGCTTAGTGGTTAGCGACTCTGACTGCCAAACCGAAGATCGGCGGTTCGATTCCCATCCAGGACAAACATTTGTGTGCATGAACATGTCTGTTTGTTCTGTTACTGGGTGTAAATATCTATAAAAAAAGTAGTATATGTAGTATATCAGTTATCTGGTTTCCATAGTACAAGCTCTGCTTAGTTTGGGATCAGATGGCCGTGGGTAAAGAATGTCCCAGGATATTTATTTATTATACGTGGAACATAATTCATGGAGGTTTCCTCACCATGTTGGCTTTTAATATTATTATTATTAAGCGTTACTATTTATATTAAGATGTTAAGTGTTTACAACGGAACCTATTTCTCTGCGTCTCAATTGATTATTACCAGCTTGTTTGCGAAATATAAAAAGCCTAACAAAAGCCGGACGAACCGGACACCGTTTATTTTAGCCGGACACGCAATCAAAAAGCTTAACTATGTCCAGCTTTATCCGGACGCCTGGCAACGCTAGATTTGGGACATATCGCCGTGCCAAATTTCATTCAATTCCGTTCAGCAGTTCTGACGGAATTGAGTAGACATCTATCTATCCAAACTTTCACATTTTTAGTAGTAGTAAGATTAAAATGACCAACAAGAATACTTGTTAATACTCTATATTAAACTTTATTAACCCGTACTAATATTATAAATGTGAATGTCAGTTTGTTTGTTACGCTTACGCAAAATCTACTTGACCGATCATCATGAAACTTTGTACACATATTTTTGGAGGTATTAGAAGTAACATAGGATACTTTTTGTGCCGGGAAAGTGTTACATCCCTCGGGAACGCGGGTGAAACCGCGGGGGACAGCTAGTATACTTACATATAGAGAGGAAAGATTTGATTGTTTCTATTGAATAGGCGCAGAAACTACTGGACCGATTTGAAAAATTATTTCACTGATATAACGACGAAGCTACTCTATCCCCAGGTCACATATGGGTTACATAACATTTTCCACAAAATTTGGGAGACTCACTAAAACTCCAATAATGTAATCTAAGCTGTAAAAAAATTACCTAAAAAAATCCATACATCGCGTGAGCTGCGAAAACTATTGATGATAGAAATAACAAAACAATGTAACATCAATTCAATTCCAAACCATTTATTCAGTTTAGGCCCTCTGAAGGCACTTATGAAGGTCAACTACTTAACTACGTTACTGGAGCTACTATGTCTCTCGGGAACGCGGGTGAAACCGCGGGGGACGGCTAGTATTGTAATAAAGGTTTCGCACCGATACAAGTAAATCGTTCCGTCATAGACAGATGAGCCAGATCACAAATCTGTTTAAAATTGGAGGGTATTTTTATGGTTTTGAAAACAACAGAGTATTCTTTGTGTTTTGCCAGCCAAAGCAGATATATAATGATTCATTATATTTTATAACGATCAAAACAATAACATTTGATGCCAAACAAAGAATCAACATCTGCAAGCCCTGTTCCAACTCATAATTTTTAACATAATATTTAATTAGTTATTCAAACAGGGTTAATGTTATATACATCGTATACAAACATACAATCTATATACAAATAAAAAAAAACAGGTTGCACTCCGGGAATGCCGGCAGAATATGAAAACTTGCACATTAACGTTGTGCATATTTACCGTCTTACAAACATTCGATCAGGTCACGTGTCCTGACGCGAGTTTAACATTTTATACCCATCCCAAGAAAAGTGCATTTCTGGCCCATAACTTATCATGTATTTGACCTTCACACTTAAATTTTGTGTGTTCAGTAAGTTTATCTTCTCATTACTAAATCCCAATGAAATTTTAATCAAATCTTCAAGCATTGGCGAGATAATGAGTTGTTATTGAATGTTTAGAGTAGTAGACCTCTTAGAGCAGAATTAGTCCGGGTACTACCACCTTACCCATTTCCGCCGTGAAGCAGTAGTGCACTTGTATTACTGTGTTCCGGTTGGAAATATAAGGGGGTCTCAGGAACAACAACGGTGTCGGCATATGTGATATTAAAATTACAATGTGTGAAATTCACAAATTTTATCACAGACTGACTGATTCACTCATCAAAACTTCTGATTACTTCCAGGTGATTTAGAAACTAGAAATATGGGTTTTTTTTTGCGTGTCGATCGTAATGGCTCAATTTGTTTAGACCAGAATTCTGCCAGACGTACTGTGTCGTCTGTAGCATTATACAGGTCTTCTGGCGTGCAAGATGAGGTGCACGCAGGGCACTATAATAAATGTGCCATTGTCTGAGGGGAGGCGCCGCAAGTGCACTGGTTGCTTGTGCTGTGACCCCATCGGCACAGATTGTCCCTGCAACGGCCGACTTAGGTTCGGAGTCTGGCATTAAGTTACATCTATAGACGATATCATTGAAAAAACTAAACACTGTCAATATCCATAGGCGGTGATAACCACTGACCAATGGGTCAAGCTGTTTGTAGGCCTACTTGGCAAAAAAACATGCGTAAAGACGATTTATAAGAGCTCGTAATGGCCCTTTTTTATACCACAGGCCAACAAACAAGCAGATGGTCCACCTGACTGGTCACCACCGCCTATGGGCATTTGCAAGACTAGAGGCATCGTCAATGCATTGTCGACCCTTAGACGTGTAGTTGTTAAGTCTCAGGTGCCTGTAACTTCACCGGCCCCCTTGCCTTTCTAACCGAAACACAATAATACAAGTGCACTACTGTACTGCTTCACGGTGAAAATGCGTAAGGTGGTAGTACTTCCCAGACGAAGTCTGCACTAAAACCTCTACTAATATACACTATAAAACAAAATTTCTATCTATAATTCTTCTGAATTATTACATGAATAACAATCAACTAGTAGATCAATAGATGAACTTCATTTCCAAGACAATAAAGATCATTTATCTATGACTTACTTAAAGTCAAAAAGGACTTCGTAGTAATGTATGGGAGCAAGAAACTTTTGTAATTTTCCATGCGGGCGAAGTTAAACCTAAAAGTTAATAAGGTAATTAAACTAATAGAAATGTAGTAGTTATGAGTTGTTTTATTAATTGAAATGCGGGTACATAGTCGATTAAGATTTGTGTCAAGAATTATTAGATTTTAGCTAGATTAATTATACCACTATAACTATTGCAAGGACACCCCTATGTATTGTAATATCTAGACTTAATTTCAGTGCCGGATAAAGCAAGCGCGGGGCCCGTAGCAAATTCTGTCGCGGGGCCTTTGGTCTGCTATGGGGTCTTAAGTATAAAGCGGTAAAAAACAGATGGTTGTAGGCGGTTTTGGACACATGGGGCCCCCTTTTGCGCGGGGCCCGTAGCAATTGCTACACTTGCTACGTGGTTAATCCGGCACTGCCTAATTTAGTCTAGTCTTAACTCCAATAACATCAAAAAGTATTGTGTGAAAGTTGTCACATAGATAGATGAAGCTTGGCACATGGACAGATTATGCCCTGGAATAACATATAGGCTACTTTTTATCTTTGTTTTAAAATGTTACACACCTTAGGATCGCGGTTGTAATCGCAGGGGGACAGCTAGTATTAAAAATGCAAAGATATGCGAGGATAGATTTTGTTACGTTTTCAATCAAAAACTACTGTACGGATTTAAATTTAGCTTGGCACATATAATATATGTAGTTTATAACCTGGGGCTCGATTCTGTAAGGAAAATGACACTAAGTCGAGGATGTTTCGTCGCGGCCTCCGTGCTCTGTCTCTTTCGCTAACTAAACTAATATTACTATACTACCGGCACGCTATGATGGCCGTTTTGACGTTTCAGATTGTCATAGGAAAAGAAACTGTATTGCTTTGGAATAAGGTTGATTTCCATCATTATACAATTAACTGTTGGATCAATAGATGCACCTTATGTGCTTAGGAATTCTTGCAAAGGAAGTCCACCATAAAGGAATAAAGGTTATTTTTCTTTGTCATTGTTCAAAATTAAAAAAAACTCAAAATTCAAAACCATTTATTCAGTTGAGGCCTTCGGAGGGCACTTATGAAGGTAAAATTTAAAGTTACTGAAGCTACAACCGGTTCGGAAGTCAGCCTTCAACTGAGAAGAACCGGCAAGAAACTCGGCAAGGTTACATTCTTTTTTATTTGTTATATAATTTTTTATCTATTCTGACTTTTTGGCTATTTTATAATTTCAATTTTACATAATTTTATATTTAACAATTACAAAATACTTATTATAGGTAACATTAAAAAACAAAACAAAAAAAAATATGACAAGACTACAAAATAGAAAATAACAATAATTAGGTACTTACAACTTAAACAAGAGATTTAGAGGTGCACTGTGCAGAGAGCAGCTATTTCCATACATTTTTACCCGACTACGGCGAAGCCAAAGGATGGTTATGATTTTGACCGGTATGTATGTGTGTATGTATGTTCATCTGTTCCCTCATAACTTTTAAACTACTTATCGTAATTTGGCAAACGAGGTATCGTTCGAAGCGTCTTGATCGTCTGCTGGTTATAGGATATGTGACGTCACAATAAATTAGATATGGCGCTCTCTAGAGGACATAAAGGCATTAACTATAAAAATTCTTATAAGTGACACGATAATGTTTATTTATTGTTAAAATCTAAATAAAAAAATGTAAACCGAATCTGCAAATACTTTATTACGAAATTATAACCCCAAAATAATAGAAATAAAAAAAAAATAAGTTCAAAAACTGAAACCCGACTACGAAAAATTACGCTTTAAAAAGTATGAAACAAGAAAATATTCTCATGTGAAATTGTTATATACAAACTATCCAATAGTGATGTTCATAGGATAGCCGTGGTCGTACGAGCCATATGACCATATATGAGGTGGCATACAACCACGGCTATCCTCTGAACATCACTATGAACAGGTATTAAATACTTTAAAATATATTATGTGTGAGTTTTTTATTTAATAGACAATAAATATTGGATAGTTTGTATATAACAATTTCACATGAGAATATTTTCTTGTTTCATACTTTTTAAAGCGTAATTTTTCGTAGTCGGGTTTTAGTTTTTGAACTTATTTTTTTTTATCTTCAATATAATGAACAACCTTGTAATACGCTTTTCGTTCAAAACTTTCCGTTAAAATCAAAACGTTAAACGTCAAAATGGCGATCATAGCGTGCCGCAAGTTTAATCACGTGAGAGATAAGCTCTCCGAGGCCTCCGTGAAGCTGGTCGCCGACGAAGTTTGTATTAGCTGAAAAAAGGGGTTGGTTGACATAGGATACATTTTATTCCGGAAAAATGTAACATCCCTTGGGGATGCGGGAGAACCGCGGACAGCTACATAATGTATATTCAGTTACTTGAAGAGAGTAGAAGCCTACAAGATCGACATAGTCACTTGGACACAATAACACTTGTGTTATAAAACTAGTTATCTACCCACATATTGTTATAAGAGTATATGACGAAGTAATACAAGTAAAGTTACGGCTATAACATTATACCACAGCCTACAATCGATTTCTTATTTATAAGATGCAAGAATGCACTTCCTGCTCCTCTGGTGAGGTACAGTCAGCAACAGTAACTTTGACCTTCATAAGTGGCCTCTGTGGGCCTTAACTGAATAAATAAATGGTACCGATTGAATTTAGTTTTTATTTGAAAGTAGCTGAACATAACCAAATTGAAAAGACAGGGCCGTATTTAGTCTATTGGAGGCCCTGAGAACAATAATGGGGCCTAAGATTGTGTCAGGGAACTCAACTTGTAGTACCTACATATTTTCTGTATATATTTAAGAAAAATAGGGTACCTTTTACGCACCATCACCTCAAAACTACTGAACATATCGGGATGGGACTGCTACCATTCGAAGCGGAATTTTTCGTAGATTGTTATAGGCTATATGATATCGATAAACGCGAGTGAAAACGCGGGGAAGACAGCTAGTATATACAATATATTTAGGTACCTATAATAAATTTATATATAGTAATATAAATTAATAAAATGAAATATTATGGACATTCCAAGCAATTTCCACAAGAACCTCAGCGCTTGATTGATTTGACGGCAGCTGTCAAATGAATCAAGTACTACCTGTTCGAGACAATAATGTTTACTATTATTAAAAGTATGTTACCACGGAGTTCAGCCATAATATTTGATTTAAAGATTCATTCATATATTCTTTTATATTATATGTACTCAACTATTACAACAACTCTGTCGGTACTCGCTGGAAGTAACAGTGCCGCAAAATTATGTGGAGCGATGATTTGATGATATAAAAGGTCCTACACCCTCGGCCTCGTCACGACTCCTTCTGGGGTCAGTCGAAGGCCAAACGCAAGTAATTATTAATAATTTTTTTTTATTAACAATTTTTATTTGAATTATTTACATTATACTTTTTTTACACTATGGGGCAAATTTTGTCTATTATTGGAAAGACATACGTAGCAAGATTAATGAAATGCTTTTAATAAAAACACAGTGTAACAGAAAATGTTTCAAAAACTGTTATGACTGCTATGGAATGATGTCAGGATTAAGTCTAGTTTTTTCCACATTTAACCTTGGCACTTGCTCTAATTGTTTTGTTTTCTATCGATCTATATTTATATGTACATCAAATTGCGTTCATCGCCATCACGTCACTGAGTTGCAGTTTGGCAACCAGTCCACCTGATGGTAAGTGGTCACCGGCTATTGATATTTGCAAAACCAGGGGCATCGCTGCGTCGCTGAGACGTGAATTTATTAAGTCTCATGTGTCTGTAATTTCACCGGTCACCTTACTTTTCTAACTGAAACACAGTAATACAAGTGTACTACTGCTTCACGGCGGATATTGGTATGGGGGTGACTTTACCGCATGTTTTTAATTTGTTTTTCATAGGTAGGTACCACATGGGCTGAGTTTTTTACTCTCTACCTTTATTAATATAAATACATGAGAAGAAAATTTGTATATCTTTTTTTTTTTACTACAAGGGCCGACAAACAAGCAGACGGTCCACCTGATGGTAAGTGGTCTCCGCCACCTATAGACATTTGCAACACTATATTAAAACAATATTAAACATGTCCAATGCGTTGTCGACCCTGAGACGTGAAGTTGTTAAGTCTCATGTGCCTGTAATGTCACCGGCCTTACCTTCGTAACCGAAACACAGTAATACAAGTGCATTCTGCTGCTTCACGGCGGATATCGTTAAGGTGGTTACTAAAGCTCCTTTATTACTAACATTTATGAGAATGATTGTTTGTTTCTCGAAGTTAAAATAACAAACAGATCTGGATATGATAAGTTTGTTAACTGTTTACGTTTGAACAGTTGGTTTTTATTAAAAATTCATACCTATGTTTATTTTAGCTCGGCCATAATCCGAATTTCTATTTTATTTATTATTTTTAACGCTGCATCATCTCTCAATTTGACCCTCCTTGCAACGATTTGAAAAACTAGCTGTTCCCGAGGGATGTAACATTTTCCCGGGATACAAAGTAGCCTATATGTTATTCCAGGGCATGCTCGATCTATGTGCCAAGTTTCATGCATATCCGTTTAGTAGCTTTTGCGTGAAAGACTGACAAACATCCATACATCCCTCCTCACAGACTTTCCCTTTTATAATATTTCACCTGCGTTCCCAAGGGATGTAATATATTCCCGTGATAAAAAGCTTATATGTTATTCCAGGGTGTGGTCTATCGATGTTCCAAGTTTCATCAAAAACTGTCCGGTAGTTTTTGCGTGAAAGAGTAACATACATCCTCACAAACTTTCGAACACATAATATTATAAATGTGAATGTAAGTTTGTGTGTTACGCTTTCACGCGAAAACTACTAAACCGATCATCATGAAATTTTGTACACAGATTCTTGGAGGTATTAAAAGTAATATAGGATACTTTTTGTGCCGGGAAAATGTTACATCCCTCGGGAACGCGGGGGACAGGTAGTTTATAATATAAGTAACATTAACTAATTAATATCAAGTTCTCTTATAACGCCAGTCTACATAGGTGAAAGAGAGACGACTAAAGAATTTGATCAAGGTGACAGGAAGTCAACAAAAGCATTACTAAGAGAGTTGGCGTCAGACAGGCGACTGCGCGGCCGCACGTAAAATGTCTAATATACTTATAAATGGTTGAAGCCATGTGAAGTCACCTGCAAGTATTTTAAATAAAAACAGCCTAAAAGATAAGTTGGTAGGATGATTATTCACTTACCCTGATAATCTTAAACTAAAACTCTCTCTTAAAACTCTTAAAACTCGGAAGTCTCTATCTGTTTCATGATTCATTCTGTCACGTTATGTGTTCAAAATAGCTGGGTGCAGCTTTCATATCAAGAGAGCACGGAATCAATGAAAATACTTATACCATTGATAAATGAATTTCCCTTATTTTTAAGTCAGTCTAAAGGTATTTATTATTTGTAAATTAAATATTGAAAACTCAAGATTTCACTGTAATCATTTCATTTATGAAAAAGTAATGATTATGACTAATTTTGTCTCGGCAAACGTTACGATAAAAGTCAAAATGTGATTATTATTTTGTATAAACAAAACCACTGATTAATATTTTAATATTACTTACTTAAATATCATATATTAATTATTTAAAAACAGTTATATGTGTCAAAATGCGTATAATATAGTTTCCAAAAAATAAATACTGAACATTACATACATTTACTGGCGCACCGAAAACTATAACACAAGGTTTGTTCTACTTTGAGCTAAGTGCGTGTAAACGTAACATCACTTGAAATCTGATAAAAAAAAAACTTTCTTTGTGTTTATAACTAATTAAAAGGAGGCGGTTATCAGATAAGTCCAAAATTGTAAACTTATTACACGTTATTTAATAGATTGACAGAAAGAAGTGGCCCAAACCTTTGATGTATGAAAAAAGAATGACAGAAAATTTGCAAATTTATTTTGAAAGTTTTGTTTAGTTTAAAAATAAAATGTAACATACCACTAAAATCTTTATCCGGAATACTTTGATCAAGAACGCTTCTGAAAGACTCCAAATGTTTTTCCAAATCCCCTTCCTGTGGCACGCCACCGTTTCGAAACTTGAATTTCCCACTCGATTCATTCTTCAATAGCGCGGGAAATAACCCAGGGTCGTACAAAATTGAAATTTTCTCGCCACGAAAACTATCATTTCTATTTTGTATTATTCCGTATTTCTCGTAGAGATTTTCAAATGGAATTTTCTTTGATTTACACTGCATCGTTGGCACGTTCCAGTAAACTTTGAATGGCTTTTTGAATTCTCGCACTGGTGGATCATTCTCTGGCATTTGAATGACGTAATAACTGCAACAAAGAAGTTCACCCTAATTAAGAATGCTCTGGATACAACTGAAAACTAAAAATATTTACTTTACATAACCAGGTATCTCTAAAAAGAGTTCTCGTATCTAACCAAAATAAATTCTGTATGTACTTTTGTTATATCAGTTCTTTATTCCAATTTTCAAAGCTCTGAAGATCAGTCAGTTAAGACTGACAGTTAAGGCTGACTTCCGAAGCGGTGGTAAGTTCAGATTCTTTGATTTAGATAATTCAAAGCAATTTATTGATTTCTTAAAAAACAAAGAACTTTCATGGACCTAATGATATGGATTAGCAAGTAGTGCGTTTATTACAGACATCCTGTTTGCGTCAGGGATCGATTGGACATCTGCCTGGTCGGAAGCACCGAACATACATCCGATCAGTTCTTCCGACCAATACATCCGACTGGTAATAGCTTCTTAAATGTTTTCCTTTATGCGTAAGGTATGAGACGTATATTTTTCTTAATAGTGATGAATACAAGGTAATTGTTTATAAATTGAATTAATTGTATCAAAAGCTTCTGCCACATATATTTGTTATTGTGACAATAAAAAATGGTTGTTTTTTTACTGACAATCCTAACAAAAAACATCTAAAAATTAACATGCTATTTACTCAATCACTTTTAATTTTTAAGTGCCATAACACGCAAAAATTATCAGTAATTCAACCCTAAAATTGTTATGTAATTCATCTAAGATTATTTGAAAGGAGCAATTGTTGAATTTATGGGCTGCTCTTCACAATAAAAGCAACTAACCTCTATAAGACTTCCATTCACTTGTAAAAGCCCATTTGAATAAAAACTTTAAATCAACGAATAACTCATTCACTTTTCATTTGACAACAATGATTTATGAAAGTTAATAACCTTTTTGTCACACGCAGTCATGCCATATGTAAATTAACCTATAAACGAAAGCTATATACCTACGATGGATACCACAGATAATAAAAGTAGCGATATAGCTCCCTATTATCAATCAAATAAAAAATGTATGTCATGTCATGTCATTATGTAAAAAATGGACCTACTTTGAGTGGTTACATCAATTACGCATGATGTAATGTAACAGTTCGCTGAACTCGCGCGCGTTGTGTTTGTGTGCGTGTAATCGTGAATGTCAGTGTCAAGGAGTAAAATGCTCCATGGCTTTATTAACACTTTAGAATTGTTCCCGAGCATTTGTTTATACATGTCTGAAGCACTTTATTCAATTGACAGCACTTCGTTTTTTTCACAATTGAATATTATTGCGTAGTAGTAGTTTGAGAAGTAGTTGAGCTCCTAGTGCAGAGTTCGTCCAGAGAAGTACTATCACCTTAACCATTGGCGTAAAGCAGTAATGCACTTATATTACTGTATTTCGGTTAGAAAGAGGGTCAGTGAAATTACAGGCTCATGAGACTTTTCATATTGACGCCCTGGTGATGCATGTCCATAGCATGACCACTTCACCACCATCAGGTGGACCACCGTCTGCGTGTTTGTAGGCCTACTTGTTATGAAAAGAAAGTACTTTAAATACTTGAATAAAAGTCTAAAAAATCTCAAGTCTCATAAATAAAAAGTACTTCTAAGAATGGCTTTTAAATAAAACCCTATATTAATTACTTCACAAGCTAAAGGGATATAGTATATGGTTTCTTCCAAAACATCTTTTCTACAACCTTAAATAGAAAAAACAAAAAGGAGTTTATGTTGCAGTAATGATATAATAGATAAAATAACACAACGTACAGTTAAATATGAATAATTTAAATAAATCACATTTCATTGTATAAAATTTCCGCCATGCAATAAAATATTTATCACATTTTCTAAAACAGGGAATCAAATATTTAGGTCGTAATAGGAATTGATCGTTTGCTCGCGCACAGCCAATGACAGATACGCAAATTATTCCTTTAATTTTGAATTTGGTTGAATTGAAAATGGCAGTGCGTGTTTGTTTGGGTTGCTTGAAAAATTTGTTACCTATTAACATTATACGCAGTTTTTAACCAAATTGTTCGATTTCAATCAGTATTATAGTGTAAATTTGTGTATTTGTGAGTGAAACGTGTATTGTGAGTGATTTTATCTTGGGAGTCTTTGCCGCCGTATGCTCATGACTTCATTTACCTACTTTGGTAATAAGTTTACCAAGTTTCATCCAAATTCGTTCGGAAGGTTTTTGCGTGAAAGAGTAACAAATATCCATTTTTTTTATACTACATGGGCCGACAAACGGCGGACGGTCCACCTGATGGTAAGTGGGGCATCGCCAATGCGTTGTCAACCCTGAGACGTGAAGTTGATAAGTCTCATGTGCCTGTAATGTCACCGCCCCCCTTACCTTTCTAACCGAAACACAGTAATACAAGTGCACTACTGCTTCACGGCAGAAATGGGTAAGGTGGTAGTACTTCCCCGGACGAACTCTGCACTAAGAGCTCTACTACTCGAAATACATCTATACATCTATCTTCACAAACTTTCGTGTTTTTAATATTAGTACGATAAGCAGTAACAAACAGACAATTTCTCTTCGACCCCGTTTTATTCGTCAAGTCAGCTTGTAACAGAAACAAAAACAAACTCGACCTTGCATGTAGGAAACTCTAATCTCTAAAAACACGTACATACATTACATAATTGTTTGCCTTTAATTTGCTATCGATAATTGTAATAATGAGACGGAATCATATCATTGGATTCAGAGACTGGAAAATTTGACTACATAGCTTCCTTTGCGCAAAGGTTCTCGAAGAAAATGGTACCCTATTGGTTTGTGATAGAGTTTATTTGCATTATCATACAATACTTAAACATAACATTAATGGGTTATCCTTATTTCGAATGTTATAAAGTATTTTTTTGTATAACACTCTTAAATGTCAATGAGTTTCCTAAACAGTTTGCCATGCAAATAATGTTTAGGGTACCGCACTCAAAAAGTGCCGGCGGGACCTTATAACTAAGGCTGATGAACCGTAATAAATGGCCGCTCATCCCATTCGTTGCATCACGTATTACAAAAGATTTGGCATATTTTTTACGGCCGGCCGCCTGATGCCAACCCTCTTTAGAAATTATTACTATGGCCGCTTTCACAATAAATAATAAAATGTAATCAATGTTAAACATTCAAGGTTACGTTTTATTAAATACTAGCTGTCGCCTGCGGTTTTACCCGCGTTCCCGTGGGATGCCATATGTATTATACATAAAAACCTTCCTCTTCAATCACTCTATCTATTAAAAAAAAACCGCATCAAAATCCGTTGCGTAGTTTTTAAGATTTAAGCATACATAGGGATATAGGGACAGAGAAAGCGACTTTGTTTTATACTTAGTAGTGATTGTACGGTGGTACATACGAGAACCCTTCGTGTGCAAACCCGACTCAGACTAAAACAAATATTTACGATCCAATATCATGATACATGACAATATTTGCGTATTTTATACAGCTCAATCGATACGATTGAAGTAGGTCGTGTCGTGAGTGACTAAGGGCTACGATTCTGTAAGGATAATCACATCTCAACGATGTTTCGTCACGGCCTCTATGCTCTGTCTCTTTCGCAACTACACAATTACGTGAGAGGTACTACGAAGTTTGTATAAGCAGATTGATAGTGTGAAGTAGATTTGATACGATTATTGTCACCAACATAAACACAACAAAAAGGCTTGCGTTCACTTGAAAAACTGAAAATTTTGATTTTATTTTTAAGAATAAAAAAAAAATACAAATAATGTCTGTCCATGAACATGACTGTTTGTATAACTATTATACCTATATAGAAGAAAACGTTATATTTTTATTATATCAGTTATTTGGTTTCCTTAGTACAAGCTCTGCTTAGTTTGTGATCGAATCGAGTCCTGTACCTTTGTAAAGAATGTCCCCGGATAAAAAATCCATTATGCTTAGAATACTACTGACGCATACCAGGTAGAATAATGTAGGAATTTCCCCATATCACGGCTAGTGTTTACCCAAGAAACGGGTCATATCGTACGTAGGTACCTACGTACCCACTGTGATTTGCGATAACGTCATTCGCAAACAGTACTTCACCTGATTGATTTGTCAGAAGTAGGTCGGGTCTACCTTTGTCATACTTGGACATATTTGTCAAGTTTAGTATCCTCATTTATTTTGAACTCGCTTTTATTAGCTTCTTTTATGTTTAGTAGGCCGACAAACAGACAGTCCACATGATGGTAAGTGGTCACCGCCGCCGTCTATGGACATTTGAAACAACAAATCGCCAATGCGTTGTCGATCCTGAGACGTGAAGTTAAGTCTCATGTACTACAGGCTTTAGACTTTACTTCAAACTTTATTTTTCTATCCGAAACATAGTAATTCAAGTGCAAAGCTCCTTTACGGTGATTGTAGTACTTCCCGGACGAACTCTGCACTAAGAGCTCTACTACTCCATATTACAGACAAAAGGCACACATTGAACAGTTGTACACTTGTATTGCTGTTTCGGTTAGACAGGCCGGTGGCATTACAGGCACATATGACTTGACAGGGTCGAAACGCATTGGCGATGCCCAATGTTGTTGCAAATGTTTATAGGCGGCGATGACCACATACTACCATCTGCCCGATTGCCCTGCCTGTTTGTCATAAAAAAATGCCAATATTTACTGTTCTTTTTGTTTTGTGACATCTTACATATTGATTTTGAATCACTTTCTGATGCTTCGTCGAACTGAATTTAAAGAAAACAAAAGTTCATATATCTCAAAACTGGTTTGATGCAATGAAGAGAATTGTCTTATTATTAGAAAGTCACCGTTTAAATATGGTGTTTAAGTCAATATTTAGGATTGACCGCTTCGACGTTACTTTCTCCCAAATTGCATGGTTTGCGCCTAATAATTATTATTTTCGTGAGCAACTTTCTATGTTAAAATGCATTGATTATTGAGTGTTGCACACGGAAAAATATTCTCTAGATTTCAATTAATTCGTTTAGTAATTATGGCGTGGAGTTTGTTAAATGCATATTACTCATAGCCATATGGTACCTATCTAATTGTGGGGTGGCATTCCATACATCATGTAGATACAAAACCTATTAATATTATAAATGCGAAAGTTGTATGGTACTTTGGATGAAACTTTGCAGATATATAGAAAATGCCCTGGAATAACATAGGATACTTTTTGTGGCGGGAAAATGTTACACCTCTCGGGAACGCGGGTTATACCGCGAGGGACAGCTAGTCTACACTAATATTATAAAGAGGAAAGTTTTGTATTTTTGTATGTAACGAATAAACTCAAAAAGTACTGGGCCGATTTTAATCATTCTTTTTTCATTAGAAAGCTACATTATCACTGAGTAACATAGGCTATTTTTTTTTTAAAGTTAGGGATCCATACTAAAACTCCAATAATGTAACCCAAGGTGTGAAAAAATTACCAAAATACTTTCTTACATCGCGTGCGTTGCGAAAACTATTGATGAAAGAATGAACAAACTAATGTAGAATCCCTCGGGAATGCGTGTGAAACCGCGGGGGGCAAGCTAGTGGTAAATAATTTAGTGCATAGCAAGCGGGTATTAATAAAATTAAAGTATAAGAGAGCTTTCTTAAATAGTTTTTTGTGTGTGATCAACTGGATTGACTTTGCAATTTTTATACAACATTGCGTTTTTATATAAAAGTGTTCCTATATACTTTTTAACTGGAAGTTCCCACGGGAAATCATTGAAATCCGAGTAAACCACATCGAAGTGTGGCCGACTTAAGTACAGCATACATCTATATATTTAAACTGTTTGTGGTCATAAATTTGTTGTCCCACGATGGGAGAGCCTGGTGATCTAGAATACAGGTTCTACCTGCATCAGACACCAGTTTCTATGTAACCTGCAATTAATATGCATACTATAGGTATTTATTATTTAGTTGTGATTATGCGAAAGGAAATTAAGTACTATTATTGGTCGTATCTATCTTTTTGGTTCTTGACGACCGGTCCTTTTGGAAGTGCGTGGGGATACAGATTGAACACGTAGAAGACCCTTGTAAATACGTTAATGTGTTAGGATAGTATATGTACACCTATGTATGGAAATAGCTGCTCTCTGCACAGTGCACCTCTAAATCTCTTGTTTAAGTTGTAAGTACCTAATTATTGTTATTTTCTATTTTGTAGTCTTGTCATATTTTTTTTTGTTTTGTTTTTTAATGTTACCTTTAATAAGTATTTTGTAATTGTTAAATATAAAATTATGTAAAATTGAAATTATAAAATAGCCAAAACGTCAGAATAGATAAAAATTTATATCAAAAAAAAAAAAGAATGTAACCTTGCTGAGTTTCTTGCCGGTTCTTCTCAGTTGAAGGCTGACTTCCGAACCGGTTGTAGCTTCAGTAACTTTAAATTTGACCTTCATAAGTGCCCTCCGAAGGCCTAAACTGAATAAATGGTTTTGAATTTTGATTTTTTTTTTTTTGCGAATACTATCTACAGCCAAAGACAGCGCCTGCTAAGAGCAAGGAATATAGAAGAAAGAAGGTATTTATATTGGGTATATAGGAGGAACTTACTGAACAGGTTACTGGGCTGTTGTTTGAGACAACGGGACACCTGTCAAATGCGTCAATTATGATTTATATCGGAAGACTAGCGGTTTAACGTCCGATCAGAATCCGTGAACATACAATCTGGAATAGGCGTAAAACTATTTGTAAGGCAGTTTATACACTGGAACTGATTTCAATCATCCGATTTTTTATCTGATTTACGGATTCAGAATTAGCGATTTTTGGATTGGAGGTAGTGCGAAACGGCTCTAAGAACTCGCCATTGACTCGATGAGCCCCTATTTATTGCTATCATTATAATTAGGTATTTATTTATCGCCGCGGTGGCCGAGTGGTATTGAGTTCGGCTAATAGAGGTAGGTACGAGTGAAAATTAACGCTTCTTTGTTAGAAATGATGACCTGAAGCTAAGGATCGGTAATGTGTCCGAGAGATGGCGACTATGCTGACCACATGTCATGTTGGAACTTAAAATATGTATATACAAATATTTTGAGACCTTTCCATACCTCTTCTGAGATAATGGGCGTGAAAATATGTATTATTTAGTGTACATACGACAAGCTTTTATTTAATTTGCAATGAATGTCAATTAGTTTGTTTAAGTTGTCTTGCAAGCTGAATTCGAACCACTTCCTCTCATCCTACGGAGTTGGAATTTAACATGTGGATTCGGTTCCCATATCAATGCCTTTTTGTTGTAAATGTGACCCGATTCGACGCAGGATTGGCTTCAGATGTAGGAACTCCTCAACGGTCAGTAGTTATCACATAATTTTCTATTTTTAAGCTGCATCATTACGCGGCTGTAACAGTCAGTGTTGCCAAACTACGCGGAAACTCTTTACGAAAAAGTTCGTTTAAAGACATTTTTACTTTTCATTTATTTAACTTTTCTTTTAATGTATTTCATATAATATCCGCCAATATAAGGTTGTAATGATATTGTTGCTTGGTCGTGCATTCCTTCACATATACCTACATGTGTACACACTTTAGCAAGCCGGGAATTGAGGCATTGTCATTTTGACATTGAGCTAAGATTCCAGACAGAACACATAAAAAAAGCATTATTATGATTTATTACTGTACATATCATGCGACGTGATACCATGACAGTCTAAGGTTTGGCAATCTTCATTAATGATGATTCAGAATTCCTTACGTTTTATTTAAGACTAGAAATCCGGCTACAATCCGCAATTTAGATATTCAATTCATAATATTATTGCTTAATAATTCTTCACTTCAACGACAACACAAAAATAAATCTATGTTCGTTTTTAAAAGAGTAATTGCCAGTTCTTCTCAGTAAAAGACAACCTTCCGATCTTGACTTATAAAGGCCTATTTGAGTAAAAAAATATTTTCATTTCATTTATAGTCAGAATTGCATGACATTTCAAATAAAAGGGCTTGTTTTGAGGGTCTCAAATATTAATAGAAGATCATTTATAAAGTTTGAATTTATGGTCTTAAAATAACATGGTAAATTCTATAAATATTTATTGTACGGAACTCTCTCTACGCGAGTAAAACTTGGATTGGTCCGGTTTTTTTTACTCATTCGTGTTATATGAAATTATTTGAATGAAACTCATTTGTCATTATTACGAAACCATAGCATAATACTAATATAGATATTGTTGTGTTGGTTTTTTTTGCATGGCATCACTCGTTCTACGATTATAGTCCAGTCAGTTTAAGAAGTCCTTTTCGGCGTTTTGGAATGTCATTGAATAATCACTACATAGTATAAAACAATGTCGCATCCAGCTGTCTGTCTGTCCCTGTGTATGCTTAGATCTTTAAAACTACGCAACAGATTTTGATGCGGTTTTTATTAATTGATAGAATGATTGATGGGAAAAGTTTATATGTATAATACATACATATTATAGAAGAGAAAAGGCGTGAATTTGAAAGAATATCGACTATTTTCACTACGCGCGTGCGACAGTACACGCATTACAGACCTCCGGAACGTGGGTGAAACCGCGGGGGACATCTAGTTAACTATATATCTTTTGTGATAAAGCTTTCGATACAATGTTTCAGTGTATGATGATGCAGATGAACCTTAGCGTAATACAATAGAGTTTGATTTCCAATGAAATGATACAATTTTGAAGATGACTTCACTAACCGGACAATAAATTGTGGGACTAAATTGTTGAGTGCATATTGGAAATATAAAACGTTATAAAAAGTTTACAAAAACTATGTACGGACGATCTTTTGTGACTTTATATTTGTGAGTCTGGGACTGATAGTTATTCATTAACTGGCCTGTTGGCTTGGTGGTTAGAGCCCTTGACTGCCTTGCCGATTGTCGTGGTTTCGATTCCCACCCAGAAGAAATACCTCTGGATGTAAATATCTATATATAAGGATGTTTTTGCGCATTGCGATTGACCTCAATCTCACCTGATGGTAAGTGAAGATGAGGCCGATGATGGAGCTCGCTTTCCCGTTAGTAGCTATCCTCTCTTTTCTTAAAAAGCCAGAGTTCTTAAAAAGTTGTAAGTTAAAATGTGATATCTGGTTCCCAATGTACGAGCAGTAAACCCGTTTTTAATTTAGGATCAAATGGTCGTGTGTAATATACTAGAATATTTATTAATACCAGCTGTTCTCGGCATGCGAGGCTTTGCGGCATTTATTTTTCTGTCGTACGTAGAACAACTCACGAAAATTTCATCGCTGTTCAATAAACTGTATGAGAAGGCATAGGGTACGACATGCAAACATACATTTCTAATACCTCCAAGAATATGTGTACAAAGTTTCATGATGATCGGTTAGTAGTTGTCCCACAAACGTAAACAAACAAACTTACATTCACATTTATAATATTAGTAGGGATTAGGTAGATTAGACACTGTGCTACGGTTTCCTTTAAGCTCATTGTATGATACGCCTTTAAATTTTGTTTCATAGTTTTTTTTAATTACTGGCTGTTCCCGGTACCAATTTACCTTAGTTCTTACAAAAATCCTATACTAAAAAATCTGATTATTTTATTCCATATAGCTGTCCCCCGCGGTTTTATCCGCGTTCCCGTGGGATGTCACATATATTATACATAAAAAAACTTTCTCTTCAATCACTCTATCTATTAAAAAAAACCACATCAAAATCCGTTGCGTAGTTTTAAAGATTTAAGCATACATAGGGATATAGGGACATAGGGACAGAGAAAGCGCCTTTGTTTTATACTATGTAGTGATTACCCAATTTTCTTATACCTAAAAATCTTATTGAGCCTTTTACGAATGTGAAAAAAGGCCTTTTGGTAGAAACGTTGTCAAGTAATAAAAAGTATCCTATGTGTTAAACCAGGCTATACACTATGTATGTGCCAAGTTACATTCAAATTGATTAAGTAGTTTTAGCGTGAAAGAGTAAAATATGCGTCCATCCTCACAAGCTTTCGTATTTATGTTAGTAGAATTGGTTGGAGGTAAAATATAATGATCTAGGTTATCTAGGTGTAAGGGAAGCGAACTGTAACAGGTAACCAGGTCACCCAGGGTGCAGATCGATCGGACAGCGTGACCTTTAGGTATTCTCCCCGAGTGTTAGCTATATTTTTTCAGAGCGACTAGCGACCGACTGATTTACTTATTTAGGTTTGTCACGCGATTTGTGCCTATCACGATATCTATCACTGTTTCAAAACGAAGAGTACAATATAAAGTTTGGAGATTTTAATTCGCTTGCGTTCATTTGGTATAACTGAAATGTTTTGCATTTCATTTTGAAGCTTTTGTTCATTGTTATACAAATAATATTAATTTATTTTGTAGTTTATATGGTATGTATGTAAAAGATAACATTATAAAAAAAGCTTTTTTTAAATATTTTATTATTTCCGTCGTAAGTATCGGTATGCTTATTCTATCATTAAATTGACTATGTGTTACTATTAATCGGATAGAGCGTAATTTGTTTAGTCTCTCTATGACCGTAACTCAATTTCGCAAAATTTTGAGTTAAGCCCTTATCGTACTGAGGGTGCGATATAATAAAATATTTTGGTTTTCCAAATTACCATTTTTTGTTGTCCAAACACTTTTTGTTGCGTGTAGTATACTAACTGTCACCCCCGTTCCCGAGGGATTTAACATTTTCCCGGGATATAAAGTAACAATTGATTGTTTAGAATCTGAATAAAATTTCTGTACGTTAAGTAATTTTGCAGTAGAAGCAGTAGTGCACTTGTATTACTGTTTCGGTTAGAAAGGTAAGGGGGCCGATGAAATTACAGGCACATGAGACTTAACAACTTCACGTCTCAGGGTCGACAACGCATTGGCGATGCCCCTAGTGTTGCAAATAGGCGGCAGTGACCACTTACCACCAGGTGGACCGTTTGCCTGCTGTCGGTCTACTTGGCATATACGAAGACACAGATATTATGGCCAACTCATCGATTGAACTTGATGCTTGTTATTGGTTGTGTGTCATGGTACATATTATATTGGCAGATACATGTCCGTGTGTAGCCAAATCTGGCTTATCTTCAAGCCAATTTTATGAACCCTCACCTAATTATCGAGATGACTCGAGCCAAATCCGCTTTAGACAAGCTCTACCATTTATGTCCATGTCATTTATGCCGTCCTATTCAGCTAATGCTAACTTCTTCGTTGCGCCGGCGCAAGACCTCGGAGAGCGGATCTCTCACGTGATTGCGTAGTTAGGGAAAGAGACAGAGTATAGAGGATGGAACTATGTCATTTGCTGTACAGAATCAATGTCATTTATGCCCCCTTATTCAGCTAAAGCAAACTTCTTCATTGCGCCGGCGCAAAGTGGCCTCGGCGGATATCTCATCTGATTGCGTTGTTAGTGAAAGAGACAGAGCATATATGATGGAGCTATGTCATTTGATTTACTGAATCAAATTTCTGAGTTTTTTTATTTATTTCTTTTTACATTTTCTACGGACTCTTAGTCCGTAAACTTTGAAGATTTTACGATAAATTATTTTAAGATTAATTGTATTGTGTTTTTATAAATTAACATCTTTCCGCGCTTGCGCAGCTTGTTGTTTTGAACTGAGGGTTGTGGTTCCTTAATATATACTAAATTTCTGAGTTTCAAAGGTTGTAGTGATGTGACCCTCAATCATTAATACCTCGTTTGAGTTCCCGAAAATCAGCTCAAAGAATTTTTATATTTTGTTTGTTGTTTGTCGGTTGACGTTTTGGTAAGACATCGGAAGACCACGTGACTGTGTTTGATTTCCACCCCAGACCACCATTTGTGTTCATAATCACGTCTGTTGGTTCTGTTTGTTTTTTTTTTACCAATTAAAGAACATACCTAGATAAAATAATTGGATTTAGAAACCACAAAGGTTTGTCGTAGTGCTAATACAGGTATGTATTTAAAAAAAAGGATATGCAGTATTCAGTTATCGGGTTACCATAGAACAAGCTCCGCTTATACTGGGATCAGGTGACCGTGTGTTAAGAACGTCTGAGAATATTAATTTATCTCGAGAGACAAGTATATACATATATAATAACTTGTTATTCCAGGGCATATTCTATGTGGTACGTTTATTCCAAACCAATTTCGTTAAGTAACAAAAATCTATACAGCCCCACAAACTTTTGCATTAATAGTACTCCGAGTTCCCATGTTTTGAATAATCTCGAAATATAATGTTATTTAAAAATAGTAAAGTATCTGGCTTTTATATCCAGGCTATAGACTACCAATGATCCAAGTTTCATCCTAATCTGCTAAGTCGTTTTTGCGTGAAAAAATCACAAAAATCCATACATCATCCATATTTCTACTAATATAGATAGTAGAAATTGTAAGATTTCTTCCTACAATATAGTAAAGTGTACAGTAATATTTAAAACTGTTCCATTTAACGATAGATTGATCAATTTGATCGAGTGAACATACAAATCACTATCAACACGTCCGGTTGTATGAACTCTCAGTTTATTTGCTTAATTTTTATAATAATATCATGATTTAAAAGAACAATGTAAAATTCTTTACCGATAACGTTTTGGTAATTTCTATCGTATTTGTATGACGATAAGGTGGGTTTTAATAAAACGTTGGTGCATGCCCTAGTTTTGTAAGTGATTCATTGGATCTCGCGCGTTGCCTAGCAACCGCTCTACGCGTAAACAAGTTCTTTTTGTATGCAAAAGGGATATTATGCAGTCTATATTTTTAGATCCAGTTTTTTCCTTTGTTCTTTGCTTTTTTTTTATATTGCAGCCGCCAGATGCATCGATCGATCAGTAAATACCTAACACTGCTTCTTTATTATCAGCAAAGCGATTTGTTAGTAATGTTAATTAATAAAATTGTTTTTTCTGTGGTCAACAACCTGATTATATTTTTTTTAAACCACATGGGCCGACAAACGGCGGACGGTCCACCTGATGGTAAGTGGTCACTGCCGCCTATGGGCATCGCCAATGCGTTGTCAACCCTGAGACGTGAAGTTGTTAAGTCTCATGTGCCTGTAATTTCACCGGTCCCCTTACCTTCCTAACCGAAACACAGTAATACAAGTGCACTACTGCTTCACGGCAGAAATGGGTATGGTGGTAGTCCTTCCCCGGACGAACTCTGCACCAAGAGCTCTACCACTTTAATTTCTTTTTTTATAGTAAGTGATTATTTAGGCGAAGGTGGTCAGATCCCATCGACAGGTGCTTAGACTGACTTTCATCTCGAGGTTAGTAGCCAGTCAGGAGGGTAATATACTGTCAGCAAGATAAGAAGCTGTTGGTATAGGTTAAATAAATTTAATTATAATAAAATTTGTTTATTTTTCTCCCACACATAAAAAAAATACAACATTTTTTGTCATAAACAGGTACATCTAGTTGTGGGAGACAGGAGCCCAAACTAGGTTACCCTGTGCTATGAACTTCCTGGCTCCCCCTCTTGCTAAGAAGTTATAATTGAATAATATATCCTTATTCATGTTAAAAAAGAGAAAATTAAAAAGAGAAGAAACCGACAAACATACATTATTGTCATGATACAGTTTTACCGTTATTTCAAAATTCAAAACCATTTATTCAGTTTAGGCCCTCGGAGGGCACTTATGAAGGTCAAATTTAAAGTTACTGAAGCTACAACTATTTAAAGCTATTTAAAGAAATACAGTCGGTTAGTTGTAGGTTTTGTAGTCATTTACCAAACGTCCCATTTAATTTACTTTAATTTTTCATATTATGACGGGCCTGTTAGCCTGGTGTTTAGAAGCACTGACTGCCTGTATAGATATAATATGTATTTAGAAAAGATGGTAGTATATCAGTTATCTGCTTCCCATAGTACAAGCTCGGCTTAGTTTGGAATGGATGGCCGGGTGTAAGGAATGTCCGGGATATTTATGCATATTATGGATAGTTGGAGTCGTAAGTGAAAGTGAGTGTAAGTGATAAGTAGTTTGAAAATTTGAATGTGCTCAGCTCCTTATGTTAGTGACCACGTGACCGCTGTGAATCGAAATCTCTTAACTTATTGTAGGAGTCGAATCTACGGTGTTCAACATTACATTTACGTCACCGCAACTAAGAATATTTAATATCGAGCTCAGTTCTCCTCGTCTACTTTGCGGTTCAACAGATATTTTTTCTAATGCTATTTACATACTTTAAGGTAAATAATGTAACATAGTTACTTCAATTTGTACAAAATGAAGTATTAGCGATCATCGTGCTTTATTCTAGACTAGCTGTACCCCGCGGTTTTACCCGCGTTCCCAAAGTTTTAGACAGTCACCTGTTTTACAATTTTCGTTTTTCCTCTTATAACGTTGGATAGTCAAACTAAATTAAATCTAATTGCATACATAATTAAGTTCATTTTGTGTCTATTGTACGGAACTCCACATACTTTAGAGGATATAAAGAGGTTTATGTCTCAATAACGCGTAAACATCTCAACGCTTTGAATGAAATTTGACACACAGGTAGAAAGGGATCTGTAAAGCAATTAGGACTCTCCCAGATTAACATAAGATTCTTTTTGCAGGTACGAAGGTTACCGTCTGTTTCCAGAACAGCAGTGCTATTCACAAGCCAAACTCGCCGAGTGATCGCTCAGGTGAACACGCGGATAGAGCAGACCTCTCGTCTAATTGCAGAGTTGCGAGACAGAGACAGGGAATAGTCACTGCGTGAATTCATCGTCGAGTTTGATTGCAGAATATCATAGCTGGTAAGTGTTTTACTAAAAATTGTATGTTTAATATCTATTGTGCGTCCTATCTACTATGGTACAATTAATGAAAGAATTCTTCTATTCGACGATAAAAATGTGTACATAGTCGCCATTACTAGATATAGGTATGTTACTATCTTTTACCATGATAGAACCCATGATGTCAAGTTACATAGTGTATAAAATATATTTACAATACAGTTCACAAGCTATTTATATGAATTAATTTACTTATGCGTAAAATGTTAGACTTTGAATATATGCGGTAATTATAATTTCATACATTATTGTAAATATTTGCCAAATATAACTTTATTTATATTAAAAAAATAAACTGTAATTTTGACTACTTTTCTTTTACGAACACGAGAAAAGAAACATTATAAAATGTTTTAATTAAAATTATTAAAAAAAAAGATTAAAATAAAATAAAAAAAATACAATGTTTTAAAACGGATTTAAAATTAGGTATATAAAAATAATTCAATATAAATAATTATCCACATTTTTTTATTACAAAGTGTGTAATATCAGATTGGTCTCGCAGTTATTTTATATGAAAACATTATAAAATTACCTGCATTCGTGAGAAATCAAATTCCAAGTGGCGTAAAGTCTGACAATCGAAACTATTTGGTAAATTATGGCCTCGTTTGAGGAAATACTATACTGTAAGTTTTAACTTTAGTAGCTATTGTTGAGCTTCAGTGACATCAATAAAAAAAATGGTTCAAAAACTCAGCTTAAATGCCTGTAGAATATTTTCGCGCCATAAATAAACTTTTTTAATTTATCTATGCGAACTGCAAGATGCGTTTGACTGTGTGTACTCTTAAATTACTTTATGTGTGCGAAATTCTGTTCGTGTAATGTTTACTTTAGTGATTCTTGCATTTATGTATAATACAGTTTATCGAATGCCGTTTTCACTGAGTTTATTCTCTAGGTACAATCTCTGTCGTAAATCAATAGTGTAACTACTGTCAGTTGCGAGAATTTAAAATATTTCTGCAATATTTAAAAATATTTTATGTGTTTACAACATTTTTATAGCATTATTCATCGTCAGAACTTTAATTATTATTAATTACTTACCTATTGTTTTTCTAATTAGGCTATTTGCGATATAGAATTGTTATTTTTATTTATGCACATGGCAAAGTATGATTTAAACAAAATATGGAATAATTTCAAGATATTTTTATCTAAACTTTTAACAATGAACTTTCCCGAGTCATTGACACAAAACAATGGAAATAATATATGTTTTACTGCCAAGATTACACAACCGGACTGTATACAGTAATTACTAAGTATATTTACAATCGACAATAATATTTAAAACATAAAAAAACTTGGCAATTCTTCATTACTTCCATTATCTTTTAAAGAAAAAAAAACAAGACTTTCAAAGTTCTAACTAATAAAAAAAAACAACTTACCTGGAATCATCACACCTCACAGCATATCCCGCCAAAAGGAAGATAAGCAACTTCATTGTCTATGCCACAAAAAACTATGCACAAAAAAAAAACACAACTGTCAAATTGAACGATCGATCTTCGCGCCAATTCTTAAACTTTTTAAACGTCGAGGTGCGTTCGTTTCCCGCGCGAGCTGTCGACTTCGCGAGCGAGCCGATATGACAGCGTTAAATAGTCGACTGCATGCATAGTCTATGAGACGGTCGGTGTATCGAACACGTCCAAAACCCGTTGTTATTATTTGCGGGAAGACCACATCGCAACGTGATACGAATGTGTTTACATGGAATTTTAGCATCGTTTTCAATGGGCCGATAGACTGCCGACTCGTATGGTAATTTAGACGCAAGATAAAAGGGTCTTGCATTTCTTTGAATGCACGACGTGTTAGGAGACGCATTGAATTTCTTCGTACTTTGGTTTTAATGGTTCTATTTTGTTATTGTATGTATTTCCACTTGCTTCATTCATTTAATATATGAAATTGTAATAATATTTTGTTATTGTATGTATTTCCACTTGCTTCATTCATTTAATATATGAAATTGTAATAATATTCTGTTATTTAAATAAATAAAATTATTATTTATTCCCTTGTTTAACCTACATCTAGGTAATTTGATTATGATTGTTTATGGAAATCATTGAGTGATTATTTGTTGATATTTCTTTAAAACAACCTCCTTTATTGAAATTTAAACCATATTAAGAGTTATCGTACTTCCTTCCTTGTAGTGTTTAAATTAATTTCTGACTATATTAGCACATTGCATCTTATTATTATAAATTATAGTGGCTCAATTACGCATTAACAGTTGAACGTTCAATTTGATATAGGATTTTTATTTCAAAATAAAACTAGATCTGCCATAACGCAGCTACAACCGGACAGAAGCTGGTCTAAATAAAAAAAAATGTTTTAAGTTATCCAAGGATACGATGCGTAGAAGTAGATGTCCATTTCATCCTCATGTCGTAACATGTTTCAATAGACTATTGTACTTATTTTGAAACTACTCTCGGACTATGATATGTATATTTTCTCAGGGCGCATTTTCTAAAGTTGCACACAAGACGTATGTTACAATGAATCAATGAACGCATTTTAAATCACTTTTAACGAGATAATCTCCTTTTGTTGGCCATTTGCCATCTTTGTTTGCTCGCCTGTTAACAGAAACTCAGGTTTAAATATATCAAGAAAGCTTTTCGTAATGCTTTTGGACTTTTTAATAATTTCCAAAGGATCTTGTCGGTTCTTCCCAGAAGAGTGATTTTTTAACCGTTTGGTAACTTTGATAAGTGCCCTTAAAAAAACTGAATTAAGTTTTTTTACACATATTCCGTAAGAATGTAAGAATTCCAATCCATTTTTTTTGTGCTATGTATGCCGACAAACATATGGTCCACCTGGTGGACTTTTGCAACACAAAAGGACATCGCAAATGCGATTTTGACCCTGAGACGTGAAGGTGTTAAGTCTCATGTGCCTGTAATCACCGACCCTGATGCCTTTGTAACCGAAACACAGTAATACAAGTGCACTACTGCTTCACGGAAATGGGTGTGGTGGTAGCAGTTACTTCTCCGGACGAACTCTGCACTAAGAACTCTACTACTCCTTACTAGACCATTTAAATTAAAAAAATATAGCACTATAAACGGGAAAGCGAGCTCCATCTTCGGCCTCATCATCACTTACCATCAGGTGAGATTGATGTCAATCGCAATCCCGTCATAAATAACTAGAAATAAAAAAACAGCGGGCGCAGGCTTAGTAAGGACCCAATAGAGAACCCTAAATATATACATCCTCGAACCCTTTACTTCGTGACCTGACTGCTACTTCATTTTTGCATATAGTTTTATTTTAGTAGTTATCTGCTGAAATTAACTCGACGTTTTAATTTAAATACACCTATTCGATCGGCATTTAATTGACAGAAGATCTTTAAGATAATTTTATACCTTATGTAGGTTGAACTACTACTACCTACTAAAAGATAATTTTATACCTTATGTAGGTTGAACTACTACTACCTACTACTACCTACTACTACCTACTACTACCTACTACTACCTACTACTACCTACTACTACCTACTACTACCTACTAAAAGAAAAACAACAACACAGTATGCTTTTTTGAGTTTTACTATATAACACGCTTTTATCAAATTCACTTGTAACTAACAATGTAATAAAATCTTTGAAGTCGATTTTATCTAGTTCTAATTGTTTGGTCGTTTTGAAACTTTGCAAGTAGGTATATGGGATTCGAATGACGATATTGTAATATTATGATATCGAGCTGATCTGGTGATGGAGTCGGGACGTGGATCGTGGAACTCTTCATGGTATTAATTAGCCCGTCGAATTAAGGCATTGTTTGTTAATGTTTCCTTTTGACAAATCCTGTATAGCGTGTTTTTTAGTTTCTAAAACTATAGCTCATTCATATAAATATATATTCCTAGCTGTCCCCCGCGGTTTCACCCGCGTTCCCGAGGGATGTATCCCATGTTACTTCTAAAACCTCCAAGAATAGGTGTACAAAGTTTCATGATGATCGTTTAAGTAGTTTTCGTGTGAAAGCGTTGCAAACTTACATTCACATTTATAATATTAGTAGGGATTATTATTTAAAAACTAGTACATATCTTCTATTTAAAGTCAAGCTACAATATACCATAATGGTGTTAATCTGGCAATTGACGAGCCAGTTGGCTTGGTGACCAGATACCCTGACTGACACGCAGTATCTTTAGTAGTAAATATTTTCTATTATATATACTCGTATATATATATACTCGTATATAAAACCCGCGTTTCCGAGGGATTACATTATTTTGTTCTTTATCTCATCAATAGTTTTCGCAGCGCACGCGATGTAAAAATTTTTTTGGTAATTTGTTCACACCTTGGGTTACATTATTGGAGTTTTAGTATGGATCCCTAACTTTTTTGAAAATTTAATATTGTCTATGTTCACCGGAGATAGTGTAGCCACCCAATAGTGATAGAATTTTTCAAAACGGGCGTTTCAAGTAGCTTCGCAGCCTATTCAATAAACAAACAGAAAAATAATCAAATCTTTCCTCTTTATAATGTTAGTGTAGATATAAGGAATATAGGGTTCCTTTAACGCACCATCACCTCAAAACTATTGAACATGTCGGGATGGGACTGCTACCATTCGACGCGGAATTCTTCGTAGATTGTTATAGGCTATATATGATATCGATAAAGCGATAAGCGGGGTGCGGCCAGAATTCATATCCCTACTAATATTATAAATTTGAATGTAAGTTTGTTTGTTACGATTTCACGCGAAAACAACTAAACCGATCATCATGAAAGTTTGTACACATATTCTTAGGAGGTATTAGAAGTAACATAGGATACTTTTTGTGTTGGAAAAATGTTACATCCCTCGGGAACGCGGGTGAAACCGCGGGGGACAGCTAGTATTTAATAAGTATTATTTGGAAAAATAGTAAAAAATTGTAAATACCTATATTGAGTAACTATATCATTTGTCTAGTTATCAAAGTACAAGCTCTGCTTAGTTTGGCATCACTAAATTTTTTTGATCAGATGGCCATGTTAAGAAATTTATAAATATTATTCCCTTTATTTGTACGCCTTTCATGGCAAAACATAGAGCACAACTTGTCAATTTAAGATCTAAATTATGTACACCTATGTTTCACAAATAAATGATTCTGATTCTGATAAAGAATGTCCCAGCATGTTTGTTTGTTTATTGATTTTTGATTATCCAATGATTGTGGAAGAAAGGTGTGGTGGAAATAATATAACTTTCCTAATGAGTGTATTATGTTTGTGTAATTATTTTATAATTATTTTACTGATAAAACACTACAGTATAATGATTGCGGTTTTCTTATCTGTAATGTAACAATTACACTTCGATATTTATCAATTTATGTCGTTCTACATAAGAAAGGTGAAGGATTTATAAAATACAATATTTTTCAATTATTCTTTATCTATTAACCTATTTAGACTATTCATTAGATATGTAAATAGATGAAGTAGCCAACTAGGTGCAGCCGTTCTCAAGTGACGCCCTCACCAATTAACTGTATATAATTCTTAACTAGCCGAATACTGAGATAAATGTAACATTATTCAAGACTTTATATCGCTCACCTAGTAATATATTGGCACGTCTACTTTTTGCACATTTTAGGGAATCGAGGATCAATTATTTAAGAAATGTTTGAATTTAATTAACGGGTTCTGTTGACGTATTTTTGTCGATTTTATGGGTTTGTTAACTAGTCTAAAACTTAACTATATAAAATAATAAATCGTGGACTTTTGAACGCCTAGACGGTAGAAACTCAATTTCTTTTTTGCAGATATGCCAATATATTGATGAGCGATATATCTCTGTGCATTTTATTCTGATCCGTCCATCAGTTCTGGTGTTATTCAGTTACAAACATCCATAATTATTCATATACAAAACATTCGCATTTATAATATGTAGTAATATTTATATAGATTACGGAAAGTGTGCACACTTCAGACCACAAGGAATACACCGTGACAGATAATCAAGTAAATATTTCAACAATTTCCTGAGGGGATTGATTAGTACTCGTTGCCAAGGGCAACATACAAAGGTTGGCCCTGTCCTTTTATAAACGACGATTCTTTACCAGACATAGTGAGCTATTCAAGACAATTGCATGTTTTAAATATATCTTCTTTAGAACTGTTTTGATTTGAAACTCTATGAAACAAACTGAGAGGTTCAGCTGCCTGTAAGCGAAGCTTTACACCGTTCGACCACCAAGGCGGTGTTTCCTTGTAAAGCAACACTATTCCCAAATAACATAGGCTATGTTGTAATCCAGGAATAAAGAAGATCTCTCAGGAACACGGATAAAACATCAATCAAATATGGAATCAAATATATTTATCAAATAGGCCATCACGGGCACTTATGAATGGTCAGAGTCTAACACCGGTTCGGCAGGTTGTTTTCACTGAGAAGACTCGGCAATAAACTCAGCAATTAATTAATCAATGTCATGGTGCTTACAACTGAAGACTTCTATTCTGTAGAGCAGGGCTGTCCAAACTACATACCTTCGTGGGCTAATTAAATGTGCTACAAAAGCTGGAGGGCCGCAGAAAAAAATATATAAACTTGCAAACAAACTTCATAAGAAGCAGCCTTCGCCAACGACTTTTGAAAAAAGCTTGTCTGTTGCGTTAGTTTTTTCTTATACTCAGTCACAAAAAAATTTCTTGCTTCACCGACATGTCTCTACATATTTATGTCCAAAACTATTTTCTGATTAAAACATGCCGGGCCGCATGAAAACAAACCGCGGGCTTTATGAGGCCCGTGGGCCATTTTCTGGACAGCCCTGCTGTGGAGGATTATAATCTAAAAATATAAAGCTCTTGATCTATAAACAAGGCTGTATTAATTGCTCGCACAGCGAAGATCGAGCCGGAAGCGAAGATCGCAAATCTAGGTGCAATCGAGTTGTATCGTGACTCGTAATTCGTTAGTCATCGTGTGACTAATCGATTCATTGATTAAACTCGTATATCATGTTGCTATGTACTTGCAATTGTTTTTTTTTCCAGTCGGAAGTGGTGCTGAGTTGTCAATTTATTGTTTAATAGCAACTAGAGTCGATGGGTATGAGCTTGGTTAGAGACTGGTCTAGAGTTCGATTCTCGGGTCAGACAACGGTACGATATTCCCCTCACTTTTGATAACCTCTTTAGGGATATGTAATTATGAGATAGTCCGATTGATTTTATTTATTTTCAAAAAGGTACAACAGCACACACATTAAAATAATGACAACGTACAAAATTTTGATTCGGTGTTCACAGTCTGATGGTATGGAGGTATATTACGCTGGCTACCCATAGGTCCTAGGTTCGATTCCGGCTAACATTCGTGCATGAACAATGAACATGTTTGTTTATTGCCTAGGTGTAAATTTGTTTGTTACGCATTCACGCGAAAACTACTTAACCGAACATCATGAACCTTTGTACACATATTCTTGGAGGTATTAGAAGTATCATAGGATACTTTTTGTGCCGGGGAAATGTTACATCCCTCGGGAACGTAGGTGCAACCGCGGGGGACAGCTAGTATCTGTATAAGTCTGTATTAGAAAGGAAAGTTATAACTATATTTGTTAGGTATATGGTTTCCATAGTACAAGCTCTGCTTAGTGTAGGATCAGATGGCCGTGTGTAACTAATGTCCCAGGATATTATTATTAATCCATAGTAAAACCATTTATGCTATACATAAGCTGTTCACCTGGGATTATCTATACCGAATATAGCATATAACCTTCTACGAAAAATTCCGCGTCGAATGGTAGCAGTTCCATCCCGATATGTTCAGTAGTTTTGAGGTGATGGTGCGTCAAAGGAACCCTATTTTCCTTATACATATGTGTATAGATAAATAGTAACCGTTTACACTTTTTCTTGTTTACTTATATTTTATTAAAGACTAACTGTCCCCCGCGGTTTCACCCGCGTTCCCGAGGGATATCGCATTTTCCCGAGATAAAAAATAGCCTATATGTTATTTCAGGATATGCTCTATCTATGTGCCAAGTTCATCCATATCCGTGTAGTAGCTTTTGCGTGAAAGAGTAACAAACATACTTACTCTTTATTTCTTTCCTCTTTATAATATTACTAGCCACCCGCCCCGGCTGCGCTCAGGTGCAATGTAGATACTAATACATATAAACCTTGCTCTTCAATCACTATATCTATTAAAAAAACCGCATCAAAATCCGTTGCGTAGTTTTAAAGATGTAAGCATACATAGGGATATAGGGACAGAGAAAGCGACTTTGTTTTTTACTATGTAGTGATGTATAGATTTAGTATCCATAATGGTCATGAGATATCTTTACTAATATTATAAATAATAGAGTTTGCTTATTGGAAGCAATCTCCGAAACTACTCATCGGATTACAATAATTAATTAATTAATAGAAAGCTTTCCTACTCCCGAATGAAATAGGCTTTGTTATGATCCCGGGGATAACTAAGATCCCCCGGGAACACGGGTGAAACCGTTAGACGGTAGGTAGTGGTTAGAAGTATTATCGCCGGAAATGGGACCGGCGCGCGGGCGGTAGTACTTCCGCAGACGAACGTTGTACTAATAGCTCTATTAGTTCAAAACTTTCTAATTAATTTAGGTTTATTTGGTAATTAATTTCACTGACAGTTTAAACTAGATAAAGGTTATAGCTAGAACGATATTAAATGCAGTTTTACTGTACTACATTACATTAGACTAGCTTCCCTTTCTCGGTTTCACTCGCGTTTCAAAAGATCTAAGGTATATTGGAATTATAACAAAACCTTTGTTACTTCTGGATAAAAGGTTTCTAATTGTGAAAGAATCATAAGATATTACAGATACATGAGACTTAACAACTTCACGTCTCAGGGTCGGTTCATGCCCCTGGTTTTGCAAATATCCATAGGGGGTGGTAGTCACTTAGGTAACATTAGGTGGACCGTCTGCTTGTTTGTCTGCCCACATGGTGTAAAAAGTAAAATACGAGTATATCGGTCAAGTAGTTTTAGAGTTTATTTATAAGAAATAAAAATGTCTATAATATTAGTGAACAGGCGAAGATTTTATTTCAATTGATAGTGACGTTGAATCGACGAGTCGTGGGTTCGATTCCTGCAATCTTGAGGTTTCGGTCAAGGAAACCATTGTACGGTAATTTGTAGAAGGGTACTATGTAGTACCCGGCAGGTTGGCTACCACCAAAATCTTTTGCCATCAAATAGCTGCATTCGATTCCCAATCTGGGACTCAATGGCTTAAACAATGCAGGTCTGCCATCCGTCCGAGTTTCCCCGGGTTTGTCCTAGTTTAGATGGTGTTTGGGGAGCGACCGGATGGGGTTTTTAAAACGGGTCCGAACTCTTTTTGTGTCAGGGGAATCCCAAATAAGTAGATAAGCACTTAAATATTGATTCTTAATCGTGAACCAGATCCAATTAAAATGTTAACTGACAGGCCAATTGGCTTGGTGGTTAGCGCCCCTGACAGCCAAGTCGAAGGTATTTTTTTTGTTTTTTTGTTATGCCACTTGGGCCGACAAACAAGCAGACAGTCCACCTGATGGTAAGTGGTCACCGCCGTCTATGGACATTTGCAACACCAGGATCATCGCCAATGCGTTGTCGACCATGAGACGTGAAGTTGTTAAGTCTCATGTGCCTGTAATTTCACCGGCCCCCTTACCTTTCTAACCGAAACACAGTAATACAAGAGCACTACTGCTTCACGGCGGATATGGGCAAGGTGCTGGTACTTCCCGGACGAACTCTGCACTAAGAGCTCTACTACTCTAAACTCGCGGGTTCTTTACCCAGGACAAACATTTGTGGGCATGAACATATCTGTTTCTTCTGTGTCTGGGTGTCAATATGTATCTCGTATATGTATGTATGTATGTATTTAGAAAAATACAAAGTAGTATATGGACAAGCTCTGCTTAGTTTGGGATCAGGTGGCCGTGTGTAAGATAATGCCAGGATATTTATTTTAATTAATATATTTATACTATAAGTGTAAAAGTATTTTTAGACGGGTCCGGAATAAAGCCCAATTTCATAACATTTTTAAATTATTATCCGGCGTTGGCAATTTAGGTGATGGCAAGTTCCTTTCTTAGCTTCGTAAAAATAACATTCCACCTTATCACTTACCATGGTTAAATTGTGGTAAAACAAAATATACTATGGTGACACCGGTCCTTTATGCGTAGGTAGGTACGTGATTCATAACAAAACAAACAAACAACATGCTTACCTACCTACTATAACACTTATTAATGCATAAAATGCATGCACTTATGTTTCTGCATACGCTACACTTTTGTGTTTACTGTTGTCTGTAATTTAATCTTATAATTGCGATGTTCGGATAAAACGTTTCTTAGTGGATAAATACTAAATAAATTCCAATAGTCCTTACACACGGTCATCTGGTTCCAAACTAAGCAGAGCTTGTACTATGGAAACCAGATAAATGATATACTACAAATACTATGGCTTTTTTCTTGTAATTACTTACTTAGATATTTACACCCAGACACATAAACAGAATTGTTCATGCACACAGATGTTTGTCCTGACATGTCCTGGCGTGACAGCCAGTTACCTTCTTCTCACCTCTTCTTCGTTATGCACCGCGAGTTCATTCCCAAGGGAACTTACATTAAATGTTAGTAGCTGTCCGCCGCGGTTTCACGCGCATTTCCGAAAGATCTTAAGTTTTCTCGGGATAAAATATTAATTCCAGACTATAATCTATCTGTGTGCCAAATTTCATCCAAATCCCTTCAGCCGTTCTGACGAGATTGAGTAACAATCAATTATAGCATTTATAATACTAGTAGGTTCCCAGGGCATGCTCCAACTATGTGCCAAATTGAATCAAAGACCTTTTAAGTTGCTTTTGTGTCAAAGAGTAACAAAACTTTCCCAATAATAATATTAATAGGATTTAAGAAATATTCTACGTAACAGCTCCTTGACTATAAGGAAGTATAATTTTCATAATCAGTAGATAAAACATGGAAAGCGTAACTACATTGAGCCATGACCCGTATAACTTGATCTCGTTATCGAATAATTTGCCAAAACAAGTAATTGTACTGGCGGCTCACTTTATATTAGTATTTTCCCCAACAGCGATAACCTTTGCAAAGTTATTAAAAACTTAATTTACTTAAATTGAACCTTATAGACCAGTAATAAGAGTTGTTTTGATTGAAAACTTAAACTTGTATCGAACGGTTTATTGGGAACAATTTTATTGAAATTTGTTGTTATAAAGCGGAAAAGTTTTAGTGATAAGTGTTTGGTTAATTGTATTATTGCTGAGTTTATACGCCGAGTTATGGCTTGAGGAAAAGCTATGTCGTTTGCCAAATACCTATAAAAACAAATAACAATGATAACTTGCCTTTTGGTACAGTTAGTAAATATACAATCAACTACAGTGGACCCCCTGTAATCCGACAAACGTTGTGCAGGGGGGCAATTCCACTAACATATTATGCACCGAACCATTAAACCTTATCACAACCAAACGTCAAATTTGATGTATAATCGTATTGTAATAAACACACCAACGATCGAACTGCGGTTGTGTTTCGGTAATGGTTCACATTCGTTCGAAAGATATTGATGAAATGTCAAACTTCAATTTGACATTAATCGTAACCATACCATTGCCGAACCAAACGTGCTACTCGAACGTTGCATTTAGTGGAATTGGGCCCCAGGACAGTGTCGAACCATCTAATTTGTCGGACTATAGAATACTGTCTAAGACCCCTTATAGTCCGACTTTTTTAAAAGATTTCCTTTTTACGTAATTACGGATCAAAATTATAACATTGTACCTGAACTACAAACCACATTAGTGTAAATTTGCCAAAATTATGTTTGTGTACATACATTCAACAATGATTGGCAAGTCCGATTACAGGGGGCGCCGGATTAGACAGGGGCTGGATTATCGGGGCTCCACTGTATTTATTATATGGGAAGATGTATCTAATAATTGCTTAGTAAATATGTGTCGACAAAAACTTACAGTACATTTCTTAGATAATAAAATTAACCTTGGCTATAATAAATCCTTAATGGTTTAGTGAAGGAAGCGCTTTGGCGGGAGCAGTGGCATTACGTCATTTTGTAATGGTAGCTTCAGTAACTTTAAATTTGACCTTCATAAATGCCCATTTTTTTGTATTTATATTTTTCAAATTTTGAATTTTATTTAATAATTTTGCTACGATTCTGCGGTTTTACTCGTGTGTCTAAAGAAGCTGATGTACCTATTTCGATATTATAATAGTCTATGTCACTCGGAAATGGTGTAGCTTTCTATCAGAAATGTTTAAAATAAGTAACTCAAAAAATTCGCACCCTTTCTCAGGAATAATATTTTTTACTTAAGAAGATACAAATAGATACAAGAAATTCAATGAATGCGTGTACTTATAGTTGTGCTACCATTCTTCTATAACGTGACACAGTGAAAGCGATAATTTACTTCATTTTATCCTAAAATAAAACTCGACACTGGCAATTATTACTCCTACAAAAAGATTTGGTTGCCTTACTTAAAATTAAGAAGAAATAAGGGCAATGAGTTCCTACACCTATAAATACATAAATTTATTACAAAATAATAGCACATGGAGCAGGTCAGCGACCCGGCGCGAGTGTCGATTTTTTCACACGTTGTGCTAGCGAAAAAAAACATTCATAAAGCGCCTAATTATATCCAAGTGTGTGGAAGTATTCATTGGTGAACTGCTTTTTTTCCATTTTATAGTCAATGCTTACACTTTTAATTGACATCTTAAATAGCAGAGTAGTATTTGCAGAACAATTATTCAAGTACCTACCTTGAATTTGTTATAAATTATTATAAAGAAAAATAGGTTTAAGCTAAAAAGAACTATTTTAAGCGTAAATCCGTCAGCAGTTCCGTACCACCGTACTTAATAAACCGATGAATAACAACCCATTATTTAATTTTTTTGGCAAAGCGGCCATGGACGAATTTCTTCCTATTACGGTTCATAAGATACAGCACGCTGATAGACAAAGTCACAGCAAAGGCTTAGTAATAGGTTCGCGTTAGCACCATTTGGGTACAACACTAAAAATACTAGATAATACAAATTATTCAAGCGTAGAGTTAACGGTGGATTATTAATAAATTGTTTATGCGAAAGTACATGTATGTTGTTATAATATCTAGGACAGAATAAGGAACCACTAGATTCTGCACGCACACGCACGTGTATTCAAAATGTCTGTGAGAAATATATACAAAATCAAACAAACCACAATGTTTTCTATACTTTAATTATTTTTCGAAGATCTACATTTATATACTACTATGTTAAGTTTAAATTCGTTCGAGTACATGATTATTGAGCTGTGGTAACGAGAAGCTTCGGCCATCCATTAACTAAAGGGAAGCTAGTACAAAAGCAAGTTTTAAGATATAAGTGAAAAACAAAAACGTGATCGTGTTTGATAGCTATTGATCGCATAAACTGCTCTCTGCACAGTGCACGCCTCAAAAAAAAGCGCAAAATTCAAATTGATTGACGATCGGAACTTTTCTTAATGAGCGCAAGAGTGGGACTTGTGTAACATGCTAGCTTGTTTGTTGGCAGAAGAAGAAAAGGGATGTATGGGTGCGGTGGCGGGTGCGAGGGTTTAGTCCACAGATTTGAGAACCATATGACGTCATCTGCAAGAAGTTGCTTGCCCCTTTGAGAACCTGTCGATATAAACTACGGCCTAGGTGCGAGGTCCAAACGTTGCGAATCAGTGGACGCAGCTGTTTCTTTTCCGTACAATGAATTTTCATATGCATTTGATGCGATGCGTAACTGCATAAATGGTTATCTTAAATCTATTGTGGAATCGTCTAGAAGCCCGTAGAGTTACACAATTCACAAACCCTAGTGTCAATTTCATTTAGCAGTTTCGATTTTACGTTTCTACTTTCTGTCGATTGGCTGGCTCTTAGCTCATTATCAATAAGAGCGAATTTGAAATGAGCAGGGGGTTGAAGTGCAATTGCTAAATACAATATTGGCTTTTAAACTCATCCTTTTGCGTACTTACTGCCTCTATTTATATTATACACTTTACATCGTGTTGTAAATTAAAATTAATTAAATTAAATAAACAGAAAAAAATATTATTTCTAGTGTCTTAGTACAATTAGAGTAATAATGTCAAGTAGGCTGACAAACATAACAGTCCAACTGACGGTAAGTGGTCACTGCATGGACATTTGCAATACCAGAGATATCGTAGCGTTGTCGACCCGGAGACGTGAAGTTGTTTAGTCTCGTGTTCCTGGAATATCACCGGCCTGACTTTTATAACCGAAACGCAGTAATACAAGTACACTACCTACTGCTTCACGGTGGAAATGGGTTATGGTGGCTGTAATATATTGAAAAAAAATACCACTGCGTGAATAAACGCCTTTAAATCTAAAGATCAGAAATAACTCGAGACTGCAACATTGCTAAACGAAAATTCCCAATCACTCTTTCATTTCAATTGTATTTTTAGTCTCCGGAACAAACTTCTCAGGGTAGAACCTTCTGAAATTCCATCCGAAGCTTCTCTGAGTAACAGCCGTTCTGCTCAAAGTTGGCGACGAAGGTAAGGAGTCCCCGATTTTGGATAATGTAGTGGAATCCTCCTGACTCAAGGATAGGTTTGTTGGTGAGATCGACATGTTTGGTGTTGATGGTATATTTGTGGTGATTTTGACGTCTTCCTCGAATTCTTTGAGGCGACTAGCGCTGCAGAGCGGCGTCTCGACTTGTTCCACCGTGTCCAAGTGGTCTATGTCGATCTTGTAGGCTTCTTCTCTCTTTGAGTAACTGAAAATAGAATTATATATTAACTATATATAAACTATCCGCAGTTTCTCCCGCATTCCCGAGGGTTGTTACAGTGTTCCGGAATAAAAAGTATCCTATGTGTTATTCTAGGCTATAAATTATCTGTGTTTCAAAATCCGTTTATTAGTTATTGCGTGAAAAAGTAACAAATGTCCATCCATCTATCCTGACAAACTTTCGCGTTATATTAGTAGGATTGCATAGGACTGTCCATTTTAACATAGTAGATACCTATATGCAAATAATGATTTATCTACCTTTTACTCTTGTTGTATGCTATGTCTAAAGTTTCAAGTCTCTACTTAATCAGAAAGTTAGCTTAAAATAGTTTGCAAAGTTTGACAGATAAGACTGATAAGAATGTTAACAATATCGTCTTAATTATGCTCGACGATCATACTTACTGCAGTACATTCTTAAACCTGTAACCCCAAATGATTTCCTTAGAGAGATACGACGTTCTGCTTTGTGTTACGGTTCCCATGCTCTTCGATGCGCCAGTGAGACACACGACTATTTCGAACCTGTAAATACGAAATAAGCTTTTCAAGACAGCAGAGATACAAATCTGTACACTTAGCTTAAAGAAAATTTTAGAGGGGGAAAGGGATAGCTTCTAATTACGGACCTAAAAGCCTAAAAGCGTATGTCTGACAAACTGTTTACTTAATTAGACATAATTTAAAAAAATACTCCACACACTTATGGGCATTGGATTTTGTATCTAAATCTTTTTTTTATTATAAATTAATTTATTAGTTTATTTTTTTCTAATGGACTAGATGTTAACCTCTGACATAGACAATGTTACTCTACCAATCTATAACGGTGTAATTCCAATTTTCATGAATCCTTACATAGTGCAATTAATTGAAATGAAATATTTATTCAAATAGGCCTTCACAGGCACTTATGAATGGTCAGACTCTAACACCGGTTCGGAAGACGTAGTGTAAAACAAAGTCGCTTCCCGCCTTATGTACGCTTAGATCTTTTAAACTACGATGCGGTTTTCATCAATGGACATAATTATTCAAGAGGAATATAATATTAATAACATACAAACATATTTCTACACCTTTAATTGATTGAATACGTTAGTCGTTTTATTTTGACTTGGAAATGAACATTAGTATTCTGATGCATTCTGTGGAAGTTTCACGGCTAAGTCAAGAGATTTAATGGAAGCACTGACAGAGTGGCTTAGAAATGGAGGCCCTTTGACCCCTAATGACATCATAGAAGAAATCTAAACTCTACAATATACCTGTAATCCATCATGTCCTGAGCTGAGAAATCATACAGGGGGCTCTCAGCATCTATGACATGCACCACAGTGATAGGCCACAGCAGAAATGCACGAGCTTCCTTCAGCTTCAGCTGATGGATGTAGTTGTGCACCATCTCGCCTTCTAGGGTCCTGGGGGCCGGAGATTTGATAAGTACGTTAGATATATAATAGCTTCTATAAATGATATAACAAGCACAGAAGACTTATAAAGATATTTGAATGACTACTGAGCTTAGTGTCATAATTACAGTGACCAATTTAATTAAACAGTTATTTGGGTGCAATAAAATTAGCTGTGTTTAATTTGTTATAAGATGTACATTTTTTATTTTAAATTATCTACTTGCTGACTTGGCAGACGTTGTTACTTCCAGTAGGCCGCGCCATGATCTGAAAGTAAGATAACTGCAGCGCCATCTATCGGATACTAATAGGAACAAAAAAAATATTTAAGAAATTAATTGTCGGCAAATTTAAATGATCTAAGAAATCGATTGCAGCGCTACCTACCGGGATTCATAGTAAATCTCTCCTTCTAGGGTTCCACTCAAACACAAAAAATCATACAAATCAGTTCAGCCGTTTCGGAGTTCAGTGACATACACACGTACCTACAGAAGAATTATAATATACAGGTTCCTCTCCCGCAATTTAAGTTACGTTAAAATTGATAGTAGTACATGTCTCTCCGTATCATAGGCTACGTGTTTACCATATTTCAGCAAGATCAGTTTAGTTGCTAAGCCGTGAAAGCGTAGCAAACAAACTCACTTTCCTATTTATAATATAACCAGCTGACCCTACAGACGTAGTCCTGTCTTAAGAATGAACATTGAATTCGAATCTTCCGATTGAATCGACTATGAAATGTGCAATAAGAAATTATAAATTAATTATTTTATCAATATAATTCCGACCCATGCCTATTTCAAACGATATTTGGAGCGCGCATTCAGTCAATCTTGCAACTATCAAACGACTGACAATAAAGTCAAACAGGTATCAAAAAAGTTAATATTGTCAAAAGCGCTAGTAAAGTGGTTAAGTTTTCTTAAATTTTCTATTTTTACTACCTTACCCATTTCCGTGAAGCAGTGGTGTACTTGTATTACTGTGTTTCGGTTAGAAAGATAAGGCCGGTGAAACTACAGGCCTATAAGACTTAATAACTGCACGTCTCAGGGTCGAAAACGCACCCTTACACCTAGTCTTGCAAATGCCCATAGGCATCGGTGACCACTACCATCAGCTGCACCATCTGCACCATCTGCCTGTTTGTCGGCCTCCTTGATATTAAAAAAGGTCAAAAATTACTATTATTTAAACTACAAACCTTATCGGCTTCAGAATATAAGCTGTAATAGTACTTCCAATGAGATGCAGGTTCAGGAGGTCCCACATACGGAACTGTAAGCACAGCTCACCATCACGAAGGCATACCTGAAAGCATCAATTTTATTAATAAACTAGGTACAGTCACGCGGTTTCACCCGCTTTCCCGAGGGATTTAAAGTATCTGGAGCTTATAACATATCCTAAGTCACTCGGGAATAGTGTAACTAAATAATTGTAAGTACTAACTCAAAGAATATTAAAAGAAAATTTATTTTCGAAATTATTTTTGAACTTTTTTTAAGCACAGTTTTATTTAATAAGACCTCAATCATTACACTTAACACAAAATAAATTAATATGAATAAATCTTTTTATCAATGAAAGAATTTGACGGGGCCCTGCCACGCTCTAGGTCGTGGGTTTGTTTCCCAACCAGGACAAATATTTGTGTGCATGAACATGTCTGTTTGTTTCGTGTCTGGGTGTATAGTAAGTATTATTTTGACATTACAAACTAACACCTCGAATTTTTTTGTGTGTTTAGATTTATTTAACTTACTAGTTGACCCTCGCGGTTACACCTGCGTTCGCGAGGGTTATACGCTAGCCTTTTTTATTTTTGAATTTTTGGATCAAAGGGTAGCCTATATCCTTCCCCAGAATATAATCTCCTTGCCTTTCATTACGATACGATCAGCCATTTTGTTGTGAAAAGATAACAAACAAACAGAGTTACTTTCGCAAATATAATATTAGTATGGTTGGTACTTACTGTAGCTTTCTTACTGAACCCAACAGATGAGACATGCCTGTTTGGTCTAACCAATTTAGTGAACAGTAAACTTGTCAACCCTCCCGATAATGCTGTGCCGGCCACGATCTGAAATTATGCAATCCATTTAGGGCTTTAGAAAGAAAGAAGAAAGAAAGAAACAAATTTATTTGTGACAAAGGGAAAAATAACATGAATTGCCACAAATCGGTCCTCCAACTCAGCATGTGATTGGCTGTACGTGCTAATGTAGGTACGTATAGCCAACGCTGATCTTCCGTTTATGTATTTTTTTTACCCTTATGGGCCGACAAACTAGCAGGCGGTCCACCTGATGGTCACCGCAGCCTATGGACATTTGCAACAACAGGGGTAGTGCCAATGCGTTGTCGACCGTGAAACGTGAAGTTGTTAAGTCTCACGTGCCTGTATTTTCACAGCCCCGTTACCTTTCTAACCGAAACACAGTAATACAAGTGCACTACTGCTTCACGGTGGATATGGGTAAGGTGGTAGTACTTCCCCGGACGAACTCTGCACTAAGAGCTCTACTACTCAGTATTTATTTAATTGTATTTAGAACTAACTCATAATTTGGCTTGGCTAATTAGTTACCTCAAACACCATGATTATGATGGCCTCAGGGCACTCTTCATTGGGATATCTCACGCCATATCCTATGGTCATCTGAAATTATTAACATTGTATTATTTATATTTATTAAGTGATATATTATAAGTATTAACGGGCCAATTGACTTCGTGGTTAGACTCTGACCACTACGCAACAGGTTCGATACCCATCCAGGACAAACATTTGTGTAAACGTGTCTGTTTGTTCTGTGTCTGGGTGTAAATATACCAATGGATATAATAAATAAATAATAATAAATATCCCAGGAAATTCTGTACACAGAACACAGAGTTGTGTAGGTACTATGGAAACCAGATAACTGATATATAACTTTTTTTTTTATTTACTTACCTATACATAGATATTTACGAGGAACAAAGAGACACGTTCATTTACACAAATGTTTGTCCTGGATGGGAATCGAACCTGCTACAATTTTTTTGAAGTGAAAACTTATTTAGCTTTTAAAGAAAAGTGAATATATAACCGATATATTCCGAGAATATTTAAAGCTGTTGCCGTATCAATATCGAGCAACAAATCATGTTTGTTGTATGGGAGCCCCCTTCAATATTTATTTTATTCTGTCTAACTATCACGGTTCATGAGATACAGCTTGGTGACAGACGGACAGACAGACGGACATCGGAGTCTTAGTAATAGGGTCCCGTTAACGGGTAATGTACCCAAAAAAAAACGAAAAGCAGGTGTAAAACAGTAATTACCTGAGTTTCAACAGACATCATCAAAAGGCCGGCAAAGGATGAAGTACCGGTTACACAATGCGTCTTGCCGTCGCCAATATCATCTTGGTACGATGATGAGACAGCGTACCAAATGGCCGCGAATACCAACCAGAATATGAAGTGAGCGCATACCATCATCAACAGGATGAAACGCCATTTGCTGTTTATCTGGAAATTAAGCAAATTTTTAATATGCAAATGGCTGAACCCCGCGGTTACACTTCCGTTCCCTAGGGATGTTACACTATCCTATCCTTAATTAATAGAAATAATTAAAAATAATTTTATTGTGCTGTTCCCTAATTAATTTATTTTTATAATAATTAAAAAAAAAATTATTGTGCTGAACCCTAATTAATTAATTTGTGTAAAATAATAGGTCTAACTTATTCCTTATATCATCAGCTATGCCAGTGAAAGTTCCATCAAAATTCGGACCAACCGTTTCCGAGATTATTCTACACAAACAGAGATAAGACTAACATCCAAAAAATATATAGATCATATAACTCATAACTTTTGGATCTTTACTTTATCCAGAAGTATGTCTTACGGCTATGTTATAATCCTTCGGAATCGCGGGTGAAACCGCGGGTTGGATGTTAGTATGTATTATAAATGCGAAAACAAGTACCTTAACGGCTCGAACAATCGTGGTGAAATTTGGCACACACGTAGCATGGCATGGAGAGGGACAAAAGATACGCGGGGAAAACCGTAGGGTTTTAGCCATTTGTATATAAAATACCACGCGATGCACTTATATTGTTTATATGCATTCAGAAAACCATAATAAAGATTATGTAATATTCATTATATGCCTAATTAATATGAGTTTAGTAAGTAAGTATTTAAAACATATTGTATTTATATAATAGTTCACATAACGTCCCTTCATTTTATTGTAAACTAGCTGTCCCCTGCGGTTTTACTCGCGTTTCTGAGGAATGTAACATTTTCCCGGGATACCGAGTAGCCTATATGTTAGTCCAATACATGCTCTATCTATGTGCCAAGTTTCATCCAAAACCGTTGGGCAGTTTTTGCGTGAAAGAGGAACAAACATCCATATACAAGCTTAGTAGGATAAATAATTAACAATTTATTTTAATTTCAAAAATTTTATTTATTTAGCAAGTAAATATTTAAAACAATATAATACGATTAGCTCACATCTTATAATATTTGTAATAAAATTATAAATATTTGTTTTTAATTTAAATACTTTAATTTATTTAGTGTCCCGGTTGTTCCGCAATCCTAAGATTTTTGGGGTTGATTTTTTCTAATACCTTTATTAGCGGATACCTATTCCGTATAATCTACCTGCCTAATTTAAAGTTTGTCACATTTTTTCATCAGTGAATATTTCGCTCTTAGATATACGTATGTGGTAATGTTTCTGTGCTTTACCGATAGATGGCGCTGTACAAAAATAAATCGCGCTATGGTTACGTTCTGACAGAACCATAAAGGGAAGTCGCATTATCAAATTATGTTGTATACGAAAATAGATTTCTCATTATGAGATCAATTTTTGGAAAGCTCTCGTTGCGTAACGAGGGCTATATTATATCTGCATGTTATTCAGCGGTTCAACCTTATTTGGACGGGGGAACCCCTTTGATACGACTATCATTGTTGTTAGCAGGGACCATAAAATTTGACAAAAATAAACCGTGTCAATCTAAACAGAAACTTTTTACATAAGTATTCGTTAAACTCAATGGTTATATTTATTGTTAGAGAAAATACTTATTGCATATTTAGTTTCGTAGAAAATTTAATTTCGTTTTCATTAACACCGGAATAATTTAAGAACGAAATAATGTTTTCATTAACACCGGAATAATTTAAGAACGAAATAATGTTTTCATTAACACCGGAATAATTTAAGAACGAAATAATGTTTTCATTAACACCGGAATAATTTAAGAACGAAATAATGTTTTTAAGTCTGCTTAAATTAAACTGTCAGTCCACCGGGATCCCTCGAATGTAAAAGATTTTTCTTTCGAATTTTATTTTTTATTTATTTCCCAAATTATTAAAATTAGTCATTTTTATACTATAATTATCTGAAAATATTACTTCTAATCTTTATTTGAGGTAATTATAATCAGTCTTCTGTTTTTTAGAGAATAGGGTATCTAATGAATGTTTACTAATTGTCTTAATTTTTCTTACTGAGGTAAAGAATCAATAAAATAATGTTACAAATGTTGAAACATGAAATAATAAGCTTCTTCCCTTTTTTGGTAATATTATCTTCGATTTGGATTCTTTCTACATCGTAATTTTGAGAATTTCTTCTAGATGATCTGTTTTGCAGGTATATAATATATTCATATTGCCCCACTCAGGTGAAGTCGGGGCGGGTGATTGTTTAAGGAGCAGTAGAAGATTTGACATAATTTGTCATCACACCACCTCGTCACTGGCTGGTTAAAGTTATGTGACCATGTGTGTGTGTCGTGTGAGCCTGCATTTAATTCCCTAATCCACCAAAATATTGACATTTCAATTGCTTGAGCTGAAAATTGACACCGCATCTAATTTTTCCATAATAAACCGTGTCCTTTGTTTATTCAGGTTATTAAGTGTATGTATGCTCAGTTTGATCCAAATTCGTTCAGGAGTTTTTGCGTGAAAGAGTATCAAATATTCATCATGCGAAGCTTTCTAAACAAACCAATCTCAATTGATATCCGCTGCCAATTCGAAACAAATCAACGTAAATATCTTTGCCCAACTCGGGAATCGAACCCAGGGCCTCTGGGTCTTTAGTAAAGCTTAGCCACTCGACTGCCGATCTGTCCTGTATCAGACAATTCATTACAATGATGCTTAGTCTTTACTTTTATGTTATGACACTTGTCCTGATGTCTGTCTATACTCAAATCTTACAATTTACATGTGATCCACTTCACAGTTTCTGATTGAGTTGAAATTTTGCTCTCGTAGTTGGTTTTGGTGAATACGCATGATAAGCTGAGTGACGTTGTTCTGAATCACGCGCACCGATTGTTTCCACGCGAGTGTGCGCAAGAGGTGCGCGTCTCTGGTGCACAGGGTGCGGGCCAGCTCCAACACCGTCCTGGCCATGATAGCTAATAAGTTAGATTGTCCCTATATCCGGCACTGCTGTGATAGGCAAACTACTTGCAGTGCCGGATAAAGCGGCTATATTATGTATATTTGTGTGTGTGTTTTTATGTCTTTATCTGTATTTATTTTTAATGTGTAATTTGCTATAATGTTTTTAATCTACGGGTCTTGTTACTTGCAATAAATGTATTTGAATTTGAATCCAAAATGGCCGACGTTGTTAATCAATGAACCTTCGTGTCATGGGTATCTAATGAAAGGGTTTAATTAACTAAGGAGCTACTTACCACAGTATTGACGATGTCCCGCATGTACTTGATAGATTTGGCCGGTATATTGCTCCGGACTGGGACGTTTTCTTCTCCGCTCTTGTGTACAACTCTTCTGGAGCGAACTGGTCGGCCGGGTCTTCTTCTGAGAGGGGAATACATGAAATAAGGCTACCAACCGTCCCACAGGAGAAGAACTATGAAAAAAATAGTCTAGTGCAAGTGTAAATATTATTTACGATAGCTACCATACCGCGGTTTCTTCGGAGTTCCCGGGGGATTTAATGTATCCTGCGATTATAACATTGCCTATGTAACTCGGGAATAGAGTAGCTTCCTATCAGTAAAAAAAAAATTAATTCGTCCCAGTAGTTTCGGAGATACCTCCTTCTTTTTAAAACATACTAATTTTGCGGCACGCTATGATGGCCGTTTTGACGTTTAAAAATGACAAAGAAAAATAACCTTTATTCCTTGAGTCATAAGGAGCATCTATTGATCCAACAGCTAATTGTATGATGATGGAAATCAACCTTATTCTAAAGCAATACAGTTTCTTTTCCTATGACAATCTGAAACGTCAAAACGGCCATCATAGCGTGCCGGTAGTATAGTTCAAAATCTGAATCATTTAAGATAATGTGGAGTTTCTCCGACTTCATTATCATACCAGCTCGATGGCTCATAACATTGCATTGTCACCGAACTGACAACAGTATGCCAAATTTCATTGTTGAAAAATTTATTGCAAAGGAAAGACATGTTGCAAGTTCAGTAAAATCTTTTAAAAAACCATCATTTAGACATTCAATAAAAAGTAGCTAATTTGACTTGCAGTTGACACTTTATTTCGCCACGGCGTAGTTTTAAAATGATTACAATTCCTATCTTTTCTTCCATATGGGCTGTATTTATACACTATCTTATCCAAATTCATGTGTACACCTTATCGATGGATTACTATGAATCAGTGTTATTTCAATATCAATTTACAAGAAACACATTTCTTGAAACAATATTTTTTTTAACCTGACAAACAGCCAGTTGGTCTACCTGATGGTAGCTGGTTTTGACATTTTCTACACCAGGGCTAATGCATCGTCGACTCCAATACTTTGTTTAAGTCTCCTGTGCTCGTAATTTTACCAACTTTACCTTTCTAAATCAAATACAAGTGCACTTCTGCCTCATGGCGGACATTGATAAGGCGTTAGTACTTCCCCGGACGAACTTAGCACTAAGAGCACTACAACTTTTCGCTCTTTATTTTGAAACTAGCTGCCCCCGCGGTTTTACCCTCGTTCCCGTGGGATGTCACATGTATTATACAAAAAAACCTTCCTCTTCAATCACTGTATCTATTAAAAAAAATGCATCAAAATCCGTTGTGCAGTTTTAAAGATTTAAGCATACATAGGGATATAGGGACAGAGAAAGCGACTTTGTTTTATACTATGTAGTGATAAGGTTCATTTTTTGAATCAATAGTTGGTTGAATGATTTAAATGAAGCTTATTTTGAACAAAATGAGACTGAATAACGTTCTAAAATGTCGAAAGGGGTTACTTTTCCTACTAATATTATAAATGCGTGAGTTTGTATGTTTGTTACTCTTGACACAAAAACTTGTTAGATAGAGCATATCCTGGAAAAACATATAAGATACCTTTTATCCCGGGAAAAAATGACAACCCTCGAGAACGCGGGGGACAGCTAGTATTAGGTAAACTATAGAGCATTTTATTCGTCCAAGGAAGTAACTACCACCATATCTATCTTCATCGCTACGGACATGGTGCAATGAATACTACACGAGACTCAACAGCTTCACGTCTCCGTCGTCAACGCATTGCCAATGCCCCTGGTGTTGCTCATGTTATTCATCTTGGTTATGATACCGCTAGCTGACAGTGATAGCTTTCCAATAAATTATTTGATACCCCCTGAACTCTGCAAGATATCGAAATGGAAGATACAAAGTTGAAATTCCTGTTTTAAACCCAAAGAAATATTAAAATGCGATCAGCCATTTCTAGCCTAATCGAGACACACTTTCAGGCAGACAATAATTTAAAAAACACCGGCCAAATGCGAGCCGGCCTCGCACACGATGGACGGAACTCTTTCTCCAAGATTTAACATTTTTTTTAAGTCTCTCTTTAAATAAACGAAAATGGCGCTATAACAATATGTAAGTATGTGTATGGAATATGAGAAAAAAATCGAGCAATAATCGCCAAGAAACATATTTCTTTTGTTTGTTGTTACATGGGGCATAGTAGTACACACTATGTGAAAAAACTGTACCTTTTACGGTTTATGATATACAGCTCGCTAATATTGGAGGCTCTATAATATGGTTCTGTTGACACCCTTTGGCTATGTAACCCAAAAACCGGTAGTTTATAATAAGCACCGTAAAATATGTAACAATTTTCACCAAAAATGGGCATTCATTTGGAAATCAATCACGGGGAAACCCGTAGGGTGGTATATAGCTTGTGCATCAATATTAAATTATAACCAGGACTTCAAGATCAATTAATAGCTGGTAAATCAATACCTAGCGAGGGTGTTACCATGGGAACCCTCCATGTCCGTCTGTGAGGGACGGCCGATCGGAGGGGATGAGTGATTCGAAATGAACCCTATCCTATCGAACCTTTTTAAATAATTGATTTACCTTTGAATATTGAGTGGGGGCAGGCTGCACTGTTTCGCCTCCCTTGTTATTTCAAATACAGGTACATGGGTATACATTTCCTGATTGTCGGCTTTACGTTCCTATTTTACACTTTTTACGAACAATGTTCTAGTTTTAAAGCTTTGAGGATGGACGAAAAGATGTATGGATGCTTTCGATACTAAACGGATTTAGATGAAATTGGTACAAAGGAAGTTTATTACCTGGATTAGCACATAGGATACTGTTGGGTATCGGGTGAAACCGCGGGGTACAGCTAGTGTTCAATCCTACTAACATTATATTTGTATGTCTCTTGTCTCTTTCACGCAAAGACTACCAAACGGATTTGGATAAAATACGGCACATATATAGAAAATGCCCTGGAATAACACAAAGGATACATTTTTGGTTGGTGAGAAAATGTTACATCCCTCGGGAACGCGGATGAAACCGCGAGAGACAGCTAGTGAAAAATAAAAATGCCAGGCTACCATTAAACCATAGAGATGAAAACTCACCTGTGCCTCGAACCCTTCTTCTTCCTCTTCGTATAAGGCGTTGAATACGCATGAGCTGACGGTCCAATAGTATCTTCTCCATCAAAAATACTATCTGCTATTTCAATTCTATCATAAATTTCATTCGGGACACTAGAACTGACTATCGGCCGAGTGGACGCGTCAGAAATCTGTCTGGTTGAGTCAGAAGTTTTCGGACTATGTTCGACATCAATCGTCATGATCAGGCCAGTGTCTGTGTGCTCGTCTTCGCTCGAATATTGAGACGATTCATTTGGTCCATAATCGAAACTCTTCACCGGATCATTCGTTGTGTTCGAAACGTATGATGGGAAGGTAATTTCCTTACCCTCCACATAAGTTTGGGATATTCTGTATTGTTTCTTCATTTCCTCGTTGGTGTAAACGTCTGTGTCTGCCATTCTTGGTATTTCTATAGATGATCTTCCGGAGCTGTTGCCTATAGCTTCGGAATAGCTGAGGGATCGTTCCAGAGCCCTGCTGCGGCTGCCGCGTCTTTCATGCTCGATTTCCATTGTAAAAAGTTATTATTATCTGGAATTTTTAAATTATTATTCATTTTTGATGGGTTGGTTGTTAGAGACCCTGCTGCCAAGCTACAGGTCGTGGGTTCGATTCTCACCCAGGACAAACATTTATGTCTGCTTGTTCAATGTCTGGATGTAAATATCTATATAAGTACATTAATATATATTTAGAAATTTGATCAGTTATATACGTAGTATATCAGTTATCTGGCTTCCATAGTACAAGCTCTGCTTAGTTTGGGGCCGATAGCCGTGCATAGAAAATGGCCCAAGATATTTATTTATTATTATTTGATTTTTGACAGAAATTTCAATGTAGGTAATGTCAAAAATGAACATCAACCCCAGAGATTTCAGATCGGGATCGAAGCAAATTGTGGGCGATAATGTAAGTGAGTTTTATTCCCATTTAGGACAAGTATTTAGAAACATTGTTGTTTGTTATCTGGGTGATATCTTTAATATGTATTTTGAAATTAATGTGTAAATGAAAGAAAAAAGCCAACTGCGTTGTAAAATACTAACTTAAAAGAGAAAAACAAGCTTGACTGTTGTAAATGTCCCATAGCATATTTGTTTGTGATTTTAACTTACCAATTAAGTAGCTACCACCAATAGAACGAATAGCATGTCCCTGTCTGCAAAACATTTTTCAACATTCATGTTTCTTTTTTCTTTTAGTTAGTATAAGATATTCTTTGCAGTTAGATTTTCTTGTTTCTTATTATAATTTACTTTAATTAACACTTAATTTTTTATTCATAAAAATTATTAGCTCTTTTGTGTATTTGGAATCAGCATTTATTTACCATTACCCATAACCGTTATTTGTTTTTTTATTTCAATATTTTTATATAGCCTATGTCACTCTCACAACTGAAACAAACCTAATGACATCATATGATAAAATCCGTCAAACGGTTTTGGGTGTAGAGCGTGCCAAAGAATTTGACATACAAACACACACTCGAAAAACATGGCCTGCTTTGTTTGGAAGCCTTTATCTGCGTGTTAAGAACGTTCAGGCTATGTTTTTATCAGACCTGTCCTCGAATTGTGGATGTCTATCGGATTCAATGTTGAAGCCGATTTCATAATACATTGATGGTTGTGCGCGCGAGCAGTGTAGAACAACAGTCGTAGCGCCGTCAATGTAATACAAAACTGATTATAATCACGCTTCTGAGAGTATTAGAATCACCATGTGGGTCTTCCAATTATTTGTTTGTACATAAAGATGCGCTCCAGCAGGACATATCTTTATGTACAATATCTTATTTTGAAATGAATTATTGCTGAGTTTGTTGCTCGCTCTTCTCAGTAAAAACAGCCTTCCGAACCTTAGAGTTCGACCATTCATAAGTGCCTGTGAAGGCCTATTTGAATAAATATTTTATTTCATTTCAATACAGTAAACTTACAATATTTCGTAATTCACATGACTCTAAAAAATTGTTCCAAATTTTTTGCGCTAAGTTCAAAGTAGTGTTGTCTATGCTTAATTCGGAGAAAAACGAAACCTAAAAGGTAAACATGACGGCACTAAGACGGTTGAACGATGTAGTGCCAATATTTTTTACTCTACGGTCTGGCTTTGTATTTATTTTAAAGTTTATAAAGTATAAAGTATTTTAAAAGTTTAACTTCCGTTCGAATCAAACTTGTTTTAAGCTGGCAGTGACTTCATACGCGTGATAACTTAAATGTAGGTATATTTTTTCATCGTAACCCGATTTTGATGAATTTGTTGCCCTAAATAACGGTTCGATTTTCAGTGAAAACCCCACAAACTTTCGTCTAGTAATTTCGGTGATTAACTTGATTGAACAGACAGAAGTATTCAAAAATAGTCTTATAGTATTCTGTTCTCAACATCAATAGCAATCAGGTTTTGGCACATATTTAAAATGTATACAGACGCGACTTTCTATAGTTTTTAAAGGATACATATAGAAAAAGAAATTATTTGTTTACCCCAGTTTTGACCTAGTTTTAATAAAGTAAACTAGTATATTTCCTCAGCTTGCTAAGTTCTAAACAAGACATCAGAATGTGTAGTATTTATTTATCCACTTACCTGTCAACGTTCCATTCCTTAAATATTTTAACGTATCACAAATTTCTTAAGACACTAAACTCACTTTTATTTCTTAATAATATATTGTCTCTGGTGCTAGAGCTTGTATGACTGTCACGCCGACACAACATACCTTTAGATAACGCGCACCTCTATACTGATAAGATTATATTTGTATTTGTAATGTTTTGATCGAATTATGGCCTAGAAACTTGATAGTGCGTTGACATTGGGGCTTGGATTGGATCTTTTAGTTAATAGGTAATAGAAAGGTACACAAGCTGTCTCCCGCGGTTTTACCGTTCCTGAATGATGTACAATTTTAATGGGGTATACAAGTAGCTATATATTACAGGGCTCTATTACTCTATTGCCAAATATCATCGTAATGCGTTTGGTTTGACGTGAAAGAGTAATAAACAAATCTGTAACTATACATCCATCCTAACAAACCCTCGAATCACTACATAGTATAAAACAAAGTCGCTTTCTCTGTCCCTATATGTATGCTTAAATCTTTTAAACTACGCAACGGATTTTGATGTGGTTTTTTTTAATAGATAGAGTGATTGAAGAGGAAGGTTTTTATTTATAATACATGTGACATCCCACGGGAACGCGGGTAAAACTGCGGGGGTCAGCTAGTTTATAATATTACTAGCGGTCCCCTGCGGTTTCACCCGCTTTTATCGATATCATATATAGCTTATAGGTAACCTAGGAAAATTTCGCGTCGAATGGTAGCATTATTTATTGTATATAGCTACGTAGATAGGAGACTAGATAGAAGGAGTCACATAGGCTTTCACAGGCTCTAAAAAATCTGCTTTCCATGTGTTTTTTTATATAGGTAAGTCTGTAGTAGTAAAGCTCTTAGTCCGGAGCTTATCCGGGGAAGTAATATCTCTTTACCCATTTTCGCCGTGAAGCAGTGCACTAAAGGTGCACGAAATGTAAGGCCGATGAGATTACAGGCACATGAGACTTAACAACTTCACGTCTCAGGGACGACAACGCTTTGAGGATATCTCTGGTATTGGTGGCGGTGACTACTTACCTGAATTAGGCCTCGGGGGTCTTAATCTCAGGGAAGGGATTATTTAAATTTTTTGTTTATCAGACAGAGAGTTGCTTCAACTGATAAGCGCCTTTATCCTATTGCACTCTACTAATCGTATTATTATTATTTTTCAGAGACGGCTACCATGCTCACCTAATGTATCTACGGGACTTAACGGGCCAGTTGGCTTGGTGGTTAGAGACCCTGACTGTCAAACCGAAGGTCGCGGGTTCGATTTCCACCCAGAACAAACATTTGTGTGCATGAACATGTCTGTTTGTTCTGTGTCTGGGTGTAAATATCTATATTTGTAAGTATGTATTTAAAAACTAGTATATGTAGTATATCAGTTACCTAGTAGCCATACTACAAGCAGTACACTCCGCTTAACTTGGGATCAGGTAACCATGTGTGATGAATGTCTTGGGATATTTATTATTATTATTTATTACTTAAATATATCTTCGGTCGAATGGTAGGCCTCATTACCGAGACCTTCGGGAACAATGGGCGTGAAGATATCGTGTGTTATGCTATGTTAAATATAGGTGCAATAAAACGAAAGTATTAAAAATCAAGTTTATTAGGCTAACAATTTACTAAAATAGATACAATTATTCTAGAAATAATAATTTATTAATAAGTTTATTACGCCAATTTAATCAATATATACTGGAATATTTTAAAACAAATACTGATATGTAAACTATAATTTCTTAAATATAGTTATATAGCTGTCCCCCGCGGTTTTACCCGCGTTTCCGTTGGATGTATTATACATAAAAACCTTCCTCTTCAATCACTCTATCTATTAAAAAAACCCCATCAAAATCCGTTGCGTAGTTTTAAAGATTTAAGCATACAAAGGGATATAGGGACATATGGACAGATAAAGCGACTTTGTTTTATACTATGTACTGATTGCTGTCCCTAGCGGTTTCACCCGCGTTCCCGAGGAATGTAACATTTTCCCGGCACAATAGGAATCCTATGTGTTATTCCAGGGTATTTTCAACATACGTGCCTAGTTTCATCCAAATCCGTTTGGTGGATTTGTGTGAAAGAGTTACAAACATCCATACACACAAACGCATCTTTAATATTAGTAGAATGGTTCAAGAATATTATAGAAAAATGAATCCAATTCCCTTATGATAAAGTTCATCTGCATCGTCATACCATTTACTATTTAATCCAATACATGCCTTATTTTAAAAGCGATAAAGTACATTTTTCTTTAACAATCTTAAACGTCAAAAAGACGTTCATCTAACAGACTATAGAGAAAGATAGATTCTGAACTATGATTGGCAATAGACCTTGCAGTAATAAGAATAGAGGTTATATTACGAGCTCTTATTTCCAGTTGTCGGCGTTATATCGACAGCTTTACAATAGGGATGTTGACTGATGTCAAATTAGCAACTTTTTATTAAATGTCAAAACGAACGAAAGTATGAGGTGTTGTATGAAATACTAAGTTGTGGCGTCATAAATGTACTGCATCAAAGGATCTACTCTTTTTGGTTAGATAGACTTAAGAATCATAATAATTATAAAATGTTGCTCACATTTGATGTATCCGTGTATTTTTGGATGTTCAATACACTAGTGTTTGATTATTTATCTTGAATACAGGATAGTTCCCTATTATGGTACTACGAAAGGGTTTACAACTGTCAGGTTACTTGTCACCTTAACCAGCCGAGCGACGAGTTTGAAAAGCTAAGATGACAGCAGCTGTCAAATTAATCAAGTAGATACTCTAACTTGCAAACCATGCCCAGAAAGTTAGGTAGCAACACCACGGTAGGTGCTTGGTGACATATTTTTAAGTTGAGAGTGGAACTCAGGCGGTCTTCATTATTATGATCGCAACAAGGCCTCTGTTCTCCTAAATTAAAGAGTTCTACACAAATTGTTGTTACTCCGTTGGTCATTCTTCATCACGCTTTGCTTGTCTTGTTTTTGAAAGACGATGTTCTCTCCAAGTGGAACACCGATATCTTGTCGCTGAAGCTGCTCGGTGTGCCAGGACGCGGAGGCTGTTCTGATTTGTCTGGAGTATTACTGAAATTAAGACAATATCTTAATACTTACAATTCTGGTGGTCTATCCGGGGGGTAGGTTTGCTTTAGTTTGTTTTTTTATTATATTAGATATACTCTTTTTATGAACATATTTGATGGATATTTTTTAATAGAAATTTCGCGATAACATACAATTATTAAATGTGAGAAATCAGTGAGATCTAAGTTCGTTTTACTTTTTAGTTTACTGCCGGCTCTTCTCAGTAAAAAAAACAACCTTCCAAACCGGTATTAGAGTCAGGCTATTCATAAGCATTTGCAAGCAGCAAAGGACTATTTGAATTAAAATAATTTAATTTTCGGCTCTGCAGTAATTTTTTATTTTTATTTAATATTATAATTTACGAAGACACCTACTATGAAATACTTAGTTACTTTACTCACTTTTTACGACTAGTCCATTTCTCACAAACTATTCTCTTAAACAAAAAGTTATTGAGGGACCAATTTATTATTTCGTCATTTTGTACTTATCAATTTGAATACGACAGGCCAGTTGGCTTGGTGGTTAGTGATCCTGACTGCCAAGTCGGGTTCGATTCCCACCCAGGACAAACATGAACATGTCTGTTTGTTCTGTGTCTGGGTGTAAATATCTATATAAGTATGTATTTAGAAAAAAAAACGTAGTATGTGTAGTATATCAGTTATCTGGTTTCCATAGTACAAGCTCTGCTTAGTTTGGGACCAGATGGCCGTGTGTAGAGGTGTCCCTAGGATATTTATTTTTATTATTTATTAATAGTATTAGTATAGAGTGGTAATTAGCCAAGAAAATATAAACATTTACTTGTTTAGGCTCTTAGCGCTGCAGTAGGGTGTGTGCACTGGTTCGGTAGCGTCCAACTTCTTGTGATCTATCACGTATTTCTGCTTACGTGAGTCGTATCTGAAAAATACAGGGAAACGTATAAAAACAACATGCGATAGAAGAGAGACCGTCTCAAAACTACCTATCTCATTCTCTCGCAGGCTATATCCTACAGATGTATATGTTTGTCTCTTTTTTCTGTCGCTTTTTATCCTTGGCAAATGGAACATCACTTTGGAATGCGGGTGTAACCGCCTGTCAGATGAGCTTTTATAAGAGAAAGATGCTACACTTACCTAACGACAGGTGGGAAGCGATGCCCCCACATGACTTCCCTGGGTAAATATGATGTCTGGCTCTGGGTGAACGTGCCCATTGATGCGGACGCTCCTTTCAGCCCTACTGTTATCTCGTAACTGAAATTTAAGTTTAAAAAATATATATTTTGGTATTACTTAAACACTTCTCACTAATATTATAAAGGAACGGACAAAGTGAATATTACTTGCAGATGGAAATTTCCAGATAGATTTTTCCCTGAAGAACATTAGACTCAAGAATGAGCATAAAAACAGGTTAAAAATGGTTATTATGTGTTCCGATTGACGTCCGAAGTCCATTATGAGAGTACATCGTCTGATTTCCGCCGCAGGTCGCTAAATTTTACTACTTCCGTTTCCTAAACCGCGCCTACAGCGCCCTCTATATTCCTTTCTGGAACTAAACTGACTAGCAAAGACAAGCCGCCATATTTGTCATTGTTGCGTCGTTTTTTCAAACGTGCAGTCGTTAAAAAAAAAAAAAAAAAAAAAAATAATAATTTAATTATAATAATAATAATCAACTTTCGAGAATTAAAGTAGAAAGTTAAATTCAAACAAGTGTTGTTTGTCTTCCGTTTTCTTGAAAACTCAAACGCTCAACAATGAGTGACGAAATTATCGCGCCTGATCAAAATAAAACTTTAAGTGAAGATAGTTCTTCGAATTCTACGGATATTTCATCGGATTCGTCGGAAAATAATGACGAGGGACCACCAAGGAAACGCCGAAAGCGCGACTGGTCGCGGGATCTGGATAAAAGGTTTGACTTATTGTCACAACAATTGGTGAGTCATGTGAATAATATTCTAACTTCGAATCATGCTATTACTGGTCGTGCACCGGCGGCACCGCCCACACACTTACAGATACCAACAACTTATAATAATGTGTCTAATCTAGCTTCAACTTCCATTCAAAGATCCACAACAACTGACGAACAGTTTTTACGTCCGCCAGTAATAGAGGCGGGTAGTTTTGTAGATTTAAGCGTTTCTGTAAAAGAACCTACTGTACCGAAAGCAATTCCGACACGTGTTGACAAAATTCAAGAGATGCAAAGATTTGACTCGCCGGATTGGAACGCGGTGCGCTATACAGATGTTCAGAAAAAGTATGCAGCGTTTCCAGCTTTTACTGAATCAAGGGTTAATGAGGAGCTTCGACGTCTGGAGGACCCTTTTAGTCCATTACGTTGGTTCCAGATGGAACGTAGTTTTGCTGCGTTATCTAATGCCTTTTTGGCACAGAACGAATTCGTTAATACTGCCTTACAAAGCCTTGTTGACTGGTCAAATTTATCAGACGTTCAGCTTAATGCATCGTCTATTTATGACAAGTTGAAACAGCTATTTGGTAACGATTCTGGCTATAGAACAGTTTCTCACGATATCCTTCAAATAATTTGCGGTAAACGAGCCGAGGTATTAGAATTGCGCCGTAGGGACCTCTTAAAGAAATTAAAGGATAAATATATCAGAGAAGATTTAGAAAAAATACCCCCTTCTTGTGATTATATGTTTAACCCCAACTTATTAACTGCATATATACAAAAAATTGGTGGTATAGATAAATTACAAAAGCAAGCACCATCTACTACCCGCACTCGGCCCAAATCGCCGGAACCCTCGACTTCTACGGCCAATGCAAAGCCATTTCGAGCTAGGCCAAATTCCAATAAAACTAGACAGACCGAAAGAGATCCTGAGCGATTCTATCCGAATAACTCCTCAGCAAAGAAAATGGGGGGAGGGGGACGCAAGTACAAAACGGGTAGAAAATCAGGAAATAAAAATAAATGACTCGACAAGATTTTCAGGCGGGTGTCTAAGACTCTATCGAAACACCTGGACTCGTTTCAATGCACCCAGCGTAATATTGAAATTAATAACAGGTGCTCGAATTCCCTTCAACAAAACTCCTCCATTGGTTCTTCCAACCTTGGATGTTTTAGCAAAATTTCAAACTCCAACATCACGTTTAATGTCAATCGAAATTCAGAACTTAATTCAATTGAGAGTTTTAGAACCCGCTCCTCTGACACCGTCGTTCATATCTCCGCTTTTCATAATTCCCAAGACAAATGGAAAAAATCGCACAATTTTCAACCTCAAGGCGTTGAATCAGTACATGAAACCGGAACATGGAGATTGGATGGTCAAACTGGATTTAAGCCAGGCCTATTATCACCTACCAATAAAACAGCAGCACAGAAGGTTTCTCCGGATCAGTTATCAGGGTCGTCTACTTCAGATGACTTGTCTGCCATTCGGCTTAGCTGCAGCACCGCGGATTTTTGCTTCAGTAACAAACTGGACAGCCGAAATACTTCGCAAGAAGGGTCTGCGACTAGTGATTTATCTCGACGATTATCTGCTCGTACACCAGGACCGAGATGTTTTGGAAGCTCAAGTAAAGATGGCCATACGTTTTCTGAGCAGCTTAGGTTGGATGATCAATATGGAAAAATCGGTTATGACACCGACAAGATTAATAAACTTTCTGGGAATCGTATGGGACACCAAATCAAACATCAAGTCCCTGCCCTTAGACAAAATACAGAAAATTCGTCAAAATTTGCTCGTGCGACTTGCGACCGGCAGTTGGAACCTAAAGCAGGCGCAACGCCTCTTAGGACATCTCAACTTTGCGACTTTCATCACCCACCGGGGAAGGTTGCATTGCCGAGTCCTGCAGTACCACAGCAACAAGCTCAGGAGGTATCCTCACTTACCAAAGCTGTATCCGGACGAGGTACGTACAGAGCTAGAGTGGTGGTTAGAGAACATCAGTCAGAGGACACCAATTCATCCTCAGAGAATGGCCACGAACCACGTCATCACCGACGCGTCGGACATTCAATGGGGAGCCCTTGTAAACAACGAAATGGTGAAAGGGTCATGGGAACAACACCAGAGGAAATGGCACTGCAATTTGAAGGAAATGTATGCAGTGATAGCGGCCATATCCTCCAGAGCAAAGTTGCTCGAAGACTCGACAGTCATTCTTCAGAGCGACAACAGAACCGTAGTTTCCTATATAAAGAACGAAGGAGGAACCCGGTCACGAAAATTGCTAGATCTGACTCACAAACTGCTGACCCTAGTAGACCACCTCAATGTTGTACTTCTCCCTCACCACCTACCGGGACTGTACAACACCGAAGCCGACCACCTCTCGCGCAATCGCGCCGGCTCCGAGTGGCATCTCACAGAAGAAGCAACCATTTGGCTGTTCAATCTGTGGGGAACACCAGACATAGACTTGTTCGCGTCACGGACCGCGCACGTGGTAACAAACTATGTTACTCTAGACTTGCTAGACTCGAACGCCTGCTTTCACGACGCGTTCAGCAGATCTTGGCACTACCGACTGGCATGGTTGTTTCCACCGCCCAGTCTGATACCCAGGGTGTTGGGCCACCTCAACTCGGCCTCAGGTCGGTACATACTAGTGGCACCCAAGTGGAAGAAGCCCTTCTGGAGGCCAGACCTCAAAACACGTGCCCTAAAACGACCCGTGAAACTCAGACATCTGAGCACCAGTCTGGTGGACACAATGACAATGACACCGCCAGCTCAAGTTGGCAATCTACACCTGGAAGCTTGGCTCATTTCGGGTGGGACACGCTGACGGGGACCTGGACATCACAGGAGAAAAACTTATTATTATCGTGCTGGAGAGAGTCTACGATAAGGATATACGCCCCTAATTGGAATAAGTGGGTAAGGTTTTGTCAGGAAAATAGTATTAATTTTCGTGTACCTGAACCAGCAAATGTCGCTAGATATCTCGGTTATCTGTATTTATCTCATGGTCTCTCCTACCGAACCATTCTGGTTCATAAATCGGTTATAGCATCCGTTTGCGAAACTATATCGGATATAAAAATAGCGTCGAGCCCAATTGTGAAACATATACTCAAAGCTATTTCTTTGGCACAGCCTGCACCTCCTAAATTACCGATATGGGATGCAAGAATATTGATTGGTTATTTAAAGAATTATAATATAGATTTAAATAGTTTATATCAAGTATCCAGGCACACTGCAGCAATTTTGCTGTTATCTTCGGGTCGCAGAGTACATGACCTTACTCTTTTACATGTTGACAGTAAAATTTTTATTGATAATGTCGATTCTATTACCTTGCATCCCATATTTGGGTCAAAAACTGATTCATCTTCATATCAACAATCAAGTTGGACATTTGTGGCTGCCCCTGACCGACACATCGATGCAGTATACTGGTTACGCACTCTTGTGAATATAACACAGCAAACCAGAGGGAATATTAGTAATCTGTTCTTAGCAACTAAAGGCCCTACTAAACCGGCTACTGCAGCGATGATCGGTGGTTGGATAAAACGTCTTTTAGCCGATTCTGGTATTCAGGCCTCAGCTGGAAGTTGTAGAGCAGCGGTGTCATCTTTAAATTGGGTAGAAAATTACCACATTAATGATATTTTAACTAAAGGTAACTGGCAACATGAGCATACTTTTAGAAAGTTCTATCAAAAACATATCATTAATACATCAAATACAGATATAGCTTCTGAGAAATCTCTGTCTCAGTATTTTCGTCCTAAATCTTAATATTTCATTGGAAAATATTTGATTTATGTCGATTTAAATTCAGTAGGTAATATTATATACTTACTTTTAAATAATTTAAATTATGTGCTTATTCCCTTGTTTCAATTAAATATAATGAATCACATTGTTGCGTTTTAAATAGATATAATTTTATTACAAATACAAGCCACCAGGAGATAACAAACATTCTCTCATAATGGACTTCGGACGTCAATCGGAACACATAATATAAAAATTTTACCTTCCAATAAAATTTGTATTATGTTTCCTAAGACGTCCGAAGTCCAGATAATGTCTTCCTGGGGCTACATACATCATTATGAGCCGAACAATGACAAATATGGCGGCTTGTCTTTGCTAGTCAGTTTAGTTCCAGAAAGGAATATAGAGGGCGCTGTAGGCGCGGTTTAGGAAACGGAAGTAGTAAAATTTAGCGACCTGCGGCGGAAATCAGACGATGTACTCTCATAATGGACTTCGGACGTCTTAGGAAACATAATACAAATTTTATTGGAAGGTAAAATTTTTATATTTTCTATGTTCTCAGTGATTTCTGAAGCTATTGATCCGTAGCTAAAAATTTTGACAACAGAGAAGCTCAACAGTTCGATTTTTGTAATACATCAGAATATTAATCGCTTCTTTGGCAAAATTCTAGATATTCATTTATTGTTAGATAAAATAACTATAGACATATTATGCTTTACAGAGACATGGTTGAAACCGGGCACTATGCTTTTTAATATTAAAAACTTTACAGTTGCCAGTATATTCAATAGATTATCTGCAGAAGGTGGCGGCACAATAATTCTTATAAATAATAATATTAAATTCAAGGATCGGAAAGATATTTGCAGCCTCTCTGTTGAGCGTGTTTGTGAGGTGTCTTGTGCTGAGTTGCAGAGCTATATTATTGTATGTGTTTATAGGCCACCGGCATCAAATTTTTTATTGTTTACCTCTATAATAGAAGAGATTCTTCGTAAGTTATTTAATAATTGTAACAAGTCAATAGTTCTATGTGGCGACTTTAATGTAGATACTCTTAGTAACTCATCTGAAAGTCGGAATTTAGTTGCCTTATTCAAATCATTCAACTTAGATATATTATTTAATGAGTCAACAAGATCTACAGCCACTTCGGCTACTTGTATTGATAATATATTAACTAACAGTAGTATACTAGGGAAATCGATTATTAGTGGTGTTCGCTCGGATCATAAGGCTCAATTAATAGAATTGCCATTTAAAAGACAAGTATTTAAAGTAACGAAAGTAATTAGACCTACTACTAAGGCAAGATTAGACAACTTTAAGAATAATTTAGAACTGAAACTCTGTAATACAATATATCATAGTAATGAGCCCAATGTCTTGTATGAAGGTTTATTGTCCGGGATTTGCGATAATTTTAATAGAGCCTGTCCTACTAAAATAGTGAAGGTAAATAGTAAAATGGGATTTAGTGACTGGGCTACTAAAGGTATTCGTAAGAGCAGGGATAGGTTGTATGAACTTTATCATTTAAAATCTCTAACTCATAACGAGGAATTTCATAAATATGTTAGAAACTTTTCAAAAACATTCAAGTTAGTGTGTAATCAAGCTAAATCTCACTTTATATGTAATAAAATAGGTAATGCGAATAATAAAATAAAGACAGTCTAGAATGTTATTAATACGGAAACTGGTAAAATTAGAAATAATAATGAACAGGTAACTCTTAAAATTAATGATAAAATTTTAACGAATAATTTAGATGTAGCCTGTGCTTTCGAAAACTTCTTCACGAGTATACCTGGTAAAACTACTAAAAGCCTTAAATCATGTCCTATAGTAGCGGAATCTTTACTCAAACAGCATATTCATAATATATTTCCTAGTTTTAAATTTGAGCATATTAATGCTAGCGATATCTTAAATACTTTTAATTCGCTCAATATGAAAAGTACTGAAGATTTATGGGGCTTATCAGTAACAATCGTAAAATCAATAATAACAGTGATTGCACCGGTTTTGTCAAATATTTTTAATGAATGTATTGATCAGGGTTGTTTTCCTGATTTGATGAAATACAGTAAAATAGTACTTATTTTTAAGTCCGGTTGTAAGGAGAATCCTTCTGATTACAGACCAGTTTCCGTTCTGCCAGCACTTAGTAAAATTTTTGAAAAACTGCTGCTTAATCAAATGTTAGGTCAGTTTACTAAGCATAAGATATTGCATGGTCATCAGTTCGGTTTCACGAAGGGAAGATCTACATCCGATGCGGCAGCAGCATTGCTGAGACACATTTATGGCGCATGGGAGGATTCACAGGATGCGATTGGCATTTTTTGTGATCTATCCAAGGCTTTCGATTGCGTTGACCACCGTACGCTACTTCTAAAACTTGACTACTACGGAATTCGTGGAACTGCTCATGATCTTGTTTTATCTTATTTATCAAATCGTCAACAAAAGGTAGGGATTACTGGCACAACATCCAAGGGCTCTTTAGTCGAAATGGGGGTACCCCAGGGTTCAATTTTAGGTCCATTTTTGTTTTTAGTTTATATAAATGACTTGCCATATGTTGTAAATGATCTCACGGATATTGTCTTGTTTGCTGATGATACATCATTAATTTTTAAAGTTGATAGAAAGGACAAAGATCTAACTAAAGTTAATCATACTATGTCAATTGTCTGTGGGTGGTTTGCTACAAATAATCTATTACTAAATTCAAAGAAAACTAAATGCTTAAGGTTTTCTTTACCGAATGTAGCACAAGTAGATAGCCAAATAATAATAGATGGGAGCCATATTGATCTTGTTAATAAAACGGTATTTTTGGGTCTTACATTAGACAATAAATTGCAGTGGGGACCTCAGGTTGATACTCTAGCTGCTAAGTTAAGTTCGGCTGCATTTGCTGTTAGGAAAATTAAACAATTGACGAATGTTGAGACGGCCAAATTAGTTTATTTTGCATATTTTCATAGCCTCTTGTCCTATGGTATTTTATTTTGGGGAGCAGCAGCGGATATAGAATCAATATTTATTATACAAAAAAGAGCAATTCGTGCAATTTACGGTATGGGTCTCCGTGAATCATTAAGAGATTTATTTAGGGAAATAAATATAATGACATTGCCTTCATTATATATTTATGAAAATATAATGTTTATACGTAGAAACATAGTAATGTTTGAGTCAAAATTGGATATCCATAATATTAATACAAGACAAAGGGAGAAGTTAGTTGTTCCATATTTTAGACTAACTAAAGTAAACAAGTCATTTCTTGGTAATTGTGTTCGATTTTATAATAAGATACCGCTTCCAGTAACCAAAATGTCTGATTATAAATTTAAAAATTATATTAGGAAAGTTTTGAAAGAAAAAGCGTATTACAAGGTGGTTCATTATATTGAAGATAAAAATGTATGGAAATAGCTACTCTCTGCACAGTGCACCTCTAATTTTCTTGTTTAAGTTGTAAGTAATTATTGTCATTTTCTATTTTGTAGTCTTGTTATTTCTTTTTTTTGTTTTTTTTTTGTTTTTGAATGTTAGCTTTATTAAGTATTTTGTAATTGTTAAATATAAAAATATGTAAAATTGATGTTATAAAATAGCCAAAAAGTCAGAATAGATAAAAAAGAATTTAATAAAATAAAAAAGAATGTAACCTTGCTGAGTTTCTTGCCGGTTCTTCTCAGTTGAAGGCTGACTTCCGAACCGGTAGTAGCTTCAGTAACTTTAAATTTGACCTTCATAAGTGCCTTCTGAGGGCCTAAACTGAATAAATGGTTTTGAATTTTGAATTTTTTCACAGTTTCATTCTAGCTAGTTTAAAGCTACAAGTCACGAGGGACAAATACATATTATATGTCTGTATACAGGAACCCAAAACATCTTTCGGGAGCGCTGGTGCAAACAGCGAGAGAGGTGGCTAATGAATAATAATTGCGGTCTTGTGGCCCCCACCTATTTATGAGTTTTGTCGAAGACGAAGTGTTCTGGCGACCGCCGCAATTGAATGAACTGTTACTAATGCACGAGTGGGATAGCCTAATTTCAAAGTGTTATTATTTTGGCAACTTCCAAGGTAAATTTAACCCGTTGAGATGTTTTAACAAGCTTTTATTTGTCTTGCAATGTATATAATGTTCGTTTAGGTCACTTCCGAGCCTACGGAGTTAAAATTTACTAAGTTGGTTCAGTTCCAAGGACAATGATTTTTTTGGTAAGCATGACCTGATTCTATATTTCATCAGTATGGCTCCCCGTGAAGGAACTTCTTAACGGTTAACAGCACAGACACGAATAAAATTTGTATTTGTTTTTTGACTTCGACCGATGGTTTCGAATCGTCCTTCGGTCGGTTGTGTACCTGTGATTAGCCACGTGGTCAGGAGTGTAGGCGAACAGTGGACTGTTCTGATCGATCACGTGTACCAGGGTAACAGGCCACAGGAGGAACTGGCGCTGCTGCAGGCTTAAGGTCTGGGCGTAGTAACGTATAACCTCGCCTTCTTTTGTTCTGTGGGTTATGCAAAATTGGTCATCTGTCAGAGTATGTCGTCCTAGCCCATTTGTTGAATGTTCACAATTATTCATAAAAATGATAGTTATTCAATCGTCTTGTCGGTCAGATTGCCTAGCAAAGAGTAAATCACCGTTCATATTGTGTGTTGTTTTGGCAAGGTTCCTTAACTGCCGGCCACAGGTCGTAAGTCCGTTTCCCACCCAAGACATGAAGCACGCATGCAATCAAGCATTTGCATGAAAGTGTCTATTTATTCTGGATGTGATAACCTATATCACATCCGAGTATGTATAATATAAAAAGAAAGATATCAGTTATCTGGTTACCATTGTACAAGCTCTTTATAATTTTGAATCAAATGACCGTGCGCAAAGAATTTCCTTGGGTATTTATTCTGTAACCTGTAGTCTGCTGTAACCACTTACTATCAGATGGAGTTTGTTTCGTTAGTGGCATAAACAAAACTGAAGGTACCTGTATGTATGTACGAAATGAGCTGTGAATTCTGAGCTGATGATGTGATCGTAGTTGAGGTCCCATGCTCTCATCATCAGGCAGAGGCGGCCATCGCGCATGCTTATCTGAAAACAAAAGCCTTTATGCTAATAGGAGTTTGAAATACATATCCGTAAAACCGACTAACGGTCCCCCTGATGGTAAGTTGTCACTGCCTATGGACTTTTACAACACCAGGGGCATCTTTGCGTTGTCGCTGAGATGTGAAGTTAAGGCCTGTAATATCAACCTAACCTTTAACATTCATATTTTATAATTATCCTGAAATAAAACTAGCTTTTGTTCGGCCTTCGTGTGAGGAAGTAGACTGATGTGTTAATCGTAAAGAAAGGACATAAAAACACATTTGGTATTATTTTTAAGTCGATAACACCCAAAACCAAATCAGCTCAAAATCGCGTTATATATTTTTTTTTTGCCTATTTTAATTGCCTATTTCCATCCAAAATATAGTAGGATCTACCTTTGAAATGGTGGAATAATTTTTCAATTAGGTAACTTAGTTCCGGATACATACACACTCACAAAATTCGCAGTTTATCTATTAAGTATCTGCATTCGCGAACATCACTACATAGTAAAAAACAAACTTGGCTTTCTCTGTCCCTATATCTCTATCTATCCTATATCTCTATATAAAGATTTAAGATTAAGCATACATACTTAATCTTAAATCTTTAAAACTACGAAGAATGACTACATTGAAGAGGAAGGTTTTTATGTATAATACATGTGACATCCCACGGGAACGCGGGTAAAACCGCGGGGGACAGCTAGTTAAAAATAAAGTATTTCACAATAGCGAATAATCAATAGTGTCTAGTAATACACTTTTGATGTAATGCATTTACAGTATCGATATTTCTAACTACAGTCTAAAATTTAAAAATAGATTTTTTTATTTATTCAAAACCATTTATTCAGTTTAGGCCCTCGGAAGACACTTATGAAGGTCAAATTTAAAGTTACTAAGCTACAACTAGGATACTTGTATTACGTACCACAGCCTTCTTGCTGAAACCAACGCCATCTCTGGACAACTTCTCGGGACGCGTCAGCTTCGCGTATACCACGCATGTCAGAACACCAGATAATCCCGTACCAAGAATCAGCTGAAAGAAATCAATCATTGCTTTTTGAAGTTATACTTCTCTTAGCACGTTTGGAAAAAAATATGAGAATAACTTGAAAGGCTAGTTGGCTTGGTGGTTAGCGACGCTGACTGCCAAGCCGAAGCTCGCGGGTTCGATTCCCACCCAGGACAAACATGTGTGCGCATGAACATGTATGTTTGTTCTGTGTCTGGGTGTAAATATCTATATTAGTGTGCTATTAAAAAAAAAAGTAGTACCTATATGTAGTATATCAGTTATCTGGTTTCCATAGTACAAGCTCTGCTTAGTTTGGGATCAGATGGCCGTGTGTAAAGAATGTCCCGGGATATTTATTTAAAATTTAATATTTATCTATTGAACATTTTTATGATGCGCGCGCACACCTACAGCCAAAAAGCGAGATTATGCTTTTAACTGGAGGGTACTAGTAGCCAGATGAGTTCTACAATTTAACGTGAAGATTTATCTCTACCACCTTAAGTGGTAACATGCTACAAATATTACCACGGCAACTCATATGTATGGTTTACTGGGGGGCAATTTCACTAAAATATTATGCTCCGAACCATTACCATATCACAACCAAACGTCAAATTTGACTTTTAATCGTATTGTACTAAACACACCAACGATCGAACTGCGGTTGTGTTTCGGTAATAGTTCACATTCGTTCGAAAGATTACGTCAAAATTGATGTTCGTTTCGGTTGTAGTGCGTAGGAATACCATATTTATGAAATGCCAAACTTCAATTTGACATTAATCGTAACCATACCATTGCCGAACCAAACGTGCTACTCGAACGTTGCATTTAGTGGAATTGGGTCCCTGATATACTAAATACTTTTTTCTCAATATATATTTTATTTGTATTTGAATGTTTTACACATAGACACAGAACAAATAGACACGTTCATGCACACAAATGTTTTTCCTGGGTGGGAATTGAACCCATTACCTATGGTGTGACAGTCAAGGTCTCTAACCACCAAGCCAACTGGCGCGTCATTACTTCTCCATTTAACATACACACTAAGTACTCTAGTTGCATGTATGAGAAAGATAATGCACTCACGTTTTCAATTATACTTTCAATGATTTATTTACTGCGGCCTTCGTATTATATACAAAACAGATGTTTGTATAACTGTTTTACTAGATTTACAAGAGAAGTCGGTAAATCACAGGCTCTTCTTTTTAGATCTGTTTCTTTAAATAACTGTCATTTTGGCCATCATGTGCCAACAAACGGTCCAACATATCGCACCCTCAGTACGATAAGGGCTTAACTTAAAATTTAACGAAATGGAGTTACGATCATAGAGAGACTAAACAAAGTACGCTCTATCCGATGAATAGTAAAACATAGTCAATTTAATGATAGAATAAGCATACCGATACTTCAGCCTTTTTAATTCCGGGAACCACCCTCCCCGCCCAGTGCAAAAGTGACCCAATCAGAGATGTGCCAAAAGTGTTTTTTTGAGTTAAGCCCCTATCGTTCTGAGGGTGCGATATGGTAAGTGGTCACCACCGCCTATGGTCATTTGTTACACCACGGGCATTGCCAATGTGTTGTCGACCCTGAGGCGTCAAGTTGTTAAGCATGTGCCTGTAATTACAGTTGCCCCTTTTCTTTATAACCAAAAGAATACAAGTGCACTACTGTTTCACGGCGGAAATTAGTACCTATGGTGGTACTTCCCCGGACGAATTTTGCACTAAGAGTTCTAGTACTTCAAAATATTTGTTTCTAATTGTGACTCAATTAAGTATAAACGCTTTTGAATGAAATTTAACACACAGATAGATACTTTTCTGGAATTACGCATAGGGTTATTTTTATTATATTAAATCCAAATATGGCAGTACTAAGTCTAGTTATGAATTATAGTTATTTGACTGATGCGTTTTAAAATGAAGTTGAAGAGTGAAGTTACCTGCATAATGAATAAAAATATAGATTCTGGACATTCTTCATCTATTGCACGATCACCGAACCCAATCGTAGTCTGTAAAAAAGAAAAAAAATATTTGGATTAGCATTTCCTGATCTATCTAATTAGAATGTTAAAAAAAAAAATCATATATTGCGAACATATAATATTTCGACATAAGCATCCAAGTTTTAAAAATTATAGTTTATGAAACTAACAAGCACGATAAGTAAAGACGCTTGTTACTAAATCTCATGTAGCTATCTTAACTAGTAGCCACTGAAAAAAATAAAATTTATAAATGGTTGTTACGCTCTTACCGTGTATCAATTTTAACGCGAGTAAAACTGCACGGCGATTACTAGTTCAGAATAGATGCGAAATTAAGTTGGTCTCTGTCCGTTTTTACGTTTTCACAACTAAAAGATTAATTCGCGAGTGAGACCGCGGGGCGAGAGCTAGTACCTACATGGTTAAATCTTTGACTCTATACCGAAATAATATTCAAACCTGCACGCCAAAGATCGCGTGATAAAGTGCTTTGGCAGCATTGTAACTAAATTATCGATAAGAATGTACGCCTTTCTCATCCATAAAAGTACTTCCAAGTGTCTTTTTAATTCAGTCACTTATTTGACGTAGGCTGCAAACAGGAAGGATCAAATATAAAGCATTGTAACATGAGAATAATCCAATTACGAGAGACTCCGAGTGCTTTGTGCAAGGCGGGGCATTTCTTTGATGCAATCTCGCTGGCCAATTTTATCATCAGCGCTTCATCCGCGTCTGCTGATTCCGTAAAAGAGGAAGCGTCCGCTAATCGCACTTGATTGTCAAATTGCACTTTGACAATATGGCATTAGTTTAACCGTGTTTTGGATCAGCTCTGACGGGGCGGTTTAGTTGTTAGAAGCTCTGACTTCTACGCCGCAGGCCGTGGGTTTGATGGCCAACGACAATGTCTGGGTGTAAATACACTGAGTGTAAACAACCATGGATTTAGAAATAAGAAGTGTAGAATATTAATGAACTGAACAGAGACGCCAAAATTACGAATTGAAATATTTACCAATAAGGTAAAATGTTCATATATAGGTTAATAAATTCTGTTAATACTGTCGCCAAACTAGTACTAATAAGTAAAATAGGTCTAGCGAATACCTGATAAATATAGGAATTATTAATGATATTTGAAGGTAAGTAAATGTACCTATAGATAGTAAATAATTCCAGCCTGGTTTCCAAAGAATCTATATATCTAACAACGCAGATGCAGTAGACATCAATTCCTTATTTTATACAGCATATTATAATTATAGCCATTAAAGTACCTACCGCTTAGCCTTGCGGAACATTCAGTTATGACCATGATGTACCTGTTTTTTATGTCAAGTAGGTAGACAAACAGCCTGACCGTCCATCTAATGGTAAGTAGTGACCGCGGCCTATGGACATTTGCAAGAGACATTACCAATGCGTTATCGATCCTAAGACGAGAAGTTATTAAGTCTCGTGTGCCCGTAATTACGACAATAGCGTCACCATACAAGTGCACTACTGCTTCACGGGGGAAATGATTAAGGTGTTATGTTAGTAGTCCTTCCCCGGACGAACTCTGCACTAAGAACTCTACTACTTTTGCCAAGTGTTCCTGTTCTCAGTGATCATTCTATCAGGGCCACATCTCATCATGATTAGTCTGCTAAGTGAGTTGTCCATCTTCATTTCAGAACATAAATTCCTTTGAAATAATTTCTTAAACCAGAGGCCTAAACACGAACATCAATCGCAAGCTTAGCGTCATCATATCGAGTACGTCAAAAAGCTGGTTAGCACGGAAAATTTAACATCGCACATATCATTATGTTGCGCGATGTTCAATTACCCATTGCATTGGTTTTTGGCGCACCCCATACGATACGCTTATGATAGATGTTCATGCTTAAGGCAGTGTTCCTAACTACGATGTCTCCAATCCTATTTTTAGAAGACAATAACAATTTATACACATTATTTCTGTGTACACATTATGTTTATGCGTAAATGGGACTGGGAGAACATAGTTATCTGCCCACGTTTGCGATATTATAGTGATCATAGTAGTAGGTCATGAGGACATTACAAGACTAGATATAAGTTTCAGATTATTAGATCGCCTCGTTGGCGTTGTGATTCTTACCTATGTATATTATGTAATTTGTAAATGTCAAATATTAAATTGAGATAATAAAATTGCCAAAAAGTCGGATGAGATAAAAATTATAAAAAAAAAAAATGTTACCATGCTGTGTTTCTTGCCGGTTCTTCCGAGTTGAAGGCCGACTTCCAAACCGGTGGTAGCTTCAGTAAATAAAGTAAACTTAAAATGTTACCTTTATAAGTTCCTTAAGCGGGCTTAAACTCAATAAATGGATTTTTAGTTCTGGGAATGAGATAATATAAACGTTTTTCTATTTAGAAATTATTACATGTAGCCCCTGATTAATAATGCGTGAGACGGCGAAAATGGTCACTACATTTCACGTTAGGACTTTAATGTATCATCTTTTGAATGTGGGTCTCATTATTGAGACCTCTGCCCATGGGCGCCGGGAGGGGGTGCAATGAGGTGCATATGCTTACGGAAAAAAAATCCTTCATACAACCCGTCGAATCACTACATAGTATAAAACAAAGTCGCTTTCTCTGTCCCTATATCCCTATGCATGCTTAAATCTTTAAAACTACGCAACGGATGTTAATGCGGTTTTTTAATAGATAGATTGATTGAAGAGGAAGGTTTATATGTATTAGTATCTACATTGCACCTGAGCGAAGCCGGGGCGGGTCGCTTTATAATTAAATCTTCTCAGTTATTGAGTACAAACAGTAGCTATATAATATGTGGATGCAGATGCACCTCCTATAAATAATCCTGCCGGCGCATATGCTTCTCCCTATATCTTGTATTATTCATATGGTTTATGATTTTTCGGGGTAAACTAAGCCCCAGAAATAATGCAGTTTTCTATGACTGAAGAGATGACCCCCTACCTACATCCAAACTTATGACTATCTCTTTATAATATTAGTGTTGACTAACAGCCCGCGTCATGGATACTAGTAACCCGTTTTAATTCATAGTCTAGACAGCCACATATATTTTAACTGCACATGTCTGCTCGACATCAGTATTTTAAAACAAACACTTCGCTTATTAGATTAGGAAGCTTGTTTAAAGTATGTGTCAAAGATTCTCTTGAAAAAGCATGAGCTGGTCTTTAAAATTCGTAGAAAATATATAATAAATATAATAAATGTATAAAATAGAGTAGTAGAGCTCTTAGTGCAGAGTTCGTCCGGGGAAGTACTACCACCTTACCCATTTCTGCCGTGAAGCAGTAGTGCACTTGTATTACTGTTTCGGTTAGAAAGGTAAGGGGGCCGGTGAAATTACTGACACATGAGACTTAACAACTTCACGTCTCAGGGTCGACTACGCATTGGCGATGCCCCTAGTGTTGCAAATGTCCATAGGCGGCGATGACCACTTACCATCAGGTGGACCGTCTGCTTGTTTGTCGGTCCAAGTGGTATAAAAAAAAAATTTCGTACCTTTCCTTGTATTTGCTAGGTTTTTTCACTGTAATTCATTATAGATATCCCATATAGTCTACATATTCCTTATTTTTATTAGTCTACTAAATAAGCAACAAATTTTGTCAAAGTTGTATTTGAAAAGTAAGAATCTGTTATTGGCATTAAGTTTTTTTAATGTTATAGTAAGTTTTATATGTATGAAATGCTAATTCTATGATGAAAAACAAATAATTATAATAAAATGAAATAGTGCAACTGAACAGCACGAACGGGAATTAAAGTAATGAAATTTTTGGCACACAGATATAGTATATCCAGGATTAACCAAAAACGCATATTTTATTCCTGAAGAGCTACGATCTCCAGAACTAAAACTAGCATTTAATGACTTAGAGACAGGTCTAATTTTTAACTGACCTGAGCTTCAACCGAAGCCAAGAATATGGTAACGAAGTCCTTTCCGCCGGTGATACAGGTCCTCGTGGGTGGGTCGGGCTCGAAGTCGTAGTGGGCCAGCGCGGTGATGTACCAGAATACAGCGAAGACCAACCAGATTGCGAAGTGGACCACGATAGTACCAATCACTATCCAGCGCCATCGGAGGTTGATCTGGAAATAGGAGGAGCATAGTGGTGAGGAAGGAGATATAGAAATGTCTAGAAATAGCTACTGTGTTACAGCTGCAAATTTCACTTGCTTGTTAAGGTTATTATTATTTATTTTATATTAGGGTCCGAAATGAGGTCATTCGTAGAAAAACAAAGTCTGTAGACATTGCTCGTAGAGTCAGCCAGCTGAAGTGGCAATGGGCAGGCCACATCGCTCGAAGAACTGATAACCGATGGGGACGAAAGGTTCTCGAGTGGCGACCACGTACTGGAAAACGCCGAGTGGGACGACCTCGCTCCAGGTGGACCGAAGACCTGGTCAGAGTCGCTGGAAGCCGCTGGATGCAGGCGGCTCCAGACAGTTCGAGATGGAAATCCAAGAGGGAGGCCTATGTTCAGCAGTGGACATCCCTGGACTGATATGATGATGATGATGATGATTAGCTCAGTTGGTAGTTACGTCGAATGCTGTGACAAGAGACGTGCTTTGGTATTCTACAATGAGCTTGGGATTATCGGTAAGGGCCAACATCCTGAGGAATCCTTATCACGGTGGTAGGGTACTTCGAAGTACACGCTGACTGGCTACCACCCTCAGGTTGAAAATCTGTTGCAAACACCTACTGCTGTTCCGACAGCTGCACTTAACACCCTGTTCCATATCTAGGCTTTGTGGGTAAACAAATTTCGGCCACCTAATCACTTACCCCGTTGAGATTGTGGTTGGTGACAGCAATCTGGTCAATCACGTGTACAGGCTACATAAAAACTTACCCAAATCATGCACAACTTACCAGAGTATGAAACGTATCATTCAGAAGTCTTATCTTTTCAAAAGGCACATTCGATATGAGAGCAACATTTTCAATCCCGCTTTTTGACACCAATCTCTTAGGATACTCTCCGTAAGCCACTTTATTGCGCAGCGGCGGTGGGTTCCTGCAAACACTTGGTAAAAACACATCTAAATGTCACAAGACACGGTGATACGTTAAATACTGTGTTTGATGAAGATCAACTGGTGTTATACAGGAGTATAAAGTTTGGTAATACGTTGGCAAACATATGTCATACTTGGAGCAAATACGAGCAACTATTTTAATAAATTTTTCAGAGTTACTGCAGTGCTCTATACACAAGTCGATTGTGAGCTGTTTACAATAAATAACGAGTAAAATGTGTGCAGTTTACACGAGGTAGAAGTGAAACTTTCAGTAAACCATGTACCTATCTCAGTCTCTCGCAGGTTTTATCCTATAGAAGTATATGTTTGTCTCTTTTTCGTTTCACACAGTTTCAAATCACAACGGTGCTGAAGGTCTAAAATAAATCACTTCGCGTTTATAACCTTAGAGCTTGGCGACAATTACCGTCTCTTGGTACAAGTAATCATTTCTGCCAAAGAAACAACAACTCAACAACACAACAATCGAAACCAGGACACTGCTGGATAACTCAGACGATATACAGTGCCTAAATGAAAATGGTCGACAAATAACACTTTCATGTCCGTGTCAAAATTGTGTAATTATTTCCGTGACCGTTTTAAAATTTGTAACAAACTTTTGCTTATAAAGTTGTTCAGGCCTATTTTGACACCTAAGAATATCATAGAAAAATCATGTTTATTGCTATTAGAGTTAAGGGTAATTTATTGATCTGGTAAATATTATGATGATGCTGTTGTGCCTTATTATAACGCCATAGGGTTAATTATTCTAGAACACTCTTAGCTGTAACGGGCCTATAAGATCCCAACAACATTATAATGTAAGTACAATGAAACCTTGATCTTCAAATGTTTGTAATGCTAATATTACGTCTTCACTTGTTATCATAATTGACTAGCTTTCGGCCCGCGGTTTTAGCCGCGATTCCAAGGGGTCTTATGTTTACCCGGGATATTTCTTTCTTGCTGTTAATATAAATAGTACTTTAGCTGTGTGACCAATTTTATGTAAATCCGCTCAGTCGTTAATGCGTGGTTAAGTTTCAAATATTTACTTTTAGATCGTAACTAATATTATTAAAAGAGAGTGCAAGATGTGGGGGATAATCTTTCGAGCCACTGCACCTTTCTTTTACTGATAGAAAGCTACACTATTATAAAATATATACTGCAGAGCTCAAAAAAGTGGTCAAACTTGTGGTGTAAGTCTCCGATTTACCAGTTATACAGCAACTAACTACTTACTTTTTTGTTAGGATTGGCTTCTTCTTCTCAACCCTCGGAAGATTCCGCATCTCAAGCTTCTCCTCGTGCTGTCTCACGTTCAAACTAGAATTACTCTGCGTTATAATGATCTTGGGCAGTTGCTTTGATAATTTCCTTAACCGTTCAGATTTTGTCTCCGAAATTATGCTCTCCATCGACTTCTCATTCTCCATTTTGAAAGCGATCTTTGGCTTATCACAGATGTCTTCAGATCCATGTAGCTTTTCTTCAACCGCTTCATAGTCTGGATCATCGTATTCATCACCGCTTTGGAGTTTAACCTCGTAATTTGTGTCATCACCGATCGCGTCATCTTGTTCTCTAACATCTTTTAAATAGTTCAAACATTCGTCGTAAAGTTCGTTAATTCTATCGAATTCTACATCCTTTAGCAGAGTTTCGTTTTCCATTATTTTCTTATTGGATTCTATTGTCTGATTTTTTTTTTCATCGCGCACTAACACTTTCACTGTCACTTTGAATTTTAAATTCCTTTCATGGGTGTTTGTCGGTATAGTTTGGTAATGTGTGAATTTTCGCGGCGTACAGCGTTCACTATCAGATTGTTATCAGTGTTATCTTGTTATCTGGTGCTAATTGGTAGAGACGTCCGCCCACTAAGCTCGCAGATTCACAATGACCTTGTCGCAGGATGAAGGCGGTTATTCTCCGACGGTGTCAATTGAGAAATGCGAGAATTCATGTGGATAATATATTTTGTAAAGAAAATTTTCTACGGAGGCGCTTTTAATTTGGGTTTTATACACAGGCTTTGTAAATGATTTACCAATGATATTATTGAACGTCAGGTGCGAATTGTGGTGAATTTGTCTTGAGACGACTTTAAAACAAAAAGGAGATACTATATTCGAGTTGAATGTTTTGGTGTATTAGTTACTAGGTACGTGTCAAATTTATTTGAAAAGAATATCTTTACTGTCATGGAAACAGTTCTATATGTCATTTTTTAAGTTGAATGTACCTTTACTTTATTTTATTGTTTCGGTTAATCAGAAAGGTCAGCGGCTCGGTGATATTACAGCCTCATGAAACTACACAACTTCACGTCACAGCTACAACACATTGGCCACTCACCATCCAGTGGATCGTCTGCCTGTTGCTCATAAAGATACATAGCTCAGAAAAGAAATTAAGCAATATGATTTTAACTAATTGACTTAATTAGCTCTGCGGAAATTCATTATAAGATTATACGAACAAGTAGCTAGTTCCGCTAACTAATTCCGCTGGATCCTTCTCTGTCAAGTCTCAAACAAGGAATCTCAATAGGATATCGACACGTATTTCGCTTTTTCACGAAGCATCTTCAGCTCCCTTATTCAGCTAATACAAACTTCGTCGGCGAGCCGCTTCACGGAGGCCTCGGAGAGCTTATCTCTCACGTCATTAGTAGTATTAGCGTAGTTAGCGAAAGAAAGAACACGGAGGCCGCGACGAAATATCCTCGAGTTAGTATCGTTTGCCTTACAGAATCGAGCCCCAGGACATATTATACCCGCTGTCACTGACTCGACGCACGACTAACTAGATATTTTTTATTGTATAACCAATGTGATTTTGATGTATTACAGAATACCCCAAGCGCCTGAAGCGTCGAGTGTGATATTCGTACCCAAATAATCGTTGGGAAACACTATTATCACTTACTTAACACTTCACTGTGTGTTTATCTATTTACCTCACTGTATGCAACACTGAGGGATTACTTTAATTGTTTTATTTTGGGGTAAAGCCCTTCCTGAATTATTTTGGGATTATGCTCTTTATTTCTGAGACTACTAATTTGTCTTGTTCCCAGGCGTTTAGTATCGGCGCTGTCCATTAGCATTAGAAGGCGTCCGTTAAATACGCGACGTATTTTTATTTTATTAGTGGGATTTGATAAGATATGGTGGAACTCTCTCCTTCTGAAGTGAGATCACCATTTTTTTTATTGCTCTTATGGTTCGTATGCTTTGGATATGTGTATGTATTACTACATGATACTAAATAAATATGCGTTAAATAATTATGACATTTGGGAGATTTTTTTTATGGGACGCCCTGTAACCGTTTTGTAATACAAAAGGTTATCTGTAATAATCTTGGAACGGCAGTGGCTCGCTAATTACACGAGCACAGCCTCACCATGCTTTTTAATTTAATGTATTACATATTCAGTAAAATGTCGACAGGTAACTGTTAATAACCCCTCTGTATATATGATTTTGTATTGGTCCCTTACGCCTCCTTATATCATTTGCTGATTATTTTTGGCGCTATCTCTCTTTGGGAATGCTCTTGTCCACTCGGTGCAAGGTGTAAGTGCACGTGGTCATCGGTATAATCATTAGTAATCGCTTACGTCCTAGAGTTGCGTTGGGGTAACCGAAGTAAGTAATGTTATAGGACCCTCGGATTTATTACCTCTTGGTGGAAAATGAAACAATAATGTATGAGGCATGTTTATTTCAGCCCATAATTACATACATGTCAGTTACATATTGTATACTATTTGTGTTCTATTCTATTCGTATTCTGTCTCTTTCCCGCATCAGAACGAATACACAGTGACATTATATCTATGATGTTCACTTCACACAATTAAATATGTTATCAATAAATTTGACACAATAACATTTTGTACATTTTTCGACTAGCTGTTTCCCGCGGTTCCACTGACGTTTTCGAGACAATAGTTATACTGTAATAATCTCCAGCATTCAAGTTATATCTTTGCCAATTCTCACCGGAATCGGTGCTGTAGTTTAGCTGTGAGAGCGCAGCAAACAGATATACTCACTTCGCATTTATAATGTAAGTAAAGGTAGGAATAGGTATAAATTTGTCAGTTTCCACATTCTTGAGGCAGCTAGAATTAAGTAGGTAACATCAGTACATATATATGTAAAGTCTCTCCAATAGAAGCCCCTTTTGACATTTAAGTGTGTTACAAAATAAAACAAAGTCGCTTCCCGCTGTCTGTCTGTCTGTCCCTACGTAACGGATTTTGATGCGGTTTTTAATAGATAAGAGTGATGCAAGAGGAAGGTTTTTATGTATAATACTATATATAATACATGAGAATTTTAAAGATTCACAACTATTTAAACTGCGCGCGTTTGATAGTTCACGTATTACAGTAAAAGCGCGGGGGACAGCTGGTTGCTTCATAAATGTTTTATTTACATTGTCATGCAGCTAACCTTTGGATCAATACGTGAACTTCTTAGAGTTAAATGGGACTTCTTATATTAGATAGACTATAGTGAACAGATCCAAATTAACAAATACCTTTGACGTAACCTTCCTTTACAATAGATGGTTGTAGTGTGTAGTTTGTAAATTCGGGTCATAATTTTTTTGTACTTGAAACTCCTTGGTTTGCATCCTTATAAGGACAATTCCATGAGAGTAAACGAGGGTAAGTTAAACCAGGCGCGGATCCAGCCTACAAAAAAGGTTGCGGTCACAGCCATCCATTCGGAGTATCAACTCGCTCATGATCAATATGGTACATTCCTACAAAGTTTTTTTTTTATAAATGCATTGGCTATAATATCATCAGCCTATTGACCTCAATAGACCGTGGAAGTGTGACGTCACAAGTCTATTAGAGTTTTGGGTATGCCCATCGTTCCCACAACGGTGGATCCGCGCTTGAGTTAAGCAAGTCCGCTGAGGATGCCTCCTCTGGTGCTAGGATCACGGGTCGGGGCGTAACTGGGGGCGCTCGGTTTAAGTAGCGATTCAAGCGGCACTAACATTAACTTAGACACGACTTACAATTACAACATCGAGAAAGTCGTTTTCAATGCTTATTAACTTATCAATTATGTATGAACGTATCGAAAATGACTTATCTCTAGAAATAACTAATTACTGTGTAAATAGGACCTTAGAGGATTGATGAATAACCAAAAGTTTTATTTTTTTTAATATCTGCCAGAATGAAAATAAAAAGAATGCTTACAGGGCTAATTCGGGCTCTGTTATACTCCGAAACATATTTACAGGAGCAAAAAATAGAATTACATTCCACAACTATTTTTATTTTATGTGAAATTGGTTTTGACTCATGGCGCAAAATATTAATTAAAATCATACACTTTTAGATGTCTTATAAAAAAATGACAAATACACAATTATTATTCCGGATTTGGATTTGAAGGCATTTAAATTGCATTTATACTACCTGATTATTAAATGCAGTGTCTGACCGAACCGTCAGTTTCGGCCACCTTCGGCTTCGGCTAATATAGACCGAAGATTTGATCGAAGCTGAATATTTCTGCCATGAACCAAAGTTGAACCTACTGTCATTTTTTATTACTTTTAAGTCAGTTATTATGTTTATTGCATTATAACTGAAATAATAACAAAATGTTATTATTTTTGACATGTTGCAAGGTAATTTTAAACATCTCGTCAAGTTGTTTAAGTATACAGTGTAAACTCTTTATAACGAAACTCAAGGGACTGAGCATTTTTTGTCGTTATAGAGAGTTATCGTTATATGGAGTGAACAAAAAAAAACAAAACAAAGTGAACAAACCAACCAACTTGGGCTCACTTCAACGTTATAGGGAGTTTATCGTTATAAAGGATAACGTTATAAAGAGTTTACACTGTATATTCTAGCATCTTTGAACATTAAATAAAATCTTTATTTTATTCACTTTTAGCCAATCCAGAACTGAATTAGTTAGGGTCATTTAATATTATTATTTCACCTTCGATTTAGTTTTCGGCCTCGGCCAGAAATCAACTTTCGGTCAGACACAACAAAGTTTTACACTACACACGAACACAAATATTTTATACATCCCAATTCTAGGTTCTACATATTTTCTAGACTAAATACCTTTACTGTAATGCATTTCTTTTTAATTTTAAACGTGTTGGGTCTATTTAGTGTTTATTATTGCTCAATTTTAATACCAGATCGTACATCTCTGTCTAGTAAAGGTGATCTATAAAGACAGATGATTGTGTCTCAGTTTGGCTCGATTTTTTAAGCTAGTGAGCATGTGGGTATTTCATGCTTATAGAGCATATTTTTGATTGTGTTCTCCGTTAGCATTCCTGATGTCTATTATTCCTATGGTCACGTAATTAGTGACCACCTCTCTGCTATTGTCAAGCATTTTAAACAGTATTTATTTATGGATTTTAAAGATTAACAGCAACTTTATATGGAAGTATTTTTGACTTAAATTATTTTTAAGAAATCGTAGAGATTGATTTAATACATCTATCTGTTAATAGGCACGCAATATATTTATAAGTTAGGTAGAATATCATTGAAAAATTATCTTTATTGCTTCGAAATGAAGTATCTATATGAGGTACATAACATCTAGCGATCGAATCCAATCATCACAAAGCAATAGAGCTCATTTCACAATGACATTCTATAACACCTTACCGTGCCTAGTTTAGATGATAATGAAGCCTAATTATAAAAATTATTGAATATGGCAATATTTGTATTTTGGTCGTGTGACGTAATTAACTATATATCTACATTTATTATATTATATTATATTATATTTTAAATACATATTATATTAGGTATATTAGGTACATATATGGACACGTATTTTAGTAAATATACAGTTAATAATCTATGGTCTATTTATAGTTCAGGTAATATGGTGACATTGATAAAATTTAATTATATTAATGCCAAAGTATTTAAAAATTTGGCATTAAATGTTAAAATACTTTTGGGGTTTTCTGGTTTTAAATTATGATTACATTTTGTTATAAGTATAAATAAAATTAAATAATTTGTAATCGACATAAAATATTAATCTAAGTATATGTTTTAAAATACAATAAAATAAATTTGTAAAGTCACAACCCTATTATAATTTAACTCTGTGGATAACCCTGGGGAATAATAAGAATCATAGCCTCTATAGTCTTTGGTAAATTAGCTAGCCTACTAAAAATAAACCTATATTTATTACGGTACCCGAAATCAATTTGATCCGTTGCTGCGTTAAGGCGTAAGGAACGACAAACAAACTCTCTTTCCCATTAATAATCGCAGGAAGTATAAAAAAATATATGGAAAAGAAAATAAAAGTGAAATAATAAATTAACCATTTATTTATGAATAAAAAGAAATAAAAAAACAAACGTCCAAAAATATAAAGAAATAACTTATTTACAACAGAAATGATAAAGTATTACTTATTATCTCTATTTAGGTAATCACAACAATGAATTTATATGTACTTTACATTACATTTACTTAAAAACGATGACAAAATCTTTTGTTACTTTTCTCTTCATCGAATTTTGAATATTTAAAAAAAAAACTTTAGATTTCGCGGCTATTGATGACATTTGTACTTTTTATACCCATAAAAGTTTGTCTATAAACATCGTTTTCAAGTAAAACAATTGAATGTTCTATTAAGTATACAACGTTTTGATAATATCTATATTTTTTTTATTTTTATTTTATACACAGACATTGCCAGCGTAATCTCATTGCATTACAGATACAATTTTGTAAATAATCAAAGAAATTATAAAATAAATAGCCTCATATAATGTCAAATTTAATTTGTGTTTTACGTTTGGTGATCACAGCCATACAAAACACTTTAAAAAAAATGGTCTCTACCACACCATTTTAAATAAAAGTTATACAATCTCTTTGCGACAATATCTGTGTAATTATTAAATAAAATCAACGCCTATTCAATATTCTATATATTTATCTACAATCTATCTATATTTAATTGTACCTACATCAGTCATCAACTAGTTAATGTAAAAGTTTACTTGTAATGTAACTTACTTCATACACAACTGATGTCGATACAAATAATGTCTAATACGTACGAACTTCACACGTTTTTGAAGAAATCCTTCTGTTTTGTGGCACTGCTACTGTAAAATATAAAAAATATACCTTAAGATTTTATGTTCAGGATAGATTTTAGTTTAACACAGAGTGTACATGGTCTATTGTTTTTTAAACACATAAAATACTTTTAAACAGTAAAAAAAACAATAAATAAATGGACAGAAAGCAAATAACGTTCCGAGTTATAAGGCTGCGTTTGCACCAGAGATGTGTAGCGAGAAATGTCTTTTAGTATGGTCCACCATAGATATGACGAGGAAGGCTGTGGAAATTGAGTGATCTTAATGGCGGGTTGGAACACATCCCTCGCTACTCGCCTCCAGTGTAAACGCAGCCTTAGACAGGCAAATGAAGGAATATGAAAAGTTTTTATTAAGAATTTTGAATAAATTTGAATAGCGAATGAAAGAATATCATGGAACATTCATTATAAAATACTAACTGGTCACAAACTAAGCAGAGCTTGTACTATTAAAACCAGCTACCTGATATACAATTTTTTATCTTTTAAATACATACTTAAATAGATATTTACACTCAGACACAGAACAAACAGACATGTTAATGAACACAAATACCACCGAGTGGCGGTCAAGGTCCTTAACCACCAAACTAAGTAGACCGTCAGCCCTAAGTTACATTGCAGAGTTTCCTTATCAGTTCTTCTCAGTTGAAGGCGAACTAATATAAGGGCCTTTCTACCGCCTGAACTAATATATCATCCATCTAAAAATATTTGTAAAACTCCATCTTAACTCAAAAATTATTTCAATCCATATCGCGATATAGCGACTATGAAAATTTTACAGCCACAAAAGGACGGACAAACAGACACCACCAATGTTTCATGAAACAGAAACAGAACAAAAAGATATCGTACCTATTTGTACCAAGTTGTAAATTATAAATAAAATTTGTTTAAACGTCTGTCGTGTACCTGGAAAAAGCAATTGAAAATGTAGACCGTGTAATAAGGTCTTATAACATTATATGGTGCCCAAGGCCTGTAGATGAAGTTGGAAAGTACAATTACACTATTTACTTTTTAGTTCAGATTTGTTAAATAAAAGCTTATACAAAAAACAAATATCTAGTAACTAATTCCGCTGGATCTCCTTCTCTGTCAAGTCCCAAATAAGGAAACTCAACAGGAAATCGACACGTGTTTCGTTTCTACACGAAACAACTTCGGGACATATTAGACCGCTGTCACTCGTCGACATGGGAACAGCACAGACGTGCTACCTCGCGTTTTCTTGTTTGAGAGTTGACAGAGAAGGAGATCCAGCGGAATTAGTTCCTAGATATTTGTTTTTGGTATAATCTTACTATGGATTTCTGCAAGACCTCGCCTGAGTCAATAGGGATGTGTCCTGACATGTCAAATCAGCAATTCTTTATTTAACGATTTAACGATCGAATGTATGGAGTTTTGAATGAAAAAGCAAGTTGTGACGTCATAATTGTACATCATCAAATAACATACTCTTTATGGTTAGATCGGTACTGAAAAATCACATTAATGATTTAATTGACAGGCCACTTGGCTTGGTGGTTAACGCTCTGACTGCCAAACCGAAGGTCGTGGGTTCGATTCCCACCCAGGACAAACATTTGTGTGCATGAACATGTCTGTTTGTTCTGTGTCTGGGTGTAAATATCTATATAAGTATGTATTTAGAAAAAAAAGTAGTATATGTAGTATATCAGTTATCTGGTTTCCATAGTACAATTTTGTATATATTTGGATGTTCAATACACTGGTTAGTGTTTGATCACTTATCTTTAATACAGGACACATCCCAATGCGTGAAATAAAAGTTTGTTAAACAAATTATTCGTTCAATATCTTTCATACTATCTGCATGTCTTTGACCACAAATGCAGTTCAGTTCACCCTCAATCGGATCACAATAAGAGTTGATGGGAAGGTCCCAGAGAATTGTCAATGAGTTGTCGACTTACAGAGCCGAAAAAGATTTTCCATTAAGGAAATGAGCACTTAAGAAGCTGCGAATGTGACGGAATTAACAAGTGTCTAAAAATACCATCTTAATATATGTTATTCTTCTGTCCGTGTATATTTTAGAGAACTCCTAAACAGTTGGAATGATTTTAATTACATTTTTGTGGATTCGAGAATGGTTTAGATTCACAATTGGAACCGGTGGCGCTGCGATCGAATTCCTGCATTGTTTTTTTATGGAACATTTGTATGGACTTATTTCGACTAAGTAGGAGTTTTCAGGAACTTAGTTGATAGTTTGACGCCCATGTCTGTGGTATCGTATCTCTCAAACAGATAGTCCAATTTTTATGCGGTTTGAAATTGAACTCTACTTTAATGGGGATAGTTCTTAGCTTTATTTGATGTAATTCAGTCCAGGTGTTTCAAGGTTATGAGCTCTTTTCTAAAATGGTGTGAGCCAGTTTAAATTTCTAGTGTAAAGGTGTCATGTAAATTTTGCAGCTCATTCTGCTGAACGGTTAAGTAGTCTTAAGGTTGTGATCCTCACCTGTCACGAGGTGTGACGATGTCCTCATCTGAGTCGAGATCAAACAGATCATCGCGCGCGTAGCTCTTGTTGGCGAAGCCTCCCATGTCCACTGGAATATACAAAATTTTGATTTATTAGGAAGGTCTGGAACAGGCTAAATAGTTTTAGGTTTTGTATTTTTTTCGAGCGAACGAATGACCTCGCTACTTACAGATAAACCCCTTGAGGTTTGCGTTTTGTGGCTACATGTATGTTTTAGTGCTTTGTACACTACCTTAAAAAAACAATTTAAAAAAATATGTATATAATATTACTCTCCAATTTTAAAAAACTATTTATAAATTTGCAAATAAACGTGACACGTTTATAGTTGAGCGTTAGATATCTGCTGATTACAAGAAATGGTTTCAAATAAATTTGTAAGATATTACGACGAAAATTTCTAAAATGGTAGTAGGTACTTAATGTGTTTTTTGGTAATCTTTTCAACATAATTGGTAGAATTGGTACGTCTACATAATTGTTATAGGTATGTATGAATAGTTGTAGATGTGTTTTTACCTCTAGTGGAGTCATCGTACTTGGCATCTGACCATTTGTACTCATTCTCAGAGTAGAGCGGCGGGAGGGTCTGGTGAGGAGTCGGGTACAGGTCCAGACCGCGTTTCTCATTACGCAGGCTATCAGTGTCGCTGTGAGCCTTCATTCTGAAAGTTTAAAAAAGACTTGTATTACAAACTAGCTCCCCTTCTGCTTCTTTTACCTGCGTTCCCAAAGGGTCTAACATTATTCTACAAAATGTGTCCAATGATGTATATATTTACACCTAGATATAACAAAAATACATTGTCATCGACACAAATGTTTGATTGGGTTGTAATCGAACGCTAATGGGTCGACACTGATACGTGAAGTTGTTAAGACTCATGTGCCTGTAACTTCACCTTTCCTTTCTAACCGAAAAACAGTAGTAAAAGTGTACTATTCACGGCGGTAATAAATGTAGTGGTAACTTATCCCGATGAACTCTGCTCTAAGAGCTCTCATCATATCAGCCCAGGGATGACCATTGTTGAACATAGGCCTCGCCCACGGACTTCCACCTCCAACAGTCCTGGGCCGCCTGCACCCAGCAAATCTGACCAGGTCGCCCGTGCAACTGGTGAGAGGTCTAAGAGCCTTACTACTACAAAACTGTAGTACCTGGTGTAGTTCTCCGAACAGCTGAACCGCCATAGACCGACAGCGATCACTCCCATACAGATGACCACTCCGCCGGCGATGGCCAGCCACGCCGCCAGTACTGAGCTATCGTTGGGAATCGCGAATTCCTGGAAAATTATATTTAACATTGTTATTCGTAGTGCGGCGCAGGACATGTCTGTAGGATGAATGATACCAGGTGGGCTAAACGGCTAACAGAAGGGGTACCAAGAGACATGAAAAGAAAAAGAGGGCGACCAAGCAAAAGGTGGAATGACATCTTCTTCCAGAGACGTGGACCCCTATGGATGCGTGAGGCACGGGATCGTGACAAATGGAAAGGTTTAGGAGAGGCCTACGCCAAAGAGGCGACTACTACTAATAATATTTAGCTTATAAGGTGATAGTTATTAGAAATTAGAATAGTTTAAACGTTTTTGTTTTCTAGATTGTTTTAAATTCCATAGTTTTCTTAGTTATTAGGTAAAAGCAGTCCGCTGCCACTTCAGCTTGCTAATCCTTTGAGCTATGTCGATAACTTTAGTTCTCTGACGGATGACTTCATTTCGAATTCGATCCTTCAGAGAGACTGCGAGCATAGCATCTAGATAAATAGGTTAAAAAAATATCAAGACTTACGGTAATTCCCAATCTTCGAAGCCGCAGAGCGAAAGGATCCCTGGTGATGTAAGTACGCCACATGGTCTGCAGATCCGCCTCATTGAGTCGTGGCTCCAAGTCCTCGCCCTCATACCACAAGGGTATACCGAACGTGACTTCGGCGCAGGTCTCGTATTCTGGCCAGTGGATGTTGCAGAGCGCCGTGCTTGTGATCTGGGTGATGTCGATCCTGAAATAAATAAAAATAATAATAAATATCCAGGGACATTCTTTACACACGGCCTTAACTAAGCAGAGCTTGCACTGTAGAACTAGATTTTTGTTGCTTTTTTTCAGTTATATTTTTTGTTGTAAAAACATCAAAAATATTGTTCCAACTTTTTTTTTATGCCACTTGGCCCGACAAACAAGCAGACGGTCCACCTGATGGTAAGTGGTCACCGCCGCCTATGGACATTCGCAACACTAGGAACATCGCCAATGCCTTGGAGACCCTGAGACGTGAAGTTGTTAAGCCTCATGTGCCTGTAATTTCACCGGCCCCCTTACCTTCCTAACCGAAACACAGTAATATAATTGCACTACTGCTTCACGGCGGAAATGGGTAACTCATTTTCTTCTATTTAAAATTAATCCCAGACACAGAACAAACAAACATGTTCATGCACACAAATTGGTTGTGATCGACATGGTACCCACGAACTCTGCCGTGGCAGTCAGGGTGTATAATCACACGGCCATCAGGCCCACATTAAATTCAAAACAATTCAGGTTACGCTGTAGAAGGGCATTGTAAAAGTACTGAAGCTACAACCGGTTCGGAAGTCTGACTTCATCTAAGAAGAATCGGTAAGAAACTCAGCAGGAACATTTTCAACGCTGTTATTTAACTTCACGTGTTTGAGTTTAATATTGCAATTGAATTATTAAACCAGCCCACCTCCGATTCAGCTGAAGTTTGCACACATTTGGTTTACGGCGAAAATTAATATGCAATCCCGATCGAAAATCCATGGATTGATGAACCTTTTGATAGTAATTAATTGATATCAGTACACGTAATGTTAAAATTCTATTTCAATCTTGCGATTTTAGATCGGGATCGTATATTAATTTTGGCCGTTAGGTGACTATGCATGATCAGCTAAGTGACGTCATTCTAAATCCAATATGGCGACGTGGCCAGATGCCAAATTATGAATTTATAAACCTCCATGTCATGGGTGTCTAATGAAAGGGTTTGTCGAGCAGAATTTGATTGATGACATAAAAAGATTGTTTTAAAAGGGATTTTTAAATTATTTATATTATAGTAACTGCCGTCCCGCAGTTTCGCCCGTGCTACCGATGGATCTAACGTATCATAGGATTCTTACATAGCCTATGTCACTCCGAAACGGCGGTGGCCTTACCCATTGCGAGGCTCCGGGCGGCAGGTCATTGCGAGGCCATTTGCCCTTCGTGAAAAGTATGTGATGCGAAAGTAAGTCTGGTTGTTTGGTTTAGGTATTTGTCATGTTTGACAAGAAATGATAAAGTTATACATATAAATAAAACATGAAAACATTTTTTTTTTATTTGCTTGGGTTGCGCGAGGCCCCGGGTTATTGCCCCGTTCGCCACCCCCTAAGGCCGCCTCTGCTCCGAAATAGTTTTGCTTTCCATCAATAAATGTATGATTGAAATCGGATGAAGTGTTTTGATAAACTCTTAATCCAAATTTCAAACATACAACTGTTACATTAAAAAAGTTTATATGTATTGTCAAAAGCGCTAGTAAAGTCTTTTATTATATATATATTATAAATTTTTAATTTTCCGCGCAACTTTCTCATTTTTTTCTTACATAAGAACCTTCTCCTGACAATAACAAATACATCAAAAAAAGAATTAGAGAAATCGGTCCAGCCGTCCATGCGTGATGCCGTGACCAAGGGAAAAGATAGAGAATAGATTTAATCGACCACTTTTGAAAATAAAATTTTATCCTATGTGTGCCATGTTTCATTCTAATCCGATCTCGTAGTTTACAAATTTACGATAAAAAAGTCTAAAGGTCTGATAGGCCCGTTCTTACAGCTAAGAGTGTTACAGAAAAATGAACCCTATAGACTTTTGATAAGGCTCATCATACAATTTACCATCGGATCAATATATGCACCTTATTAGTGAAGCAATAAAGATTATTTTTCCATGGCATTCTTATTTGTCAAGATCCAGTTTTTATCATACAGGATACTTTTTCCCGAAGAAATCATTCGATTCCCTATAGTTAAAACCCTGAGCGTCAATTATGTACTCGTATACTATTCTTGTAGATGAATACGTGCTAGTTATACTCTACTTTGTTTAAATAAGTCCACATAATTATAAACACTTACACTTTGTTTATGTAATATGTGTTTTGACTTCTAATGCTGAAGGTCAGAAGTTCCTTGACTCGTTTATAATAATAAATATAAAGTAATCGAGATCTAAAAGGTCCGAAGAATGTCATAGAAAATTCATCTTTATTCCGTTTGAGATATGGTTAATTGTATGAACTTTATCATAATACGTCATAGAGTTAAGTTTTCTGTAACACTGTCATCTGTCAAAACCTGCCGAGATAAACGAAACGCTCTGTATATCTGATTTTGTTCGTACACGTGATGATTGATTTCTTCCAGTCCTTTTGGGAAAATAAATATCTTCTCGCCTAATTTCGCCGAAGAAGTGTACCAAGGTCTTAGTCTGAGCCCCACATTCCAATTTTATGTAAAAATATTATTAGATGTATTTTGGTTTGTGATGACAAATAAAGATTTTTATTATTATATTTAAGTACGGTCAACAACATAAGTAGCTTAACACTAATCATACCAACACTTACTAGGTACCTATTTCTACCATAGCGGGTCCAATGTGACTTTATATTTCCTGCTTGAATGTATGAAATATGGTTGTTAGGAGGGGAAATAAATAGAATAACTGTATATTAATTAGTAAGAAAAAGTCATGAAGTCAAATGTGCAAAAGAAATAAGACTTAAAGATAAGACCTAAGCGAACACATATCGCTGGCGTAGCGTCATCGTATCGAGTGCGCCAAAAAGCTGGTTTCTATAGAAAATTTAACACCGTGCATACCGTGACGTTGCGCGATGTTCTATTTCCCATTGAAATGGTTTTCGACGCATTCGATACGATGGCGATACGCTTACGATCGATGTTCGTGCTTAGGGCACCGATTCAAACTTATAAAGCACCTGTATTTTAAAACTAATCCATAATTAAAAAACGTAATAGTGTAGGTTTTTGAAGAAACATATTTACTAAATACCCGTTTACAATCTTCCCATATCATGGATAGGTACAGTGTACAGAATTTTCGAAAATTTGGAACTGTTCATTTACTTATGCTGTTGATTGTACCGACACTCGAATTTGGGAATCGAACCCAGAAACTCCGGTCTCCTAAGCCTTTATAATACTAGATTGGACGCCTTTAATTAATCTATTGAGAATGATTATCAAATCAATTTGATTACTCTATATGTTAAGAATTTTGATTGTACCTAGATGATTAGTTAGAAAGCTTTATGGTACCATCTAAGAATACCACCACTCCATCTCATCTCCATATCAAAAGGACAACTAAAGAGTATACCGATGATCACGTGCTTTTTAGACCTTGTTGTGTCAACAAAAGCATTCTCAAAGAGAGTTAGCGTCAGGCAGGTGGCCGGCCGTAAAATTGTAACAAATTTTCCATCTATACTAATACTAGCTGTTCCCCGCGGTTTTACCCGCGTTTCCGTGGTATGATACATATAAACCTTCCTCTTCAATCACTCTATCTATTAAAAAAAACCGCATCAAAATCCGTTGCGTAGTTTTAAAGATTTAAGCATACATAGGGATATAGCGACTTTGTTTTATACTATGTAGTGATTAAGGAAGTGCTATTAAATCTGGATGTAGGAGGTAATCTTCTAAAGTTCTCATCAGATAAAAAAATAGCTTACAGAGGAAAGGCTACACTATTCCCGAGCGACATAGGTTATGTTATAATACCGGGATACATTTAATTCCCTCGGGAACGCGCGTGATTTCTCATTATCGTAGATAGTCCAACTTGTAGGTATTATTAATGCAAAAGTTTGTCAGAATATTGGTTACTCTTTTACGTAAAAGTTACTTAACGGATTTGGGTGAAACTTGGCATATAAATAGTTAATAACCTGATCTACATCTATATATTCCGGGAAATGGTAACATCCCTCGGGAATGCCGGTGAACCCGCGGTATAGTACCTAGTACATAATACGGAATGGTGAGCCATTTTGAAATGGTTTAAGAAGTGTTATCCGTTGTCAATTGGAGGATAATGCTAGTTGCAAGGTAGCTTGTTAGTTCAGAACTAGTTCACTTTGAAATTGTGGAAGTAGGAAATGGCATATTACATACAAGCGTAGTACATTCAGCTCAAAAGTGTGCAGCAAAATCTCAGCAAATCTCAGTTCGTCATTGATATAAGTATCACGTCTTATACGCTGTTTTACTTTAACAATATATAATATAGTCAATCTAATAGGCTATTAAATGAACAATTCTTTTATCTCGGAAACGGCTTTAATGATTTAGAGGAAAATTTGTGTTTAGATTAGTAAAAGCACTTTACACGTAGACATTTTTTTCTCATATAAATTAAACAGTAAGGGTATGTTGAAAAATATATTTAGTTTAAATATCATATTGGTAAAATCTTTTGAGTAAATATCACGTTAAGTGGTGGAAAATCTCACATCAAAAACTACATTTTCCTTACGTTACCTTTACGTTAGGTAGAGAGAGTTAGTTTTTCTTTCACCAAAACCTCAACCTTAGTTAGAGTAGTAGAGCTCTTAGTGCAGTTTGTCCGGGGAAGTACTACCACCTTACCCATTTCCACTGTGAAGCAGTAGTGCACTTGTATTACTGTGTTTCGGTTAGAAAGGGGGCCGGTGAAATTACAGACACATGAGACTTAACAACTTCACGTCTCAGGGTCGACAACGAATTGGCGATGCCCCTAGTATTGCAAATGTCCATAGGCGGCGGTGACCACTAACTATCAGGTGGACCGTCTGCTTGTTTATCGGCCCAAGTGGTATAAAAAAAAAGATTATTCTAGGATTTGAGCCCATGGCATTCAATGATACTACCTACAGAGCTACCGTCATATATGTTCTCATGCTGCAGATTGTACTAGCTATGCTATAGGTACTCGGCACGGTGCCAAATACGATTGCCGCTTTGCGGTATAACATAATAAATGTGTTTTTCAAGGAGCAACCCGTATTTTCAATGAATTTATTAGATTCTTCTTATAGTTCATGTTTTTGTAGACATTGGCACCGATTCTGGGTACTTAACTTGAATTAATAACCTACTTTTCTTTACCTTTAAATGAAAATAGTGAGCGACATACACGAATTTAAAAGGACATAATTTTAGACTTTCATTCTACTTTTAACACAGGGAAGCGTGGCCTATTTCAATTTAATAAATATCCTAGGACATTCTTCACCCACGGTTATCCGAATTTATTTCATTTTAAAACGTATCCTTTTAAATATATATTTATATCCAGACAGGAAGAGACTCTAAGTAAATAGATTGAATTGAGTTTTGCGATACACAACTTATTGGGGACTTATTTTTTTTTATGTGAGAGTATTTTTTATTCCAATAGATCGACACACAAGGAACTTTTTATAGAGTATCCAAAATGTGCCTAACACTTCAACGGCCAATAATTTAATATTCCTATGTAAAATATATTACGAATATACAGTGTAAACTCTTTATAACGTTATCCTTTATAACGATAAACTCCCTATAACGTTGAAGTGAGCCCAAGTTGGTTGGTTTGTTCACTTTGTTTTGTTTTTTTTTGTTCACTCCATATAACGATAACTCTCTATAACGACAAAAAATGCTCAGTCCCTTGAGTTTCGTTATAAAGAGTTTACACTGTAATATACTACGGCTACAATATTCATTATAGCGATCGGCCCTGGCTTCACTTGGGTAGGTATTTTACGCATAATATTACATAACTGGGTTAGTCAACAATCCAATCGATTTTAATGCGGATTCCAGAAATCCGCAGTTTGTTTTCAGACATAAGGACTTTGTTTAATACTATTTAAAGATACAGAACCCTCCAAGGACTCAGCTGGCTTCTCAATACAATATACGCACTTTGACGCACCATCAAAACTACTGAACATATCGGAATGAGACTGCTACCATTCGACGCGGAATTTTACGTAGATAGTTTTAGGTTGTAGGTATATGATATCGATAAACGCGGGTGAAACCGCGAGGGATAGCTAGTAATATTATAAATTGAAATGATTTGAATTTTACTATTTTTGTAATTAACTTAAAAACTACACGACCGAGTTTAATCAGCCTTTCAATATTAAAAAGCTACTTTATTCATATGTTACATAGGATATTACAGTCTCTTAATGCATTAGATCGGGAACGCGAGTGAAACCGTGGCACGGAAGTAACTTATAGATAAGATTTGAAAATTATTCAAAGACCTTTCGACGCGCCTCATCGAGTCATCCGGTGGCCAGAGGGCTGGCTCGTATTTTGGTCAGAGAATAAGCTTAGCCATACAAAGAACGTGGCCAGCCTTCTGGGCACTTTACCCACAGACAGCTCTAACAATTGAAATTCAGTTTTTTATTTAAAAATTATAGCTTTATTTATTAGTTAATTTTAAGCAGTTTAGAATGTACGCTTTGTTTTAAACTAAATTTAAAATCTATTTCAAACATAAAAAAACAAATAAGGTTTAAAAAAATTGAATTATACGAGTAATAATGATTGACTTACCATAATATGAAGCGGACTCATTCCTCTCCTATTTATACGGTTTATTCTATTATGTCTAAATTCCTAGATATTACACTATCTGAGACGGATTCCGAGAATATAATCTTTCGCTATTTGGATAAAACATACATACTCATTTAAAACAGTACATTTATTATCTAACAAACAATTTAGTTTGATCTCCTCTTATCGTAAGAACAACTTAGAGCGTATCCATTTATGCTTTCATTATTATCCAGTCTTTATGTCCTATTTACAACATTTCAAATTTCGATATGTTTCTTTTCACTCTTGCCGACCTTTTCTGATGCCAAAGTCTGCACAACAGGAAGTGTAATGAAAAAAAATGTATCTCCCAACCTCATACTAGTTTCTCTTCTGTAAATTTAACAGGTTTACTTAAAACTTCAATTGTATTGTCTGAGTCGACGACGCAGTCCACTTTGGCTTCATTATTGTTATAATTATCTCTTTTTTCTGTTTCTGTGTCTTTGGTATCATTATTTTGCGAAGTGAGGTCATTGTTATTGTCTGTTTGTACACTGGCGCCCTCAATTGGTAGGTTTAGGGCTGATTTCTTAGCAGCGAGCGACCCGCATTCCTGCGGCTTAGGATTCTCAGCGCTTTTATTCTGATTCATTTGAGGATAGTGGTGCAGAATGGCTGTCGTGTTAAACGTTATTTTACCATACTTCACGAATTCAGTTGGCCTCTTAGATCTATCTCTACTAGTGCTAGGACCCGCATCTAATTCTACATCGCTAATAGGACTCTCATTCTTTACCCTAACTTGGTTATCTGGACTCTCTACCGATATGCAATCGTAGGCGTCCTTAGTATCCTCCAAGAGTCCCAGAGCTATTCTCTTGCTCCGTTTCACGTTTTCCATATAACTATTGTAAAGGTTCATATCTATAGTGTTATTTTGTTTAAGTGGCAACGAATTTGGCAATTTCTTTTGAGGTTTCTCCTCGGCTGTGTATCACAATTGTTTCTGAGCCACTTGGCTTTTGCCGTTCGTCGTGTCGGCTTTGGCCGCGGCGATGTCGCTCGCGGCTTTTATTAGCTATGTCTGAGATTGGACCATCGATATGCTCGTTGTCTCTGTGACGATGGTCGGAGCCGGGAAGTCTTCGGCGGTCGAATCGTATATGGGGAACTCGCAACACATCACGAACTTCAAGAATCTCGGTACCTCCACATAAATGGCCGGCGGAATCGGTATCAACGGTGACGTGGATGCCTTGTAATATAAATAATCTGGGTTATCTCTATATTTTTCGTCCGCCGATCGTTCCAGCAAAGGTATACCAGATAAGAATAAAATAATTGCCGTCGTAAATAATGGCGATAATATTGCTATCCATTCGACGCCTTCTACAATGTTTAGTGATATGATGAATATCCCCCACCACAATACCACTTCGCCGAAGTAGTTCGGGTGTCTCGATAGACCCCATAATCCATCGTTACACCACTTGCCTTGATTGGATGGTTCTTGTCTGAACGCAAACTTCTGCAAGTCCGCATAAGTTTCTATAAGCAAGCCGATCACGAATATTCCGGCTCCGGCCGAATCCAAAGTTGTCATCGTCTTAGGGGACTTAGGAAACGAATGGTGTGGTGAATTAATTATTATTACTGGTAGACTTACAACGTACACCCATACAGCTTGGAATGTGTAGAACACGGCAAACCTTAACGTGTTACTTTTGCGATCTTCGAACTGCTTATCTCTACCGATGTGGTAGATTCTGTAAATCAAATACCCGGAGAGTCTCAATCCCCAAACGCACACGAAGGCGGTAACCATTAGCTGTCTGCTGTCATAGCTTTTTAGATGACTGCCACCCTGGCCCAGGAAGAAGGTTAGGAGTGCTATGATGATGAAGTTGGCACCGCCAGTGAAATCCGTTACTTTGTCACTTTGGAACAGCGATGCTATTGTGAAGAACAGTATTTGCATCGCGACGGTCACCATCGCGCTGATCGCGAAATTGTTCCTATCTATTAGAGGCTCCATCACGCTATGAGGTTGACACTAAATCGTGAATTTGGCATCTGGGAATGCTGGTTGCACCGATACGCTGTCGCATTGCCGCATTTCGCGCGAGCTCACCACTCGTATGCGTATTTAACGGCGAGACATTTATCTTCCATCTTTATCTGTACTGATTAACACGCGATTGTTAATTGCCGTATTGTTACTTCGGCTTTTTACTGGCGAGTTTTTTTTGTGGTGTTGTAAGCTCGCGGCGCACGTAAGCTTACTAAAATAGATTTGACGTTTCCACTGCGCATGTGTAGCTTCTGATCCGCGCATGCGTGGAATGCTCTCGGCTTCCTGCTCTCGAAAAAGTAATCTTATTTGTATAGTTAGTTGAATTTCTCATCGCTTGACACGTGCTCCTGAATTCTTAATGACGACGCATCTGAATGCTGGGTGAGGTTAGCTTAGTTGTGTTCCGAACACTCAATTGTTAGTAGGTCAACATGACGCCAACAAACGCCTTTAGCGTTTCAAGAATAGAATACCTGTGTTTGTATACTGCATAATGTATATCTATATGTAATAACGCGTTAGCTCCGAAGGATTATCTCATAATTTTATGTGTTTGCATAGATTAACTCACCGATAAAAATATTTTCGTTTCACATCACCTGGTTTTGTTGATCTATAGTTATTTCTGACTTTTAAAGACTAGCTGTCACTCGCTGGTTCGGTAGTTTTTGCGTGATAGAGAATAAAACATCCGCGCATTTATGGTCAAATATTATTATTATTTCGTATATATTTATAACAACATGCTACCCTCTTGTGGTGTCATCTGCATTCAGAGGGATCTTATCTGCCCCGGAATAAAAGCAAATCCTATGCCACTCATGAAAAATGTAGCTTTTTATAAGTATGAGAACTTTCAGTATAGATCTCCACGCGGCCACGTGCAAAAGCACAATAAATTTTACTTTTTCATAGTAGTACAAAACAAATTCACTGCTTTTGTCTATTTGTTTGTCGGCATATATTTTAAAGTAGTCATTACATTTTGATGCGGTATTGACCATAATTAAAAAAAATCTTAAGTAAGGCTTATGTGTATGATACATTTACGAGTATATTGTCAGGAGAGGCCGGGGTGGGTCATTAGTTAAATAATGAATAATATCCTGGGATTGAATTAAGACACGGCCATCTTAAAATAAAATGCGAGTAGGACTCGCACACCCAGGGTTACTAACCACCGGATTATTAACTTTTAGGACCCCCTTTATTTTTATCATCTGTTGTTATAGAGGTAAATATTAAAGTGTTGACCTATTACTGTACAAAAGATAGCTTTTAGTAGTACAGTCCCATGGGCACGCTTCGGGGAAGGATCTCTAAATATTAACTTAGAAGAGTTAGTATTAAAGTATCCTGATAACTGATATACTATGTACTTTTGAAATATATCCTAAAATAAATATTTACAGATATTTACTAGCTTTACAGAAGGAACAGACATATAACAGACAAATATACAGACAGAATAGACAGGCCACTTGGCTTGGTGGTTAACGCTCTGACTGCCAAACCGAAGGTCGCGGGTTCGATTCCCACCCAGGACAAACATTTGTGTGCATGAACATGTCTGTTTGTTCTGTGTCTGGGTGTAAATATCTATATAAGTATGTATTTAGAAAAAAAAAAAAGTAGTATATCAGTTATCTGGTTTCCATAGTGCAAGCTCTGCTTAGTTTGGGATCAATGGCCGTGTGTAAAGAATGTCTCAGGATATTTATTTAATTGTTTGTCATTGGTGGGAATCGAAGCTACGACCTGTGGTGAGGTTTTTGAGTGTATAACGACAATCTAGGATATTAGTGTAGATAAATAATACGGAAGACAAGATTAGTGTACGCTATTTTGATAATTTATATGGAAAAGTTCAAACTGATAAAGATTAAAATTTTATCGAACATTGCTTTTTTAATTACATTGTCCGATAGTAACTATCTTTGTTGTCTAATAGTTTTTGGAATATTACGTAAAATATGGCCTAGTTGGCTTGGTGATTAAAGAACCTCACTGCCACGCCGCAGGTAGTGCTTTCGATTCCCACCCAGGACAAACATTTGTGTTCATGAACATTGTCTGTATAAGAATGTATTTAAATATATCAGTAATCCGGTTACCAATGTACAAGCTTTGCTTAGTCTGGGATCAGATAACCGTGTGTGAAGAATGTCACAATATATTTGCGCGTTCACGAAGGATGTTACATATTCCCCAGATAAATAGTAGCCTATGTGCTATTCCAGACTATAATCTATCTTTGTGCCAAATTTCATCTAGATTCGTTCAGCCGAAACTTTCGCATTTATTAGTATTATAGTAAGACAAGCTGTCCCCCGCAGTTTTACCCGCGTTCCCGTGGGATGTGACATGTATTATACATAAAAACCTTCCTCTTCAATCACTCTATCTATTAAAAAAACCGCATCAAAATCCGTTGCGTTGTTTTAAAGATTTAAGCATACGTAGGGATATAGGGACAGAGAAAGCGACTTTGTTTTATACTATGTAGTGATTACTATAAAGAGGCATAGTTTGGAAGTTAGTTTTCTCCGGAATTTCTCATACGATTTAAATAATCTTACACAGTTAGAAAGCTACATTATTCCCGCGTGATGTTGCCTAAGTTTTTTCCCCGGGAAAACAATTATTTCCTCGGGAATATAGATACAATCGCGAGGCTAAAGCTCGTTTGTTAAATAACTATGAAGACATGGAACTGATTATTCCTACTTCAAATTAGGTTTGGCTAACAAACATAACATTAGTATGTGGCGCCTGATCTATAAGAAAACTAATTTACATTGTATTTTTTGTTCTCAAGCATCTAATTATCCATTGAATGAGTCGTGTCGCGAAACAATAATCAATAGTCATGTTGTATAATCGAATTCGAATCCTGGTCCAATGACGTAAAGTCAATTTTCCATTGGCAATCTTTTATTGAGTCTAGACTTAGTTTTGAATCTATAATACGAGGCATAAGGGTTATAATCGCTTGCACGAAACATATTGCATAATGTTGCTAAATCTGTTACGCTATTGTTCCAAATGAAAATCGAAGAATGTAACATTATATTTTACTCGTTTCCGCCCCGCGGTTTCACCCGTAAATTCAAGTATTTTTCCACGCCATGAGCACGATCGGTTCAGCCGTGAAAAGGAAAGAAAAGAGAAGACACTTTCGAATTTATAATAACAACAGCAGTTCCACGCGGTTTCCACCGGGTTCCGGAGGACGTTAATGGGCGAATTGTCAAACGCGCGCAGTTCTTTGCAATTTTCGCCTTTTCACTACTATAATGTGCATATATAATACATATAAACTTTCCTCTTGAATCATTCTATCTATTCATGAAAACCTCATCAAAATCCGTTAAGTAGTTTAAAAGATCTAAGCGCACAGACGGCGGGAAGCGACTTCGTTTTAGACTACGTAAAGAAGTAGATGTTTATAAATGTATACATAAGTTATCAGTGGATTTAATGAAGACAAAGAAAGATAAGCATACACAAATAATTATACTATAAACACTAAGATAAACATTCTTAATAACGAAAGTAGTTGATCTAAATAGCCCGTATAGACGGTTGTTAATGTCATGGAAAAAATCAGCTTTATTGCTTTTGAAATAAGATTCATTTACTGATACAATGGTTAATTGTATGATGATGCTATTGCACCTTATCACAACGCTGTAAAGTCGTTTCTTTATCCCTCTTGGCTGTCCAAAACGGGCCTGTTAGATACCTACTACTTCAAACCATATAGGTAATGGTCTATTGTTTCGCTCAAACAGTATATAATAAATAATATATATATATATATTTATCTCGCAAACAAATGGCCGTCCCCTGAAGGCGAAAGTGCATTTTATTTGGCGTCCACCTGCTTTTGGCGTCCGCATACCGGACGCCACTTTTTTAGTCGGTGACACTTAGGTCCTATTGATCCTGGCTACCCATAGTACAAAAATCGACGGAAGCCAAAAATCGTTTAAATTGGCCGCAATAAAATATTGAAAAGTTCCCGAAGAAATCTCAGCGCAGGTGAGGCGCTGCTGCAGCGTGTATATCCACACTGTATATCGAGGGGAATTTCTGACCACAAATTCGCGTTTTTGGCGTCCACAATTGCGACGTTGCCAGCTCGCACATGACATCTGTGACAATAGCTCAAAACAATATATATCGTCTCCAGTCACGTTCGCGTTGCGTAATATTCGGCACTCGATTTATGTTTTGTATTTATTAAAAAAATTATCAGTGAAACTTACAAATAAACTCATGTGCAGTTGGAACATATTGAATATTGTTCGAAGATGAATTCCCGAGGACTTCGTAGTAGAAAAATTTTAAAATTAGTCGAAGAGACTACTTTGGCTACTGGCATTACTACAGGTAAGTTTTATTTTAAAACTTTAAGGATTGGTATATGGATATGTAGAGTAGATAAGTTGTTATAGTACCTAACCGTCTTACGAACCTCAGTTCGATCTCTGCTGTTCTTGGGTCGGTATCGACTGACACCTTATAATATACAATTTTCTTGTAACATACCTAATTCAATTTTTAGATTTCTCTTACAAAATGGCGATCTTTGCTGATATAGACAGATTTTTGAACAAAAACTACTTAAAATATATTTTAAAAAAGGGATTAAAGTGGCCGTGGCCTTCGACTCATTTCACACTGCGAGATAAGTGTTTAAGTTGTGAAGTGTATTCAAGTTCTATTGGAAAACCTAAACATATAATTGTCGATATGAACAACAAATTGAATATCATTTGGTGGCTAGAGAATAGTGTCTTTTTCTGTCATATTTGTAACTATTTATTGTACGATCACTACCCAACTGATGAGTGTATAATGTGTGCTGAATTACAAAATTAAATTAATAAAGGTTTGTACCTACATTAACATTTTAAAAGTGCATTTAAGTGTAATAGATGCCTATACATATAGAGATATCATCTGCGTGGATATTGGTTAGGATTGCTGTTTATTTACATAACATTAGTCGCGATAAAAACTACAAACTAAAACGAACCATAAGCTACTGAATAAAGGCCATTGTCGAATGCCGCCACCACTGTATCGCAGTCGTTTGATAAACGCCGTCTTCACCACGATCGGTGTTATATTGTTTCAATTATTTATTCGGTGCAATAACTTCGACTAAATTCAAAGACGGCAAAAGAAGAAAAATCACAAAATTTTTGAAACCCTTGCCTAAAGCTGATAAACTCTTTTTATACATATTGGTTTTTTTTTGGAATCTTAAAATGTATCCTCTATGATTCCATACTAATTACCATCCACATCCACGGTTTCTGTATTCCCGGCATATTTATATGGACTGTATACCCCGCGAATAAAGAGCTTTTACTGTACCTGCTTTTATGTTAATCTAGGGAGTAAACTACTGCCATACAACATTTCACTCAAATTCGTTCAGCTTTTGCTGAGGTAATTTTATTTTTTTAATTATATGATGGTAAGCAGTATTAAACTGTAACAAACATAAAGACATATACTCAAATATTAACATTAATTATGTATCTCATAATAATGTGAATCAATGATATTCTACCTATACGTATTAAGTAGGTATTTCGCGGATTTATATGTCAATTGGACGTCCGTATATAAGCTATCCGACGACCGTATAAGTATTTATTTTCGATCTGGAGAGAGAAGAATGTAATACCGATTGCTTGCTGGGACTTCATCCGCGTTGTTTTCGGATAGGCATACCTATGCACTAGGGAATCCCTTTTCACGAGATAAGACAACATTATTTTTGTAAATTATTCTTTTAATTACTTCTTATTTCTTTTAATGGAAAACCAACAGCTACCTTATACTACATGACATATATAACGGATAACTAACATGAAGGTTCTCTCTAATAGGTAACAATAAACATATTTTTTAACTGTTTAATCTAAAGCACTTATTTTCGCATTACTTTACTTTTGTATACAGGTACTTAATGAAATAAACAGTTGTAAGAGTAAATCATTAATTGAGTAGGTATAATTATAGTTTTAATTTGAATTTAGAATTTTTTATTATATCTAGAATTTTTCACAGAAAATCTGTTGATATTTACTTGATTAAATCATTAATAAATTTGCATATTTTGCAGGTAAAGAAAGAAGAAACGGTACCAGAAAAACAAATAGAGGACGCAAAAAGGAAACAAGTAGAGTTGATGCAAAGCCGGTTCAAGCAATCGATCACGAGATAAATGACAAAGATAATACTTTGTTAACAACTATCCCAGTCAGTGCTCTCGCATGCGAGCCTCCAAGTTCAACTGATTGCTCTTTCATTCTTTCAAATGTTACCAATATCTCAGACTTTAATGCGTCTATTTTAAATCAGAACCTAGAAAACACTGTTTATCCTTCTTCAAATATTACTCATATATCAGACTCTTATGCGTCTCTTTTAACTAAGAACCATGAAAATGTTGACTCCTCCATTTCTTTAAATGTTAGCCATATATTAGATTCTTATGAATCTCTTTCTACTCAGAATCAAGAAAATGTGCCTTTTAGTGAAGTAGGTCGTAATAGTTCTTTCGATGTATCTTTCAATGACATACCTGATTCTCAGACGCATTGTTTTTGCAAATCATCTGATATATTATCTACTTCCTTTATGAATAACTTCCTTCTGGATTCTGGAAAAAATATCTCAGATAACCCTACTTACGTCTCAAGTCCAGTTGTTATTGATGTGCCTCCGCCAGTAGCAGTTGATCCTCCTGCTATCTTGAACCACGCTAACCTCCTTGATTCTGAAAATATAGAGGAAAATCCCACCTACCTTTTAAGTAGTGATAATGTCGACCCTCCGCCAAGAACAGTTGATCCTCCTACTACATTTAACCACGCTAGCCCCCTTGATTCTGAAAATATAGAGAAAAATGACACCTGCCTCTTAAGTACTGATAACGTCGAGCCTCCACCAAAAGCAATTGAATCGTCTATCTTAAACCATCTAAGACATCTTGATTCTGCTGATTATTCAATCTTAAATAAGCCTACTTACGTCTCAGATGTAGGTGATATCGAGAAGCCTCCGCTAGAACTGCCTTGCATAATATCACATGATCAGAATCAAGACCAGTCGGTACCATACATTGACAATGAGTCTGACTTCTCTGGATCTTCAAATGATAAGAATTATGAACCATCATCTTATGAATCTACGTCAGAATCCAGCCAAGAAATATTAATGGAAAACGAATGTTTAGATGGATCACATAAGGTCAGTAGAAAATTGATATGCATGCCTACAAAGTTGTCAAAGACATTTATGATCATTAAGATAGTTGTTAAATAATACTGTCATAATTTAAGTGCTATAATTTTCATTATATGGTGCGACAGCCATTTTATTTGTTTGTTTGTAACTTTCATGCTTTGATACAACCGATCATTATGAAATTATGCATACACGCTGTCAGTAATACGTTGAAACGTCAGTTCGTTATACAATAAACTTATATTATTTTAGGCTGCTTCAAGTCAATGCGATGATACAAGCCCAACAGAAAATGAAAAAGTTGCGTTGAGAGAAGATTACTTAGGGCAAGATTCGGAAATGAATCAAGAAACAAACTAAGAAAATATAGAAAGAGAAAAGAAAGTACCGGAAGATCAAAAAACATCAAAAAGTAATGTAAAAGGTAAACGCATTAGAGAAAGAGATTTTTGTTTCTACTGTGAAAATTTCATTTTGAATTTTTCACGACATATGGTTCGGAACCACCCAGCTGAACCAGAAGTACAATCAGCATTAGCATATCCCAAGAATAGCCTTAAACGTAAACAAGTTTTTAGCGCCTTAAGAAAAAAAGGTAATTATGTAAGTAATTCACAAACTGCTTTCAAACCTGTGAAGAAGTGTAGGTTTTCTGAAAAGAGTGACTATTTACCTTGCTCTAAGTGTCTTGGTTTTTATTCAAGGAAACAACTGTGGAGACATGTAAAAAAATGTGATAATACTGCTTCTACAAACAACGCACAAGCTCATGCACAAAATTTTCTTGTACGTTACGTAAATATCGATAAAAATCTAATGAAAAACGTGTTTCCTCGTATGAAACCAGACAAAATATCATTAGTGGCTAAAAAGATAAATTAATTTGTATGTTTGGAGCACAGTATTTGAGAACACATCGCGAGGAACATTTTGCGACTGTGGTCTCACGTAAGATGAGGGAGCTAGCAAAATTGCTTGTCGAAGTAACTAATCTGAACCCAAATATTAATAGTCTAGAAGAAGTATTAAAACCACAATACTATGACATTTTAGTACACGCAACCAAAATCGTAGCCAGGTACAATGAGGCATCACAAAAATTTGATGCACCGACATATGCCATGAACATTGCTACATCAATAAAACAATGTTGTAGTATAGCTTTATTGCAAAGTTGTAAAATGGAAGCCACAGTTCAGACGGCTTCTGTTCAAGCAGATTTAAAAACACTATCAAAATTAATTGGGGAGAATTGGAAGTTTGATATTTCTAGCCAAGCTGCTGATGACCTTAATGTGAAAAAGTGGAATAAAACCACAATTGTACCGCTTGCTGCTGATTTAAAATTATTCAAAGATTATCTTTGTGGCATGTCAAAACAGTCATCCGATAGTATAACGCTATCCGAAGGAAAAACGAATGTTGAAGCTTTTAATAACTTGATTGAATCTCTATATTGTCGCGTTCTTCTTTTGAATAGACGTCGGCCCGGTGAATTACAACGATTAAAATTAAATGATTACAATGATCACGGCAATGACAGTAATAAATACGAGGAATTTGACAAAATTCTTACTTCGACTGAAAAAATATTGATAGGAAAATTAAACTAGTAGTACTAGTAATTACTAGTAATTACTAGTAATTAGTACTGTTTAGTATTGAAGTACAAGAAGATATCAAAAAAATATTATCAGTCAGGCACATGTATGTTGCAGATGACAATAATTTGTTGTTTGTCAAGGCAGGTGGAACAACTGTTTGTGGCTACAAAATTTTAGAAAAATATGCAAAAGCAAGTGGTGCTAAAAATTATACGGCTCTTACATCCACGCGTCTGAGAAAACATTTAGCAACAATGACCCAGCTATTTACAATGACTGAATCAGAGCTCGAACAACTAGCTACTTTTATGGGTCACACACTGAGTGTACATAGAAATAATTACAGGCTACCTAGTGACGTTTATCAGACTGCTAAGATTTCAAAACTTTTATTATTGATGGAAGATGGGAAAGCGGATGAATATCAAGGAAAAGCTTTGGATGAGATTGAATTGAACTTAGATGAAGAAATCACAGGAGACGAGATAGAAAATCGGGAAGTTGTTGATTTTGAATTAGAAGAGGCAGGTCCATCGCAACATATTAGCTTGAATAGAGTCGAGCCAGTTGCTTCAACTTCCCAAGAAATATGCCACAAGACATCCGCAAAAAAAAAGAGAAAACTTGTTCCTTGGACAACTGAACAAAAAAACGTGGTAACAAAATATTTTAAAGACAACATTAAGTATAAAAAACCCCCAAAACGAGCTGAATGTGACGAATTAAAAAATAAATATGCTGCACTTCTTCACAATAAGGACTGGCTTAAAATTAAAGTCTATATTCAAAATATTTATTCAAAAAGTTGAAATGACGACTGAACTACTCTTCAGTGACTCGACTATAACTCGACTTTGATTCTATAGTGTTTAGATTATAACACGACTATACATGATTATATGATAACACAAATTATGATTATATGATACTTTCATTAATTGAATCACTCAACCTTGATTCATAATCTAATAATAAGAATATAAAGAATAACCCTCCCGTTAATTTATACCATAAAACGTTTTTGTTTGTTAGATTGAAACTATCTACTTTGATGAATAGATAGGTAATTAAGCTGAGTGGTTAAGAAAGAGTAACAGCCGGTGAACCGAAGATTGCAGTACCAGCTTGCCAATATACCAATTAGATAGAAAGACGCATCTCAGTGGCCTGTCTGATTGGTCTATTGATAAGCTGCTTAAATCACAACAGCTGGTCAACTTTTGGCGCCAGCTGTCAGTGGAAATACAGACAGACAAACGCAACTTCACAATTTTTAACAAAAGTTGCTTTGACAACGGATCAAACTACTCAACCTAAGTATGAAACGACTGTTCCTTAGTTTATGTGTATCTTAGTTAGTGTTTTAGTAAGTTATGTAGGTACCTACGTAAATAGTTAATTTTAGTAAAAGAAGTACTGTATGTTTAAAACTATTTAAGAGTTATGTGAAACATTATAAAGAAAAACATTCAATAAACTTAATTATATAATTACGGGTATACTTTTGTATATAGGTCAGCAACGGGTTAATAACACAACGTGATGCAAAGATTTTGTACTGCGTTATAAAGGAGTTTGTTTTTTTTTTAATTATTATTATGTTATTTTATTAATCGGTACTATAATATTAATTATATTCATAACTAAAGTCTGAGCTGTTAAAGTATTATTAGTTTTACGATCAAGTTGCATAGTTATATAAAGTAATTTTATTAGATATCTATCATAATTGTGATGATAAATACAACAACTAAAGACTGTGATGATCTCGTTTTAACACCGTTTGGTATTAATCTTTATTATGTTATTCATTATAGTAGCTAAATGACTAATGTCTGAGATATTCTAGTATTAATACCAAAATGTCATGTACCATAGGAGTAATTTTATTTTTGTGATATTGGCTGTGCTACTAGCTTAAGTCTTAAGAGATGTTTTAGGAGCAATATAAAAACTTTCACGTCTAGCACTAAGTGCCAGTCATCTAAGGTCATTTTATTAATGGTTATTGTGATATTGATTAGTTATAGTTGATTTGATCCGTAGTGAACGTAACTTTTGTTGAAAATTTATAACAATTGAAGTTGACAAATTGTCAAATTTGGCATACATTTTTAACAAAAGTTTGTACGACACGGAGCAAACAACTCAACTTTATTTAAAATATGAGATGTTTTGGAATTATAATACTTAAGTACCAAAATTATATGTCGAATATTAAGTGGAGTCTTATAAGTATCTACTTAGCAATTATAAATATATTTTAATATAAAACACCAACTACGTGAATAAAAGTGATTACATTTACATGTTTTTTGTTTTCGTTTGCTTACCTAGGATATTTACCCAATATCAATAAAATGTAGATTAAAAAATACATACAATTAAAAGAAAGAATTAAGTATTGGTATTTGTTATTTGGCATCAACAAACCGACGTAAAGTTTTGTACTTTGTAAGGACGCCCAATAGCTGTATACGGACGTTCAATAGCTATATACGGACGTTCAATAGCTATATACGGGCGCTCAATTAGTGTATACGGACGTTCAATAGCCATATACGGACGTGCAATAGCTATATACGGACGTTCAATACCTATATACGGACGCTCAATAAGTGTATACGGACGTTCAATAGCCATATACGGTCGCTCAATAGCTGTATACGGACGTTCAATAGCCATATACGGACGCCCAATAGCTGTATACCGACGTTCAATAGCTATACGCGGACGTTCAATAGCCATATACGGACGTTCAATAGCCGGGCGATCTTTGTTGCAGGATCTCTATGTCAGTGAGGAGGTCTATGTGGCTGCAAGCTACCAACTGTAAGATGAAAGCACTGCACCCAGTAATTTTTTTATTTTATTATATCCTATTTTTTTTTATAAATATGAAATTTTATAGGTACACAGTCTACCAAATTTTATTGAAGTTCGTTCAGTAAGTGCTGCGTGAAAGACGGACAAACATTTACTATTCGATCCATTCATCTATGATCATTCCAACACAACAGACTCTTTAACAAAATTAAATCGTAGATACATATTATAACATGTATTACATATGGGGCATTCGTATACTTATAGACCTTACGAATATTGGAACAAATTAAATGTTGAAACTGTGTACTACAGACAAGTGATAGGAAAAGAAAGAGATAATAAACCCAAAGCTGGCAACGTCGCACTCCCAAATACCGTCCATCCTGTGAGGACGTTAAATTATCGATGCCATGGGTAAATTACTATCGATATATCTAGGATGCCTATAATGTATCACCATGGTTCGGGGTTCAAAAATATTGGTGCATGACTGCAAGACGAATATCGCGAAAAATTAAATTATCGGAAGATGACGTATCCCACGGAGCTGGAAATCAAAAAACTAAGCAATATTCATTAAAACATGTTAAAAAAAGTCAGGGGAACTGGGGGACGTCGTAATGATGCACGGCGTGCATGACGCCAAAAAGATTGTAGTGTGTAATATATATATATTCTCTAGCATTCTTACTGATTCTAAACATAGCAGAGCTTGTACTATGGAAACGAAATCTATACAAATACTCCCCCGCGGGTTTTACCCGCGTTCCCGAGGAATATCATATTTTCCCGGGATAAAAGTAGCCTATATATTATTCCATAATATGCTCCATCTATATGCCAAGTTTCACCAAAATCGGTCAAGTAGTTTTTGTGTGAAAGAGTAAGAAACATCTATACATACATAGTTTAGCATTTATAATATTTGTTGGATTAAAAAGGAGGTTGTATCCGAAATAAATAATTAAATAAATATGGGACATTCTTTACACACGGCTGTCTGATCCCAAACTAAGCAGAGCTTGTGCTATGGAAACCAGATAACTGATATACTACTTTTTATTTTTCTAAATACATACATATATATAGATATTTGCACCCAGACAGAACAAACACAAATGTTTGCCCTGGGTGGGAATCGAACCCGCGACCTTCGACTTGGCAGTCAGGGTCACTAACCACCGAATTGGCCTTTTTCAAGCCAATATCCGAAAGCACTCATACGATTTCAATACTTCTTTCACTGATGGAAAGCTACACAATTCCCATGTGACATAGGTGCTATATTCCCGGAGTACATTAGATCACTTGAGAATGCGAGTGAAACTGCGAGAGGTTAAATAGTAACAGATAAACTACAGTCAGACCAGCTTCTTATAAATATGAAACTTCCAAACACAGACAGAGAGGGATGGCTATGCATACAAATGATTTTCCTAGTTGGGAATCTTTTTTTTTTTTTTTTTTTATACTACTAAGGCAGCAAATATCTATAGATAGAAGGTATATTTACCTATTTACGTCTCTTCTCTTCCCTAACCTCTAAATGTATAAAACAAGGTTACTTTTATGTCCGTCTGTTTGTTTGCTTATGTCTTTTCACATACTTAACTGAAACGCACGCCTCGAAAGTCGGTTGTGAATAATTTTACATAATGGTTTGTTACAAGGACACTGATACTTCTAGTAATTTACATACAAAGAAAATAAAAGTAGATCTGCCCATGTTCATTTCCCCTCTTAAAAACACATATATGAATGAATACCTACTCGACCGCTCCGTTCTGCAAGACACGTTCTCGGAGTCTGTACCGAAGGGCACTTACTAAATCGCTTATAACTTTTGAATGAATAGGAATAATGGCTTGAAATTTTAAATCTATATTTTTTAATAGTTTTACAAGCGATTCATGAAAAAAAATATTTTTTTAAGCCTCTACACGTATTTCCCCCCTTAATAGAATTTGGTGCGGTTTTCTTTATAACTTCGAGAATATTTTCCGCAAGGTTTATGTGTATATAATAAATTTATATTATCCTACTCAGGCAAAGCCGAGGCGAGTCGCTAGTTTAGAATAAAAAGATCGAAATAATCTGGTTTGTACTTCTTGTTGGTACTCCTAAAGGACAATTATAGGGCGTTGTTTAGTCGGTAATGATGTCAAATATCGTGACGAGAGTCGTGGCTTCTAATCCTACAGTGAGCTTGGATTTTTATTCATTTATTTAGGTTATACAACAAACAAATATCTAGTAAATAATCCCGCTGGACCTCCAAGTCCCAAACAAGGAAACCCAACAGGAAATCGACACGTGTTTCGCTTCCACACGAAGCATCTTCAGGGCGTATTAGACCCGCTATCACTGACTCGACGCACGAGCACCACAGACGTGTTACCTCGCCGAACGTCGGACAGAAAGAAAACACGTGTCGATTTCCTATAGAGTTTCCTAGTTTGGGACTTGACAGAGAAGGAGATCCAGCGGATTTAGTTACTAGATATTTGGTTATTGTATAATCTTACAATGGATTTCCGCAAGGCCACGCCTGAGTCAAATAATTATTTATATATTGGAACGAAGTTCCTTATCGCGCGTTGTGAAAGGGGGAAAAAATTCATGCGAAAAGTTGTAACGACACTTTTTTTCGAAATTTAAATGATATGGTTTATTATTGGGTTTGTTTTTTTCATAATTTATTTAAAGGCTACATACAACATGTTTAAAATTCTGTTCCATTTATAAATCAGTATAATTAGTAATTATTAGCACAGTCTTGATCTTTTATTGAAGACCTAATACTAAAGACGAGAGATTCCAAGTTTTTCTCAACACTGGACCTAAACTCAGCGTTTTGGTCAATTCCAATGCGTATCTTCGTTCCATCCGGGTGTCCCTTGGCACCTCGCAAGTTTTTTTTATTTATAACAGGAAACCAACAGCGTTAATGATATTTTTTCAACAGAGCAAACTTAATAGTAGCTTAAAGACAATTACAGGTAACCTTATTTTAATACTAAAAAAGATGTGCTTATCATATTTAATTTTATTATAGAGTATGTGTTTTTTAAAATTTCATACAATGTAATTTATTTTGTTACTACTCTAACTAATTAGTGGTAATAGGTGGAAATACTTGTATGTAAAAAAAGTATTTCTTTTTAAAAATAAATGTATCTACTTACTTTGGAAAAATACTTATATAGTCTACAGCACTTTATACTCAATATAGTAAAGTTCACCCTCAAGATGAAAATCAGCCGCTGTGTGTTTTTGCAATTGCTCGTTTAATAGAATTAGATTTTAATTAAGACAATAACTCGGGTGTTGCGCTCGCTCTAGCAGGACACAACTTAATGTATTCGATCTTGTTTCGAAAAGAGTAATTCCTGAGTTTATTGCCTCTTCTTAGCAAAAGCAACATTCAGAACCGACATTAGAGTCAAATCATTCAAAAGTTCCTGTAAAGGCCCATTAGAATCAACATATTATTTCATTTAAAACTCACGTGGAATTCAGTCCAGGGTTGATGTCTTGGTCAGTGATGTACTGGGCAGCCATGTCAGCAATCAGTAGACGGAATTCTTCCTCAATGTTCCGGAACTCCTCCAGGGTGACGCCTCCAAGGTTGAGGGTCAAAGATTTCGTCGGTGAGTTTACGATTGGCTCTGGGTCGGGCACTGGTTCAGGCGCCGAAGGTAGTGGTGCTGGGAATTCAAAAGTCATGGTTAAGGACCGTGAATGTGTGGATAAATTCATGAGGTCAAAGGTTTTTAGAAGGGAACTCCCACTAAAGTGCACGTTTCGGGGATTTTCAAAGTGAGGGTGATAGCCAGCCACCGTGCTGTGGTTTCCTCACGGTGATATCCACGGCTCGACATTTGACACACTAACAACTGAGCATCACGACGTATTTCTTCACCGAAAGGTCAAGCTCATTGTAGGATTCCAATCCATCTCTCATCACGGCATTCGACATCACTACCAACTGAGTTATTGAGCCTTGACTAGCGCCGGCGGTCGGCGAGTTAACACGTCTGTGGTGCCTGTGCGTCGAGTCAGTGACAGCGGGTCTAACACGTCCTGAAGATGCCTCGTGTAGAAGCGAAACACGTGTCGAGGAGGAGATCCAGCGGAATTAGTTACTAGTTATTTGTTTTGTGTATAATCTTTTGTATGTGCCTGTTTGTAGCGGATAAACTACCTCAACTCATATCTGAGGTATAATTAGCGACTATACAGTAAACCGATGACCATGTGCACTTTACACCTTGCACCGAGTGGACAACAAGAGCATTCCTAAAAAAAGCTGGCGCGAGGCAGGCGGTTCGCGGTAAAACTTTTTCCAATTCTCTTGTCGCGAACTGAATGAACGGAAACTGTGTGCGACACATTTTCCGCGACACCAAAAGATTTTCCCACATTGTAAAAATATGTATTCTTCGCACCTTACTGGATTTAATAAATAATCAAATGAAAATTGGTTTACTTACAAATAAGCTTCACGCTAAATTTGAAGCCTCTTAGGAAACTCATTCCAGGTTTGGATTCAAACCTGACGAACATTCGGTCGACATTCAGGAATCTATAGCGCTTTTCAGTGTCCAGTCGGTAAGACAATATTAGACCATTTTGGCCCGTTGCGTCGAGACCTCCTGGAAAGGTAAATTACACTCTATCACAGTTGCACGAGATTTCAATTACATTGGGTAGTAGTGAAACTGAATATTATGTAACAAAACACTGAAATATTTATATTAATTTTTTAACTGTTATATCGGCCGTAGTATTACACACTCTATAAAAATCTCAAGAGTAGTTATTTTAGAAAATAACAGTGACAGTTACAGTGACACACCGACCGACGGACGGACGGACGGCGATTCTTTCTCCCTGTTGGGTTGGGACCCTTTGGTTCGAAAGCCTAACAAAAATGCCACATATTATATGTTTAAGAATATATGATTTTATAATTAAAATTTGTAACGGTTATGTAATCAAAGAATAGCTAATCCCAACTGTTATCTATCGCAAAAGGCGTAAAGGGTATATCGATGACCATGTGCAGGAGCACACATTTTGTACTGGGCAGATACTACTGTTTTAAGACAGTAGAAATACGGCCTTTAAAAAATCTAAAGTAAGGGTAGAAGTAAGTTGACCACAAGTCATATTTGGACTTCAAATATCTCCAGTTGAATGTGGATCACAATGCTAAAACCTCTGCTTCAATTTACTAAGTCGCCGTCTACTCTTAAGCCCTCAATAAACGTACCTGGTTTAATAAGAAGATAGTCTCCTAAAGCACCATTGACAGCAAAGTCTGTGATGTTTAGCTCAATGCCTGTTCCTTCACCATCGAACATCCAGTCAATAATGTTGTTAGTCGGGTACGCGCTGGGGTAGTTAGGTGATGTAACAACCACTGACTCGTTGACGCTCAGTGTAATATGAACCGGTGCAACATTCTGGTCAAAGTTATCCGATTGTGTGTCCAACTCATCTTTATGTACCGCAGAGAACTGCTCCATCAGATCATCTAGTTCTGAATCTAACAAGTCGTCAACGCTTATTTTATCAATAACTTTCTCTTCATTCGCGAAAATTTCGTCATCCTTGTTTACCTTTTCTGTTACCGGCGCAGCGTTATCAGTCTCGTCATCAACAAAGGCATCGTTGGCGTATATCAGTGGGTCTACTGGATGTAGAACTGGTATTTCTTTGTCATCCTTAAGTCCGCCCATGAACAAGGAACCGTCGTCTGGGAAAAGCTCACCGTCCAGTGCTGTATCAATGGAGTCGTCATCAAGTTCATCTTCAGCTTCCTTAGCCTTGTCAGATTTGTCATTGTCATCGAATATGTTATCATAATCCTCTCTGGCAGATAAAACATTGCCCTCTCTGTAAGGTACGCCATATTTTTCCTCGTAGTCGATAGGGTTCATGTTCATAGCGTCTTGAAACTTTTCATTTTGTAATGCGGCTGCGGAATTTATTTTATCGAACTTTTCAAGGAACGGATCTAAATCGGCATTATTATTAGCAATTTCATCACCTTGAATATCTATATTAGCCTCATCTTCATCGCTGTTTTCTAGATTCTGGGTGTCTTCAGAAATTTCATCTTGGTCTTTAATTATTTCATGAAGACTTTGGATATCGCTGTTGAGTGCCTGCTCGGGATCGTCATCGGAACTTAATTTATCGATCGTTTCCAACAGCTTTTCTAACTCGGCATTTAAGTCAGAGTATACTTTGTCTGCTGTGTCTTCACTCTCATTATTGTTATCTATAATTTCTTCATCTATTTCATCACCTCCTTGGATATCTATATTAGCCTCTTCCTCATCACTGTTTTCTTGATTCTGTGCCTGTTCGTTTTGATTTTCTTCTATATACTCTACAGTATTTATATCTTCTTCGCCATCTTTTCCGTTAATGTTTGTATCTTCGTTGTTCTCAAAGTCATTTTCACTGTCCTCTAAAATCTGCCTCGTTTCTTGTAGCAGTTGTTCATCAGTTTTTTGTTCATTTTGATTTTCTTCTATATACTCTACGGTATTTATATCTTCTTCGCCATCTTTTCCGTTAATGTTTGTATCTTCGTTGTTCTCAAAGTCATTTTCACTGTCCTCTAAAATCTGCCTCGTTTCTTGTAGCAGTTGTTCATCAGTTTTTTGTTCATTTTGATTTTCTTCTATATACTCTACGGTATTTATATCTTCTTCGCCATCTTTTCCGTTAATGTTTGTATCTTCGTTGTTCTCAAACTCATTTTCACTGTCCTCTAAAATCTGCCTCGTTTCTTGTAGCAGTTGTTCATCAGTTTTTTGTTTATTTTGATTTTCTTCTATGTACTCTACGGTATTTATATCTTCTTCGCCATCTTTTCCGTTAATGATTGTATCTTCATTGTTCGCAAAGTCATTTTCACTATTCTCTAAAATCTGTCTCGTCTCTTCTAGCAGTTTTCCATCATTTATGACTTCATCATCGACTCTCTCTTTCTTGAAATCAAGCCCTTGCTCGTTATCTGCTTCTAAAATAGCTTGTGTTTCATCCAAAATTTTCTGTTCATCATGTTTAATTTCCGATAAAGCCGCTTGTTCTTGAATATCTCCCCACAATAATGCGTAATCATTGGCCACATCTTCTTGTTCATTATTTTTTGGGATATTTTCATTTTTTTTAGAATCTGCTGTTTCATCAACCTCTAAAGGTTCATCAAAATCGGCTTCGGCCACTTCATCTGACGCATCTATGTTTTCATCAATCTTTTCAATCTCCTCTGCCGCATCCTCTTCTATTTCCTCTTTATCTTTAGATCTATTGTCCTCGATTTGATAATCCTCTAAAGATTCTACCACATTTTCAGGTTCGAAGTCTCTGTTTCTAAACAGCTGTATTTCATCATCAACTTTTTTATCAATGTTATCATTCTGGGGAACTATTGGGTTCTCTTCGGCAAATGTATCATCGTAGAAATTATCATATTCATCGCTCCAATAGTCGAGGGTTGCTGAAACAAAAGAACAATTTATGCTTAGAATTTATTCTCTTTCTGTTCACTAATTAGGCAATATCGAACCATCCATACACCCAAATTAATACTGTTTATTTTATAAATGATGTTTGTCGATGAACCAGTTTGCTTGATGGCAGGAACCCACCCAGGACAAACATTTGTGTGCACGAACATGTCCGTTTTTTCTGTGTCTGGGTGTAATTATTAATTATTTTGCAACACTAACATCATGTTTTCACATAACTTAAATTTAGGTACAGTAACATTTCTTGTAAACATGACAATTAATACTGCTCTTTGGTAAGGATGCCTTGAAAACGGCTGGATTGAATTTTTATTTTTTATTTAAATGTTTGCAATAAACCGACGAATTAAGTTTTATAGGAGAGAAAAGATAAGTTCCTCGGAATATTGGCAGATATGAGAATCCCTCAATGTTATGACGCAGTTGCAACACTGGCTGTTAGTTTATATTATTAGTAAGATAAGATGATATTGCCAATAAACAATTAGTATACTAACAGTTTGTCTTAGTTACGCATCCACCGATTACTTATCAAGAGAACATTATACTACTATATCTACTGAGCCCGTAATGTGTAAGTGGTCACCGCCGCCTATGGCCAGACTAACACCAGGGGCATCGCCAATGCGTTATCGACCCTGAGACGTGAAGTTATTATGTCTCATGTCAATGTGCCTGTAATTTCACCGGCCTTACCTCTCTAAACGAAACATGGTAAAACAAGTGCACTAGCTTCACGTCACAAAGGGGTAAGGTGGTAGTACTTCCCCGGACGAACTCTACACTAAGAGCTCTACTACTCAAGTTAATATTATAAATGAGAAAGATTGTGAGCATAAATGTATCAATGTTTACTACCCTTTCAACAACGAATACCCTTTCAACGACGAATTTGGATGAAACTTGGCACATCTACACTAATATTATAAAGAGGAAAGATTTGATTGTTTTTGTTTGTTTGTTTGCATTGAATAGGCTCCGAAACTACTTGACCAATTTGAAAAATTCTTTCACTGTTGGGCAGCTACACTATCTCCGGTGAACATAGGCTACATTAAATTTTCAAAAGAGTTAAGGTCCAAACTAAACCTCCAATAATGTAACCCAAGATGTGGAAAAATTACCAAAAAAAAATTCTTACGTAGCGTGCGCTGCGAAAACTATTGATTATAGAACAAAATAAAGTCTTTGCAGAACATATAATTATCTACAAGTTTTCCCGCGTTAACATTCTATCACCGTACTATGTGTATGGCTGTGTGTGTGCCAAATTTCAGCAAGATTGGTTCAGCCGTTTAGCTGTGATAACGCAACAAACATACGGAGGCATTTTCAATTTATAATATTATTAGCTGCCCGTGGTTTCGCCCGCGTTCCCGAGGGATGTAACATTTTCCCGGGATAAAATAGTTTATAATCTGGATTATCACTAGTCTTTTAGTGGATTCACGGAGGGCAGTCGATATTAGTATAAAAATACCTAACACTCACAAAAAAACAAAAACGAAACTTGTAGGTATGGCTCATAAATTTGTAGGTAACCATATTGTATTGTGATTATTGATATTTTTCCGCTTTAAAAGGATTTAAATTAATAATAATAATACAATTAATAAAGTCATAACACGGAAAAAGTTTCAAAATCATTTCAGTCATCAGTAGGTATGCATGACACCTTTATTATGAATTTTCATGTTAAATAAACTTCCGATTTTGTTTTATTAATGACACTACACTTCGTAAATAACTACAATAAAAAAACGATTCATAAATCAAAAAGAAAATGGTTCTAAACTATTTTGTCTGCCTATTTATATAAATAATAAATAAAATAAATAAATATCCTGGGACATTCTTTACACAAGGCCATCTGATCCCAAAACAAGCAGAGCTTGTACTATGGAAACCGGATAGCTGATATACTACATTTTTGTTTTTTTTTTTTTTTTTTAATAGTTGATATTTACACACAGACACAGAACAAACAGACATGTTCATGCATACAAATGTTTGTCCTGGGTGGGAATCGAACCCGCGACCTTCGGCTTGGCAGTCAGAGTCGCTCACCACCAAGCCAACTGGCCTGTCAAATTAATTCTTCAATTCAATTTCAATTAATGCTTCTAAGTGCCAAAAACTCAAAAGCGCATAAATGGGTACACTAATGAATAGATTAGTTAGCAATAGTCCCCCGCAGCTTCACCTGCCTTCCCGAGGGATGTAAAATTTTCCCGGCACAAGTATCGTATGTGTTATTCCAGGACATTTTCCATATGTGTGCCAAGTTTCATCCAAATCCATTCGGTAGTTTTTGCGTGAAAGAGTAACAAATAAACGTCCATACACACAAACTTTAGCGTTTATAATATTAGTGGGATATAAGTAGTTCAATGATGCATCATACCTACTGTGTCGGTTACGGTGTCATATGTCAGACATAATCGTATTGCAAAGCTGAGGTCACTCCCAACGAATAGGATGTTATAAATGGAAAAGTGATTTTGTTTCTTTGTTTGTTTGTTACGCTTTCACGGTTTAAAGATAGAACCGATGTTGATGAAATTTGACACACACATAGATTATAGTATGGAAAGGGATATAGGCAATTTTATCGCATGAAATATTGTATGTTTTATCCAAGGAAAACATAGGACCTGTTTATTATGATATTTTGTACAATTTTATAAATTATAGCTGTACCCTGCCACACTTCGCTGTGGCACATTGTGATTGATTGGTTGAGAAATGAGAAACAAAACAAAGACGGTCGCGGATATGTGACTGATGCAAAAATAGATAAAAACAATCCTTGATGTGGATAAGTGGTGAGTTTTTGAAGCGTACACAAACCAATATAACATTTTTATATATATAGATTTATTATTATTAAGTATCTCGGAAACGCGGGTAAAGCCACGGGGGATAGCTATGTAATAAACCTAAATAGTAGATAAAAAAGTGAATACTTTTTTTTTTTTTTTATACCATATGGGCCGACAAACAAGCGAACGGTCCACCTGATGGTAAGTGATCACCGCCGCCTATGGACATTTGCAACACTAAGGACATCGCCAATGCGTTGTCGACCCTGAGACGTGAAGTTGTTAAGTCTCATGTGCCTGTAATTTCACCGGCCCCCTTACCTTTCTAACCGAAACACAGTAACACAAGTGCACTACTGCTTCACGGCAGAAATGGGTAAGGTGGTAGTACTTCCCCGGACGAACTCTGCACTAAGAGCTCTACTACTTTCCCATATTTGTGCGCTTAGTTCTTTACTTCACAAGTCATTTCGATACGGATTTCACTTTCACTTAGACAATTTTATCCGGAAGGTTAGTACTAGGTTAGATCTAGTATTTACCGGATTTATAATATAGACTATGTCACTCGGGAATAGTGTTTTTTTCTATTGGTGATATATGTTTTAATCGGATGGGCTGGTTTAGAAAATTACCTCCCACATCCTAACTTACAAACATACCATATATTTCTATTAATAATATTGAACTTAATTAAACTTTGGAGAAGCCGGAGCGGTCATTAGTTATGAAATAAAACCTTTACTCATATCAAAAATCTTTTTAATAATTATATTAAGATAAATATCACGTGTCTAATGATCTCTAAAGAAAATTGAATTGATTTATAAATGCTTCCATTAGCTACTTTAATATTGAAGTATGATTTCAATTAACCTTCATGTACACTGTAACATTATCAATGTAAAAGGCAGGCTAATTAATTAATTAATAATATTAGTAGGTATTTATCTCTGTTTCTTTTGGAATTTTCCAAGTTCGATAAATGTACAAGATTCTTACAATTTCTTATCACATACGGTTGCCGCCTTTAGACGTCAACACAAGGGGTTTTACCAATGTGTTTCTGACTTATATAAATTCTAGAAAACGATATTTGCGTCTAGACAGACGGTCCATACTATGGTACCGAAGGGGTCATCGCTAATGGACCTTTGCGACACCAGTGCTTTTACCATGAGTTTTTAACGTACGTACTCGCTAGCAACGGCGTAAAACATTTCTATGGCAAATGTGTACAGCGCCACTAGCGGTCACCTAAAGAACTAAACTCGATAGTACGAGTCGATAGGTAAAAAACCTATCGAAATGTAAACACTAGAAATTTGACAGTTGCTATCGAGAAATACTGTATCGATAGTAGTTTACTCGCTAGTGACTAAAGTAAGTTTCGATAGCAACTCATGGTAGAGGCACAGAGCATCGCTGCGTTGTCGAACTTGAGACATGAAGTTAAGTCTCATGTGCCTGTAATTTCACCGGCCGTGCCTTCCTAACCGAAAAAGTAATACAAGTGCACAATTGCTTCACGGTACAAATGGGTAAGGTGGTAGTAGTTCCCAGGAGAAACTCCTCACGTTATGTTTAAAAACATTCTAGGACTTTCTTTACATCCATCTGATCCCATACTAAGCAGATCTTGTACTATGGAAACCAGATAATTGTTTCACAAACCTCTGCCGTCAAATGAAGTTTTAGTACTTACTGATGACTAGAATTAATTTGATACTCTTTCCGTGTTATGGTTTTATTCATTGAAATGCTTTTAATGCGGAAAAATATCAATAAATAATTATAATACAATATGCTAACCTACACACCTATCAACCATACCTACAAGTTTAGTTTTTGTTTTTGTTGAGTATTAGGTGGAAGTACTTCCCCGGACGAACTCTGCTATCTCTTCTACTACATACAACCACCAACTCCGATATCATCAGGTAGAGACATTTCACGGAGTCACGTTTTGTAAATGCGGCTCTCAATAATAATTTCCCATTATAATGATCAGTTCCACGCCCCCAGCAAAACTAGCTTTAAGCCGTAAAACTGACGTCAAGTTAGCTGCTCAGCAAACCCTTTCATTAGATACCCTTGACTTGGAGGTGGCTTATGAATTAATAAATGACAATCTTATCACGTCCGCCATATTTGATTTAGAATGACGTCACTTAACTAATTATACAATGTCCAGAAAACAATTGAGTGTGCAAAATTCTGTTGCAATATTTGTCCCTAATATAATAACACTTGATGTTAAATTAAAGGTTGTAAAAAACGGGCTATCGAGTAGGTACAAGACTAGAAAGATTGTAACCAAGGATATACAAGAAACAAATATCTAGTAACTATTCCGCTGGATCTCCTCTGTCAAGTCCCAAACAAGGAAATCGACACGTGTTTCGCTTCTACACGAAGCATCTTCAGGACGTATAAGACCCGCTGTCACTGAGTCTACGCACGAGCACCACAGACTACCTTGCCGACCGCCGGACAGAAAGTTTTTTTATTAACCAGCAAAATAAATAAACATAAAATTGGAAGCCACTTCCCTTCAGGGTTACGTGGCTATGCGTGATGAAACACAATCCATTACGCATGAAAAAAATAATTCAGTACTCAAGCATATTTTAGTGCTCATTGTCCTCACCGCTGCGATGCTAAAAGCATTCGATAAACCTTATCAATTGCTAATCAATTGATACGGTATCTAAGAGATAATGAACCTTTCGACTGGTTTAAGTAGTGTATTTTACAACAAAACGCGTTAGCAGTAGTGCACTTGTATTACTGTGATTCGGGTAGCAAGATAAGGGGGCCGGTGAGGTTATAGGCAGATGATTAACTTTACGTCTCAGGGTCGACAATGCAGCGATGCTGGCGTTGTAAATGTCCATAGGCTGTGAACACTTACTATCAAGTGGATCTATGTCATATTGTCGACAGCGACATCACCGGCCTCTTTTACCTTTCTAACTGAAACACAGTAATACACTACTGCTTCACGGAAGTAGTTGTGGTAGTACTTCCCCGAGAACAACTACTGAGAGTCACTTTTATACATTTGCTTTTGCATTCATAAATGATTGTTTGTAATTAGGTATTGTAGATCAGAGCAATAAATTCTGAATAATAAATCGTTTGATACCTATTGGGGGCCTTTTTAAAAACAATGTTCAATGAATCATTCAAACGATTATGAACGTTTATTGAATGGCTGTGGAGCGCTTATGGCTTTACTAGCTCTACCCCACGGTTTCACCTGCATTACCGTAAAATGTAACATTCTCCTTGAAAGTATCCTATGTGTTGTTCCAGGTTATAAAATATCTGTGTGCCATGTTTCATCCAAATCCGTTAAGTTTTCCACACATCCATACAAACTTTCGCATATATATATACATTTTTAATATTAGCAACATTACTTCACGATATTTAATATTACTGAATGATTAGTCATTATCATTAGTCATATACTACACTGTACTTTAAGTAAGTTATACGAATACAAACATGAGCCGGATTTAAATAAATTGATTCATTAATTTGTTGAACTACATTATCTATGTATAATTAAATCTATATATAAATGAATCCCTATTTCCCTTGGTCACGGCATCACGCATGGACGGCTGGACCGATTTCCCTAATTCTTTTTTGTGGTGTTTGTTATTGTCAGGAGAAGGTTCTTATGAGAGAAAAAAATAAGAAAGTTGCCTGAAAAATTAGAAAATTTAAGAAAACTTCAAGATTTTGTAAGCGCTTTGACAATGTAAACTTTTTTAATGTAACCTGTTTCACATTATTGTCACGATGGCGCGATTGACAGAATGCACGCTGCAAATATCGTCTAAAATAGAGGTGGCGGTCGGAATTATATTGATAAAGTAATTAATTTATAATTACTTAATGCACATTTCACAGTCGATTCAATCGAAAGATTCGAATTCAATGTTCATAGTTCAGACAGGACAACGTCTGTCGGGTCAGCTAGTTATAGAATATAAAAGTAACAGTATAAAATTTTAGAGTAGTAGAGCTAGTAGTAGAGTGCAGAGTTCGTCCGGGGAAGTACTACCACCTTACCCATTTCCGCCGTGAAGCAGTAGTGCAATTGTATTACTGTGTTTCGGTCAGAAAGGTAAGGCCGGTGAAATTACAGGCACATGAGACTTAACAACTTCACGTCTCAGGGTCGACAACGCATTGGCGATCCCCTAAGTGTTGCAAATGTCCATAGGCGGCGGTGACCACTTACCATCAGGTGGACCGTCTGCTTTTTTGTCGGCCCAAATGGTAAAAAAAAAATGTATGTGGTGTTGTGAACTGCTAATTATTATTTTTGTCTAAAATTAAAGTCTAGGTATAATTATGTACTTGAAAAATAATTCAGTAATAACAAATATTATTTGGTTAATGTTACGTTAATAAATAAAATGAAATTAACAGTAAATCATTAAAATTTTAATTGAAAATAACAAAGTAAGGAAAATAGTAATTTCAATATATATTTCATACTAATTAATAATATTATACAGTAGTTGACAATCGAGGTCCTAAATTGAATAGATTGTGTTGGAAATTTTACCCGTTTTGCAACGGCAATCTACATTTGAAAATCGACTTTAAGCCCCTAGGTTTTTAACTTCAATACTGAAATGTGCAACAAGACCATGGCACGACCCACATGTAAACTATTCCAATTGACTATCAACCCAATTTCCTGATAACATGGCCTAATACTGCAGAACGCATCCCAGTCATCCTGTTCAATAATAAAATCAGCCCTAAGGACTTGTAATAGGATTTCAATTCCTGTAAAGCGTATGCACATATCACAGACCACGCAGGCAGCTTGCCGATGCAAAACAGTAAATATAAATATGACATCACTGAAGGCGACTGCAGTAACCGTAAACATGTGTTTTGGACGTCCTGGGGACGAAAATAGAGATTCAACCTTGCCCGCTTTGATTTTGAATTGATTTTTAACTGACTTTTAAAAAAACATCTTTTAAAATAATCTTTAATCATAAAATATATTAAACTGTCGTCACATACGCTGCTTGGCAAACCCTTTCATTAGACGAGAACATGAATCCCTATTTCCCTTGGTCACGGCATCACGCGTGAACTGCTGGACCGATTTCGCTAATTCTTTTTTTGTTGAGTTTTTAATAGTCAGGAGAAGGTTCTTATGAAAGAAAAAATTAAGAAAGTTACGCGGAAAAATCGAAAATTTTAGAAAACTTAACCACTTTACTAGCCTTTGACATTATAAACTTTTTTAATGTAAGCTGTTTGAAATTATTATCAGTCGTTTGACAGTTGGCGCGATTGACAGAATGCGGTCGGAATTATATTGATTAAAATAATTACTTATAATTTCTTATTGCACACTTCACAGTCGATTCAATCGGAAGATTCGAATTCAATATTCATTGTTAAGACAGGAAGTCTGACGGGTCAGCTAGTAAATAATAAATGATCATCTTATCACGTCCGCCATATTGGATTTAGAATGACGTCACTTAGCTAAACGTGCATTGTCAACAAAAAAAATTGAATGGTCTCTTAAATTCAGTTGCAAGATTTGTCCCAAACATACTTACAGGTGAAGTTAAATAAATGCTTGTAAAAATGGGTTATGGGCTTTATTTACCGCTCATTAAGCAATAGATGTACTTAATTCTAAAATAATAAAGTTCATTTTCCAAGCTGTAAAAGCGGACCAATTAATTAGTTCGGGGATAACCTTTGAATAATGAACAAATATTTATTCAGGTGATTCCCAGAAGATAACAGTTATTTTTGGATGATTTATTTTATACGGAAATTTTTATGTCGTAGTTTTGTCCCCCGCTTTCCCAATAGGATATCGGACAACGCACCTCCGTCCAACTATTCCCACACTTTTCGCATTTATAATATACTAGCTGTCCCCCGCGGTTTCACCCGCTTTACCGAGGGATGTAATATTTTCCCGGAACAAAAAGTATCCTACATTACTTCTAATACCTCCAAGTATATGTGTACAAAGTTTCACGATGATCGGTTAAGTAGTTTTCGCGTGAATGCGTAACAAACAAACTTACATTCACATTTATAATATTAATAGGGTATAAGTAGGATTATCAATAAGGGTTTATTTTCTTTTATGAATGTGTTGTGTCTATTTGTTTAGAAAAAAGTAGTGGGTATATTTTCGGGGAGATATTTATTTATTTATTTAAAGTAGTATAAGTTATCTAGAATATAATGAATATTTTATTTACTGAGTCATTAAAATTTTGATTAACTCATAAGTTTTATGAATAAGTAAGTCATAACAGTAATTTCAGCGTTTTAATTATTTCAAAGCAGGTTTTATTTAATGTTAATATTTTAAATTCAGATATAGCGGTAATATGAGGCTGCCAGTGCTGCGAAATTAGACACTATGGTCAAAGTCCTCACGGTTCAAGACGGTTTGTTTACTCATGTCTTCTATGAGACGTAAGAGGGATTTTGACTGATATGTCAAATATACAACTTTTTATCAAATGTCAAATTGATTCTTTGTTTTTTTTTGTTTTTTATGTTTTGGTAGGCAAACGAGCAGACGTATCGCCTGATGGAGTTTTATATGAAACCAGCTGTCCCCCGCGGTTTTACCCGCGTTCCCGTGGGATGTCACATGTATTATACATAAAAACCTTCCTCTTCTATCACTCTATCTATTAAAAAAAACCGCATCAAAATCCGTTGCGTAGTTTTAAAGATTTAAGCTTACATAGTGATATAGGGACATAGGGACAGAGAAAGCGACTTTGTATTATACTATGTAGTGAAGTGATAGCAAGTTGTCACCATTGGCGTATGAGTAAGCAAGACGAATATCCGGTTGACAGTTTTGTGTAGTGATTGGAATCCTACGAACGTTCGGGGCTGTATAGCTGATCTCATCCTCAGAGCCGTCACGGACGTAGGTTAGCTTCATTCAAGGTCTGCCGCGAGGGGATAAGATACCGCATTATGGCAAGATATTCAGGGATGTTATTCTGTAAGTAGAATTAGCTCGATGTTTCGTCGCTATGCTCTGTCTCTCTCATTAATTAAGTAATCACATGAGAGTTCCGAGGCAACACCAATGCATTTTGTTCTGAAACTTATGGCCACGAATATAAAATATGTATTTTATGTATACTAAAGTGGTGATTCGGTTTGTCTTTCCGTTGGCACATAGATCTATACTAAAATTATAAAGAGGAATGATTTGTATCTAAGTATGTGTGTTACTCTTTCACGCCAAAACTACTAAACGGATATAGATGAAACTTGGCACATAGATAAAGCATATCTTGGATTAACATCCCTCGGGACGGCTAGTTGCTCATATGCTTCTTTAGAACATGTTTTAATCCAAGCAACTTCACTAATACTTTACCATCAGGTGACATTTAGGTCAATCGCAATACCGTAATAAAAAAAAATACCTACCATTTGTGCTATGATACATGAAGGCCGGTATAAATTGGAACCTCATTATCTGAGTTTTAAAGGTAAATAATCCTAGAGTCTAAACCGCTAGATAAAACAAATGGTTTGATTGTATTTGTATTATTTATACAACATAAAACAAAGAACGATAACACAATGTTCAATTATTACGGAACAATTGTCTGGTATAGTTTACAATTTGCCTTGAAATATTTCTATAAATAAAGTTATAAAGTCTACGCATTGTTATTTATGTAGGTTATTACCTAGAAAGAGCTGTTCAGTTCAAACGAAGGCATCCTACTTAGCGCAAGTGATCTAAGTTTCCAAAAGATAATCTTCTATTGAGGTCAGGTAGCTTGGTGGTTGGAGACCCGGACTGCCACGCCACAAAACATATAGTTGTTTTCATGAACATGTCTGTTTATGTGTCTGGTAAATATATATAAATATGCCGGGACATTCTTTACACACGGCCATCTGATCCCAAACTAAGCACAGCTTGTACTATGGAAATCAGATAACTGATATACTACATATACTATTTTTTTTTCTAAATACATACATAAATAGATATTTACAACCAGACACAGAACAAACAGACATGTTCATACACACAAATGTTTGTCCTGGGTGGCAATCGAACCCGCGACCTTCGGTTTGGCATTCACAGCGCTAACCACCAAGCCAACAAGCCTGTCAAATAATAAGTATGTATTAAGCTCATAAATAATAGTATTTGTAGTCTATCAGTTATCTGGTGTCCATAGTACAAGCTCTGCTTGATTGCACGATCAAACCCATCGTACGATTATTAAGCATTTTCTGTGGTCGTGCGATGACTAGCTTATGTTATGTTAGCTTCAGTTTGGTCGTACGATACGCCAATTAGGACGATGCCTTATAGAGAAACTGCTACGAGGTGTAATAAAGAAAAAAACCGTCGAATGTTATTCCTCAATAAGTATTGGTGCCATGCTTACCCAGACAGTCAATCGACAATCCAGTCATTAGGATTATGATTCATAGTATGATGCAATCTATAGATATCAATAAAATTCAAGTATACGAGTATTTCTTACGAACAGGCAGAGGGTCCACCTATGGATATTTGGAACACCAGTGGCATTGCCGTCGCATTGTTGACACTTTGTGCCACAGAAGTGCGGAAGTGCGGAGTTACAGAACTTCATCGGCCTTACCTTTCTAACCGAAACACAGTAATACAAGTGCACTACTGCTTTACGGTGGAAATGGGTATGGTGGTAGTACTTCCCCAGATAGACTCTGCACTAAGAACTATACTAATTCTAAAAGTCTGTCTTTAACTGCCATTGGGCTTCAGAATTTACGACTCTTTTGAGGTCGCATAAACAGTGCTAATTGTTAGTGCCCCGAGTGAGCTAAGTCGCGGGCACAGCTAGTCTATATGTACTTATATTAGAAAGAGAAAGTGGATTTTATAAATTTGTTTATATGGAGGGTTAGCTCCAGAACCACGGCGCCGATGTGGAAAATGTACATTATGATAATATAATCTTACGACACATTAAATCCCTCGAGAACACATACACTCCACACACACGCACACAAAAATGTACCTAAGTGTTTAGATTACTTTTAATTATTTTTCTTTTCCAATCTGGAAATATGTTTAATTCACAAAATGTTAATCAGTAATTGGCAGTTTATAACAACAACTGTATGGATTATTTTAAAATTGTAAAGTGCGATGGATTTTGTAACATCTATATATAAAAAAGCGAATGAAACCATGAGCCAGAAGCTAGTATTTATGTTTTCATTTTTGAATTATTGTTTGAAAAAAGATTTAAATATTTTTTACCTAAATCGTTAAATATTCCTGGAACATGCACAATGTTTTGCTCTTTATTCTGTTTGTTTACAGACGAGTTTCTTGTAATTTGACTCAACATGGTAACTGAGGTACTTTTTCTCTATTGCTTAGTTAACCCTTTGTCTTGCGCTGTCTGGGACTTATTAAGCCCTGGGGCTTAACCTAATAATAGGGATGTTTCCTATTATGTCAAATCAGCAATTCTTTATGATATATCAAAACGATCGTATGGAGTTTTGTATGAAATAGCAAGTTGTGACGTCATAATTGTACAGCATCAAATAACATACTCTTTGTGATTAGATCGGTACTTAAAAATCACATTGATAATTTAATGTTGATCATATTTAATGTTTTTGTATATTTTTGGATGCTCAATACACTGGTTAGTGTTTGATCATTTATCTTTAATACAGGACTGTTCCCTATTGTAATAAGTCAGGTTTCGATTTATTTTATACTAGCTGTCCCCAGCGGTTTCACCCGCCTTTATCGATGTCATATATAGCCTATATAAAATCTGGGGAAAGCTCCGCGTCGAATGGTAGCTGTCCCATCCCGATATGTTCAGTAGTTTGGAGGTGATGGTGCGTCAAAGGACCCTATATTTATTTGGTATAACAAGCTAATTTGCAATCTACTTTTCAAACACATACTGGCGTCAGATTGTGCTGAAATTTGGCATTACTGTGTAAATACAGTGGTCTATTGAGTCGGAAGATCGTGTAATCTCCTAATTTACTTTTTAGTTCAGTTTTTCTATTAATAAGAACTTTTAAGTGTAATAGAAGGCGGTACTGTGCATTTTTATAATTCATATTTCGGGTCATTCTTTACCCACGGCCATCTGATCCCAAAATAAACAGGGCTTGAACTATGGAAACCAGATAACTGATACTATATAACTATATGTTTCATCAAAATACATACATATATAGTTACCTCCTAGCTTAACCTGGCCTCGAATGTTAATAATTTCCCGTACCCGCGGGAAATCGAGATAAAAGGTCTCTTATACTATAGAAGCGCCATGTTACGTAAAAAAAATCAAGTCAACCCATTGACTACTTTTGGAGGTTTTAGCACACAAACTTACTGAAGCTGAATTTGTATAAATGAAGATTTACACAGACACAAAATAAGACAGACGTTCATGCACACAGAATACAGATACTAAAATTAATTCTATCGACCGGAATGGCTAACGAGGCTCTAAATAAGGAGTATAGAAGTATATTTGTTATTTAATCAGGCAACAACACACAACTGAACATATTTGGCTAACATTAGATACACAGACAGATAGTTTACACTCCGAATTAACATAAAAAGCATCTAGAATTCTAGACTACTTTTAAATTTACCCCCACGCGAAAGAAGCTAGTAAACTGCTTTTGTTTACATTTATCATTGCGTGCCAAATATATTTTGAAATCTATTTATTTATTGTAACGTGCATAAGACAAGCTTAGTTTGGGGCCAAAAGTAAACGAAACAAAGCATCAATTAAATACGTAACTATAATATAAGTAAGGCGCCATGTTTGTAATTAATTACGCTTTAAAAAGTATGAAACAAGAAAATATTCTCATGTGAAATTGTCATATACAAACTATCCAATATTTATTGTCTATTAAATAAAAAACTCACACATAATATATTTTAAAGTATTTAATACCTGTTCATAGTGATGTTCAGAGGATAGCCGTGGTCGTATGAGCCATATGACCATATATGAGGTGAGTTTTTTATTTAATAGACAATAAATATTGGATAGTTTGTATATAACAATTTCACATGAGAATATTTTCTTCTTTCATACTTTTTAAAGCGTAATTTTTCGTAGTCGGGTTTTAGATTTTGAACTTATTTTTTTTATTTCAATTATTTTGGGGTTATAATTTCGTAATAAAGTATTTGCAGATTTAATTAAAAAAAAACATTTACTTAAAACATTAATTTAAAAGATAACAAATGTGTTAATGATCTCGAATGTAATTATGGGTGATTTAATAATGAGCTTACATCTACTATTTTCTTACAGTTTGACATAGTAAACATATATTTATATAATAAATTATAAGGACATGAGACTTAACAACTTTACTGTACTACTTCTGTTTGCCTAATTGACATTAAAAAAATAAATAAACGTATTTTTGTTAATTTTTTATTCCTTTTTTTATAAATAATACAGAACAATAGTTTAATTTCAAGTATTGTAAAATCTTGGTATTAAGCCAGTTTACATCGTTATTATTATTACTAATTTATCCTCATCAAAATTTTCGGTTACCTTAAGTATAAATATCCTGACACATTTTTAACATGGCCATCTGATCTCAAACACAGCCCAATCTAAGCACAGCTTGAACTATGGAAACCAGATAACTGTTTCTATACTTTTTTTTCTAAGTACATATATAACAGATATTTACAACCAAACACAGAACAAACATATAACATATTCATGCACACACACAAAAATGTTTGTCTTGGCTGGTAATCAAACCCAATTAAGTCTCATTATTAAGATCTGCCTACCTCTTCGGGAGTAATAGGCGTAAAACATGTTGTTATTTATTATCTGTAATGCAGATTATCTTCATGTTGAAAAAAAGAACATACTTTACAAAAAAAAAACACAAAAATATTCTAATTACCAGACTACGGCGAAGCCAAAGGAGGGTTATGATTTTGACCGGTATGTATGTGTGTATGTATGTTCATCTGTTCCCTCATAACTTTTAAACTACTTATCGTAATTTGGCAAACGAGGTATCGTTCGAAGCGTCTTGATCGTCTGCTGGTTATAGGATATGAGGAGATTTATGGCGCTCTCTACAGGACATAAAGGCATTAACTATAAAAATTCTTATAAGTGACACGATAATGTTTATTTATTGTTAAAATCTAAATAAAAAAATGTAAACCGAATCTGCAAATACTTTATTACGAAATTATAACCCCAAAATAATTGAAATAAAAAAAATAAGTTCAAAATCTAAAACCCGACTACGAAAAATTACGCTTTAAAAAGTATGAAACAAGAAAATATTCTCATGTGAAATTGTTATATACAAACTATCCAATATTTATTGTCTATTAAATAAAAAACTCACCTCATATATGGTCATATGGCTCATACGACCACGGCTATCCTCTGAACATCACTATGAACAGGTATTAAATACTTTAAAATATATTATGTGTGAGTTTTTTATTTAATAGACAATAAATATTGGATAGTTTGTATATAACAATTTCACATGAGAATATTTTCTTGTTTCATACTTTTTAAAGCGTAATTTTTCGTAGTCGGGTTTTAGATTTTGAACTTATTTTTTTTATTTCAATTATTTTGGGGTTATAATTTCGTAATAAAGTATTTGCAGATTCGGTTTACATTTTTTTATTTAGATTTTAACAATAAATAAACATTATCGTGTCACTTATAAGAATTTTTATAGTTAATGCCTTTATGTCCTGTAGAGAGCGCCATAAATCTCCTCATATCCTATAACCAGCAGACGATCAAGACGCTTCGAACGATACCTCGTTTGCCAAATTACGATAAGTAGTTTAAAAGTTATGAGGGAACAGATGAACATACATACACACATACATACCGGTCAAAATCATAACCCTCCTTTGGCTTCGCCGTAGTCTGGTAATTAGAATATTTTTGTGTTTTTTTTTTGTAAAGTATGTTCTTTTTTTCAACATGAAGATAATCTGCATTACAGATAATAAATAACAACATGTTTTACGCCTATTACTCCCGAAGAGGTAGGCAGATCTTAATAATGAGACTTAATTGGGTTTGATTACCAGCCAAGACAAACATTTTTGTGTGTGTGCATGAATATGTTATATGTTTGTTCTGTGTTTGGTTGTAAATATCTGTTATATATGTACTTAGAAAAAAAAGTATAGAAACAGTTATCTGGTTTCCATAGTTCAAGCTGTGCTTAGATTGGGCTGTGTTTGAGATCAGATGGCCATGTTAAAAATGTGTCAGGATATTTATACTTAAGGTAACCGAAAATTTTGATGAGGATAAATTAGTAATAATAATAACGATGTAAACTGGCTTAATACCAAGATTTTACAATACTTGAAATTAAACTATTGTTCTGTATTATTTATAAAAAAAGGAATAAAAAATTAACAAAAATACGTTTATTTATTTTTTTAATGTCAATTAGGCAAACAGAAGTAGTACAGTAAAGTTGTTAAGTCTCATGTCCTTATAATTTATTATATAAATATATGTTTACTATGTCAAACTGTAAGAAAATAGTAGATGTAAGCTCATTATTAAATCACCCATAATTACATTCGAGATCATTAACACATTTGTTATCTTTTAAATTAATGTTTTAAGTAAATGTTTTTTTTTAATTAATGTTTCACGATCCGTATACATTCTAATTATGATACACCTACCTACAACGGGTCTTAATCGTGTAATAATTTGAGGTATGAATACCTTTTTTAACCCGACGCGACGTTTCGGCTGACTTACATCAAGGTCACGGGAAGACGTCTTCCCGTCTATACCTCAAATTATTACACGATTTAGATCCGTTGTCTATAATAATGAGAATCTTTTAAATTATTGGTTTTATTATCACATATTATTATTTTGTTACCCGGCCCGGGTTTACTTAAGTCAGATAATATATATGTACTAGCTGGTTTTACCTGCGCGTTACCTTATCCTATGTGTTCATTTTTGTTGTATGTTAAGTATGCTCTGAGATAACATATATGATTAATCTCGGGAAAATGTAACATTCCTCGGGAACACGGGTGATACCGCAGGAGATAGCTAGTGTATTATAATATTGACATATGCACGTTTCGTATGTTCTATACTATATAATAAATATGAACAGTTTGTTTGAACGCGCTAATCTCAAGATTGCTTTTGCATTTGATAGCCCAACTCTTGGGGAAGGTTGTACACTATTTTTAACATTACCCTGCGATAACTAAGTGGTTTTGCGGAAATTTATTGTAAGACTAGCTGACCCGACAGACGTTGTCCTGTCTTAACTATGAATATTGAATTCGAATCTTCCGATTGAATCGACTGTGAAATGTGCACTAAGTAATGATAATTCCGACCCATGCCTCTGTTTTACACGATATTTTCAAACAATTGACATTTATGTCAAACACCATATAACATATAAAGGATGTAATGTATGTTTGTAAGTAACATATACCTATAAAGGTATTGTGAAAAGCGGTAAGGTTGCATTAGAAAAGATAATATGGTCATTATGTTTTCTGAAATTTTCTAATTTTCAGCGTAATTTTCTTAAATTTTTCGTTCATAAGAACCATCTCCTGACAACAAAAAACACAACAAAAAAAGAATTAGCGAAATTGACGCGTGATGCCGTCACCCAGGGGAAATAGGGATTCATTTTTATATATATAGATTATACAAAAAACAAATATCTAGTAACTAATTCTGCTCGATCTCCTTCTCTGTCAAGTAGGAAGGAAACTCAACAGGAAATCGACACGTGTTTCGCTTCTACACGAAGCGTCATCAGGACGTATTAGACCCGCTGTCACTGAGTCGACGCACTAGCACCACAGACGTGTTACCTCGCCGACCGACGGACAGAAAGTACTGTAATATAGTTACTAGTTATTTTTTCTTTAATATTACCTTGCGACCCTTAGAAGCCCAACATAAATAAAGTCAGAACGAAAACGAAGTATTAGCGCGGGCGGGCGATGCGACGCAATGGGTCGTACCATATCGAACGAAGCCGCGGGCAAAAGCTAGTATTTAATAATTGAAACACTTAGTGGTACTTACAAATTTGCTTTATCTTTGTTGACAACGTCCATGTGGATAACAAAATGAATATAATATGTTATAATAAGAAATAGTTTCTTTTCTTCAACGACTCATCGTAATTTTGCATATATTTCTCAAGAACAATAATAAATTGTAAAATATAGAACGGAAATTGTAAAGTGCTGAATGTTTTTAACCGACGTTAAAAGGAGGAGTGTATTTGTTTTATTTTAATGACCTTTCAAGGAATTTGCTTTAATTAAAATTACTAGATAAGGAATTTTTGAGACTTAATTGGATATCTGAATTTGTTTTTGATTATTGTCGTCACCATATCGGCGTGGTTGTTAGATACCTGTCATGCTATATCGTAGGTTCGATTTCCACTTTTGATAAGAATGAGTGTGCAGAGATATGTCTGTTTGTACTGTCTCTGGGTAGATATTGAGAACAGATGGATATTTGTTACTTCTTCACGCAAAAACAACTTAACAGATTTCAATGAAACTTAGGATACAGACAGGTTATAATCTAGATTAACTAATAGGATACTTATCCCGGGGAAATAACATTCTACGGGAACACGGGGAAGAGCTAACATCAGTATTAATATGTTTTTATGAGGGATCAGATAGCCGTGTTAAAAAATTGTCTCCGGATATGGAAGAAATTTCTCTAACTAGATAAAATACAATATATTGATTATAAACTCTATATCAGGTAGGTACACAATGTTCTGATTATTCAGATATGTTTGTCCAAAGATATAATTCAATGTAAGTACCCAAGAAATGAATTGATAACATATGTACCTACAATATCATTTGACTTACAGCGTAGAATACATTATATTACGACCAGTTCCCCTTAGTTTTAACCGTGTTCCCGAGGGAAGTGACATTTTCCCAGCATCACATGTATCCTGGGTTATTCAGGGTGTAAGCTATACGTGTGCCAAGTTTCATCAAAATCGAATTGGTTGTTTTTGCGTGAGACACAACATCGCAAATATGCGCATTTAAAATTATATTATGATGAAGTAAGTAATAAAACGTCATACACCCATTTCTTTCATCACTAATCAGTTTGGGATCAATACACAATTGACACTTAAAGAACACATTATGAGAAGTATTCACCAATTAAAATATATTAAATAGGTACCTGTAGTAGAAACGATGATAGCTCCAAGCAATAATAAACAAACACACTTTTTGTCCATTTTGAAATCACTATAACATTTCTCTCTGTGTTTAAAGTCAAAATTTATATCGGGCGGATTTTTTTACACAAACGACCGCTTGTTGTGTGCGCGTGCGGCTACTGAATCTCGAAGTGTTTTGTTCGATCAATACATTATACTACACACAATCCGGGCGTGAGTACACCCAATTTCAACTGGACCGTGTCTAAAAATGGAACTAAACGTCTCACCTCGATATAAAGTTCAATTTAGCATGAATTGTAGCGCGGCCAATAGACAACTAGCGCCGGCGGTGTCTCATGTTATAATTGTTGTTATTTGTGTCAATATTTTGATAGTGCTTTTGTTTAAAGGGTTTTTTTTTGTTTTTTTTTTCGTAATCAATCTTCAGATTAATGTCGAGATCTTTATTGTCCTTTTTGACAGCTAAATTGGTCATAGAAAACTCGTCTTTATTGCTTCAGATATAGCGTATCTAGTGATTTAAATGAAATTAGTATGATGATTCTGATGCTTATCACAAACCTAATAGGGTTAATTTTTCTATATCACTTTTAGCTGTCAAACGGTAAATAATTAAGTAATGTAAGCAATTGATTTAACGGCCTACTTTCTAACTATCTGATAGTGATAATTAATATTTTCTGGAAATTAGTCTGTTGTTTTTCTCTTTGTCTAATTAAACCCCAAAAATGGTAGACTGCGTAGGGCTGCCATACATCCGGGTTTCACCGGATTTGTCGTAGTTTAGTTAGAGGGTGTCTGGGGAGCGTCCGGATTTGGTTTCGGGGAATCCCAATCAATTGGTATATAATAAGTTAAAATATTTTTCGAAATCGTGAACCTATTAAAATGTGAATTATATGTCTAAAAATATTGTTTGCACTACATTTGGATTCAACTTTAGAATCTTTAGAATCCTTCACTTGCTCAGGATTCAAAATCAGCACGCAGCAAAAAATGACTTTGCTCTCTTGTTGCACAAATAACGATTTTAGCCTGTCCGGGAAACCCAATTTCACCTAAATGTCCGGGTTTTTTATGTTTTTGTCCGGCGTTGGCAATGTAGGTAATGGCAGCCCTAGTGCTGCGTAACAATATCCATTTTCGTTAGTATTATTATATCTATGTATACTATAAGAAAGTGTCACTATTTCTGTATGTCTGTGCGCTTGGTTCTTTTGTAATGCACACTGGATTTTAATTCAGTCAGTTAGATAATTTCTTGCGGACTTTTTATGTTTATACACTATCTGTACCCTGCGGTTTCACCCGCGTTCGATATCTCTATTTCTGAATTATTTACTATAAAATACATGTTTGTGTTTATTACTCAATAAAAAACCTTAGGACCCTGGGGTCATCAAGCTCACCTTTTCAGAGAAATCTCTAAGCGGTTGGTGGAAGCTACGCGGGATCCCAGAGCTGGCGGCTACTTAGCCCAAAGAATAAGCATCGAAATACAGCGAGGCAATGCCTATAATTGCAATGCCAATAACTCCTCAGTTAGAGGAGGTTTTTTTATTTATAAAACAACTAGCTGTCCCCCGCGGTTTCACCCGCGTCACCGTGGGATGTCACATACATAAAAACCTTCCCCTTCAATCACTCTATCTACTAAAAAAAAACGCATCAAAATCCGTTGCGTAGTTTTAAAGATCTAAGCATACATAGGGATATAGGGACAGAGGAAGCGACTTTGTTTTATACTATGTAGTGATAATTATAAGTCAATATTTAATAAATTACTTAATACCACATAATATCGTTTGGACGAATTTTCATGAAACTTGGTGGAAAGACCTACACATCCGACTTATATCATAAATAGGAAAGTTTGTCAGAATGTATGGATGTTTGTTGTTCTTTCGTGCAAAAACTACACAAACTGATTTACATGAAACTTGGCACATATACAGGATACTTTTTATGTCGGGAAACTCTAATATCCCTCGGAATCGCGGGTGATACCGTCGGGGACAGCTAGTATAGTATATGTTTTGTATTAACACATTGGATGGATTTATTCCGGGAAAATAAATGTACCTACCCTTGTGTACGTGGGGCGATAGTAATGCCTTACTAATGTCCCTGCAGAGCAGAGCAGAGCTTACTTAAGCAACTTTTTTTAATACATATTTCTCCGATAATTACACTCCGAGAGAACAAACAGACATGTTCATTCACAGATTTGTTTATCCTAGGTTGGATTTGAACCTTTGACCTTTGGTGTGGCAGTCACGGTCTCTAACCAGCTGACCTGTCAAAATACTAGTTTTGAATTATATTTTCAAGTATTTATGCTTTGTTTAGAAAAAATACAAAATATTGTCATAATAATTCATATTGTAGCTCAAATATGTTTAAACAAGACACAAGTCATTAAAAAACTTATTTTTTAATAAATTAAATAAATAAATATCCTGGGACATTCTTTACACACGGCTACCTGGTCCCAAACTAAGCAGAGCTTGTACTATGGAAACCAGATAACTGATATACTACATATTCTACGTTTTTTTTTCTAAATACATACTTATATAGATATTTACACCCAGACACAGAACAAACAGACATGTTCATGCACACAACTGTTTGTTCTGGATGGGAATCGAATACGCGACCTTAGGCTCGGCAGTCAGGGTCGCTAACCACCAAGCCAGCTGGCCTGTCAAATTGTATTATAACCATCGATTGAACGCAAAATTTTGTTGTTGTGTACGCTTTGGCGTAATGTCAATGAAGATTGTGTGAATGCGTGTGCGATATCACGAACCATAAGTGCCTACAAGTCTTATATCAGTATTTTGTGTTTAATTTATCAGTGACCGTATCTTTCTACTATTATAAATGCCAATGTTTGGATGAGTTTGTGGTATAATGTATGAAAATGGGCTCAGAGATATTACACCCTCAGTACGATAAGGACTTAACTTAAAATTTTGCGAAATGGAGTTACAATCATAGAGAGACTAAACAAAGTACGCTCTATCCGATGAATAGTAAAATATAAAATACCCCGTAAAAATATAATTAATTATCAAAGCCAACAACCCTAGTAAGCTGTCATGTCAGGGAACCAGATTATTAATAATTGTCTACTTTAATAATTTTTCTATTTTTTATTCATAAATATCAGTTATTATCTTTTGTTTTGGGCCAGGCTCTCATTGCAATGTGTGGTGTGCTCTCTCACTGCAGTACGACGGTATCCGCATCAGTTCTCAGTAAATAAATAAAATTTAAACATATTTACAAGAAATGTAACAACACATCTATTTACTGAGAAATGTTTGAACAATTCATTGTTATTATTATAAAGAGGTACCTATAGTTTAGATGTAAGGTTATCTCCGGAACTACTCGTCCGATTGTAATAATTCTTTCACTGATAGTAAACTATATTAATCCTGAGTTACATAGGATATGTTATTGTCCCGGAATTTATTAGATCCCCCGAGAATGCTGGTGGAAACGCAAGGGTTGGCTAGCTACAGATAAATAAATAAATATCCTGGGACATTATTTTACACAAGGCCATCTGATCCCAAACTAAGCAGAGCTTGTACTATGGAAACCAGATAACTGATATACAACATATACTATTTTTTTATAAAGGTATTTACACTCAGACACAGAACAAACAGAAATGTTCATGCACACAAATGATTGTCCTGGGTGCGAATCGAACCCGCGACCTTCGGCTTGGCAGTCAGAGTCGCTATCCACCAAGCCAACTGGCCTGTCGAAGATAAAGCTGCTTACTGTACCTACTAGCATGGAGAAATCAATGGTTTCGTCTGGAACTCTGGTAAACTGGTAACAAAATATCAGTGAATCACGAAAACAATTAGATCATTTCTAAACATACAGTGATGACACGTAAAACGTTCTGATAAAGAATTACATTGTATTGAAATTGTTCAACAATATAACTTAGTAAGTAATAAATAAAATAATCCTGTACTACTTATATTTCTTAAACTAGCTGTCCCCCGCGGTTTTACCCGCGTTCCCGTGGGATGTCACATGTATTATACATATAAACCAGCCTCTTGAATCACGCTATCTATTAAAAAAAACCGCATCAAAATCCGTTGCGTAGTTTTAAAGATTTAAGCTTACATAGTGATATAGGGACAGAGAAAGCGACTTTGTTTTATACTATGTAGTGATGCGAAATTTTGTGCCGATAGAAGTTTGTTACTCTTTCAAGGAAGACTACCAAACGAATTTGGATGGAACCTGAGACATTGTTACAATTCCCTTAGCGGGGAATATAAAAAACGTTCCCCGGTAGTTTAGTATAAAAAAAATCATTAGGCAAATCAATACGCAAAACAAAGAGCAAGCTAGACTCAGCGCGTAGGTCTGGGGTAATGTTCTCTTTTGTTAGGTTTTTGATCTCGGTTGTAATTTGGGAGTAAAATTTGAGCGTCACTAACCGGGACGATTGACAGCTGGAAGGGAAATTGAACGAAAGAGTAATGAGACAGCATCCCTCGAGCACAGCGGCAAAAGGCCCACCAAGCAGCAGCAAACCACACCATGTGTTTGTCCGCTGAACCAGACAACACCTAAAGGAAAAGGTTAACAATAAAAATAAATATGAAAACACAATAAACAGCTGTTATGAAAATACCAGGAAAAAGTTCTTTCTTGCCGCAAATACACGAGTGGAACTGCGGACGACATTTGATAATAATGGCATATATTGCCTAAAAACCACGCTATGTAACGAGGGTCATCGTTAACAAATTTAATGACTCGTCAAAACCAAACAAAAGCGCCCAAACTCGAGCGAATTCCTCCTTATCACCCGCTGGCTCCGCCATCAGACATTCATCGCCTAATGTAATGAAAAGTACCGTTTAAAGCAAATAAATTAACCTAATCTCGAGGGGTTTACTAGTAGCCACTGAAGAGTCTACTTTCCAACTCCTGGCTTCATAGTCAGATCAGCTCGAAGGCTATTGTATCGTCTTCCAGAACTCGAATTAGTACATGGGATACTTGGAAAGTTTCAAATCTATGGAACAACTAGAAGTAAATACATAATTATTAGATTGAGAGGTATGTGTGCACAATTCGTCCGGGTAAGTACTAACCGTGCCCCGAAATTGAAATTACAGGCATAAGACATAACAACTTCACGTCTCAGGATGTAGTTTCAGAGATTACAACCAAACTTTACGAACTTTATTTCTCTAGAATACTAGTCTAAAGAAATATTATTCAAAATATGAATATCTTAATATTATATGGTATGTTTGTTACCACATAACTCCAAGACGGAGAATATATTCACGATTGTGATTAATCCATCTAATCTAATATTATAAATGTGAAAGTTTGTGAAAAGGGGTGTAGGTTTGTGAGTCTTTCACGCAAAAAAAAGTTAACGGGTTTGGATGAAACTCAGCAATTTATATTATAGTCGTATAACCTCGATTAAGTAGTGTACCTTTTATCTCGGGGAAAAGAAACATCCCTCGGGAATGCGGGTGAAACTGCTACAAGTATATATTTTTCTTAGGAAAACTAAAGCTCCCTGGAAACGCAGGAAAAACCAGATCGGGAAGTTACGAGAAATTACAAGCACATAAGACTTATCAACTTCACGTATCAGGGTCGACAACGCATTGGGGATGCCACTGGTGTTGCAAATGTCCATAGGCGGTGGTGACCACTTACTATTAGGTGGACGGTGTGCTGATTTGTCGTCTCTGTGGCATAAAAATTGGGTGTGTTCTTATGTGCGCACGTAAGAAGTTATACCCGAAATTATTGGTGAGAAAAATTGCACTAAAAGCATTTGTCTTTACTATTCAGCCGTGAAATTGTAGTGTCGGAACTCTTTGTACCTGACTGTAGCAGCGAATAAGAAATTTGTAGGTTGTTAACAAGTTGTTAGGTTATTATTGACAATAACATCATTGCTCACACATTGACACTGACAGTTGCGATTTGTGCGATGTTCCGGAGAAATCGTTACTAACTAACTTCAACCTGGAAACTGTTGTGTTACAGTATTAAAATTACACTCCCATAAAGAAGTATAACTTGAAAAAAGTAAGTTGGCAGTATTCCTGTACCAAATAATTTTTATTATAAAATATAAAAAGTATTTTTTGAAACGTCAAATCATTAACAAAAATGTATACCCCCGGTTAATCGCTTTTAGGTTAAACCAGTTAATGGAATAACAATGAATCATTCGTACGTAATCGTGTACCCACATTTCTTAATAAATAGTATTATTGTTTTATATCTTGCAAGTTCAGAAGTCAATTTTTATCTGAGAATACTACTAAAAGGGTATGGCTGAAACTTGGCACATAGATAATATATAACCTGGAGTAACACATAGGATACTTTTTTAAGAAAATGTTACATCCCTCTGAAATACGGATGAAACTGTATGGCAGCTATTCTTTTTTTTTTACGAGGGGAAATGCTGTACGCGTACCCGCGCCAGGGCAGGCGCGGTGGTTATGTGGGACTCTCTCCCCGACCCCTTCCCCTGTGGGAAAGAACCGGGGAGCCTACCCACTAAAACTCCTCGAGGTCCTTTTCCACCGTTGACGGGACTGCGGGACCAAATGAGTCCTACGAATGCCTGCCCCTACCAGCAGCTATCCTACTAATATTATAAATGCGAGGATGTGATGGTGAGGGATGTATCGTCATCATCATCATCATCAGCCTATCTCCGTCCACTGCTGGACATAGGCCTCACCTACGGCACGCCACTGAGCTTGATCTTCAGCTCTTTGTTTCCAACCGCTGCCATTATATATTAAAATGGAAATAAAATGAATGCAACACAGATGAAAGGAACAAGGATAAATAAGAAAGGGAAGAATAAGGCAGTGAGGAAAGAGACAGAGACGAACGAAAGAACGATGAACGAAAGACTGCAACAAGATTAGATAAAAAGACAGGATACACAAGGTCTTCGACAATGTCCGAGGGAGTCGGGCAAGAAAGCCCCAGGACAATAAAAAAAATGTGTGCGTGTAACCTTTACACGCGATTGAAGTAAAACTTAATAAAATTAAAAGATTAATCATATTATAATTTAATTATATTTATGTGTTACTATATGTATATATGTTATAGGCATATTTGTATAGTAAAAAAGTAATAACATATATGTAGTAGGTATATTAGTTATCTGGTTCCATAGTACAAGCTCTGCTTAGTGTAGGACCGTGTGTAAAGAATGCCTTTACTTTATATTTATTTGCATGCGTGACGTGTAAATGTATTTTTTTTTTATTTGTAAACCTTAATTTTTTAATCTTCATCTCTCGCTAGTAGCAGGCACACAGTAAGGTGGCATTTATTGATGTGAAAACTTATTTAGCGGCGTTGAGCACTTTTCTTGGGATGGGTATAAAATGTTAAACTCGCGTCAGGACACGTGACCTGATGGAAAATTCGTAAGAAGGAAAAAATGCACAACGTTAATGTTCATGATTTTTTCATTCCCTATCTTCGCGCATATTAGCATTCTAGTACATATTTGCGCTGTTTTTGAGCTGAGATGAATGACGTCTCTTGCGGTATCTATATCATAGAACGTCATTGATTGTGCGAAGATTTACTGTGTTGCCTTTCCGATCTGTGCCGCTAGCACGAATATCCCAAGGATAGCGTCATCATATCGAGTGCGCCAAAAAACTAGTTTATATGTTAAGTTGCACGCCGCGCACACCGTGACGTAGCGCAAGCGCGGATCCACCGTTGTGGGCACGATGGACATGCTCACCTGTGACGTCAAACTTCTACGGTCTATTGAGGTCGATAAAGGAGTTTTTTTTTTATTTTAAAAAAGGCATTGGATATACTATTATGGCTTTGTCGGAATGTTCTAAATCGATCTAAATATGGTAACTATCAAAGTTTGATATTTCAATTTAATTTAAAACTTAAATAATATAATAAACAGCCGACAATCGTGACAATTGTAAAATATTAATTATTCTGAGACATTCTTTACCCACGGCCATCTGGTCCCAAACTAAGCAGAGCTTGTACTATGGAAACCAGACATATATAAAGTAGATATGGCTTTGTCGGAATGTTCTAAATCGATCATGAGCGAGTTGTTACTCCGAATCACACTTGGCCGATTTTCGGATGGCTGTGACCACAACCTTTTTTGTGGGCTGGATCCGCTCGTGACGTAGCGCGATGTTCAAATTCCCATTGGATTGGTTTTTAGCGCACTCGATGCGATGACGCTACTCAGCGGCGGCCTTACCCATTGCGATGCGAAAGTAAGTCTGGTTGTTTGGTTTAGGTATTTGTCATGTTTGACAAGAAATGCTAAATTTATAAAAATAAATAAAATTTTAAATCCATATTTTTTTATTTGCTCGGATTGCCCCGTTCGCCACCCCCTAAGGCCGTCTCTGGCGTTACTTTTAAGATAGAAGTTCGTGCTTAGGCCTCAGAAGAAACAATTTTGTTGTATGATTAGCTACCGAACCGCAGTTACAACCGCGTTCCCGAGGGATGTAACATTTTCCCGAGGAAGAAAGTATCCTATCTGTTAATCAAGCTTATGAACGATTTATGTGCCAAGTTTCATCCAAAACCGATTTGTAGTTTTTGCTTGAAAGTGCGATAAAAATCCATACATCTTCACAAACATTTGAATTTATAGTATTTGTAGGTTTTAATCCGTATATAACGACACTCACGCAGATATAGAATCAATATTTATTATAAAATACAAAAAAGAAGTAATTCGTCCAATTTACAGTATGGGTCCCCGTGAATCATTTATGTTACTTTCACTTTATATTTATGAATTGTGTGTATTTATGGAAATGTTTTATTATGTATTTTGATAATTAACAAACACAATAGAACGAACTGAATTATAAAAAAAATATTGTGTGATACTCGTAGGACATTTATCTATACTCGGATTATTATATGAAGAGCTCTGACAGATGGATTTTTTGCCAAACATGGCATTTAAAATTGGGGATAGCACCGTTGAAAACAACAACATTGTATGTACCTATGTATTGGTATAACACTGTTTTTTTATATACATTTTTAATTAATATCAAAGCAATGTTTCGTTAGTGTCAGAGCTCATTTAAAAATCGAACTATAGGGTACGGTCACCAGTTTTTACCAAATAACTAAGAATTAAAAGTACGACATCTATAGGGCGACTTTATAAACATTTAGCAATGCACAACGAGTAGTTAACCAAGTCCACTTGTTCTAGCCAACATTTGATAGATGGCGCTGTACCGGCTATTCGTATCATCGAGGTAACTATTTATAACGCTAGATGGCGGTGATTGTAACTGAATTTATTTGAATGTTTTTACATATGTATAGGTTTCTTAGATGTAAATTAAAGAATAATTTAATTATCCAGTACGGTAGGTTATGGGTTAAAACTACATACTATAAATAGATTGTATGTATGTATTAGGTTTATCAAGCCTCATCTATTTATTTCTTTAAAAATCACATGTTAAATGTATGCAATTTATTAAATAAATTACTGCAAAAAAAAATTGTGTTGCTATGTTATTAAAACAAATTGTCAATAATTTTCCAATGTAGCAACACTTAAAATAACTTCATCAAGAGCGCGTCCTCGCGAAAATCCTTCATAATTTCGCGTACAACAGTAACCTTCCTTGTCATGGGCACGTCCTTCTGCCAAGGTTGTGGCCCTGCCCGCGAGGCCGGGGCAAGGTCGACCTTGGCGGGAACATGCCGTCCGACCTTAAACTTGGCTCGGCGATCACCTTGGCGCCAAGGTTTGCGATGCGCGCTTGCTTCCGCAATATATTTAGCGACCTACGTCATCGGGCCGAGCGAAGGCGACGTTCTGATAATTTATCTGGATTGCTGTGACGTCACACTTGACGTGTGAGGAAATTATTTGATTGGATTCTATTTCCGCTTTGATTATAGGCGTTATAGACCTATGTGTGTGTGAGTGCCTGAGCAAATATGTACGGTTACTCACGCAAATATACTTTTCATGTGCACGCGTGCATCTCAACTAATGATATCAATGTGAAAGTGAATTTGTTTGTTACGCTTTCCCGCATGTTATACTCAATCAATCTTTGTGAAATTTGGCACACACATAGCCTATGGTATGTACAGGGACATAGCTACATGGTATCTCGGGAATGCGGGAAAAACCGCGGGGAAGAGTTAGTTCAAATATAAAAGAAATTGGTGACATTGGTACAAGGTCAAACGTAGTGATTGATTTTGTCCTACCATTTCTTATCTTTCTGACGGACGGGTTAGCTTGGTGGTTAGATACCCTACTACGCCAACGGTCGTAGGTTCTATTCCCAGAACGAACACTTATGTGCAAATAAATGTTAGAGAAAAAATCTATATGTAAGTATGCCTACTTATTTAGAATACAAAAAATAGTATTTGTAAGTTGTTTGTAGTAAGCGACTGGTCCTTCAAATCATCTTGGGACCAGGATATTATTTTAAATATGTGTTATTCAATTTGTATTCAAAACATAGTGAGAAAATGCAAAATGTCACTAAAAGTGTTGTAGTAGTGCAGAGTTCGTCCGGGGAAGTACTACCACCTTACCCATTTCCGCCGTGAAGCAGTAGTGCACTTGTTTTTCGGTTAGAAAGGTAAGGGGGCCGGTGAAATTACAGGCACATGAGACTTAACAACTTCACGTCTCAGGATCGACAACGCATTGGCGATGCCCTTAGTGTTGCATATGTCCATAGGCGGCGGTGACCACTTACCATCAGGTGTACCGTCCGCTTGTTTGTCGGCCTATGTGGTATAAAAAAGAACAAAAATACAGTTTTTTCAGTACTTATTTAATTCCTTTATGCTGATGTATTATTATACGTATGTACCTACTTCAGATTCGCTTTGACAAACTGGCTTTGAGCCTACGGTTTCATCCAGGTATCCTATATCAAAGTATCCTGTCATACTCCAGAACACATTCTTTTTGTGTGCCAAGTTTCATCTATATCCAATAGCCGTTTATGTGTGATTGAACCGTTATATATCTTGCCTCTATGTACTTCTACTATGTATTTACATGGTTTAAAACAGTAACTGTTTCTTTCTGTCTGTTTTTTCGTTCGTATCTTTAAAATTTACAACTTGGGGCTCTTTAAGAAAAGAGTGAATAGGCTACTAACGGGAAAGCGAGCTCCATCTTCGGCCTCATCTTCATTTACCATCGATGGGATTGAGGTAAATCTCAATGCCGTCAGAAAAAAAAATACACATAATAGATTTAGATCTTCGGGCAAGTTTATGTCTATCTCACGCAGGCGCAGTCGGGGTTGGTCGCTTGCTTATAATTTGTTCATTAACACCGCCCAAAAAAAAATATAAGACTTTCTAGGTACTAAGTGCAAAACTTTGCCATCAGAAAACAGGTAAAATTAATAAAATAAAATTTCGACTTTATCAGAGACTTTATTAATGATAAAAATAACAATAAAAATGTATATATCCAACCAAATATTATTATTTACTAAATATGGTAACTATAAACATTTGATATTTCTATTTAATTCACATAAAACTTAAATAATATAATAAACAGCCGACAATCGTGAAAATTATAAATTATAAATTACACGGCCATCTGGTCCCAAACTAAGCAGAGCTTGTACTATGGAAACCAGATAACTGATATACTACATATACTACTTTTTCTAAATACATATTTGTAAGTATTAAATAATTAAAATGAATATTGGTCCTTCGACCACATTTTGATAAGATTGTGGTCAAAAACTAGCTTATACTCATAAAATTAAATTAATACACATTTATTTCCTAATTCAGCTATTAGAATAAATAAAAATAAACATCTTTACGCCCATCTCTAAAGCGGTAGGCAGATGTCTCATGATACATTACACCGAAGATATTAAGTCCCACTGTGACATGTGGTGATCATTGTCAACAGGTATTGATCGATCCGGGAATCGAATGAGGGACCTCAGGTACCAAACTTTATACCGAAGGTAAATTTCTAAATATGATTATGATATTTACAAAGCAAATAAAAAATACGTGGCACTTAAAATTAAACGAAATAATGGAATGACCTCAATTTGAAAATGGCCAATTGCGTGTCTGACACCCACAAGAAGAGTTTCGTACCGCCATACAATCTATATCTATACTAATTAATATTATAAAGAGGAAAGATTTGTATGTAAGTAGGTTAGTTACTCTTTCACGCAAAAATTACTTAACGGATATGGATGAAACTTGGCACATAGATAGAGCATAACCTGGAATAACATATAGGCTATTCCCTCGGGAACGCGGGTAAAACCGCGGGGGGTTGCTAGTATTTAATAAAACGCTGACAAAAATTACGTTTCTTTGCAACTCCTTTAATTTTTTTTTCTTCATTGTTATTATTAATTATATATTTTTAAATCGGCCATAGTATTATTTATACAATCTGAAGTATCCACCTATTACGGTGTAAAAGGTACAGCCCTATGACTGACGGCTGTTGCGGACTTTAAAATTAATCTAAGTAATACAAAAATGTTGTCTGTTTGTGCGTTCACATCTTTTAAACTACACAATAGAATTTATGTTGGTTGAGCCATCATTTTGAAATTCTTATCTTCAATATATACATAGAATATATCTATATCACCCTAGTCAGGCGAAGCCGGGGCGGGTCGCTAGTGTTAAATAAAAATTGATGTGAGATTTCCGTGACTGTATGTGTGGTACATCAGAACACCTCCTTCCTAAAGCTGAAACCGAACTGATCGCATTTGACCCTCAGGATCCGGGCCAGCTGTGGGGGTCCACAGTAGAAGACGGTCACCTTCCCTTTGTTCTGCTCTTGGAGCTGCTTGAACACCTTATCCCAGTTGGGCCGGCCGGCGTTTGTACGCGTCTTCAAACCAGTAATCAGATCGCGTTTCTCCTAAAAATAATGCATTTAAATATTCTTAGTAGTAGAGCTCATAGTGCAAGGTACTTCCACTGTGAAATACTGTTTATTACACTTTTGTATGACTTTGTTTTGGTTAGAAAAGGTTGGAGATATTAAAGGCAAATGAGACTTAATAACTTCTCGTCTCAGGGTTGACAACGCAACGATGCCCCTGGTAAATGACCACTTACGATGAGATGGACCGTCTTCCTGTTTCTCCTGAATAACTCAATATTGTGTGCATATGAACATTGAGAATTCTCAATATAAGCAGTCAGGCTGTCCTACCAAGCCAACAGTCACGTCAAAGAAAGGGAAATACTACCTTCTCATGCAGCAAGTCCAGGGCGAGCTGCAACCCCACTGCCTTCATATCTGACCGCTGCAAGGCGCTGGTGATGTACATGTGCATATCCAAGAACCGCTCCATGGCGCCACCCAGCTCCGCCTGCTCAATCTCCAGCTGGGACAGCAGCGACACGAACCACTCGAACGAGCGCTGCTCGCGGTTTATCCAGAAGAAATCCACCTGGAATTGTTTTATATTGAAGCTCATCGAGAGGATAACGCGATTAATGGATAGATAGCGCTACATGGATTCAACCCTGCATCGCGTTATTGTAGTTCTCTCACGGCAGCTCAAGCTCAAGCTCTAGGTGAAAGATTTAGGTAAACATTGTGAGAAAACTGGTAGATGGATACTTTGAACTACCTGCCTGGTAACCTCGTTCAAGGTGAATACCTGTTACACATAGGCCCCCTCTAAGCGCCGAGCCGCTACCTTCGAGCCGTATTCATAATTCAATACATCACAAACATCCATGTTGTGCTTCAAGCCGGATCCGTAACTTAGATTACTACAAACATTTATACGGTCTATCGGTAAAAGCTGTAGCTACCCTACCTTCCTCAAGTTCATGTTGTGCTGGGGCACCTCGGAGCCCCAGGTGTGGCTGCAGCGCGGGCACACGCTCCTGGCGCTCCAGTAGCGGTACATGATGGACTGCAGAATGGAAGCGAAGGGCGTGACGCCGATGCCTGCCGCGATGAGAGCGGCGTGCTGGGCGCGGAATATGTGCGACGACGCCGCCCCGTATGGCCCGTCCAGGTAGATCTGTAACCCGGTACCTCAGGAAATAAGTAATAATTATCCTGGGAAATTCTTCACATACAGGCATCAGATCCTTAACTATGAGAGCTTGTACAATTTTCTATGGGAACCAGTTTAAATTAATATAAATTATTAATTTTATATTATAGATAAAGTCAATAGAAAGACGACCTACGATCTCTGATAAGTAGTCAGTATTCGTTGTCTCTTTCGACAATTACAACACCAACTCCATGGGCATCTCCGTTATCTCGACCCTGCGACGTGAAGTTGATAAGTATAGTATCATGTGCTTGTAATGTCACCGGCCCCCTTACCTTTCTAACGGAAACACAGTAATACAAATGCACTACTGCTTCACAGTGGAAATGGGTAAGGTGGTAGTACTTCCCCGGACGAACTCTGCACTAAGAGCTCTACTACTCGAATAAACTTCATTATTTCTGAAGTTGTACTCGTGCCCAACTTCGTAACGTTCGTTAACAACTTCACGTCTCAGGGTCGACAACGCATTGGCGATGCAAAATGCCTAGTGTCGCAAATGTCCATAGGCGGCGGTGACCACTTACCATCAGGTGGACCGTCCGCTTGTTTGTCGGCCAATGTGGTATAAAAAAAAAGTTTCTCTAAACATGAAGGATCTTACCTCCAATGGTTTCCCAACGGGATAGTTTGAGAAATGGGAATCATTTCCGGACGATTCCGATGGACTAATGATATTGATCGAAGGCTTCGTCCCCATTTCTGTGTCTCTGTCTGGTGAGAGGCTTTTTGATAGGCGTCTTCTCGCTAAAACACCACGGAGAGTATTAAATCAACTTTATTTGTATACAACGTATTAGGAAATACCCGGTAAAAATATAATTAATTATCAAAACCAACAACCCTAGTAAGCTGTAATGTCAGGGAACCAGTTTATTAAACAGAAAGGCCTACGTAACTATTTTACCTAATAATTGTCTACTTTAATAGTTTTTCTATTTTTCATTCGTAAAAATCAGTTTTTTGATTTTTTTGGGGTTTGTTATACAGCGTTACTACTGTTCTTAAATATTGTGAATGGACTCGTTATAAGGCCCCAATTAACCTCCTTTCGGCTTTTGTAACATTCTGTACATCTAAAACTAATAAATAAGCAATAGAGAACTATCTTGTATTCAATATAAATGATCAAACACAATATACATCAAATATGATCATATTTTGAAGTACCGGTCTAACCTCAAACAGTTTTTTTAATGCTGTACAATTATAACGTCACAACTTCCTATTTCTACAAAACTATAATATTTACTTTCGATTGATTTTACATTTAAAGCGAAGTGGTATCGTAGAAGCTAGACTCATGAGTGGCGGGAGTAGATGTATAGCCGCCCCGTTATCAAATATATTTTGAGAATATAATTAATACATTAAATCAAAAATCTAGATCAGTGTCTTTCAATCTCTGGGTCGCGACCGCTAGGGGGGTCGCGAAGCCTTAGTCAGAAGGTCGCCAGCAGAAGGGAAAATATAGGCAGTCTCAGATTAGCGCGCGCAAACTGGCGTCCAACTAAACTCATACTTACTTGAAAACCTCTCGCGGCTTCTTGCAGAGTAATAGGTATCAAAATAAAGATCATTATCGCAGCCTTTTAAATTATAAACTCTTTATCTATCTGACAAGGGGGTCGACAGAATTGTTCAACCTGTAATGGGGTCGCGAAACCAATAAGATTGAAAAACACTGGTCTAGATTACCTATAAATTAATTAATTTAACTTACCAATAGACAGGATACTCTCATTAGACCGCCTCCTCTCGCAATCCTCCAAGCTTGGGGTCTTAAAAGCTATGATAGTGGGCTTAGTCCTCATGTATCGGAAGCTGTGGGCGAGGGACTTGTTCTGAGGACTGCGGTAGGCCAGGCCGAGAGCTTTGAGGTGTGCTTGACGCATTTTGCTCTCGTCAAAACTCCGCTCCGACTCGTAATCACGGAGACTGGAAATGAAATCTTATTGTAATTGTCGTAGAGTTTAAATTCAATATTACGAAGAAGTTTACTGCGATTACTCGAAACAATTTATCAGATTATGCAGGATTTATTGACGCTCGCGCTATTCATTAGATATAAGCTTTATAATTAAATTGAATATCCCGGGACATTCTTTTACACACGGCCACCTGATCCCAAACTAAGCAGAGCTTGTACTATGGAAACCAGATAACTGATATACTACATATACTACTTTTTATTTTTCTAAATACATACACATATAGATATTTACACCCAGACACAGGACAAACAGACATGTTCATGCACATAAATGTTTATCCTGGGTGGGAATCGTACCCGCGAATTTCGACTTGGCAGTCAGGGTCGCCAACCACCAAGCCAATTGGGATTATGCGCTACTGCTGTGGGAAGCGAATACAGAGTGGGAATGCGGTATTTTTTTTAATGTTTGTTGTCAGGAGTCGAACCCACGGCCTCTAACGTGGCACTAAGGATCTCTAACCACCATGTCACAAACATACTTCACATTTTTCACCATTAAGTTAAAGTCATAGCCATTTGTTCAGTTTGGACTACTTACAATCGAGGTTTGAAAATCAACTTTCAACTGAAAAGAAGTAAAGTATTAAATATGAATAAAACAATATTCTACACTTACGCTAGAAGCCTTTGTTTCTTTTTGACATTGTTGTGTACATCAGGCATTGATCGAGACTTCTCCAGGAGACGAAGTGGGGCCAGCAAAGCCCCAGGTTTTAGTGCACGTGGTGACGGGGATATAGCTGGAAAAATAGATCGAATAATAATACTAAAAATCTTTATTTGTCACCACAAACCAAAATAGATCTAATATTAATATTAGATCTAATATGTTTACATAAGCGATTACAATTTTTTGGACAGCTAGTAATATATATACCGTATATTATTATATATTAGCTGTCCTCTCTACGGTTTCCCGAGGGATATAACATTTTCCCGGTGTAAGGGTCTAGTGGACGTTAAAAGAAAAGCGGACTGTATTAAAATAGGGTGGTTTTATTGCCAGCCAAAAATATCAAAAATTGTGCGTCTGACGGGTTCCGATAACGCAAGTGGTGCGCTGGCGGCTGACGCGGCGTCGCCGGCCCCCGGCGCTGGTGCGGGTGCGCGCAACGGTAGCCGGAGGGGTGTCCCCCGCCCGCGCGTCTCCTCCCGTGCGTACATTGTTAAGATAATTCTTAACACCCGGGATAAAAAGTACCATTTATGCTGTTCCAGGGCATGGTCTACATATGTGCCAAGTTCCATACAAATCCGTGGGGTAATTTTTGCGTGAAAGGGTAACAAACATCCATACATCCTTACAAACATTTGCATTTATAATATTTGTAGGAAGTAGTATATGTGTGTCTCTTTTTATAGTCGCTTTTTCGTTTCATCGAGTTTATAATTCGAAAATAGGTTCATGTATTGATCCATTAGTTAATTGTATGAAAATGCAGATGAAATAACCTTATCACGAAGGAATACAGTTAATTTTCCTATACAGTGGAATGCAGTATTTTGACGCTGTGAACTGACTGGATAAAATAGCTTGTCAGACCTTTGAAGTCGCCGATTCCTTTCTCATCGTCAGTGTTGAATGCCTCGTTGGTGTAGGAGATGGGGGAGAAGTCGACGGATCGTTTCTTGGCGCTGCCGCTGGAGCCTTTACGTTTGCTGAGGTTGCTTTGGTTGGAAGTCGTGCGGGCCAATTTGCTGTGGAGGTTAACATCATAAAAATATTTAAGAAGCTCCTTTGTGGTCGAGGGCGATAGAGCTAACCGCGCATTTCAAAGGGATGTTCCAATTACTTAAGATACAAAGTATCCGATGTTCTAATTCAGGTTATAAACTATATTTATGCTAAGTATCATTCAAACCTGGTTGTTAGTTTTTTTTAATAAACTTGATTATTTATAATGTTAGCTGCACCCCGCGGTTTCACCCGCGTTTCCGGAGACTTTAACATTTTTTTTTATACCACATGGGCCGACAAACAAGCGGACGGTCTAACTGATGATAAGTGCCGAGTGATCACCGCCGCCAATGCGTTGTCGACCCTGAGACGTGAAGTTGTTAAGTCTCATGTGTCTGTAATTTCACCGCCCCCCTTATCTTTCCAACCGCACAGTAACACAAGTGCACTACTGCTTCACGGCAGAAATAGGTAAGGTGGTAGTTCTTCCCCGGACGCACTCTGCACTAAGAGCTCTACTACTCTACATTGTCCTGAGATAAAAAGTATCCGATGTTAATTCAGTTTATATACTATCGCATGCGTGTGCACTAGTACATGTTTACAAAAATCCATCCATCGACACAAACTATCGCATTTATAATTTTTGAATAAGTAGGACTTACTCATGCGCCTGCTCCTGACAAGATGGTACTTCTCCAGCATGTAGACGAGCCTGTTCCTTCTCGAAGTATGTGTACAGGCGGTTAGTCCATTGTCCCACTCCTCGAATGTGCAGCCAGATGTAATCTGAAATATTATAAAGTTACATCGGACGTTGAACAAGTTTAGACAGATAGTTTTTAGCTACCCAAACGTGGTAATGAGCACGGTTCTGCTGGAGTTAAGTGCAGGTTGTTGAGAGTAAGGGGCCGTTTATGAATGACATGAGATCATTCCCCCAACAGACCACGTTTGTATGGCGCGGGCGTCCGCTTAGCGCAGTCCTAGGTCTTACCTTCCTGGTCAGGAGCACTGCTTATTGTGAATGGATGCCACTCGTAAGTAGCTATGGCTGGTATATTAACGAACAGGTAGTCGCCCGCATGGAAGTCGAATAGTGGAGGACGTTTGACGACCAAGTGGGTCACCTTGGATGGCAACAGGATCCCTGATGAGATGTAGGTCTTTCCACGTTCTGATCTGTTGAGGTACATGTGTAAATACTTTTTATACCACATGGGCTTAAACAGGCACCTGATGGTAAGTGGTCACCGCTGTCTATGGACATTAGTAACACCAGGGCCATCGTTGCTCTGTCGGCTCTTATATTATTTTTTGTGCTGTATGAATTACGATGCCTTCGAGGTTAAGCTGAATAGAGCTCTTTTATCAGCAGTTTTAGGTTCAATTTGGAGGACTAGGTACGATAGTCGTTTCTTTCTAGGAAATCATTACCTGTAGCCTGGGATTAGTTATTTACCCGAGAGACGGCACAGTGGTCACCACATGTCTTTGGGATTTCACCTTTGGCTTGTTTAATAAAACGTAGTTTTGCAAATAAACATTTTGACTAACAATAATAAATATCCTGACATTCTACAAACACATCTCGACTTTTTAAATACACACAATTATTATATAGATTTTTACACCCACACAGACCGTATGTTTGTCCTGGGTGGAAATCAAACCAATAACCTCTGGCGTGACAGTTAGTCTCTATCTACCAAGCCAACTGGCCCATCAACAACACACTTTTAAATCATTTCTTACCTCAACCAAGCTAGTCTTATGACTCTCTCCACGATATAAATAGTTCCGGGCAACACGAACCACTTCCAGAAGTTGGGGCCGTGGAATATCAGTAGAAACCAGAATGGCACGTAAAGGAGATGAGTCCAGTAGAATATCTGAGAAACAAATGATTTCATTTAACGAACAAAATCTCAATCCATTAGGGGTTCCAAGATTTACAAGCAGACTAATCTGAGTGCTGGAAAGCGAGGGGTGGTTGGCTGGCTGCATATAAAAGAAATAACCTGGGAGATACTGCAGACTCTGCTATGTTATCCCAAACTAAGCGGAGCTTGTACCAAGGTAGATTCTCATGTAGATATTTACACCCATATATTTTTAATTATGTTAAAAACTTTTGTTAATGCTTTCTACACTTCCATACTGCATACTACAAAACTGCGCATAATATGCTTAAAAAGGGAAGCAACGTTGTGTAACATGTATATTACTTAGGTCCTAATTTCATTCATATATGATTAAAAGTCGGATTTTATAACTCACTTCAAAACTACCTCCGCGTCTAATAAAAGGTTGACTGCAAACAAACATGACGAGCAGAATAACTGCCAATGCCACACCAGTGGGATTGGCACAGCCTCCGACCAGACCGAACAAGCCTGGCTTCTCAGTTAACAGCCACTCGTACAGCGTGTAGTTGGCTTTATTGACAACTTCGTCGTTTACAACTATTATACCTGGAAACACATTACACTGATATTAGAGGTTTATGTTGTAGGCACTAAGTTAATTGCAAACCCTGTTATTAACTTGTATAAAACTAAATAATCTATATACATACTAACTGCCCGGACAGACGGTGTTCTGTCGCAATAAGACATACAAAAATGCAGGAATTCGCTCGCAGCACCACCTACCGGGTCAAATTGTGAATCTAAACCATTCAGGGCGCCACCCAAACCCATAGAAAAAAATTAATTCAAATCGGTCCGGGCGTTTAGGATGAGTTCACTGTCAACACACGTGCAGAAGAATTGTATATATAACTATTAGATATTTATTAACTAGCTGTCCCTCGCGGTTTTACCCGCCTTCTCGAGGGATATCACATTTTCCCGGGATAAAAAGTAGCCTTTATGTTATTCCAGGATATGCTCTATCTATGTGCCAAATTTCATCTATATCCGTTTAGTAGTTTTTGCGTGAAAGAGTAACAAACATACATACATACAAATCTTTCCTCTTTATAATATTATGAGTATAAGTAATAAGTATAGATTAAAAATACAAAAATACAAAAGTTGTAGTATTTAACTTTCTTTTTTATTTATAATTAACATTGATTTACCGTACATCAATTGATTTCATTCTTTCTTTCTAACCACTAAGATAAAGAGAGGATGATGACTTACTAAAATTACACAAATGCATGACGGTATGCACAACGCTGTATACGAAGATGAGCACGCCGGTCAGCTTGTGGAGGTAGATGTGATGGTCCAGGGGCAGCATGGAGCTGAAGCCACGCACACGCAGCTCCGTGAGGCAGTGCCGCAGCATGAGGACTAGCACCCACGCGCAGTTGAAGTTCAGGCATTGACCTGGGGGCAGGTTATGAGCACAGATAACATAATGGACGATAGACAATAGGATCTGTTGGTAAGTGGTCACCGCCACCAAGGTCGCCGTGGTCAGGGGGATCGCTGCTTTGTCAACCCTTACGCGTGAAACATATAGAGATTCTTTTCTTTTTCTATTCTGTGAGATTTTTTTTTAATTTCTTTTTTGTGTCAGGAACCACTAATATTATAAATGTTAATGTAAAGCGAAAGTTACTTAACTGATCGATCATGAAACTTTGTACACATATTCTTGGAGGTATTAGAAGTAACATTGGATACTTTTTGTGTCGGGAAAATGTTACATCCCTCGGGAACGCGGGTGAAACCGTGGGGGACAGCTAGTTACAATATAAAAAAGCATGTTTTGTTATTGCATGTCCTTCCCGAGGGATCTATTGTTTTTTCTATTGAATTTTTGAACTATTGAAATTTCTCTAATGAATATCTATTTCACTATGTATTAAGGTAAAAAAAATGTGTTCTTTATCAGTTGTTAGGTTATCATAGCAGCAGTACAGGTTTGCTTAACTTGGGATCGGATCGCCGAGTGTAAAGAATGTAAAAAATATTTTATTCCTCTCCATGCTATAGGCCAGACACGAATTTACATTTACAATATTACTTATGACTATGACATCATTAAACTGTGATAAAATGCAAAGATATAAATAAAAAAAACAAGTTATGATAAAAAATATTTGGCACAAGATGTCGCTTCGCTGTAAACATTGCATTTCTACATCGCGATGTTAAGAGTCTCCGCCGTTTAATGAGGGTCCGACCAATTTTCCGATTTGACAAGACCTTACTTCATAGGATCATTTCTATAGTAAGCTCTTCCTGAGACTTTCACACTATGTGAGTCACCCAGCAGCCGCGTTGATGAGATGTGGCGCGGTGCCCTGAGCGTGAGGCTGGCGATGGTGGTCCACCATTAGCCTTCGATGATCGTTCGCTCCTCTTCACGGGGGAGAGTGGGGTACTGTCGCTATCTGAGTGGCTTTTTTTAAAGACTTATAACACCAATATTAATCTCGACAGCTATCTTCTCTAATGGTTGCGGTCATGAAAATTACTCAAGTTTGTCATTTATAGTTTAACTTAAATATAATTAATTATATTTCTATATTTACTTGTATAAATAAATAAATAATAAAATGAATACCACTGATCTTAACTATTTCTAGAGAGGATGTATAGCAATTATAATTTGCTTTAAAAAATCCACTCAGATACAGGCACTTAAATAAACTTGCATTTCACATTTAAAATAGTTTCGCTGATGCTGTTTTCTTCCCGCATCATTCGGACTTTGCTAAGATATGAAAGCGCTGACTTGAATCATAGAATTAGTTTGATGTACATCGGAAGGGGTCGGATTAATCCTTATGACGACAGAATTTAGAAGTACATGCCTATTTTTTCACTCTTAATTGTAATTAAATGTAAATAGTAGTAAGTATTAGTGCACTATAAGGTTTAAAAAACCCCCTAACAAATTCATATCTTCAGGCTTCACGTATCATAAGATTCACGACCATAACTCTTAGAGGAGTTTGTTGTAGAGAATATATTGTTTATTAAGGTTTTAATAAAGCCACTCAGATAGCGACAGTACCCCACTCTCCCCCGTGAAGAGGAGTGAACGATCATCGAAGGCTAATGGTGGACCACCATTGCCAGCCTCACGCTCAGGGCACCGCGCCACATCTCATCAACGCGGCTGCTGGGTGACTCACATAGTGTGAAAGTCTCAGGAAGAGCTTACTATAGAAATGATCCTATGAAGTAAGGTCTTGTCAAAACGGAAAATTGGGCGGAGGGTCATTAAACGGCGGAGACTCTTAACATCGCGATGTAGAAATGCAATGTTTACAGCGTAGCGACATCTGGTTGTAAGTCGCGGAACTAACCACTAGGTATTTAAATGATAGGTATATAATATTTGATTGAAATTCATGTGTTGTAATTTGGAAATTATGGTCATCACAATAAGTGTTCTATGACCATATTAATTAATCCTATTTTTGCACTAGATATGTAGATAATGAATAAATGATCTACCTCACTACCGCCATCTACTGAGGATCTATTGAAACTTTAATGATTTTCAATATGGAAGGATCGATATTTTTAACAACGACCACACATTCTAATTTTAGCCACTGCAGTAGATTTGCAACAAATATTACTACTTCAATTCGACATATTATTAATGGAGTTATTTGATTTTATATTGTAAGTTTGTTGGTAGTTATAAAAACCAGAGACAATATATATGCATCAAAGGGCTTTGTTTGCAAAATTTTATGTGACATTGTTTTAGGATTATGACGAAAAATGTACAAACAACTCTGTAGTTGTTAACCAAGCCAACGTTCTTAGGAACAGTCCTAAGAACGTTGGCTATTTAAATGTATTATTTTGTTATAATTTGAGCCCTAATTGTAAATAAAGTGATCAATGATCTATTCCACCACCGCCATCTATTGAGGATCTGGTGAACTAATTGTCGATTTAACACAGTACGTTAAAATTAAATGTACTCGTATATAGGTTATTATCATAGCTTCAGCTGTTCATTGTGTACAGAGGATCACTAACTCTTATAATACAGATTACTATAGTTTGAGAGTCAGAAGACTCATTGTCTTGTGTATTTAGGCCTTGAAATTATTGTCAATAGATTTATGATTATTTTTGGTTTAAGTTTGTTTAGTATGACAAGAAATAAATAAATTTATTATTATTAATATGTAATAGTGATAATTAATTTAACACTTGGGGAACAGCTCCAACACATATTCATATTGGGATGTGTAAACCTAGCGAATACTGTCTCCTACAACCAAAGACAGCGCCCGGTAAGAGCAAAGAGTACTGCAGAAAGAAGGTTTATCATCATAACTAGCTGTCCCCCGCGGTTGTACCCGCGTTCCCGTAGGATGTCAGATGTATTATACATAAAAACCTTCCTCTTCAATCACTCTATCTATTAAAAAAAACCGCATCAAAATCCATTGCGTAGTTTTAAAGATTTCAGCATACATAGGGATATAGGGACAGAGAAAGCAACTTTGTTTTATACTATGTAGTGATTATCATAAAAAAAAATGTTTCAATGTAATTCACTCACCACATCCTCTTGCTATGATAACGAATCCATTAGACTCCCTGTACTCGTAGCATCGAGACACGAACAGACCCACGTTCACAGCCACGAAGAGACCCAAGTATATGAGGAACACATAGTTGTTCTTGAAGTACGGGATCGACAGTTGGTAGGGTTTCAGCTTAGCGAGCTTGTGGGAGAAGGAGGTTGGCTCTGGGTCAGGCTTCGGGGGTACCAGCCATCGGTCTATGCTGTGAATTGAATTGAAAAACAAACAATAAAAACATACATATATATCTTCACGCGTTATTCTCGATGAGGTATCGGTAGTGAGAGTCATATTCCACCGTATAGATTTTAAGTCCCTCTGTGACATGTGGGATACCACCTCGGGCACACTATACCCGCACCCTAATTGTGTAACTCTCTCGGAATCAATTTGGAACCCTATTTCTTAATAGATTGCTGGTTCGGCGCGCGAGCAGTGGGGCACAACACTCGTAGCACAGTCGATGTACTACAAAATTGACTGCAACGACGATTCCGAAAGCAGTACACAACTACTCTGCCGGACAGGTAATCATTTCATAACAATTAAATGTTTTTATTACCTTACGTGACCGGGGTATTTTCGCACCGTAGTACGTTCGGTAAAACTTGTATTTTTTTTAGTAACTACTTACTCACTGTTTTCGGGTGTTTCCCTTTACTTGTGATGTCAATTTCATGATTCTAGGTCAACGGGATACGAGTGTCAAAATATGGGGTATCTTTTGATTGTGTTGACTTAGAAGTTTGATTTTTTCACAGCTCCAAGAGATTGGGCTCCTGTCCTCCCACAATTAATATGTTTTTCGTACTGTACTGTTTTTCTTTATGTTTTTTCCTTTTTATTGTTACATTAATATGTATATTCTAGACAATAAGAAAGTATGTATCTTTGTGGGAAGAAAATAAACTATTATTATATTATATTGCAGACTTAAGCATTATTTTTTAGATCATTTATAATATCGGATAGAATATATAGTATACGCTAAGATTCGATATTTATGATAATAATCCTTTTAATATTATAAAAACGAAAGTTTGTATGTATGGATGTTTGTTACTCTTTCACGCAAAAACTACCGGACAGATTTGTATATAACTTGGCACATTGATAAAATAACCTTAATAAAAAAGGTACCTTATAGATAAGTTCTCCAGCAAGCCTCCATGGTTGTTCAGCTGGTTCTTCAGTGCCTCGTAAGTGATGGCGCCCCGCTGCTCCGTGTCTGCGTCCTCGAACATGGCGGTGGTCAGCTCGAGGAGCTGGTCATCGCTGAACTGCATGCCGTTCTCCTCCATGCAGGCTCGCATCACGTGCTGCAACTCCCGATGCTGGATGAGCCCGTCCCCTGGAAGTGTTACAATTTTTTACGTTTAGGTTTGTTATAGAAGAAATAACCCTGTATGATTAGGTTCAATAATCAATGGATCAATGGATGAAGCTTTATTTCATAAACTGAAAGTACAAAAAATAAGTAATTGTCACAAAACGGAAATTCTTGCACACTAAATTCATCCGTCATTATGACCTTCATTTCTAATTGTGATTTGATCAACACTCGTTTTTAAGCCAAATGATTAATTTCTTAATCGATTATTCAAATTATCGTTTCTGGAACGAATGATTAATTTCTCATTTCATTATATGTCAAATTATCCTCTCTAGACTGAATGACAAACTTTTCATCCGATTATTTTTCAAATCATCGTTTCTAAAACGAATGAATTAATTTCTTATTCGACTATTGTTCACATTTAAAATAAATAAAAATAAAAAGTTTTTATTGTTTTTCATACAAATGTTTACAGCGCAAAATTGAGGCAACCCCGGCTAGCTATAGGGATACTTGTGATGGGGTTACCTCGCAACTTCCCATGGGTTACTAATTACAATGTTGAGACATAACTAAACTAAAATGAAAATAACAAGAAATTAAATAAAATCATTTACCATCTAGATCATAGACCTTGAACAGGAACCGTATCTTGTCGTCCGCGGTCTGGCCGGCGAACCTGTGCACCGCCGCTATGAACTCCTGGAGGGATATGGCCCCGGAGTCATCCTCGTCGAATATTTGAAACACCCGCTCCGTGAAGAAGGGCTGTTGAACACAGGAATATTATTACCCTACGAAAAGATAAATGCAGTAATCGAAAAATATGATAAAATAAATCTATATATATAAAAATGAATCCCTATTTCCCTTGGTCACGGCATCACACGTGAACGGCTGTACCGATTTCTCTAATTCTTTTTTGATGTGTCTGTTATTGTCAGGAGATTGTTCTTATGAACAAAAAAATTAAGAAAGTTGCGCGGGAAATTAGAAAATTTAAGAAAATTTTACTAGCGCATTTGACATCATAAACTTGTTTAATTCTGTTTGAAAATATTGTTAGTCGTTAGTGCGCGTTGCAAATATCGTTTAAAACAGAGGCATGGGTCGGAATTATATTGATAAAATAATTTTATTAATTTATAATTTTCTTATTGCACATTTCACAGTCGATTCAATAGATATTCATTGTTAAGACAGGACAACGTCTGTCGGGTCAGCTAGTTTAAAATAAAACTCCCGAATAAATGTAAGTTAAAGTAAGTAATAAATGATACTTAATTACTTTTTATGACAAAAATTTACTGAGGTACCAATGTACCGAACTAAAAAGAATATATCATAATTTTTTTAGTCTATAACTCTGGTTTTTTATACCCTAAATCCTATCCAGAAAAACATGACGTAGAACAGAAAAAGCCTTAACCAAATCTGCCCCCTTATTCAGCTAATACAAATTTCGTCTGCGAGCGTCGGAGAGCTTATCTCTCACGTGATTAGTAACATTAGCATAGTTAGCGAATGAGACAGAGCACAGAGGCCGCGACGAAACATCCTCGAGTTAGTGTCATTTTCCTTACCGAATCGAGCCCCTGATCCGTAGCTTTGAAAAAAAATTTATAGTAAAAGTCATTTATTTTTTAATATTCACACTACACATTAATAGATAGACTATTTAAATTTTCACAGAGTATTAAGTATTATTAGTAAGTATTATGACTGCTGTAACAACAATTATTAAACATATATAAATAAAGAGGTACAGAGCCCTTTGTCATTTTTTTTCTCAGATATTCTTAGATGCCAATAAGAGATTGTAACAAGTTTGAAATAACATACGTTTTTAGACACGACGATCTTCTGGAACTGCTCCCTGGTGATTTCCTTCTGATCACCAACAGTTTGTCTGAACAGCTGCTCCAATCTGTCCACGCTGTGCTTGTCGAAGCCGACTCGGGGTCTGGGGATGATTAACAGGTTTTTTATCACTTACTAGCTTTCGTCTCGCGGTTTCACCCGCGTTCCCTAAGGATTAGTTGTATCGCGTGATTTAACATAGCCCATATCACTCGGGAATAGTGTAGGTAGCTTTCAAGCAGTGAGATAATATATATATAATTTTTTTTTTATACCACATGGCCCGACAAACAAGCGGACGGTCCACCTGATGGTAAGTAGTCACCGCCGCCTATGGACATTTGCAACACTAGGGGCATCGCCAATGCGTTGTCGACCCTGAGACGTGAAGTTGTTAAGTCTCATGTGCCTGTAATTTCACCGGCCCCCTTACTTTTCTAACCGAAACACAATAACACAAGTGCACTACTGCTTCACGGCGGAAATGGGTAAGGTGGTAGTACTTCCCCGGACGAACTCTGCACTAAGAGCTCTACTACTCGAATCTATCATAAGCCATGTCTATCCGGAACAGATATACCTTTCAAATGATATCATTCATTTATGATTCGTCACGCAAAAAGGTTGCGGTTTTGAATTTCAAAGCCCTCTCAAAAGAAGTTTAATTTCAATAAGTAAAGGGGGTTGAAATACAGGTTCATTGTTTGTATTGGCAATCTACAGTTCCTTAAGTAAGTAAAAGGTAAAGTGTACCTGCTGCTGGATACCGTGGATAGGAACTCCATTACTTCATCAGCTGTCGTGTAGCCATCACAATCCGTGTCCACCACGCGGAAGAGTTTGTTCGTCACCTGTAATAATTTTTTTTTCATTTACACCGCAATAACATTAGCGTTAAATTTTATCTGATGAGTTTTTTTTTATTCGGAATGGGTTTGCGTTTGGCCTTTGACTGACCCCAGAAGGAGTTATGACGAGGCCGAGGATGTAGCACGCTTATCCAGAAAATGCCTATTCACTCTGGCCTTGAATAAATCCAGGTTTAATTTTTGTGATAATAATAATGATTTGCTGTACATAGGCCGATATTGAAAGGGAGCGGAGGGCGCTGTCAAGGAGAGCGAATATGCTGGCCCGCAGGTTTGCGCCATGCTCGGATCAGGTGAAGATAACACTTTTCCGAGCGTACTGCACATCGCTGTACACGTGCAGCCTGTGGGTTAATTACACGCAGAAAAGCTACAGCTCCCTCCGGGTCCAGTCCATGTTCGTGGAGGCGAGTATGCGCAAGAGGTGCGCGTCTCTGGTACACAGGGTGCGGGCCAGCTCTAACACCGTCCTGGCCATGATAGGTAATTAGTTAGATTGTCCCTATATCCGGCACTGCTGTGATAGGCAAACTACTTGCAGTGCCGGATAAAGCGGCTATATTATGTATATTTGTGTGTGTGTTTTATGTATTTTTCTGTATTTATTTTTATTTATTTGTAATGTGTAATTTTGCTTTTAATGTTTTTAATGTATGGGTCGTGTTACTTGCAATAAATGAATTTGAATTTGAATTGAATAGGCAAGTCACTATTTCTGTCTGTCTGTTTGTTGACTTAGTTCTCGAAAAATACGCAAAAGATTAAGTAGTTTTTACCATTATTTGGAGTATTTCTTCTGGAGGAATAAAAATGTAAAATAAAATCAAGCTTATTATAATACACTAGCGAGCGACCCGCCGCACCTGGGTAACACAGAATAAATACATACAGACGAACTTCTATGTTTTGCCTATTACAAAGTTTTCGAAGAAGAAGCAGTACCATGCTTTTATTTGTCCACTATAATAGAATTTTTTAATTTAGGTATATTCACTGTGCCCTTGCTGCCTTCTATTTGTTGTGTTACATCTTTGTATTATTCACGTATTTAAAGACCACTTATCTATAATAGAGAATGTAGTGTTTTTTTCGTAATTAATTCAATAGAATTGTTTGTACATTTTTCAAAATAATTTTGGACGCTTACAACGCCATCTATTGGCACACTACTAGTGTTTCTTACCGGGTTATCGTGGGATCTAATGTGTCCCGGAATATAACACAGCCTATATCAATCGGAATTGATGAAAGAATTTTTCAAATAGGTGCCGCTGTTCAGGAGACTATTCTCCGCCTACATATAAACTCACAAAATATCTTTTTAATATTAGTTTAGATTTTGTGGGACAGAAAGCTGACTAGCTGGCAGACTGTCTACCTTGTGGAAGATATGTTATAGATAGTGATCACCGTTACCTCTAGACGTTAAAAAGCGATGAATTCCTAAGTCCGTAAGTAAGGTGACGAAATATTTTGTTTTATTAATAACAGCGCCATCTAGTTGTATATCATTAAATGAAATAATACATTGACACAAGTTGTTTCAAACATTTTTTTATTTTATTTTTATTTATTTAATTTCAACATATAATATATGATGCTACTTGTAGAATCGGTTAATTTCATTTCAATTCTTAACAGACAAGTGCTGAAAGTACAGTCATTCATAACTTCAACAGTTTTAAGTTTATACTAGCGACCCGTACGGTTGCAATGTAGATGTAATAGGAGTAGTAGGAGGTAGTAACATAGGACACTTTTTGTGCCAGGAAATGTTACGCATTGGGATTGCAGGTGAAACCGCGGGGGACAGCTAGTAATCTATAAATAATACACTTAATTTAAATGTCAATCAGTCACTTATATTATAAAGAGAAAAGATTTGTTTTTACTTTGTAATAAACTAAACTTATAGACCGATTTAATTATTTCACAATAAGAAAGCTAGTTTATCCAGAAGTACCTGGACTATGTTATAATTCCATGATACATTAGAACTTCTGGGACGTCAGTATTGTTTGTATATTATACCAATATTTTATTACTATAAGAAAAAAACAAATTATACGAATTTTTAGATTGATGGAATGAAATTGAAAAATTCTCTGGTAAGGATGTCTCAAAGCACGTACCACTTTATTCTGCAAGATGTGTTGGAAGGTTTCCAAAGCGATGACCCCGCTGCCACAGAGTACGTATGCGACACTCTCAACTTGTTCCACAAAGTCCAATTGCTTGTCTTCCCTGAAAACAAACAAAAGAAAGTCAAAATCCATTATTAGTTGACGTTGGGCATTCAAAAGTACGTGTGAATGAAAGCGTATCTATAGTAATATTATAAAGCTGAAGAATCTCTGGAACCGCTGGTCCGATTTGAAAAATTCTTTCAGTTTTTTTCAATTATATATATCATTACGCTACGACCAATACGAGCGGAGCACAGTAAAAACGGGAAAAAAATATTCCTTTCGAGAGCTTCCGTTGCGTGCACTGCGTAAACGGTATTATATAGAAATTGTAACCTGGAATAGCACATAGCCTTCTTTTAATCCTGGGAATATGTAAAATCCCACGAGGACGCGGGTGAAACCGCGGAAGACAGCTAGTTTGTATAATATATAGTATAATATAAATAGTATACAGATTACTGCGATTTTTTTCGAATCTCCTCGAATGTTTTATACTGAATGGACAGCAAGCATTCATATTGCTACCACTCCAAATTATTGGTATAACAGCCAAAGAGTTTTGGACTTTGAAAATAAAGTGATAAAATTCAACGGGCTTGCTGTCAAAGCTATGAATGTCATGGAAATTTTAAATGTACAAAGGTTAAATGGATGATACGTAAGCAATAGTATTAATTTTTATATCAATTTATGTTTAGAACTTTTTGGATTTTTGAATCTAGACCGATCGATTTTCTTTTCAAACAATTATGTGTTTTTGTAATATAGTAGTACAACCTGTTTTCTTAATTCCTTATTGTTAGTATTTTTGGTTGGTTTTGGTTTGGCTGACTGAAAAACAAAACTACAGACGTAACAATCAAAGTCAAAAGAGGCCGGCCACGTGATAAGAGGACCGCCAAATGGAGCAAAAGAGTGACACGATGGTACCCCAGAGAAGGCAAAAAGAAGAGAGGTGGACCGCAGAAAAGCTGGGATGACGACATCAGACAAGTGGCGGGAGTCATGTGGAACAGAGTGGCTCAAGAAAGGAGCTAATGGAAAAGCAGATATGTTTAAATGGATTTAGAAATACTTCACTTAGCTAATCATGCAATGTCAACAAAAACCAATATAGTGTGCATTTTTAAGTGACGAAGGTGATTGGCTCTGATGGCTCTTACACCCTTACGCGGACAATTCCGGCGAGCGCTAGGGGCTCTCAGCCGAAAGTACATTTAGATTTTAAGCAACAAGCACACTGAGGGTGCCCCCTTGTGCCCCGAGTGGGGCTCGGACCTCGGGCTCAGGGCGTTGCGTGGGGGGTCAAAAGACTTTACATTATCTGATTTATTTATTAGTGGTTCTTTATTTCAATACAAAAAACAACAACAATGAATTTTTAGAGGGAGCGCGGCTAACGTCCACGCCGGCGAGGACGGTATCTAGGCTGATGGCCTTGTGGGTGTGTAGTATCGCGAGCTGAAGATTCGGCTGCAGCTGTTTGAGCTTTGGTGATTTCGTCGTCAGACTCGGCGAGGGCGTGCCTCGGTCTGCGAACGCGACTGATACGGGACGGAGTGTAGGACGCGGCCTTTATTATTAGGGGATTAATGTGGTTTATTGCAGAATCGAAATGGCGGCGAGAAGCCCCTTTGATAAATTGCCTGATGGTCGGCAATCGTAAATCCATGTGGTGTTGAAGATTTCGCATGTACCACGGGGCGCCCGTGGCTCTGCGCATGAATTTATTTTGGAGGACTTGAAGTGAATGGATCCGCTTGGGGGCGGCGTGTGCAAAAGTTACACACGCGTACGTCATGATGGGCCGTATACACGCGGTATACAGTCTAAGCTTGCTTTTTAGGGCGAGTTTAGAACGTGAGTTGATGAGGAAGTGAAGCCTGCCTAACACAAAGTTGGCGCGCTTACGCACCGTGTCTATGTGAGGGCCGAAGGAAAGTCTTTCATCCAGAATGACGCCTAAATATTTGGCTTGCCTCTCCCAAGGGATGGGCACGCCAAACATAGAGATGGATGTGTCGGGGAAAGCTCGGTAAGTTGCGCGAAAAGCTCTAAAAAAGAGAATGGCTTGACTCTTAGTGGGATTGATTTCGATTCTCCATTTGCGGAACCAATCGCCTAGGGCGTTGGCTGCGCATTGGAGACGTTTCAAAATGAGGGGAACGCTTCTACTTGAGGAGTAGATTGCCGTGTCATCCGCAAACAGGGCCAAGTGTGTGTCTCTGGTCCTGGGCATGTCACTCGTGAAGAGCGAGAATAACAGGGGAGACAACACCGACGGCGCGAATGGGATGAGGCGATGAGAGTACGCGCCCTTCGACTCGGTAGCGAAAGTAGCGATTCGACAGGTAGTCTCGTAAGATGGCAACGAGCCTCGGTGGCACACCCATAGTGTAAAGCTTATAAATTAAGCCGTCGTGCCACACTTTGTCGAACGCTTTCGCCACGTCGAAGAAGAGCGCGCCCGTCAGTGCACCGGATTGAAAATCCACACTGCTTTTATCGAACTCGAAGGTGAATTCGTGCAGTGATTATCTATTGTCTGTCTCGCTCGTAAACCCCGCAAACTGATGAGAGGTCTGCTATCAGGCTGTCTGTGATCACTCAGTTCGAGTTGTGAATGAGTGGCACACCAAGTTGGCCTTATAGTATATATAGAAAATTTAACCCTAGGGGTTTACGATAAGGTTTATCATCATACAATTCATTTTTGGATGAAGGTGCACCTTATTTCAAAAGCTATAAAATATTTTTTTCTCTGACATTATTTGACGTTTAGAGGCCACCATACTGCCACTACTTTATATTATTTTAGGATCAGAGTAACGTCTAAGCTCCTATAAGCCATATCATAAATCACTTCTTTCAAACATATCAGTGCATTCATGTTCATTTGTTTCCTTTGGTAATTATTTGCTTACATTTAATTGTATATAATTAGTAGATATAATGAGGAACTTACGGGAGTCGTTCTTTTAAGAATTCTATCCAATCTTCCTGCACCAGGTGTTCCTGTCTGTCCGAATCGAACAAACGATATATTCTCTCCAAAAGGTCCTAAAAAAAACAAAATAACTCTTAGTAAGGTGAAGATACTGAAGGGTAATGTTTTCTACTACCCGCCAGTGGCATTTTATAATGTGAATCATTAGCTACTATAATTGTCTTTGGATTTTTAATAAACAATAGTTGAACATTAAAAAAATCTAATTATAAATTATCTGTATCATTTGAAATTAGAAGATATGATTGTTGTTGTAAATAAGTCCTTTTTGAACGTCATAATTAATTCTCCAGATCCTCAATAGATGGCGTTAGATAGATAGATCATTTATCGTGTAATAACATTTAGGGCACATATATATGTAATGTATAATACCATTATTTAAGGTATTCAATGTATGTTTTTAGCTATATACCTGAGTCTTATTTGCAAACAATGCCTTTTCAATAAAAAATGTGGTCTCTGGTTTTTATAACTACAAAAAAACTTACAATATAAAATTAAATAACTCCATTAATAATATGTCGAATTGAAGTAGTAATATTTGTTGCAAATCTACTGCAGCGGCTAAAATTAGAATGTGTGGTCGTTGTTAAAAATATCGATCCTTCCATATTGAAAATTATTAAAGTTTCAATAGATCCTCAGTAGATGGCGGTAGTGAGGTAGATCATTTATTCATTATCTACATATTTAGTGCAAAAATAGGATTAATTAATATGGTCATAGAACACTTATTGTGATGACCATAATTTCCAAATTACAACACATGAATTTCAATTAAATATTATATCTATCATTTAAATACCTAGTTGTTAGTTCCGCGACTTACAACCAGATGTCGCTACGCTGTAAACATTGCATTTCTACATCGCGATGCTAAGAGTCTCCCCCGTTTAATGACCCTCCGCCCAATTTTCCGTTTTGACAAGACCTTACTTCATAGGATCATTTCTATAGTAAGCTCTTCCTGAGACTTTCACACTATGTGAGTCACCCAGCAGCCGCGTTGATGAGATGTAGCGCGGTGCCCTGAGCGTGAGGCTGGCAATGGTGGTCCACCATTAGCCTTCGATGATCGTTCGCTCCTCTTCACGGGGGAGAGTGGGGTACTGTCGCTATCTGAGTGGCTTTTTTTATACCTTATAATTCTACAACTCAATCTTTCTTCTCTACGATTTAACTTAATCATCAATGTTTAATGGTTAATTATTATTCTGTCACTTCAACTTCATCTTGTGTACAACAAATTTATGAGTGAAGTCTTAACGCTCTATATCCTAGCATAGTCAAGAATAGAAACATTCGAAATAAGTGGGAAGAAAACAAATATTGACTCGAAGAAAGTGTTCTATAATGTCTTAACTGTGGATGTTTTTTTAAACGCCTCGAGAATTATGTAAATCCAACTATCCATAATATTATTCAAATCGCGATATCTGATCGGCCGTAAGATGGTCGCACATGGTCAAAAAAGTATTAAATTAAGACCGAAAAATCGAAATGTTAATAAGACACGAACTGTCGGCGCGCTCACGAGCTGTCACACGTTCATGAGATGTCATAATGACAGTTGACAGGTGTCTGCGGTGACAGCTGACGGTCGCGTCGTAAAGGAGTTAGTAGATGAAAGATAAAATATGGGACATTTTCAAGATGTGTCATTGCGTGAGACCGGAATATCATTAAACCGTATTAAATGTGTGAAGTCGCCTGAGACTCCATCACATAACCATTTCTTTTTATTTATATTATAAGTGTTTGATTAACAAATATATTCATTTCCTCTGTGAAGCAGTAGTACATTTGTATTACTGTGTTTCGGTTAGAAAGGTAAGGTAAGGGTGAAATTACAGGCACATGGGACTTAACAACTTCACGTCTCTGATTCGACAACGCATTGGCGGTGCATCTGTTGTAGCTAGCGGTAACGGATGTTGATATATTCGCCTAGGTCTTCTCGTCGGTGTATCCGCCTAGTATTATGAAACGTTTATGTCTAGAATTATCATGAGAAGAGTATATCCCAGGTTTATCCGTGCATTGTATGACGTGCCAGTTAGCTTGGATGTTGAAAGCTCTGATTGTCACGCCACAGGTCGTAAGATGTATTCCAATCGAGGACAAACATTTGTTTGGATGAACATGTCTGTTTGTTATGTTTCCGAGTTATAGTCGATGGTTTATAATCTGTATTAGGATATATACATACAACTGAATAGCTGTCCCCCGCGGTTTCACTCGAGTTCCCAAGGGATGTTAAATTTTCCTGGATGATATGAAACTATAGATATTAATTCACGGCATGCTCTACAACGTGTTACAATATACCCCGTAAAAATATAATTAATTATCAAAGCCAACAACCCTAGTAAGCTGTCCTGTCAGGGAACCAGATTATTTAACAGAAAGGCCTACGTACCTATTTTATCTAATAATTGTCTACTTTAATAGTTTTTCAATTTTTCATTTTTTAAAATCAGATTTTTTATTTTTTTGGGGTATGTTATATAGCGTTACTACGGTTCTTAAATATTGTGAATGGACTAGTTATAAGGCCCCATTTAACCTCCTTTCGATTTACAGGTAGTTTTGTAACACCTGTTATGCTAAGTTTCATCAAAATCCGTTTAGTAGTTTTTGCGTGACAGAGTAACAAACTTCCATATTATATCTATACATCCATCCTCAGAAACTTTTGCATTTATAATATTAGTCGGATATGATCAGAAGATAAGTTTGATAAAAAAAAATAGATTATATATACGTTACGACTAGGAAATCGCTTCTCATTGCATAGATTAAACAGCTAATGCTTAGCACTCTAATTTGTACTTTACAGTTTAACTTATAAAGTTTAATTTAAATCTGAATGACTATAGTGCCAGAGGATTAACTTCTTAATTAAGTAGTCAGACCATATAATTAAAAAACTAGCTTTAGATGACTGATACGTTTTTTACTAGTTTATTCTACTGGGCGACTTTGAAGACGATTATAGCTTAGTGGAAGTGGCTTTGAAGGTCGTAGTTTCGAATCCTGTAATGAGCTCGAGATTTCGCTAAAGGTTAACATCGCTAATAACCAAACCACGGGGGTAAGGTACCACTTCAAGCCAGTGGCGTACCTACCGGAGGGCTAGATGGGGCAATGCCCCAGGGCCCCCAACCTCAGGGGGCCCTTGGACTGACATACAAACAGCGGCGTAGCTACTGGAGGTACTACATACAACATGTTTAAAATTCTGTTCCATTTATAAATTAGTATAATTAGTAATTATTAGCACAGTCTTGGTCTTTTATTGAAGACCTAATACTAAAGACGAGAGATTGCAAGTTTTTCTCAACACTGGACCTAAACTCAGCGTTTTTTTATTCATGTGTTATTTTTCCCTTTCTCACAAATAAATTTGTTTCTTTCTGTCTTCTTTATAATTACTATGTAATAGACTCGTGAAAACAAAAACAAATGAGCCCATAGTCAAGGTGTTAACTAGGACCCACTAAGTCATACCCGGAGTCCAACTGTCTACTTCCTGGCTCCAATGTCAGATCAGCTCGATGGTATCAAATTACTGTATACTTCCGAATCCAGTATACTTGCAAAGTTTCAGTTTACCTTGCTAACCGAAACACAATAATACAAGAACTGCATCAAGGCGGTAATGGTTACGGTGGTAGTACTTCCCCAGACGATTTCTGCACTAATAGTCTCTCTAATAATATGTCTACCACACGAATAAATATATCTACTCATGTACTACTTAAAAATTAATTTCGACACGTCTCAATCTCGCGAGCGTTACTCGTAAAGGTATAATGTATGTTATTAATATAATCACTTTTAAACTATGTAACATGATTATGAAATCAACCCGACAGGCATCTCACGGCTCTAATGTGAGTCATACGACACTCTCGAACAGCGAGCAAATCTAAACATTAATCATAATATTATGTGGACTGAGGAGTATGAAATTTGGCACAGTTAAAGTTTATATGAAGAAGGAGTACAGACGGCTAATATTTTAATACCCTTCTATAAGCTTCAGACGTATAGTATGTAACGGAATCTTTGAACATGATTTTGACCCCCTTCAAGACGTCGGATTAACTCGAAATTTGGCATACTTGTTAAGGACCGATGACAATTCAATATTCTAAATAGGTTAACCCGTTATCCTTACTAGGATGATCAGGTATAGCGGTTTAACTAAAAAAATAAAAATCACGCTTTTATAGAAAATCCAACTAAAAAATAGAAAATAAATTTGAATTAAGAATAGTGTAAAGAAGAAAAAAATATATTTTATTGTAAAAAAAGGGTTTTTAGTTTTTTTTATTTATATCATAATGCATTAGAAACCTTAAATTAATAAAAAAACATTACACACACTACCATGCATACTTCTATGAATAATTATATAGGTCTGACAAAAAAAACCTCAATAAAGTTCAAACTTAAAAAAGAACTTAGTACGGTCGAATTTCGATCACTGAGCGACCGTTAAGTAATCAATTAGAATAGATATACGAGTATAGACTTGGTAACATGGAAGAAGCTGTAGGCGAAAGCTAGTTCAAATAATTGATAGGATAGTATTCCACACGACACGTCCGTGTGTCCACTTAGTAGATTATGATCAAGAAAAACCTCAGGGCGTGAGAAGTAAATGGAAAATTTTGACACATAAATTATAGATTACGATAAATTGTAATTATTTACTATAGGCGGTGTTAGCGGATGTGCTCTCGTGTGGATGTAATAAGTTAGTCGCGTATATCCGGTCGGTAATGAGGCAAGTTGGCTGTACGTACGTGTCGGTATCCGGCTGGACTGTCAACTTGGATTATCTTGTGATTTAAGCGATTCTCGCGCCCTTTAAGTGCTGGGCGAATTAGGACTGCTTTCGTTGATATATTTTAAAATACTTTTAAAAACAATGTCTTTGGTAAGCCCAAGGAAGCCGACCATCGTGCTGTAATATCCTAGGACATTCTTTACGCACCGCCATCTGATCGCAAACTAAGCAGAGCTTGTACTATGGAAACCAGATTACTGATATACTACTTTTATTTTTCTAAATACATACATATATACATACATATATACATACATATATACATACGAGTACATACAATTGTCGGCATTCAAAGCATTCACAATCTTTACTATCATTGCCTTAGTGTTATAATTTTAATATAATGATTTTGTTAGCATTAGAACCTGGTGGATGTCTTGGCGCGCCAATAAACTAACATTGTTAGTCGCGCGGGGTCTGCAGTTACCAAATTCATAGGTATGAAATTAGAAACTAGACCTAGAACTAGGGGACTAGAGAGTTAGATAGGTAGCAAGAAATGTTGACAGCGTTAATAGGTATAAAAATAACTTTACTTGAAGATCACTTGGGGTCGCGGCGACCCCGCGCGCCTAATTAAAGGTTAACTAACTTTCTGTGCGACGCGACGGTCGGTGAGGTACCACATCTGTGATACTGGTGCTTCGAGTCAGTAACAGCGGTTCTTATACGTCCTGAAGATGCTTCGTGTAGAGGCGAAACACGTGTCGATTTCCTGTTGAGTTTCCTGGTTTGAGACTTAACAGAGTAGATCCAGTGGAATCAATTACTAGATATTTGTTTTTTGTATAAACTGTTTTTTTACTATTACTTATAATTATATTATAATCTCATTAAAGTTGTTTCTGTCACCACTACATGTATTTATAGTTAGGTATTAGAACGTCATAATTTGTGTTGGCGATTCAGTTTGACAGCTAATGTAATTACAATTTGACTGGCAGGCATGCCGTGTGTGCTAATTTTTGCATTAAAGTTGTCTATATCTAAAAGGACTGTTTTGACAGCAAATAAAGTCACAGAAAAATCATCTTTATTCCTTTATGGAGAAGGTTTATCTGTTGATCCAATGGTGAAGTACATGATGACGCTGGTAAACCTTATTAAAAGTCTATAGGGTTGAATTTACTGTAACACTTTTACCTGTCAAAATGGAACTATGATTTTAAATGTATTTGGGTTTTAATTTAATAAATTATTGCTTTCATGGATTTGAATTAAAATTATGGGCCGACAAACTTGCATGATTGCCAATGCGTTGTCGTCCCTGAGACGTGAAGTTGTTAAGTCTCATGTGCCTGTAATTTCACCGACCTCTTTACCTTTCTAACCGAAACAGTAATACAAGTGCACTACTGCTTCACGGCGGAAATGGGTAAGGTAGCACTTCCCCGAACGAACTCTGCAGCAAAAGCTCATTTAGTCTAATGATCAATAATGAAGGAAAATTGTATATTTTTTCATATTCAACATAACCCATACACCATCCTAAGTTTTCCATGTGAACACACACTTTTAGTTGTGTGTATTAATTTGTTTGTAATGTATACAAAAGAGGAGTGTGAGGGTGATCGTATAGATTTGTCACTCTTACAGATAAACTACCTTCCGGGTTTGCATGAAACTAGGCACATAGGATACTTTTTGTCCCGGGAACATGTAGCATCTCTCGGGGATGTGGTCAAAACTGAATACTTTATAAAAACCTGGTACATATAAGTTTACCCACAGTACGATAAGGGCTTAACTCAAAATCAGTTAGGCTCGCCCACCTGCTGCCATAACTTATAATTATCTGAACGGCGTACTCACGTGCCCTCAGTGTGCACGGAGTTTCGCCGCGAAGATAGGCTACATAAGCCATCTTCGGGTGCACCAGCGCCATCACTCGGACTAGGGGTCGAAGTGGTCGCCATGGCCGAAATCGGTCGGAACCATCATCATCATCAACTCAAAATTTTGCGAAATTGAGTTACGATCATAGAGAGACTAAACAAAGTACGCGCTATCCGATGAATAGTAAAACAGCCAATTTAATGATAGAATAAGCATACCGATACCGGGACCCACCCTCCCCGCTCAGTGCAAAAGTGACCCAATCAGAGATGTGCCAAAGGTGATTTTTTGAGATAAGCCCCTATCGTTCTGAGGGAGCGATATGTATTCTAAAGTATACACATATATCCTAGTCTCACTATCAGTGTCACTGAAACCCACGCGATATTTATCGCACGTACACCTGCCTAACTGAACCTTAGGTCTCAGAGCTTGGAGACTGTAGGGTTGTCAAATGCATGTTTATACATTTTTTTATTTATAATGTTTTCTGCCCCTATACACATTGTCTAAATGAGCTTGATGTCTTAAATCTATGTAAGTTTTTAAATAGAATCATTACAAAGTTTGTTGACTCTTCTCAGCCAAACTTTGCTCGTGAAGGTCTAAATTAACTAAAATGTAAAAAAAAAAACAAGAGTTTGTAGCATAGACTTCGTCCGCCGTGTGAGGCAGTAGTTAGAAAGGTAAGGCCGGTGAAATTACAGGCACATGAGACTTAACAACTATACGTCTCATTTTCGACAAAGCATTGACTATACCCCCGGTGTTGCAAATGTCCTATAGGTCCAAAGGCCCATCAGGTGGACTATAATGATATTATAATAATTTTTATTTAATCAGCCAGATACAAATATAGTATGCGACAATTACAGTGAGACAGACTATAAAATTATATGTTCTAAATCGATTTGGCTCTGACTCTCAAACTGGTGGATATCTGTATTTATGTTATGTAGTTTGTCAGTTCGCAGCCCACTAGACTTTAATAGAAAATACCAAATAAGTGTAGTGGCAACCCTACAAACTAGCCCACCGTTGCGCAAGCCGCAAGGTATCGCAGTGTCACATTGCCAGTTAATGCGTTAGTCGTGACGGGAAGATTAGCTTTGTTGTCTCGTCACACTTGCGACTGAACGCAAAAGCTGCGCTATCTCACCCAAAGCCATTGATAAGTTACGATTAGATTTTGAAATACAAATCATTCTTTGATTACGTTGGCTGTAGTATAAAGTAGCTATCTAATGGTCAAAAAAATATTAAAATCAGTCTAGTACTTTTTAAGATAATTAATTGCAAACAACACATACCTACATTTTCTCCTTTGATAATATAAATAAAGCTGTCCCTCGCGGTTTCACCCGCGTTCTTGAGAAATGTTACATATTCCGGGAATAAAAAGTATATATGTTTATCCAGGATATGCTCTATCTATGTGCCAAGTTGCATCTAAATCCGTTTGTTAGTTTTTGCGTTAAAGAGGTTCAAACATCCATACATACAAACTTTCGCGTTTAATTAGTAGGGTAATAATTAATAAATATATAGCCAAGGACATTCTTTACACACGACCATCTTCCAAACTTAGCAGAGATAGTACAAGACTATGGAAACCGGATAACCAGATAATATGAGTGTAGATAATAAATTTGTGTCGTGTAATTGTGGTCAAAGGTGTATCTAAAGCGGCGGTTCCGAACCTTTTTTGGACCGGGGATCACTTTGATTTCTTTATTATTAACGGGGACCACAAACTTTGACGAAAATAAACTGTGTCAATCTAAAAAGGAACATTTAACATAAGTATTCGATAAACTCATAAGTAATATTTATTTTAACAGAAAATGTAGCATTAGTAGAAAATTTTATTTAGTTTGCATTTACAAAGGAATGATTTAAGAATGAAAAAATGTTTTAGTTCTTGCGGATCACCGGTTGGGAACCTCTGATCTAAACTGTCAAAAAAGTTTCCTGCGTTTATTTTGTCGCAAAGTCGCACGTGTACGCGAGCACGAAATCAGAGCACGAATCGAAATCATTGCGACATTACGAGATCACAGTCCTTTAGTTCAAACGTGTATCCTATTCACTATTATAGCTACGGATTATACACTGTTACTGTATCGTTTTGGCTTTAAAACGCTATTACTCACATACATTAAGAAGCCATAGCATGGTGGAAGGGTGCTTCACCTGGCTGGCTATTACCCTGAACTGAAAATCAGTCGCCAAGCACCTGCAGGTTTGTTCCGACAGATGTTCTTGGAAGTCAATGCTTTCTACGCTTTGTGTGGTGACCAGCTTCGGCCAATTATTCCTTTTTGTGGCAAGCATGATCTAGGATCGATTCCAAACGCAATAGCTCCTCAACAGTCAACAGCATACACACAAAACTTTTTAAATACAGTAAATTTTGATTGCTCGTTCAAATTACACTTTTATCCGGCTGCTGGTTTTTTTTACCCGGGTTTAGCTATAGACGAGGTATCTCGTTCAACAGCATAAACTTCGAACCTATACCTACCGAATCAATTCTAAAGTGCATGTTCATAATTAAAGTTTTTTTTAAACATTATTTAAAAAAAAAATTATGTGCCTAATGTAATGTTTTTTTTTGTCAAGTATAAAACTCCTTCCTTACCATTACGGACCTGTGTGGTAAGAAATACACATAGACTTTCGCATTAGCGTCGCGCATCGCTTTAAAAAAGCTATTAAGGCATAAAGCTGTATGCTATTAACACAAACCGGAGCACATGATGCAATGCAACACACATTAATCACTATATCATTCAGTCTTCACCATTATCATGCGATAGGTAACTGTGACAAACGACCACGTTACCACACCGCGCCCATGTGGTGGCCAAGTAATTGCTTTGGAAAGTTCAAGATTTATATCAATAATAATAAATATTACGCTGATTATATTGATTTGTTTCTGTTGTGAAATGCAGTGTTGTTGTATCGCATAATTTATGAATGCAATAAATTATATTGTGATCTCTAATTAAAAGTAATTGGATACGATTTGGGTCTAGAACAAGTAGTCGGTGAAAGATGAATATCAGATCAATATAACGGGTAAGTGTGAGATGCGAGTCGCATACGGAGGGTTCTACAACACCGCACAATAATTTACTTTTAATTTTAAATTTTACAGCGGCCATAGTAGTTCACACTCTGAGAAAATTTCCACAACCTATTACGGTTAAGGAGATACAGCCCTGTCAGATAGACAGACAGCAGTGGCTTTGTAATAGGGTCTTACTTTAGCTACGGATCCCTAAATATATATCTTACACGTAGATTGCGTATGGGTTTTAAAAGCTATGAGACAAACACATTCATTTAAATTATTAATGTATAATTTTATTCTCCAATGTGTTTTCCCTGTTGAAATAAATATTGTCTATGAGTTAAAAAGAACATTTGTGTAGCAAGGTAGGTACTTCTTGGCAGCGGCCTTACCCATTGCGAGGCTCCGGGCGGCAGGTCATTGCGAGGCCCTTTGTCCTTCGTGAAAAGTATGTGATGCGAAAGTAAGTCTGGTTGTTTGGTTTAGGTATTTGTGATGTTTGACAAGAAATGATAAAGTTATACAAATAAATAAAATTTGAAATCCATATTTTTTTTATTTGCTTGGGTTGCGCGAGGCCCCTGCAAGTGCGAGGCCCCGGGCGATTGCCCCGTTCGCCACCCCCAAAGGCCGCCTCTGCTTCTTGGCGCTATATTATAAAAAAAAATGGCAGGCAAAGCGTAAGAGATTAACTGACATCAAAAACAGACGTACTGTTTTCAATTTATGAAGGTACCTACATTTCGATACCTGTTCCTTAGAAATGGTTTAATTCTTTCAAGATTGTCTTATTATGGTACCTACAGATTTACCGTATTTTTTTTTATTAGTTGCTCATTTATTCATTTTTAATCTTTCCGGGCTTGCTCAACTCGATGTTTTGAGCTGAAGCTTGTGATTCCTCAATTTGCACAAAAACATTTTTTTTATAATTTACTTAGATTTACCAATTTCTTCAAACAGTAGGTAACGTATTGCTAATCAAATTAGAGATATTTATTTTCCTTTTCAGAAGGAAGAGAGCGGAGGCTGTCTACCTGATGGTAAGTGGTCACCCACATTTATTCATACAGATTTTATTTATGATTTATCTATTTTTTGACGGGCCAGTTAGCTTGGTGGTTAGAGACCCTGACTGCCAAACCGAAGGTCGCGGGTTCGATTCCCACCCAGGACAAACATTTGTGTGCATGAACATGTATGTTTGTTCTGTGTCTGGGTGTAAATATTTATGTAAGTATGTTTAAAAAAAAGTAGTATATGTAGTATATCAGTTACTTGGTAGCCATACTACAAGTAGTACACTCTGCTTAACTTGGGATCAGGTAACCGTGTGTGAAGAATGTCTTGGGATATTAAAGGTCCTCAAGTAGCACTACTGGAATACAATATGTCTTTGGCGATATATTTTCAACTTTAGGGTAGTAGCTAGCTAGCGGGTACTTTAAGTAGGTACCCTTCCGCCGAGCAAACCTAACTGCATCATTTTACATTTATTTTAGAGTCGATTTAGTTTTAACTATTTTAAAAAGTAGGTAACAGAATTCTTAGTGCAGAGTTTGTCCGGCGAAGAACCACCTTACCCATTTCCGCCGTGGAGCAGTAGTGCACTTGTATTACTGTTTCAGTTAAAAGAGGTAAGCTCGGTGGAATGATTCATAACAATGAGACGTAACAACTTCACGTCTCAGGGTCAACAACACAGAGATTCCCCTGGAGTTGCAAATGTCCATACGCCCCATAAAAGTAGCGAAAGATGACGAATGCAAGAAAGAAATAGTATGAGGAATGAAAGTGCGAGCAGAATAGACGCGAGAACTAGAATGAAAGAGGCAATACCAGAACAGGCTCCATCAAAGGTTAGAGGTGGGAGAAAAAAAAAATGTCAATACGCGGTGACCACTTACCATCAGGTACCAGAACCGTCTGCCTACATGACATATGTGGTAGGAACTAATAACTTAACAATTAAATTCAAAACCGACAGTTTAACGACTACAGTTAAAATATCACGTAGTTAAACTGTAACAATGTTGTAAATACATCTGTTAACTCGGCTTACTTTACTCTCGGATTTAGTAGATACAGACCACATAACGTACAGAGAGACAGGAATTTATTGTGCCAATTTACTTGAGGTAAAGTCTTATTTGGTCTAGCTAGAGTCTAGATAATGGTTAGGTATTCTAGGTAAAGTTAGCGTTATCTTCATTTATTCTAGCTCAACTCAGTTTAGGATTAGAAAAGAGTATGTGAAAAGCCTAAGGAAGTTTACTTTTTATTTAAACCAGCGGTTCCCAACCTCTTTTGAGCCGGGGACCACTTTTATTCCTTTGTTCACAGAGTTTGAGAATACCTTATGGGCTACAAGGTATATCACTACATAGTATAAAACAAAGTCGCTTTCTCTGTCCCTATATCCCTATGTATGCTTAAATCTTTAAAACTACGCAACGGATTTTGATGCGGTTGTTTTTTAATAGATAGAGTGATTGAAGAGGAAGGTTTTTATGTATAAATCATGTGACGTCCGGGTAACAGCGCGGGTAAAACCGCGGAGGACAGCTAGTACTAAATATACTTCACTGTAAAATATACGGTGTCTAATTATTATCATACGTAAACTCAATTATAGCACGCATTAACAGTACCAATTTTTCGCTGACTATATTTTAGGTCTGGAGTACCACTGGTGGTCCATGGACCACCGGTTCGAAACCTCTGATTTAAACGTTCTATCTATTGGCATAGAACGCCACCTAAGAACTGTTTCCATTCATTATCATAATTAACGAGCGTTAAAAATGCTAGGACAACTTTTACTAACACTGTTTTCTGAGCTTAACGATTGTGTCACGAACAGAAATGGTCACTGCAAGCGTTTAATTGAGTCAGCTCGTGTCCACGTATGGGCAAAGAGGCGCCGGTACTGTTTGACTTGCGTGAATGCAAAAACATCATGTACAGTACACCAATGTAAGCATCTGTTAACGAGTGAATGAATGTCTTTGAATTTATCATTCAGTTGAGGCTCTATGATCAATTATAAATAAAATAAATAAATATCCCAAGACTTTCCTCACACATGGTTACCAGATCCCAAGTTAAGCAGAGTGTACTGCTTGTAGTATGGCTACCAGGTAACTGATATACTACATATACTACTTTTTAAAACATACTTATATGGATATTTACACCCAGACACAGAACAAACAGACATGTTCATGCACACACATGTTTGTCCTGTTTGGCAGTCAGGGTCTCTAACCACCAAGCCACGTGCCCCTCAAATTATAACCATACCCGTAATAAAGATCTAAGGAATGATTAGACTGTTAGTACAGAAGGCTTTCTACAATATAAATGATTTGAAAGATGACAATTCTTGTAGCGCTCGCTCCAGCAGAACACATCATTGTGTATAAAATCTTTTTTTGAAAAGAGTAATTGCCGAGTTTATTGCCGGCTCTTCTCAGTAAAAGCAACCTTCTGAACTGGTGTTAGAGTCATAATTACCTGTGAAGGCCTATTTTAATAAATATATTTCGTTGCCTTTCATATGAAGTTCAAAAGTTTTGGAGTTACCACAGGTTAGGAAGTAAATTGATAATTAGCGGCTTACCAATAAATAAAAATGGAACACTCACAATGAGACTGAATTTAGACAAAATAGATCTTATTGGCTACAAAATGGAATTGGTTTTATTTTTTTCAAGATTTAATTAAACTTCATGTGTGTTTTGGCCAAATCTTAAAACTGAATATCTAAACAAGTCCCTGAACGCTCACTCATTTGTTGTATGATTAGCAAAGTAACGTCATTCTCAATCCAATATGGCTGCCGTGATAAGATGGTCATTTATCAATTCATAAGCCAAGGTTTGCCAAGCTTTTTTGGAACCAGTGCATCTATTTCGGAACTTCTTTCACTGTCAGCTACATTCCCGAGTGACATAGCCAATGTTTTAATTCCGGGACTTTAGAGCCTTCGGGAAAGCGCGTAAAAATTTTATCAAGTGAATTTAAAAACAAGGCATGAGTCTAGTAAAATCCATCTGGTTTCCATAGTGCAAGCTTTGCTTAGTTTGGGACCAGATGGCCGTGTGTAAAGAATGTCCCAGGATATTTTATTTTTTTATTTATTTCTTTTTACATTTTCTACGGACTCTTAATCCGTACTCTTTGAAGATTCTACAATAATTTATTTTTAGATTAATTGTTTTTATTGTGTTTTTATAAGTTAACATATTTCCGTGCTTGATCAGCTCGTTGTTTTGAACTGAGGCTGTCCCAGGATATTTATTTTTTATTCTGGTAGCTTCACTATCTCTAACCTTCATATCTGCCCTCCGACGTAAACAGAATAAACGGTTCAGGATTTGAATTTCAAACAGAAACATATCAGACCATACGTTATCCCACACCCAAATCTCTGCAGCAGCAATGTCGCGCTGTGATTGGTCAATGTCGACCTCACTTGGTGCACTAAACATATATCGACCAATGGCGTCACGCGGTGCCACTCGGTGAATGCAAGGCTAGTTGGTATGTCGTGATGGGTGTGGTAGAAGGTCCTGGCGAGATAATAACACGTAATTATTAAATGCTGTGTTTAGAATCAATGCTAACAAGTATTTGTATTAAGGGGACGTTTTGGAGGTATTTAATTTTATTAAAGGCCTACAAACAGGCAGATGGTTGACCCGATGGTAAGTGGTCACCGCCTATGGAGATTTGGAACACCAGCATTATGTAAGGCTTACGGGAAATATAGTTTTGTGGCGATGAAGGCCCTATTTAGCAGACGGTCAACTTGATGGTAAGTGGTCATGGCGCCTAAGGAAATTTGCAACCAGGGGAGTCACTGTGCCGTCGACCCTGAGACGTGAAGTTATGAAGTCTCATGCTACTGTAATTTCACCGGCCCTTTATTTTAATTTTACCTTTCTAACCGAAACATAGTTATACAAGTGCACTAGTGCTTCACGGCAGTACGGCTTAGGTAAGGTGGTAGTACTTCCACGGACGTACTCTGCAGTTAGAGCTCTACTACTTCAGACTGTTTGAAGAAATTAACGCAATAAAAATGATGATTCTTTCTTTCATTGTTTTGGAGATAGGGCAGATGATAAGAATACATATAATTATTAAAAAGGTATTTACGGTGTGCAGACAAAGCCTCTTCATATAATACATTTAGATTCCCCCTCACCATTTCATATAATACATTTAGATTCCCCCTCACCATTTCTTCTAATATTGATGTATATTTTTAAATAAGTTCAGATAAAGCAAGTCAAACTGCTTAAATAAGCAACTGCACAGAACTTTTTACCATTTTCATACGGAACCCTGTTTAGGACACCAACAGAGGTAATTTAACTCGTATCTTACCCAGATACCGTGACCAGATTCTTACCTAGAAGCTCGTATTTACTATAATTGCTGTATCCAATTTAATTGGTCCGGCCCCCTTATTCTAGTACTAACATCGCGGCGCAACGCGGCCACCGAGACCGGCATCTCATGTGATTGTGTAGTTAGCGAAAGAGACAGAGCAAAGAGGCCGCGACCAACATCCTAGAGTGTCGCTTTACCGTACAGAATAACAACCTTGGATTTGTTGATACAAATAAATTACGATAATATTCACCGACGTTCTAGCGCCGCGTATGAGCATTTACTAGGGATGGGGCGAACGTGGTTTAAGCCGAATAAAAACTTCGGTCGAACATTCAGTGCATAGTAAATATCCTGGGGCATTCCTTTTTTGTTTTGGTCGGCAAACCAGCAGACGTATCGCCTGATGGCAAGCGATTTCCGCCACCCATGGACACCCGCACGCTACACCATGCCTTTACCATGAGCTATTAACGTACGTACTCGCTAGCGTCGGCGTAAAACATTTCTATGGCAAATCTGTACAGCGCCACTAGCGGTCACCTAAAGAACTAAAATCGATAGTACGAGTCGATAGGTAAAAAACCTATCGAAATGTAAACACCAGCGAGTAACGTTGTTTAGCCTTTGCTATAGAAATTCGGTACCATGAGTCACAAATTATACAGTTGCTATCGAGAAATACTGTATCGATAGTAGTTTACTCGCTAGTGACTAAAGTAAGTTTTGATAGCTACTCATGGTAGAGGTACAGAGTAGCCACAAGTGCGTTGCCGGCCTTTTAAAAATGAGTACGCTCTTAAACACAGCCATCTGATTCTTTTTTTTGGCACCAACTACTACATTTTAGCCCCGCTGAGGGTGCCCCATCTGGGGTCGGATCTTGGCTCAGGGCATTGCTGGGAAGTCGGTATCACTTGACTGTTTAAATGGGGAATTGTGCGAGCTCGGCGGCATTTGATAAGCGGCAAAGTTCACTTAAATCGGAGGCGAAGTGAATTGTGCCCCATCCCTAGCACTCGCATTTACTTATCAATTTGACAGTTTGCTAAATTATAGACGCGATAGCTATAATCTCAATTGGTTTCGCTAGACTCGCCTTAGCGTAATTTCAGTGCTAAAATCACCACAATTTAATACGCCCGTCTTATGCAAGATAATATACTACTAATATTATAAATTCGAAAGTTTGTAAGTATGGATGTATGGAACTTAGCACATATAGAAAATACCCTGGAACTTTGCCTGTTAAATATGCCTGTTCCTTTTTGTGCCGGGAAAATGTAATATCTTTTCAGAGTAGTAGAGCTCTTAGTGCAGAGTTCGTCCGGGGAAGTACTACCACCTTACCCATTTCTGCCGTGAAGCAGTAGTGCCATTGTATTACTGTGTTTCGGTTAGAAAGGTAAGGGGCCGGTGAAATTACAGGCACATGAGACTTAACAACTTCACGTCTCAGGGTCGACAACGCATTGGCGATGCTCCTAGTGTTGCAAATGTCCATAGGCGGCGGTGACCACTTACCATCAGGTGGACCGTCTGCTTGTTTGTCGGCCCAAGTAGCATAAAAAAAAAAAAAAAAAATCCCTTGGAAACCCGAGGGACACGCGGGGGGCAGCTAGTATTATTATGAAAGTGAATGTTTTTAAGGATGGATTTTTGTTTCTCTTTCCCGCAAAAAGTACTCTTCGGATTTGGATGAAATTTCGCAAATACCTAACATAAATGATACTTTTTTTAATATAAAATTAATGTGATATGCTTTGGTGATGACGACCACTTACCATCGGTGGACCGTCTGCCTGTATTTCGGCACATGTGAAAAGCGATTAAAAGATATCTTCCATCTTCCTCTATCCATCTAAACTGTAATAATAGTATTGTAGTGTCTTTCTGCTTGAACATGGTAATTTCCAAAACTACTAGACCAATTATTTAAGGTTTATACAGAAACGTAACTTGCGGCCAACATATATTGCCTCACGAAAGCACAGATACCTAATCATCACGCGCACGATGTTGCGGGAAAAGCTAGATTTTAATAAAAAATCGTATTGCACTTCAAACGATGTGTCTCCAATACTCCAAGTTCTTAATCCAAGTTTTTCTGCTCATTAAAGACTGCGCTTGTTTATGAAGACCTATCCATGTAAAGGAGTCCTGTCCTACGAGTTTATAGGAGGCCCTATTATTTATACTGTACGAGACGAGCCATCCATTAAACTTACGATGTCATTTAACAGCGGGTGGTTAATGAAATATACATTTAAATACAGGCAAGGGCCAGTTTCAATCGTGTGCTTGGTGATCCGCGGTATATTGTATACGGATATCTATTATTTAAAGTGATTTGGTTACTAATTTAGTAGGGATGGTGACTGATTTGTCAAATGAGCTACTCTTTATTAAATGTCAAAACGGTCGCTTGTATGAAGTTTTGTTTCTACTCTCCTTCTCCATAAGGTTATACAAAAAACAAATATCTAGTAACTAATTCCGCTGGATCTCCATCTCTGACAAGTCAAGCAAGGGAACTCACAGGACAATCGACTCGTGTTTCGCTTTTACACATATCATATTCAGGATCTTCGGGATAACACGAGCTAACACGTCTGTGGTGGTCGTGTGTCGAGCCAGTGACAGCGAGTTTAATTTGTCCTGAAGATGCCTCGTGTACAAGCGATAGCGAAACAATTGTCGATTTCCTGCTGAGTTTTCTTGCTTGGGACTTGCGAGAGAAGGAGATCCAGCGGAAGTGACTAGATAGCTGTTTTTTTATATAATCTTGTATTGATTTTTTGTAAGTCCACACCGTAAATTAACTCCTTCTCCATATAAACTTTATCCGTGCAAACCGTCTTCGTAAATTTCTTAAAAAGGTGTCCAAGCTTTTTGCTTTGTGGCGACATCTATAAGCACGCTTGTCATAGCTTCATATATAAAATTTCCTCCATGCGTCCCAAATTATTGATTGTTTTGTGATGAAATAAAGTCGCAACGTATGCCGAGAACAGCTAGCTTATAAATAATAATCATTTAAGTACAGAACCCTTAAATAGGGTAGGACTTATAGTCGATGCTCAGATACCGGTAATGTTGCCTGACATAACACGATTAAGTAACGGTCAACGGGAACACGCGTGGACATGCTCACTACGACCAGGGGATTCTATAAGGTAATTGACACTAGCACGATGTTGTCCCTTTCTTTAACTATGTAATAATGTGAGAGGTTCGTTATCTAAGGCCTTGCGCTGTTAGCTGACGGAGTATGTAGCTCAATAAGGAGGTAGTACAAATTATCACTCCGCATGACTTATGAATTTAATGATTTTACATAAATTTATGTTATTTTTTCTGAGGCTTGGCCTTGTTTGGTCGGAGTGTCGGATGTCAATCTTGACTAGGGTTTTAACTTCATTTAGTTATGTTTTATGTATAAACATTACAGGTTATAGAAATATAATATTTTGATAGTATAAGCTTATTCAGCTAATATTAACTTAAACGGTCAGCCTCTCACGTTATTAGTAGTATTAGCGTAGTTAGCGAAACAGACAGCACGGAGTCCGCGATGAAACATCCTGCTCTGTTTATTTTGGGACCAGTTGCCATTTGTAAAATGTCCCAGGACATTAATTATAGGTTCAGAATATACACCAACAGTTATCGATCAAAAATCCAAAACAAATAAGCCATTATGTTATGACATCTGTATAACTATTGTTTTCTACTATTGCAGAGCATCATCTATTACTTTGATTGATTCATTGCCATTTTCGGCAACACCTCGGCTTTCGACACTAGCACGATCATTAAAAGTGAGAAAGTTACTTTATTTTTCTTAATGATTTCGTAATTGCTAATTGCTAAGCTATCAAATAACAATTCAGCCATTATAGTCACTCGAAATACAGTAATCGAATTTATAGCTAATCATGTCAAGGTTCCCACAGGGCTCTCACCTGAGACCTGTCTTTTTTAATATCGATATTACTGGCGTACCAAATTTCTCCTGTTGCTCACTATAGTAATTGACGGGCCAGTTGGCTGGGTGGTTAGCTATCCTGACTGGCAAGGCGTGAGTTCGATTCCCAACTAGGACAACATTCTGTGTCAGGGTGCAAAAAACCAAAAAAGTATGTATATACGAGTATATCTGGTTTCCATAGTAGGTATTAGCTATGCTTAATTTAGGATCAGTAGGCCATGTGTAAAGATTGTCCTGGGATTATTTATTTATACCAAAATGTTTTAGTTACTCACTGATATTATTACTATACTAGCTGTCCGGACAGACGTTGTCCTGCCAAAATAAGTCCATACAAAAATTCAGGGTTTCGATCGCAGCGCCCCCTACCGGGTCCAATTGTAAATCTAAACCATTCTCGAATCTCCACGAACACACACAAAAAAATTCATCAAAATCGGTCCAGTCGTTTAGGAGGAGTTCAGTCACATACACACGCACACAAGAAATATATATATTAAGATTTACACTACTGAAGATAGCTTGGGACAAAATTAAATAGGTAAGTATAAAAAGCCAATATCTACTTCTTGAACGTTCAGAAGATTACAAAAGCTGTATAATCCTATCGACTTAAGACGCTAAGCCTTTTGAAAGTAAAACATGAAGCTATGACATTGTCTGTCAGACAAACAGTTATTAATAAAACAGGTTCATCGAAAGTGTTGCCAGATATTAGCGCCACGCCCCCATTGTGTTATGAATCATGATACTCCGTTTAAGCGCGAGCTACTTACATTAGCTTTATGGGCTTTGTCCACTGCAAGGTAAACGATATTGTAAATATCTTCACGTAAATATATCTGGAGATCTAAGCGGTGACCTCAGTCCTTTTGGAAAATTATTCAATATTGTATATTTGGATATTTTTTGTCAAAATATGTTTTGTATAAATATTCTTTATTTTTTATGTAGGCTTTGACAAATTATAGCTATTATTACAGGAATTTGAACAGCGATAGTTAAAGCAAAAATTTTTTTTTTCGGACGAGATTGCAATTGACCTCAATCACACCTGATGGTAAGTGAAGATGAGGCCGAAGATGGAGCTCGCTTTCCCGTTTAAATCATTTTCACATATATGATTTCGCTTAAAATTGGCTGTAAACTTTTTTTTTTCAAGTAATGTGCTTTTCCATTCAATGTAAATGTAAATCACTCGGTGACACTTTACACCGGTTGGTTGAAAAAAAAAATTGCACACACATTTTTTAAACTCATTTAAAATTCTATTACAAGATTTGACCTACTCATTCTATTTAATAGTAATTTTGTTTTGATTTTAGCCGTCATAATAAGCGTTTTAATTTGTCAGGAAAATATTAATAATAAAATGTAAAATTTTTCAACGAGTTATTGCTGAGTTCACTGCCTTCTCTTCTCAGTATAAACCACCTTCTATGCCTGTGATGGCATATTTTCGTGTCTCAGTGGAAAGGTACCTCTTCTCAAATCGGTAACATTGTTTGGACATGTTTCAACGAGGCGGCCCGAGAGAATTACATTATTTATGATACTAACATATGCCTAAGGCTCTATATTATATTACATGTTTATTCAAATTGTATAACCTAAAATATACCCACGTGATGTTTTGATTATATGCGTGATGGAATAATAATTAACTTTTTAAATACCAACCTGCTTCTAAACAGGTATGTACTAAATATATTAGTACAGTCTCTCTGTTTCATCTGCGATTCTAACGTGTCTAATATTTTTCTTTTCTAAGCTTTACATGCGTAAAATATATATTTTTTAATGCATCGCTAGCTTTTGAGATACCACAAACATATTTTCGAGCTCTTCATACATTTGTTTATAATTTAACATTAATAAATAAATAAATATCCTGGGACATTCTTTACACACGGCCATCTGGTCCCAAACTAAGCAGAGCTTGTACTATGGAAACCAGATAACTGATATACTACATATACTACTTTTTTATTTTTCTAAATACATACTTATATATACATTTACACCCAGACACAGAACAAACAGACATGTTCATGCACACATATGTTTGTCCTAGGTGGGAATCGAACCCGCGACCTTCGACTTGGCAGTCAGGTCGCTAACCACCAAGCCAATTGGCAGGTAATAGTAGATCTAATATAACTTATGTAGTTACTATCTGTCACTAGCGGTTTCACCTGCGTTCTCTAGAAATAGTAAATTTGTCAGGCGTAAATTGTATCCTATCTGTTCCAGGGCATCACCTATGTTTGTGCAAAGTTTCATACAAATCCCTTCTGTAGTTTTTGGGTGAAAGAGTAACAAACGTCCATCAATCTGTTAATACGTTCGCATTTATGTTTTCAGGGTATTATTCACTGTATCTACATTTTGACGGGCCAGTTGGCTTGGTGGTTAGAGACCCTGACTGCCAAACCGAAGGTCGCGGGTTCGATTCCCACCCAGAACAAACATTTGTGTGCATAAACGTGTCTGTTTTGTGTCTGGGTGTAAATATCTATATAAGTATGTATTTAAAAAGTAGTATATCAGTTACCTGATAGCCATACTACAAGCAGTACACTCTGCTTAACTTGGGATCAGGTAAGCATGTGTGAAGAATGTCTTGGGATATTTATTGGATTGATTTGAATCAAACAAAGATAAAAAGCTGTATTACGATTACCGTTATTAAATGATACAGTTCCTAGGATAAGATGTCTTTGAGACAGTTTTTAAAAATAAATGGTAGGACAGTACCACATATATGGTACTTCATTAAAGAAAGGACAAAACAAACACTATTGCCTGCATAATACATAAACATATAACATGTTTATTCAGATTCAGCTAATGCTATTTACATGTAGGCCGTATCTATAAATCTAGACCAATAACTCAGTCTCACGTGACCTACATTTAATAGATTACGACCTACACCCATGTCGTATATCATTCGATAACGTTAACGCACACGTTACCGGTTACGGGTTTATAGACAAATAGGTAGACAGCCAGGCAGACGGTTCACCTGATAAGTGGCCACCGCTTAACATTTGGAACACCAGGGGCATCGCTGCGTTGACGACCCTGAGACAGTTGTTAAGTCTCATGTGCCTGTAATGTCACCGGATCTTTACTTTTCAAACGGCAACCCAAATTTTTATTTTTTTTATTTCTTGCTATATTATAAAAGGGCTGGTACTTAAATAAAACTTGCGGCACGCTATGATGGCCGTTTTGACGTTTAACAATGACAAAGAAAAATAACCATTATTCCTTCAAACATAAGGTGCATCTATTGATCCAACAGCTAATTGTATGAAGTCAACCTTATTCCAAAGCAATACAGTTACTTTTCCTATGACAATCTGAAACGTCAAAACGGCCATCATAGCGTGCCGCAAGTTTTATTTAAGTACCAGCCCTTTTATAATATAGCAAGAAATAAAAAAAATAAAAATTTGGGTTGCCGTTTGAAAAGTAAAGATCCGGTGACATTACAGGCACATGAGACTTAACAACTGTCTCAGGGTCGTCAACGCAGCGATGCCCCTGGTGTTCCAAATGTTAAGCGGTGGCCACTTATCAGGTGAACCGTCTGCCTGGCTGTCTACCTATTTGTCTATAAACCCGTAACCGGTAACGTGTGCGTTAACGTTATCGAATGATATACGACATGGGTGTAGGTCGTAATCTATTAAATGTAGGTCACGTGAGACTGAGTTATTGGTCTAGATTTATAGATACGGCCTACATGTAAATAGCATTAGCTGAATCTGAATAAACATGTTATATGTTTATGTATTATGCAGGCAATAGTGTTTGTTTTGTCCTTTCTTTAATGAAGTACCATATATGTGGTACTGTCCTACCATTTATTTTTAAAAACTGTCTCAAAGACATCTTATCCTAGGAACTGTATCATTTAATAACGGTAATCGTAATACAGCTTTTTATCTTTGTTTGATTCAAATCAATCCAATAAATATCCCAAGACATTCTTCACACATGCTTACCTGATCCCAAGTTAAGCAGAGTGTACTGCTTGTAGTATGGCTATCAGGTAACTGATATACTACTTTTTAAATACATACTTATATAGATATTTACACCCAGACACAAAACAGACACGTTTATGCACACAAATGTTTGTTCTGGGTGGGAATCGAACCCGCGACCTTCGGTTTGGCAGTCAGGGTCTCTAACCACCAAGCCAACTGGCCCGTCAAAATGTAGATACAGTGAATAATACCCTGAAAACATAAATGCGAACGTATTAACAGATTGATGGACGTTTGTTACTCTTTCACCCAAAAACTACAGAAGGGATTTGTATGAAACTTTGCACAAACATAGGTGATGCCCTGGAACAGATAGGATACAATTTACGCCTGACAAATTTACTATTTCTAGAGAACGCAGGTGAAACCGCTAGTGACAGATAGTAACTACATAAGTTATATTAGATCTACTATTACCTGCCAATTGGCTTGGTGGTTAGCGACCTGACTGCCAAGTCGAAGGTCGCGGGTTCGATTCCCACCTAGGACAAACATATGTGTGCATGAACATGTCTGTTTGTTCTGTGTCTGGGTGTAAATGTCTATATATGTATGTATTTAGAAAAATAAAAAAGTAGTATATGTAGTATATCAGTTATCTGGTTTCCATAGTACAAGCTCTGCTTAGTTTGGGATCAGATGGCCGTGGGTAAAGAATGTCCCAGGATATTTATTTTTTTATTAATATTTATTAATGTTACATTATAAACAAATATATGAAGAGCTCGAAAATATGTTTGTGGTATATCAGAAGCTAGCGATGCATTTAAAAATATATATTTTACGCATATAATGCTTAGAAAAGAAAAATATTAGATACGTTAGAATCGCGGATGAAACCGAGAGACTGTACTAATATATTTAGTGCATACCTGTTTACAAGCAGGTTGGTATTTAAAAAGTTAATTATTATTCCATCACGCATATAATCAAAACATCACGTGGGTATATTTTAGGTTATACAATTTGAATAAACATGTAATATAATATAGAGCCTTAGGCATGTTAGTATCATAAATAATGTAATTCTCTCGGGCCGCCTCGTTGAAACATGTCCAAACAATGTTACCGATTTGAGAAGAGGTACCTTTCCACTGAGACACGAAAATATGCCATCACAGGCATAGAAGGTGTTTTATACTGAGAAGAGAAGGCAGTGAACTCAGCAATAACTCGTTGAAAAATTTTACATTTTATTATTAATATTTTCCTGACAAATTAAAACGCTTATTATGACGGCTAAAATCAAAACAAAATTACTATTAAATAGAATGAGTATTTGGAACACCAGGGGCATCGCTGCGTTGACGACCCTGAGACAGTTGTTAAGTCTCATGTGCCTGTAATGTCACCGGATCTTTACTTTTCAAACGGCAACCCAAATTTTTATTTTTTTTATTTCTTGCTATATTATAAAAGGGCTGGTACTTAAATAAAACTTGCGGCACGCTATGATGGCCGTTTTGACGTTTAACAATGACAAAGAAAAATAACCATTATTCCTTCAAACATAAGGTGCATCTATTGATCCAACAGCTAATTGTATGAAGTCAACCTTATTCCAAAGCAATACAGTTACTTTTCCTATGACAATCTGAAACGTCAAAACGGCCATCATAGCGTGCCGGTAGTATAAGTGAAATGTAATATTGTTCCATAGTCTCTATTTGAGACACACTTTCAGACAGACTGGCATATGTATAAAGATAGACACATAAAAAATATAAAAACTGTAATTTATGATTAGGCATAGTATCAATATCGGTAGGTATAACGCTTAAATAATGGAAATAACATACGTTTAGATTTTATTTATAGCTAGCCAAGTTAATCAAGCTGACCCCGCGGTTTTACCCGTGTTTATCGATATCATATATAGCCTATCATACCCATAATCACATGTTGACTATACGAGTATACCTTTTTTCACCAAGATCGGTGAATTTGTTCTTGTCAAAAGGATAAATAAACAGACTGACAATTTTTTTTTTAAATGGACAGGGCACATGCTAAGGGAAGGAAAAGAGAAGTGGACGAGAGTAGTGACAGAGTGGTACCCCAGAGACAGTAGAAGGAGCAAAGGTAGACAAGGCAAACGTTGGGAAGACGATATAAAAAATATCGCTGGCCCAGAACTGTCCCGCACTGTAATGGACAGAACAAAGTGGAAAGATTTAGAGGAGGGCTTTATCGAAGGGCAAGCTGTAGAAGAAAAACCGGTTGTCGATACAATTTTCTAAAAATATATATACCTAATTATAATTTCCCCTAATATACCTATAGTTTAAGTTACAGCGATAAAGGCTTATTTTATTTATTTATATATATAGATATTATATGTTCAGAATTGCTCTAGGTACATATAGATGACAATCTCCCGTCCGCTAACTAGTGCCAGGTTTCCGTAAAAAGTATATACTCAATTAAAACTATAAATCCAACCCACTCGGGTATGTACGAACTTTTAATGAACAGCTTGGGATGAGAAAAAGTCTTTGATATGTTACTAACGCTTCCGCGATCTTCTAATAGGTCTTTTTACTGTTTAATGTATGTGTTTTGTTTTAGAGTTACGTTGGAAAAGGAAACCCTTGTAGTTTCTAAATAATAAGATTTTTATCTATATTGTCATTTGGGAGTGCTTACTTGCACTTTCATCGCATTTGTCTTGGTATTCATTTCTAGTTTTGTTTTTCTGTATAGATATGTTTTGAGTTACAACCCAGCTCTATATGTATTGTTACTTATTATGTGGTTACCTTTTGGTTGTAATAACCTATCCTAAAAAGCAATCAAGAACATTTTTTTTTTTATGCCACTTGGGCCGACAAACAAGCAGACGGTCCACCTGATGGTAAGTGGTCACCGCCGCCTATGGACATTTGCAACACTAGGAGCATCGCCAATGCGTTGTCGTCCCTGAGACGTGAAGTTGTTAAGTCTCATGTGCCTGTAATTTCACCGGCCTCCTTACCTTTCTAACCGAAACACAGTAATACAATTGCACTACTGCTTCACGGTGGAAATGGGTAAGGTGGTAGTACTTCCCCGGACGAACTCTGCACTAAGAGCTCTACTACTCTAAACATGTAAAATCTAGTCTTTTTTTATACAGTTAGTTATATTTCTTTTTGTATATTAGTTATCGTGTTTCTATAGTACAAGCTCTGCTTAGTTTGGGTCCAGATGGCCGTGTGTAAAGAATTTCTCAGGATATTTATTTATCATTATTATTTATTGATTAACTTCCACCCCGTTTTGCAGTTGGATTTAATGTTTTCCAAAAACAAGTATGATATGTGATAATCCCTAACATAATTAATCTGTGTTACCGCTTACCATCAATAGTGTTTGTCGGTATTCTGCAACGTATTTTTAAGGGGGATAGTACCCAGCGACCCTATATCATAACCTTATTAAAAATTTATCCAACCAATCACAATATCTAATAACTAGAGACTAAATTATTAATATAAAAATTTACTATAATCTAGAGACTAAATAAATTGTATGTAATAAATCTAAGTTCGTTTTTTAGAAAGAGTAATTGCTGAGTTTATTGCCGGCTCTTCTCAGTAAAAAACCATCCTTCCGAACCGGTATTAGAGACAGACATAAGTGCTTGTAAAGGACTATTTGAATAAAAATATTTTCATTTTAATTTTTATGCATATCCATATGCGGTGGTGACCAATTACCATCAGTTGGACCGTCCGCCTGTTTGTCGGCCTTAAAATATCGATTACAAATCATTCCATTTCCCAATTAAATCGATATGTCTAATGAGAGACAGACACACAAAGTATCGCTAAAAGCCCAGAAGTGTTCCGACGAAGAATTTAAATTGTTCCAATCACTCAAATGTTATGATTGATGCGCGTAATCGAATGTTATCGATTTAAACAGGTACGATTAAATCGATCTACTTTCGATTGCATTCAACTATTACCGATCAATGCCGCTCCGGTTTTGTTAATTATATTTTAATGCATATTAAACATGATTGCCATGTATGGCAGCATTTGTCAATGTCTGCGTTGAGACTTTGAATTATCAATCGTGGAATGTATTTTTCTTGTTTCTGATGTTGATGTGAAATTATGGCTTAAGAATTTCGGAGATTATGTGATTTTTAACCGATTTTAATAATGAGGAGGTTCTATGTATTTCTTTCAATGTATGCTCACCGATTTCTTCTCGATTTGTAGACCGATTCTCAAAATTATTTTTTTATTTTAAAGAATATATTTCTGAGGTGGTTCCATTGGCACCAAGTTAGGATCTGATGTTGGAATCCCAGGGAAATCGAGGACAACCCTCAAATGTAGGTATTAACAATGTTTTTCATATATTTTCTAAAGTTATTGAGGCATTTACGTATGGACATCATCATCTCATGACGCTGATGAAGGAAGTTGCAACTCCTTAAGTTGTGAGTTAGGTGATTTCTTGTTCTAGAATAATGTATAGTACTTGTCGATATCGATACAATTGATTTTTCCGGATACAACAGAGTGAGTGCTAAAAACTAGAATTATATCATTTTAACCGACTTAGTTTTAGTTTGTATACCCATGGTGCTATAAATTAACCAAAAATTTAAAAATAAACAACCTTAAAAAAATGTTAAACAGACTTCAAAAAAATATCTACACCAAAAATCGAAAAAATAAGTAAAACCGCCTTATCAACAAAACATCAGCACTAAAAAGCGAAAAATAAACTTAATGATACATTTAATTCACTACGTAGGTGTTGATGATGATCTGTTTGAAGTCGGTGCCAGAAAACGAAAAATAATTTTAATGAAATCACTACAAAGACCAAATAAATAACTACAAAAACGGTAATGTGCAATTTAAAATCTGTCATTGGCCTACCAAGCCTATTTGCCTCGGCACCGACTCAAACAGATCAGTAGGTACCTACGTAGTGAATTAAATGTATCATTATGTTTATTTTTCGCTTTTTACTGCTATTTGAATATATCAACATAAAATATAAAGGTTTATTATCTTATTTACTTATTATAAGAAACAATAAATGAAAATAAAAACTATCCAAAGTGGGCAACGTTCCTAGAAATTTAATACATTGCATTATTAACTAATTTCTGTAAATAAATAAAAGTGGCAACCAATTTCGAATCGGACACCTCCGTACAATATTAAACTAAACTCCAAAAAAACACATTTCTTGGCGAGTTTTTTCAAGTAAAAGAGGATTCACTTTTATTTTTACCTTTATTCTAAATGTTGTTATAGCGGCTATTATATGTCAAATGTTTCATTACAGTTTAAAAGAAACAACCTGATTAAAAACGGACGGACAAAGAAGCCTTAGTAAAAGGGTCCCGGTGGTTTCATTTACCCCCTTCATATGAATGGAGGGTTGCTGTTTTAACACCCTGATTACCAAGCTACTGATCTTGAGCTAGATTCTCATCAAATTAGCCCAGGGATGTACACTGCTGAACATAGGCCTCCCCCTTGAATTTCTACCTCGAACGGTCTTGAGCCGCCTGCATCCAGCAGCCTCCCGCGTCTCTGACCAGGTCGTCGGTCCACCTGGAGAGAGGTTGTTCCTCGTCGTTTTCTCTTTCTATTTGGTTGTCACTCGGGAATCTTTGCTCCTCATCCGTTTTAAGTTCTTCGAGCTATGTGGCCTGCCCAAGGTCCTCCATCACCTTTTCGTCATCGGATTACTAGGCGTGGGGAGAGTTTTCACCCTTATGTTGTAGACATACCACCAATTCGCACGAAGCGCTTTGCAGCTTCCTTCCTCATGCGCACAGCTTAAGATTGGAGTTCTCACCCCTCGTCTGTGTTCCCAGATACTTATAACTTGGGGCTCTTTAAGAAAAGAGTGAATAGGCTACTAACGGGAAAGCGAGCTCCATCTTCGGCCTCATCTTCATTTACCATCGATGAGATTGAGGTAAATCTCAATGCCGTCAGAAATGAAAAAAAAGCTATAGGCTACAAGCTCTGGTTTGTTAAGGATCAGATAACCGCGTCTGAAGAATGTTCCAGTGTAATTCTCTAGTACGGTATCCTAAAAGCTAGTTATCTTCGAGTAGCACCGTCATGGTGATTTTTAACAACTATTAAAACGAGAACCCGTCTCTATGTCGATTAATCACTCAGTCGTGACTGGACGTAGATAATTATATCATTGCAGTCAAATGGGAGTGATGAATCGGTTTGCAGCCACTGTGTGATGTGTACAGACTACTACGGGCCACTGGCTGAGTAGTAGAGCTCTTAGTGCAGAGTTCGTCCGACGAAGTACCACCACCCATTTCCGCCGTAAAGCAGTAGTGCACTTGTATTACTATTTCGGTTAGGAAGGTAATGAGGCCGGTGAAATTACAGGCACATGAGACTTAACAACTTCACGTCTCAGGGTCGACAATGCATTGGCGATGCTCTGGTGTTGCGAATGTCCATAGGGGGCGGTGACCACTTACTATCAGGACCGTGTGGGATCACAAAAAAAGAGGGAGGTAATGTCGTCATATTTTCAGCTTCAAGCTAACTTTTAATATGATAAAAATCTGCCATTACAGGGAAGGTAGGTATAGCTTTTTTATTCTTGGTAAATTTTCATTCAATTAACGACTTGTATATGGGTATTAAATTGACTTTAACTGAGAACAGGCTAGAATCTCATCAAGGTATAAAAATGACGTTTTGCCTATACATATAGCATCTTACAGATTTATGTAGTTATACACCTAAATAGAAAAAAGTGGTAACCACTATTAAAAATGTAGATTCAAGTATTGAATAGCATGTCACCCGTATGGTAAGCGGTAAACTCGCCTAACCAAATACGCCCAACGGCTTTAGTGTTAGAAATTCTAATTCGTTCCATTGAAAATAAACTGCAATCGGATTCTCAGTACTTTCAATTGGTGCCCACTTAAGGTGCCATTTCAAAAACACACTAGTTTTAGATATTCAAAATATGCTATTCACTATCTTGTAATGTACTGGCTATCCATGTTCTGTATTGAAGACCGTTTCTGTCGGTATACTTAGCATACGGTATTTGAAGTATCTTTTTAGGGTTCGGTAGGGATATGGTAAGAAACCCTTGTGATGTTGTGTGATGACTGTTTGTCACGGCTGTTTTTACAGCAACTAGGTACAAACGAAATGGTTATAGTCTAATAATATAAAATATGATTTTTTTTGAGCCGACAAACAAGCAAACGGTCCACCTGATGGTAAGTGGTCACCGCCGCCTCGCATCGCCAATGCGTTGTCGACCCTGAGACGTGAAGTTGTTAAGTCTCATGTGCCTGTAATTTCACCGACCCCCTTACCTTTAAACTCTTCTAACCTAACCGAAACACAGTAAGACAATTGCACTACTGCTTCACGGCGGAAATGGGTAAGGTGGTAGTACCCCGGACGAACTCTGCACTAAGAGCTCTACTACTCTAAAATACAAACAACAAAAAAAAGTTTGAGATTACTTAAAATATCTTACGGTAATGATAAAATATATACAATAATAAATATATACAATAATAAATATATTTTATGTTATCTTGTATAAAGCCTTGTCTAAACCACAAAATAATTTAATATCATTCGTATTTTAAACAAAAATGATGCATACAACTAAATTAGGAAATTTTCAGTTTTTCCAAGTGAATGCAAACTTTTTTGTTGTGTGTATGTCTTGATTATGTGTTTTGTAATATTACACTAAATTTGAGGGTGCCAGTTGGCTTGGTGATTAGATACCCTCTTTCTTCTGTATCTAGGTGTAAACCTGCGTAGAATAAGTATGTATTTAAAAGAAAAAAAGAAGTATATGTAGTACTTATACCAGTTATCTGGTTGCCATAGTACATTCTGTTTAATTTGGAATCTGATAAACGTGTTTGATGAATGTTCTAGGATATTTATTGAGGATTTTAATGTTAGTTAGCAAACTTTATTAGCATGCATATTTTTTTATTGCACGGAACACTTAAAGCTTGAGTTCAACTCGCACTTGTCTGGTAGTCCCAGCTTCTAGACATCAAAGTCGTTGCCTTTTAGACTTTGTGCATTTACCAACTAAAGCCCCGGAGTTACTAGCGATAGTGCGGAAGTTTGTAAACATGATTGGAAGGATAGGTGTTTGTTACTCTTTCACGCAAAAAGTACTAAATAGATTTTGATGAAACTTGGCACATTGTTAGTTTATAATCTGGATTAATACAAAGGATACCTTTTAAGTCTGTAAAATGTAACATCGCTCAGGAATGAGCCCGCGGTGGACGAATAAACTTGTAAATTTTGTGAAAAAAAGTCTAACGTAAAACTAGCTGCCCCCGCGGTTTCACCCGCATTCCCAAGGGGTGTAATATTGTCCCGGGATAAAAAGTATTTTATTTGTTATTCCAGGCCTCTATCTATGTGCTAAGTTTCATCCAAATCTCATTAATAGTTATTTCGCAAAAGATTAACATACATCCATACGTCCATCTTTAAAAAAAATATTTACAATACTTTACTTAATGTTTCAAATTTCATCTAAATCCGATTAGTAGTTATTGCGTGAAAGAGTAACAAACTTCCATACATCCATACATACTTCCTCACAGACATACGCATTCATAATATATAGAAGGATTGGAAAGTCATTGTTTCCAATATAAAAAGAATACAGCACCAAGATCCCACCCGCGCGTAGGGCTCCCAAGTGTCCCCTACACATTCCCATCGGTTTTTCACATCTAAATAAGATGCCAATTACGCGTCCATATATAAAATGGTACTGGTTTTTTGTCTGTCAGCTAAAAAGGCACTAATTATAGTTTCCGGCTGAGCAGCGGGCATGTCGGCCGCGCGACAAAAAAGTAGCTGAGGTGTGCGCCGACGACGGACGGGCGACGCGTCTCGCTAGCTCGTGCGACCATTTCTTGTGTAGGGTTGCCAGGAATGTCAATTTATTTATTACTAAAAAACATGGGTTGGAGTAAAAATGTGTCGTTCTCCAACCATAGACCATCAGAATGTAACATTTTAACAAAATCGTTTTAGTCGTCTTGAAAGCTAAACAAAGTCACTTTTGCATTTATAAAATGCCATGGTCATCATACTACAACTCACCTATAGTTCTCTTAAATTCGATAAAAACTATATGCAGATAAAACAATAAAATTATATTAATATAATATAATATGATGTAAGGATTTGCTGCCGTCCCGCGATTAAAGCAACGTTTTCCAGTTATCTATATGCCAAGTTTCATTTAAATCTGTACGGTAGTTTTTGCGTGAAAAAGTAAAAAACATCCATCGGATGGATGGATGATCCTCGCAAACTTTCGAATTTATAATAATAGTAGAATTTAAATGGAAAGTTAGTGGCAACCCTGTGAAATAGTCAATAAATACCACCGGCTCGTTGGCAGCACTATCACGTACCAAACACACGGACAGAGTAATGTTGAAATTCAAACAACATTTTAAATATCTTCATTTCCAAACTGTTTACATTTGCCCACTTGTACAACTGTTGCTCAACTTGTTGACAACTAACTTGGTTATTCCTATTTTGTCAATTAGCTACAGAGCTACTTTACGATCAATAGATCTGTCATATATGTCATTTTAATCGAATTGAGGCGTTTATCGTTTTTTTTTCTTTTTTCTTCGTTGATTACTGTCAATGAATCATTAAAAACTTGTTCCGTTCAACATATTCTAAAATAAATGATAAATATCCTGAGATATTTACACACGGCCATCTGATTTCAATATAAGCAGAGCTTGTGATGATAACCAGATTATTTCTTAATCAATTTTTTATACTATATATATTATATACTATATTTGTGATGTTAATGAAATGTCTATGTTGTTGCTTCGGAGTCCAAAATATATGTTTTCTTTCTTTCTTTCTTACACCCAAATTGTTATATGAATTCTCTGCAGTTTATATTACTCTGTACAAAGATAGTGTTACCTACTCAAAATATACTAAAACTTGCCCAGAAACATGTAACGACAACTTAATAAAAACTTAAATATAGTTACGTATAGTATATGATTTTATAATCATAAAAGTAGTTAAATTGACTTACAAAGTGTTTTGATATCAAACCCACGGGCCGAGAGTAACTTGTTAACTTACCTGATATCCCCTGAGGCAATGAATATTATAAGCTAGTTTTCTAACCTGCGGATTCACCCAGGTTATTGTAAGTTTTTGTCTTGTGTCCATACCAAAACTGTATACAAAAAAGCTCTTGCAAAAATGTTGCTTGATTTTTTTTATATTTTCACTAACGTCACACCTCATACGCACACACATACAATGACACACACACACACACACCTCAACTTATGTTATAGTAACTATGTGCCTATTTTTATAAAATATTGTTAATATATTAACGGTTAAAATAGCTAATAAAATGTTTGTCACATAAAACAGTATAAGTCCCAGGGGAGAGCCTGGTAATTTGTAATACAGGTAAGTTCCTAGTACAGACACCAGTCTCTCACAAAGGACAACATATTTGGAAACTGTATTACCAACGTACAGTATTAAATTTTTATCACGCTTTTAATAAATAAAATAAATAAATAAATATCCTGGGACGTTCTTTACACACGGCCATCTGGTCCCAAACTAAGCAGAGCTTGTACTATGGAAACCAGATAACTGATATACTACATATACTACTTTTAATACATACTTATATAGATATTTACACCCAGACACAGAACAAACAGACATGTTCATGCACACAAATGTTTGTCCTGGGTGGGAATCGAACCCGCGACCTTCGGCTTGGCAGTCAGGGTCGCTAACCACCAAGCCAACTGGCCTGTCAGCATGAGTATTAGCTTCACTTGTAACTATATCATATTGCAGTAGGGCCTCGATAATCCGAACCCCCGCTTATCCGAACGCCTCTATAATCCGAATGACCTCCCCCCTGGTCAAGCTGTCATATCACTCAATGTATAAATTAATTCGCAGTATTGTGTTATTCACTGAAGTTGCTACACAAAGTACCATAACAGATTCTTATGAATTTAAAATAATCAAAATTAAAAAACGTCTCTCTAAATACCTACATACTGTAATCTGAACGCTCCATAGATCCGAACAGCATGTAAATGATGGGTATCCGGGTTATCGACGCCCTACTCTATATACTTAATAAAATTTAGGAAGTAGATTTAAATTCTAATTGTATTTATAAGTATTATTTTAAACATTTTTTTGGTGTGAGTAGTTCAAGTAAAGCTGATGGTTTACCATTCATATAAATATATTTTTATGTTATATTATGTAAGTGTTGCACGTTAGTAAGTTACATAAGTTTTATGTTAATCTATAATATATCAATTGACTAGCTGTCCCCCGCGGTTTCACCCGCGTTCCCGAGGGATGTAACATTTCCCGACACAAAAAGTATCCTATGTTACTTCTGATACCTCTAAGTCATTGTCGTTTTCTCTTTGACGTTTTTTGTCACGTCACACGGGAACGCGATTAAACAGGATAAAAAGTATCCTATGTCCGTCTCCTGGTTCTAAGCTACCTCCCCACCAATTTTAAGCCAAATCGGTTCAGCCGTTCTTGAGTTATAAATAGCGTAACTAACACGACTTTCTGTTATATATATAGATTATTCAAAAAATTTAAACAAAACCACAATGACAACTCTAAAAAATGAAGTTTACCTTTCTTATGCGACAGCCCTGTTAAGTGGGAATCGTACCTATGACTTGTGGCCAGCTAGTCGTAGTATCTATCCACTATGCCTGTCGTTGTACCCAGCAATCAAAGTCACTCCACTGTTCTGTCCATCTTAAAGGTAAGTGTGGCACTTCCTAATACGGAGAGCACTTACATTACGTTTTTAGGGTTCTGTACTTAAATGGAAATAACTGGTGTAGTGCTTGTCAGATCGCCCACTATATAGGGTACCGTGTCTTTAGTTGCAAGTTATAATTTGGGGTTTTTGGATTCAAACTGTTTTTTTTTTTCCTATTCAAGGTTATTTTTATCCTATTTCAAGGTGAAGGACTCTCCAGACCTTCCTATTTTTATTATTATTACAATCTGTAATCTATTCTAACGGATTGGTAGTAAAAAAAATTGTTGTAAGAATATATTATTTTTTTATACCACATGGGCCGACAAACAAGCGGACGGTCCACCTGATGGTAAGTGGTCACCGCCGCCTATGGACATTTGCAACACTAGGAGCATCGCCAATGCGTTGTCGACCCTGAGACGTGAAGTTGTTAAGTCTCATGTGCCTGTAATTTCACCGGCCCCCTTACCTTTCTAACCGAAACACAGTAACACAAGTGCACTACTGCTTCACGGCAGAAATGGGTAAGGTGGTAGTACTTCCCCGGACGAACTCTGCACTAAGAGCTCTACTACTCGAAATATGCCTGCATCTCTATAATGTAGAAAATCTACTTAATAGTAAATGGAAATAAATGTATAAAAAAAAAATTCAGAAATGTTTAAGAAGCATTAACAAACGCAACTTGTATAACAAAATTGACTTATCAAAAAGTTCGTAGTAAACATAGCTCTTAGTGCGTCGTCCGGGGTATACCTTCCCCACTTCCGCCGTGAAGCAGTAGTGCACTTGTATTACTGTTTCGGTTAGGAAGGTAAGGGGACGGTGACATTAAAGGCACATGGGATTGAAATGAAATGAAATATTTATTCAAATAGGCCTTCACATGCACTTATGAATGGTCAGACTCTACCGGTTCGGAAGGTTGCTTTTACTGAGAAGAACCGGCAATAAACTCAGCAATTACTCTTTTAAAAATAAAATTTTGTACGTAAAGATGTGTCTTGCTGGAGCGAGCGCTACACCCAAGCATTGTCGTCATTAAAATAATCATTTGTGTTGTAGAAAGCCTTTTGTACTAAAACAGTCTTAATTCTTTCCTTAAATTTTTGTAAAGGCAAATTTAAAATTTCAGCAGGGATTTTATTATAGATGCGTGCACTAAGTCCTAAAACGTTTAACGACTTGACAACGCATTGGCGATGTATTGTATTACTTCTGGATATAGTAGCTTTCTAATAGTTCAAGAATTATTCAATTCGCTTTTTCTTTCTATAACATAGCTGTCCCCCGCGGTTTCACCCGTGTTCCCGAGGGATTTACATTTTCCCTGGATAAAAAGTAGCCTATGTTACTCAGTGATAATGTAGCTTTCTAATGAAAAAAGAATTATTAAAATCGGTCCAGTACTTTTTGAGTTTATTCGTTACATACAAAAATACAAATCTTTCCTCTTTATAATATTAGTGTAGATTAGTGTAGCCAAAGCAGCAACTAATTCTGTCTCTCTTATTTTGCTTATTTCTTTTAAACTGTGCAATAGATTTCAATACCTACGGTTTTTACATTCATTTAGAGAATTTCGTCCGAAATGCTTTTGCTTGAATATGTATGGTTGTTTTATATAAAAGTATTTAGGTAAAAAACAGGAGTATATGTAGTTTCTCAGTTATCTGGTTCCCATAGTACAAGCTCTGCTTAGTTTAGAATCAGATAGCCCAGAATGTCCCAGGTTATTATTGACGGACCAGTTGGCTTGGTGGTTAGTGACCCTGGCTGCCACACCGCTGTGGGTTCGATTCCCACCCAGTAAAAACGAATATGTCTGTTTGTTCTGTGTCTGGGCGTACATATCTATATTAATATGTATTTAGAAAATAGTATATGTAGTATATCGATTTACAAGCTCTGCTTAGTTTTGAATCAGATGGTTGTGTGTAAAGAATGTCCCAGGTTATTATTTATATTTTTTCTGTATATTGTTCATGCTATCTCAGACGAAACCAGGACAGGTAGCTAGTCGTATTATAAAGGACTTGTGAGAAAATCGTGATCAATACAATCAGTCACATGTTAACCTTCGACTTAGCTTTAGGTATCACAAATGTGGGTCAGATACTGCACAAATGCGGTTGGTACAACCACCGCCTGTCATTGGCCGAGGAGGCAATGTGGAGCGGCCAATAGCAATACTTCATTGTGAACCGACCTGTCTGTCTGTTTGTTAGATTTTTTTGCAATTAAACACGGCTCAGACTTGTTGCGTCATTATAGTTTGATTAAGTGTCAATTACAGAAGCCTAGCTTATATGGGATCTAGATTTTGTTATGGATAGGCCAGTGTTTGAGCACAATGTTGGTGTGGTGGAAGGTGGTTAGAAAATAACTTGATACAGAAGCTTGGAGATAGAAATTCAGTATAGAGCGATTAAGAAGTAATTCCTTTCTAAGAACAACCAGGCAGACGGTACATCTGAAAATAATACGGATTACCCGGTGGTAAGTAGTCACCGTTTATAGATATTTGGAACACCAGGCGCATCGCTGCGTTGTCAACCCTGAGACGTGAAGTTGTTAAGTCTCATGTGCCTGTAATGTCACCTGCCTTACCTATATAACTGAAATACAGTAATACAAGTATTGCTTGCGGATATGCGTAGGGTGGTAGTACTTCCCCAGAACTCTCCACTAAGAGCTCTACTATTTCTTATGTTCTAAAGCCCTGATAGCTGTGTAGTGACGTCGAAAGTCACGATGGTTGAGGCTTCAAATCATTTAAAGAAATTTAGTTTCAGAAGAAAAATATGATCACTTCAGTACTTTTGAATTTCTTAAGTGTTCTAGAATCCAAAACTGATTAAATTGTGCCAAATTTAGATTCAACCTTATTCAAGATACACTTTGTATTGTTTTACATTAACAGGCTGGTTTGAACAGCCCATCAACGCCATGTCACTCAATCAAGGAAGATAACGCGTTTCAGTTTTTTTTATCTCCCTCTGTCATATCGAAAAAGCTCGCTTGTCATGAGATAGCATGAATTATGCATGTAAGCTGCGCGCGCTAGTCGCTATCGATCACGCCACCCTAATGATCTAGTATCGATCAATGATCTATGGTGTGGGACGGGTGACCATGAGTTATGGATATTGTAGGAATATTGATTCACGAGGCAATTAAAGTTTCTTTTCTTCAGGTCTAGGTCGCTTTGAGGTAATTGTTTTGATGCGGGAGAGCATTTAATTAAAAAATAAAGGAAATTACAGGCACTAGTGAAGGTAACAAATTCTCAGGGACGACAACGGCGATGCCCCTGGTGTTGTAAATGTTCATAGGCGGCGGTGACCACTACACAGGTGGCTGCTTGTTTGACGGATATGTGGAATAAAAATAAATACTTTAAACTTCAGATTAAATCAATATAAAAATGGTACCTTGCTGAGTTTCTCGCCGGTTCTTCTCAGCCGAAGCCTGACTTCCGAACCGGTGGTAGCTTTGATAACTTTTACCTTCATAAGTGCTATCCGGGGATTTATTAAGTCGAATAAATGGATTAAAATTTTGATTTTTTTTTATCCCTTAGTAACGCTGTTAAAGCCGATATAAATATCCCGGGACATTCTTTACACACGGCCATCTGAACCGTAACTAAGCAGGGCTTGTACTATGAAAACTAGATAACTGATATTCTTGTATATATAATTACACTAGACGCAGAACAAACAGACAAATGCACACAATCGTTTGTCCTGGATGGGCATCAATCTCATGACCTGTGACTTGGCAGTCAGGGTACTGCCCCGACATACTTGTAATGTATTGGGATATGTACATCTAGGTACAACAACATATCTCTGGCTGAAATATTAAACAATTACAGTCAAAGACACCGTCTTTTAAGAGCAAGGAGTATTGCAGAAAGGAGGTAGCTATATTGGGTCTATCTATAGGAAGGAACTTACTGGACAGGTTGTTGGACTATTGATTAAGATAATTACACCAATTTAAAAGTGTCAATCATATTCTATGCTATAATATTATACAGAGAAAAGATTTGTATGTTTGTTACTCTTTCACGCAAAAACTACTAAACGGATATGGATGAAACTTGGCACATAGATGCACATATAGACATAGAGTATATCCTGGAATAACATATAGGCTACTTTTTATCCCGGGAAAATGTGATATCCCTCGGGAACGCGGGTAAAACCGCGGGGGACAGCTATTTTATTATAATTATGAATCTGTTTTTTATTATTTGGCTCTAAAACCGGTCCTTTCGGAATGCGTGCGTGGGGATCTAATACTAATTTGTTTAAAGTATTAATAGAAATAAAACGTAAGTATGTTAACTTCCACTAGCAACCGTTTTTTATGTAATTGTCAAGTATTTATTCCCAAGGATTAGTAGCCTCCAAATAATCTGATATATTATAAAAAACACTTTTGATACAAAGTTTTTTCAATACCGTTTTAAATGCTTGCTCTATGGTGTAATTGTTATAAGTTAACCCTTTCGCGAGCATTGGCAAAATAATTGCCAAACCACTTTTAGATTCCTTTTAGATATAGTTTATGATCTGAGATTGTAATCATATTATAATATGTAATTCAATTGGCAATTACTTTGCCAAATAAGAAGTCACAAACGGGCATTGGCAAGGATATTGCCGTAGCCCATAAAAAAGGGGGGGGGGGGGGGGGGGGGGGGCGTAAATAAGGGGGGAAATTGATTAGCATTGCTTTAAAAATGTTATTTCACAATGTTTTGAATTAATAAAATCAAAATCGGAGGTGTAATAAGTATTGCCCGCGAAAGGGTTAAATAACACTAGCTCGAAGATGTTTTGTCGCGGCCTTCATGCTCTGTCTCTTTCGCGAACTACATAATCACGTGAGAGGTACCCTCTCCTCTCAAAAAGTTTGTAGCTGAATAAGGGGGCATGATGTTAATGACATGGTGGAATGGAGTCACAAGGATATGTGACATAACCAAGAATCCCACGCTGTTGTCCAAACATTTGGTACAAATTGCGTGTACTAGTTAGTAAGTTAACAAGTCTTAATTGAAACGAATATTTATTTGCGACTACGTGTATCCCGCGGCGTCACTCGCGTTGTTAAGGGATGTTAGATTTTCTCGTGATATACTTTATATTATAAAATTTTTAGTTTGTGTAAGTTTTTAAAATCGCTAATCCTTGATATACTTGTAATAAGGATAATGGAACAAACTATTTAAATCATTGCATAGTCATCGATTCCTAATAATTGAACAAAGTTTCAAATTAATCTAACTTTTTGAAGGTGGTGTAAATTACGTTCAAAGATTCCTTGACATAGATACATACAGACGAAGCTAGTTAGAGCGCATTATTTTTTTTTGTCTTACTTACCGAGTGTTCTATCTTGTATGTTTACATTACAATACAGACACTACAATTTATTTATTAGTACAGACTAACACTATCTCGCAATCCAATAAATTACAAACTTTGAAGTTCGGAGCTCGAACAGTCGCATTTTATTGCTGATTTCGCCAAATACGAGCAGCGCGCCAACATAGCTAGATCCAGCCTGATTAAAAACGTATCCTTATACATTTTAAAATATACAGGCGTTCTAGTAAATAATTCAAACGAAAGAAACCTTAATTTTGCTAGGATTTAAGGCTACAATGCTGTGTGGAAATAGCTACTAATAACTACCATATCTAGTGTCGTAAAAGGCAAAAGAGTATACCGATGACCACGTGCATGGTTGAAATTAAATGAAATGAAATATTTATTGAAATAGGCCTTCACAGACATTTATGAATGGTCAGACTCTAACGCCGGTTGGCGACATGAGCATTTCCAAAGTTCATCCATTGTCAGATTATAGAAAAACAAATATCACAAACACAAGTAGTAGAGCTCTTAGTGCAGAGTTCGTCCGGGGAAGTACTACCACCTTACCCATTTCCGCCGTGAAGCAGTAATGCAATTGTATTACTGTGTTTCGGTTAGAAAGGTAAGGGGGCCGGTGAAATTACAGGCACATGAGACTTAACAACTTCACGTCTCAGGGTCGACAACGCATTGGCGATGCTCCTAGTGTTGCAAATGTTCATAGGCGGCGGTGACCACTTACCATCAGGTGGACCGTCTGCTTGTTTGTCGGCCCAAGTGGCATAAAAAAAAATATATATCTAGGAACTAATTCCGCTGGATCTCCTTCTCTGTCAAGTCCCAAACAAGGAAATTCAACAGGTGTTTCGCTTCTACACGAAGCATCTTCAGGGCGTATTAGACCCGCTGTCACTGAGTCGACCCACTAGCACCACAGACGTGTTACCTCGCCGACCGCCGAACAGAAGTGAAACACGTAGATTTCCTGTTGAGTTTCCTTGTTAGTCCTAGTTTTACACATGGCCATCTGGTTTCATACTATGCAGAGCTTGTACTATGGAAACCAGATAACTGATATACTACGTATACTTATTACGTTTTTTTTTCTTTCTTCTTCTAAATACATACTTATATAGATATTTACACATAGACACAGAACAAACAGACATGTTCATGCACAAATGTTTATCCTAGGTGGCAATCGAACCCGCGACTTTCGTTTTGGCAGTCAGAGCGTTAACCACCAAGCCAACTGGCACATTTTAAAGAATAAGGTACTCTAGAATACTAATAATCAGATTTCAAAATACATTTCCTTTATAGAATGTTACACTATTCCCTAATAACAATGGCTATGTCAAAACCCCGGGGATACATTATTATTCAAGTAAAACCGCAGTAGAAAGCTAGTTTCGCAGCAAACAATTGATTCTATCCAACAGAAATCAAAAGTTTCGAGATGGAAAGTTATTCCATCTCGAACCTACATAAGTATTGAACAAGTGAACACTACACAATGTGGAGCGAGCGTGTCTCGCTCGTTTGTTATAAGTGAAATAGAGTTACGATTCGGAATAAAAGATTACAGGATTGGCCTTTGTGGGTATTGTCTGACTGCTAACTCCACGTGTTAAAAATCCATGGCAATTATTGAGTCGATTGTTTACTGGTGCTAACGGGCCAGGTGACTTTATGGTTAGCGACCCGGACTACTGAAACGAAGGTCGCGGGTTCGATTCCCAATCAGGACAAACATTTGTGTGCATGAACATGTCTGTTTGTTCTGTGTCTGGATGTAAATATCTATATAGGTATGTATTTAGACAAAAATTTTAAGGTAGTATAAGAGTTATCTGGTTTCCATAGCTCTGCTTAGGTTGGAATCAGATGGCCGTGTGTAAAGAATATCACGGGATATTTATTTATTTACTAGTTTATTAGTTATAAAAATTAAAGGAAAGAATTAAGACCGTTTTAGTACAAAAGGCTTTCGACAACACAAACGATTATTTTAATGACGACAATGCTTGGGTGTGTAGCGCTCGCTCCAGCAGGACACATCTTTATGTACAAAATCTTATTTTGAAAAGAGTAATTGCTGAGTTTATTGTCGGCTCTTCTCAGTAAAGCTACCTTCCGAACCTAACATAAGTGCCTGTAAAGGCCTATTTGAATAAAATATTGAATTTCATTCCATTTCATTACACACAGTAATCTGATCCTTGTGCTATAGAAATAAGACAACAGAACGACAAACAAACATGTTCATGAACATGAATGTCTTCGATAAGAATCGAGTCCCCGACCGGTGGCGTGGCAGTAAGGGATTCCAACCACAAAGCCATCCGGTCTAAAATCTTTGTTACCTCACAAAACTTACAGGTTTCAATATAAAATCGGCTTCTGATAATGTGTCTATATGTGCCTAATTGGGTACACAAAAAAACGACAATTCAGTTGGGGCCTCGATCGCTGCGAGATGATAATATAATTTTTCATTGTGTTTTTGTATAATTCTAGCTTTCCCCGCGGTTTTACCTCGTTACAAGGGCTATAGAAAATATATGAGGCATTTGTCAACGTAAAGCGGGTTTAGAAAACATTAGCGGATCGAAAACCATTAGTAGATCGTTGTAGCTTCAGTAACTTTAAATTTGACCTTCATAAGTGCCTTCTGAGGGCCTAAACTGAATAAATGGTTTTGAAAGCTGAACTGCCACTGATGCAAGAAAAACTTTACAGGATTACCCGGTAGGCGAATCTTAAGGTTTCCAGCAAATTTCATCGAAATCGGTCTACCCGTTTCGTAGTCTACAGACTAAAGTCGATGTGTTTTTATAGATACATGGACTTTTGTTTATATAAATTTGTTATAATTTGACCTTGTCTTCTCAGATGAAGGCTGACTTGTGAACCCTTCTATAGCAATTTGATTTTCTATAAAGTTTCTTATAAATGTCGCGAGGGACAGCTAGTTAAACATGTAGCTATTAATTTGCATGCTAAAGCTAGGCAATTGCACCTAATAATTAAAAGAACACACAGTCAGGAACCTTCGTAAGCGTACTTAAAACAACTCACAAAAGTCTCATCGCTATTAGACACAGCAATGGCATTTCGAATCGGTCTAACATCCTGGGGTGGCCATGGCTAATCCAAGGGAAATCATAGGGCACAAACTTACCAGCGTTCATTATATACATATATTAACATCCCTTGAAACAGTATACAATGATTGCTTTTGATCTTACAAAACAAATTGTTTGTATAGGTTAAAGTAATCGCTCGTCGCGTAGCCACAGAGTCTTAATGCGCGTTCGCCGATCTGGCTTTATACTCAAACTTTCAAACGATTCATACAGAGGTCAATTGCAGTGTTCTCAAAATGAAGATTTCATATTATGTAACTCGCTAACGAGCTTTTAATTTTAACACTAGTATTACGAAGGTTTAAACTTCGAATCCACTCTCTAATTTCGCACTTTGAGCGCCAATACTTATAATAAACTTAATTACAGTACTTAAATAATGCTTTTAGCAAGCTTGTGAGGAGTTATAAATGTTTCGCGAACAATTCAAACCGCTTTTTGATGTGAAAACTTCTTTACGTAGGTATTTTTTGAGATGGAAAAATACAATTGAACTCGCGACACTGTTACCGACACCTCTGTTGACATATGTATCGACATATATTGGCTCCGTTTACAACAGTTGAGTTTGGATTGAAATACATTGGTAATGTAACTATAGGTATATAATATAAACATATATTGTGTATATACATACGTACAACATCGATATAATATATATTAATGTCAGTTTTCAGTTCTGTCGGAACTCCCGGAGTGCTCTTTCTTAAGGTTTGGTACATTGAGGACACAATTGATATTCGTATCCTAAAAGACAGAAAGATGAGAGGGCTGTTCTTGTTTTGAGGCTCAGTTATAACCTCAGATGTAAATGTTTAATAGATCTATGGATTTTTTATGTTTGTCTGCAATTTAGGTATTGGAATGCGATTATTGTACTAAGCAGCTAATTAAGCGCCATGGTTTTTTTACGATGTTTTAATTTACCAAAAAGGTCCAAATCATTAAAGAATTCCAATCCCCAACCTCAAACAGATTTCTACAAAAAGGTTTATATAAATTATTACATACCCCATCCTGAAACGTCTTATGCAGAGACTCCTTGGTGTAACGTTGGTCACCCTGCTTCAAGATGGCGGAGCACTGTTTCAGTAGTGCCAACCGCAGCCTGTCTTTAGCACACTCTTCTTCCATAAACGACATTCTGTGCCCACTTCTGGGCACACCGAGGAAGTCCGTGGAGATGTCCAGTTTATCAACATTATGTTTTTTTCCATTTGTTTCTTCGCATTTGATACCGTTACAGTTCTCACTGACGCCATCTTTGTCTATACTTATGGTTATATTTGTTTTTTCATCATTATTGTCTTTTGCACAAGGTATGTTACCATTTTGAGTCGCCATTTTTGCACTTTTACTTTTGATGTGGTTTTATTTTCATTTTTATTTCACTGTTTAAGTTTTATCGTTTACATAATTACTTGAATTTTTAATATCTTTTTGAATTATATAGCTTATTTGCACAGTTCCATTCCTTTCACACTTATGTAATCAAATTAAATTGATATTATATTTAGATTAATATCTTAGAACACAGAGCGACGATGTTGTGGTCATGATTCAGGTATTTTAGAAAGAGCAGATATATATCTATATGATACCTATTATTATTTACAGCGTTACCAAAATAATAAATACTTGATTTGATTGACAGACTTCGTTTATTCCCAAAGTAGGGACTGATAAAAACACTCCAAAAATACTTATTTAAAATTATCATATTTCTCTTTAAGTCTACTTCATTATGTCTCACAATATATTCTACATAAAATAAAATATATAAATATCCCGGGACATTCTTTACACGGTCATCCGACCCCAAACTAAGCAGAGCTTGTACCATGGAAGTCAAATTACACACACCATTTCTTCAGTTTTGATTTTACATCCTTACAAAAAACAAACTGACATATTCTTGCACACAAATGTGGGTTCTGGAAAGATCCTATAGAAGGTTTAAAATTCAGTTGCAAGATTTGTCCCAAACATTAAATCAAAACCAGTCTTTAAGGCAAGAGTGAATAGGCATTACTTGAGTTCGCGTGTACCATCCTCGACCACATCGTCACTTTCCATCAGGTGAGATCTGGTCAAATGCGCTCAAGTTTTTATATAAAAAAAAAAAAAAAAAAACCAGTTAAACCCAACTACTGTGTAATATCACACTAACTTTAAGCAAGAGATGATTTTACATTCTAAATTCCACTCCGTAAATCAACTCAAGATCATAATTAACGATAGAATAACATCTCAAGTGCAATATTGACCTACATTAATTAATTATAGTGAGAAGTGATCAAATATGTTCGCTTGATTGATTTTTATTTGATTAATGTAGTCAAAATATGTAAACATTGTATGTGTGGGTGGTGCGTTCGTTTATTTAGTACGAGGTAACGTCCTGCGGTTTCTCTCGCATTTCTGAGAGATCTAATTTAATTCGGGATTGTAATATAGGCTATGTATAGGGCTGTCCTCGGCGGTCCGTCCAGGTTTCCCCAGATTTGTCCTAGCTTGTAGATGGGATTGTCAAAAAGAAAGGGGAATCCCAATAAATTTGTAGATAAGCTAAAAAGTAAGTTAAAAATTTATTCGTAATCGTGAACCGCCTCCAATTATAATGTAAACTATAAGTGTAAAAATATTTTTTTAGGCTTGTCCGGGAAAAAGCCCAATTTCACCTATTTGTCCGGGGTTTTTTTAAGTTTTTGTCCGGCGTTGGCAATTAAGGTGATGGCAGCTATGTCACTTGGAAACAGTGTAGCTTTCTATCTGTGCGACAATAATTAAAATTGAATGTAAAGTTTCGGAGATTACCTCATGATACAAACTAAAATACAATTATAAAAATTCTTTCTATGTTTGATAGTCTTGTGTAAAATCTGGTCCCAAGCTTTTATTTATAGGGGCGGTTGTTTCAGTAGTTAAATACGCTGTCTATCACATCACAGGTTCGATTTCAACCCAAGATAAACATTTGTATTCGTGAACGCAGTTTTGTGAAAAATTGTATATCTTGGTTACATTAGTACAAGCTCTTAGTTTGGGATCAGATAGCCTGTCTCAAGAATGTCTCAGGATATTCATTTATCTTTAAGTCAATCTATCAATCAATCAGTCAACACTAATCTGTAATATTTTGCATTTTTTAAGTACATAGTTTTTTGGCTACTTGGGCACTTTTGGGATGGGGAAAAAACAATTGAACTCGCGCGACTTTTATGCTCAGAAACATATCCTTCTAATATTATAAATGTTAATGTTTGTATGTGTGGATGTTTGTTACTCTTTCACGCAATAACTTCTAAACGGATTTCCTTGAAACTTGGCACGTATATAGTTTACTAGCTGTCCCCCACGGTTTTACCGCGTTCCCGCGAGATGTCACATGTATTATACATAAAAACCTTCCACTTCAATCACTCTATCTATTAAAAAAAACCGCATCAAAATCCGTTGCGTTGTTTTAAAGTTTTAAGCATACATAGGGATAAAGGGACAGAGAAAGCGACTTTGTTTTATACTATGTAGTGATAAGCTGGATTTACACAAAATATGATACTTATACCGGGAAAATTTAAATATGGAAACAATATTTGACATATTTTTGTAACACTACTTTGCTGATATAACCAAATATGTCATTTTAATTTTTTTATTTGAATATAATATATTTTATTTAGGGTATATAGGTACATAGATTTAGTTTTATTTTATTGTTTTTAGAATAGAAAATAAGTATAAATGGCTACAACAAAAAAGAAATTGAAGTTTGTGAAGCTAAGTTTTCACTTTTTTTTTAAGAGGCAATAAGAAGTATATTTTTAGCAAAACTGATTTACCTATTAAATAAATTTGTTCACTACAAGCAACAGACATATCAATGTCGATTTATTAATACTATTAGCTGATTTGAATTTCAAATTAGTGTTATGTCATATTAAACGTAAGACTTTACCAAAATACTCATTCCTGAGACCGGATCTTGGCGAGCGTTTAAAATTTGTAAAACAGGAAAATGAGCAAAAAATATTATTAATTGTAGATTTTGTTGAAATTGAAGTTATTTTACTGATGTTATAGATGTGAAAGTTTGTTTGTTTAGGCGGGTGACGGGTTTTTAAACTAAATTTGGCTCATAGATTGAAAATGACACGGTTATTATAGAATGTGCCAGGATATTTATTATAATTATTTATTTTTTATTAGATAAAACCTGTTAATCCGCTTATAGAGTAATATTTATTTTTTTTAAATTGAAAAAATGACAGGTAGTCTTTAGAACAGTAGTGGGAAAGTATGGGCTACTTATAATAATATTTAATAAATAATTTATATCCCGGGACATTCTTTACACACGGCCATCTGATCCCAAACTAAGCAGAGCTTGTACTAAGGAAACCAGATACCTACATAGATACATATACAATAATGTTTTTTTCTTTAATATGATATTACATATTAATTGAAGAAATTAGAATTTTATTTACATATTACGGCAATTTTACCTAAAGAGCTGAGCAGGCAGATCATTGAAGGTACAAATCCTTAGATCTACAAAAAAAGGCACTGAGTAATTTGAGTTTCTCAAATGGTTTCTTTTATACGCGCTTGCATTCGTCTCGCGGTTTCACTCTCCTTAAAATAGATACATAGTATATTTATTATGACTTTAAATTTGACCCTCTGCGGGCCTAAACTGAAGGTTTTGAATTTTGAATTTATTTTCTTAATTTTATAGGCGACGTGTCCAAATTTCAGCAAGACCGATTCAGTATTTTTAGTTAATTAAAAATTTATTAAATATCACAGAATAGATTGAATAAAAGTAACAAAATCACAAACTGCTTTTTCCAATTTTTATTCACACTGTTTTATCGGAACGTCACTGTCACAACACTTCACAGGTAACAACTTTAGCTCACTGGTTATAAGGTCCACAATAGCGTTTGCAATCTAGATCAAATGAACGTGTGAAGGATGCGTGGTCGCAGGCGGGCGGCCGGGCCACGGGCTAGAGTCTCACTGTACCACTGCATGGCTAGACCCAAGAGATACCGATACCACGAGCTGTGATACCAGGGAACTGGTACTGAGGGTGGAATGGCTTTTGAGAAAGCTTTGATGAAAATAGGGTATCTATATTTATGTATATTTCACTGCCTGTCCCCAGCGGTTTCTTCCACGTTCCCGAGGGATATTGCATTTTCCCGGGATAAAATGTATCCTTTGTTACTCCTCGTAAAATTAACTATCTGCCAGTGAAAGTCCCGTCAAAATCGGTTCGGCCGTTTTAGAGTCTATGTGAAACATTTTCGCGGAATAAAAAGTAGCCTATAATGTTGATCAGTTTATTACTTATTGCCTGAAAGAGTAACATACACCTTTAGACGGGCCAATTGGCTTGGTGGTTAGAGACTCTGACCCACGCCGCAGGTCGTGGGTTTGATTCCCACCCAGGACAAACATTTGTGTGCATGAACATGTTTGTTTGTTCTGTGTCTGGGTGTAAATATCTATATAAGTATATATTTAGAAAAAAAGTAGTATATGTAGTATATCAGTTATCTGGTTTCCATAGTACAAGCTCTGCTTAGTTTGGGACCAGATGGCCGTGTGTAAAGAATGTCCCAGGATATTTATTTATTTATTATTTATAGATCCATCATCACAAACTTTTGGATAGTAGGATTCATTAGTAGTAGAAATCTTCGTCCGGGAAGTACTACCACCTTACCCATTTCCACAGTGAAATAATAGTGCACTTGTATTATTGTGTTTCGATTAGAGTTAACAACCTCACGTCTCAGAGTCGCAGCGATGCCCCTGGTGTTGCAAATGTCCATAGGCTGTAACACTTACCATCGGGCTTTAAAAAAGCCACATATTATTCTGGCAGATATATTGAATGTATAAATACATTTATAGAGAAAACTAGCTATCGTCTCGCGGATTCACCTGCGTTTTAAGAGATGAATGTATTAAATATCCCAAGACATTCTTCTCACATGGTTACCTGATCCCAAGTTAAGCAGAGTGTACTGCTTGTAGTATGGCTACCAGCTATCTGATATACTACATATACTATTTTTTTAATACATACTTATATAGATATTTACACCCAGACACCGAACAAACATACATGTTCATGCACACAAATGTTTGTCCTGGGTGGGAAATGAACCCGCGACCTTCGGTTTGGCAGTCAGGGTCTCTAACCTCCAAGCCAACTGGCTCGTATCGTATTCTGGGATTATAACGCATATGTCGTTCAGGAATAGTGTAGCTTTCTATCAGTGAAATATATTTTTTGAGTGTGTAGTTTTAAAGATAACGTCCTAAATCCAAAGTTTTCAACTTTACTTCTGTATAATATTAGCGTTGAGTATAGGTAAGGCGAATTACAAAAAACATTGTTTATTCTGTTACTAACCGGTTCAAATTTATTGAATCGGTAGCAGCTTCAAAAGGTTTGACCTTCATAAGTGTTCTTCTAAGGTCTAAACTAAAATAAATGACTTGAAATTTTGTGTCGTTTAAAATTTCGTTTATTTTTATTTTGTTCATTTTGGATATCTCGGTTCAAAGGCCGGTCTTTTGGACTGGCGTGCGTGGGGATACAGATCGTAGAGGCCCCTTTGAGGATGCGTGTTGGAATATGTACATGGGGATATTATCTCTACCTGGACTATTGAAGAGATACAGTCTTTATTTTCATTTTTTTTCATAGAGTGTTCTAAGCAAATGTCTGAGTTATAGTAGGTATACCTATCAATTGTTTAATGTATAAGTTCGTACTTTAACAAAAAATCAATGCTGTGCTTTCCTTTAATTTAGATGCATGCGAGAAGAGTAACTGTAATAGTATTATAAGATAATGTTAAGTGTATATTTAGTTGGTAAGACAATAAATAAAAAAAAAATAAAGACAGCGCCTGCTAAGTAAGAGCAAGGAGTTTTGCACAAATAAGGTAGGTCTATAGGAAAGAACTTGCTGGGTAGTTTGCTGGGCTATTGATTGAGACGCCTGGCAAATGAAATAATATGATAAATGATTTACACTTTATTTCATTTGAATTGAATAAAGTATATCTTAAATAATTAAATAATACTTTCGCATACACAGACAAAACTAATTTTTAATTCATAATTAATTTTTTAAGATGATTTCTTCTTTAAAACAAAATTGTTATAAAAAATTATTTATTTTATATATTATATATTTTTTTTTAAATTGTGTTAAAATTTGTGAGCTGTTGATCCTCCAACTAGAGATAATTAAATATTTTTTTTTAATTTTTATTAACTTTTATTTTTGTTTACAATTTTTATCAATTTTTACAATGTTTTTGTAAAAAGAAATACCAAACCTAAGCATAAACTTTTACCTTCTGCATTTTCATAATTTCACTTCACAAATTGCAGGGTTCTTTTTGTATCTAAGTGCGGACTTTAACAACATAATACCTGCTTGAATTTTGAATTTGAAAAAAAAACAGAGGGCACAATTAAGACTGTTTTAGTGCAGAACGCTTTCTACAGCATAAATTATTATTTTAATGACGACAATGCTTGGGTGTAGCGCTCGCTCCAGCAGGACAGCTGTATGTACATAATCTTATTTTGAAAACAGTAATTTCTGAGTTTATTGCTGGCTCTTCTCAGTAAAAGCAACATTCCGAACCGGTGTTAGAGTCTGACCATTCATAAGTGTATTTATAATATTTATTTTTATTCGGACAGCTGTACAAAACTGCAAACTACATCTGTTTTCGTTTCAGATATTATAATATATTATAATAGCCAAACGTAATATTCCGCAATAAATCAATTACCCTATATCTGTATGTTCGTCTGAGCTATCTGTAACTCCGACATTATAATTAAGATAATCACATTGACAAATTACATTAATTCAAATAAGGTTGTTAACATATCGATAACTTAAATTACATTAATTAAAATAAGGTTGTTAACATATCGATAACTTAAATTACATTAATTAAAATAAGGTTGTTAACATATCGATAACTTAAATTACATTAATTAAAATAAGGTTGTTAACATATCGATAACTTAAATTACATTAATTAAAATAAGGTTGTTAACATATCGATAACTTAAATTACATTAATTAAAATAAGGTTGTTAACATATCGATAACTTAAATTACATTAATTAAAATAAGGTTGTTAACATATCGATAACTTAAATTACATTAATTAAAATAAGGTTGTTAACATATCGATAACTTAAATTACATTAATTAAAATAAGGTTGTTAACATATCGATAACTTAAATTACATTAATTAAAATAAGGTTGTTAACATATCGATAACTTAAATTACATTAATTAAAATAAGGTTGTTAACATATCGATAACTTAAATTACATTAATTAAAATAAGGTTGTTAACATATCGATAACTTAAATTTAAGTGGATAGTATAGTAATCTAGATAAAAAAAACTGTATATCTTCACGCCCATTATACAAAAAGGGGTGGACAGAGTGTTAAGACCAACCACCAAAAGTATTTCAAGTCCCGATGACATGTGGTAAGGATTGTTGCCTTCCGATTCCGGTTTTTTTTAAATTCTAAACAAGGAAACTAGAATTTGCATATTGTTCGACCTGGGAATCAAACCTAAAGCCTCCAAGTGTCTAACTGAGTTTTAAACCACATGATGTCCAAGGTGAATCTAGTGAGAAATCCTATTAACATTATAAATTCTAAAGTTTCTAATGATTATGGATGAATGAATGTTTGTTACTCTTTCGCGCAAACTACTAAACTGATTTTAATGAAACTTGGCACATAAATAGTTTATAACCAGAATTTACACATAACAGACTTTTTATACCGGGAAAATGTAGCATCCCTCGGGAATATGAGTGTAACTGCGTAGGTGTAATATAAATATATCTTACTAGCGGCCCTCCGCTGTTTTACCCGCGTTCCCGAGGGATATCACATTTTCCCGAGATAAAAAGTAGCCTATATGTTATTTCAGGATATGCCCTATCTATGTGCCAAGTTTCATCCATATCCGTTAAGTAGTTTTTGCGTGAAAGAGTAACAAACATACTTACATACAAATCTTTCCTCTTTATAATATTAGTATAGATATACGAGATCAGTGTAGATTAATTAACGTCCCTTTTTTTTTTTTTTTTGAAAAGGACGAAGGTGTTAGCCTCAGATGGCTCTGACACCCTTACGCGGACAATAACGGTGAGCGCTTAGGGCTCTCAACCGAAATACAAAAAAAATTAAGCAACAGCACACTGAGAGTTAACGTCCCGTTAGCACGTTTAAAATTATTGAAGTACTTTGTAAATAAGATTTTGTTAAAGCAAAAGTTTATATATAAAGGCTAAATTATAATGTATTGTACTCTAGTGAAAGTATAAACCAACCACTTAGCATATATCATGATTTTAAGTACATTTGTTAATTATTTTGGCCGCTCTGTGTGTACAAATTAATCCATATAAAGAATAAATATGTACATGTTTAATATAATGTACTTATTTATTCATACACGATTGAATAATAATTTAATTAAATCTTGTCCTACTATTATAAACGCGAAAGTTTGTATGTATGTATGTATGGATGTTTGTTCCTCTTTCACGCAAAAACTACCCAACGGATTTGGATGAACTTGACCTGGCACATAAACAGGTGTTACAAAACTACCCGTAAGGCCGAAAGGAGGTTAAATGGGGCCTTTTAACGAGTCCATTCACAATGTTTAAGAACCGTAGTAACGCTGTACAACATACCCCAAAAACAACACTGAAAATATAAATAAAACCAATTTTTATGAATGGAAATATAGAAAAACTATTAAAGTAGACAATTATTAGGTAAAACAGGTACTATAGGCCTTTCTGTTAAATAATCTGGTTCCCTGACATGACAGCTTACTAAGGTTGTTGGCTTTGATAATTAATTATATTTTTACGGGGTATTTTGTAACACGTTGTATAGAGCATATATTGGAATAGCCAATAGGCTACTGTTTATCCCGGGAGAATGTTACATCCCTCGGGAACGCGGGTGAAACCGCGGGGGCAACTAGTTTATTTATAAATAACATATAATAAACTTTATTTAAAATAATGTTGCATAATGCATTGTAAACTAAATGGTTAATTTTTTTTAAATATTTATTTAAATATTTTTTTATCATAAATTAATATATTTTGAGATACTGTTTGCGATGCTACTGGTGTTGGGTTCGATTCCCACCCAGGACAAACATTTGTGTGCATGGACATGTCTGTTTGTTCTGTGCCTGCGTGTAAATGAGTATAAAATTATGTATTTAGAAGAAATTTATAGTTTATAGTATATCTGTTATCTGGTTTCCATAGTACAAACTCCGCGTAGTTTAATTAGTCTCATAGTGTGTAAAGAATGTCCCAGGATATTTTTATCATCAAATATCCAAAAAACAACTAAACATCCTTTTTTTTTAAATTGGTATTCAATTTATCGATACAAAATCTCCCATCACTATTTCCACGCGCAATGCATCGGCGGCACTTGTGATCCCGTTACGGTAGTGAGGTGACACTATCGGCAATCTTAAGCCGATTACTGAAGATTTTAATTAAATTATATTTTGTAATAAATTCATAATATCTCAGTTTGACAGCTCAATTACAGGTGTGCTTTACTAGTTTATTTTTAACTAGCTTCTACCGCACGGTTTTACCCAAGTTCCAAGATCTAATGTTTTTGCACTATGAAAAATATATCACGTCTCAGGGTCGACAACGCATTGGCGATGCTCCTAGTGTTGCAAATGTTCATAGGCGGCGGTGACCACTTACCATCAGGTGGACCGTCTGCTTGTTGGTCGGCCCAAGTGGCATAAAAAAAAACTAAAACATAATCTGTCTGCTTTTCAAATCTCATCTCAATCTTTACAGCCTAAACCACTATAACTTTAGCATATATTTTTAACCGTTTTTTGATACTACATATAGCCTACAATCGCGGCAATCTGGGAATCGAAGCAACGACCAGCGACGTAACGATCCGGGTCTAACCTAACCACCAAGCCAACAGGCTTATTAAACTAGTAATTATCTCGTATTCACTTAGTACAGTTAAATGACTGTAAAACATAATATATGGTCGCTAACTGCCTGCTGATAGTATTTATCGAGATAGTAATGTGTTGAGTCGTGAAGATGCGATCACGACTGGTTACCGCCATTTATTGTACAGTCAGCTGTTGAAACTGTACTGTGATTCCATATTTAAACTTCGCCTTTATGACAGCCATGTTTTTTTCGAACGCCTGATTAGTTTATGGCCTGATACTTAGTCATGTTTTTGAAGGGAAAACTTCTTGAGATTTGAGTCTATGAAACGAAAAGCGTCAATAAAAATAAACGAAGATAACATCTGTAGGATTTAGACGGTGAGAGAATGAGATGGGTAGTTTTCTGGATGTTTCACTTCTACCGTGTGTGAAATGGCCTGAATTTTTGGATGGTCGGATATTCGGTTGGATGAATTGAGAAAAGTGTTTACAGGGTGGGAAAGCGACCATGAGAATTAATACTTTATAGGCAGTAAAGAACTGTAAGAAGCAATATGTATAGTTTTTTTGTTCGATTTTAATAAACAGTAGTATGAAAATAATCATTGTAACCTATCACAAGTGGGATGAGTTTCAGTTAACCTCGTCTTTATAAACTTAATACATTCCATCATACGGTTAGAAAGGTAAGGGGGCCGGTGAAATTACAGGCACATGAGACTTAACAACTTCACGTCTCAGGGTCGACACCGCATTGGCGATGCCCCTAGTGTTGCAAATGTCCATAGGCGGCGGTGACCACTTACCATCAGGTGGACCGTCTGCTTGTTTGTCGGCCCAAGCAGTATAAAAAAAAATACATTCAAAATTCATACTTAAACAAGAACACATTAATGATATTACCTACAGCTAGTTTCATGTGCGTCCAACACTTCTGATTTTAGTCGATTATGCATTCAAATAGGCCTATATTTATGTCAAACTCTAACGCCGGTTCGGAAGGTTGCTTTTATTTAGAACAGCCGGGAATAAACTCAGCAATTCTTATAAGTTAAATGCGCAACTAGTTTTGGCTTTTTGATACAGTGCATCTGCATCATCATTAATTTTATCATTGGATCATTATTTAAACCTTATTTCGAAAGCAATTAAGCATATCTTTGTATATCAGTCTGAAACGTCAACTTGCTTGCTATGGAAGAGATTATTATTTAAATAAGTAGAATTAAAATTACACTTTTTTTTTAATATTTCTTTTTACATTTTCTATGGACTCATTCAAAGTCCGTACTTTTTAATGAATTTATGATCGATTATTTTAAGATTAATTGTATTGTGTTTTTATAAATTACCATATTTCCGCGCTTGCTCAGCTCGTTGAACTGAGGCTAGTGATTCATTAATATATAGTATTACATTTCCTTTTTTTCTATTGTTGCATTGCATTACACTACTGCTTAATTTGTATCGGGTACAAACGACATAAGTTTCTAAAGTGCATTGTACATCGCGACTCGTGTTATATCGTTCATCTCAATCTGTCAGACCCTCTCACGACCCTCTCACGACTCTATCACACGCGGACGCGGACCTATCACGAACGGGATGAGTTACAATTAACCGTACCCGGTATTGCCATCATTAAATAAAAATATACTATAAATATATAAAACATAAAATTCTGAATAACTTTAAGTAGTAATAGATTTTTTTATAAATAAGTACCCTGGGGTATACTTTACACTTGGAATCTAATTTCGAACTAAGCAGAGCGTGTACTATAGAAACCAGATAATTACCAAAAAAAAAAATTCAAACTACAAAACCTTTTATTCAGTTTAGGACTGCGGAAGGCACTTTTGATGGTCAAATTTAAAGTTTAAAGTTACTGAAGCTACCACTATGTACCTAAATACTCCAAATACTACGTTTTTCAAAATGTATACATAAAATACATTTTCGCTGAGACATAGAACAAAAAGACATGTCTATGCACACAAAAGTGTGTCCAGTGCACGTGTGGCGTGACAGTCCGGTTCTCTAACCACCGAGCTAACTGCCACGTTTTTCTTAGAATGATCATGGTTAATCTTAGTATGGATCAATTTAAAACACACAATTTATCTAAATTAGATACCAAGTACCAAAATCTTTCCTTATCATAAGCTGTTAGTTTCTATAGTGCGTTGTTCATCGTGACTCGTGATCAATCATTCATCTCAATCTATCACACGCACACGGACCTATCACGAACGGGATGAGTTACAATTAGGTGTCGAGTATTACCATTAATTAAGTAAGATAAAGTTTTAAGTCTGACAGGCCATGAGACCGTGACTGCCATGCAACAGCCGTGAGTTGGATCGACCAAAGACAAGTATGCAATTGGTTCTGCTACTTTTGATCGCGGGAAAACACTAGTTCCTCGGGAGTATAATAATAATATCAAAGAGGTAAATTTGGATGTAGGGAGGAAGTTACTCATTCGATTTCAATCATTCTCTCACTGATTAAATAGAAACACTATTTCCGAGTGACATAGGCTATGTTACAGTCAGGGGATACATTCGATTCCTCGGGAACGCGGGTGAAACCGTGAGCTGGATTTGTTCTTTGAGCTTTGTTGTTTCAGCAACTACCATACCGATCTTAAATTCTAAATGAAACAAATAATATCTTTTGTAGCCTTAAACAAATCAAATTAATATCACGTAATTATGCTGTTCAGCAAAATCCTTTCATTTGATACCCCTGACAGAGGTGGCTTATCTATACTTATAAATAATATAAAGATCAAAGATTTAATTGTTTGTTTGTTAACATCGAATAGGCTCCGAAACTACTGGACCAATTTTAAAAATTCTGTTGAGAAGCTACACTATCCCCGGGTGACATAGACTATATTATGTTTTAAAAATATTAGGGATCCTCACTAAAACTCCAATAATGTAAACCAAGGTGAAAAAAAATTACTTAAAAATTTCTTACATCGCGTGCGCTGCGAACACTATTGATGATAGAAAGAACAAAATAATGTAATAACATAGGAAACGCGGGAGCTATGAAATAATAAATTACCAACCCATCACGTCCGCCATATTGGATTTAGAATGACGTCACTTCGCTAATCGCGTAATGTCAACGAAAACAATTGAACACAAAATTTCAACTGAATCGAATGTGGGACCACTAGAATTCAGCTGCAAGATTGATCTCAAACATGGTGAAGCTAAATAAAACCTTGTAAAAAGCAAGCGAAGATTGCAATTCAAAAGCCAAGCTTGAAAAAGATCCGGGAGTAATTGATGGATTGCAGTCAGTTAATGGGCTTCTTTTACTCACAACATTAATCAATATGACTTAACTTACAATTAATGACTTACTTTTAACCTTCGCGCGATGATAATTTTCCTGGCTACGTATTTATAGATTGTTTCTTTACAGGTTTTTATTTAGCTTGCAATGTTTGTTAGTTTTTTTAAAGGCACATCTTGCAAGCGGAATAAGAACTATTTTGGCGTCGTCCTAATCGCATGATTGAACGATGCGTTTTCGTCACACGACGAGATTAAACACACATTTATTTAGAGTTTCCATATTGAAGCTTACAAGTGATCGTACGACCACAGAAAATGCTTAATAACAACCATACGATGGGTTTGATGGTGCGATCATGAAATCAATGATAATATATTTGTACATCAAAACATTAGTCTTTATGTCAAAAAGAGTGATATGCACTCCATCAATACTAGAAATAAGGATAAACTTGTCACTTCTGCATATAGACTGCAAAAAGTGCAAGGCTCATTTTTAGGACTTAGTGCACGCATCTATAATAAAATCCCTGCTGAAATTTTAAATTTGCCTTTACAAAAATTTAAGGAAAGAATTAAGACTGTTTTAGTACAAAAGGCTTTCTACAACACAAATGATTATTTTAATGACGACAATGCTTGGGTGTAGCGCTCGCTCCAGCAGGACACATCTTTATGTAAAAAATCTTATTTTGAAAAGAGTAATTGCTGAGTTTATTGCCGGCTCTTCTCAGTAAAAGCAACCTTCCGAACCGGTGTTAGAGTCTGACCATTCATAAGTGCCTGTGAAGGCCTATTTGAATAAATATTTCATTTCATTTCAATGTGTTTTTATGTGGTCTTTTTATAATTTCACTTGCAATTTTTAAAGCAATATTGCTCGACAGTAAAAACTGTGCATTTCTGTATAGAACCATTGATGAAATGACGCCGTTGCGGAGACGGCGCGGCGGCATTGCGCGTTCAACTAGGATACCTTCTGGTTCATCACACGATAATTTTCAACGCACGATGAAATCGCATCGTTTGGTCGTACGATCGTTAGTCAATTAGAACAACGCCTTACTCTTGTCATATAGAGTTGAATATTTACACGTTGGTTCTGTTTTAATAACAATCATTTTTATGGTAAATATGACCTGATTCTAAACTGGGTTGACTCCAGACGAAGGAACTCCTCAACTCCTCAACGGTCAACATAGCATAGACACGAAATTTTGGAATCACATTTTATTTTGAGTGTTGGTTTTGAATTGCACGTTTACCTGGTTGCTCTACCCAGGGTTGGCTTGGTGAGGGAACTCTTTAACGGTTAACAGCACAGACACAAAAAATGTTTGAATTGAATTTTTCTAATTATTGAACCACTGAAGCTGCCACCGGTTCGGAAGCCTCATTAAAACTGATAATTACAGGCAATTAACTCCATGTTTTATATTATGTAAACTATAATGTTTTATAGCTTTTCTCATCAGCGTTATCATTTAGAAACATTAAATATTAATATTACTCCGACCCTAGAACCGAACCCTGTTCATGACGCTGTAAGCTAAAATTAACATAACCAGAACGCTGCCTACCGGGTCCAATTATGAATCTAAATTATCCCCAATACACATACAAAATTTCATTAAAATCAGTCCAGTACTTTAGGAGCTCAGTAACAAGCATGAGCGGAAGAAATATACAACGTGTTACAAAATACCCCGTAAAAATATAATTAATTATCAAAGCCAACAACCCTAGTAAGCTGTCATGTCAGGGAACCAGATTATTTAACAGAAAGCCCTACGTTAGGTACGTAGGGCTTTACCTAATAATTGTTTACTTTAATAGTTTTTTTATATTTCATTCACAAAAATCAATATTTTTTTTGGAGTATTTTATACAGCGTTACTACGGTTTTTAAATATTGTGAGTAACTCGTTATAAGGCCCCATTTAACCTGCTTTCGGCTTTACGGGTAGTTTTAATGTATGTCTGTATATAAGAAATACGTTCTAGCATTTCCTAGCTAGGTAGACAAATACAGTGCAAAGATAAGGCTACAGTTATTAAAATCACCGCAATAGGGAATGGTCCGGTGTTGGCATTATGGAATTATTGTGTAGGCAACACCGCGCCGCTCGACTCTGTAATGTGGATCATTCGCACTGGCATATTTAAACGCGGCCTGCGAACGTTTGCTTATAAACGTTGTCATCTGTTTTGTGACTGCAGCGAGCACGCCTACATTTTTAATTACAAAATATTGTGTACCCTGGCAACATTTGTAATTTATCCGTTACGGGCAAAATATTATAGAAAAGAAAAGAAAACTATTGAGCGATTTCAAACATTCTGTGTACAGCCGTTACTTTCTATTTAATAAAAACCAAATAAAACAGTGTCTTCACACTGTATAGTGTTATTAACATACTCATTGTTGAAGTCTTTAATCTATAAAAGTATTCTAAAGAGAGAATGAGAATTGTGTGAGTTTGTACTTTTGTGGAGGGTAATCTCCGGAAACACGGCACCTATTTGAAAAAATACGAACTAGCTTCCGCCGTTTCACCTCCATTTCCGATAGTAGCAAAGCTTTTGTGGGATTATTATAAAGCCTGTCGCATTGGAATGGTGTACCTTACAAATACAGCATTTAAAGAAACATACAAAATCCGCGTTCTCCCTTTATCATATTAAATATTAGTATAGGTGTTAGTGGAATAGAGCTTGTTAATTAGATAGAAGGAAAAACGCAGCGTGTCATAAATGTAGTGCGTGAACAGTAAGTTTCACTATTACCATACAATGGTGACAGGTCGGTCGGGACTCGGCACTCGGCAGAGAACTAGATCTATGCAGCCTGGAGATAAACACTGCTTACAACTCTACATGTACCTATAACACGTAGCTTGGTGATTTGATACCCTGACTGCTTCGATTCCCACCTAGGACAAATATTTGTGAACACGAACAAACACAAAACTGTAATGCAGTTATTTTTTAAATGGTTTGAAAAGTTACTTTTTCCCTGTTTGCTTGTGTGCTTATTTGTTCTAAACTATTCGGTCGATTTTGATGCGTATTCATCATCATTTAGGTTATTTCTTACAAAAGGTTTGTGTGTATGTTGTATTTGTACCTTTCAGGTAAAGCCGGGGCGGTAGTATGTATTTTGAAGTAAACACGTAGTAAACCTATGTAGTGTGAAAGTTATCTGGTTTCTATAATATAAGCTCTGTTTAGTTTGGGATCAGATGGTCGGGAGTTAAAAATACTTTAGAATATAATATAAAAAAACAATAGTCAATATCTGAAAATTCATTATTAAGCCCCTAAATTCAAATAAAATGATTTTAAAACTAATATGACGTCACCTATACGGAGTGATTGAGAATGTGTCTCGATTAAAAAAAAATAGTCATTAAAATTTTTGTTTTCAAGCCCTTCCAAGTCAGATAAAATGTTAGTAAAACTATGGCGTAACTTAGATGATATGACAGAGAATGTCTCTGAATATTATAATATAAAAAAAAAAACATTCAAAATTTGATCCCAAGCCTCTAAAGTCAAATGAAACGTGTGTAAAACTAAAATTACATCTCTTATACGGTGTGATAGAGTTTTCGAAACTATCTTTCAACTCTCAAGCATCTGTTCTATACAACGACGTCTCACCATCCAATAACTCAAGCTCATATTGTGACCAAACAATATTCCATAATGTGTCAAACATACGGCTTTTTGTAGCATCCATGATTACCCTAAACTCATTTGTCATACACTTTTTTTGTGCAAATAAAAAGTGCCGTAACGCATTTGAACATTTGCAAAATGGCTACGTGCGTGGCTAATCGATGTTGTAATAAAATCCGGTCAAGTGTGGGTTGGACAGATGGACAATGGTGGTTGAAGTGAAACTCTTTGGGAAGAGCGAAAATCACTGAACTCGTGTGACTCGCTTGGATACATAGATCTATATACAAAAGCGTTATGTATATAGCTGCTCTGGGACGGGCAAAAAGAACTGATATAGATGTGTGTATTTGCTAGCTGTCTCCCGCGGTTTCACCCGTGTTCCCGAGGGATGTAACATTTTCCCGACACAAAAAGTATCCTATGTTACTTTTAATACTACCAAGAATATGTGTACAAAGTTTCATGATGATCGGTTAGTAGATTTCGCGTGAAAGAGCAACATACATTACATTAACATTTATAATACTTATTATAAGACAGTATACCGGCTTCGTTCTCATCCCTACTCCGTGATGTTTGCTGGATGAGAGGTGACAACGGTCAACTATCAATCGATTTCATGTACCTTACCACAGAGAACTCACAAGATTGTATAAGCAGTCTGTAGTCTCAAGTTATTTCTAAGTTTCAACGTGACATGTGGTGAGTACTACCGGCACGCTATGATGGCCGTTTTGACGTTTCAGATTGTCATAGGAAAAGAAACTGTATTCCTTTGGAATAAGGTTGATTTCCATCATCATATAATTAGCTGTTGGATCAATAGATGCACCTTATGTATGAAGGAATAAAGGTTATTTTTCTTTGTCATTGTTAAACGTCAAAACGGCCATCATAGCGTGCCGCAAGTTTAGTTATAGGTACCTCTGTGTACTTCTTATATGGGTGTGAAGTCGTAAGCTTTTTACACGCTTTATATTACTCGTATTTTACTAGCTGTACCCTGGCACGCTTCGCTGTGGCTCATTGTGATTGAATGGTTAAGAAATGAGAAACAAAACTAAGACGGTCGCGGATATGTGACTGATGTAAAAAATAGATAAAAACAATCCTTGATGCGGATTATATATCATGCTAAATTTCAGCTCGATCGGTGCAGAACTTTTAGAGTTTTTGAAGCGTACACAAACATAACATTTTTATATATTATATATAGATAGTATTGTTGCAATTCATATGTCCAATATATTCACTATCCAATTTAGGACAAACTTGAAGTACCTATAGGTGCTTCTTACAAGAGGTGTCATTTAAAACCAGGTCAATTATTTACGCTTGGTTTTATGAGACCTCTTAACTTTTTAACGAGGTCTCCGTGGTGGGACTTCTCGTATATTTGCGTAGTTAACATTGCCGTATCTGGGGTTATTTTCGAAGGGGGGGCAGGCCCCTGGTGTTCAAGCAGAGTTGACAGTAACTGTTGTTATGTACCTAGGTAGTAAAAATAAAACAAAATTCATGGGTGGTTATAGAGACCCTGACTGCCAAACCGAAGGTCGCGGGTTCGATTCTCACCCAGGACAAACATTTGTGTGCATGAACATGTCTGTTCGTTCTATGTCTGGGTGTAAATATCCATATAAGTATGTATTTAAAAAGTAGTATATGTAGTATATCAGTTACCTGGTAGCCATACTACAAGCAGTACACTCTGCTTAATATGGGATCAGGTAAGCATGTGTGAAGAATGTCTTGGGATAATTATTTATTTATTCAGTTTAGGCCCTCCGAAGGCCCTTATGAAGGTCAAATTTAAAGTTGTAGTAACGACAAACTATGCGTCACATTAAAAAGACAACAGTTTCGTTAATCTTGTGCGATGGTGTTTAGGTATCCTAGAATTTCGAATCGGTCCAACATCCTGGGTTGGGTACTAGACCATACCGAGATGGGAACGGACCACGCGGCTACCACTATATATACGCCTATGGTAGTTAACGAACCAGACATCCAGGTTATAAATAAATATCCTGGGGCATTTTTTCCACGGCCATCTGATCCCAAACTAAACAGAGCTTGTACTATGGAAACCAGATAACTGATACTACATAGTAATTTTTTTTTCTAAATACTACTTCGCACCCTCAGTACGATGAGTGCTTAACAAAAAATTTTGCGAAATGGAGTTACGATCATAGAGAGACTAAACAAAGTACGCTCTATCCGATGAATAGTAAAACATAGTCAATTTAATGATAGAATAAGCATACCGATACTTCAGCCTCTTTAACACCGGGACCCACCCTCCCCGCTCAGTGCGAAAGTGACCCAAACAGAGATGTGCCAAAATAATTTTTTGAGTTATGCCCCTATCGTTCTGAGGGTGCGACTTATATAGATACTGAACACATGTTCATGCCCACACACGTTTGTTCTGGGTGGGAATCGAAAATGCGACCTGCGGCTTGGGAGTCAGGGTCTCTAACCACCATGCCATTAATTAAACTATCGATGTACCATGTTTCATCCAAATCCATCCCGTATTTTTTGCGTGAAAAAGTAACAAACATCCATACTTCAACACACCTATCCTCACAACTTTCGACATTATAATATTATTACTAGGAATAGGAATATTAGTAGGATGGGATAGTAAGATTAAACACGTAAGTAAAGAACCGTTTCCTAATCGTTGTGTTGTGTAACAATCGTAAGTGAATCAATTATCGGCCAGCCAGGCCCACATATCAACTTTTATGGAGTTCGTTAAAAATAATTACAGCTTACGTTCTTGCGATTTTTTAATTATTCTTAATTATAAATTGTGTTCTGTACATTGCTCGCGATGTATGCAATTTGCTTTAGGTTGTTCGTACAGATACATTATTGTAGCTGTCCCCCGCGGTTTCACCCGCGTTCTCGAGGGATGTAACATTACCCGGCACAAAAAGTTCTATGTTACTTCTAATACCTCCAAGAATTTGTGCACAAAGTTTCGTGATAATTGGTTAAGAAGTTTTCGCGTGAAAGCGTAACAAATAAACTTACATTTACATTTATCACATCTAGGAAAAATTCCGCGTCGAATGGTAGCAGTCCCATCCCGATATGTTCAGTAGTTTTGAGGTGATGGTGCGACAAAGGAACCCTAACTTTATATATAGTCAGATGTATGTTTTTTGAGAGAATCTACACATGTTAGAGAATTTTAGACATGAGTTTTTATTTAGCTTCTACAGAATTGTATGCTTGTGTCAAATCTTGCAATTTAATTTAAAACCAGTTTATTCATTAAGCCGAGGACTGATTCTGGTTTCTGTGAATATATTCGATTAGCTAAGTGACGTCATTCTAAATGTAATATGGCGGACGAGATAAGTTATTTTTTATAAGACACCATAGCCTCCTCCATACCTTGGGTATTATTAATTTTATTTGTATAAGAAATAGAGTAGAAAATAGTCTGGTCATAAAAGCACTTTCTGGCCGAGATCAATGCCTGTAATTATCGTTTATATTAATAAATGAAGCGAAAACTTTAGCCCCCTTTTTAAGAACTTTGCGCGAACGGATGAACCTGAAATTTGACACCGTTAATGTTTTATAGGAAAGAAATGCACTAATTATTATTATTATTTTTTTTATGCCACTTGGGCCGACAAACAAGCAGACGGTCCACCTGATGGTAAGTGGTCACCGCCGCCTATGGACATTTGCAACACTGGGGGCATCGCCAATGCGTTGTCGACCCTGAGACGTGAAGTTGTTAAGTCTCATGTGCCTGTAATTTCACCGGCCCCCTTACCTTTCTAACCGAAACACAGTAATACAATTGCACTACTGCTTCACGGCGGAAATGGGTAAGGTGGTAGTACTTCCCCGGACGAACTCTGCACTAAGAGCTCTACTACTCTAAAATTAAATATATAAATACATTAAATTAAATTAAATAAACATTACACACACTACCATACGTTTGACACACACACATATCTAACAATAAATAGCTTATTTATAAACGCACCACGCTGTCGTAAAGGAGGAAATTTCAAGAGTTCTATTTTATGATCGTTATATCATCACTACATAGTACAAAACAAAGTCGCTTTCTCTGTCCCTATATCCCTATGTATGCGGTTTTTAATAGATAGAGTGATTGAAGAGGAAGGTTTTTATGTATAATACACGTGACATCCCACGAGAACATGGCTAAAACCGCTGGGGATAGCTAGTAGGTACTCAATAAAGACCTAACTTCAAATATATTAAGAATTGCGGTCGAATTTCGATTCAGTTAAAATGTGACATAAATATTATGCTAAAAAACGTTTTATTAACATTCTTTTGGTATCTATTCTAATAACCGCTATGGAGTTCCCTCCTCCCGAGCCGACCCTGGCTGCAGCAGCCAGGTAATGGTGCAATTAAAACAGGCTATCGAAATGATATGTGTTTACAAAGACTAGGCATCAGAAGCATTGGAACACAATCTAGGTGAATCTTTAGAGGTTCAAGCAATCGCTAATAAAATTACAGCAAATTAAGGTCAGCGAGATTGTATCAAGAGTGAAATTGAAATTGTTTTGGCGCAATGCTCTTATGGTTAGGGTCGACACTTTTGTATAAAAAAAGTGTTCGATTTTTTTAATTATTATTTTTTAATTTTATTTGCAATATCGACAGCACTTTCATAATTAAAAAAAAAGCAATAATTGCAAGTTTTAATGTCACGAACGGATTTTAATTATTTTGGTATAAATGCATAGTGACTAACAAACGAATAAATAAAAGTAAATCGTTAAAATAAAGACAGGGTGTCGTAAAGACACAATATAGAAGTGAAACTTTTGTATAATACAAGGAAATATTTTATCACTTTTGAATAGTATACTAGCTGCCCTCTGCGTTTTCTCCCGCTTCCCCGAGTGATGTAACATTTTCCCAGGATAAAAAAATATCCTATATGTTATTCCCGGGCATGGTCTATCTGGGGTGCATATTGAGAAGCCTCCTCGTGGCGCATCCTGGGCAACGTCGGCTTCAACTGCCCACCAGGTTTTGGGGCTGGCGGCTAATTCTCAACAAACAGGGAAGGGTCATTGTTCCAATCACCGATCATCCATGATCCACTGCGCCTGCCCTGGTGCAGTGGTATGCGTAACGCATTTCCCCTGGTAGAAAAAAAAATCAAGTGCATGCTCTATGTATGTGCTAGGTTTCATCCAAATCCACAATACTAGCATCCCGCACGGTTACAACCGTTACATTTTTCCGGGGTAAGGTTACTTTTGGTTTGCACAAGTTGCCTGGAGGTGGCCCTCAGCAAGTCGGAGGCCATGGTGGTTCATGGCCCCCGGCACACATATCGTATCCGAATCGCTGTCGAGTCCACAATGAAGTACCTGGGATTGGTGCTCGACAGCCGGTGGGACTTCGGACCCCACTTTCGGCGGCTGGCGCCCAAGCTGTTGGGCGCGGCTGGCGCGCTCCATCCCATCATAAAAAAAAATGGTTTGCACACGTTTCATCCATACGGTAGTTTTTAAAAGGAATATCCACCCTCACAAACTTTCGCATTTATAATATTAGGAGGAACATGTGATAATAATGTTTATGTGGCAACCCTAGGCGCGATGGACAAATTGTTGCGTTAGCGAGATTGGATCGCTTACTTGTGATGTTTGAATATAAAATAAAGTGAGTTAATTACGATTTTACAAAGACGTCGACCGTGGACCGCGGCCCTGCTATACTTTCTTGAACAACTTTAAAAAATAAGGTTTTCTGTTTCTCCTCGTATGAGTGTGTATGCGCCATCTGCAACTAACTAATTGTAAGTCAATTTGAAAACTAGAGAGCTCTTTGCGCAGAGTTTACCCGGGGTAGGCCGTCGTTAAGAAATATAAATATCTAGAATATAATATAATATCTGGAAATAAATGTATATAAAATGCCGGAAATATTTGTAAGGTATTAACAAACCAATTATTATGCAAATGATGGCTACTTAAAATGTATGTAAAATGTACTTATAGAAGGCATAACTCTAAGTGTAAATTTCGACCAGTACTACCTACAACTAGCTTAGAAAAGTAAGGCTGGTGAAATTATAGGCACATGAGACTTAACAACTTCACGTCTCAGATTCGACATCGTAGCGATGCCCCTGGTGTTGCAAATGTCCATAGACGGCGGTGACCATTTATCATCAAGTGGACGTTCTGCCTTTTTCTCGGCTTTGTTGGCATAAAAAAGACATGTGAATTCTATTAATAGATCGATAAGCTTAAATAACAATTTGAAATTAAGATAAATTACAATGAATTTAGCGAATTAAACATGCATACATATCTGTATACATATTATATATCTATTTATCTTCCAAAATTAAATTAAATTGCAAAATAGGGTTCCTTTGTCGCACCATCACCTCAAAACTACTGAACATATCGGGATGGTACTGCTACCATTCGATGCGGATTTTTTCGTAGATGGCTATAGGCTATATATGATATCGATAAACGCGGGTAAAACCGCGGAGGACAGCTAATTTTTGATAAAGATAAAAATGATTTTCTGTTTATTTTAATATTTACTTCCTTTTCCCCCGGGGATATGTAAACCGCGGAGCGTAAACAAGTAAGCTGATTATAAACTTCTTTAGACTTCAACATGTCATAAACTCAGTTGATCCTCCTTGACCTTGCTTAAGTTATTTAGAAACTACAATAAATCATGTTTGAACATGTTGACTAATTATTAACCGCTGTTCACGTCAACTGTCAGTATCAGTTCAATCTACAGGCTGATATTCATTCATACTAGCTGTGCCCGCGACTTCGTACTTGTTGTAACTTAAATTTTAGATATCTCTTTTTTTTTTGAGACGAATTTGATGAAATAAAGCTACGTTCTTACTCTACTACCTGCGAAACCCCTATCAAAATCCTGGTTTGTATTTTTGGACATTGCCGTGTCCAAACAAACAGACAGGCGAACTTTTCTGGTTGGTAGAAATGGTTTTATTGCATTCTGGCCCGTCATGAATGTATCTATAAAGAAATAATAGTATATGCAGTCTGTAGCTATCTGGTTACCATAGTACAAGCTCTGCTTGATTTGAAATCTGATGGCCGTGTGTCCTGGGATATTTATTTTCAATATTTACTTCATTCATAACACTACTCATCCTGTATTTAGCGCGAACATGCAACGCGTCATCTCGAGTGATTAATTTCCAAAATAATTGTCTTATCTGGTACTCTGTCTAGTCTGGTTGGTTCACGACCTCTGGCAACAGTCAGTTATTGTACAGTAACTTTCATTTTTAATCAAACTAGCCAAGTGCATATCGGGCCACACGCAGTAAGCTTCCGTAGTTACACAAGCAATAATATTAGAAACTATAATGCATTTTGTTTTAATTTAAACGTCTAGAAGTTAAATGTCGAAATGTTAAGAGTAGAGCTCTTAGTGCAAAGTTCGTCCGGGAAAGTTCTACCTTACCCATTTCCGCCGTGAAGCAGTAGTGCACTTGTATTACGGGCCGGTGTAATTACAGGCACATGAGCCTTAACTTCACGTCCCAGGGTCGTCGAGGCATTGGCGATGCCCCTGGTGTTGTAAATATCTATAGGCGGCGGTGACCACTCACCATCAGGTGCATCGTCTGTCTAGGTTACAGCATCCTTACTTAAAAAACATACTAAGTAATTTTCTCATTAACTTGTAAAGCCTACTTATTATTATTCGTATTATAGCTTTATTATTCCACTTAATTCTTATAACAGTAATACATATATTTAAATTATAAGTTATTTGCTTTGTTATGTGGCCCCCTTAAGGGTAAAAGCCTCCACCATTTTTTTTCACCTTTCTCTGTCTTTGGTCGTACGCATCCAGCTTTTTCCAGCTGTATTTATTAAATCATCTGCCCATCTTTTCTTTTGTCTTCCCACGTTTCTTTTGCCTTTTGGGCCCTGCCATTTAGTTGTTTGGTAAGTCCATCTTTAATCTTTGTATCTTGACAAATGCCCTGCCCAGTTCCACTTCTGTTTCAGCCTAAAATCAAGAGCATCTGATAATTTTGTTTTCGCGCGGATGTCTGCAATCTTTGTTTTTTGGGCTGGTCACCGTGGGGCAAGACGTCTACTACCCTCCATCAAAGCCTATTTAGCTGGTTATAATTTTCCTTTTAACTTTATATTTACTGGCGATATTTTTGACTTTTCCAAAAACCCCTACAAGTTAATCCATGTTGTGTCATCCCTTGTTGACTACGGAACCCAGAGTAGGCTATAGTCACCTAGAGTTGAAGTCTTGAAGAGATAAAGTTGAATGTGCGCTACAAGTGGGTTAGATGGGTCCAATTACAAAACTGAGAGTAAATGATTGTGTCCATGAATATATCTGCAGTAGCCTTTATATTTTAGTAGAATCTACAATTTTAATAATTGTATATATACAATTATAATTTTTCTTTAACCTAGTGTAGGTTAGATTATTGCTTGAAGCGAATTCTATTCTTTAAGTTCCTACACAGAGCGATTTGTTAGGGGAAATTCTAATAGGTTCTTGTCACCGACATGCTTGTTGTCGACATTATAACAGTATATCTGTAGCTATGAGTATGACGTGTTGCTCTGCACTGATTCGAAGTTTAAAAGTTTCCATGTATTAATTTTTTTATTTAGTACCAATTTAAAAAATTATAAAACAAATGTACCTGAATTATCTTTTACACAGGATTTGGAAACCCCATTAGTCCCCATGACTGCCTTTTGTCTTTTTTAATAAAATTTATTTACCTACATGTCTGTATTATATTAAAATGAGCTTAAATGGTTGCTTGTACTGTTCCATTTGAAGATTGATTGCATAATTGCATATTGTGTTTAAAGTACTACTCAATCTAATAAGCTGCCACCTATACGTGAAGACCTGTTACTGGCTTCCTGATGAATATTTATATTATCAGTCTTCCATTAAATAACTAAAGATTGTAGCCCATGAAATTGAATAATCAAATTTATTATATTCTCTATATTCGAATAGCATGTTTATCAATAAAGTAGAAGTACCCCTTGGAATAATTAATATCTATATTATTATATGGTTTCCATAGTACAAACTCTGCTTAGTTAGAGATCATAATATAATGGCCAAGTGTGAAGAATGTCCCCGGATATTAATTTATTATGACCACTCGTTCTTCAGATCGTTCATGCTTATCAGTATTCTAATTTAAGAAATATACAGAGTTCTTTGTTGTATTAAGAGCGTCTGCAGAATATATCCATGATTAGTTCTTTTTTTTTTCAAATTTCACTACAGCATGCCGATTCTGTAACGCTAATGCTTTCGCAATTTAAATAGAAGCCGATTTGCCGATACATTGACGGCTCTACTATTGCTATCTCTTTCTATGCGTAGGTGTGTAAATAAGATAGCAAATACGCCTAAACATCGATTCCAAGAGCAGTACACAATCGCCTAGCAGGTAATCGCTTAGCGACATCTAGTGAGCAAATACAAAAATACTGTAGCGCACTATGTTTGTAACTCATTTTTCGTTCAGCCGATAATTTATAGGTGGCCTTTTTCTGCTTTTACCGTCATAAATATGAATAAATGTAATTTTCAACTAAGGCTAAATGAAACAGTACCCTTAACTTGATGTTTTATTAAATGAAACTTATCTCTAAGTATAACTTTACTTTACAAGATCTAAAACTAAGGAAATTTAATACTTTTTCGAATTGATTATTTAAATATATCTTATTGTTGGTCCCTAAGTACTTTGAACAAAAATAACAACGATATATAACATAATAAAACAATACATAATTTAAATACAATATAATAAAACAGCGCCATCTATTTCTCCGCGATTGAAACAACCATTTACAACTCGACACTAGATGGCGCTTTAATACAATTTCTTAACTCCTAGTCAAGTATTCAGTGGCAATAGTTTTCCAGTCGGTTGGGTCGCCATCTTCAGGGCTAGGTTTGGTCTTCCTGATCTTCTTCAGTAGTTCCCAGCCGTTGGCCTTCTCGGTGGAAGTGACGTAGGTGTTGTTTGGATCTTGTTCCAAGGTGTAGGCGCCAAGGATGAGGCTCTGGACGAGACGAGCTGATACTAAGGTCTGAAAATTCAAAGATTTTATTTGTAGCTGATTAAATGGCTTTCAAATTTTAACCATTTTAACTTTCCTAAATTTTCTTCACTTGTGATTACCAATATAATAGGATCTTGAATGTCGATTTTACCCTGAAAATTGTCCTATCGATTTAAAACTATGCTGTGGGATCTGGATGACGATACAATGATTTGATGACATCGAGCTGATCTGATGAGGGAGTCATTAGGTGGATAGTCAAACTCTTCAGTGGCTCCTTTAATTTAGGCTCATTACTTTCGATTTGCCGCTTTAATGTACCTATTAGTGTTTTGTAGGACGGTCCACTTGATGGTAAGTGGTCACCGCCGCCTATGGACAATTGCAACACTAGGGGCATCGCCAATACGTTGTCGACCCTGAGACGTGAAGTTGTTAAGTCTCATGTGCCTGTAATTTCACCGGCCCCCTTACCTTTCTAACCTTTGTTCACGGCAGAAATGGGTAAGGTAGTAGTACTTCCCCGGACGAACTCTGCACTAAGAGCTCTACTACTCGAACTTACTTGTGTGGATCTGTTAAGGTACCTATGTTTTAATCGTACACTGAACATAGTTTTTTTTTTTCCGGGAAAACATTCGATCCCGCCTTATTTAATTTTGTGTGTTTGTAATTTTTAATTATTAATTCCAACTCGAATTTGCATAGTGCAAATAAATTACTTTGCCTCTGACTTTGACTAACGAGATGTTGGTAATAAACATGCCATACCTTCAACAGCCTGTACTCATCATCGGGAAGACGTCTGTTCACGGTGTACCCGGCCAGAACCAGGCCCCCAGACTTGGGGTCGCCGGTAAGCAGCATCATGTACGTCATGGTGATGGCCAGCTCGAACACGTAGTATGAATCCTGGATGTCCCCGAAGTCGATGATCCCGGTCACACGGTAGTCGGATTTGCTATGGAAATGGAAAATTTAATCAAACTAATAACTTTTAAAATATTTATCCAAAGAAACCCAATTACCCAAATTCCACCATTTTGATCGTTCGATCACCCAGTCGATATTTCGGCATATGTTAAATCCGTCAAACCCTTCGAAAAAAATTACCCGCCGGTTGAACAGATTCAAAATAAACAAAATGATTAGTCATTACAATGCTCAGATGTTCATAATATATCTGAGTGAGTGTTGTCTCTGGTCATGTCTGTATCCCACTTAATCTGTAAAAACAACCATAGACAAAGCTGTAATACTTGTCTTTTTGGATCGTTCTGCATATTGAGTGGGAAAGGGGTTCGAAGATCTAAATGGCCCATCCGCCATTTTGATTTGTTTATAAACTTCAACAATAATATTGAATTTGGGAATATATATAATCCCTTGGGAACGCGGATTAAAACGTGTACCCTGCTTTCTTTTAATTTTTAGATTATTCTTGGGCATCTGACTGAGCTTAAATTTTGCCATTTTAATCCAATACGGCAGACGTGGCAGATTTTATTTCGTTTCACTGGCAATTTCAATACCAGTATTTTTTTTATTTTATCTTTATCAGATTTTGTTTTAAAAAAGGTTTTAAATCTAATTTATTTTGTTTTTATAAAATATAGACATTGAAAATGGCGACCAAATGTCAGACTCCCTAAATAAATCTTCGAACCCCAGACATAATAGGAGTCCAAGAGGAAGCAAGCCAAGTTGTAAGCGAACCTCGTATCTTGGCTCACCTCAGCACCACTCCGTCAAGTATCTGGCTGCAAACCCTCAATATCCTCGAGTTCAATACCCTATATTCAACGATAAAATATTTAATTTTAATATCTTTCAAGAGACGTAGGTATGAGCCGTAAGAGACGCGTCCGACAGTTATGAAATTTGATTGAGTGTGATTGGCACAGCGCCGTGATATGTGGAGTGATGGAAAGAAGGCCTAGTAAGAAGTAAGGTTCTTCTCAGCAGAATGTTTTGTGATGAGAAGAAGGACAATTCTCAGCAGAAAGTGTGTGGTGATGAGAAGAAGGACAATTCTGAGCAGAAAGTGTGATGTGATGAGAAGAAGGACAATTCTCAGCAGAAAGTGTGAGGTGATGAGAAGAAGGACAATTCTGACCAGAAAGTGTGATGTGATGAGAAGAAGGACAATTCTGAGCAGAAAATGTGATGTGATAAAAATAAGGTAATTTGACGTCAATTCTATTTAAAACATGAACTTACAAGCATCAATCTGTTACCACAGAAGCATTTCATCACAAAACAAACAAATATCTCCATCTGATAAGATAGTAAGGGCGTCAAGTTAACGTTTGTGTAACGAAACTGGATTAAAATCTGTAGATAAAATTGGCAACTGAATTAACTGTTTGTTTTCTAAAACGTCATTTGTGCAAAGAAGTATTTACACTAGCCCCATTTCTCACAAAATTTCAAATTAAACTTTCTTCTCTCTCTCTAAATTCGTGTCAAGAAAAATGTCAACTCTAAATGAATTTTACGTGATATTAATGCAGAAAAGCTTAATTTTGAAATATTAGAAAAAATATTAATAGTCAAAAGTGTCAAGGAGAATAATGTAATCTTGCCTTTCTTGCCAGTTCTTCTCAGTTAAAATCTGAATTTAAAATAAATAAGTCTTTAAACATACCCTCCGCCTGGCTTCAGTCCAACTATGACATTCATCTCGTTGACGTCTCCATGGATGACTCCTCGCTCCAGCTCCTCCAGGCGAGGAACTACCGCGTACTTGAACTCTTCGATGACCTGGAATGTGTAATCATCAATACTTAGAACATGTTTACTTCGTACTAATTTTATAAATACGTAAGTTTGTTGGGATAGATGTTTGGATGTTTGTTACTCTATCACGCAAAACGGATTTAGATGAAACTGAGGAATGCGGGGCAGCTGAATATCTCAGGGCATGCTTTATCTATGTGCAATACAACACAGGTTTTGTCAGTGAGACTAAATAAATATGTTGTAATAAATCTAAGATTGTTTTTAAAAAGAGTAATTGCTGAGTTTATTGCCGGCTCTTCTCAGTAAAAAACAACCTTCCGAACCGGTATTAGAGTCTGACTATTCATAAGTGCTTGTAAAGGCCTATTTGAATAAAAATATTTGAATTTGAATTTGCCAAATTCATTTCAAATCCGTTGGGTAGTTTTAATGTGAAAGAGAAACAAACATCCACTCTTTCATTTTCACAAAGTTTCACACTTATGATATTAGTAGCATATTACCTACATGCTGTTCCAGTAGTTACTCCAACTCTTTACTTTCTATAATTAATCTAGGTGTACCTATATTCTGTGAATTTGCTGTTGGTTTTCTAAATCAGTAAAATAAAATTAAAATTCAGACACGAATGTATCAAGACTTTTTGTTATTACCTCCTCAGCCAGATCGAGTTTCTCAGCATCCTTGATGACATATTTGAACTTCTCCAGCTGTGGCACGGTGGAGAGCATCCAGATGTGTTCGCGGGAGACCAGCCCGGAGTGGTTAAAGTTCTGTAATTGTATAGTTAGTTGTATTAGAGCTCTAAGTAGAGAGTTCGCCCGGGAAAGTACTCGTACCATACCCATTTCCACCGTGAAGCAGCGCACTTGTATTATTGAGTTTCAGTTAGAAAGATAAGATCCGGTGACATTACAGGCACATGAGACTTAACAATTTCACGTCTCATGGATAACAACGCATTGGTGACGCCTCTGTAGCAAATGTCCATACGCGGTGACCACTTACCATGAGGTGAACCGGCGGCCTGTTTGTCGACCCATGTGGTATCACCACATAGTATAAAACAAAGTCGCTTTCTCTGTCCCTATATGTTCTTTTCTTTCATGTACGCTCAAATCTTTAAAACTACGCAACGGATTTTGATGCAGTTTTTTTATGATTGAAGAGGAAAGTTTTTATGTATAATACATGTGACATCCCAAGTGAAACGCGGGTAAAACCGCGGGGGACAGCTAGTAAAAAATAAAACTAAACTAGCGGCTGTAAAACTGCGTTCCCGCGGTAATAGCATTTGGTACTGAGGAAAAGAGGCTTCTATCGGTGAAAGAATACTTCAGGGATGACAACGCGGCGTCCCTAGTGTTGCAAATATCCCTACACAAAACTTGTGACGCAAGAGTGTTGTTTGACTTGTCCTTGACCCATCGGAATCCTCGTCAAATTGTTCCTATTTTGTTCTCGGTGAAAAGAACAATGTGTAACAATCGACTAGTGAGAGCCGTGAATAAGCGTAGCACACAATTTTACACAGGACCTTGAACGAAGCATTACTGTACCATTGTGCGACGCGACGCTCTGACTATATAATAGAGTGTAATACATACTCGCGCCTTTGTTGCGAACCGGGTCACAGCCACAGATGAATTCTACAACGTCTCATGTCAATCACAACCTTAATTGACCGTAAACCTAATCACAATTTTCCAGTTAGTTGACGGCGCGACAACTGCACTGCAGGAAGGGCTCTTCAAACTGGCAGGTTGATTGTCACGGGAATTAAACCAGTAATTATGATCTATCAAACATTCGTGTGGCGCGCTCGCGTCGCTCACTTGTTTACAATTTGGCCGCGATGGCGATGGCTGCCACATGCGGCATACTTGGGAGCTGGGGGTCTTTGTAACTCGCAGATTCTTTTAGACATTCATAATATTTCTTTTATTATTCACTTCCGCTATAACACAAGTATTATCAGTGAGACTTAATTAATGTTATAAAATTACTTTGAGTTCGTTCTTAAAAAGAGCTGACTTTATTACCGGCTCTTCTCATTCATCTTCTTCATCTTCTTTCAGTACAGAACAACCTTCGCAACCGAAATGAAAAAAATATTTTCATTTAATTATTATATCAGGCAGGGTATAACACTTGGTTCATTTGACAGTCTTATGTCGCCAATAAAACTCATCGCCTGGTTAAGGAAACGAGTACCTACCAGTTCTAAATCCCCTCGTCAAACCGAAATTTGAATGAAGTTATTTTGACGCCGTCAACTGATTGGATATAAGGTAAGTGAGGTTATAAAAGCTTGAAATACCTGTAGCTTGTTATCCAAGTTGGCGACAAACTCGCCCAGCTGGTAAAGCAGAGCCTCACACTTGGGCACGTCCTTAAGCAGCTCTCCAGGCACATACTCCAGCAGGCGGACGGCGTGCTGCTTACCGCCAATGTTCTCTACAGAATGCAGGTGGCCGTAGATGTTGCGAATTGGCTTCGGGCAGGTGACGGCACGAGCAGCTGTATGAAAAATATAAACTTATAGTTCTGTTCGTATTAGTGAAGTCTAGTGCGTGTTGTACTTGCTCATGAAGGGCTCCGTAACATCGCAACAATATTGAAGCAAACATCCAAAAATCACTATTCTTCTTTACAACCCAATTTAATATTTATTTTTATTATTTGTTCTTATAGCGGCCATAGTTTTCCTCACTCTGTGATATTTTAAAGGTCTACTCATAACGATTCCAAGGATTTGACCCCATGACAGAAGGGCAGTGGAGCTTCACTTATAAGGTCCCGTTAGCACCCTTTGGATACGGGATACCACAAAAATATTTCTTTTGGTTTTTAAAATACGATACAAAATGCAGATTGTTGTATATTATTCATAATCAAACAAAGGACTTGTGGAATGGACCCTGCTATGGGCATTGCAATCACTGGGTTGCTATTTGCCTTTGGAGTCGGTGTGACGGAAATGGCGAATACGGTATGTATTCGCCATTTCCGCAATAGAAATATTGCAAGGACGTCAGAGTATCAGTGAAAATGCTGTCTATTTTACGTATTAATAAGGAAATATTTGGATCATAAATCGCTGGAAAGTTTAAGATGAAACGTGGTACACATATAGAATTATTTCTGGATTGGCATAGGATTTTTCATCCCAGGAAACAATACCTTTAGAACGCCAATAAAACTGCGAAGAAGAAAATATAAAAAATGAAGATTTAATTGAATTTATCTAGGGTTAATTAAAACACTTACTCAAAAAGTTCATAATTTCATTCTGAGCCTCAACTACATCAACATTCTTCGTGTCCATTGAGTTCATGATCTTGAGCACATAGCCGTGGGGGCAGTGGTTGGTGATGAGCGGGTTCTTCACGTTGGGGTCCTCGGTGATCTTGTAGTTCTTGTCGTCGTAGCCGTTCAGCTCGATCAGCTCGAGGGCCGAGATGCCGTACAGCCTTTCGAGAAGGAGCTTGACTCCCTCATGATCGATTACCGGACGGATAACCTGGCCGGGCTCAAGGAGGTTTACTGATGATTGGTCTGCCATTGTCTGAGAAATTTAACGTAAAAGTAGACTATGAACTTTGATCAATTTGGCTTCTAGTTTGTTGATGTGATACAAGCTCGTGTCCAGGGTCATCTGTAACCTATTGGAAGTCCTAGACACTTTAAGATAATGGGGGAAGTAGAAGCGCGGGCAGACGCATTTTTTTGCATAGACATGGGCTGCAGAATGTATATACAACTGTACTTTTTACCCCGTGGGTGAAACTGTTAAGACAGTAAGTGGCAGGGGTTGAACGATAGTTTTCTTGTTTATTTTTAACATATCAGTTGTCAAACTGTTAACTAAAAAGTTGCCATAATTTACAGATTATCAAAAATTTTAACCTTGCTGGCTCTTTCTTAGTTGAAGGCAAACTTTTCAACTTCAGTAGGTACCTTTAACCTTCTATCTCATTCCAGGGGCTAAACTACATAAATTAATAACATTTTACCTATTTAATGATATTATATACATTTTTTGCTCCTGTGGTAAACATAAAAATGATATGAAGTATCGAACCGACTCGCTGCCATTGACTTGTGGAAACTATTCGTGATCAAAATAAATTAAGTTTGTGATTTTCTCATTTGAGTTATGTTTATTTAATTAACACTTTGAGAGACGCACGACTATTATGAATTTATGAAAATATATATTTCCATTCTTTGAACATTTGTTTCGTGTTATTTTAAATCACCAATATTATGAAGAAAAAATATTATGTCAGTTATGCCGACAAACAGGCAGACGGTACACCTGATGGTAAGTGGTCACCGCAGCCTTTGGACGTTTGGAACACCAGACATTATCGATCCTTAGACGTGAAGTTGACTTAACAACAGAGCTCTTAGGGCAGAGTTTGTCCCGTGAAGTACCACCTTACCCATTTCCGCCGTGAAGCAGTAGTGCGCTTGTATTACTGTGTATCGGTTAGGAAGGTAAAGGCCGGTGAAATTACTGGCACATGAGACTTAACTTCAGGATCGACACGCATTGGCGATGCCCCTCGTGTTGCAAATGTCCATAGGCGGTGATCACTTACCAGGTGTGCCGCCTGCCTGTTTTCCGGCCTAGTTGACAAGGTAATAATTCGGTTTATGGTCCAGCTGGCTTGGCGATTAGAGACCTTGACTGCCACACCACAGGTTCTGAATTCGATTACCATCCATGACAAACATATCTATATGTTCTGTATCCTTTGAAGTTAAAGTATGTTAAAGGAAAATTAACCCTTTTGCTATGTGATTAGCTACATTTACCTTTTCGTAGAATTGACCATTGAATCAATATATAGATAACCTTATTAAAAAGCAATAAATGACATTTTCCCCTGACATTTTTAAACATTGAAGGGATCTTCTTATATTAGAAAGACCATAAACTCTTCACAGTATAACAACCAGTATTGACAGCAATGCATGTTATTTAAAAATAAACTTTATGCGATTGAAATAAGGTTTAACTATTCATCAAATAATCAATGCTTATTATGAAGTAATAGGGTTGATTTTACAATGATAATGTCACCTGTCAAAACGAGCGTAATTTAATAAGATTGACATTGTTGATTTTTCTATAAATATCATCGCAGTGTCGCCATCTAACGGGAGATTTTGGAACTACGCTATCACATGATACGGCGCGCGCCGGCCGGCTTTACCCGACTGCGGAGCATTAAGGTGCTTATTGTTTACATAATAGCTATTTGTTATAGGATCCTTTGTTCGTTTTCAAAATTCAAATTCCTTTTCAAATTCTTAAGGCCTTGGAAGAGCCTAAATCTGAGGATTTGCAGTTTGTTACTTTGCCTATTTTAAGAGGCCATAGGTATATCAACTTTGGTTTCCCGCAGCTACTCCCAAGCTGATTTTTATTTTATTTGCCATGGAGATAGCTCGAAAAACAGAGGTTGTAGGATAGGTTTTAAACCAGAGACTTCTCTTTATACTTTTTATAGGGCTTTTATTCACAGAGGAAGTTCATCTCTGCATGAGAAAGGTTAGCTACCGGCCAGTAGATTTAATAGAATCGACCTACATTTAGTACCGGTTTGAAGCCCCTTCGCTATTTGATTTAGATATGTCGTACTTCTATGCTGTAATATTATAAAGGAATTACGAATTTTCTGAATTTGTATACTGAAGGAAATCTCAAGAAACACGGCCCCTATTTCAAAAAATCTTTTACTATTGGAAGAGCATATTATTTGGGATGGATATAGGCTATGTACCGGGGTACATAAGCTCTCTCGGGAAAACGACGATAGCTCGCGGCTTTGGTATTTTATAAATTTTAAAGTTTGTGTGGTGACTTGATAAAACATGGGACACAGATAGATACACTGAATTCTCTTATCACTGTTTTAAACACAAATTGAATTGAATGAAGTTAATTGACAAGTCAAAAGCAAATACTCCATTCATGTGATCTCCCTTCCATATTATCTCCCCCCACTATAATTTAAGTAAATATTATAAAGCTCACCGCACACGTGTATTCGCTGTCGCGTTCGATGTACAACTGATTGTGATAGCCGCACACTAAACAAACAAATCTAGTTGAATTCACCGAGTACAACTGATAAACGAGATGAGAGGGTATTACGTGTTTTGATAGATATATAATGATAGCGATGTTGCTATTAAACTCTATCAGTGAATTTAAAAAGTAGATGAAGAAGGAATACCTTCCCAATACTCATTGCTTGATATTAGGCATGGCATAATTCACAAGTAACTTGTGAAAAATCATATGAAATACTTTTTCATATGTCGCACCTGCTACCTGCCTTGACGTCGTCTGTTAAAAATCACTCTGCTACTTTTCTGCTACCTTGCCTACATGATACATCGCACACCGCACATCATTCGGATATCATCGTATTTCACCGATGAGTCACGACGACGTCAAAAAGAAAGAGCGTCTTTATAACCTAGTCCTGTTAGGAAGAGTAAAATATATACTGATCAGCGCGTAGCGCTACGAACGGTTAAACAATTTCATTACATGAAAATGAAATAAAATAAGCAATCATTTCCATGTCTACTGGATATGGAGTCAAACTGACCATGAATAAAAAAAGGTAAAATTTAGTTCTCACGTGAAAGAAGTTAAACCATTATAATTCTGTATCTACCTTCCTCATTCTCTTGAATGCAAAATACTATAGATGTATAAGGTTGTTTCTTTTAGTGTCGCTTTTCCGTTTTATCAAATTTCAAATCAAAACATCGCGAAAGTAGTTTTTAATAAAAAAAATGTATGTGTGAAGTTCACACGCAGTAGAAGTTAAACTAAGTATCTCATTCTCTCGCAGGCTTAACCCAATAGCCATATATGTTTGTCTCTTTCTAGTGTCGCTCGAGAATTCCTATAACACGTAATACAAGCCCTTGTTGGTAAATAAGTCTTCGGCGACTCTCGTGCGTGACTGTACACTTGACAGTCCTACAGTCTAATACAATCCACGTCGCGGCCGATTTCAGAGATCGGACCTTTCGCGTGATTGCGTAGTTAAGAGAGAGACATAGCATAGATACATTGTCGAGATGCGACATTCGTTTTATGTAATATCAACAGTTTGACGAAAGGTTATTCGAGTTGTTGCATGCGTCCTCAAGCGTAATACCTTTTATTTTTTAATCCACTGATAGTTCGGGCACGTTACCCATCCCGGTTTACAAGTAATCATTTCTGACATGGAGACATCCACTGTATGTAGGTATCTACTGAACTGTCATAGGTAGGTAGGTACTCCAATTTTCAGCTCTATCGGAAGCCAAGTGTTTGAAAAGTCAACTTTTCTACATCACTGCATAGTATAAAACAAAGTCGCTTTCTCTGTCCCTATATCCCTATGTATGCTTAAATCTTTAAAACTACGCAACGGATTTTGATGCGGTTTTTTTAATAGATAGAGTGATTGAAGAGGAAAGTTTATATGTATAATGCCTCTGCCATTCTACGGGAACGCGGGCAAAACCGCGGAGGGCAGTTACAAATAAAAAGTTTGTTAAATATTTCGTAAATTAAATATCGCGTCAGACCATCATCATGTTAGTTATCTTGTTGATGGAACTCCTATCGGTCAAGTGTAGGTGTCGTTTGTTCACATGCTAGGCTATGACTGCGGCTATACCCGTGGAAATTGTGAGTATTGTTCTTTGCACACATCTGATCCTAAACTAAGCAGAGCTAGTACTATGGAAACTAGATGACTGATATAGGTATTACATATATTATATCTACTTCTCCTTCTTTCTTTTGAACAAGGACCGGTTGAGGGCAGTCAGGGTCTGTAACCACCAAACCAATTGACTCATCACTGATTAGTTTCGGGAGACAAATGCGTCATTAAAAAGCGAAAATAATGACAAATTGTTTGTTTACTTATTCTTAGTCAACGCTATATTTATCGGAAATTTTACAATAGATCCATCATGATAACGGCTGATGTGTGTGGTCGTCTCGTATCGAGAGCAGGGCCGGATTTAGGTTCGGGCAAAATGGGTGAAATTTAAACTTTGTAACCATAAAAAAAAAAATGATTCTGTGACGAATGTCGGAGGTTCAAATCCTACAATGAACTTGAGCTTTTGGTAAAGGAAAACATCGTGACCATAGCAGTGGTAGGGTACATTTTAGTACCATCATCTTGAAGATCTGCCGCTAAATACTTACCAATGTGTTCTAGGACTAATAGCGTAGGTTAAGCTTCGTTTGTTAGTATTAAATAGTATGTGCATTTAAAGGTGTATAACGTATTTCCAATTCTACTTGCCCCATGCCTGAATACGACCCTGTTTGAGAAAAACAAGTACTTTCTCCGCAAACAAGAGTTCAAAGACATTATGACAATGATTTATTTATTTTGTTTATAGATACTAAGAATAAGTAATTTGATACTTCATTGATAAGTACGGATAAGATATTTTTGAAGAATCAATATCTTGTTTGTTACTGTTATTGTAACTTGTTTATTTACATCCAGACTGTGAAATAAGAAACAGAAATGTTGTTTGGGAATCGAACCCACAATGCTAACTACGTCAACCAACATATCAATATAATGTTTGTGCGCGTATAACAAACAGCGCCATCTAGTTTAAAAATGCGTAAACAGCGTTAACATATTAACTTTACATGATTTTTAAAATTTAATATAATTAGTATTCTGTTGCTATAAAAGGACGCTTGTCTATCCAATACCCTTTAAATTATTTTTTATTAAATTCAATTAAATTAGCCTTTATTGCTGTTTAAATTTACAAAACATATACTTCAATTAAGTAACTATCTAAATTTGTGTTATTTTACTTATATTTAACTTCGTATATCGGCGTTCGGTACAAAAACAGGTTGTCTTTCGACATAGGCCTCCTCCAAAGATTTCCATTTCTCTCTGTCTTTTGCTATTCGTATCCATTCTGGACCAGCCACCTTTTTAATATAAATAATAAGTAGATAAGAAACAGAACTCAAAAAAAAAACTTACAACCGAAGTTTTAATAAACGAACCCATTCTAAGTGATTAACTTGGTGTTACAATGTGATTGAAGTAATCATCGTTGTGTAATTACTGTCTCCAGGAAGAATACAAAGACAGAAAATCCGACAGAATTTGGAGGTTAACTGCCAGATGAGCGAATATATTTATCCAATACCCTTAGTTACTATCAAATCAACTCAGTAATTGTTGATTCATTTTTCGAGAGTCGTTGGTAAAGTGATGAATAGGATTCAGTGTAATTGAGATCAAGAAATTTACAAAACGTGTTACTATTTCTTAAATGAGTATTTGCCGAGTTTATTGCTAGTTCTTCTGCTCAGTAAAAAGACCATCCGATCGGTATTAGAATCAGACTAATCACATGTGCCTGCTTTAGTAAAACAGTGTTAACTTAATCTTCTTATCTTCCGGCAGGAATTATAAACGCATCTCTTATAAAAACTACTCTATGTCTTTAACGTTACCTTTAAAAATATCCACAATAATTAAAATATGCAAAATTGTAATGATATTTTAAATACGCCTAGTGCCATCTGTGTACATATTTTTGAAATACCCCATTAAACTTCATTCGTTTGCTATTTAACACTAGATGTCGCTGTTTTCAAACCGATTTTTATAATTATTCTATTTACCACTAGATGGCAGCACGTGTTTGTTAATTTGCGATTCTTCGACACATTATAAGTATATTTTTAAGTACCATATTTATTGATTTCAACGAGATCCGCAGTGGAAAACTAGAAATAATATGACGATGAATAATTTAATCTAATTTACTGCTTGTACCGGGATCAGTTAGATAACTGATTTACTATTTTTTTTTCTTTAATTCTTACTTATTACCTTATACCTAGTCTCTATAAATGTAAAAAAAATATATGTTGTTCGTTGGTAAGCATAGGTATCACTTGAGAACGACTGGACTGATTTTTTGACCTTCATAAGTGCCCTCCGAGGGCCTAAACTGAATAAATGGTTTTGAATTTTGAATTTTGAAATGAACTGATTCCTCGTAATAGACTGTACAAGGTTTTTTAAGAAAGAAAATTATGAAAAGTTGCCGCAAAAATAAAATAAAAATTGTATGAAATATAATAGGATTTTCCATGACATGTATGACAAAGACCAGCACAATAGCGCGAGTAAAACCGCTGCGGATAGCTGGCTCACAGTATTCTTGGTATTAAGTGCCTTACACTATTGACTTTTATGAAAAACAAAATTCAATTTCAAATAATTTAATTCATTTTCTATAACAGAATGATTTAAACAAAATTTCATAGCACGTACCTAATACAGATTATTAGTGTTATATCTAACGACCGTGTCACAGATTAATTGTGAGTCCCGAGGAAAGCCGAGCGGGGTGGGTACGGTCAGCAACACAAGTAGATAACAGATACCATATTTCAAAACACTTGCTATGCAAAAACAAACCCAAAAAGAAACAAAATAGGGTAGGTTTTTGTAAACAGTAATTTACTTAACATCTATATCAGTTTCTTTAAGAAGTAGTGGAGCTCTCAGTGCAGAGTTCGTCCGGGGAAGTACTACCACCTTACCCATTTCCGCCGTGAAGCAGTAGTGCACTTGTATTACTGTATTTCGGTTAGAAAGGTCAGGCCGGTGGAGACAGGCACATGAGACTTAACTTCACGTCTCAGCTATAACGCAACGATGCCCCTGGTATGGCAAATGTCCTTAGGTGGTGACCACTTACCATCAGCTGGACTATCTGTCTGTTTGTCTGTTGGATACTTATATTGCTGTCGGTACAACGTGGTAGTATCGACATAATTAAAACTCGGTCACACTCAATTTGATCGAGCAAATATTCCAATTAGAGCAGCGCCACCCGAGCACGCGCCGGTTAGGGCTGTCCTAAATCGCGGGGAACGGGTTCCCAACTGATCCCCGCGGTATCGCCCTCGTTCCCGAAGTATTATAAAAAATCCTATGTCTTCTGCGTAAATTAGCTTTCTAATAGTTAAAATTTTAATATTAAAATTTTTGAGTTGATTCATTTCAATCTATAATTAAAATCATTTCTCTTCCAAATATTATCGTAGACTTACGTTCCCCCACAATTTCACTGACGTTGGAGAGTAATGCTACGTTTTCCTTTAAGTATCCTATATGTCAATGTAGCTTATAAACTATAGACTTGCCAAGTTTCATTCAAATTTGTCGAGTCGTTTTTGTGTGAAAGAGAAACAGAGATTTATCCCTCACAAAAGTTTGCATTTATAATATAAAGCGACCCGCCCCGGCTTCGCTCAGGTGCAATGTAGATACTAATACATATAAACCTTCCTCTTCAATCACTGTATCTATTAAAAAATCCGCATCAAAATCCGTTGCGTAGTTTTAAAGATTTAAGCATACATAGGGATATAGGGGCAGAGAAAGCGACTTTGTTTTATACTATGTAGTGAAGTTAATAGTTTTCCCAGGATAAAAGTATCATTCATGCTAAAAAAACTATCTATCTAGGTCGATATATGCTAATTACCATCAAAATCTGTCAAGTAGTTCTCGTGAAAAAGTAAAATCCAGCTGTCCATCGCGGTTTTATCTGTACTTCCGAGGTACGTAACATTTTCCGTGTTCATGTGTTAATTCAGGTTATAAGCTACCTACCTGTCAAGTTTTATCCAAATCGGTCATGTAGTTCTTGCGTGAAAGAGTAACAGCCATCTATTCTCACTAATTTGCACATTTACTAAACTTGCGGCACGCTATGATGGCCGTTTTCACGTTTAACAATCTCAAAGAAACATAACCTTTATTCCTTCAGACATAAGGTGCATCTATTGATCCAACAGCTAATTGTATGATGATGGAAATCAACCTTATTCCAAACCAATACAGTTTCTTTTCCTATGACAATGTGAAACGTCAAAACGGCCGTCATAGCGTGCCGGTAGTATAGTTGATTTTGTTGTTTTGAATTAACACCTGGCAATAGCGTACCCGGGCGGAGTAAGATATTTTTCCAGAGCTACTAACGTGTGGAAATATCTAGGATCCATTGTATTTTGTGACAAAAAAATTACCAGTTTGAGCTACTTTTTCCCTATGTTTTTTATTCATAGCTGTCCCCCACGGTTTTACCCGTGTTCCCGAGGGATATCACATTTTCCCGAAATTAAAAGTAGCCTATATTCTCCAGGATATGCTTTATCTATGTGCCACGTTTCATCCTTATCCGTTCAGTAGTTTTTGCGTGAAAGAGTAACAAACATACATACAAATCTTTCCTCTTTATAATATTAGTAGAGATTATGTTTACTAACTTATATTATATTGGTAAACGAAACAGATGTCCCGTGGTATGAATGCACCGGCTCTAGGCAACCCTATGGTATTTTTAATTAGCACAAATAGATTGACACCGCTAATCCCCGCCACGCGACACGGTCGTGAAGATATATGAAATTAACTCATTCTCAATTGTATTTCATCTGGTGGGAAGAGGGGAGGGAATTATTTTTAAATTTCTTTTTAAATATTCGTTTGGTTTTGACAGTTAGAGGGTGTGATGAGGTTTTACACCCTTTTGGGTTTTCATTTTATATTATATAACACAGTACAATTTGAGTCGGCTTGGTGGTTAGCGACCCTGACTGCCAAACCGAAGGTCGCGGGTTCGATTCCCACCCAGGACAAACATTTGTGTGCATGAACATGTCTGTTTGTTCTGTGTCTGGGTGTAAATAACATATGGATATAAGTATGTATCTAGAAAAAAAAAGTAGTATATGTAGTATATCAGTTATCTGGTTTCCATAGTACAAGCTCTGCTTAGTTTGGGACCAGTTGACCGTGTGTAAGGAATGTCCTGGGATATTTATTTATTTATATAGGTTATAAGTGTGTTAATATATTGTTAAGCAATTGACAAACAATTTTAGTAAATTTTTTAAATATCCAATATTGCCCTTTTTTTCTGATGTAGGCAGAGGTCTCAGTAAGGAGACGGTTCTAAAAAGAAATATGCCTTGTTTTTAAATTTGAAATCGTCAGCAAGAAACAGCGTTTGCATAATCTTGCGTTTATGTTTTTTGGGACTTTTTTTAACTTGTCCTAGATATCTACAAGTTTGTAGTAAATAATGTATATTCCGGTATTTTTTTTAATATATCTTATATAACTCCTACTATTTTCCACTCCGGTGTTTCACTCGTGTTCCTAGGGGATCTTGTGTTTCCCCGGACGAAATCCTACATACTAATCCAGAGCATATTCTGTCTATGTGCCAAATTTCATCTTAATCTAAGCTCAGTGGTAACAAACACATACACACAAAAACTTTCTTATTTCCTAAGTAAGATAAGAAATGTACTGGAAAAGACACTCTGTGGCTTCGACTTTCAGCCGAATTTAGGCTGTAGGGTATCAGTATTTGTAACATAACTCATATAATATACAACGATAACGTTTAACAATAAGAATCTTGACTGTTCTTACCTATTATCAAAAGATTCAACGCTCCAAATAACACAGACCTACTTGTTCACACTGAACCCACAGCGTGGCAGCTCAACAAACGCTGGTTCTAAATAATACTTTGACTAAATCTTGTTTTACGCTAGACGTGCGTTCACAAAGTCTCTTACATTACCGTTCTAATTTGAAATGATTTAAAGTCTTTTACAAGCGATTTTCGACCTTAAAACTAATGGCATAAAGGTGTAGGTATCATAATGTTTAGGTAAAGTTAAGTTTGCACACGAGTCCTAAGGCAAACGGCAAAACACTTGGCAGATAGAAATCTTGTTAAAGGAAATGTCTTTTTCAGCTTCCATTGTCTACAATTACTTGGCTTTGTGGCCTGAAACGCTCTTCCATCTCTCTCTGGCGCAGAGGAAATTGTGTAAGTTCCTCTCTCTCATAAGTTGTTTGGGAATCCAATTTGAGATTTCCGCTCGACTCTGTAATTTCGAGGTTTTTCTTTTTAATTTTTATTTTGTTTGCATTTCGGTTTTGTGAGGATTCCTTATATGTGTGTATTATGTTTTAAAACGTCAGCTTTGTCGTTTTGAAATTAAGTTTGTGCTTGTGGCTTGGTTCTTAAGACAAACCACTTGAGAAACTTGAATTGGTCGTTGGTTCGATTCCTGAAAAGTAGTTTATGTACAAGCTGTCCTCCGCGGTTTTAGCCGCGTTCCGGTGGAATGGCAGAGGCATTATACATATAAGGCGACAGGCCAGTTGGCTTGGTGGTTAGCGACCCTGACTGCCGACCCGAAGGTCGCGGGTTCGGTTCCCACCCACAACAAACATTTGTGTGCATGAACATGTCTGTTTGTTCTGTGCCATATAGTACAAGCTCTGCTTAGTTTGGGACAGATGGCCGCGTGCAAAGAATGTCCCATTTATATTTATTTTTTTATTATTATTTTATAAACTTTCCTCTTGAGTCACTCTATCTATTAAAAACACCGCATCAAAATCCGTTGCGTAGTTTTAAAGAACTAAGCATACATAGGGACAGACAGATAGCGGGAAGCGACTTTGTTTTCATCTTGTTTCCATAGAATAAGCTCTAGTTAGGTTCTTACTTTGAAATCAAATAAATAAGTGTGAAAAATGTATCTAGATTTTTATTACTAGCTATTCTCAACCTGTGTTGCAAGGTTGTGTCAGGGAACTTCGCAGTCGTACGTAGAACTACTCGCTAAAATTTTCATCGCTATCGGATAAATCGTTTTAGAAGGCATAGGGTACAAACATAAATTTATAAATTATATGTATATATATAGAAGATTAACACCCTACCTTTTAAGAGTAGCCTAATTTATTTACTACCTTCGGCGACATCATCACGTACCCTCAAAATTTACAAACACGAAAGATCAAAAGAATAGAAGAAGAGAATTTTAGAAGAAGTAGAGACACTACCACCTTACCATTTCCCCCGTGAAGCATTAGTGCACTTGTATTACTGTATTTAGGTTAGAAACCGGTGACAAAAGAGGCACATGAGACTTAACAATTTCACGTTTTAGGGTCGACATCGCAGTGATGCCTCTAGTGTTGCAAATGTCCATAGGCCGCCTATTGGACAGCTATTACTTATATTATAAATGCGAAAGTTTGTGAGTATGGATGTCTGTTACTCTTTCACGCAATAACTTCTTATTGGATTTGGATGAAACTTGGCACATTAATAGTTTATAACTTCGATAACACATAAGATACTTTTGTCTCGGGAAAATGTTGCATCCCGCGGGAACGTGTGATAATAATAATAATAATAAAATGTTTTTAAGTTGCTGCGAGAAAAAGCGAAATGGCGGAATTGTTTTTTTCGAATCAAATAGATAGATTGCAGTTGGTAACTCATTGCAAGGGTTGCTCGGGGCCGTGCAGTGTTTGTGACAGGTGATGACCCCTTCCTTACACTTCATCCACGGGTAAGGGTTCCCACAAACAACCCATAGGGACCGGGAGATGTGATGCAGGAAAATAAGCAAAACGTGTTTCATTCAAAATCATTGCCAGTATTCTGATATTGTATTTAAGTGTGACTAGAAAAAATAAACATTGTTTGGAAATATTATAACTACATGTAAAAAAATTGTATGATTTTTTCCACAAAATGGCGGGATATTTATTTTTCTGCTCTGGTAATAATAACTAAAGACAATAAATTGTGTTCTTTCTAGCCTGCGAAATATTACTTTTTTTCTGTGGTTAAAGGTACATCTACGCTGAAGTGACTGCTTGTGGAGCAACGTTTGTTACAATGGATAAAAAAATATACCTAAATTAGTGAAGTATGAAATGAAATGAAAAATGTTTCACATTGTCATAGGAAAAGAAACTGTATTGCTTTGGAATAAGGTTGATTTCCATCATCATACAATTAACTGTTGGATCAATAGATGCACCTTATGACCGAAGAAATAAAGGTTATTTTTCTTTGTCACTGTTAATCGTCAAAACGGCCATCATAGCGTGCCGCAAGTTTAACACAGTTGCAACATGTTACTCTATACTAAATAAAGAAGTTGGACATATATCTTTAAACAAAGCCTATTTATTTCTTCTAATATAAAATCCAAAATAAAGTAATGTGTACCAGCCCTATGCCGTGTATTAATATCAATAACTGACCTCCCCCGAGCAGTTAGAAAGAAATAAAAAAGTAATAAAACGCAAGCGACAATAAAAACCACAATAAGGCAAGGGTTCTGCGCCGCGCCGCGTGCATACGGACCCCTAATTTGTCGACGGAACACTCCACGTCACTTTAAGATCGTTTCCTTACCACCAAACTGCAACTATTTGCATTTTTATTATTTCGTTTGCTAGTAGGAGGATTTTAATTGTGTTTTTATGTTTTTAAATGCTTTTTTAATAAGTTGCCAGATGGTACACCTGATGGTAAGTGGTCACCGCCACCCAGAGACAACTTTTATGATTATTATATAATATAAATAGGTAAAAAACAAAATAGACCTTTTACTCTTTTGATTATGAATCGTTTATGTTTAGAAGCTACTAGCTGTCCCCCGCGGTTTTACCCGCGTTCCCGTGAGATGTCACATGTATTATACATAAAAACCTTCCACTTCAATCACTCTATCTATTAAAAACCGCATGAAAATCCGTTGCGTAGTTTAAAAGATTTAAGCATACATAGGGATATAGAGACAGAGAAAGCGACTTTGTTTTATACTATGTAGTGATTAGGTATAGTCAAAATTGGTAGTATTTTTAATGCGTTTAATGTGCAACATAATACACAAATAATCAATAGTTATTACGGTCTAATTCGACCAGTCGATGAACACAAGCATGGATAAAGACTGTAGTGAAATTAATGGATACATAGTTAAACCGAAGGCCGCGGGTTCGATTCCCACCAAGGACAAACATTTGTGTGCATCAACATGTCTGTTTGTTCTGTGTATGGGCGTAAATATCTATATAAGTATGTATTAAAAAAAAGAGTATATATCAGTTATCTGGTTTCCATAGTACAAGGTCTGCTTAGTTTGGGATCACATGGCCGCGTGTAAAGAATGTCCCAGGATATTTATTTATAAACTTTTCGGTTTCAAAAACTGTGATTTTTTTTAGTCATTACTGATTGGCCTAATGCCACCATTTGACGCTTGACTTTTATGAAATAGATATATGTAAGCTTTCACTTTCTCTTATAAATCATCTTCTAATATTTTTAATCATAAAATAATAATAAAATAAATAGCTTGTTAGGCGAGCAATTTATTGCCAAGGGTTGTTTATCCTTTATAGTGTAGTAGAGCTCTTAGTACAGAGTTCGTCCGGGGAAGTACTACCACCTTACCCATTTCCGCCGTGAAGCAGTAGTGCACTCGTATTACTGTGTTTCGGTTAGAAAGGTAAGGGGGCCGGTGAAATTACAGGCACATGAGACTTAACAACTTCACGTCTCAGGGTCGGCAATGCATTGGCGATGCCCCCAGTGTTGCAAATGTCCATAGGCGGCGGTGACCACTTACTATCAGGTGGACCATCTGCTTGTTTGTCGGCCCAAGTGGTATAAAAAAAAAAGAAAAACTATATATATATTATAAAAGTTTTCTTTGCAATCTTTCTTACTTTCTTTACCGTTTAAAATGTATGCACGGGTAATTCTTGAATGTCTTTTGGTGTTTGTAAATTAAGAAACGTATTGATTTTTTTATTTAGTTATGCGAATTATACTAAGTTTGTGCTTATTTGTAGTATTAATACTCAGAGCGACGCAGGTAGATAATATAATGTCTATATATTTACTTTGTTGAACTAAAATTAAATCCAATATGGCGGTCGTGACACGACGACATCTTATAATTAAACAAGCACGGGTTCACCCGTTTTAAAATTGATCAAAAGTAGCCAGTATCTCAGTAAGATTGGTTCTCCCTTTTATCAGAGACAATATAGAGTTTTTTCCATAGTTCATTACGGCCAGTCTCATCGTCATTATTTTATAGTCACTTCGCACGCAACGCTGCCAGTGTTTGCTACAGTCGGCTTCGGGCACAGAGTCGTGAGTGGCTCGAGTGGCCTCCGAGCGCGACGTGACCAGCGCGACCGGCTACAGCGGCTGACTGGCGCGGACTTGGTTGTAGCATTCTAAATTCAAACTTCCTTTCTTATAGTTTTAATTAAAGTAGTATAATCCTTTGACGGAACTTATTTTCAGCTAGTGTCTAGGATTTTTTATGTAAATACGTTGTCAAGTTACAGCTGTCATAAAAGTTAGGTAGCTATTGTAAAATGGTGGCCGTTCTAATGTAATTTTTACAGGCTTTTTGAGACTATGAATACACGCGATATAAAAATTATAAATTTAAAACTAACATTACCACTGATTGGGAACTCAGCAATTGCACTTTTTATATATTTTATATTTTGGGAAATAAATATAATGACATTACCTTCACTATATATTTATGAAAATATAATGTTTATTCGTAGAAACATATGAATGTTTGAGTCAAAATTGGATATCCATAATATTAATACAAGACAAAGGGAGAAGTTAGTTGTTCCATACTTTAGACTAACTAAAGTAAACAAGTCATTTCTTGGTAATTGTGTTAAATTTTATAATAAGATACCGCTGTCAGTAACCAAAATGTCTGATCATAAATTAAAAAATTATATTAAGTAGTCAAGTTTTGAAATAGAAAGCATATTACAAGGTAGTTCATTATATTGAAGATAAAAATGTATGGAAATAGCTGCTCTCTGCACAGTGCACCTCTAAATCTCTTTTTTAAGTTGTATGTACCTAACTATTGTTATTTTCTATTTTATAGTCTTGTCATATTTTTTTTTGTTTTGCTTTTTAATGTTACCTATAATAAGTATTTTGTAATAGTTAAATATAAAATTATGTAAAATTGAAATTATAAAATAGCCAAAAAGTCAGAATAGATAAAAATGTATATAACAAATAAAAAAGAATGTAACCTTGCTGAGTTTCTTGCCGGTTCTTCTTAGTTGAAGGCTGACTTCCGAACCGGTTGTAGCTTCAGTAACTTTAAATTTGACCTTCTTAAGAGCCCTCCGAAGGCCTAAACTGAATAAATGATTTTGAATTTTGAATTTTTGAATTTTTTACGGGCTATAAATATAACGTCTCTTATTCTAAGATCCATAGACATTTTCTAACGCTGTCACAACCCTCAGTTCGTCCCTGCATTGCCACCATGATAGTATTTTGTTAGTCGGCAGCTTTGTCTCGACTCGCGCGCTTCATCACGGCCCTTCATCCCCCTCTAACTGGATACGAGCGAGTGAGACGGAGCCACTCCGTCACGGGACACTGGCTGTCGTCCGAAGTGCGACAATATTTGGTCTCTTTATTGGTTACAATGGGAACGCGCGGGTTCGGAAATCTATTTGTAAACTCTTAACATTTTTTGATATTTTTTTGGTTATTGACCTTGCATGTTCGGTTTTTTGGTGAACGTTTTTTTTTTCTGAGCTTATTTCTGTCAGTGTCAGGTTGCGGACGTTTATTTGTTGGTTAGACGCGAAATATTTTTTTGGCTTGGTAAAAGTTACTTTTCGAACAAATTCTCTTTTGTTGTAGGCTTTTAGGCTTATTTTTGACAACAATCTCATTGGTATGTGATGTTGCGGCCGACGATGATAAGGGCACAGAACTGAGAAAGGCTATATTTATGAGAAATGTACTTGTTATTATTGATTTGCTGTATTGTGACATATTTTAAATTTGTATCCGACTTCTATTGTATGCCCGATATGGGTAGATTCTGTAGTTAATTAATTACTAAATATACAGTACAGACAATAAAGTTTTATTCTATTCTATTCTAGATATATATTATAGAATAGATCTATCAGGGCTGCTATCGGAACACAACGGTAGGTCTTTGGCGATATTGGCGAGTCTTCATTGGTGCCCTTAAAGAGACACCAGAGGTCCGCAATGTTATTTAAAATTAACTTAATTTTTTGATTCCGAAAGCATTACAGGTACAATCAATCTGTTAGTTATTGGTCGTCTCATGTAAGTTAGACTAGTTTTGAACAGTTGTGAATAGTTTAAGAATCCTGACCTATTCAATGTATCCTAAATCCTAATATTACTTTTAAAGAGATAAAGTTTGTAAGTTTGGATATTGGAGGTAATAACCAAATCTACGTCCCGATTTCAACAGTTATTTCTAATAAGCTAACTCTTATTTCTATCTCTTCATCTCTTCTCTTAATAATACTTACTTATTAAACAAAGTCATTATTTCTGTCTATCCGCTAATATCTGAAGAAGTAGGCAATAGATTTTGATACGGATTTCGCTTTCTTGCTTAGGTACCTTTATGTGTATAATACACTTATAATCCCTACTAATATTATAAATGTGAATGTAATTTTGTTTGTTACTCTTTCACGGGAAAGCTACTTAACCGATCGTCATGAAACTTTGTACACATATTCTTGAAGGTATTAGAAGTAACATAGGATAGATTTTGTGCCGGGAAAATGTTACATCCCTCGGGAACGCGGGTGAAACCGCGGGGGACAGCTAGTATAATATAATGAACAAAGCATTGGCGACCGAGGGAATCCTCCGACAGAATTCCAATGTTATATTTATTGAACCATAAATAAAACAAATACGTTGAATTTACCCAATACACGAACACGTTCTTTGATCAGGTATTGATGCACATACTCTGTGGGACGTGATGATTTCGATCAAGGTTGATTACAATGATGAATTCTCGCGCGTTGATCAACTGTTTGTACAAGGAGGTGCAACCATCGCGTGTTTATAACTTCTTGGTTTTGTACACGAGGAAAAAAAACCTGTCAATCACAAAGTAGGTAGGAAGGTAATGTGCACACAATAAAAAAGATAAATTTTGAATTTTTTTTTAATAACTTGTTTAGAAAGAAGGTATGTAAAAGAATAAAATCTATTTAATAAGGACCCACATAATAGAGACAAAAACAACAATCCAACTTAGCTGCTAGAAAATGAGACATTTTTAAAAACAATTTTTTTTATTGTTACTTTTTTCAACAAAAAAGCACTTATAAAAAGTAATAATGATATATTTAATTATAAAAGTAATCTGGGGACAGTCAGTACTTTTATTATGTTAATAATCGTTAAATAAGCAATGAAAGATTCTACTGGTTTAGTTTTAGTATTTTTGTCAAATGCTATGTTACTATTATCTTCTATCAAATGTTGGAAAAAATGTTACAGTAATCATATTAATTAATTTTGCGCATAATCTGTTCGCTTCACTGAAATAAGACGCAAATAATCACGCTCTGTTCGTTTAAAAATTTTATAAAAATAAAAAAATCAAATGTCATATGTACATTGACCCCATGTGTGTCTTATTCTGCCGTCCGTACAAAGTGTTCACTAAAAATAATAAATATATCTAAAAACTGGAAAATACATTACGATGTTGAGTTGGACACACACACTCACTCACACATGCATGTACACACACACACACACGGCGGCGTATTGTATTGTGTTATACTAACTAGTGACGCAACTTTAATCCAAAGTTTACTTAATTCCGACTGTTTGTCTGCAATTAACCCGTTTTAAAGAATTGTGTATACTCGAGTGCTAAAGTATTATAGTAAATTTGCTGTCCCTTGCGGTTTCACCCACGGCCCCGAAGGTTCCCGGGATAAAAACTAGGTATCCTATGTGTTCATCTTGGTTATAATTTACATTCGTGCCAAGTCCCATACAAATCAGTTAGGTAGTTTACCATCCTCACCAGGGCCTTCTCTTCCATTGGGCACTCTGGGCAAGTGCCCAGGGCCCCGCGATCCATGGGGCCCCCTAGTTCTTGTCACAATACCAATCGATAACCGATGTTATGAAAGTAATGGAAGCCGTTGGACGGCCAGAGGTTACACAGAATGTATGCATTCTGTATCGTGTCATCAGAACGGATCGGTGTGTCGCGCTCTTAGTGCTCTCATAGTCTTAGGGGCCCTATTATATTATAGTGCCCAGGGCCTCCAATAGTTTAAAGACGACCCTGGTCCACACAAAGTTTTAAATTTATTATTCTAACTGTCCCCCGTAATTTGAACCACGTTCCCGGGGCATGTAACATTTCCCGGGATAAAAAGTATCCTATGTTATAAGCTATCTATGTGGCAAGTTTCATACACATCCGTTAGGTAGTTTTTGCGTGAAAGAGTAACTAGCATCCATACACCCATTCTCACAAACATTCGCATTTAAGTTAGTAGCTGTGCCTGTGCTGTACACGCGTTCTCGTGGGATTTCATACATTCCCGGGATTTTTTTTATACCACAAGGGCCGACTAAATAAGCGGACGGTCCACTTGATGGTAAGTGGTCATCGCTGCCTATAGACATTTGCAACGCTAGGGGCATCGCCAATGCGGTGCCGAGCCTGAGACGTGAAGTTGTTAAGTCTCATGTGCCTGTAATTTCACCGGCCCCCTTACCTTTCTAACCGAAACACAGTAACACAAGTGCACTAATGCTTCACGGCAGAAATGGGTAAGGTGGTAGTACTTCCCCGGACGAACTCTGCACTAAGAGCTCTACTATTAAAAAATAAATAAAAAGACCTACGTGCTATTGCAGACTATAATACATAATATGTCTCGGTGCCACATTTTATTCAGGTCTGTCAGCAGTTCTGGCGTGATTTTGTTTCAAACATCCATTCATGCAAACTTTAGCATTTATAATAGTAGATAATGGGTCGCTTTTTAAATTATCTATACTAATATTAAGAGGAAATATTTGTATGTTAGTATGTTTACGGGTTCTAAACGGATATGGATGAAACTTGGCACAAAGATAGACCATATCCTGAAATAACATATAGGCTACTATTTATCCCGGGAAAATGTGATATCCCTCGGGAAAGCAGGTAAAACCGCGGGGGACAGCTAGTAATATATACACAGCTAGATGGAGCTATGCCATACGCAAGCTGGCTGGCAGCGGTTGGAAACAAAGAGCTGAACATCGAGCTCAGTGGCGTGCCATAGGTGAGGCCTATGTCCAGCAGTGGACGGAGATAGGCTGATTTATTTATTGGACAACTAACAAAACATACACTGACACATGAAAATAATTTTAAGACAATACAGAAATGAAACTTGAGTGTTACTTTAGTAATAGGTTGCCACTGCATGCAATTGAATACAGGGCTAAAAAGGGCTTTTACCCAAGTATAGAACTAATTTTTTTTATACATAATTAAACAGTTTTAACAAAACAAAAACAAAACAAAACAAAAAATTACTATGAGGACAGAGAACAAAACTGATTATGATGACACTTTTATTGATATTTTTAATTCGCCACAGAACAAACAGACATGTTCATGCATACAAATGTTTGTCTTGTGGCATGGGAGTCAGGGTCCCTAATCAAATTAACTGGCCATCAAAAATTATAATACTTCAGTAGATCCACTTGTCTCGCAGATAGTCCTCGCATAGGTAACATGATCGCTCCCCGCTTGATCACCTAAATACCCGACAGAGTCCAACTATTTGCCGCCAATGTTTGCCTTCTGCCACTCGAGATCCACACACCGCCCGAGCAGACACGGCGACACACACGCACACACCACAGACACAATATTTGGACATTTTAGAAACTTGAATTTCCATTTGTTCGACACGTATGTACCGACTGATATTATTTGGCGATGTTTAAACAAATAGTTGGCGTTTTAAAAGTTTATTTTTATTAAGAGAACTTTTGTCATCGATTAGTGAAGTAACGGTTTGGATTTTATGCGGTTAACTAGCCGCACCCTGCGGCTTTGCCCGCTTTCAATCCTGGTTATAAACCTTCCACTTGAATTACTCTATCTATTGCTTAAAACTGCATTAAAATCCGTTGCATAGTTTACGATTGTATAAGGAAATACCGACAAACATTCATTTTTATATACATATTTAGATATGTCGATGGTTTCAAAATTCAAAATTCAAAACCATTTATTCAGTTTAGGCCTTCGGAGGGCACTTATGAAGGTCAAATTTAAAGATACTGAAGCTACAACCGGTTCGGAAGTCAGCCTTCAACTGAGAAGAACCGGCAAGAAACTCAGCAAGGTTACATTCTTTTTTATTTGTTATATACATTTTTATCTATTCTGACTTTTTGGCTATTTTATAATTTCAATTTTACATAATTTTATATTTAACAATTACAAAATACTTATTAAAAAGTAACATTAAAAAACAAAACAAAAAAAAAATGACAAGACTACAAAATAGAAAATAACAATAGTTAGGTACTTACAACTTAAAAAAGAGATTTAGAGGTGCACTGTGCAGAGAGCAGCTATTTCCATACATTTTTATCTCCAATATAATGAACTATCTTGTAATACGCTTTCTCTTTCAAAACTTTCCTAATATAATTTTTAAATTTATGATCAGACATTTTGGTTACTGACAGCGGTTTCTTATTATAAAATCTAACACAATTACCAAGAAATGACTTGTTTACTTAAGTTAGTCTAAAGTATGGAACAACTAACTTCTCCCTTTGTCTTGTATTAATATTATGGATATCCAATTTTGACTCAAACATTCCTATGTTTCTACGAATAAACATTATTATTTTTATTTGATATTTTAAATTTCTAGCAATACAGTAACAAAGTACCTTACTATTTGTTTCTTTGTTTGCCCGCTTATACTTTTTAAATTACGCAATAAATTATAATATGATTTGCATCGTTATTTAGAGAATTTCTTCCGAAAGGTTTAAGTGTGTAATACATCCATATGAACCCACTCAGGAGAAGTCAGGGCGGGTCGCTAGTCAATTATAATTACTTGTCCTGATTGTGTGACTGATAAATCAACGCAGTTAAATCCACAGGAACGCAGGTGAAACCGCGGAGAATAGCTATTGATTAGTATGAGAACAATAAATAAAATTAAACCGAAATCTTATGTATGGTATCTAGGTATTAGGTATCTATCATGTTATAGATATGTTACCCATTTCCCTACAGACTACTGCTTCTTGCACTTGTAACTGTGTTTCGGTTATAACGGTAAGGGGGCCGGTGAAATTACAGTCACATGAGACTTCACGTCCCAGGGTCGACAACTCAGCGATGCCCCTGGTGTTGCAAATGTCCATAGGCGGCGGTGACCACTTATAATCAAGTGGACCGTCTGCCAGTTTGAAACAAACATTGTCAGTGGGCAACATCCACAGAATGCTGACAGCATTGTCAGGTGAGATGACAAGTAGCTTCAATCAGACGATTGTAAGTTCTGTGTATACGTGATGGGGTCTATGGCCACAGAGACTTCGACCCCAAATAGCTAAAATATGTAAAAGAAAGAAAATACGATTGTTCGTGGCAACACACAACATTACATTTCATTAAAAATGTAGCAATGCTGAGTGATGCCAGGAATAGGTCTCGGCTCAGCAAAAAGCTAAGGCTATTAAAATAGCCCTCGCGCTGGTTTTCAGTCGGAGCCTACGTCCATGACATCACGAACCTCAGACACGAACACAATAAGGAAATAAAAACAGGAAACAAAAATGACAATTTTACACAAACTTAGTCAGGCAGACCGTATGTACGACGCGTATGTACTATAAATACTAACCTAAATACCTACCTATTCTTCTAATATTAATATTATAATTTTTGCGAAAGTTTGTAAGAATGGATGCATGGGTGTTTGTTACTCTTTCACGCAATACTTACCGATTAGATTTGAATTAAACTTGGCAGATAAGATACTGTTTATCCCGGAAAGACGTTATAGGTATATCCCTCGGGAACGCAGTTGGAGGCCTCTGCTGACGTACAGACTGGGGATTTCTCTATAACAATCTTAGAAACTCGCCAAAACGTCAGAATAGATAATTATTTATTAAAAATATAAAAAAAAACGGTTCTTTCCAGTTGAAGGCTGACTTCCGAACCGGTTGCAGCTTCAGTAACTTTAAATTTGACATTCATAAGTGCCTTTCGCCGGCCTTTTTTTCTTTTTTATTATTCCACTTGGGCCGACAAACATGCAGACGGTCCACCTGATGGTAAGTGGTCACCGCCGCCTATGGACATTTGCAACACTAGGGCCATCGCCAATGCGTTGTCGACCCTGAGACGTGAAGTTGTTAAGTCTCATGTGCCTGTAATTTCACCGGCCCCCTTACCTTTCTAACCGAAACACAGTAATACAAGTGCACTACTGCTTCACGGCAGAAATAGGTAAGGTTAGGTTAGAGTAGTACTCTAAATAAACTAAACTGAATAAATGGTTTTGAATTTTAGAGCTGTCATTACTGGCTTATTTAATCTCGACAGATTTAGGCCTCGTGTACCTTCGCCCACGTCACCACTTACTAACTTACAACTAAAAATTAAAAAAAACCTTAGCGCTTCAAACAAAAACATCCCATTGTACACATTTTTTAAAGTAATAAATTTAATACTATTATATTTCATAAAAATACTATTGTACTATAAAAAATACTTTATTATGAACTCTAAATGTGTGGTGAATGAAACCGGATAGTATTTTAAAATTTAAATAGAGGGTGAAACGATATTATTGGTTTCATTGTGTTATTAGTTGGTGAGAGCTCGCTTGTGTTCGTTTTTTTTTTAATTTTTTATTGTGGCCTGTGTTTTGTAATAATATTTTGCAAATAGAACGCATTGGTCCATGGAGTATTTAATATTTGAATAGCCCTTGTGATGAATCTGCGAATAAAAAATGAATATTGGATTGGCTGTTGTGGTCATTGTCCGTCGGCGTAAAAAATACTCCACGTGTCAAAAAAACATCCATGTCTTTATTAATTGAATTGAATACGTTCTTACTTGCACGGGCATTAATAATAATTATATCTACCTTTTATATAGCAAGGAACCACTGGTGACTTTAAATACAGGTAGTTTCAGGTAAATTCACCTAGTTTGAGAGTCAGAGGCAAATCAATTTTGAACATATAATTTTATAGCCTGTGTCTGATTAAATAAAAAAATGATTAATCATTATTACCTTTTATATATATACCTAGTATTGCGAAAGAGAGGGTGACACTGCACACCATATATGGACTAAATTTGGTCCTCAGACCTCTATCCAACTTATATTTTCGATCATAAGAAACTTAGAAACCAAATCGATGTTTTCACTTCGAAAATTTGACACCCGCTGTCACCTTCTGTCATCCGATCTGTCAATTTATCCATTCAAATTCTGTAATAATAGTAACAAATCTAAAATCCTTCGGAGCGTATTACGTAGTTAAGGTGATACTTCACTGGCGATTATCCGACGAGCCGTGAAATCGTTAATTGTGCAAACAACCTATTTTGTATGAATGAACATTTTTTTGGCAATATTACTATCAAGTGTCAAAATCTAACAAAAATAAATAGGTAATGATTATATCCTCTTTGGCAAAAACATACTTTTTAAACGTTTTGTTTCTTAGAATTATAGTTACAATTAATAGGGAAAAAGAAAGTAGAGTGTAAGGAGGTTTAATGCCGATTTATTCAATCGGTGAATAAACCTGTGATAGGTAGGTAAGTCTATAAAATTATTGTTCGTAATTCAAATTCAAACGAAATATCGCGTAGGTACTGGCCAAAAAAGAAAAACAGCCATTAAAAAAATGAAAATGATTTATTGTCAGGAACGTATGGCTTCCTTTTGTCATACGAATTATCAGACTTACTATTCCGGAAAGCCGTGCGGTTCTGACAGTCATAGACTATGTTCTGTTTATAGTTAAATAAATATTTGACTACAAAGTAAATCCCTACCTAAGTTTTACATTCCAAATTCAAATTGCCAGTCAATCACATATCAAACCTTTTAACATCTCAATAGAGCACAAAATAAAGAAATTATAATAACAATCAATTGAATATCGAAATCCTTTTAAGTATCCAAACCATCTCCCACGCAAAATGTTGACACAAGATTAATACTAATCGAACGTTGGATTTTGAACTCTGCATCTAAATGGGTAAGAGCTACAGCGAATGCAAAACAATTTGTGTGTCGAAGCTAAATAAATAGACTGAAAAAAGTTTTTATTCGGTCGATTCTGCAATCAATTCCGAACAATGTGTAATTGATATTACTTCAATGGTTTCGAATAACAGAGCAACCAATGTAAACTGAGCTCCCCGTTCGTCTTTAATAAGAAAGATCAGGTATAAAATGAGAATTGTTGGTAATGTTGGAGGTCTCTGTTTGCTGGTGAAACAGAGGTTACCTGCTATTATGTTGAAATTTTCATTGAGTGCTTTTTTTTTCGTACAATTAAAATAAAATTGCGGTTTAAATGCCCACAGCTGAGCTTCTGAAGTATAGGATGACAGTATCATTGTTTGTTAAAAATTCTACAAAAACCCAACCCGTTGTCGTTATTTTTTGTTTTTTTTTAATGAGTAGTTTTTTAAAAGAGTTGCGTTGATAACATCAAGGAAGGAAATGAGGCTGGATAGTTGAAGGATGTTGTTCCTTGGTTCGTCTTCATCTCAACCTTGGTTATCGCTTTGATTACGATTCAGGTGGAATAGAGGTTAACAATTGTAATAGGACGTCCCTATTTCTTCTTTTTAAAAAGCAAATGTGCCAGTACCTTGCAGAGATGTCGATGATTTTTCTTCTAAATATTTTTCGTAATTTTCGCTGAAATAAGTACTTCTTAGTTTTAAGGCTATATGGCAACCAAATTATATTTCTAGCCAGTGTCGAATTACAAAGTGTAACTTTTTAGTTGTGTTATTTGGTGGCCGATCTTTCTATTTGAAATTTTTAGTGGCTATTATTATAGACAACTTGAAATGTGAAAATGACGGAATTTTATAACGACTTCATTTAGCTAATCGTGCAAAATTATAACTCTGTCAGTTGCTGGAGCTAGTAAAAATTATGTTACATTAGGCAGTCTTTTTCATCAGTTTACTTTTTTTTTTATTGTTTATTGCTGTCCCCCGCGGTTTTACCCGCGTTCCCGAGGGATATCACATTTTCCCGAAATAAAAAGTAGCCTATATGTTATTCCAGGATATGTTCTATCTATGTGCCAAGTTTCATCCATACCCGTTTAGTAGTTTTTGCGTGAAAGAGTTACAAACATACTTACATACAAATCTTTATAACATTAGTATAGATTATTTTAAATAGGCTGCTAGTCCACTTTATGGTAAGTTGTCACCGCTGTCTATGGACATTTGCAACACCAGGGGGATCGCTGCGTTGTCGACTCTCACATTGAGTTGTTAAGTCTCATGTGCCTGTAATGTCACCCTTACCTTTACAACCGAAACACAATACCTAATACAAGTGTACAACTGTTTCACGACACATATAGGTATGGGTTATGAAAATGGTGGTAACGTCCCCGGACGAACTCTGCATGAAGAGCTCTCCTTCTAAAATTATTATTTGCCATGTTTAGGTTTTAGTAATTTGTACCCTGACATTAATACATCTATTAAAATATAGGTACAAACTCATCTTCATTTGAGTTAAACTAAGTTATAGTACTACTTTGTTTAAATAAGCTCTTTTAGGGGAAAATCCCATCAACTTTTGGAATCCTATTATTTAGTCCATAGACAACTCTACCTAATACATTAGGTACCTATCTAACATCTATTCGACAATTTTACTACGAAAATGAAATTATTTTTATTCAAATAGGCCTTTACAAGCACCTCTGAAAAGTCTGACTCTAATTCTATTTTGAGTACATACCGGTAAAGGTATGATAAATTTATATTATACTAGCTATCCCCCGCGGTTTTACCCGCGTTCCCGTGGGATGTCACATGTATTATACAAAATCTTCCTCTTCAATCACTCTATCTATTAAAAAAACACCGCATCAAAATCCGTTGCGTAGTTTTATAGATTTAAGCATACATAGGGATGGGGACAGAGAAAGCGACTTTGTTTTATACTATGTAGCGATAATTCAGGCGAACCTAGGGTAGTTAGTATTTTCATAAATAAAACATTTCTCCATTTCTATACCTTAGTATTTAAAAAGAAGAGAAATGGCTTCTTCCTAAAAAGCTCGCTACTTATTCAGTCGGGTATTTCATGTTGTTTTTTTCACTTTTTTAGGTGGGTAGGTATTCTGAATCTATGACCTGCTGCGTGATAGTCAGAGGCTCAAACCACCAAGCCAACAGCCGTCAATCAACTTTGATCCTTCATTTAGCAACAACTCCGCCTCCCAATTACCGAAAAACGGTTTTAAACTTGCCACGCCCTGCACTTGAGCCTATTATTCTAACATATAACACAAATTGCCTTTGTTCTTTTGTTATATATATTACTCTACCATTACCAAAATCAATCACCGTCTATAAGTCAAAGAAATAAGACTCAAATTCCAATAACAATTTCCATTTCAAACGCAAATAAATTGTGGTTTATTGAGCTATTCAATAACAATTATGAAGTGGGTCCCATTATTTAGTTAAATAAAAGAAATAATAAAACAATTACTCGAGTTAATGTACTCGAGTATGAATGCGGAGTCAATGAGTATCGTGTGGCGAGTATTGTTATACTGAGTATTGTTGTACTCAGTATTATTGTACTCAATTTAATTGTAATGTTGTTAACCATTGTTTGGAGTGTTTAATGATCACTCAATCATTGTATGATGATTTGAGCGGGTTTTTGCAGTTACTGCAGTTTTAGATTCATTTTCGACTCCATTGTTAAGCTGGCAGGATTCTTCAAGTCACCCGTAGTGGTAAGGTAAGTAATATAAATTCAATTCGGGCAATCACACATACACATACACCAAGCCTATATATATTCACACACACATAAACACACATGACGACACGCACGCACTCTAAGTAACCTTTAATAATCTTAATTTGTTCTTTTATATACTGTAAAATCACTACATTGTATAAAACAAAGTCGCTATATCCCTATGTATGCTTAAATCTTTAAAACTACGCAATGGATTTTGATGCGGTTTTTTTAATAAGTAGAGTGATTGAAGAGGAAGGTTTTTATGTATAATGCATGTGACATCCCAAGGGAACGCGGGTAAAACCGCGGGGGACAGCTAGTATATAATAATAAGTGAAATCCTTGTAATCCAATTGGGAAGTTGCGAGTCATTCCCAACACAAGTATCTCTGATTACTTACTGGGAAGTGTCGGCGTAAATTTTGTTAAAATGATTTCTGAAATAAAGCATTTTTTTTTATCTTACTATTATTTATCGAAATCTACAATATACCCAAGTAACATTCCAGTTGGCTTGGTGGTTAGCGACTCTGACTGCCAAGCCGAGGGTCGCGGGTTTGATTCCCACCCAGGACAAACATTTGTGAGCATGAACGTATCTGTTTGTTCTGTGAAATGTAGATAGAATATGTGGTAATTACATTTTCGAGGACCATTTGAATTTTATGATGAGACTTAAATGCACCTTATTTGATTGGTGCTCTTACGTCGTAACGTTAACGTACGTTACTGGCGAGCTCTTAGTGCAGAGTTCGTCCGGGGAAGTACTACCACCTTACCCATTGACCGGGAAACATGCGGTTACAAACAACATAAATCGGGTGGTGGTGTCCTCATAGCAGTCTCTAAGCGTTATGTCTCTCGTAGATTGTTTGATTTTGAAAGTAATTGCGAGGATATTTGGATTGAGGTAGAAGTACATAAAAAAATCGCAATGCAAAAGTTATTTGTATGTGGCGTCTATCTTCCACCCCCCGTGCAAAAACATGTTCTAGACCACTTTATTGATAACACTAATCGAGTGTTGGAAAATTCAAGTAATACATTAATATTAGGAGATTTTAACCTCAGTTGCATATCTTGGAACAGTTTGAATGGATCAACCTCTTGCAATAAAAATACCTCAATCGCAAGCACATTACTGGATTTTATAGCCCTTAACAATCTCACACAGTATAATTGTATTGAGAACTCGAAGGGTGGTATTTTGGATTTAGTCCTATCTAATGTCCCTATAGCAAAACTTGCAAACAGTAAATATGAGCTTAGTTTATTGGATCCTTACCACCCGCCCTTGGAGTTTTCGGTATCTAATTGTGAGGCACCTAAGTCGCCGTCAGAGTTATATGGTAATAAATTCAACTTCCATAAGGCGAATTTTGATGAAATTATTTTTGACTTGAGCTCCATAGATTGGGAAAAGGAGTTGTCAATGTGCCCCTGTGTGAATACAATGGTCGCAAAATTTTATGTTGTTGTCCGAAGGTCTATCACCGAAAATGTCCCTAAGTGTAAACCAGCGTCAAGCAAATATCCTGTTTGGTTTTCCAAGGATCTGAGACGCCTTTTGCGCGAAAAATATAAACTAAGAACTAAACTACGTAAATATAACAATCCTCTTGATAGCATATCTTTTAATATTATTAAAAAAAGATGTCTTAAACTTACACATTTGTGTTACGAAAAATATATTAATAACTTAGAAGACTCACTTACAAAAAACCCAAAGTTATTCTGGAGCTTTTTAAAGAGCAAAAGACTGAACCCTAATACCTATCCTTCTACTATGTATCTGGACCTCAAGGCGGCGTCTAATGGCGATGATATCTGTAATCTTTTTTTCTTCTTGTTTTTCTTCCGTCTATAGCAATCAGGTTTCAACGTCTCCAATAGTGAGTTCTCCCATTGATTTTAGCCAAACTCCAGAACAATCGTCTCATTCTTTAAGCACTGTCACTTTTTCAAAAGAAGAAGTACTGTCATCATTGAAGAACTTAAACCGATCCAAGGGTGCTGGACCTGACGGAATACCTGCTTTATTTGCTGTTAGATGTGCTAAGGCCTTGTGCCATCCTCTTTCTATTATCTACAATAAATCTTTAATTTCGAGTATTTTTCCAACTGTCTGGAAGGAGGCGCGGATTGTTCCAATCCTGAAATCGGGAGATGCATCGTTGGTTAAAAACTACAGACCCATATCGATTTTATCAATATTCGGAAAAGTGTTTGAATCTCTGTTGTGCCCCATATTATCTTGGCACCTAAAACAGCTTGTCTCGCCACAGCAGTATGGTTTCATAAAAGCACGCTCAACCACTACTAACCTTATATCTTTTTCTTCATTCCTTACAGAATCGGTTGATGCACGTGTTCCAGTGGACACCATATACACTGATTTTAGCAAAGCGTTTGATACCGTTGACCATGGTATCTTACTTCGCAAACTCTCACATGTCGGTATAAGTGGCGGTCTCCTTGCCTGGTGTGCATCATACCTAGAAAAAAGGTACTCTAGGGTCGTCGTTAATAGGTTCTCATCTGAACCCTACTTGGCCACCACAGGGGTTCCTCAAGGTTCCCATCTTGGTCCGGTCTTGTTCAATATTTTTATCGATGACATCACAACAATTTTCAGGAACTCTACAAGTTTTCTCTACGCTGACGATTTGAAGCTTTGTAAGCCTATAAAAAATTCTACCGATATGGAGCTCCTTCAGGAAGACCTAGACCGGCTCGCTCTTTGGTGTAAAGGAAATAAAATGACACTAAACATTGATAAATGTAAGCATATTCGATTCTCGAGAAATAAAACAACTTCACAACCTTACACAATTAATAACCAAATATTGCAGGAAGTGGAAACTATTCGCGATCTTGGCATTACAATTGATAAAAAACTTCGTTTCCATACTCACATTGACAAAATTAGTAACAAGGGATTCCAAATGTTAGGGTTTGTCTTAAGAAACTGTAAAGAAATAAAGAGACCACAGACAAAAATTTCGTTATACAATACCCTCGTTCGGCCCCACTTAGAATATTGTAGTCAAGTTTGGTCCCCTAGTTATGATGTTCATCTTAAACGCCTGGAGCGTGTGCAGAAGAGATATTTATGGCATCTCTCATATCAGTCGAAACTGGCTAAACACTTACCTTCATATGACAGCCGTCTCGCCTACTTTCAATTAAATAGCCTGGAAAACCGGAGGATATTGCTGGATCAATTGTTTCTGCACAAACTCATAAATGGGTCCATAGACTGTCCGTCGCTATTAAGCATAATCGACTTTAATACGCCATTGAGGCGGCCTAGAGCGTCTAAATACTTTCCTTTTGTCCTGGGAGGATCCAAGAGTAACTTGGGCTTACATTCCACTCTACACAGATTACAAAAGCAATATAATAACCTGATAAAAAAGCACATTGACATTGATATTTTTTCTGACAATATACATAAATTTAAAACCACTGTCAGGGTAAATTTTTGAATTTTAAATTTTAATATATATTTCTTTTTTAATCCCTTTTTAATGTATTGATTATGATTATTTATTTTGTTTTTATTGTTAATATTTTTTTTAAATTATGTTTTTACATCTGTCTTAGAATTAATAATAAAATATGATGCATGCTGTGGTAGCCAATAATTGAGGCAGCGCTTAAAATGATCTACTTATAATGAAATGAAATGTAATTTTGTTGGTGTATGTCTTGTTGGTTGCCCTTTAATAAATAAATAAATATCTGCCGTGAAGCAGTAGTGCACTTGTATTACTGTGTTTCGGTTGGAAAGGTCAGGCCGGTGAAATTACAGGCACTTGAGACTTAACAACTTCACGTCTCAGGGTCGACAACGCATTGGCGATGCCCTTAGTGTTGCAAATGTCAATAGACGGCGGTGACCACTTACCATCAGGTGGACCGTCCGCTTGTTTGCCGGCCCATGTGGTATAAAAAATTTTTTTTGAAGTAGGTTTAAATTGACTTCCAAGATTCTTCCACCTTCATTGTTAGTTAAGAGTTATGTAGAGCCATATATTCTAACTCGTAAAGGTCAAATTATGCTAAAGAACTTTCCATGACTTCGGTAGTCAGCCTTCAACTGAGAAGAAACGGCAAGAAGCTCACTAAGGCCACATTCATCTAAAATCTGATAAAGTTTGGTATTGATTACGGAACAATTCAAAATAAGCATGCCTTACCACAATCTTATGCAAACATCACCGTGAGATCCCAAACACAAACTATCACCTGCAACAAGTCTCATCCCTTACAATCCTTTATCAAAACCAACAATTGCGTGGGAGCGATACACGACCTGCCTTTTAGACCGCAAACAATGTCTAAACACGTGCTGTGTCTCTTTCTTCCCGCTAATATTAGAAAAAGCGAGCATGTGGTACTCTTTTGTTACTTATCGTGATCTAATCAGTCCGCCTACGGCATCCTTCAATTGTTGCTTTACAAAAGTGCTGACAGGTTTGTTGTGCTTTTGTCGACAAGTAGCTTTTGGTTCGATTTTTATTGTTACTTTTTTTTAATAAAAACTTTTTGGAGAATCCTGTTTGGTTACATTTTAAAGTATTCCACTTTAAAAAAATACTAGGTACATCTAAGGTCATCAACATATTCCGCTGGCCCCATATGACTTGGAATAGGTCAGACAGATGATGATATGAACTTTAAAATGATAAAATCATGTGTAATATTTATGTTTGTAAGGAGTAAGCAAATAAATTTATTGTCTTTAAAATTCAAAATCATTTATTCAGTTTAGGCCCGCGGAGGGTAGATAAGGGTAGATAAACGTCAAATTTAAAGTTACTGAAGCTACCAATACCACAGATTACATAATAGTTACTACGTCCGATACCGCCACATAACATTTACAATACGCTGACAAACAGGCAGACGATCCCCCTGAAGTGAAGTTGACACCGCCTGTAGACATTTGTTATTGATATCACCGATGCGTCGTCGACCCTGAGACGTGAAGCTAAGTCTCACCGGCCTTACCTTTCTAACCGAAAAGTACATAGTGGAAAGTATGGTGGTAGAACTGTGCACTAAGAGCTCTACAATGTATGAATCTTTATCCCATAGGCATATAATCTGGCTTGATTGTAACTGATGATTGATCAGCAATCTACATTCATTCAGAAGGGTATTCAACAGGGAGGTATTTTGGCACGGGGAGAAGGGCGAAGAGGGGGCGGGGGCGGGGCGCGTGGTCGATGTCAATTGTAGTCGTGTTTCGATTAATTCGCAATACTTGTGGCGGGCGAGCACCGTTTACATTTTATATTCACGACTCTGCCGAGCGGAGCTGGGTTCGAGTGGAGAGAGCTTCTGTATGAACGAAATTAATGTCGCGATAAGTGGCTTTGATTTTATGAGGCTTTTACGCAAAATTATAAAATTCTAAATTAAAAATCATTTATTCAGTTTAGGCCTGCGGAGGGCAGTTATGAAGGTCAAATTTAAAATTACTCCTCCAAAGAAAGATTATATAGTAGGTACCTAGTTCTTAAGCAATTTTGTCCATATGTCCCCTACCAGGTTAGAAGTACAATACGAGATTGTCATTTGGAAGGACAAGAAATGCAGAATACCAATATGTCAATTTATATAAGTATTTTTTTGTGTTCGCTGAAGGTAATATTTTTGATGAAAGTGTAAAGATATACTTTTCCATTTAAAGTCTGGTTCTTAAGCCTACCGGATTTTAACTTGAGGGTACTACTTGTTGGGGCTGGTCTGTTAAATAACCTACTTTGGACTATTTAATTTTACTAAGTCCATAATAATTATTTATATTTTTTTTGCTCTGCCATAATCTGCATTGTGTCCGTTAAATTAATTTGATGTTATTAATCTATGTACATTTTTGAAAAGAGATCTTTCTGTGTTTATTGCCGGCTCTTCTCATCTAAAACAATCAACCGAACCGGTGTTAGAGTTTTCTGAAGAGCTTGTGTAGGCGATAACATATTGAAATTTTCTCTTACAGACCAATAGGTATGGGACGGAAAAAGCGGGAAGCCTACTCCATACTATGGTTGGCCCTCAGCGCTGTCACCGACACTCACTGGGTAATTATTTTTATTATTGAAACACCCGCTCCCCCCGTGCGACCCCCGCCCCGCAGCCCCGCGGCCCCGCGGCCCCGCACTCGGCCGCTAAGCGCGTCGAGCGATTTGTTTTTGTTTTTAATTTTTATTTCTTTTTTGTTTGTTGTTTGTTTTATATTTATTTATTCGCGCCTGCGGCCGACACTGTTGGGTATTAACTTGCGTAATTAATTTGTTGTTTGATGCTTTATTTACCTTATGTAGTTGTCACAGAGTCTATTATCGTGATTTATAAGAAAAAGAATCGAAAAATAATTTAGGTATCTCAATATTGAGGCCGCTCCGTTTTCCCTTTTGAAGAAGACTGGCACTGTCATACACGCAATAAAAAATTGAGTCCACACGTAGTGAACATTTTGATGTGTAAAGGTGGGACAAAGAACCCTATACTTAGTAAACGCTCTCCTGGCTATCATTCCCAACGGCATCTGAACCGCTATACTGAACAAGCTAATATACTGTCTCTAAAAAGCTAACACGGGGGACTTTGTTGATACGTCTTCATGATTTAATGGTCTAACCGATCTTGCTGAACTTTGGCACTAGCGTAGCCTATGATATGGAGAGGGACAAATTAAATATTAATAAAATACAAAAAAAAATACATATTTTTTTTAATTGCAAAGTATTAAGTAAGATTATTTATGTCAAGTCCCAAAGCACAGCTTACTTAATAGTTAGGGATCACGTTTGTTTGTTTGTTGAAATGTTTTTTTACTATTAGGTAGTATTTTTATCAATTTTATCGCGGGTGAAACCGCGGTGTTGCAGTTAGTCCTATAAAAAAATACTTAAAGAAATTCACGATTACATAATATTTAATTCACCTGGCAAAGATTATTTAAAGCTTCCAAGGAAATTTTACAATTTTCCTTCGGATCCGCTCTCGATGGCTGAAACTTTGCACAAAGGGTGCTCTGTCTCTGTCACACCTAGTGGAATAATATTGACGTCTCGCTCTGTAGAACTTATTGTAATAGTGGAAGCTAAGTTCGAAGAAAGTATTGAATTATGGCGGAGTTAAAGGACGGTTTTATGCAATAGTCTAATTTTTAAGGATTCTATTTTTCTTAGTAAAATTTGTAATATTTTGTTATTCAGATACTATTATTTATAAACAATGCAATTATAAGATGTATATCATCATCAGGCTGTTTCGTCTTTTTAAATATATATTCTGCCGTAAATTTTTACATCAGCTACCTACCTACTGTCTTGGCAGTAAACGCAAGATAGGTACCTTATCTAACTATATTGTTAAATCAAAACACATTCTCATAGAAAAATAATACAACATAGAAAGCCGTGACGATGGATTTGAATCTTACGAACTATATACTTCTATAAAGACAAACATTGTAAGCAAACGTGGAAGAGTACTTTGTAGTACCCGGCTAAATACCTGGTTGAAAATCTGTCACCAAGCATTGTCGTATTCCGACAGGATTTGTAAGCTTACAGCTTTCAACTACATCATGACTTACCATGGTGAGATAGCTGTCAAAGATAAGTCTAGACAGTGTAAATAAAAAGGTTTGCAATTCTACTATTACCCATCTCATTCTCGCAGGCTAAATCTGATAGATGTATATGTTTGTCTCTTTATAGTGTCGCTTTCTCGTTCCATTCTCGAATTCCAATTATTAATGCCAAAAGGTGATCACAAAAATAGAAAACTTTACAATTATCTAGCTTAATACATACAGCATAACCCCACGCTTTTAGTATAAAATCAGAATTTTCCCGCGCACAGTTGAACGGCGAGATGTCTGTGTCGTTTTGAATTATACACAAAGTTGTACAATAACGCGCTGGGCCATTGTTCCGCTAACTGCCTGCCCTTTGTACCTACCCTGTGCTAGTACCGGTATCAGGGTAGCTGGGGAGGGATTCTGTAAGGTTAGCGACACTGGCTCGATGGTGTTTCGATGCGTGTGTGCTCTGTGTACCAGCAAGGTACATTGATTGTTTGAAATAATAAAGCCTCTTTGACTGGATACTATTTACTGTCTTCAACAATAATTATTGCTAAGATGGAGGCGAGTACACGGTATGAATGTTGAATGTGAACTGACTTTAAAATGATATGAATCGTCGCTATGCAAGTAATTGCTGACCGCTGCAAATGTACGGTCGTTGGCCCGTACACTCTGTCTCCTTCGCTAACTAGGCAATTGTGTGAGAGGTGCACTCTCCTAAGCCGCGATATGCTGCGAGCCGATGACATTTAAATAATAAATAAAATGAGCCAGTTTCTAAGCTTAAAGTTAGAGCCTTACTATTCATAAGTGCCTGTGAAAGCCTATTTGAATAAAATATATTTTATTTATGTATTATTATGTATTAATAGATGAAGAGATGTAGTTCGTCCGGGGACGTGGTACCGTGAAGCAGTAGTGCACTTGTATTACTGTGTTTCGGTTAGAAAGGTAGGCCCAGTGACGTTACAGGCACATGAGACTTAGCAATTTCACGTCTCAGGGTCGACAACGCGGCGATTCCCCTGGCATATACTCGTATATTATTTACTCCGACTTTTTACTATTAAAATTAATTTATAATTAGACGGGCCAATTAGCTTGGTGGTTAGAGACCTTGACTGCCACCTCATAGGTCATAGGTTCGATTTTCACACAGGAAAAAAAAATGTGTGCCTAAATGTCTATTTGTTCTGTATAAAAAGAAGTTCTGGTATTAGAAGAAAATAAATTTGAAGGAACATAATATGTACAATATTAGCACTATAAACTACAATATTAGCTATATGGTTTGTGATTGTGGGCAAATTTCGATTGGTCAATAATAATCCTTTTAAATCGCGCATTAAAATACCTTTCCCACGTTAAAAATCATTCAAACCGTCCCTTTTTAATCGCAAACTATTTAAAAACCAACAAACAATACGTTTAAAAGTTAAATGGAAGAAACGGCCACCCCGCCGCCATGTCGGTCACGTGTCTCCGATATAATCTGTTGATATCTATTGTCTGTGGTTATTTTGAATTCTGCACTTTGATTAGTTGTGACATTTGAGTTTCTGAACGTCATGTGCAAATGCTTGCTCTGTTATAGTGACGGACCAGTTGGTAAATTAGAGACCACGCATTTTGTTGCGTTACTTACTACCCAGGACAAACATGTGTGATTGTTTTGTGTATCGGTGTCATCTTAAAGTAATAATAATAGACAAAATAATAATAAATAATAATAAGATTTGCATTTTCGTATGTAAAGAATAAACTTAAAAACTACTGGGCCGATTTCAAAAATTCTTTCAGCGTTGTGAAGCTAAACTGTCCACGGGTGACATGGGCTATATAATATTTCAAAGAAATTAGGGATCCTTACTAAAACTCCAATAATGTAACCCAAGGTGTAAAAAATCCTTACATCGCGTGCGCTGCGAAAACTATTGATGATAGAAAGAACAAAATAATGTAACCACCTTGGGAACGCGGGTGAAACCGCGGGGGACCGCTAATTATAAATAAAGATGGAAGCACTAAGTAAGATATATTTAGAAGAAAAAGAAATGGTAGGTATGGTAAGAAACCAGGAGCTCGATTCTGTAAGGAAAATGACACTAACTCGAGGATGTTTCGTCGCGTCCGTGCTCTGTCTCTTTCGCTAACTACGCTAATACTACTAATCACGTGAGAGATAAGCTCTCCGAGGCCTCCGTGAAGCCGCTCGCCGATAAAGTTTGTATTAGCTGAATAAGGAGGCTGGTATCTGGTGTTCATAGCACTACTTCTGGGGTATCATTCTGCAAAATAAAATGACACAAGCTCGAGGATGTTTCATCGCGACCTCCGTGCTCTGTCTCTGTCGCTAACTATGCAAACATATGAGAAGTCCGCTCTCAGATCAACTCTTCCGGATCCAAAATACTTGAAAAGTTCTAAATCAGTTTGGCCGACACAAAGTAAACGGTGCCACCTGATGGTAAGTGGTCACCGCCCATGGACTAGCTGCGTCGTCGACCTTGAGCCGTGAAGTTGTTAAGTCTCATGTGCCTGTAATTTCACCGCATTTGTCTTGGTATTCATTTCTTTCAGTTTTGTTTTTCTGTATACATATGTTTTGAGTTAACCAGCTCTATACGTGTTATTACTTATTATGTGGTTACCTATTGGTTGTAATTTGTATTGTGTATCCTAAATAGATAAATGATCTACAAGATTGTATTACATACTTACAAGAGAAGCTATCAAAAGCTTGTTTACTTTGTCATTCCATGTCATTGATATCTAATAGCTCATCGTTCTACGTAGTCCGATAAGTAGTGCCCACATATACTGGCTAGACAAAGACCCTATCGGAGCTGGCGCAATCCTACATCGGCCGGCTCGCATCCTACAATCCTACGTCCTATTGACATTATCTGAGCCGAGTGTGGTCGACGGACTAATTACAGAGGACAGGCCTCTCGCTCTATTGCACGAAGCTTCTTTGACTATGCTATGTATTGGCGTATCGGTGAGACAAAGTATGAAAATTTTATTTAAGATATCTAGTTTAAATTGGACGGGCGTTGGCTTGATTGTAAGTCACCCTGGCTGTTCCACCAATATTGGTGGTATTTAATAACCAAAAAGTCATATTATAAAAAATACCTAGCTCTATAAAACTAGCTCCCCCCCCCCCCCCCCTTGACTGCACCAGCGTTTCCAAAGAATGTAAAAAATTCCCGAACTAAAAAGTATCCTATGTTTAAACTATTTATATGCCAAGTTTCATCGAAATCTTATGGCTAGTTTTGGCCCAAAAAAAAAACACCCTTACATCAATCCTCAGTAACATATGCATTTATAATATTACTAAAATAGATGTCCCCTAATGTGTCAATACACAACACAGGTACTACATCCTCGCAAACTTTTGGTGTTATAATATTGGTAGCATAGACGTTTTCTGGTTTCCAAAGCACAAGCTTGAGTCTGATGGCTGTAGGTAAATAAAATGCGCCTGCGATTTATTATTAGTAAATAGAACTATTAAAACCTTTCAAAAGACTGGCTGAATAAAACGTGTTACAAAATACCCCGTAAAAATATAATTAATTATCAAAGTCAACAACCCTAGTAAGCTGTCATGTCAGGGAACCAGATTATTTAACAGAAAGGCCTACGTACCTATTTTACCTTATAATTGTGTACTTTAATAGTTTTTCTATTTTTCATTCATAAAAATCTATATTTTTATTTTTTGCGGTATGTTATACAGCGTTACTACAGTTCTTAAATATTATGAATGGACTCGTTATAAGGCCCCATTTAACCTCCTTTCGAATTTACGGGTAGTTTTGTAACAGTCTGTATAAGCAACCATTTCTTTTTACTGTGTTTATTTAAAAAACATTCACACATAATATTAGCGGGATGATTTTACCTCTCTAATCATGTCTGATGCATCGCAACACAGTTATGTCAATAGATCGATAACGACATCCAATTTGTCGCTAGACAAAGGGTCCCGTAGTGACGTCGGACGTCAAAGACCCTCGTATGCAGTGGGCTCCTCGAGTGACGTCACAGCTTTGTCACTCGATGTTCTGCCAGATAGCCTGTGTCCACTTACGTCACCGTCCTATGAGGGACTGGCAGGGATTCGATTTGAATCACGAGATTTGAAAATTAGAATGGGTTGAAGATTGTACTTATCTGTGGAAAAATGTTTGTGAATATTATGTGTTCTGCCAGTATCTGAAATACCTTTACTAGTTTTAATTGAATGAAAACTTTTTGTCTGCTATAATTTTTATTGCACCCTTTTATTCTTTTATGTTTGTCTATTGCAGCAGGCAATATAAATTTTGGATAGATATTTAAAAATTTTAAACTTTCCAATTACGAATTATAAAAATACTGCCATACATAATGTATGAGGTATAAAAGAGGTTTAAAAAAATTTCAACAATGATTTGTTTTATTGAGCACGTTTATTTATTATTGTTCATTACATATATTTTTACAATACAATAATTGTTTAATTATTATCATCTCTAAGTGATACGAGTAAGCATTGCCTTAATTATAACAATTAATATTTACATTTGTCTTTCTTATATAATTTACTTACTATTGAACACTAATGTCATTAATTAGAGACGAGTATTACATTCACGAAATTAAAAAAAGGTTTCTAAATTTTAGTCGATTTATAACTACATAAATATATTTTTATTCCAAATTCAAAACTATCAAATATTTTTTTACAGAGCAGCACTGTCAAAGGAATAGTGTCTCGAAAAAGTACCTCAATAATTTTTATTTTATTTTTTTATTAGCCCTGAACTTAATGGAAACTCTTTTGTCCTTGAATCAGTTAAAAGGTTTTTTTTTAATGATTTTACAGATAAAGTTAAATTAAAAATCGAGCCAAATCATTCTATTCTACGTCTGTCAACTACATACAAAATGAAATATTTGTTCCAAAAGGTAAAGTTTACGTATAATAAAGGTATATTCTTACAATACAATTTCTTAGTAAAAGATCTATTATTTACAAAATGTCTGCATAACGTCACACGCCATACATTAGAGCGTAATTACTAAATTAAACAATACTACGACTAATCGACTATTTTAAGTAAACAACTAACTACTAATTAAGTAAGTATGGGTACCACTCTATTTTTATTAGTTTATTTAAATATCTATATTTATTTTAAACGTTACAGGAAAACTATTTTATTCGAGTGGCCGACCATAGACAATAGTTATGGCGCGGGTAAATCATAGAGTCGATTTATTTTTGTTAACATACATGATACTTTTTTTTTTTATAATCATTCGAATTTCTTAATTTTCCTGTAACATGATCATTATTTATGATAACTTATTTTTGTTATCCCATAAATTTTATTCAATTCTATATTTACAAAACTTACAATATTATTTTCGATGAAGGATTACTCAGCATCATATTAAACTAGTTTATTTCAGACTATATTAATAGTCAAATCATGGTATAGAGGCCTGACTACGAGCTCTTAATTTCTAGCCAGTTCCTGCATTGCAATTTCGATACTACGAGGGCGTTTACAACTGTCAGATTACTGGGCACGTCACCATAACCAGAGTTCGATCAGCTGAGATGATAGCAGCTGTCAAATAAACCGGCTAAAACAATTGTTTATTAAAAGCCTCCCATATGACGTTTCACTTCACCACCTTGACTTATTCAAGAGTATTTGACGGTATCTTAAAATCCCATATTTGTATTACCTTCACCACACTAAAACCTTCTTTCTATACTGAAATACATTTTCAGTCAAACTATTCATGTTTACACAATTCTAATGCTAGTATTATTATATTTATAAACGTCTTTCTTTGATTCTTAATTGTCAATGTAACGAATATGACAGGTTTGACAGCATGAATCAATGATAGCCCACGTTGGGGAAGTAATCGATGACATACTAGAGTAATAAACCTCCAATTGGAAGCGGAAAATTTACAATCGACACTTTATATCAATAACAGTTCAAAAATCACAAACAACTGTCTCAATTCCTCCAAAATCCTTTCCAGAAACAGTCCTTAAAGCACCGTCCAATATTTCAGGTACCCCTAATCGGAGAACCCTTCGTTGTTCGTGTTATCAGACGTCGGCGAAGTCCCGGGAGACGGGACCTGCAACTGCCTCCCGTACATCAGCTCTGAAGGTGGCATGAAAGACGACAAGTACTCCGGGGGAGGCCTGATCACCGTCGGTAGGTACCCTGTTCCGCTATACGGAGGAGTAAGGAATCTCCGGGAGGGAGAGAATTTGAAGCTCTGATTGGACAGTGGAGAGAAGGCTGACTTAGACTGGTAGTTCTGTAAGTATGGGGGTGATTCTTGAGTGATGTTGTACTGGGGCGCCGGTTCTGTTCCGTTGACCATCATTTCCATTGCCGCTACCACGTCACCTTTGCACCTGGTCAAGATACTCTCAATCTCCTGTCGACTGCGTCGTGGAAAGACCTTAATCAGCACGTCAACAGGTGATTTCTGGTATGGGGTCGAATCTTCAGGAATGTTCTCCGGCGTCGGTTTCCTTTCCCGTCTGAACATTTTGTATTTGAACTCGGGATTCTCCCATTTTTCGTCTTCTTCTTTCTTGACGGGGACGTCTTCCCTCTCTTTCATCGATAGGTTCTCGGGGGTTAGTGAGGTTTCTGATTCGTCTAGCTCTTCTTCTACGTTGAGCTCGTGGTCTGAGGGGGAGCGAGGGGGTGGGGTGACCAGCGGCGGGGTGGGGGCGGGGGTCTTCGCGTCTTGAGCTTGTTCTGTTGACGGTGACGGGCTGGAGCAGACTTCAGTGATGCGGGCGCGTTTTTGAACTATTAACAAAAGAGAGAAGTAAATTAGTCGCGTACTAAATTCGTCAAATAAAATGTATGTCACGAATATGAGAAGTTTTGGTGAATAGAAGGGATGAACAAACGATTGGGTGATCATCCTAAGATCATCAGATACTTTAGTAGGCACCTATAAGTTATTGTTTTTGGGAAGCTATTTGTTTTGTTTTAAAAAATTTGTATCTTCAGTTGTGTCAGAAGCTAACCAAAAAAAATATTCCTCCTGCTCTCATTTATCTTCTTTATTTTTGGTGGGGCGAAGGTGCTCGCCTCTGATGGCTCTTACCCATGCGGGAACAGTCTCTTCTATTACTATTATTCCTATCTTCCTGAACATTAGGATCAAACATCACGTAACACAATGTAAGGACCATGTCCTTGCATCAAATAATGCTTGCTTTGCAATGCGATTACACTAGTTAAATCTGTTTTAATTTGTGCAAAAGCGCCATCCATCTCACTCGTATTGTACATACAATTTCACATGACAAATAGGACTGTCGGAGTTTTAGTTCATTTGGATACATGGCATTGCTTTTATGAATACGATCATACCAATATTATATCTGTGTTAGATTGTGCGGATGTATATCGAGAAAGATAGAGCATATCCTGGATTAACATATAGACTAGTTTTTATTTCAAGAAAATATAGCAACCCTCGGAAACGTGGGTGAAACCGCGGGGATACCTAGTAAATATTAACAGCAGAAAGTATACGTCGAAAAATTCCATAAATCTCAAAACACAGAGTTCTCAACGTGACTCATAAAAACAAACTTCACCATAATAATTTTAAAACCGACCCTTTGAAACATGTTCCGTTTAAAAATGTCAGAGTATTAAGAATACATACGGCAAAGTACACAACGCTCCCTTCGCGAATGAAAATAATACAGTCGAGAACAAATGTGCAAACAAAGAAATGGAACAAAAAGGCGCGTCCAAAACGCATAAAGATAAGTGGCGAGTTGTCGAGGACATTTCTTGGTTCTACATTCGAGCATATTTTACGTTTGCTTTATAGGTACATTCACAGTCTATAGCCGAATAATAATCGTTTATTTGGCTCAAAAATTTAGTGTGATTGTATATGTTTGTTCTTGTTCAGTATACATGAAGATAGAATAACATTTAAAAAAAAAATTATAAAAAAAAATGTTTATTTCTGTATCCAAAGTTTACAATTTAAAATTAAGGTTGGGACCTTCTTTTAAGTACAGCAATACCTGTGTCAGAAGACCCCGCTCTTCAATACAAATAATAGATACAAAAATGTTGCTTATAATATTATCAAAAACTATTAAAACTACAAAGGGGTGTGTGTGTGTGTCATTTTGACTATTGATGCCTGAACTGGTTGCACAAAGCAACTGTCCTATAGACATCAATATTCCATACCTTCTGTGACAAATATGTGCCTGTTCGATTTGGTCGAAAAAAATTGTATGATTTAAATGTAATTTTAGGTTTTTTTTTTATTATAAAAAATGCCAAAGTTTGTTATGATGGATGTTTGTTACTCTTTCACGCAAAAACTACTTAACTGATTAGGATGAAACTTAGCTGATATATAGTTTATAGCCTGGATTAACACATAGGATAGTTTTTATTTCGGGATAAAGTAACATACATCGGGCACGCGGGTGAAACCGCGGGGGACGGCTAAATGTGGTTAGTATCCTTATAGGCTTTGTGTGGTTACCACCTTCGACATCATCACTTACCATGAAGATGTAGCACAATCCTTAAACTACAGATTAAAAAGCTAGTTTATTACAGAGACTACAAGTTTGTGTCGTATACTCGTACTGCCAAATAATAAGAGAATTCAAACTAAATATCGTAGGGGCTCTACGGCGTAGCATTTTCGTAGAGTGTTCGTAGCTAGTCACAGACTTAGAGGCGAGTTGAGGTTTATTTTGATGTTAAATTGGAATCAAATATTGTCATGTACATTACGTTTGTCTGTATGTTATTGCATTCTAATTGGAATCTTTTGGAGCTACATTTAGGGTATAAATTTGGCTGGTTAGTAATTGGATGAACCGCTTGTTGTAAAAATACAATAAAAATTATAGTTAGGCAAATGGTGGTTAAAAATTGTCAATCCCACGTATACGCTAGGATAAATATTTGTGTGCAGGGACATGTCACATGTAAGTATTTATTCAAAATAAGTAGTACTACTATATTCAAAATTCAATATCACTTTTCTGGTTTCCATAGTATCTACAAGCCCTGTTTAGGTTGGGAACACATAGCCGAGTAATAATGGGCCATTTATAAAAAAATGGTAACGGCCCACATATAAGATATTTAGGGGATTAACACACTGTTAACATTTTATTCGGGAAAACATTAAATCCCCTAGGATCAATGGGGAAACCGTGTGGCATCAGTATTATTTCAGTCTTTTGTCCCTTTTTAACTTTAAATATATTTTGATGCAGCTTTCGTCATTATTATAAAAAAAATCGTCCGCAAGGTTGATGTGTATCATATATTTATATTATCCTACTGAAGCGAAGCCGGGGCGTGTCGCTAGTGTTTGTATATATAAGTCTGTACCACTGAAAAGTCATTGTGTTCGGTGCAATTAGAAAGCAAGACTCTACTCGCGTGTGAAAATTTAATGGCCGATGTTATTGTTTTTTTAAAGTATGGGCCGGGGGGTGGGGTGGTGGAAGGCAAGGGGGGGGAATGGAGCCGCCCTGCCATGTGGACTCGATTACTTTTCGATAATTCGTGATTATTCATGTATATTTAACGTCACAGCGTGCCATGTGAATTCGCGCCCATTTCAAATGACATTATATATTACCACGAGTTTCCGAGGGATCTGATATTTTTCCGGGAATTAAGGTATATAAGGTGTTAATGCATAATATATGCTATCTTTGTGGCAAATATAATTAAAATCTGTTCAGCCGTTTGTGCGTTATTCGGCGTCAAACTAGGAGAATATTTTTAAAATCTAAATCACGCCTAATCGAAATATCAACGAATGAAAGTTAGTGGAAATTATTATTAATGTGACCTAATTTGTATGGAAAAAGAAGGTAGACAGGGAGAGTAATGTAATATTTGATAAAAAAGCTCTAGAATGTCAAGAGCTTTTTTTGGAATATATTTAGGCTCAAAACTTCAATGGGTCACACAAATACGTCTTGCGGGGAAACTCAGTTCAGCAGCTTACGCAGTTAGAAAAATCAGACAGATTACAGATGTAGTTACATTAGTTTATTTTAGGTACTTTCATAGTGTGATTTCCTATTGTATTTTGGGATAAAGCTGCTGACAGTGCAATATAAATTGGGTTGTATAATAAACAGTATTACGAGCTATTTTTAATCAGAGTCCTTGAGCTTCCCTCAGAGAAAGGTGTAAACAAATTATGTTCCTCACAGTTGCATCGCAGTAGGTTTATGCAAACAGTAAATATTAGTCTTTATATACAAAAAGTATATACCTGTCACTTCTGCTTTCCTTAAAAAAGTACAAGGTTCATTCTTAGGAGTAATTTCAAGCTTCTATAATAAAACCACTGTTAAAAATTATTGGTATAACTAGGGTTATTTTGGGGGGGCTGGCCCCTGAGTTGCCATGGTCGATGTGATTAAGCAAAGTCGACACAGATTGTTGTTATGTACTTAAGCAGTAACGACAAACTATGCGTCACATTAACAAAAAGTTTCTTTAATCTTGTGTGATGTTATTTAGGTATTCTAGAATTTCGAATCGATCCAACATCCTGTAGTGGGCACTAGACCATACTGGGTTGGGCACGGATATACGTCTATATCAAAATATCAAATTAACTAATAATAAATAAATATCCTGGGACATTCTTTACACACGGCCATCTAATCCCAAACGAAGCAGAGCTTGTATGATGGAAACCAGATAACTGGTACATATATATATATATATATATTTTTATGCCACTTGGGCCGACAAACAAGCAGACGGTCCACCTGATGGTAAGTGGTCACCGCCGCCTATGGACATTTGCAACACTAGGAGCATCGCCAATGCGTTGTCGACCCTGAGACGTGAAGTTGTTAAGTCTCATGTGCCTGTAATTTCACCGGCCCCCTTACCTTTCTAACCGAAACACAGTAATACAATTGCACTACTGCTTCACGGCGGAAATGGGTAAGGTGGTAGTACTTCCCCGGACGAACTCTGCACTAAGAGCTCTACTACTCTAAACATTTTTCTAAATTCATATTTATAATCATATTTACACCCTGACACAGAACAAACAGACGTGTTCATCCACAAATGTTTATCCTGGGTGGGTTCCACAAGTATAGAAAGCTTTCTACAACATTAACGATTATTTAACACGACAATGCTGAGATTTAGAGCTCACTCCAGCACGACACATCTTAATATTAAAATCTTTATTTGTAACTAATAATTGCTGAGTTTATCGCAACTTGGGGCTTTTGAAGAAAAGAGTGAATAGGCTACTAACGGAAAAGCAAGCTCCATTTTCGGCCTCATCTTCACTTACCATCAGGTGAGATTGAGGCCAATCCAATCCCGTCAGAAATAAAAAAAAAATTCGCTTCCTACATTAGTCCCATAAACATATACATATCGAGTTGAGTACTTCCTTTATATGAATTCAGTTTGAATTACCTACATCACATAATAGTATGCATGCATAAGAGCCTTGGCCTTATAAAAAATAACAAAAACCGTAAAAGCGAGTCTAATACAACAGTTCCATTAAAACGATAACATTACACGGACACAAAACAGGAGTGTACCAACACAATGATCAATGTAATGCGTTATAAAAGAAATAAACACAAAGCTAAAGAAACCACTGGATTCTTTACAAAAGCACAGCCACAAACTCTACGCCCTCGCACCGCAGTAAAAAAGTAAAAAGTCTTCATTAAAATAATACGCCGTTTTTCAACAATAAAAAAACTTAAGGAAATACTACTGGCCATTTTGAATCTCATTATGCGCGCGAGCGAGACAAACAGTGTTTTTGTGTGCGAATGAAAGGGATGTGTGGCCCTATTGAATTTAAATGTGGAATTAATAAAGACATCTGCCCGTAAATGATGCTATGTATGCACATTTTGTGTTTTTTTTTTATTTGTTTGTACAATATTGAATTTAACATCTGTCACAATTGAAATGTGCTATATTGCTTTTGTGGGTAAGTTCATTATTGAATGTAAACCACTTTTTTGTTGCCAAAAGTGACATTGAAAATATTACTAAGTAATACATATGTATTTATAAGTATAAGGTGACTTGACTCGACCGCCATTTTAGACGAAAGCAACATAAGGTGCATCTATTGATCAAACAGTTAATTGTATGATGAACCTTATTCCAAGGCAATACAGTTTCTTTTCCTATGACAATCTGAAACGTCAAAACGGCCATCATACCGTGCCGGTAGTATACATTTTCAAAAATCATACCTATTATGATATTAAACCCAGACACAAAATGAACAGACATGTTCATGCACATCCCAAATGTTAGTCCTGGTTGGGAATCGAATTCACGACCTGTGGCGTTGTATAATTCATTGCGAAAAAATTACTTTTCTCAATGAATTATACTACTATGATGATGGCCCATGCACAAATTCGTTGAAGCTTGCATTTAGTTTTAATATTCAACAGCTTCGATGTGGAATGTCAAGATGTTTAGATGCTGTATATGTTTTTGGGTTTTAACATTTTCCAATGGCTCTCCTGTAAAGTTTTCAAAATGGCGCTTGAATCAACAGTCGATATGTATAGATGTCTCAGAAACTTATTTATAATACGCATTTGAATATTAATAGGATTTTTAATAACTTTGTCTGCACGTAAAAGTGAAGAGAATCCCCTATCCAAGCTGACTAGTAAACTCATTTATGGTATTTCTTTAGTTTGATGGACCAGTTGGCTTGGTCGTTAGATACCTTGACTGCAACACCACAGATTCCCTTCCAGGACTAACATTTGGGTTGTGCATGAACATGTCTGTTCGTTTTGTGTCTGGGTTTAATATCATAATAAGTATGTTTATTGAAAATGTATACTACCGGCACGGTATAATGGCCGTTTTGACGTTTCAGATTGTCATAGGAAAAGAAACTGTATTGCTTTGGAATAAGGTTGATTTCCATCATCATACAATTAGCTGTTGGATCAATAGATGCACCTTATGCCTGAAGGAATAAAGGTTATTTTTCTTTGACATTGTTAAATGCAAACGGCCATGATAGCGTGCCGCAAGTTTAGTTTTCCATAGTACTGCTTAATTAATTAATTTATGATCAGATAGCCGTGTGTAAAGAAAGCCCGAGGACATGTATTTATGAACATTTGTGAACCTGTTTGTTTGTTCTCTGACTGGCTGTAAATATCTATATAGTTGAGAACGTATTTAAAAAGTAAATAGGTAGGTACGTAAGAGGGTTATCTGGTAACCATTGTACAACCTTTTTGTTTGGGTTTTAATGGCCGTGAGTAAAGAAATATACCCACTGAGGTTAAAAATATTAGGAATAACATTATATTAGGTATACAACCATTTTGGTGTCTGTTCTAAGGAGTCCCCTTCTCGGAATCCATTGTATCTACAATTTTTCTTGTCCATGCTTCTACTAATTGTAACATAACTATATGTAACATAACTGATTCTACTAATGAGTAGAATCAGTTCATGCATATCATAAAAATGCATTGTCACTTGAACTGAACTAAATTGTTAAATTTCAGCTTGCAAGACTTGACTTGAAAAAACATACATACAATGCCAGTTCAATATAGGCTGGAATAATGCTTCGTTGATTCACGAAGAATAATAAAACAATGTTCCTAGTCTATTTTATTTGCGTACATAGTTATTTTGTGTAATAGTTTTTGATGCGGTTTTGACTACTGCTTAGAGATTTTTCTTCGGATAGTTTGTATATATGATACATTTATATTATCCGGTTTAAGTCAGGGCGGGTTGCTATAAAGTTACGGTACACCACCTCATTATAACGGCAATGCATACAATAGTCAGATAGTGGCTCGACAGTAGTGGCAAGTAGCAAGCGCCACGTCACAGCCAGCTCGCAGTAAATCAGAGCGACAATGCTGTCTCAGCGGCTCGGCCAACTCGGCATTGTGCCGTGCCCATTGTGTGCCGGATTTATTGCCGGGTTGCACGAGCAGTGTTACAACACTTTATTGCCGACCCTGTAAACACTGCACCGATGTGTGTTGGGCGGGAACTGGGTGGAGGGACGTGTGCGATAGTGTTTTGTTTTTTGTAGGAACGAAAATATCTTTAGCTGGCTGTCCTCCGCTGTATCACCAGCGTTCCCGAGGGATGTAACATTTTCCCAACACTAAAAGCATCCTATGTGTTATTCCAGGGTATTTTCTATATATGTGCCAAATTTCATCCAAATCCGACTGGTAGTTTTTGCGTAAAAGAGTAACAAACATAAATAAATACAAACTTTCGCATTTATAATATTTGTAGGGCTTAGTTCTCCTATCCTTATAAACATCCTTCCGAGCCGGTATTAGAGTCTGTCTATTCATAAGTGCTTAAAAGGCCTATTTGAATGTAAATATCGTCGTTTTTATTTATATCAGCCCAGGAATGTCCACTGCTGAACATAGGCCTCCCCCTTGGATTTCCACCGCGAACGGTCTTGAGCCGCCTACATCCAGCGACTCTGACCAGGTCGTCGATCCACCCGGCGTTTTCCTGCACGTGATCGCCACTCGAGAACCTTTCTTCTCCATCGGTTATCAGTTCTTCAAGCGATGTGGTCTGCCCATTGCCACTTCAGCTGGCTGACTCTATCTTCGCTTTCATTTAAATCCTTGTATGAGCTTGCATCGTGAGGAAATGATATCACGGCGGAGTGTTAGCGTTGAATCCCAATTTTGATTTCTATGGTAACGTATTAGCATAAAATGTATCACTAAGCAGCCCTAAGTCTATAGAAGAAAATTAGTAGTTTTAACCTTATAGATGCCTATAGGCAACTTTCTTGCCACCATTTTGAAATTTAGTACAAAAAGTAAAGCCTTCTGTGACATTAGGGTTCGTGCATCAATTATGCACTCAGATTCAATAAAGGTTTTTTTACCTTTTGTAAAGAACCCTAAAAGTGTATATAAAAAATGGCGCCACTGGCCGCTAATTACCCGTTTGTGACGTTCCCTCTCCCAATTTAGTTATATAAAAGCTTTATTAAAGTAATTATGAACGTTTTATTTTGCACATTTTCTAGTTGGACGTTTGTCGGCCTTTGGGGGGAGAACACGTTTTGTTCTGTTTTTTCAGTTTGTTTTCGTATATTGGACGCGGAAAATGTTTACGGTAGTGATTCTGTTCGTAAATAAACTTTTATGCAAAGCCGCGTGTTTATGTTTTTTTTGCGACATAGGGCATTGGTGGTTCGGCTTTATGCCAATATGGTTTGAAAAAATATCCGGTGACTGAAAAAAACTGGCGCCATTTTGTTTCGTGTGTCAAATGGATTGACATAATTTTTTTTTTATTCAGCCTTGCTGAGTTTCTTCTCAGTTCTTCTCAATTGAAGGCTGACTACCGAACCGATGGTAAATTCCGTTGCCTTGACCATCATAAGTGACTTACTTTTTTATTTTTATTTATAAATAATGTCTATCTGATCACACACGGCTATCTGATCCCAAACTAAGCTGAGCTCGTTGGTAAGCATACTACTTTTTTAAAAATAAATTTATTTCATTACAAAAAAAGTCGCATAGCAACGCATGCCGGGAACAGCTAGCAAAAAATAAATCAAATAACGCAAGCGAAACCACGGAGCACCTACCTTTACTTAATTTATTGATTCATTAATAAATTCGCAAAAGTATTAAGTTGAACCAAATGACTCGTGCACTTTAGAATTAATAAAACGCCCCCTCAAATAACTCAAAATTGACGTAACCCCTAATTCTTGCCCTATTCTCCCCTCTCTCCTCCCGTACCTCCGCCCTGCCAGTCCATTCTCAAGTGATTAGCGATCACTGACAAATATACTGAACCCTACCAACTCAAACAATTGTTTACGACACCTTACTATTAACTATTAACACAAACTGAATTCAAACTTATTTCTAATACCATAAAGTTCATATTTCTATAATAACGCCTGTAATTTCGAACCGGCGGGTGGTAACAATAAAACCAATTGTTGGCCGACTCTATTATGAAAGTGTATTATTCGAAATTGGATTTTATAATTAGGGAGGAGAGTCGAATTTGTATTGAAGGGCGTAGACACGGGTATACATTCGATTGAGGTATTAGTATTCTATTGCAATGCAATTATTCGACTAGTAGGGTTGCCATTTTGTAGAAATATATTGTTTTTTAAATATATTAAAAGGCCAAATAGAAAATATACTTTTTTACAATCTTACTAATATTAAAAATGCGAAAATTTGCTTGGATGGATGTTTGTGACTCAATCACGCCAGAACGGCTGAACGGATCTGGATGGTTTTTGGCACAGAGATAGATTATAGTCTGGAATAGCACATAGGCTTTTTATTCCGGGAATATGTAATATCCCTGGAGAACGCATGGGAGATACAGGGGGACTGATATAAATATACCATATACAACCCCTAAGGGGATTAAATTAGAGTATGAATTCTATTGCAACGCTAATATTTCCGTGGGCGGAAAGATAGTAATATTTTAATGAAGCTATTATCGCTAGTGATAATCATCTATACAGTCAAGTAACTAATGCATAATAAAGAGAGAGAGCATTTTTTTTAAGCTTGTACCTATGTAAATGGATGATAATCTCCAAAACCACTGTCAATTAAAAAAATATCTCACATAGAAAGCAACGCTATACCCAAATGACATAGACTATTAAAATCACAGGCTATATTAGATCCTTCAAGAACACGAGTGAAACCGCAAAAAAAGCCGTCAATAAATAGGTATGTCGTTGTGACAACCCTACCAACAAGGATAATAGATATACCAAAATGAATTACACTACTGTATTTAATATAGAACACCCGGTAGCTTTTGATCCAATAAATAATATCCACTCACTTGAGCCTTGACACAGCTCATCAATATTATAAATGCGAATGGATGTTTGTTACACTGTCGCGCAGAAATTATCGAACGGATTTGGATGAAACTTGGATCATAAATAGTTGATAAAGTGGAATAAGGGAATGGGATACTTTTTTTTCGGGAATGTGGTTGAAGGGGGGGGGGGGGGGGGGGGGCGACAGTTTGCGTTATAAATGCCGAAAGTTTTTGAGGATGGATTCTCTTTCACGCATAAATTATCGAACGGATTCGGATTAAATTTGGCACATATATAGTTTAGAGGATACTTTTTATTCCGAGAAAAATGTGACATCCTTCAGGAACGTGGTTGAAACCACAGTGGTTAGCTTGCGTTATAAATGCGTAAGTTTGTGGAAGAACTACCCAACGGATTTGAATGACGTTTTGTACTCAGATAGTTTATAACCTGGATTGAGATAGAGGATACTTTTTATTCCGGGGAAAATGTGACATCCCTCAGGAACGTGGTTGAAACGGCGGGGTCAGCTTGCGTTTGTGAGGAATATGTTTCAACAACATCGGCATTTATAATTATAGTGGGATCAGAACCAAATTTAATTCAAATCTTATCAGCCGAGTTACGAAACTGAGACGGAAATAAACAAACACAGTTTCGCATTCATAATATTGGCAAAATGTGAAGCTTTGATGAAATGGCATAAGTGGCAGTTTTAGTCCCCCAGAACTGCTCTAATCGCATATCAGATAATGACAGATACACACTCCGATACGTGTGTGTTTATTACCAGAAGTCCCCTTTGACATTTAAGAATATCATTCAAAAATATACCCTATTCGATCATGACAAGGTTCATTTACATCATCATACAATTAACCATTGCATCGATTGATAATCCTTAATTTATAGGCAGTAAAATACATTTTTCTATGACATTTCTTATATTGGACGGTCTATAGTTTTTCATGTCGGAAATTGTATTGTTTGAAATATCAAACACAAATCAAAGGGGTTACAGTTCAAAAGTCACAAGCATGGGAGATCTGTTCGAAATTACAAGCACATGAGACTTAACAACTTCACGTCTCAGCGACAACGCAAAGATGCCCCTGGTATTGCAAATGTCCATAGGCAGTGACCACTTACAATCAGGTGGACCGCGGGCTTAAGTAAGTTAGTATAAGAAAGATAACAAAAATGTATTTCTAGTCATAAATCTTGCTCTGGATGTTGAGTCCTAGGGACATTTGCAACACCAGAGGTATCCAAGCCAATGCATTGTCGAGACACGTCAAGTTGTTAAGTCTCATGTGCCTGTAACTTTACCGGTCTTACCTTTCTAACCGAAACACAGTAATACAAGTGCACTACTGCTTCACGGCAGAAATGGGAAGATTGTAGTACTTCTGTAATATTTCTTGGTTCTGTTTTGTTCTTATAAGAGTAAGAACTAGTAACTCTGCACTATTAGTGTAGAAGTAGTAGAGTACTTCTAAAGTACGTCTTCTTTCGATAGAAACCAAGCAAGGAACTAATTTTACGCTGCCTCCGTATATAGAAACCTTTGCTGAGCATTTCCACCAAATTATAAACAGTTAAACAATGTAAGACTTCACGCGTCATATTAAATACTCGAGATGTATTAAACGCAATACTACACCGCCTGCAATTTAATCAAAAAAATCGCGAAAAAAAAACCTAGGGTGTACAGCCAGAAAAATTTAATAAAAAAGTTAAGAAGCCCACCAAACGCCGGCGAGCTCGAGTTACGCGAGAATATAAACAACAAATCAATCGTAAAAGTGTGTATCAGTTACACTCGCAAATAAAAAGGGAAAAAAGGTGGGATGTACATGCACTGGAAGCGATGAGCGTGCTTGTATAGGGGGAACGAGCGTACTTGTATGTTGAATTATGACCTTGTAAAAACATTTATAACATTTTAGATTGTTTAGTTATCATTCATCATGGTATTGGAATTTCATTGTGTGATGTGTATTACGTTAAATATTTGGCTTTTAAATCTATTTTGTTAAAATATTGATTTTGTTTGAAACAGAAGTACCTATTAGTTGATTGGGTTTAGCTATTTCATTTCATTGACTACAGTCCATCTAAACTAACCGTTTGACGTTTCATACTTTTCTATCGATATTATAGTAGCCGATTAATTTTTCAAAATGTCATAACTGTCAAACGGTACCACTTAGATTAGATGGACTGTAGTTTATAAGACATACCTAATATGAAAATGGTTATTCAACCAACATATGCACTTTAAACCTTCAAGATACTTGACCTTTACAATTAAAAGTTTAAGCGATAGATTCTTGTTTGTATACCTACATTTTTAGCAAAGTTTATCAGGTAGTTTAGCAGTTCTAGTAGTATATAAGTCTGAACTTAAACATATCAAACACACTCACTGTTGAACCCTCGGGCGTCTGTCGATTACTGAACCATTAACCTTACCCCTAACATTGAGACCAACTAGAGGGCACTTGACAAAAATAGACAACGTAAATGTACACCGAAAATTATACTCTAATAATTCCTCGGAAGAACCAAAATTCAATGCTATTACAGCTGGTAAAGATCACTGCCCATGTCAAATAGAATTGGTATCTTATTACTATGTGAATAAGATATAAAATCAAATGGTAAACGGTATAGAAGATGTTTGCGAACCCAAACATCTCTAGCTCGTTTTAAAAGTGATTCCAATTGAGTTTTTCTATAAAAAGGTTTCAATAACTGGTCAGCGGTAAAAAAAGTATAAGAATCTTGTATTTTTTTTTTCTTTTATACAAAGAACAAGTTGTTATTATGGCCGAGAGCTCATTATATTGCGTGCTCTTCAACGATCAATACGTTTATTTCAAGTGTTTTTCTTTCGAGTTTCCATTTAATTATTTGTGAGTGGCTCTTAGAAAAGGATATATCGGTAAAATTAGAATGGTTCTGGGAATTTGGCATTTTTTGTTCATTATTACGTAGACTAAATGAATGAATAACTTGAATGTGATCTTTAAGTTGTTGGAGTACTTACCTAAAATATTTGTAACGAAATAACGTTTTTCTTACTTCTAGAATTGTTCTTTTATCTTTAATACTATTGCTTCCAATTACTGTTGTACTATTTATGTATTTATTACCATATTTCGTATTGATGATGAATGAACGATGCATTCAAATATCAAATACCATCAGTATCCACTATTTTCCGTTTAAAATGCCTACATTCAGAATTATAAGCTCAAAAAAAGGTTTCATCGCATCAAAAGCCTCGCCAACCCTTCACCCGAGCCGCGCACAAAATTGAAAGCAACCACAAATTCATTATGCTATTTTATACAATGAAAACTCAGGTTGCATCCCGACCATCCCACGCTGACCTCGAGTGGACGAGGGATGCAAGATACGGTTCACAAGCAAGTGCAAGCGAGATAGACATCCACCTCGAGAGGTACTTGAAATATAAATGGTATCGGATTCGTGTGCAAGCGAGATGGTTATAGTTACTTTGCACGTGTGTGTGGGGGATGGCGTCGAGTGGATGTTTAGTTGGACTCGAATGTGCTCGAGTGTGGATAGTGAGGTCAATATAATAAAACTTGTTATCCTGGTCTGTATCTGGGAGTCCATGTTTGTTTTGGATTGGATAAATGTAATATTTAAAGTTACGCAGAGAACACAATCTGATGGTCAGTTGATCCGCATACTGGGTAAGCTCTGGATAAATCTGACCACGGAAGAAGAATAACATGAGAGAAAGACAAGAGAGGCCTATACCTACCTTATAGTGTTGGAAGTGGGACAAACTGACACAGCTGAATTTGAGACAATTATTGCAATTGAAGTAACAATTCCAAATACATTTACTTTAAATAAATTATGAATTTGTATTAATACAACAACACATTAGCGAAAACTAAATCAATACCAAAAAAAATTTCGTTTGATGAAATTCGCTAAGGGATTTCTTTATTTTGGAAATTCTGGTGACAGAGGGATAATATTAAACCCACAATTACTGACGTATGATATAACATTACCTACCATTGTTCCGACGATAATGTGACATTGTTCAAACATTTGTCGTGTAATACGATCTTTGTGACCAACATTTGGAGCTAATAACGCATTAAATAGATATTTAGTTTCTGGAATTGTGGTTAAGGGATGGTTGTTTTTTGTTCCATACGCACGTTTTTGTTTTGTTTATTACTGAATCTAAGCACCGATAAATAAACCTCATTAATACAGCATATTAAATACTTACAATGTTTTAACAATATTTTAAGCAAACTAATAATTTATATATATAAAAATGAATCCCTATTTCCCTTAGTCACGGCATCACGCTTGGACGGCTGGGCCCATTTCGCTAATTCTTTTTTGTTGTGTTTGGTTATTGTCAGGAGAAGGTTCTTATGAAAGAAAAATATAAGAAAGGTGCGTGGAAAATTATAAATTTTAAGAAAACATAACGACCATATTAACATTACTAATGTAACGTTACCGCTTTTGGCAATATAAAGTATTATAATGTAACCTTATGGTGTTTGACATAAATGATGTCAGTCGTTTGAAAATATCGTATAAAATAGAGGCATGGGTCGGAATTATATTGATAAAATAATTAATTTGTCATTACTTATTGCACATTTCACAGTCGATTCAATCGGAAGATTCGAATTCAATATATTCATTGTTAAGACAGGACAACGTATGTCGGGTCAGCTAGTTATCTATAGTAATTAAGGTTAAGTTTATAAGTTTGGATATAGGAGGTAATTTTCGAAATTACTCATTCGAGTACAAAAATTATTTAATGGATGGGAGGATACACTATTCTCAATGACATAGATTATGTTATCTTCTCGGAATACATTTAATCCCTCGGGAACGTGGGTGAAACTGCGGGACGGTGCCCAGTAATAGATAAAAATCCTGTGCCATTTCTTCTTAACACGGCCATCTGATCCCACACTAAGCAGAGGCGATATGATTACCAGATAACTGATATATGAAATAAGTATACCTGTGTACTACTTTTCAAATAGATAGGTACTTAAATAGATATTTTACAACCAAACTCAGAATCAACAGATATTTTCTCGAATGGAACCTACGACCTGTACCTCTATCATGAGTTGCTATCGAAACTTACTTTAGTCACTGGCGAGTAAACGACCATCGAACACGATAGACTCATGCCACCGATTTTAGTTCTTTAGGTGACCGCTTGTGGCGCTGTACAGAGTTGCCATAGAAATGCTTTACGCCGTCACTAGCGAGTACGTACGTTAAAAACTCATGGTAAAGACACTGTATGTAAAACCTGGTCCTCCTTTAATATCCTATAACCATCACAATTGGAACAGTAATAAAAACGATACGATTTGTGGTCACTAAACCATGAATAGAAAAACACTACAAACATTTACAATATTAAAATAAAAGAAGCAACAGCCACAATATCAAAATACGAACCAAAAATCACCCACAATTTATCGAAACGAATAATCTAATGAATACAATACCGAGAACTCGATAACCCAAATTCGATTACCACCGCGGCCGTCTAATTGAGCGGAATGATTCCATTGTATAACACACACAATATTTTTTTCTACATTTTCGTAAAAAAAAAATAAGGAAGTTCATTGTGCCGTTTCCAGCAAAATCGTTTGAAGTAGCTTTTTATAATGTTATCCTTTAAATGTATTGGCACTTCTTTTACTATTATTTGCGTGCTTGCCTCTTTTTCGTTGTTTCATAGACAAAGAAGAGGGAGGTTGAGGTCTTAGTACTCCCACATTTCACCAAAAATTGTACGTCCGGAGAAGTACTACCACCATACCTATTTCCACCGTGAAGCAGTAGTGCACTTGTATTACTGTGTTTCGGTTAGAAATGTTATGCCGGTGAAATTACAGGCACATGAGACTTAACTTAACATCTCAGGGTCGACAATGCATTGCGATGCCCCTGGTGTTGCAAATGTCCTTAGGCAGCGGTGACCACTTAACATCAGGTGGGACGGCATGGAACAAGCTACTTCATTTATAGTTATATTAGAGCCTCTTCTAGTAATTTTATCTCTATGAAAAGTGGCAGCACTCTGGTTTTACCATATGTAAGGTTTTACTAATGTTATTCTGGAAAAGTAGCTTTTTAATAGTGAGAGAATTATTTAAAGTCCAGTAGTTTTGAGTTTATTTATAACAATCAAAAACGCAACTCTACTTTCTTTATCATTTTAGTGTAGACTGACTTTCCCCCGCAGTTTCACTTATATTCCCGAAGGATGGGACATTTTCCCGGAATTAAAAGTATGCTATGTGTTTATCCAGATTGTAAACTATATATGTGCCAAGTTTCATCCAAATCTGTAAATTAATTTTTGCGTGAAATAGTAACAAACATACATACATCCTCACAAACTTTCACATTTATAATATCAGCAGGATATCAAAGAAATTTTAATTTACGAAGGTCACTCGCTCGAAAAATTGCATTCAGAGATGAAAGCACCCTTTGGTAAGTGTTGAATCAATCGCACACCGAGACACACAATGCACGGCTCGGGGTAGACTGCCCCCCGGTGTGAGGGTCGAAATGAGGCGCGTTTTAATACATCAGTAATTCACTAATTACTCGTATTGATTGATTAAATCAATAGTAGTAGAAATCTGTCGTTTTTTGGCTTGACTTGTTTTGTATTTATTGTAGAAGTATATAGTTGTTTGATAGAATAAAATATTTTGTGACGACTAGTACCTCTACCATGAGTTGCTATCGAAACTTACTTTAGTCACTAGCGAGTAAACTACTATCGATACAGTATTTCTCGATAGCAACTGTCAAATTTGTGACTCATGGTACCGAATTTCCATAGTAAATGGAAAAAAATAGTTTAATAGTATATCAGTTATCTGGTTTCCATAGTACAAGCTCTGCTTAATTTGGGATCAGATCAGCCATGTGTTAAGAATGTCCCCGGATATTTGTTTTAAAAAAAAAGTACCAATTTTCCAAAATCGATCTTGTTTTCCAACTTTTCTTTTTCACGAACGTTAGAAAAATTAAACAGCCAACTCGATCAAACATCCGTTCTCAAATGATATGTTTATTAATGAACATCATATAATGTTAATTAGGCTTCCGTAGTCAACAAGGAATTATAATTGTAATTCCGCCACGTCCGTCTGTCTGTTTTAACTTAGACTCATGGTTCTAAAAAGTTGTAGGTATTTAGCATTGCAATACATATTCATAACGCCCACAAGTTATGAAATGGAATCTTGAAAAAAAAACTTTATTCCTAAACTAGATCTGTATCAAGATCAATTAAATAAAATCTGTTAATCGAGAAATGTATCCGTGGAGCAAAATTCATTAAGAAAGAAGAAAAAATGTTTGTATGAATGGCTATTTGTTACTCTTTCACGCAAAAACTATTAAACGCATTTAGATGAAAATTGGCATATAGATAGAGCATATCCTGGAATAACATATAGGCTGCATGTTATCCCGGGAAAACGTGTCATCCCTCGGGAACGCGGAAAAAACCGCAGGGGACAGTAATAATGGAATAGGTACATTTAACTGGTGATAAAGAAGGGTGTTATGTTCCAATAACCCGGCACAATATCCGTGGCGATGCAATAGGGCAATAATACAGTGTAGCCGCCATATTGTGATCGCATTCCATCGCGCGCCGCTCGCAATATCGTTGCTAGACCACCGCCCGTCCCGAGGCATGGGAGGCGGCGGGGCGGGGAGCCGAGCGGAGCGGGTAGAGATAAACGTAATAAAAAGTAAAAATGTATATGAAGTACGCTCAGTGGCGTGCCATAGGTGAGGCCTATGTCCAGCAGTGGACAGACATAAGCTGATGATTATGATAATGTATGTATATGAAAAAAAATACCGAATGTGAGTTTACACGCGCAAGTGATATTTTGAATTCTGGTTGATCAGTAAGAGAATGAGATGAATACACTATAAAGGTGAGAAAATTAAACAGGGAGAGAAAAGAAGTTACAATTCAAAAAGGAAACATCCAGAAAACTAGGTCTACGCATCTTATTCTCTCGCAGGCTACATTTTATATGTTTATCGCTTTTTCGTTGTTAAAGAACGGTGTTAAAGATGTTTTCACTTTAATAAATACGAAGAAATAAGGTTCATCTGTTAATACAGTGGTTAACCTTTAATTAGGCGCGCGGGGTCGCCGCGACCCCAAGTGATCTTCAAGTTAAGTTATTTTTATACCTATTAACGCTGTCAACCCGAATTTCTTGTTAGCTTCCTAACTCTCTAGTCCCCTAGTTCTAGGTCTAGTTTCTAATTTCATACCTATCAATTTGGTAACTGCAGACCCCACGCGACTAACAATGTTAGATTATTGGCGCGCCTAATTAAAGGTTAAAAAGTAAATTAAAACATCACCTCGTATCGAACCTTTAGTACTATCAAAAATGTATATTGAATTAGTGTCCGAGTATAATACCGTAAGTTTATATTTATTACAACGTATTTTTTATTCGTAGCCTGTGTGTGGATGTTGTCAGATTTGAATGAAAATTGGCACATAAGTAAATCACACTCTAAAATAACACATAGGATTTAGGCCAGTAATATTTAACATCCCTCGAATACGGACCAAACCATAGTTTATTCTATGAGTAACATAGTGTCTTGATAAATCGCTGTCTCTCTTGACGTGGACCTCGAGCGGCCTGTACGTCGGTATGCGGGGTGAACTGTTATGTGCCGCTCAATGTGGTCACATTCACACTTATATCTTTATTGATGGCGACACTGTTTTGTACTTATTACATAGCTTGGGCTTCGAGCTGTGTTACAAAAGAGAAATAACTCTAATAAGTTTATAATAAAGTTACTATTTCTGTGTATGTTTGTGCACTTAGTTCTTTTTAAGTATGCAATAGATTTTTTTGCGTTAAATATATATATTACTAGCTGTCCCCCGTGGTTTTACCCGCGCTTATGGATTTTATGTATAAACTAAATATCTTGGAAAAAAACCGCGCAATGGTAGCAGTCCCATTCCGATATGTTCAGTAGTTTTGAGGTGCGTCAAAAGAACCCAATTTTGCTTATATATATATATACATAGATTATTTATTGTGCTATGTATATATGATAACAAAAATCATAAGTAAATGGCAGATTATACCTTCTTGAATAAGCGACAAAATTTTCCTAATTAAGCAGGCGATTGTAAACTATTTGTTTTTAAATGAAAACTTTTACATATATCACGATTGTCATTTGATACTCAATGAAACGAAAAAGCGACACGAAAAAGAGAAAAACATGTACATCATAGGATTTAGCCTGTGAGAGAATAAGAGGTAGCTATCGTTTTCTGAAGATTTCACTTCTGCAGTGTGTGAACTGCACACGTTTCACGCTTTTTCATTTAATTACATACTCCACTCTTGATAACAATTCTCAACAAGAATAAACAATATAATCCCAGTGTCTTGTTTGAAGCCATCAGCTTCAAATGTAATAAATAAGTTAATACTTTTTAGGCCCTAAATGACTTGAGTTGACAATCAAAAGAATTGCTACGTTAAAAATAGTTTCAGTTGAAAAGAACGTATTAAAAATTCCATAAACATGATGCGAATGAATACAAGCTGCAGTTTTACACGTTGTTTGCCACCAAAGGCGAGCTAGTTTCATTTTACACAATTTAGTAGCATTAATTTATGAAGTTTAAGGGAAATTGTGAGCACAAGTCGGCACTTGTCGCGAGCAAGTGTAATAACCACCTAACGTGGCGTCGGTACTCGGGGATACAAACTCACTTTACACTCATCTTACACTCACTTTACACTCACTGAAACCTCAAATTAACAATCACGTAGTGATGATTTGAAGCTTTGTATCATTGATGTTGTTTTAACAAAGGTTAGCCACAGATTTTGTAGTAATGTCAGATCACTCCAGCTTCAAGAATCTAGTATTTTTGGTGCCTTTGTTTGTTTTCAATCTTACTTAGTTAGGTAATAATAAATTTGCTACTAATTGCTGAGTTTATTGCCGGCTTCTTAGCTATTGTAACCTTCCGAATGAAGGCCTCTTTGAAAACTAGTTTCGGTCCTGTGGTTTTACTCACGTTCCAGAGCGAATTAATGCCTTCTCGGAGTAAAAGCTCAGACTGGAATAATGCCACTTTTTATAAGTGAAATCATATTTTTTTTTTCTTAATTCTTTGTAATATTAGTTTAGATAGACTGTAAAAAATCAAGGATATTTTTACAAAGTTTTAGCAGCTTTGTGCCAAAAGATCTAAAAATCGATGGTAAGGGATTGCACTTTGATGTTTCACAAATTAAACGCAAGCAAAGCGAATTATAAACATTTGTATAAAGAAAGCGGCGAGAACGAATGCAATTAACTTGATGAATGGAACCAAGGAGGTATTTCATTCACATGGGGTTTAAAAGAATCGCTTGATTTTCGGTGGTTTGAATTGAAACCAAAAGGCGAGCAAAAGAGAAATGTCTAACTTCAACATCGCGGTTCTACGGACAGAAAACCAGAATTAAAAAAAATAAAACTCACTCTAAAATAGGTTAGTACTATGAAAGTATAAGAAGTATATTTGGCTTGGTAGTCGGAGCCCCTGACTGCCACGCTACAGGTCGTAGGTTAGATTCCCACCCGGGACAAATATTTGTGTGCATGAACATGGCTGTTTGTTCTGTGTCTGGGTGGAAATATCTATAGGTAAGTAATGTAGGTAGTTTATCAGTTATGTGGTTTCCAATGTACAAACTCTGCTTAGTTTAATAGTATAAAGTAAAATTAGTAGTTATAAGGATAAAATAATAATCCAGGTACTGTCATAGTCAGTCTGACTGTAGATAGGTTCAGTTTGAAACCATTTTAGATTTTGTTACAATATTGTTTTTTTAATCGGTTCGGTTTATATGATTTTTTGTTTTATATATTAATAAATACACAACGAATTGTGCAGCGTTTCGTTTTTAACGTTGGTTAAAAATAACCTATATTTCAGCCTTACTAGCTATCACTGTGCAAAACAATTTTTAAAGATTTAACGTTTTTCCGTATGCTAAGTTTAAACTCTCTGCAGTATGCCCGTATCAGTCATGTTTGCAAGCAAAAGGTAGATACCCCAATAAACCTTCAATTTGTGTCAACTACACAGGAAAATGTCCACTTCCTTATTTTAATTAAAATTACTTAAGGTTTGCACGAGATCTCCTGAGCCCAAATGGGAGCAAATTACCCAGTAGAAGTAACCTGCGACTTTTATCACGGCTTAAAAACCAAAACGACAACCTAGATCCCGGAATACAACCGCGGGGAACAGCTAGTGATATTCATACTACAAATTGGCAACATGGACGAACAACGTTTGCTGCAGCGCCCCCTGGTGAATTGTCACCGTAACACCTATCTAAGAACATGCACCAATCAAAATCGAACCCATAACTGAAAACTGCATCAAAATCGGAATAGTAGTTTTGGAGGAAAATGACAAATATCCTCTCACCCAACGCATATACCGTCTCCGCTCCGTCGTGGATAAAAACCGCTCCCACTCGTCGCTTGTACCGAGACTACTTAACTTCTTATGGGCACGAATGTACAGTCGCCATAACATTAATTACGGGTTAAAAGTCGAGTCGCCGACTGTATCGAGCTTTGCAGCGAAGTGCGCGACAAATGAGAGAGACGAATGTGAGGGAGTAAGTTTTTCTTTTTTTTTCGGAATTTGAGTGTGTGTGGAGACAAAGTGATAGGATTTTCGACCAACATAAAACTGGCTGTCCGCCACGGTAACCCACATTCGAAGATGTTACATTTATTTTAATCTAAAAATTAAGTTACATTGCTTTTTGCGTGAAAGAGTAACTAACATCCATACATCTATCGTTATAAACGTTCGAATTGATGACAAACTAATAACTCTTATTCTGATTTAGAATGACGTCACTTAGCTGAACATGCATTATCACCAAAACTAAAAATGTAAATTTTTTAGAGTAGTAGAGCTCTTATTAAAACCAGCGCGAGGGCTATTTTTAATAGCCTTAGTTTTTTGCTGAGTCGGGACCTATTCCTGGCATCACTCAACATTGCTACATTTTTAAAAACGTTTGGTGTTTTTTTGTTTGTTTTTCACTTATTATTATTTTAATGTAATGTAATGTTGTGTGTTGCCACGAATAAACGTATTTTCTTTCTTTCTTTTTTTAGTGCAGAGTTCGTCCGGGGAAGTACTACCACCTTACCCATTTCCGCCGTGAAGCAGTAGTGCAATTATATTACTGTGTTTCGGTTAGAAAGGTAAGGGGGCCGGTGAAATTACAGGCACATGAGACTTAACAACTTCACGTCTCAGGGTCGACAACGCATTGGCGATGCTCCTAGTGTTGCAAATGTCCATAGGCGGCGGTAACTACTTACCATCAGGTGGACCGTCTTGTTGTTTGTCGGGCCAAGCGGCATAAAAAAAAAAAAAAAAAATGTGCAAATCTTCAGCGCAACCGATTAAGGAAAATTAATTAAAATTAAGTTACTTCTCCTAATATATGTATATTCTATAAAAATCTACCATTCCGGGTTATATATATATATTATGAATTATATCAGTTATCTGGTCTCCATAGTACAAGCTCTGCTTAGGTTGGGATCAGATGGCCGTGTGTAAAGAATGTCATGGGATATTTTTTTCCCAACCATTTATTCAGTCAGGGCATAGGGCATTTATGAAGGTCAATTTTAAAGGGGCTGAAGCTACCACCTGTTACAACATTTTGAAAACCGTAATTGCTTTTCGTAACCACAATATTTCCATCCAGCGCCGTCCCTGTTCTATTTAGCGACAATCAACGTCGCGACGTTTTTTTACACTTTCCGGGCCGTTAGCCACCACCCGCCACCACCGAGTGGCAACACTTTACACTTTTGTGCCACACCCGGCTCCCGGCTCTCGGCACCCGACTACCGGTAACCGGGCACACCCGGGTGGCATTAATTGGCGCGCTACGCGAAATGTTCTTTTCTTAAAAACAGTGTTTTTGTTGTTTGCATTTTCTGGTTTCAAATTAGGGATGGCAATGTTTTTATTTCTTGAATTTTATAATTATTATGTACCCTCTATCTCCTGAGGTAAAAACTTACCCTATAATTCGGAAGAAATGTAGCTTTTCATCAGTGTTTTTTTTTAATGGAATGATTAGTTTTGTAGACTATCTGTTACGTCCAAATAAAATAAAAACTAGATTGTTTCTACTATTATAAATGCGAAAGTTTGGATGGATGTATGTTTGTCACTTAATCTCTCCAGAACGGCTAGGTTAAGTACAGAAACTTTTCTATTCTTATCGTTCCTTAAAATATTAGAGAAAAATGTGTACGTATCTGGTACCTCGGATAACGTGCTGTTACCCCCGGGTAATGTCTGGTGTGAAAGCGCAGGAAGTACCCTCGTCCGTGGCGGGAAGTGCCCGCGGGTACACAAGATTGTGTTCTTAGTAGTTATACACACACATTTAAACGTTCTATGTTTGTGTCAGGCTATCTAACCTTTATGGATCTTATTGGAACGAAGTTCCTTCTCGCGCGTTGTGAAAGGCGGCTAGACGGAAAAAAAATCATACGATAAGTTGTAACGACACTTTTTTTCGAAATTTAAATGATATCTATGGTTTATGATTGGGTTTGTTGTTTATAATTTATTTAAAGGCTACATACAACATGTTTAAAATTCTGTACCATTTATAAATTAGTATAATTAGTAATTATTAGCACAATCTTGATCTTTTATTGAAGACCTAATACTAAAGATGAGAGATTGCAAGTTTTTCTTAACACTTTTTTTTTAATCGACATCCAAGAAGTATTTAACTACTGACATATCTGTAGATTACCCAGATAGTTCAAGGCCATACAATCCCTTCCCCATGGATTTCCTCAGCGACAGGTCCTGGGTCGCCGGCATCCACCTTTCTTCCCTAGCGGTTATCAGTTCTTTGAGCGCTGTGACCAGCCCATTCCCAGTTCAGCTGACTCTACGAGCCATGTCCGTAGCATTTTTTTTTTTTAATTACTGTGTCTTCCGGATCCAACATACTTGTAAAGTTTCAAATTGATAGGACAATTAGAAGTAGGTTTAAAACGACTTCCTTATTTTATTAGTTACAAAACGAGGGCAGCTAATAAAAGGTTGTTTAAAAATCAATTTTACTGTGACGATGTCTTCCAATGAAATTTGAAGATTTTAAATAAAGAAAATGTTCCATTTATAAAAAAATAATTATCGGCCCGGATTAAAGAGTAAATATAGATGGCCAGTAACGTCTGATAACAATAATGCTAAAGGATGGCGTTTGAAGTTTATAAATAAAGAAAATGTTCCTTTTATAAAAATAGTATTAACGGCCAGGATTAAAAAGTAAATGTAGATGGCCAGTCACGATTGACAATTTTCACATGAATAATATTAGTGGAGAATGTGAAATCAGTAGATATAAAAGCAAAATGACATTCCCACAGACTAAACACGAAACCTTGAGAACTACTTGACGTATGAAGCTGCGTATATAGTCGTTATAGGTAGTCAGATTTTGATAGTAACGGGGCGAATCAAAGTAGTCTAAGGGCTTTATACTATTTTTATTTTTCCTGCCATAGTCACAAAGACGAGTTATATAGGTTTAATAAAAAGTAAAATGTTTGCATATCACACGTGGTAGAAATGAAACTTTCACAAAACTCTATCTCATTCTCCCGCTGTGTAAATCCTATAGATGTATATATTTGTCTCTTTCTAGTGTCGTATTTTCGTTACTTCGAGTTTCAAAAATCACAACGGATTTAATAAAGAAGTTTTCGCTTCATAAATATATTTATGAGTCGGAGAAACCATAGACTACTTTTTACCCCTAACATGAACGGGTACTAGTTGTAGATAAGTGTAGGTACTTACCAGGAGCGTCGTCTGGCAAGTCGTTGTAGTGGTGGGGGGCGGAGGCCTGGCCGGCGTACAGCAAGTTCAGCTCCCGGGCTTCGTTCTCCTCCTGCGCCTGCTGCCGGCGGAGGGCCACCTGCATAGGACAGTACTAATAAAGCATACACATTCGACCTTCAAAAGACCCCTCTTAAAATTTGGATAATACCTATCAATACTTTTTGATTGAACTTTTCTAACGCAAGGAATGTCCAAAAGTAAGTTTGTTTGTTACGCTATCATGGCTAAACGACTGCACCGATCATGCTGAAATTTGGCACACACATAGCTTATGGAATGGAGGGAGACATAGGACTTTTATACCGGGAACCCTGGTAAGAGCGAAAGGGATAGCTAGCTATATTATAAATGAGAAATATTGTCACAATCGATGGATGAATTGTTTGTTATTCTTTCGAGCAAGCACTTATAGAGATTTGAATAAAACTTGGGATGTACCTGTGTAGATAGTTAATAGCCTTGATTAACACATAGGATACTTTTTATTCCGAGAAAATGTTATATCCCCTAACGGAATGCATGAGAAACCGGAAATAATGGAAATAATTATTATCCCGAGACATTCTTAACAAACGGCCATCTGATTCCAAACTAAGCAGAGCATGTCCTGCGGTAACCATGTAAGTTTTTATTTAAATACCAGCCGTTACCCTCATATTTTGAGAATATTTAAATCCCCAATACTATGAATGATTTTCCCTAATACTGGAACTGAATATGCATAGGTATCTGTTACGAACCGAACTTATTTACATCATCTATTTGGATCACGTTTTTGGATCAAGTTTTTTGATCACGTATTTGGATCACCTTTTTGTATCACCTTTTTGGATCATTCAAAAAGTACTGACAGTCAGTTACACTAGAAAAGTTCACTGGTTTTTTCACATTGTCTAATTAAATTAATTTAAAATAAAACTGTGGCTTCAATCCAGCCCCCTTTATCATTTTATAGGTTTCCCCAAGACACATTCTAAATCCATCACGATATGTCCAGTCATACAAGCGTAACAAACAATAAAACAGACATACATAGACACTTTTGAATTTATAACATTAGTATGAATTTCCTAGGCCACAAGACGGCGTGGTAGATTTTATTTATTTAAATCTGTAATGGTTTGTATTTGACCACAATCTCCCTGGTAAGTGATTATCTGGCTGAAAGTGCTAAAGCACACCACCACTACGACCATAACCATTTCCACCGTATAGCAGTAGTGCCATTACTGTGTGTAGGTCAGGAAAGCCGGTGACATTATCAGCACATGAGACTTAACTTCACATCTCGCATTGACAACATAGCATCAGTTGGACCGTCTGCTTGCTTTTAGGTTTAAAGCCAAGATTAAATGGTAAGAAGGATCTGTTAGCATACCTGTGCAGCCATGACTCTCTGCCGTTCAGCAATGAGGGTACACTTAGCGCAGACGCAGTCCCGCCAGCGGCAGTACCTCTTGTGTCCCTTGAGAGCGGACACCACGCCGTGGTTCCGACACCGCGCACACTTGGGAGTGCGCTGTGGACAAAACTGATCATATTAAAATGGTAGAGTGTGTTACAGTCGATAAGCATCGAGGAGAATCTGTTGGAAAGGTAAGGATGAAATACAGGCACATGAGACTTAACAAGTATAGGTACGTTAGGGTCGACAACGCAGCGATGCTCCTAGTGTTGCCAATGTCCATAGACGGCGGTAACCAACTACATCAGTTGAACCGTCTGTTTGTTTATCGGCTCATATGGTATAAACAACAAAATAAAGAAAAACAATTATATTTGTAAGTAGGTACTTATTAAGATAAAAAACAAATAATAATAGTTATACATCAGTTATCTGGTTTCCATAGCATAACAAGCCCTGCTTAATTTGGGATCAGTGCCCTGAGCCCGCACATCTATCATAAGCGTACCGTCAACGTATCGACTGCGCTAAAAACCAATGCAATGGGAAATTGAGTTGCGCAACGTCAAAGTATGCGCAATATTCAATTTTACATACATACAGCTGAAGTGGCAGTGGGCTGGTCACATCTGCCGTAGAACCGATAACCGTTGGGGTAGACGTGTTCTAGAGTGGAGACCACGGCTCGGTAAACGTAGTGTAGGGCGTCCTCCAGCTAGATGGAGCGATGATATACGCAAGCTGGCTGGCAGCGGTTGGAAACAAAGAGCTGAAGATCGAGCTCAGTGGCGTGCCATAGGTGAGGCCTATATCCAGCAGTGGGCGGAGATAGGCTGATGATGATGATGTAGAGGCCTCAGATGGCCGCGTGTAAAAAATGTCCCAGGTTATTTATTAGAAATTTGTTTTGTATTTAAGTGTTTCTTTCCTCAGTACCTTGATATTTGTTTTAAAGGCATAGTTTAACTTATAAGTAGGTCATGCATTGTCTATCTTACTACAAAAACCAAATTCGAGTCGGACTAGCTGACGAATCTCAGTACAATATTGAACAAAATGTCAAAAACAATGACACGCCATATTTTGTAATGTACGTATATGTCAAATGCTTGAGGATGTAGAGCGTAGCAAAGAATGAGACATACATACATAACGTTCCAATAGAGGAAGATCCCAGAACCCCCAGACGTCACTCATTTTCTAATGGACAAAATATACACGATTGAGTAGTGGTGGGGTGTACTATGATCGTATGGCTAGTTGCTACCTTGGCCAGAGGGCAATTTTTCAGGTATCAACTAATTTTTTTCATAGCCTTGAAGGGTCTGTAAGGTAATATCGCCGACCGCATGTGTCTAGGAGTAATGATTACTGATTTTAAACGATATTGTGTAAAATATATGTTAAAATCACCTATTAGAATTTAAGTGAGTTGAGCAGTGTTTTTATGTACCTTGATTAATTGATACCTGAAAAATGGCCGTCTGGCCAAGGTAGCAACTAGTCATACGATCATAGTACACCCCACCACTACTCAATCGTGTATATTTTGTCCATTAGAAAATGAGTGACGTCTGGGGGCTCTGGGATCTTGGACTAAAAAGCATTACCCTCCTACGGCAGTACGAGTAGAAGTACTTGGATGGGACTACCTTAAATTTCTTCTTTTCCTTAATTTTAACTTTATTTTTTGTTTGCGTACCTTAGAAGTACGCTCTGTAAACATTTCAAGTGACTACTTTTGCGATTCTAAAGACACAGTTCTGTAACAGACAGATAGACAGCAGACCCTCAGTTATAGGGTCCAGTCGGTACCCGGTGTGTACGGAACCGTAAAAAGCATACATTAGTTATTAGAATATGAATTTCATAGACCGATAAACTTTGTGAAGATTCAAATTCAAATTCATTTATTTGATGACTTATGTGTACAATGAGGTGTTATAATAATAATTATTTGATCGACATAAGTCTGCCTAAGTTGGCGTGCAAAATACATTAGTATTCTAAACAAAATAATCAATACAAAATAAATTAAATCAAAATAAAACATGGTTATCATATGAATTGAATTACATATAATGCTATAGCGAACTACCCCGGCTTCGCCTGAATACGATTTAAATGTATTATACACATAAACTTTCTGGAATTTTCTTAAATATAGTGAAAACCGCATTAAAATCTATTCGGTATTTTAAAAGGTATAAGAAATAGTGTCTTTGTTTTCCCCTATTAAGATATTAATATGGAACTCCCAGAAGATTTATAATACAACTAAATAAACCTAACACCATAATACTTGTATGTATGTTTGTTACTCTTTCACGCAAAAACTACTAAACTGATATGGATGAAACTTGGCACATAGATAGAACATATCCTGGAGTAACATATAGGCTACTTTTTATCCCGGAAAAATGTGATATCCCTCGGGAACGTGGGTAAAACCGCGGGGGACAGCTAGTACTCTATAAGACGATGCTAACAATCAGCACCTAACTTGATTCATAGTCTACGGATTTACTTTATGTAAGTACGTACATCCTGCCATACTATCCCATTAATATTATATTATATATGCGAAAGTTTGTAACAATGTATTAATGGTTGTTACTATTTCACGCAAAAACAACTGAACGGATTTAATTGAAACCAGGAAAATATATGGCTTATCACCTGTATTATCACATAAGATTATTTTTATCTCAAGAAAATGTTACATCCTTATGTGACGCAGGTGAAACCACCGGGTTAGCTAGCGCCTATAAATATCAGGCAAAGGAAGAAAAGATTCCGATTAAAAATTTAGAAATTTAAGAAAAATAAATTTTTGAATCAAATTTATAAATTCCAATGCATAAATCTAATAATACACTTAAATTTCCTACTGTTGGTTAAAGGCGCCCTAAATCCCATGTCGTCTTCCATTCTTAAAAATTACAGGCACATGTGACTTAACAACTTCACGTCTCAGCGACAACGCATCGGATATGCCCCTAGTGTTGGAAATGGCTGTAGGCAATGTCCACTTACCATCAGGTGGACCGTATGCCTGGCTTGTCTATTGGCTAAGGCCTTCACAAATGAGTCTATCTCGGCCCTACAATTCTGCTCAGGGGCTCGTTTCTGTAAGAAAAATGATACTAACTCAAGGATGTTTCGTCGCGGCCTCCGTGCTATGTCTCTTTCGTTTACTACGCACATTCTACTAATCGAGTGAGAGGTAAGCTCTCCGAGGTCTCCGTGAAGCGGCTCGCCGACGAAGTTTGTATTAACTGAATAAGGGGGCAGCATTGGTCAACTGTTCGCCTGACAGTCATTTTAATTCAGCTTACAATTTGGAATCGTTTTATACTCATAAGAGAACCTACTGATGTAAATTATTTTATTACTTTACAAGTGACTAGCTGTCCCCTGCGGTTTCACCCGCGTTCCTGAGGAATGTTACATTTTATAGAAAAAAAGGGACCCTAAGTAGGTAAATGTTATTAAAAACCAAAATAAAACAAAACAATTTAAGCTCAAATTTAAAGTTACTGAAGCAACCAGGGCATACTCCATTGTTGATTTTACATATATCCTGATTTTGTCTCTTTTTAACGTTGTTTTTCCGTTTCTTCGAGTTTCAGATCACAATGGTGTTAATAAAGATTTCACTTTAAAAAAAATTATGAATACCACGCGCAGGCGTCCGAGCGTGACACCACAAACATGCGACTCGTTTGTATCGGCCTCACAATCCGCAATTTTGACATTAACTCAACAGAATGTCAAGTGGGCTGCCTAATGCGTGTTTATACAACTGTTATTTACTTCACTCGCACGCTATTAACTTAAAATTTTGACAATTTACCTACTTAGTTGTCTATAAGATTGACGGGCATGTAGGCTTTGTGGTTAGAGACTGTGGCATACGCCGAAGGTTCGATTTATGCTCAGGACAAACATTTGTGTGCATGAACATATCTGTTTTTTTTTGTCTCTGGATGTAAATATATATATGAGTATGTATTTTAAAAATAAATAGTATATAAATTATTTGGTTTCTATGTACAAGGTCTGCTTAGTTTTGGATCAGATGGCTGTGTGTAAAGAATGTCCCAGGATATTAATTTATTCTATTATTATTTATATAAAATTGGTAGGGCAAGTGTAGGCAGAGGCCACGAAATTACAGGCACATGAGACTTAACAACTCAGGCCTTATAATTTTAGCCGAAACACAGTAATACAAGTGCACAACTGCTCCACAGCGGAAATGGATAAGGTGGTAGTACTTCCCCGGAGGAATTTGCACAAAAAGCTCTATTAATTCTAATTCTAAATCGTATCTATATGATTATTCTAGGCCAGCGGCGGCCTAACCATTGCGAGGCTCCAGGCGGAAGGTCATTGCGAGGCCCTTTGTCCTTCGTGAAAAGTATGTGATGCAAAAGTAGGTCTGATTATTTGATTTAGACATGTGTCATGTTTGACAAGAAATACTAAAGTTGTAAAAATAAATAAAATTTGAAATCCATTTTTTATTTGCTTGGGTTGTACGAGGCCACTGTAAAAGCGAGGCCCCGGGCGATTGTCCCGTTCGCCACCCCCTAAGGCCGCCTCTGTTCTTGGCTACTAGTAATCTGTTACAAAAGAGTTGCTTGATATGAAGGTATCAACTACTAGCTACTACTAGGTTTCAAGTATGGGTAGAAGACTACCCTATGGACCGCAGCTTTTTGAAGTCTGTGTTTATTACTCCCATCCCGTTCATGATCCGTAGGGTATCATTTACCCGAAATCAAATAGAATTCTATGTGTTAATCAAAACGTATTACATCTGAGGGCCAGATTTAATTGAAATTCTTCCAGCCGAAACGTTGGCATTTATAATATAGCAGTTCCCGAATGAAACGGGATAAATTGTAGCCTATATGTTATTCCAGGCCATGCTCTATCTATGTGCCACGTTTCATCGAAATCCATTCGAAGTTCGGAAAGAGTAATGAACCTCCATACATATACATACATCCAGCCTCACGAACTTTCGCAGATTTAAGTAATATTAGTACCTAGTACGGTACCTACTCATTATACCTACACCACAACTTTTTTATTACCAAAAACTATCGACAAAATTAATGTCAGTCAATTCTCGAAAAAAAAGGGTAACTATTTTATTGGTTACTAGCTGTCCCCCGCGGTTTTACCCGGGTTCCTGTGGGATGTCACATGTATTATACATAAAAACCTTCCTCTTCAATCACTCTATCTATTAAACTGCATCACAATCCGTTGCAAAAAGATTTAAGCATACATAGGGACATAGGGACAGAGAAAGCGACTTTGTTTTATACTATGTAGTGATTTAAAATCCATCCGTATACATTTTGTTAAGCTTATGTTTGTTCGCTGCACTTACTTTTCATTAATTTGGCAACAAAATTAGCTCGGGAGGTCTCGGTCTTACCTAGTCGGCTTTAGCGAGCCCACAAATCCGCAAGATAATCAGTATAAAGTATTATTTCCTGTTCTTTCATTTTACCTATTATATTTCACATTCCACCTCAGATATTTCAAGGCCCAACGTGACATGCGCTGAGCATTGTCTCTCATTATCAATGCTCAATCACACACAATGCCCGGGAATCAAACCCAGGAGCACAGTTCAGGGCCTACCTACCACTCGTCTACGGAGATGATTTTAAACCAACTTGATATCAATTAATAAACCCGTCGGCCATCGAAAGGCGTTCAAATTGAATAATAGGTAACTCCGGTAAAACTTCTAACTTTTAAAGCATTATTAATTATATGTATTTTAAATGTGACCATAATGATGAAAAGAGTTAAATGTGATCTAAACAAAAGTAATGACAGATCATGTTTGATAAATAAAAATTGTTTGTTGTTTATTTGTAACCGCATCACTTGAGAATGAGTGGACCGATTTAGCAATTTTTTATATTAAAATTTAATAGTCCCAATAAGGTTTTGAGGTAATGCAAAATTGATAAAGTTGGAAAACCCCCGGAATAATAAAAAAATATATACAATCCACTTCAAGAATATGAGAGATTCAAAAATGCATTTCATCGGATGCCTCAACAGCTAGTTTAAATAAAATTCATTTGTAATTAGATATTCCTGTCCCACGATAGAATTTTTTTCCAAGCGGTCAGTATCTATTTATAATCTGGCATCTTCATAGGTCACATAGCTCATTATAGATGAGTACTTAAATTATTAGAATAAAAGGAAAGTAGCTTCGTTTTTTATGTAAATAGCAATTTTATAGGTAATAAAACAAACGGGTTTGTTTCGTATCGTTCGCATCGCTTTTTACTTTAAACGAAACATTACATTACATTTTATTTTACAAATAACTAAAAATACAATGCAATAGACTTCAAATGATCCCATTACACGCATTTGTGGATATTACACCGTATAATATTGGGTGTTGCATTACAAAAACTAAATAACCATTTTATTGTGCTTGCAACACTAGCTTCCTTTCACAGGGGTGCGTTGTAATTTCTATTATATATAATTATAGTGTTTATAGCTAATTATATTCTCACTATTTGCAACAACAGGAAATGTTACACGATACTGTTAGTTTTGTCCTTTGTTACAATAGTTAATTCGGTTAACTTTTGTCGTGTAACCAAGAACTATTACTTGGGCATTTTGGCGGCAACTTGAAGTGACGTTTCGTTTTTTTTTCACATTTTTTATTATATTTAGGTTTGCCAACAATGTACACGGATACTAAAAATTTTAACAAAAACAATTAACAAATTGTGATGATTGCCCCAATAGAGATAAATAGATGTAGATAAAAAAAATTGATACCGTCTTAAATGAAGTAAAATAAAAAGATGTATCATGACTTATACTGAAAATGCCTGTTAAATGTTTTAATAAGGTTTTATGCTAGTAGTAAATACGGCCACCATTTAACTAAAATCTGACCTTTATGTGGACGAGACTGACTGATTTTCTGTTTATTTTTCAACACTGGCTAGAAATAAGTGCTGTAAAGTTAAGATTTAAAAAATAAGAAATTGTAGGTATTAATTAAGTACCTAAGTATAATTAAAATGTGCTGGTATTAACAGTGTGTCGTATTTTCCAAATAATTTCTTAAAAACTCAGTCACATGAAATTACATTTCTGTAAAAAAATAACCAAGTCATTTTTCTACTGACATTAAATAACTTATAAATTACCTTAATATTTCATTATGTAATGTGAATTACCAAGTTAGTAAAATAATTTATTTCGCCGTCGCATTTCGTCTCGGGAGCAACCGATATTTTTACGGAAAGTAGATTAGTATCTACAGGAAAAGCATTTTATTAAGAATTTCTAATCAAGAAAATTAAATGGTCAATCTATAGATAATTAGAAACAATTTTAATTTGACTACTCATCATATTTATCATATGTTTGTTGCCTATAGGAAAAAAAATAAACATTTTTTTTTATGATATTGGCCAGGTTGTTGGCTTTTTTTAATATTATTTTTTAAATATTATTGTATATGAGTGTACGTATCTGTCGTTTCATCAGTAAATATCGTAGCTATCGTAGCGTATCGTAACGACCATGCTTAATGAAATTAAATGAAAGACTAGGCTTTGATTCTAATACCTTAATAATGTATTATCTCTATACCTGATATCTCTCGGAGGCTCTGAGGAAGAAGGGCGGCAGCGCAGCCAGCACTGGGTGCTGCACCAGCTGTGAGACGTCGACGCCGTTCGGAAGAGACATTTCCATTATATTTTTATTTAATAAACTATAAAAACGGCAGAACGGCAAACAAACTTTTTAAACACACGCGTTTAATCTCTTCATAACTTAAAGCACAAAACAGTCTCACTTTTTTTTTTCAAAATTTTAATGTCAATTTCCGCAAAACGTCAAAGTCCCGTTTTAAAATTGGAACGCGAACGCGTAACAGTTAAGGCGACGTGCCGCCTCGCGTTGTAACCAACACTGTTGCTTCATTTTCGGCAAGCGTACAAATTGACAGTTGCCGGGGACGGGCTCGCCAGAGCGAGACAGCAGAAGAACGGAACGACACACTGTATTCTTGCAATAGCGGCGTCCCGCTCACACTCGAATGTTAACTGTATATGTTGTATCATTCGGTTATATAAAATGTTGTAAGATGAGAGGACCGGGAGCGCCAATGGGGGCGCACGGGGACCCCGCCTCTGTCTCGCGATTGGTGTTCACGAATGCTGAAACTTAATTTATAAAGGTGACTTTTTTGAGAACCAGTTTTTGTATTACCGGACAAAGCTCTATTGAATGAAGCACAAAAAACACAATTATGTTTGTTATTCGCGTCGAGGATTCCGTTCTTTTTAATATTTATTGTTGGATGGTTTTTGTTTAATTGTTTAGACAGTGCGGTTTAGTGCGCTGCCGATGCCGCGGCCGTCTGATGCTCAATATGGAGTTTATTTCGAGAGCATTATTTGGTAATGAGATCGTAACAAGCGATTATGTTTTGTTGCTCGCATTTCTCGCTATTATACGAATAATTCATTGTGACACGATATTTGCATAGTACACAGACATCGGAACCCCAGAGAACTGATATCTGGCATCTGAGTCTTTAGAGATCTTGAGAGAACTCGAGATACCTTGTACAAATATTTGATCGATTAAACTGAATGAAGGATAAACTCAATCGACTATTAAATGCCTTCAATAGTTTTGTTGTATCATCATTTATGGAGACTAAACACCTCATTTGACATTGAATTATATTTGAAAATGACAAGTAGGTACATAGATTATACAGAGTTATACCTATTTGCTACTGAAAGGAAATTGAAGAAAAGAATGTAGCATGAATGAAACCTCATTCTTTAGTTGAAACAAAAAGAAACGGTCGCCATCTTAATTTGAAATTCAAAATTAAATTCGAATGTCGAACGTCACAAGCGGAAGGTGCGTCCAAATTGAAATATTTCAATTTACTTGTCGGCGGGAATTCGATTTAAATTACAATGAGAGGCGAAACGGGAGCCGAGCAGGCGGCGGGAGGGGCGGGAGGGCGTAATTATCAATGTATAACTGAATATCTGCGCGTATTGTGTTTAAAGCCGATCGGAACGCGAGTATAGGGTGATTGCCAGTAAGTAAGGAGGTAGCTACCGACATTTATATCACTGAGATTAGGGTATAAAATAAAAAAAATCATTAGAAGGAGTTGCTAACCTGAATAAAAAACTAAATTACAGTAACATACAATATGAATAGAATTATTTATCGCGTTCATAATTTTAAATTTATACTTAGTCATTTGTTGGTACAATAGGTGACTTAATAAAAATTGTAGGTTTGAAATTGGAATCAAATTCTTAATTCTCGGAACTAGAAACTGTTAGGTATTAGATACATCACTTTTTTATGATTTGTTGTCCGAGACCTGCATACTGTCCACCTGATGGTAAGAGGTCGCCTTCAATGGACATTAGACACCAGGGGCATTGCTGCATCGTCGACTCAGAGACTTGAAGTTGTTAAGTCTCATGTGACTGTAATTTCAACGGCTTTACTTACCTTTGTAACCAACGCAAAGTAGTACAGGTTCGCTAGTGCTTCACGGTGGAAATGGGTATGGTGGTAATACTTCCCCGGGTGAACTCTGCAGTAAAAGCTATACTACTTCTAAACTATGATGGTGTTTATCTACATCACCCTGACGAGTTTGTACCGTTTACCGACGGCTGTTGTACTTCCCCGGACGAATTCTGCAGTAAGAGCTCTGCTACTGAAATATTATTATAATAGTTTTCTAATCATCCTATAGAGCCCAAAAGTCTATCAGATACAGGTGTGCTAGGGGGGTGTAAGTGGGTCGCTGGGAGTGGAGGGGCGGGGGTGGGGGTGGCTCGGGGATGGAAGGTCGTCTCGAGGCGCAAATGAGAATTCCGCAGAGCAACGATCAATTCGCGAAATGTTCACATTTCGCAAACGTCTCAACTTGGTTTGGTGATGTGGTGTTATCGTTCATCGATATGTTGGATAGATGGATCTTTAAAATTATGACCTTACATTTGAAAAGAGAAAGGTACAATAATAATAATAATAAAAATAAAACTTAATTTTATTTTTCTCTCACAAAAGTCTTCACAGTGCAATTCAAAGCTAAGTTGGTATACAGTACAATGCAGACCTGCTTTGTGAGAGACCTGGTGCTTGCGGTAGGTTAAAAACCTGTATTACAAGTCACCAGCGCTCCCGACTCCACGGATATTGCAATTCACTGCATTACCCGTATATCTAACCATATATTTAAAGATAGTTACAGTTTCATTCATACATTCCTTAACGTTGTTACAAGTTTTATAACTAAACCTAGATACCAAAAACTTATTGTCTAAAAATATTATGTCTATCTATGCTTTACTGGTACCTACCAGTAAAGCATAGATAGACATAGGTTATTGAAGTACTTGAGAGTAGATAAACTTGGTCAGTATGAGCGTATTTTATCACAAAGAATGGTGCGAGTGACCTGTGGTGTTTTATTTCATTTAGATTTCTGATCAATTATTGATTATTTTCTAAGCGTAAGGAAATAATAATAAAAGGTTTATTGTAATACTAGCTGTCCTCCGCGGATTCACCCGCGTTCCCGAGGGATGTAACATTTTCCCGGCACGAAAAGTAAACTATGCGTTATTCCCGGGCATTTTCTATATATGTGCCAAGTTTCATCCAAATCCATTTGATAGTTTTTGCGTGAAAGAGTAACAAACATCCATACATACAAACTTTCACATTTATAATACACTTCTCACAAAAATAAAGGGAGCAGAAAAAAAATCAAAATTTTTGGGGGATTTTCAACAGGCTGTAACTTAAACAAAAATGGTCGTACAGCAAAAAAAAAGCAAATTGTAGCTCTAGTGTTTAGTTTTCGGATCTGAGTTTGAAAAATTTTTTTTTTTAAATATTTTTCGAGTAATCATAAGAAAACCACCGAAAAAAAAATTTTCGAATTTTTTTTGTTTTTTTTTTTTTAATCTACGGACGTGGAAAATTTTTTTTCGACTCAACCTTCATATGGACCGGATAGCTTGTTTATTCAGCTTTAATTTCGTTTTTTTAAAATCTCGATACAAGCATTTCTCGCTGAGATATCGATGTTTGAATGGAAAAAGATCATTTTGTCTTTGATTACCAATATCTCAGCAACCAATGATCGCACAGAAATTTTGAAGTTTTTTTTTTCCTTAAATTTTTCAAGTCACTAATACAGAATTGAGAGAAAAATGAAAAAAAAAATTTTTTCATTTTTGATAAAAATTATGACATTTTCAGAGCGAAATTCTTGCTCCTTCAATTTTTTCAAAAATTCGATCAAGTGGGAAAAAAAAACGGTTGGCTGGATTGAATTGAAACTTTGTAGGGTTTTTGTGGGTATATTGAACAGTAAAAGGCACACTTAACGTTAGTGGTTTCCGCAATATTTTTTATTGGGCGCTTGATTTTCCAAAAAACGACAAAAAGCCCTTTTTTGGATGCTTTTTCAAATTCATGTAATGATTGAAAAAAATTTTTTTTTTCAAAATTCAATTGCCAATCCTTGTAGAGAATTTATTCAAGTTTTTAAAACCAACCTCAAAATTTCTGTGCGATCATTGGTTGCTGAGATATTGGTAATCAAAGACAAAATGATCTTTTTCCATTCAAACATCGATATCTCAGCGAGAAATGCTCGTATCGAGATTTAAAAAAAAACAAAATTAAAGCTGAATAAACAAGCTATCTGGTCCATATGGGGTTGAGTCGAAAAAATTTTTTCCACGTCCGTAGATTAAAAAAAAAAACCAAAAAAATTTCGAAAATTTTTTTTTCGGTGGTTTTCTTATGATTACTCGAAAAATATTTTCAAAAAAAAATTTTCAAACCCAGATCCGAAAACTAAACACTTAGAGCTACAATTTGCTTTTTTTTTTTGCTGGACGACCATTTTTGTATAAGTTACAGCCTGTTGAAAATCCCCCAAAAATTTGGATTTTTTTTCTGCTCCCTTAATTTTTGTGAGAAGTATATTAGTAGACTTTTTAGGTAATCGAGAAAAACCTATCATTGCAAATGAAAAATGAAGTTACAATTAAGCTACCAACTTAAATTGGAGCACACCTAATTACAGGTACTGATTAAAGCTGACTTCGTAACTAGTGGTAATTTCAATCAATTTTATCTTTAAGAGCGGACCTAAACTGAAAACTTTTTTTTTTACTACAGATATGTCAAACCTAAACCAACAGTTCCCATATGTAACTGAAATAATATCGATAGCTAACAAGTCACATCACTAGCGGGAGCGTGGGAGCGAGCGAATATCTTCGCAAGCGTTAAAATGAAATGTTCGCAATTTGAATATCGTTCTTCTCCCCTCCCCCCGGCCCGGCTCCCCCTCCGGCGCCCGCTACAACTCCGCGGGTGGAAGATGTCGCTTGATGTACCTACTGTGTAAACCTATACGGTTCAACTTAATTTTAACGACTTAATGTTTGGTAGGAAGGAATTAATTTGGAACAAAGGTTTGGGATTAGTCGAATATGTAACTTATTGACACAAAAATATATCTTATTATTACTTTTATTAATAATGAATTAAACAGATCAATTGTTTATAAATATTTCTAGGTTAAGAGACTTGGCACTCTTTTCACTAATATGTTACTTTAATTGTCGTCATTTAAAAACTATAAACGTATATATTATTTTGAAGTGAAAGCTTCTTTAGCGGTGTTGAGCACTTTTCTTGGGATGGGTTTAAAATGTTAAACTCGCGTAACACGTGATCGAAAGTTCGTAAGACGGTAAAAATGCACAACTTTATCTGAACTGTATTCACTTCTGCCGGCACTCTCGGAATTCTACCATCAGTCGTTACTGTTCATTGTTTTATAATTATTTGTTTGACTTATCAATTATGGTACCTTAAAAGTCTGTTGGTAGCTGGCAGGTATATCTATGGTTTTTGCAATACCTAGATAATAAAAAAGTAATCTTGTAGTAATTTTAATTCGATTATAAAATTTGCTGTAAAACCAAATATGTAATTTCAGAACTAATTTCTTTAAGACGCGTTTACCGAAGCAAGTTTATTTTCTACGTCCCCGTTGTCGCTTCTCCGGATATTGTGTTGTTGAAGTAATTCTGAGTACCCGGACTCCTCTCCTCACTCACTCATAGTTATATATTACACGCAGATATTAGATGTATATGTACGTGCTTGATTGTGTGTTGTTCTTTTTGTTCTCTATATAATTGTTTTCTCGTTTTGACGTAACTTTTTGTATTAATATTAGATTGTTATAAATATATGTAGGTATTGATTCAGAAGACAATTTTGTTTTAAGAAGGTATATCAGTTCTGGTTTCCATAGAACACTGTTTACTTTGGGATTATGTGGCCGTTTGTAAAGAATGTCCGGGATAATTTATTATTGCTAGTATTCAAAATTAGACCATTATCATAAAATTTATGGGTATAAGTTTGCTTGTAAAAAATCTGTTCGAATTTTGTTTAACTTAAGTTAAAAAAGTAAAATTAGCTACTTATTTTTAAATATGTTCCAATTTTTATTTAAATCAGGATTATTTAAGTACATATTTATTTAGATCATCGACAAGACACACACTAGTGCATTCAAAAATACAGGTATCAAAAAGGTTAATCATAAATGGTGTCCCAATTAGACGACTGCATGAATTAAAAAGATATAAAAACAGAACCAAATAATATCTTAAGAAATAAATAAAATTGACAACACAATAAAAATCAAGAAAATAAAATGCGATAAAAAAAATCAACAAACAACGCTTTACACTTTGCTTTCATTTAGCAGTTATTTTTAAACATAATGAGCCTGTCACATTTATTAGTTATCTGGTACAGTACATGCTCTGCTCAGTTTCAGATTAGATTGAACTATGTGAGAAGAATGTTCCAAGATATTTCAAGGAGTTTGCGACAGTGTCCTCAAATGACAGGCTTGACTTATATTGGGACGATGGACGGCACAATGAGTTTGTACATTCGGATTTCCGAAAAAGCTCATCCGATTAAAAAAAACTTTTACTAATAGAGAGCTACACTATTCCCGACATAGGCTATGTTATGATCTCAGGATACATTAAACCCTTCAGAAATGTAGGTAAAACCGCGGGATGTAAGCTATAATAGTCTATCAGAGGTTAAGTTTGTAAGTTTGGATGTAGAAGGTAATTTATCAAACTCATCCGATTTGACAGGCCAGTTGGCTTGGTGGTTAACGCTCTGACTGCAAAACCAAAGGTCGCAGGTTCGATTCCTGCCCAGGACAAACATTTGTGTACATAAACATGTCTGTTTGTTGTGTGTCTGGGTGTAAATATCTTTATAAGTATGTATTTAGCAAAAAAAAAAGTAGTATATGTAGTATATCAGTTATCTGGTTTCCATAGTACAAGCTCTGCTTAGTTTGGGATCAGATGGCCGTGTGTAAAGAATGTCCCTGGATATTTATTATTTCAATAATTCTTACATTGATAGAAAGCTACACAATTCCCCAGTGACATAGGCTATGTTATTATCCCGGGATCCATGCGATTCCCCGGGAACACAGGACGTTAGCCGGCTATAGAATGTGCCGCACAAATAACATTTTCATTCATCCCTCGCAAATGAAACCGCGTACTTATTTACCGAGACAACGTTCGCTAATGAAGTGGCCACTCCCACAAATCTGTTACTGTAGCTTCGACCAATCGCGTCGCTGGATACAGTTGCTCGCCCTCCCATTGGTTGATACTTGTTACAGGTTTGTTACAAAGGCTCGAGTGCCCAATGTTACGAAGTGGAACTGATCCAGGAAAGTTGGAGGTACACTTTGCGCCAATCGGGTATCTGCCTACAGGAATTTTATACTGTACATATTTTAGCATTATTCTGTAGTTACCTTGCAGTTGCGTAAGGAAGTATTTTCAGGACAGAATGTTAGAAATAAAATTGTCCTTTGCCTATTATAAATAGGTACTAATGAATATCCTGGGAAATTCATTCCTTTCCTTACCTTACCTTCGTCTTCTCTGTGAAAAAAGTGGGTCATTTTTTACACACGGTCATCTATTTCCAAAGTATTGAAACAAAAGAATCGTTTGTAGATTGCTTGAAAATGGTGACCGCATTAGCGTAACTACATCCCTAGCTTTTATCTATCTATCAATTACTTACTGTCCCCCGCGGTTTCACCCGTGTTCCCAAGATATATTCCATTTTACCGCGGTAAAAAGTATCCTATGTTAAGGCATTTATAAACTATATGTGTGTCAAGTTTGATCCAAATCTGTTCAGTAGTTGTTGCGTGAAAGAGTAACAAACATCCATACATCCTCACAATTTTTTGCATTTTAAATATTACCTAGTTAGTACATAGAATTATTATTACCTAGGTAGGTATTGTTGTAGTCACTATATCAGTTCTCTGATTACCATAGTAGGCGCTCCCTTTAGTTTGGGATCAAAATTCAAACTCATTTATTCAGTTTAAGTCCGCGGAAGGCACTTATGAAGGTCAAAGTTACTGAAGCTGCCACATGTTCGGCAGTCAGCCTTCAACTGAGAAGAACCGGTAAGAAACTCAGCAAGGTAATTTCTTTTTAATAATTTTTATATAAATGATGTCCCCCGCGTTCCCGAGGGATATCACATTTTCCCGGGATAACAAGTAAATACTATATGTTATTCCTGGATACCTATGTGGCAAGTTTCATCCATATCCGTTTTGTAGTTCTCGCGTGAAAGAGTAACAAACATACTTACATACAAATCTTTCCTCTTTATAATATTAGTAAAAATATAGATATCTATTTGACTTTAAGGCTATTTTATTATTAATATTTATCATTTACAAAATAGTTAATATAATAACTTACCTACTATAATTTTAGATAATAACACTTACTTTTTAATTAAGTAAGTATCTGTTACTAATATGTGGATCTTTGTGGTTCTCTAAATAAATAAATATTTATTAAAAAAACATATTTATCACGTTAAAAGAAAAATAATAACCTAAACAAACAAATGGAAGGTGCACCTGTTCAGAGAGCAGCTATTTCCATATAAAGTTGTTCGTTTCAAAACATTCTTAACATACATTTTAATTGTGTGTGAAGAATGTACCAGGATTTTTTTATACCTTGTTACTTACATTGGTTTTTTAATACATACAACAAATGCCACGTCGGCAGTCGGCAGGCGGCGGCGGCGGGCCGGCGACAGAAATAGCGGCACTATGTCAAAGAGTTTTGCTGACGGGGCCGAGCTCGGCCGGGAACCAAGTGTAGGACTACAACTATAAACTAGAAAGCTTACAGTGGAAGAGACTTCTAGGAAAGGCTTTAAATAATCACAGACAAGTGATTTGGGCTTCTTAATTCTTCTAACTCTCTTTGCTTGTTTGTCAGCCCATGTAGTAGAAAAAATGTAAAAAATATTAAAGAAGGTGTAAGTGCACATGGTTTCGACGGGTCAGTTGGCTTGGTGGCTAGTGACCCTGACTGCCAAGCCGCAGGACGTGGGTTCGATTCCCACCCAGGACAAATATTTGTGTGCATAAACATGTCTGTTTCGTCTTTATCTCGGTGTAAATATCTATATATGTATGTATTTAAAAAAGTTGTGTGGGATATTTATTATTGGTATCATCTTTTGACACTAACACTACACACTCTAGGGATGAGTGGGGTGGTGGCATTCGCCCCCCACCTACTTAATCTTGCGGTACGCTATGATGGCCGTTTTGACGTTTAACAATGACAAAGAAAAATAACCTTTATTCCTTCAAACATAAGGTGCATCTATTGATCCAACTGCAAATTTTACGATGATGAAAATCAACCTTATTCCAAAGCAATACAGTTTCTTTTCCTGTGACAATCTGAAACGTCAAAACGGCCATCATAACGTGCCGGTAGTATAGTGGCAGATCTTTTGTCTGTTTTGGTTGTTGGCTGTGTACCTAACAAAAATGATATCCTCTAAAATATCTAATTGACTCTGTAATTGACATTGTAAGATTATACAAAGACAAATATCTAGTAACTAATACTACTGGATCTCCTTCTCTGTCAAGTCCCAAACAAGGAAACTCAACAGGAAATCGACAAGTGTTTAGCTTCTTTACGAAGCATCTTCAGCACGTATTACACCCGCTGTCACTGACTCGACGCGCAGATGTGTTACCTCGCCGGACAGAATGTAATTTCCTCGGGATCCAGCGGATTTAGTTACTAGATATTTGTTTATAATAATAATTTATTTTATTTATCTCCACAAATTACAATAAAATACTGTTGATAGGAAGATAGGGAAAATATTTCAATTTGAGGGAGATCTGGAGTCCAAACTAAGCCTGGGCCTGTATTTTGGAGCTCCAGGCCCCTATTTCCTTTCATTACAGTAGTCTTATCAAGTCAATCAGTAGTTTATCTAACAGTTCCTATGTAGCAGGTCCACAGAATGCTTTCGCGTTTCGCTGACCAACAAAAACTGCCAGCACATGGAGGCTGCGCAGCTCTCGGCGTTTTGTCGTATTTTTTACTTTACCCAAGCCTCTGAGGGTTCGACTGCAAGTGAGTTTGATCGAGAACCATTTGGTCAGCGTTTCACAGAGAAATGGCTTTTTTTCAACCCTACCCGCCTATTTGCCTCCGTGCGATGGCTAAGTGGGTATCGCATGTTTATTTCAGGCTGTCAAATAAATAGCTTCATGTAATCGATGTAAGTTATTGATTCAAATCAATATAAAAGTGTAATTCGCGAATATTCCGAAGCATTTTTGAAAAATGTTCCAAAATATTACTACAATTTTATAAATGAGAAAGTTTTGATGAATGGTTTTTTGTTACTCAATTAGGTACGTCACGGCTAAACGGATCTGGATGGAATTTGGCACAGAGATATATTATAGTCTGGAATAGCACAAAGACAATCGGGAATGCGGGTGTAACCGCGGGGGACAGCTAGTTATAATGTATAGGTAACGTCTTCTATTGGTGAAGACCGTATGAAATTCCTTAGTTTCTGAGATTTTCCTGAACAAGCACGATCCGGCGCGGGATTTAAATTTAAAATAAGTATGTATTGATGGTGATGTAAAAGTAAAACATGCAAATTTGTGCAACACTAACGTAGTTTGCTTTACCTACTTTAACGTATTTTTTCACAGGGACAGCTGATAAGGCGGAGAAGAGAGACTACATTTTATCCTGAAACTGCAAGTGAAACCGCGTGGTGAACCTACCTTGTTATAATATTATTGTTATTTTCTGCTTTGTTTATTTAGTCTCAATAAAATTATATAATAAATGTTAGATTGTGTTATATCTGTTTTTATTTTTGCTGTATGATTGGCATAAGATAGCAATAAAAATAATTTTAAGACAAATTCTAATTAACTGCTAGTAGATGGCGCTGTAGTTTAAATACATATAATATGGCTATTCGACAATAGATGGCGCTGTAACGTAAATAAAGCAAACAGCCTTTATTCAAAACGAGTTACTATACAAACCACACTCACGAGTAGCCATGGTTGCATCAAACGCGACTCCATGTTTCTTTTTATTTGCTTGACAGTTACCTTATTTCCGTGCCAAAGAAAACTTCTGCGAACTTATGGATTCCTGGTACTTCATCCCAATTATGTCTCATAAAAATTTGTTCGTGTCCATGGTATTAAATTTTGTAATAACGAACCTAAGTATTAAGGGTACCCAATAATAATTATGTCGCAGGAAATTAATTAGGTAATAAATATAGATGTTACTCTTCAAACGCATGCTATCCTGGTACCCGAGTAAAAGTTTTATTAGATATTTATTCATTTATTTTACAAACGACAATAAATTTAATAAAGCTTGCTTTCTACCAAATTATCTGGCAGTGCCATTTTCTTGGCCAAGTTTTAGAAAGAGTTTTAGAGAGCACCGAATGCTGTGCTGTCTTAAACTTAAGGCTTCAGCTTCGCCCAGAAATCCACCTTCTTCGGTAGCACACTAATTATAAATGAAATGAATTCCTAAACTGGATATATAATTGGAAACGAATTCTAGAAACGTCTGTTGATGCTAACATTTTTATTTCGATTGTAAGGAAGATCTAGTAAGTAAGCTATAAATATGACGACTGAGAAGTAATGAGAATACAATAATAAATGTTGTCTTGAGATGGTATCTAGTGTCTCGAAATCTGCGCCTCGCCGCGTTGCCGACCTGCACCGCCTTTACTCGGTCTACCTGTCAAAATTGTTGGAAGAAATAATTCTCCCAAACTTATGAATTACTGGTACTCAGAAGTCAGTAACTATATTCATATAATCATCTGTGAACGTTTGAACATCTTTAGAATTCATTCGACGCCCCCAGGAACTCAAATGCCCCTCGACAATCAATCTTGAAAATGGGGTGGCTACAGATAAAGACAGAACGATTTATCTTTTCAAAGAAACTACTCTTGTGAACTATGACATCCTGGTACTACAGTTCTCTATTCATAATATTATTTTGTACTTTACTTACTTACAAAGTGCGCCCTGGCTCACCTGTTTGCTCACCATTTTATAAAGTGAATCTATATCATTACTGGAGCAAATTACTTCTTCAAACTTCTGCAGTCCTGGTACTAAAAGTTTGATTTCATATTACCGTTATGGAAAATAACTAGTTCTCACTTCTCTTCCCCTACACCACAGGGTACCACTGCCTGATGAATCTCAGAGACCTTCCTTGCAATTAATTCATCGTATTCAATGAAACACCAACGATGTGGCGCCTGACAAAATAATAGAGAAGAGAATATCTTTACCACGAAATAACCCTGAGCAGTATGATATCCTGGTACCTTATGTTTTGAATAGGCCTTCTTGGAAAATATAATGAAATAAGAGACATTCATTACTAAAGGAAACAGCTCCTTCATACTTCTGAAATCCTGGTATCGGCTAGTTCTGTATTCATAGATTGATTGTAACTAACTACTAGCGATCAGCTGACTGGCTTATCTAACAAATTTAACCAGACCGCCAATTATGAAGTCTCTAGTGAAGGAAGTGCACAAGTTAATATTACAGCGACATCTATGGTCAGTGTACTAAGTTATTTAGCATTGACATCAACTAGACTTAGTTGTACTACTCCACAACAGTGGTGCTTTAGTACAGCATGAGACTACCCTCTGCCATTTTTAACTTGTTCAGTTAGTTCTACTTTATTCCTGTAGATGGCGCTGTCTTTCTTATATTACTCTGCTTTGTAACTTTTATTCTTCATAATATACTTAACTACTAAAAATTTGATCTCAGGCTACTCACTGCATTTTTAGTGAAGGAAACATTCAGGAAAGCCGCATTGTTAAATGCTAGGTACTTTAAAAAGCCTTTATGAAAACTTAATAACTTCCACACCTAATATCATGAAAAACCGCCTGGCTTGGATTTCCCTTATAAAATTCCACCCAGGAAACATTTCTGTGCATGGCCATATCTAATAGTCTGTGTGGGTATAAACATGTAGGTTTTCATAACACAAGCTCTACGTATTTTCAGTAAAATAACAAATATTGCACTTATTTTGAAGGTCTTCTTTAGCTCTCAATAATCACAAACCATACTTACATATATAATAATAATAATAATAATAATAAATATACTTTATAGTACACTGAAAGAAGTATGGTACAGAAGTTGATTCTTAAATAAAGGTACAATAGGCGGTCTTTTCGCTAAAAGCAATTTCTTCCAGACAACCATTGGATGGAAAGAATTACAAAGGAAAATGTAAAGGGTAGTTAGCAGTGAACTAAATACATATAGAATAATATTGCAATGGTATGCTATAAATAATACTTCTATACGATTATAAATAAATTATATATGTATATATATACCCAGTCTTCCTTCCTGCCGCAGCTGACCGCCAGTTGCTTGCAAGATTTACGTAACTCGATCACGTGGAACAAACATAATATTACGATAAACACCGGACGGTCGCCTAAAACACGAGAAGTTTACAAACACTGCTCGTTAGCTAAAATCCTTCTCTACAACACTTCATAGACCAACAATCAGTTATGGTCGAGACTTGAGTGGATATAGGCTGAGAGACTAACTCTAGGCGCGAGGAGTTATTTGGTGAAGAGGTAGGTTTGAACTGAAACATGTTAGAAGAGCCAAATGTATTCCTCTTGTTTATTAATTTATATTTAACTACTTAGCATACGTTTAAAATAGCCGGTATTGTGCCGGTATCAATTGGTAGAATTGTAGATTCCTGTCACTGAAAGAATTGTCAGATCCAGTGTAGCCTGAATACAAACCATTTAGGTACCTCTTTTATATGCTTAGGTTCTGCCATTTTAAACCTATAATAACCACAACCCTTTTGACTTTGCCCTACTCGTGTAATAATGATTTCAAATTTTGCCATGAAGGAAATTAACAGTTTAAATTGTTCCAGATACCCACCTAACCCCGCTAACATGGGACTCTTCAAGCTGACGCTGCTGGCCGTGCTCTACATCGACACATCCATCGCCATGATCCTGAGGAACAACGCACTCATGTCTAAAATGGTATCACACTTCCAGAAAGACAATAACCTATCCATAGACCCAATATCGAGTAACACACCCAAACCGAACGTGATCAACCTGATGCAAAGCGTCCTCTGCAAGAACTTCCCCTCGATCCCATGCGACATGATCACTCAGGATGAGACCCTGAGGAAACTAATCGAAAAGTCAATACAGCAGATAAAGCACAAGAAAATGAGCATGGAAAAAACCACACCCTACCCAGAATACCACTTAACTCTGTTTCCAAACATAAACAGCGAGGACCTGTCACATTACCTAGAGGTGAGCGACACCGGCTACTACGACAAGAAAACACACACCAAGAAACAAAAGAAAAGCGTACAGCCGATACATTTCCACTCCGCAGAGAATACGCCAAAAAAGAAGAGTAAAAAGAAGGAGTCCAAGCGAACAACAATCAACGGGAGGAAGAGAATAAGAAAATTCTATCCGCACAAAATAAAGTATAAAGACAAGAATACGAAAAACGGTAGGAAAGACATGGGGGATTACACCGAGGAGAAGCTGTCTGTGTCTGTGGAGATACCAGAAATGACGCCGCCGAAGAAGCATAACCGTTTGAATTACAAAATGGAGCCATCAGACCCGCCGGTGTGGCGGATAGACTACATGAAACACGGGGAGCCAACTTTAAACATGTTCGGGTATGACTCGGACAGGTTGAAGGGCAAACTCATAAAATCCGGCCCCAGTGTGATCGTCGACGAGAACGTGTTGGAACAGGTGGCCAGGAGGGACGTGCTGCATCCAGATGTGTACATTAAGAATAATTATGTCAGGAAGAACACGGAGAATTCTGATATGGAATAAATAGCTTGTTAATATTACCGCAGACTTTTATTTACTGTATAACCCTATTGTATTGATCTTGTGGTCGAATTTGGTAAGGACAAGATACTTAGAAACCCACCAAAAGGTAGTTTGCTTGTACTACAGACTACCCAGCTAAGATTTCTTATCTTTCTATTTTTTACCGAAAGCTCGAGGCTCAATGTCTTCGAAGCCACGACCATAGTCACAAAGCTATCGTCTAGTCTAGTAAGTCAAAACTGTATCCTACCTACAACAAAAAAATAAACCTTATCCAACAAAACTTTAGGCAGTTATCAGCAATTGATAAACAATCGATATTATACAAACAAAAAAATATTTTATAAATATTTTAAAAATTAAGTACATAGCAACTGTACACTCAAACAATACACATTAATGCAAGCTTACGAAATCAACACATTATGTAATTACTCATTAACATTACAAAGGAAATGCATCACAACCTAAAATTACTCTTAACGCAAAGACAAAAGTGTTCAAATACAATTAACGACTGAGAATCGCAAACAAATTGATAGCGCTATCTCAAAACAGCTTAACTTCGCGTAGGACCTCTCTCGTAATCGCGTAGTTAACGAAAGAGACAGAGCATAGCGCGAGGAAATACATAGAAGTACGATAATCAAACAAACTATAATGTAATGTCAGAAACTCTCGTGCATCCGAGTAATAATGTCGCGGCCGATTCTGTCATCGCACGTCTTGGATACGGCGAGCGGCAAGCCCGCTGTGGGCTTATTTGTGGACCTGTACAAGCAGAAAGACAGCTGGACACTATGGCACAGTTCCGTGACCAATGGAGACGGTCGGATACAATTTCCATTCACTAAAGATTCAATGTTGGAGGGAAGTTACAAACTGACGTTTAAAATCGGTGATTACTACAGGAGCTTAGAACAGGAGACTTTATACCCAGTTGTTGAGGTTAGTTTCTTTTTGAAGTGAAACTTTGGAGGGCTTTGAAATTGTGATCCACAACATAAAAAAAAAATTATAAACACAATCTATGCTATTCAAGTGATTGATTGCTGAATGATTAAAATATTTCTCTGTAATACAAAAGTTTCACTTCTATCGTGGATCTTTACGACACAGCCTGTTTTTTTATGACCACCTGTGCTATGTATATTTTCAATACTAGTCGCAGCCAATGCGTTGTCGACCCTAAGACAGTTGTCTCATGAATGTAATTTCACCCTAAGTGATAGTGTTTTATATTAGAAAGTGTGAATTATTGCAAATCCCAATTGATCAACATAATGATTAAGTTATTTATATCCAATAGCTGTGTCCCGCGGTTTTACCCGCGTTCCCATGGGATGTCACATGTATTATACATAAAAACCTTCCTCTTCAATCACTCTATCTATTAAAAAATCCGCATCAAAATCCGTTGCGTAGTTTTAAAGATTTAAGCATACATAGGGACAGAGAAAGCGACTTTGTTTTATACTATGTAGTGATATTGTGCCTACAGTAACAAAGGTCGCTAATATTAAATTACATTATCTAAAGCGACTTATCCCATACTGACGGGTGGTTAACCCACGTTTATCGATATCATATAGGTATAACTTATCATACGCGCAATCACATGTTCAGAATATATACCTTTCATCTTGAGATATAAAAGGACATACTGACCGACTGACAATATTTTCAACCATGCCTTAACTTCATCTCCATGTCCTGTACGTCAAAGTAATGATTTTATGTGCTTATTTTGTATTTTTCTTTGAGCTGTTTATTGTCGAGTATAGACGACACTGGCGTTTAAAAGGTTAAAAACATTAATAGAATAGGCGTCAGTGAGTCATAAAACGAATATTTTTCACAAAATTTGACATAAAAAATCTACAGACAGATGCTACATATTTATGTAGATAAATTCAATTGTGTTCATAGTTCATAATTTTACGATTGGATCAATTGATCAATGATGAAACTTATCAAGAAAATTTAAAAAACAGTATTTATTTCTAATAGTTGCTGAATATATTTATAGGAACATGGATATATTTGTTCATAGCACTTGATAGATAAACCAATAATAGTTTATCATTTAACATTTGACTTCTATTATCAAGTAAACTTTGCCTTCGACCTATAAATGGATAGGCACAAAAATCAAAAACATATAATTGATGCTATTTTCGTCTCTTTCTTTCTATGACTATTGAAAGCCTAAAAACTAGTACCTACTCATAGATATTGTTTTCACAGATAACATTCAACGTGAAAGAGGGACAGCACTACCACATTCCGCTCCTACTCAGCCCTTACGGATACACCACCTACCGGGGCAGTTAAGCTTATTATAAGAACATGTAATTTAAGCTCTATAATAAAGTAAATTAAGGTTCAAACGTTTTTTTCTGACTACATAAAATTCTATTTTTTTTTTAGTATCTATACTTTCCAATAGATGGCGCTTATTTTAAAGAACTGCTATTGAGGATATTTTCAGATTATTATAGAACATTGGCAAAATATTATTCGTTCTTGGCTTCATCAAAATATAAAATTAAAGAGCACTTTGCGATGTCTTAGTAAGCATTTTCTTATTTAGCTAGTCCCCAACTAAGACCGCAAAATAATATTTAGAATTATTCACAAATTAAGGCCAATTGAAATTAGATCTATGCAAGGTTTCGCAGAACTTAATTTCGGAGAAAGTTTTGAAATGTCTGACACCAAACCTAATTTGAAAGCCATTGTTTGTGTTTAATACATAGTATTCTTTTATAATATTTTCTTATCAAGTTCTATTTATCAAGGCTAACAAAAATTAAAACCAAATAATTTAAGGTTCCATTGCCAAAACAAATTGGAATTGGAAAAGTACCACTTCCTAGCTCCAAAACAAAATCTATATTCATAATTTATCCTTGCACTATTGTTATGCGTAAAAAAAATCATTTTTTTTTAATAAAACATCATTTAAATACAACAATTTAATATAAGTATACAATGTTATATTTAAAATTCAGTGCTCCGTGCAAAATATATTAAATACTAATGGAGTAATCATATCAGTATGGAAGATTTGATGAAATATTCTGCTGTCAATGCAACAACGTTACATAATAACTATGTAACAACAAACAGATGTGATTTGCAATATGTATGTATATTTTATATTCCTTGAATAGAAGTAAACCTGAATCAGTAACAAAAAAAATAAATTGAAAAACACTAAATACTCAGTCTGTCACTCAGGAATACTCAGGAGGAGTCATAATTTTTTTTTTTAACTATATATTTTATTTGTTGCCTTCTACTCGAGTAATATAAATAAATATCCATATTTTTTTGAAATAAACCACACCTATGTAATACACAACAGTAATAAAAAATGGGACAATTACAATTAATTATTAATTTATTATCTGTACTAACATTAAATCTATAATGTACTTGCTTATCATAAATATTATGCTAAAATAAAAAAAAAACAACCACAACAATAAAACATAATTATCCTAATTTGAAGAAATAGCTACCTTAAAACCTACCTACAAAAAAAGTCGTTTTTTCAGTAACAATCAATCTTCAAAGAGAACGACGACTTTGTAGATTTTTTTGTCGAGTTTTACAGAACCTTTGACAGCTAAGAATGTTATACAGATATAATCTTTATTGCTTCGAAACACAGTTCATATTCATCCAATGCCTAATTGTATGAACATGACGTCATGGGGTACATTTTTAGACAACAAACTTAGCTGTCAAACATTTAAAATCTTCGTAGCTTCTAAACATAAATGCAAATATACTCCAATCTATGTACAAATAATATGTATGTATGTATATACACATAAAATCTTTATCAGCATGTATAATCTATACCGATAACACTATTCATCTATCTTATACAATCAATTGACTTGATATTATTAAGGCTCTCATAAAAAGAGATATTTAAATTATATAATAGTATCATACATTAAGCTTGGACTAATCCATCTGTCTAATTTGACTCAATTAAGTACAAGTTTAGTACATTATCCAATTTATTTGTTAAAATTATAAATTATTTTCAAATTCCCTCCCATTCGATCGAAAAAGACAGCCCACAATATAAATAATTGGAGTTTGAAATTTTAGATTTAACTGTTGAATTTTAATATCAGGTGGTTATACAAGGTGGGTTCTGTTACCGAGGCTTCTGCTTACTTCTTCAGTATAATAGGCATGAAGATATTTTTTTTTTGGGAAAGCTATATCATGAATATTAATAGCAAAGTAGTTGACAGGTTTTAATTACTCTATATATTTTTTTTTTAATTAAAACTTAATTTTCTGAGACGGTATATTTTTTTTATATAGAAATGTGAATTAATAAAGTTATAATTAAATTTCTATCTTTACGTATTAAAAACTATATATATATAATAACATCTTAAATGTAGCGCCTAACAGTTCAATGTAAAGGCTACCTTATATCTATGAGTATAAATAGCTATTTTGTTACAATTTTTTTGTTTGGCACGTTGTCCGGCTGGCTGGTACTCTGTAACGTAAATGGTCATATTCATCAGTAAAACGCAAACGCACGCACACCGTTTCTTCGTATCATCACCACAAATCTATCACAGTCTATCACAGCTTGTCTCTGTCCGTACAGAAGTGTCTTTTAACGTTAATGTTCATTTGTTTACTGCATCTTCTTGCCCTATGTTACTTGGATTGGAAATCCCAATTTTAATCTGGGTGTCAACACTTTTACCATATTAGATGATCAACAAATAATTTATCTATATATAGGAACATGGGCCAAGTAGGCTGACAGGCAGTCGGTTCACCTGATGGTAAGTGGTCACCGTCTATAGACATTTGCAACACCAGGGGCATCGCCAATGCTTTGTCGACCATGAGACGTGAAGTTGTTAAGTCTCATGTGCCTGTAATTTCACCGGCCCCCTTACCTTTTTAAACCGAAACACAGTATGCTCTACTACTTTTAAGTAACGGTAATTCTCATGTTGGTCAAAATTTTTGTGATAAAAGTGTTGACATACATACATAAATTGCAAATAGCTGAAAGAGACAGTTCATAAACATATTCTTGACGCACAATTTGATAGAATGGGACTCCATATTCTTGGTGTTCAGTCAAGTATCCCATAACACTTACCTGTTACAAAAACCTGTGAACCAATTATGATTAGAGCATATAAAATACATATTCAATTCAATAAATACTTACCAAGTTATTTATGGGCAAGCTGTGAGAGGTCCATAGAAAGGGTAGCTTTGATGCGGCCACATCTATTGTAGTGAAATAAGAATCAAACCATTAGACAAAAATAATAACGCCATCTGTTTCCACAACCTTTGTAAAATGACCTTTACATCCATGTACTGGTAGGCTTAGTTTTGCATGACAGATCCATTTGCTTGACAGTTCACTTAATGAGAGGAGGGACAAAACAATACAAAGGAAATTATACTGAAAAAAATACATGATTTAATTAAATATTACCCACTAATCAATGCCCATTGGTACAAGGAAATTTTCTCAGCATGTCATTGTATTTTTTTATAATTTAACACCTGTTTTTTCCATACAATAATATATGACAAACATGTACACAAATCTGAATAAACGGGTTGAATGCTAAGGCCAAAAAATGAAAGAAAACATAACACTTTTATACAAAAGTATGTCTGTTTGTATGCTAAGTTCCAATTAAACTGCGAAAATTACATCATGAATTAGAAAATTTGTTCTGAAATGTTTATTAGTTAAATACATTTTCCCATTCAGGCAAAGTTGGGGCAGACAGATACGAATATAATATTTAGGAATGTGAGCTTGTTGGTATATTATCACTAGACTCCACAATGGCACAAACAAGGATAGAGAAGGACATAGGATAATTTTTACTCCAGGAAATGCGGGGAAACCTGTGGGATGTGAGCAAGTGTCAAAAGAATACATCTACACTTAAAGTAGTATAGAGATATAAAGAAGAGAATAGATTTATATTTTTGTCGGTCCAGTAGTTTTTAAGTTTATTTGTTACAATAAACTTAAAAACTACTGGACCGATTAGAAAAATTCTTTCACCACTGGGAAGCTACACTATTCGCGGGTGACATATGCAATATTAAATATTTTTTAAATTAGGGGTCCCCACTAGAACTCCAATAATGTAACCCAAGGTGTAAAAGTTACCTAAAAAATTCCTAACATCGCGTCCGCTGCGAAAACTTTTGACGATACAAAGATCAAATTAAGGATCAAACCGCGGGAGACAGCTAGTTATCAATAAATAAACATTTACAATCGTTTATTATTCTATACCAGATGAAATGACTGTGGTGGTAAGACTGCATGGCAGTACTATCGAATATTCTGTTGCTTTTACCAACTATGATGCAACTGGAACTAACCTGTAATCCTTGAAACCTGAAAATTAAACAATTAGTGAACATAGTAATCAAAGTGTGTACCTACCTAGTTCCCATCTTCCTGGCCGACCACTTCCTTATATCTGGCTATCATGAGCTTCTTCACTGTATCTCTATATGTTTCTCCAGGGGTTGGTGTGTAAATGCCTCGTTTCTGACCCAGTCCAGCTAATCCTGGCCTTTGTTCCGCCTCGATAGGAGTTATTCTCCCTTGTTCCTCTTTACCTAAGCCACGGCCTTCTGACCAACCCATCTTCTGTAGCATTTTCCCGCCAATAGTATCGACGACTGACGGCGGCGGGTGCGATGTAATTGGCATTGGCAGTTCGGGAGGCTCGTAACGCTTTCTAATTGGTATTTCATCCTCTCCGAACTTGAGCCGACGTTCTGCAGCCCTATCTCTATAACCATTAGTCTGTGGCAATAGTTCGTTCTTTTTTCGAAACTCCACCAAATTCTGTTTATGAAGGTCGGATAAAGTCTTATGTTTGTTTAGTACTTCAGGTGAGGGGAAGCGGCGCTTGCACAGGAGGCAAGTCAGCTTCGCCCAGTCAATTATACCGTCGTCACTATCCACCGCAGGCTCTGGAACCTTTTTTATAAGGAAATCATCGCCTCCGGTCATCGGTGGTGGCGACAATTCCCTCACATGAGTCAACGAAGGTCCCGCTCCTAGTACTGAAAAGCCGATATCAGCGGATCCCTTGCTCGCTGACGTATCTAAAGGCTGTTCCATCACAATATTGCTCCTCGCATTCTCCTTTTTCTGGTTTAGAGTGCGCGCCCAACGCTCCATATCCTTGGCTATCTTTTTTGCAACTTTCACTTTGTCTTCCTTATCTTTCTTTTTCTTTTCCTCAGGTTCTTTGACTATTGTGTTCTCTACAGTTGCTTGGGGTGGATTTGGAAGCTTAGCTTGATCTGTGTTCTGATGGGTCTGAGTAGCGGCAATGTAGGTGCAATTGGTTGCATCCCAGTACATATATTGGGTCAACTGACTGTTGAAGAAGTATTGAGTGTTTCCATCATAATAAAGTCCTGTTGCCGGGTCATAATAGTATCCTGAGGACTCATCATACAAGAAAGTTCTTACATCAGGGGGAGAATAGACAGTTTTACCATCACCAGTGGGGACATTCACAGCAGGGGTGGCTTGAGTGGTACTTGCCACGAATACTGGCACAGCCACTGGTGTCCAAGACATGTTTCTAGCTTGTGCGGCCGATATGGCTGACTGAGCAACTGCAGCAGCTGCATTAACACGATCAGCTTCTGACAATGCTTGTGAAGAACCTGCATAATTAGCTTGACCATAGTAAGCTGAAAAATCTGCATTTGGTGGCTTCTGTACCTTCAGAGGTTCATTATAGAAGCTCACTAATACCTCTCTGTTATCTATCTCTAAAGGTGGCTTTAAAGTCATCAGTTCGGTAAGTGCTGCTGTGGAATCAGATATGGAATTAAAATTTATATAAGCCAGACACTTTGATGCTCCTGTTAGGGTTTCTCGGCCTATAGTTATCCCTGCTATTGAATCTAGAATTGACTTTGAACATCTTTCTTTTATAACTTCTAGTATCTTTTCCTCTGTAGTTAAAGCATCTAATCGCCTGAACAAGAGACGTTTTGTAATGCCACAAGACTCAGCAGTGTCAGCCCTGTCACCGTCAACTGCATACTCTACCCCCTCAGACCGCATACCCTGACAGGAACGTCTGTAGCAGACCTGTCGCCTTTTGAAATTATATAAGCCACATTTACAGAACCAATCCCCCGGAGAGGCAGTGATTGACTGCGCATCTTCTTGTTTCTCTCTAGAGTCGTATTTGTCATACTCGGTGCTGCGTTCGTGACTTCCGGACCTGCTGCTGGAACGCGAGACTTGTTTCTTTTCGTCGGTGCTAATGGTCGGTGGGGACGGAGGCACTGGCACTGGATTATCGTCGTACCGCTTCGGCGACCGACGGCGCTCTCTATCGCGGTCGCGGTCCCGGGACCTGTCGTACCTCTCCCGGCGCGGCGTGTACCGGTCGCCTTCGCGATCGTAACGGTCTCGACGGTCGCGATCGCGCTCCCGGTCGCGGTCCCGATCGCGGTCCCGCTCGTAACGCTCGCGCTCGCGGTGGTGCCGCTCGCGTGGCGGTGGCGACGAGCGGCGCTCAGGGCTGGGGCTGCGCCGTAGCTCCCACACGGGCGACCGACGCCTGATCGGCTCGGTCCAAGGGCTGTTCTCTTCCCATCTCGAGCTACGCTCGTCACGGCCTCGCCACGACATCGCAGCCTGCGAACATCATATTTAAATGAAATGGTCGTACTCACAAATTGTGCGCAGGTAGTCGCTGCCCAGATGCCCGATGGTGGCCTCAAAAATACCTCGTTCAACGACCTTCATTCCGCCGTTTACCTGTTTGATTACCTGCTGTGGCGTCCACTGCGTTTATAATAATGCTTTTAAACCGAATACAAAACAAGAAATATTGATAACAAGGCGGAAGAAAAGTGTTTCAATATCGACGATTTATTTGCGTGACATTAACCAGGCAGGAGCCATTTTTGTAAAATGTATTTTTTTTTCTTAGCAACAGTGTTGCCTGATCGAATTTAATTAAGTTACAAAAATATGTTTTGATTTATGATCTATTTATTTGTTAGAGATTAAAAAACATTAGTAGATATTTATACACAGCCCTTAGCCTCATCAGAAGATTATTAACTTTGGTGCCCTTAATAAGTAATATAAATTGGAAATATATTTTACGGGCAATTGGTTTAATTATATGATGTCAACTCAGCTAGTTTATTAAATAACTAGGCCTGTACATGCATAGAGACCGGTAACATAAATTACAGGTTTGTATTATTTTGAAAAGTGATGCTTTGTAGTGCTGCAGACCATAGACAAGTTTTTCAGTCACATACATTATACCGTAGACAGAGAATCCAAACATTAAACAGCCAAAGTTGCCATCTTCTGTGCAAATTGTAACGAATTGAATGGATTAGTTTACTATATTTCGTAAATATCAGGCCAATCTATGCAGTAGTACTTAAATTCAAATACCGAGTATGGATATTAATAGGTATATTAAAACATTTGAATAGAATATAATGATTTATTGATACTTAATTACAATTTCAATGTAACCATGTTATTTTAAGCAGTTGTTTACCACTAGGCAAAAAGCTTATAATAAAGTATAATCAGACAAAAACGCAATTATTGGCCTAATTATAAGTTCTTACAAGCAATCAGTGGAATAAGACGCATGTCATTTTATCATGTAAATAATCGTATTATGTTAAGAGTGAAGTTTACTAAACTAAGGGCATGGATGATACTGGGCACTTACAGCCCGCCATTATGGCCGCTGTAACATTTGTCTATTCATGAAGTATCGTAATTTACAATAGTTTGTTGTACTTGTCTATAAATTATTTAAACATGGTGGTCTGAGGGTTCATGTAACCGTGCTGTAAATAAACGATCAATCTCCGTAGTTTGTTTATTTATAAAAGCCCTGACACTGGCCAAGTAGTTTAAAATATACACGTCTGGTGCAGATAAAATAGTAAGTGAGTGAAGAGTGGTTGTACAAACATATTGTGCGATACTACATGATATCAATAAACATAGCGTGCCGCTCGTTATAGTATTTTTTTTTTATAAATTAAAAAGAATGTGTTGCCACTTTGCTCCTAGAAAAGATAGTTAGATTCATGTGTATATTACGCTCTATATTGGGCATTACAATTCAGCGGAATTTATGGCACAAAATACCAATTGAATTAAATCATCTGTTGCGTACAATTTCAGGGAAGTCTAAAATCAATATTAAACCAGCTGTCAATACTGTATCTGTGCCAACAATTAATAAAATATAACGTGTCAGGTACTATAGACAATTGTGTATATTCCAGAAAGGATTTTATTTCTGTTTTCTGTCAATTGTACATTATAATAAAAAAATTGTAGAAGTTTTTTAAAAATAAATACAGATTATTAGACTACTCATTACACAGAGCATTCTAATCTAATCCCAAACGAAGCAAAGCTTGTTACATGTCAGCTAGCTAATTTACTCCTTAAAAACGACCTTTAAATACGTAGATACTTATATAAACCTGTAGATTTTATGAAACTTTTGAAAAGTTTATAAAACAGTATGACTGTCGCTTTCAGTGGCGCAATCGTTTTTAGCATTTTGGTTTTGTACCCTTATAATAAGAAATAATAGTGTTGCAATAACGTCGATAGTAATTTGTATAATTTTTAAAATTGAGCTTTTTATGATAGGTATTACATTATATTATTTTTTTTTTTTGGCGTCTTTGCTGTAGTTAACTTAATTGCTACTATTTATGTTATGAAATACTTTATTACCATGTGATACTGATATTTTTTTGTTGATATATTATTGTGTACTTAGTTAAAAATCAATATCATAAGAGCCCCTAAAATATATTTTTTAAAGTTATCGGTGGAATGTTTCAGAGATTTCGCGCGTTCCCTTCTAAGAAATGCAAAAGAAATTATTTCTATCGTTGTCGCGTATCTATTTAATATCAATTTACGAAACAAATACTTTTAACGTTTACTGCATTTTTTACTGTTTGCTTTGCTTATGCTTGCATATTTTTTGCCGTCGGTTAACAAAATATATTCTGCAGAAATAATAAATGTTAAAAAGTAATGCAAGTATCACATAAGCACTTCTTTTTCCACTGTTCATGTCTCTGCAAAGCCTCGCTATACCGTTAGCGCGGTATAGTTGAATCAATTAAAATCCGAAAGAATAAATAATTCCCAGATGCGTCAGATCTAATTAATCATTTCTGCAAGGAGCAAGTGTTCTTTCAGAATATTTATCTCTCGTTCTATGTTTTCTCTCGCTATCGCCTCGAAGCATTCAAACTCGGGCGTGACGAAGAGTTTTGGAACAAGGGAGAGTTGATTAAGTACCTGTGAAAAATATAAAAAAAAAACATTTATTTTGTATCCCAAGAAAGGAGTTCACTCAATCAATATTATTATGCTATAGGGCACAGAAATAGCAAGACAACTGTAAAAAAATAAACAATTAATTATTTAGAACTTCATAAACGTACAAAAGAAAATATGTACTTCCAGTTAGTGACGGAGGATTAACAGCACAGGTATGCCAGAGAGTAGTAATATTTTCTCTGCTACGCCGTTTTTTATCTATCAATAAGGAGGTCATCTTACCACTTCATTCCATTTGAAATCAGATTATGGATCTCAAAATAAGGGACAATGGAAGCTGGACATTTCAAGTATAACGAACAGGTATTGCGTACCTTGATCCTTAGTTCGACATAATTTGTACAACTGAGCTTGGAGTATTCGGCTCGAACAAGTTTGGCGTGAGCGTCATATTCCTCGCGAGACGCGCCCAGCACGGCCAGCTCACAGTCACCAAACAATTGTAGATCTCTATGGAAAATAAATTACCTTTATGTATCTTCTCCAATTATTATTAATATTGATCCTCACTCGGCTGTGCATCTAAACTTGATAGTCACTTTTCAAATTTTTTATGTTAAAAAGAGATTACTTATAATTTGTGAATGCACGAGCATGCAATTCTACCGTGGAGATCCATATCCTTAGTTTGTGTATGATGTGATGTGTGATGATGATAAAGTAACTGAATTCAATAAGCAATAAGACTATGTGTGATTAGTGTCCCATAAAAAGGGACAGCAGGTGAATTTTAACAAAGTCGATATGATACGTATTTATTTATGCTAGTTGTAGCTTATATTGATGGCAAACGCCTATAGTACCTGAGGGGCGCAGGCCCAGGTGGAGTGGGCGGCGCGGTCGAGATGGTGGAATTGGTAGAGGACTCAGTCGCATTGGAGTCCTGTGAACCAGTCCCCTCGGTGCTACCAGTCTCGTCGCCGGTATTAGCTTGCGTGTCAGCGCCAGTCTTCACATAACCTGCAGGTACTGCACCACCAATATTATATGTGATTTCAACTTTGACTCGGGTACGCACTATCACGCTTGTATCAGCCCCTGATTCAGCGCCAGTCTCTGATTCTGCACCGGTCTCCGATTCTGCACCGGTCTCCGATTCAGCCCCAGACTCCGATTCAGCCCCAGTCTCCGATTCAGCTCCAGTCTCCGATTCAGCCCCATTCTCCGATTCACCGCCGGTATCCGTTTCAGCACCGGTCTCCGACTCTGCACCGGTCTCTGAGTCAGTATCACCCCCCAAATTTGTCCCAGTCTCCGAGCCAGGATTGGTCCTAAAGGCGGCAAAAGCCCCCGTGCCAGCAACAGTCCCAGTGCCGGCTCTAGACTCTGTACCAGCCACCGAGTAGGCCGCAGGCCTCGTGTCGGCACTAGCCATCGTGTCAGTACTAGCCTCCGTGGTGGTGACAGCCCTAGATCCTGGATCAGCACCACCCTCCGTGTCGGAACCAGCGCCCGGGCCGGCAATTGTCACAGCCCTCGTGTCGGAGTCAGCTTCTGTGTAAGCACCAGGTCTTGTGTCGGAATCACTTTCTGTGTCGGCACCAGCGCTCGGGCCGGCAATTGTCGCAGCCCTCGTATCGGAGTCAGCTTCTGTGTAAGCACCAGGTCTCGTGTCGGAATCACTTTCTGTGTCGGGACCAGCGCCCGGGGTGGGAATTGTCACAACCCTCGTGTCGGAGTCAGCTTCTGTGTAAGCACCAGGTCTCGTGTCGGAATCACTTTCTGTGTCGGCACCAGCACCTGTGCCGGCAATTGTCACAGCCCTCGTGTCGGAGTCAGCTTCTATGTAAGCACCAGGTCTCGTGTCGGAATCACTTTCTGTGTCGGCACCAGCACCCGTGCCGGCAATTGTCACAGCCCTGGTGTCGGAGTCAGCTTCTGTGTAAGCACCAGGTCTTGTGTCGGAATCACTTTCTGTGTCAGCACCAGCGCCCGGGCCGGCAATTGTCACAGCCCCCGTTTCGGAGTCGGCTTCTGTGTAAGCACCAGGTCTCGTATCAGAATCACTTTCTGTGTCGGCAACAGCGCCCAGGCCGGCAATTGTCACATCCCTCGTGTCGGAGTCAGCTTCTGTGTAAGCACCATATCTCGTGTCGGAATCACTTTCTGTATCGGGACCAGCGCCCAGGCCGGCAATTGTCACAGCCCTCGTGTCGGAGTCAGCTTCTGTGTAAGCACCAGGTCTCGTGTCGGATTCACCTTCTGTGTAAGGACCCGGTCTCGTGTCGGAATCACTTTCTGTGTCGGGACCAGCGCCCGGACCGGCAATTGTCACAGCTCTCGTGTCGGAGTCAGCTTCTGTGTAAGCACCAGGTCTCGTATCGGAATCACTTTCTGTGTCGACACCAGCGCCCAGGCCGGCAATTGTCACAGCCCTGGTGTCGGATTCATTTTCTGTGTAAGCATCAGGTCTCGTGTCGGAATCACTTCCTGTGTCGGGACCAGCGCCCGGGCCGGCAATTGTCACAGCCCTCGTGTCGGAGTCAGCTTCTGTGTAAGCACCAGGTCTCGTGTCGGAATCACTTTCGGTGTCGGGACCAGCGCCCGGGGTGGGAATTGTCACAGCCCTCGTGTCGGAGTCAGCTTCTATGTAAGCACCAGGTCTCGTGTCAGAATCACTTTCTGTGTCGGCACCAGTACCCGTATCAGGAATGGTCACGGCTCCCGTTTCAGAACCAGCTTCTGTGTCAGCACTAGGTCTCATGTCGGAATCACTATCTGTGTCGGCATCAGCGCCCGTATCGGGAATGGTTACAGCTTCCATTTCAGTATCAGCTTCCGTGTCAGCACCAGGTCTCGTGTCGGAATCAGTTTCGATGTCGGCACCAACGCTCGTTTCGGGAATGGCCATAGCTTCCACTTCAGTATCAGCTTCTGTGTCAGCACCAGGTCTCGTGTCGGAATCAGTTTCGGTGTCAGCACCAGCGCTCGTATTGGCAATGGTCACAGCCCTCATGTCAGCACCAGTACCCGTATCGTGAATGGTCACAGCCCCCGTTTCGGAATCAGCTTCTGTATCAGCCCCAAGTCCGGTGTCGGAATCAGTTTCCGTGTCGGCACCAGCGCCCGTATCGGGTATAGACACATCCCGCGGATCAGCATCAGTGCCCGTATCGGGAATGGTTACTGCCCCCGTGTCGGACTCGGCTTCTATGTCGGCACCAGGCTCCGTTTCGGAATCAGTTTCTGTGTCGGCTCCAGCGCCATTGTCAGGAATGGTCACAGCCCCCGTGTCGGCATCAATGCTCGTATCGGGAATGGTCACAGCCCTCGTGTCGGCACCAGTATCCGTACCGGCAATTGTCATAACCTCCGTGTCAGAATCAACTTCTATGTCGGCACCAGCCCCCGTGTCGGAATCAGCCCCCGTGTCGGAATCAGCCTCCGTGTCGGGACCAGCCCCCGTGTCAGATTCAACTTCTGTGTCGGAACTAGTGCCCGTGTCGGAATCAGTATCTGTGTCGGCACTAGTGCCCGTGTCGGAATCACCCTCGGTGTCCGTATCGGTAACCGCCCCCGTACCGTTATCAGTTTCGGCACCGTTTTCACCCCCCACACCGTTACTAGACCCCGCGCCGGCAGCAGCCCTTGCACGAGCAGCAGCATACTTCGCGCAGATACAAGCTCCCGTGCAACCAGATCTCACTGCCGGGGGCGGGATCCACACCCCATCGTCGTCCGTCAGCAGCGCCAATATATACGATGTAAGGTCTTTCTGGAAACAAACACATAACAATTTCACTGCATAGCATCTAATTCGACATGTGGTGATAACTATTCCCTTCCCAATAAACTTGTGTTCACACACTCGCGCATTTAGAACTACTGAATGTGGGCATCAAACGATGCTACATTGTTTGTCATTTCAATGATGAAAGCCATCGAAATAATTCAGCTCAAATTCAAGGGTGTTGTAGTTGTGGCATCAAATTCTACGATGAGCTTGAGCTCACAGTGAAGAAAAACCCATAAGAAATATGGTTTTCTTCACCTTATCCAAGTTGAAAATCTGATGATTGAAGTTGAACACAAGCTTATTCAAAATGCGATGTCCTATTTGAGATATGGTATACTTACAGCCTGTGGATGCTGTTCTAATAACTCGGATAACAAGTTCACTGTGAGATTTGTCGGCGTATGCCTCAGGACTATAGCCAGTTTAAACGCAGCGGGTTGTATCACGTCCATTACACCTTTCGCTAAGAGATTCTGCCATACGCCAGCCTGTGACACGACAATGTATCAACGATGGGAAAATATTGTGCTGTGAGCTGTGAAAGGAAGGTAATTGATTAGTAGAGCTCACCCGAGACATCCGGGGAAGTACAACCACCTTACCCATGTCCGCCGTGTAGTGGACTAGTATTACTGTGTTCCAGTTAGAAAGGTAAGGGGGCCGTTGAAATTACAGGCACATGAGACTTAAGATCTTCACGACTCAGGATCGACAACGCATAATAGGCGGAGGTTAAAAAAAAAAAAATATATATATATATATATAAATTAAGTGTGCAAGAGTAATCTGATTCTCTAATTTCTGAGTATTCTAATTTGAACATGTGAACAACATTCGGGGTACTCTTGTTGGTGTAGCTTCTAACATGAAGCAACTGGTCTTTGGATCTTGGCCCTTTTACGACATATGTCATACGGCCTCCTGTTAGTACAAGTCTCACTGATGCCCGCGACCAGGTGAACAACTATTTACTAGTGATGTTTTCTCGACATGTCACGCTTCCGCTATTGGGATTTTGGAGCTTTTAGTAAGATTAGCCCTCTTACTGCTCCCTGATGAATACATGCTAGCTATGTAAAAAAGTTACCTGATAAGCGACGCAGTTCCTAAGTGAGTGCCAGAGCGCGTCTGAAGGCGAAACTGCGACGATCTTCTTCCAGGCTTCATCGTGGTCTGGGGCCACCAAGGTCACGCAGGCCGACCGCCACATGCGCGCCGCCGCGCATCCTTGCCGCTCGCCCGGTGGTACTGGAAACAACACCACCGCACAATTTTCAGAAACGAATTAACCCTGCTTGAATCGATTTTTTGTTGAAAATGTTTTTCAATCTTACTATTCGGTTTTTTTTTTCACCACATGCTACATAAGTACTAGCTTAACTAGGGGAACACTTTTTAGTACCGTGTTTGTTTAGTCGTACAAACAATTGAGTAAAATAAAATTTGTCTTTGAGATGCCGATATCTTGTTTTTGTATACCTATTAAATTGAAGATTCTACACCCTCAAGGGCTCCGGTATTATTATTTCAGAATGCACTTATGTAGGTATGGACTACTACCTCAAAAAAAACTAACAAATTTTCATCTTTAGAGCCATTTCAGTCTTGCGATTAGAGTTAAATGGCTGCGTCATTAAAGGGCAGACCGACAAGGCGAATCTATTAGGGTTTCGGTTTTTCCCATTTGGCTACAGAGCCATAAAAACGGTCTATTTATTTTTGTTGAGTTCAGAATATGTATGAGTATATAGTAATAGATGTATAATAATTATAGGATAAAATTGCAATAAACCAAAGACCAATTTGATTTGATAGAGTATAATATTAACACCCGATAATATAAATGGTGGGTGAACAAATACATAATTTGCCCAATTCAACATTAAGTCAGACCTTAAAGTTGAATACGAAGAAATAAAAAGATAAATGCATATTTTAACTAAAAGAATAAAAACTAAATTTCGGGTATTCGTCAAAGGACGAGAGCGTATTACGATAAAAACAAACAAAAAAAACTAACTTATTACAGCCAAATGATATTCGGTTAAAAATGTTTTACCATTATATCAAATTAGTATGTTCCGTTTATCGATATAAAGATCTAACCTAACTCTGACACAGCGCGTTTTAATATTTGACAATAGATTCCATCTTGAAGTACATACTATTGTAGTCCAAAACTATAACTCTAAAGAATGGTGTAATAGAAAATGATAATAATGATAAGTTAAGCAAATATCAATAATGTCGTGAATAATAGTTGCCATCTCGAGAATAATTCACAATCCACTGCACTAATTCAACATTGCAAATCATTACTTACCTCCCACATCCGGCTCTCTCCACCAGTTTATCGCCAGTTTGAAGGAATGAGGCCGCTAAGCCGACAACACAGCTGTGAAATAACACCATCAATTTATTACGCGACGAATAATAATATTTGAATTTCAAGGTTACACATTCGGTAAGTATTGTCACATCTACATTAAATTAGCCCAACTGATCTTGAATGAATGTAAATGACGTTTGTATTTTTTTAAATTTAAAGTTTGGCTATGACATGACACTATTGCAGACAGTTTCATGTGTTGTTAAACAAATCAGGAAATGTTCAAAACACATAGATATCAATCAAATATACAATCTATATTTATAAAAATGTTATGTTGGTTTGTGTACTCTTCAAAATAAGTTATAAAATAAATATATTTTTTTATAAATATAACTTCATTCAAAAACACTAAAATACCACGAGTAATGTAACATTCCTGCGTGTTACTTACAAACAATAATAATGTTTATATTTATTTAAATTGAATGCGACTCTGTTTTAAGCTCAGTTTTTAAATATCTATAGCACTGTTCATTTTGTTAATATTTTAAATCTTGAAAAGTATATAAAAGCAACATAATAAAATACTCACATGAAATAAATTCAGATTATTATTGACCACTTTATGGTTAATTTACAAGCCGGGTTCTATTTTCGAACGTGACAGACGTGTAGGGCGCTCGGTCGAGTGTCATGGCGGCACGGCGGCGCGGCGGTGGCTGCGCGGAGACGAGGGGAGGCGGGCGCAGTGATGTGTGCAGTTCATTGTACGGGATATCGACAGTCGATGGTGTGCGGGAAGCTGCGCGACCGTCCGCCGTGAAATGTTGCCATGTGCGTGTAGTAATGTGATATTGCCTACACTTTGGCTCTACATATTTATGGTTCTGCCTCCTTGTATGATAGCTGATTGATCATATGAACGAGTAGGACAATCCACCGGTTTGGATCTGGTCGTTGATTGTTTGATAAAGCAATAACCTTTTTTGTGATTTTACAAAAATGCGTCCTATTAAGGCTTGTGTTATTAGGTAGAATTTATTAGTAGCACAGGTATTTTTTTATGCATTCAAAGGCTTTCATATTTATATTTAAACTTAGATGCAAAATAAACAAACATGAATATTTGTCCTGAACTTTGACTGATTTTGATATTGAATAAAATATTGTATTTATCAAAGAGTTTGTATCTATTTATTTTATTTATAAACTTTTTTTGCCCGTAACGGAAACACAAAAATGAGTATTTTAACCACAACATAATTAAAAAATACCCATATCGATGTCAATACATCTTAAAATCCTCAACACTATGTCTGAAGGGTCGAGATTAAGTTAACGAACGCATGCGCGAGGGCTTTTATGAAAAACCTTTTAAATGAACAAAGTTGCAAACAAAAATAAACCCACAAAGGAATAGAACAGATACTATATTTGAATACAAGACCTGTGTATGTCTACAATCAATCGATATTGTAATGCAAGGGGATAAGGTCTATATTGATGTCAATAGATACAATGTGTGAGTCATGTCAATGTCTGGCCACGCATTAGGTTGTCTGAACTTTAAATTTGCCGATTTTTCTATAAACGCCACTCAAGCCGTTCTACAACACGGCTATTTAGCCTATTTCTCAATAGTTTTGTCTTCGGGTATTATCGGAGAATGAAATTATAGTAGCTCTTTGACTACCAACTAGTAGTGCAGTAATAACTCATTTTAATATTTAGATATACTGAAATTATGATCATTAAAATTTTCTTTTCAAAAATTCAAAATTCAAAACCATTTATTCAGTTTAGGCCTTCGGAGGGCACTTATGAAGGTCAAATTTAAAGTTACTGAAGCTACAGCCGGTTCGGAAGACAGCCTTCAACTGAGAAGAACCGGCAAGACACTCAGCAAGGTTACATTCTTTTTTATTTGTTATATAAATTTTTATCTATTCTGACTTTTTGGCTATTTTATAATTTCAATTTTACATAATTTTATATTTAACAATTACAAAATACTTATTATTACATTTAGAATTAATAATAATAATAAATATCCCGGGACATTCTTTGCACACGGCCATCTGATCCCAAACTAAGCAGAGCTTGTACTGTGGAAACCAGATAACTGATATATTACATATACTACTTGTTTATTTATAAATATATACTGATATAGATATTTACACCCAGACACAGAACAAACAAACATGTTCATGCACACAAATGATTGTCCTGGGTGGGAATCGAACCCGCGACCCGCGACTTGGCAGTCAGGTAGCTAACCACCAAGCCAACCCTGTCAATTAAATTATGAATACGATTGAAAATAATAATTGATGTACGTACAAAGCTTGTGTTTGTTTGAATGATGAAGCAAGAAATTATTGATACAAAATGTCAAAACCGTGGAATAGCGCGTGCAATCCAATCTGTGAGAGCATTATTGCTATTCTTTGTAGTCAGGCGTAAATTTAAATATATTTTTCGTTTCGATTTCAAATTACATATTTGTTCGAGAGTAATTTTTATTATATTATTACTAGCGGACCCGGCAAACGTTGTTTTGCCACATTTACTTTATTATAAACTATACATGAAAATGTATCGTACTACAATTATTATATTCGATTGCCATATAGCAACCCTATTGCGAATCTGTGGATGCAACAGAATAATATAAACGTCGCGATTAAAAAACAAAGGTTGATCGTAGCAGGGTGAAAATTTGAAGTTGAAGTATGTATTTGTTAATAAAATAAAAAATGTTGTCAAGGAAATAAAAATTAATATTTAGGGGTGTGTCACCCCTATCATTTAAGGGTATGAAAAGTAGATGTTGCCCGATTCTCAGACCTACCCGATATGCACACACAATTTCATACAAATCGGTTCAGCCGTTTCGGAGAAGTTTGTTGACAAACACCGCGACATGGGAATTTTAAATATTAGATACCTAGTAGGGATAAGGATTGTCTTCAAATAAATTAAGTTATTAATAGTTAATATATCCCCCTATCAGTGTATTGGTAAAAAAGAGTAACTTAATATTGTATTCGTTTGCTTATTATTTGACTTACCTTTCACAATAATAAAACAGGTATATTTATTAAACACGTAACACGTTTTCGTTTTGATTTAAAACTATTTCCAAAAAATGTGAAGTACTCTCACTACGTCATACGCTCACAACACGTGGTTATTTACAGGAGAAAAAAAATAAAAAATAATACGTATAACATACGTGTAACGAAGTTCCTTATTATGAATAATATGAGAAAGTATAATATTTGTGATTATTTAAATAAAACATGGCTGCGGTGACCGTTTACCATCAGACCGGCTGTCAACTTGTTTGCCACCTTAGTAGTAACAAAAGAAACAAATATTTTCGGTTCCGTGGTCACGTGGTAAATTAATTTACCCTTACATCTTCGTCCTTGCCGTCTGTTGATAAGTCCATCAGTCCGTCTGTCCGTCAGTCCGTCAGTCCGTCAGTCCGTCAGTCCGTCATTCCGTCATTCCGTCCAATTCAATTCCAATTTGTTGTTTATGGCTCCATCGTGCTACCGATGATCGTCATTCCATCAGTCCATCAGTCCATCAGTCCACCAGTCAGTCAGTCCGTCAGTCCGTCAGCCCGCCAGTGCGTCACTCCGTCAGTTCATCAGTGCGTCAGTCCATCAGCCCGTCAGTCTGTAAGGCCATCAGTCCGCCAGTCCATCAGTCCGCCAGTCAGTCAGTCCGTCATTCTGGCAGTTTGTCATTTCATCAGTCCGCCAGTCCATCAGTCCGCCAGTCAGTCAGTCCGTCATTCTGGCAGTTTGTCATTTCATCAGTCCGTCAGTCCGTCACTCCGTCAGTCCATCAGTCCGTCATTCCGTCAGTCCATCAGTCCGTCAGTCCGTTAATTGGTAAAAAGAAACTTATTGAAAATAGTGTGAAGTGTTATAGTTAGTATAAGTCTTGGCAATGATAATAGCAAAAAAAAACTTGAGAAGTGTCAAGGGACACCCGGATGGAACGAAGATACGCATTGGAATTGACCAAAATGCTGAGTTTAGGTCCAGTGTTGAGAAAAACTTGCAATCTCTCGTCTTTAGTATTAGGTCTTCAATAAAAGATCAAGACTGTGCTAATAATTACTAATTATACTTATTTATAATTGGAACAGAATTTTAAACGTGTTGTATGTAGCCTTTAAATAAATTATGAAAAAAATAAACCCAATAATAAACAATATCATTTGAATTTCGAAAAAAGTGTCGTTACAACTTTGCGTAAGAATTTTTTCCGTCTAGCCCCCTTTCACAACGCGCGATAAGGAACTTCGTTCCAAAAAAATGGCCGAAAACTGTATAGTAAGTAAGACAGGAGACCGGCTTCGTTCCCATCCCTACTCCGTGATGTTTGCTGGATGAGAGGTGACAACGGTCAACTATTGATCGATCAGTTATCGACCGGCGAAGGCGGAAAATCAAATTGAATGGAGAAAAAAATCATAATTATAGGTAATTATTAAAAATAAAAAAAAGTTGAAATCGCGATGGTAAAATAGGGGTTGATCGTAGAGAGGTGGAAAATTAAGAGTAATATATTTTTTTTTATTCCTAGTCATGACAAAATAAGAATAAAAGTCTTGCCAAAAAAATACAGATTTATAATTTACAAATAAAAAATAGGGGTTGATCGTAGAGGGTTGAAAATTCAGGGTTGTATTTATTTTTTGATGCTGTATCATAATATAATAAAAATAAAATAAAATAATAAAAATTTATCTAAAAATTAAAAAAAACTATTTTGGTGTGGACTACCCTTTACATTTAAGGGGATAAAAAATTTACGTCGGCCTAATCTCAGACCTGCCCAATATGCACCCAAAATTTCATGAGAATCGGTCAAGCCGTTTCGGAGGAGTACGGTATCTAACACTGTGACACGAGAATTTTATATATTAGATTATAGCCTCTTTATTTCCATAATTAACCAATCCACATAACAAATCATTTCTAAATTTATAAATTAATTTTTTACCATCAATTATATGAATATATTTTTTTTAAAACATTAAACAATTTACAATTTCATTTTAATATGGACCCCTCAACGGGTGGAGGCCTCCTCCATTCTTCTCCACGTCCGTCTGTCCTTTGCCCTTGTGAGCCAGTTTTCGCCAGCTTTTCTTATTATTTCAACGACCCATTTTTCTTTTGGTCTACCTTTTTTCCTTTTGTTTGTTGGTCCTTGCCAGGTAGTTACTCTCTGTGTCCATTTTTCCTTGTCCATACGTGCAATATGACTCGCCCATTTCCATTTTAGTTTCTGAGAGTGTTCCAAAGCATCTATTATTTTTGTCGTATTTCTTATTTCTGAATTTCTTTTTCTATGTTTTCTTTGTATGTTTAGTATGCTCATTTCCATTGCTCTCTGGCATACTTGTATTCTGTTTTTAGTGTTGTTATTGTATATCCATGTCTGGCAGCCATAGGTAAGGCAGGGCAATAAGCATGAGTCCATTACCTTTTTCTTCAGATGTATAGGGAGTTTAGATTTTAGGGTTTCTTTATTAAAATTAATGAATAATATTCGGAGATAATTTATTAGTATAGTTCAGAATTTGAATTGACTTTTATTTCTTTGTTTCGTTTCATTGAACACAAAATAATACCGGCTATGCAAAATACATAAACGGTTATTCTGCAAATATACGTTACGGTTTAGTTTTATTAACACCCGGCGCAAAAAGAGGGGTGTTACAAGTTTGACCGCGATGTGTGTGTGTCTGTCTGTGGCACCGTAGCTCTTAGACGGGAGTGAATGCGATTTTTTTTTATTTGAAAGCAGGTTTTCATGTTTTATCAAAATCAGTTCGGCCGTTTCAAGGTCATCAACTCTTTTATGTTCACTTAATAGATCACAGACGCGTAATCCGTGTTTACTTTAATTTAAAAAAAAAACTGTTCTTTGGTCTCTCAGTAATACAGTATTTACTCATGTTACTATTTAGATATTCTGAAATTATGAATACAATTTAAAAATAAATCATTTAATAAGGTTCAAAGCTTACCTGCTTGTCAAAAATTTCAAAATTCAAAATTCAAAACCATTTATTCAGTTTAGGCCTTCGGAGGGCACTTATGAAGGTCAAATTTAAAGTTACTGAAGCTACAACCGGTTCGGAAGTCAGCCTTCAACTGAGAAGAACCGGCAAGAAACTCAGCAAGGTTACATTCTTTTTTATTTGTTATATAAATTTTTATCTATTCTGAATTTTTGGCTATTTTATAATTTCAATTTTACATAATTTTATATTTAACAATTACAATATACTTATTATAGGTAACATTAAAAAAATCAGAATGATGAATTAAAAAAATATTGATACAAAATGGAAAAATCGTGGAATAGCAGTAAAGTCCGTATTGCTATTGTATGTAGTCAGGCGCCAATTAAATTATATTTCTCGCTTCAATTTCCAATTACATATTTGATTCCTGAGTAATTTGTTTACTAAAATTTATGAATGATATTTAAATGTGATTTAATTAAGGTAATTGTAAAGTTCGGAATTCAAAACGGTTATTTTGCAAAGGTTTTATTTTATTATTATAAAATTAAGTTATTTGGAGTTTTTAGATAAAATTCCTTCGCATACTATACTTAGGTACAATTAAAAACATAAATACAGTAAATAATCAGTTTTAATATGAGTTTTTAAAATGTGCTCGAAATCTAACTAAATAAAACCTGTATTTTGTGCTAACGGTGACAAATTTTACTTTGTGTACGTGTTAAAATTATAACTCGACACTGGCGGTAAATAAATTCTGAAATACTATTTTGGTTGCCATACTTAAAACTAAAAAGAAAAACCAAAACTTATGCAATAATTTAATTAAATAAACTAATATTGAATAGGGTACAGTTCTTCCCACACCTTGAACCTGTCTTCATTGAGATTCTGTTGCACCGTCAGCTGTTTACCAACGCGTAGGTAGTTGCGTTGATCAGCCTTCATCGCCGGCCACGCCAGGGTACCCAATTCTGGAGTATCGCCTCGAGGGTTCGGGTCACTGGATCAGAAATAATCTATCTATCTATCTCTTTCTACATGTTTGTAACAGAAGCGGTCCGCTGACTGTCACATTGAAAGCAACCTTTTTGATTTAGCTGATGTCACAAATAGCATGATAGTTGACATTCTAGAAAGATGTCCTTTTTGGAAGTTGTCGTTGTCACCCTGATGGATTTTTTAGTTTACAGACGCTGTTGGTATAAGGCTGACAGTGTTTAAAAAAGCATCAGTAAAAAGGAATTATTTGCGTAGAGAATAGATTTTTATATTTAATTTGATGTACTTACCCTAATTATTATTATTATTTTGTGTATTTCTTTTTCTATTTTTATAATTTTTTAATTTGTTCTTTCAACTAATATAATGGTTTATTATTGTTATTATTATGTTTTGCTTATTAGATGCTGTGTACAGTTATAATTGGACTACAGGTTTATATAATGTTAATTATCTAGATTTATAAGTAATACACAATCTGTTGTCTGATTCTGTGTATAAAATAAAATAAAATTAAAATATAAAAGCTTATTATCGTTTTCGTTAATTGCTTAAAAATAAGCACGATACTGTTTTGCTTCTTTTAAAAATAATGCAATATTTTTACTGAGACGTTATTTTATGATTTTTTTAGAAGGATTTTTTATAGTGAACGGTATATTTTAACGATATAGTTTTATCTAAAGAATCCAATAATCATTTTGCGACGAGAAGTAAAGATTACGAATAGGTCAAAGGTCATACCCATATCTAGCGAAGTTATACCACAGTGCAGTCATCTTGTCGACCATCTGCGAGTCTAAGCTGCTGGACACCTGGATGTCGGGGAAGCGGAATGGTATCGACAACAGATAGATCGTGTCGTCTTGGTGGGCTACACCTGGAAATAAAAATATTGATTTCAAGCTGGAGAATTCGGCGAGCGGTGGGCTCTCAACCGATCTCTAGGGTATTGCAAGAGGTGATAGTAAACGCATTTACGAAGCCTGTTGTCGTCAAGCATGCAGCCGACTGTAAGAGAATCTGCCAAATCTCTTGTCTTTTTGTAATGCTGTAATGTCATCGTATCCAAATTTAGTATGGCTACTACTTAAGCTAAATAATTCATGACATCAAATTGTATAATATAGAATCATTATGATATTCGTAGGAGTTCTTCTGGTGATGGTTGCTAGTTTGATTAGGTACCTTTTGGTTTCTTAGTGGTGGGGTCTTCGTAGAAGCTGCGGTTGCCGATGTAGTCGAACAGGTAGTAGTAGACGGGGCGTGAGGAGTGACGGCACATCAGGTTGGCTAATCTACGATACAGAGTAAGGAGTCCAGAAGTAGTATTTAGATGAGGTTACCGCTTAAAGAAATGGTTACTATCATTTTTAAATAGTCATCTAGTAGAACGATCTAGTGTGTTGTGGATGGTAAGTACAACCGAAAATCTGAAAGTAGTTCTTGAATAGTAGAGCTCTTAGTGCAGACAAACTATTAAGTAATCTGTGGTGCAGAGTTCGTCTGGGGAAGTACTACAACCTTACCATTTCAATCGTGAAGCAGTAGTGCAATTTTATTACTGTGTTTCGGTTAGAAAGGTAAGGCCGGTGACATAACAGGTGCATGAGACTTAACAACTTCACGTCTCAGGGTCGACAACGCAGCGATGGCCCTGGCGTTGCAGCTGTATATAAGCAGCAGTGACCACTTATCATCAGGTGGACCGCCTACTAGTTAGTCAGCCAAGGAGGCATAAAAAGTTGGAGTCAAGAAATACTATAGTTCTTAGACGGGGCTACCGCTTAAGGAAATAGTTAATTATCATTTTAATAAGGACAAGAATATTCACAAGGACTTCCTAAGTATCTAGATTACATCGAATGGTCTAGTGTGTTCTGGAAGATAAGTAAAATTACTGAAAGTTCTCCCTAAGTCTACCTACATATTCGAGTACTAAAGGGTCGCTTAAAGTACTTACCTATGAACAGGGAAGGCGGTGATGGCGTCTCCATAAAGCTTGCCCAAGCCGTAAGAAATATCTTCATCATCAGATAAGGCTTTGTCTCCAATGTACGTAAGCCTGAGACGACGCGCCGCCTCAGTAGCGTTGGCCTTCGGAAGGCTGAAGGAGATCGGGGCTATTTTGTCCCAATCGGAGTTCATTTTATTCTTGAGTGTAGAATTATCTAGGACATCTGAAAAATAGTATTATTATCAGCCCCCTTATTCAGCTAATATAAACTTCGTCGGCGAGTCGCTTCACGGAGGCCTCGGAGAGCTTACGTCTCACGTGATTAATAGTATTAGCGTAGTAAGCGACAGAGACAGAGCATAGAGGCCGCGACGAAATATCCTCGAGTTAGTCATTTTCTTTACAGAATCGAGCCTCTGGATCATCTTCCTACACCCGCATTATGTAACTCTCTCGGATTCAATGTGGAATAATAGATTGATTTTCGGTGCGTGAGCAGCGTGGGTCGTATCGCCGTCAATGTAATACAAAATGGACACAATCGCCAGCTGATCGGCTCCATTGGTCACAATATGTATGCTAGGACATTTGTACACACGGCCATCTGATTCCAACCTAAGCAGAACTTGTACTGTGGAAACCAAATAACTGTTATAGGTACCAACTACAGAAAAGTGTTTATCTTCAACATATATGTATAGATACTCAATAATCAAACTCATGACTTAGGCGTGGTAGTCAGGTTCGCTGACTTGATAATCTTACAGTAAGCTTTCCAGAAGAACTCGTCTCTAGTCTGGCTAATGATATAAGGAACAGCATGCAGTTTCCCTTGTCGGATGGCATCCATGGGGTCTTTGTCGAGGAAGCGTTCCTGCCCGAAGTCAGGCTCCACTACTGGCTCCCAGAGCCGGAGGGGGTCCAAGCCGAATTCCTGATAAACAGTCATAGCACAATTATTATAAACGTTCAACTTGGATCATCCTGACTCAATACCTAAAAGTTCGTAAAGTTTTGAAGTAGTAGGTCTTAGTGCAGAGATCGTTCAGAGAAGAACTACCACCATATACATTACCGACGTGAAGCAGTAGTGCACTTGCATTAGGTACTGGGTTTCAGTTAGAAAGGTAACGAGACAGGTAACGTTACAGGTAAATGAGACAACAACATCACGACTCAGTGTCAACAACGCCTTGCTGTGCTTGCAGTGCCAACGCGATGCCCCCGGTGTTGCAAATGTCTATAGGCAGCGATGACCACTTACCATCAGGACCATCTGCCTGTTTGTCGGCTTACTTGACAAAGATTTTAAAAAACTTGACACTTAAACTGGCGCAAAGATTTAATATGGTAAGGATTAGCAACTTTTAATTTCAAGAAAACATTAATCCAGTGGGGAAAGCGAGGAACATTATAAATCAATACTTTAGGTATTATATTCTCTAAGTTTCCCATAAATTAGGATCATTATCGTCTCACATCTGCCTGCTCTACAAACCCCAGGTGTTACGACTGTTGGAACTACCTTCTTGGCTTTACCTAAAGCAGGAAATAGTCATTAGGAAGCAGTGACTAACATTAAATAAAGAAAATTTTTATGGTCTAGGATCTGAGTCAGTCAATGAGTATATTTAGAGCTGTATTTCTTACAAAGAATCCCTGCACTGATCCAGCGAGCTCCTCCCATTTCTTAGTCTTCAAGCAATCAAATATCTCCTTAGTAGTGTTTGTAGGACATTTGACGATGTTTGCCTGTTTGATCGCCAGGCCGTTCAGGTGTGATGGACTAGGGACCTTCGAGGTGGGAGACCCACTAACTGATATCGCTCGGTGGAACAGACCTGGGGAGGACAATCAAAAAGTTGTACCAGGAATACATGAAACATCGAGAAGTATTCTTAACATAACCATGCTGGTTTGGTCTTCCTTGGTTACCTACTCTTACTTAATATTCTACAGCTCGTTAACTGTTGATTGAATTGAAACGATAGTGGGACGAGGTATACTTTAATTCCCAAAGTAATGTAAGATCCTACGGGAATGTAGGAAGAACCACGGTGCGGAAGCGGTTTAGAATATAGAAAATACAGGCACATTGGACTTAACATTTTCACGTCTCAGGGTGGACAACGCATTGGCGATGCCCCTGGTGTTGCAAATGTCTATTGGCGATGGTGACCACATACCTTCAGGTGGACCGTCTGCTTGTTTGTGGGCCGAATAAAAAGAAAAAAATAAATCTTACTACATTATTCCATAAGAACTTAACCATGTATCAACCGACAGTGCCACTATCTCTGTCTTACACAGTAACTATGCAATCAAATGAGAGCACTGCTTCAAAGAATTGTGTGACAGTAATTTTATTTCAATAATAACCTTTAGACATAGGAGAGACCATGTGCACCACGACGCTGGTGGAGCCAGCGCTGCAGCCGGTGATGGTGACGAGGTTCGGGTCTCCGCCAAACGCGGCGATGTTCCGCTGCACCCATTTGAGAGCTACCACCTGGTCTCTAAACCCATTGTTGCCTGGTGCTAGCTTATCACCCAAGCTTAAGAAACCTGTAAGATCAAAGAAGTTAAGAATATAGGCCAAGAAAAGCTTATTCGTTCTAGGCTATAACATGGGTTGTCAGAGTCAGAACGACCAATGCAGGATGGAGTTTGTCAAAAAGACTGTATAAAGCCAAATGTCTTACCCAAAGACCCAAGTCTGTAATTGATAGTGACCAGCACAAGGTCCCTGTCGAGAAGGTAGTTTGGTCCAGCGGCAATACTACGTCCTGAAGCTGAGTACAATCCTCCAGGATGTATGTAGAATACAACTGGAAGTAGACCTGATCTGAAACAAAACACCAATTTTTATTTGCTATAGTAGTGGTTTTTTATTAAAATGTTAAAAGTTATTAAAAGTTCAGCCTATTTTTCTTTTCATAAGCATGCAAATACAATTTATTACAATACAAATACGAATAAAATGTAAAAATTGTCGTAAAGTTTTCTGAAATTGTAAAATTTTCTGCGCAGTGCTTTGAAAACCTCGCCTTTTCACTACTCCATGTAATATACATATAAACTTTCTTGAATCATTCTGTCTATTCACCAAAAGTGATTGCATAAACCATTAAAATGATAACAAGAAAACAAATAAAATTTTGAAAGAGAAAACATTATCGCAAACAATTAAAATCAGAAGATAAGAAATAATTTGTAAACAAAGACTATCAAATACATTGTAATTGTTATCCCTACTAATATTATAAATGGGAATGTAAGTTTGTACGCTTTCACGCGAATGAAACTTTGTACACATAGTTGGAGGTATTAGAAGTAACATAGGATACTTTTTGTGCCGGGAAAATGTTACATCCCTCGGGAACGGGGGTGAAACCGTTGGGGACAGTTATACTTTATCTATAAAAAACTGCAAGAAAATCATATCTGTTGTATGGAAGCCCCCTTAAATATTTATTTTATTCTTTTTTTAGTATTTGTTGTTTTAAAGAATAGAGAAATACATCACCTGTGAAAATGTCAACTGTCTAACAGTTCATGAGATACAGCCTAGTGACAGACATCTGTCAGTCCGTCTATCTAGACGGACAGCGGAGTCTTAGTATAATTATAATTCGTATTATATACTTACTTGTGATTATCAGGTGTGTAAACATTTATAGCAAGGCAGTCTTCTTCGATGTAAGTGCCTGCAGCCGCTGGCTGAGGACACATCGGACCTTCCTGAGTGGCGTTCACTACACCATTGTAGTGAAGGATGAGCTTTGGAGGCTGGAACAAATACAGACTTTAAAGATACATACTTTTAGGAGTACAGCTCTTAGTGCACAGTTCGTTCCAGGATGTACTACCACCTTACTCATTCCCACCGTGAAGCAGTAGTGCACATGTATTTCTGTGTTTCGGTTAGAAAGGTAAGGGGCCCGGTGTAATTACAGGCACATGAGAATTAATATATTCACGTTTGTGGGATGATGTCCATAGGTAGCGTTGACCACTTACCATCAGGTGGACCATCTGCCTGTTTCTTGACGTACTTGTAATTATAAATATAAATGCATTGATCCCCGCTATTATAAGCTATCCTTGTGCAAAATATAAAGCTGATCTGTGGTTCAGTTTAAAAGTGACAGAACGACAAAATTAATAACTTTAGTATCAGTTCTTCTGCTAGTACGAAAACCAAACAAAAGTGGATATTTTTGTAGTTTATATGAAAGCAGTGTAGATTTGGTATAATTAAGTTTATATGGGGAAGAAGTACAGCTGACAACAGACAATCACAGTGTCGAACCGATCCACCGCGGCACGACGCCTGCCCTGGTTATTGTTTCGTTTTCGCTCACCGTCCGTTCTGGTTTTTCATTTTGCTCGGGTTCTGAGGACCGTAGCATGATGTTATATAACCTATAACCTTCCCCTAGAATTGGGCTATCAAATACAAAAAAAAAATCTCAAATCCATCTAGTAGTTTTCATGTAAGTGTTCAAACATCTAAACAAAAACGACAATAACAATAATAATAAAATTATTAAATATCCTGGGACTTTCTTTACACGACCATCTGATCCCAACCCAAACTACGCAGAGCTTGTACTATGAAAACCAGATAACTGATAAACTACATGTACTACTTTTTTTTAATACTTACTATGATTTAGGTACTTATATTGGATATTTACATCCAGACACTAAACAAAAAGAAATTTTTATACACACAAATCTTTGCCCTGCGTGGGATGGGGATTGATGGATACCCATGATCCGCACCATGGCAGTGAGGGTCTGTAAGCTACAAGCCGTCTGGTCTGTCAATAGGTACTGTTAGTTATCCTTTAACACCACTACTATTTTTTTTTTCCCAAAAAATTTCAATGTACAGAAACGCCACTTTTACAAAATAATTACATGTAATGGATATAAATTAAGAATGTGCGCTAAAACATTAAAACAAAAACATTGTTTACGTTCATTCTGCCAATGTCAAACACATATTGCCAATGACAACTATAAATGATCTTCTAATTTTGCAATAATTATCCTCTTTAATCTTAATATTTATTATAATTCTTCTGTTCGTGTGTGTGTATTTTAGTGAACTCCTCCTGATTTTGATGATTTTTTTGTGCGTGTTCCAGTGGATTTGAGAATGGATAAAATTTACAATTGGACCCGGTAGGTGGCGCTGTAATCGAATTGCTGATTTTTTTTTATCAGAATCAGAATCATTTATTTGTGGAACATAGGTGTACATAATTTAGATCTTAAATTGACAAGTTGTGCTCTATGTTTTGCCATGATTTTATTAAATTTGGAATATTATTATAAATTCTTGGAGCTAAACCAAAAAAACTCTTACTCATTAAAGCTGTTTTACAATTGACTTTGCACAGGTGATTTATATATTGAGTGCGTATTGATTTATTCTTTACATTAAATCTGAGGCTACTAGTCCGTGATACGCCGTTAGTAGTGTCTCAGTATTTACCTTTTTTGATAACTGAAACAGTAGGTATGCAGATTTACTTAATCGCTTACATGTCTCTTCAATGTGAGCCTTCCAAGTGAGCTTACTATCTATTGTGATACCTAAGAATTTGGCATTACTTGCTTCTTCTACAATTTTACATTCGTTATAGGCAACATTAATGCTTGAGTTTACTCGCCGTTGGTGGAAGTGCATAACTTTTGTTTTATTTAAATTAATTATTAAATTATTATTGTCAAGCCAATTTATGATGTCAGAGAGAGAATTATTAATTTCATTTTGATAATTAATTGGATTATTGCATTCTATAATAGCTGTACTGTCATCTGCAAAGAGAACCATTTTGTGTTTTGTTATTTTTGGGAGATCATTTATGTATATTAAAAACAGTAGTGGACCCAGCACGCTACCTTGAGGTACACCATATTTTATGTACCTTGGTTTAGACTTGTATGTAGTTTCGAATTTACTTTTTCGATCTATCCTGGAGATTTCTGTATATTGAGTTCTATAGCTTAAGTATGATTCCAAGAGTTTATGAATGTTCCCTCTTATGCCATATACATCTAATTTCTGCAGGAGAACTGTATGATCCACTTAATCAAATGCTTTGGTCATATCAGTATAAATAGCACAAACTGGATTACCTTTATCTACAGATGTCATGATATCTGATAGCAAGTCATATAGTGCCATGTTAATGGATGTACTCTTCCGAAAACCTTTCTGCTCATTGCAGAAGAGTTTATACTTGTCAAAAAAATTGTATATAGAATTATAAATAAATTATAAATTGGAATTTTTGCAATCGGTCTATAATTTTTGATATCTGTTTTATTATGTCTTTTATGTATGGGTTTAATAATCACTTGTTTTAGACTATTAGGGAATATACCCTCAGTTATACATAAGTTTATAATATGTGCTAACGTTGGCGCAATAATTTCCTTTACGTTTTTGTCACCTTGGTGGATACCCCATCGTAACCAACAGTATTAGTATTTTTAAGGCTATTAATTATTTTTATTATGTCATTACTTGAAACAGGTAACATAAATAGTGAGTGTGGAGTAATATTCTCTACATTAGGTTTGTAACTAGTGTTAATTTTATTATTATTTTTAATTTCATCAATAAAGTAATTATTAAATTCATTTGCTATATCCACAGGATTTGTAAAAGTCAAATCATCTCTTTTTATGGACATTATTTGTTCTTTAGGTAAACTTAATTTAAATATGTTGATTATTGTCCAAGCAGCCTTTGATTAATTCTGGGAAGTATTAATGAAATACAGTCAACTTTATAATTCTCCTATAGAGTGTACTATATCTTTTAAAAGCTAGTTTATTTTTAAATTAGGACTTAATCTATATGCCCAGAGAAGCTGTCTTTGTTTTTGGCTACATATTTTTATCCCACGTGATATCCATTTAGTTTTCATATTCGACTTTATGGTTCTCATATTCGAATTTATGGACTTATTTCGACAGGGCAACGTCTGTCGGGACGGCTAATACCTATATATTATAAGTATGTATTTAAAAAAGTAGTATTACATATATGTAGTATAGCAGTTATCTAGTTCCTATAGTACAAGCTCAGCCTAGTTTGGGATCAGATGGCCGTGTCCAAAGAACGTCCCGGGATGTTTAAAAAAAGCTCTAGTGCAGCTGCTGGAACACCTGCGTTTTGGCAACCTTACCTGAAAGCGCAGCTCTCCAACATTATTTGTTCTTTAGGTAAACTTAATTTAAATATGTTGATTATTGTCCAAGCAGCCTTTGATTAATTCTGGGAAGTATTAATGAAATACAGTCAACTTTATAATTCTCCTATAGAGTGTACTATATCTTTTAAAAGCTAGTTTATTTTTAAATTAGGACTTAATCTATATGCCCAGAGAAGCTGTCTTTGTTTTTGGCTACATATTTTTATCCCACGTGATATCCATTTAGTTTTCATATTCGACTTTATGGTTCTCATATTCGAATTTATGGACTTATTTCGACAGGGCAACGTCTGTCGGGACGGCTAATACCTATATATTATAAGTATGTATTTAAAAAAGTAGTATTACATATATGTAGTATAGCAGTTATCTAGTTCCTATAGTACAAGCTCAGCCTAGTTTGGGATCAGATGGCCGTGTCCAAAGAACGTCCCGGGATGTTTAAAAAAAGCTCTAGTGCAGCTGCTGGAACACCTGCGTTTTGGCAACCTTACCTGAAAGCGCAGCTCTCCAACAGGTGGCTCTGCGTACCGAATCCCTCGGTATGCCTGGAACTTCCTCCCGTGCCGTGTCTCCATCCATGACCCTTGGAACACTCCGGACGGACTGGTTGTCACAGGTCCATTATCTGTAGACCCTGTCGATTGAAAATTTCAAGGTTATGATAGTATTTAAAAAAGTTTAATGATAGAAGTGGAACCTGCAGAAAACTACCTATCTCATTCTCTCTCAAGCTAACTCCTATGTTTGTCTCTTTTTCGTTTCTCTTTTCATATTAGAACAGTGCTAAAGAAGGATCCATTTAAAGATTCAAAGCCAGTTATGTAGTTTAGGCTCTAGAAGGGCACTTATGAAGGTCAAAACCTCGATGCGGCTCGCTGTCGAAGTTTGCATTAGTTAAATAGGGGGGCAGGTCTTGTACTATGAAACCAGATACAAACTGATATACTACATACTTTATTTTAAATACATACTAATAAAGACACTAGCTGTCCTCGCAGTTTTACCCGTTTTCCCGAGGGAAGTTACTGTTTCCCGGAATAAAAAGTATCCTATATGTTATTCCAGGGATTTTCTATCTATATGCCACGTTTCATTTAAATCTGTTTGTTTTTTATGATAATTGTTATATTTTTAGGATAGTTTAGTGGGATGTAAGTTACACTCAGGACAAACAGACATATATGCAGACAAATGTTAGCCCTGGATGGGCATCAAATCCACGACCTGTGTGGTTGCAGTCAGGGTGCTTAACCACCAAGCCAACTGGCGCGTCCTATCCATCACATTTTATAAATACGAATGTTTGTCAGGATGGATGGATGTATGGATATTAGTAACTCGTTCACGCAAAAACCACTAAACAGATTTGGATGAAACGTGGCACATGGGTAGTTTCCAACCTGGATTAAAACATATGATACTTTTTATCCCGGGAGTAACATACCTCGGGTACACGGGTGAAACCGCGTGGCACAACTAGTCAAATAGAACAAGGAAAATCTAATTATACTAAAATCTTGTTTACAAATATACGGTTGTCCTTATTGACTGTGTTTACTCATAAATTTGACGAGTTCTAATAGGTCTGTTTTTACAGAAATGAACCCTCTAACATAAGTTTAAGGTTCAAAATCGTCATGCAATTAACCATCAATAGATGAACGTTAGTTGAAAGGAATAACGAATTTTTAACCGACTTCAAAAAAGGAGGAGGTTCTCAATTCGTCTGTATTTTTTTTTATGTTTGTTACCTCATAACTTTCGGCTGGGCTGCACTGCAATTTGGTCCATTTCTGACAATGGCATCCATGAGAAAACCATATAAGTCTAAAATTAGCATTAAGTATGTGTGCGACATGCGGAGATGGACAGGACACATGCTACGTTGTACAACAAATAAATGGAGCAAACAAGCATCCCTATGGTACCCAAGAGGGGACACCAGAAAAAAGGGGCGTCCGAAAACAAGATGGAGTGACGATATCCGCCTAACCCTAGGACCATACTGGACCAGAGTTGCAGAAGATCGAAGTCAGTGGAGAGAGCTGGAGGAGGCCTATGCCAGGAGGCACGTCGAACTGCGAGATATATTATAAGAAAAACAAACAAAAATGTTAAACCTGTGAATTGTTCGAAAATAAAATGGCTTTATTATTATGTGTGCGACAAATAAACGAGTAACTCATTATCATGCCAACCGATTTCGATTTATAAAAGGGTAGACTTTACAGATGGTCCCATGATCATTACAACAAGACCTGATGATGGAATGCTGAGAAAATTGAGGAAAATCCTTAAATGTGTAGGCATACATAATCGTTTAGTAGGTCTACCCATATTCAGAAAAAAATGTTAGTTTACTTCAGATTCACTAAAAATAAACATAAACACAAAAAGAAACTATTCCAAAACAAACTAATACGCACTAAAAAGAAAAAAAATAATTGCTTTATTAGACTACTTAAAAGTCAATCAAATTATTACGATATTATAATATAGTTACAATTATTGTTATTTTTGGAGGCAGTGTCAGCCAAGGAAACACTACAATATACCTAGCAATAATAATACGAGAACACTAATAAAATTAAACACATTTAACAGCTACCCTCCCGCCGCGGCCCCGCTCTCGCCTCTCGCCTGGTAAAGTCGCGCGTGCGACACAAGCACATCTCACCTATAACTATGTATGTCTTTAAAAGCCTACGTTGGCTGACACCGCCTCCAAAAATAACAATAATTGTAACTATATTATAATATCGTAATAATTTGATTGACTTTTAAGTAGTCCAATAAAGCAATTATTTTTTTCTTTTTATTCTCATTAAATTATAGCTGTTCCCCGCGGTTTTCCCCGCGTTCCCGAGGGATATCACATTTTCCCGGGATAAAATGTAGCCTATTGTGTTATTATGTTATTCCAGGATATGCTCTACCTATGTGCCAAATTTCATCTCTATCAGTCCGGTAGTGCTTGAGTGAAAGAGTAACAAATAATTGTAGTTAATGTTCTATTTAAATTAAGTTTTATAAAAATGAGCCCTATATAACGTAGTGATAAGGAGAAGGAATACAATTAACTACTGATTGAATAGATAAACTTTATTTGGAGAGCAATACAGTTGATTTTCGTATGTACAAACCTGTGCCGCAGCGTGACGCGCGTGCGCACGCGCCGGCGAACACAACGCAACACAACACTTTTAGTAACATATCACTTCTAGCTACCAACAGGTATTGAATAGAATATTCAATGTGCGATATTTATAACCTCAAACTGTTGTCTTGTTTATCGGTCGAAGGGTTCCGCAGAGAAGAACCCTTTACGATTTTATTTACGTTCAAGAGATATTTTTCAGGGTAAAAGGTTAGCCTCTGGGGAATAATGTAGAGCTTTCCAACAATGAAATTATTTTTGAAATTGGTAAATAACTTTCTTACATTTTTATCACTATTATTAACTATTACGAACTCTTACGAGCTCTTAGTGGAGGCACTAAGAGCTCTACTAGTTCCAAAATAATTAAAAAAATATTAGTCTTCGCTTAATTCACATACAGGCAAGCTCACACTAGCGGCACCAGTTCACAAGTATGACGCATGTTTTTTTAGATACCACATGGGCTGATAAACAAGCAGATATTTATTTTCAATGACTAAAACATTTTGTATCATTCATTTTCATTTTTTTTAATTACTCGGTCTTTAAGGTACAGTTCGAGTCTAAAACTTTTATTAACCGCAAAGTATTATGTCCATTTTAACCGAATTCAAAAAAGGAGGAGGTTTTCAATTCGTGACCCTAGAACTTTCGACTGGGTGAACTGATTTTGATAATTTAATTTTATTTGAAAGCTGGTGCATCCCGTGTGGTCCATTCCAATTGACAGTGGCATTCTTATGAAAACCAAATAAGTTTCAAAACACTTATTTTTTGACATGTGCAAGTTTTAGTAGTAGGTATATCAGTTATCTGGTTTCCGTAATACAAGCTGTGCTTTGTTTGGGATCTGTTGGCCGTTAAGAATGTCCCAGGATATTTATTATTTTTATTTACTTACCTCACTAATTCGTTTGTTCCATTTTGCTTTTTTTTTCCTGTCAAGTCATTTAGTTTTCTGTCTGTGTATGTCTTGTCGGCCAGTCATGTCAGCGCCGGTATGGAGGTTGGATAGCCACAACATCCCAACTAATATTATGAATGTGAATGTAAGTTTGTTACGCTTTCACGCGAAACCTATTTAACCGATCATTATGAAACTTTGTACACATATACTTGGAGGTATTAGAAGTAACATAGGATACTTTTTATGCCGGGAAAATGTTACATCCCTCGGGGACGCGGGTGAAACCGCGGGGGATATCTTGTTAATTCATAATTATTCTGAGTAAATTAATAGTATCAATTTTAACTAGCTTACCTCTTGGTTTCACCCGGGTTCCCGAAAGATCTCTAGAAGAAGAGCCTATGTCACTTGGGAAAAGTGACGCTTTTTATCAGATATAGAATTATTTAAAGTAGATGTGTACTTCATACATCCAAACTTTACTTTCCGTTTTTTTATACCACGTTGGCCGACAAACAAGAGCACGGTCCACCTGATGTATGAAAATGGGTAAGGTGGTAAGTACTTCCCCAGACGAGCTCTGCACTAAGAGCTCTACTACTCTTTCCTTTTTAATATTAGATAATAATCTTCAAGAATGCAATATTTTCTTTGATCTATTTTATCAAACATAATTACCTCTACTTGACTATTTAACTAAACTTTTTATTATTCCAATGTCAGATCTCTGTTTTCAATATCTCAAAGACCCGTTTTACGTCTAAGGTTATAGGAAAATCATCTTTATTGCTATTAAAGATAAAGTTCCTTTAAAGATCCAAAGGTTGAATATATAATGATGTCGATAAACCTTATAATAACCTTATAGAGTTGATTTTTGTATAATACTCTTAGCTGACAATATGGGCTTATTACGACAAATCAAGGAGGATACGAGTTTTTAACTTCCTACTAAGGGTCCGTTCACACAGGGCCCGGTATATACTATTGGAACTGGCCGCAGCTGACAGCGCGGAAGAGGTCCTCAGAGGCAGCCCGTCGGCTCCACTTATTATTTCACACTAGGCGCGTTACGTTTGCTCTCAGCATTCTTAATAATAAAAGAAGTGACATGTAACAATAAACTTTATTACAATGCATCAAAACTCTGTTAAACGTGATACAAAATCTGCTCTCCTCTCCGAGCCGGTCTGTGTGAACAAACCCTAGGGATTTACTTACTCTTGTATCTAATCTACTTTGACGTATCTTAAATTTAACGGAATTTGTAATCTAAACTAATATAATAAAGAGGTAAATTAGTTTATTAAGGCCAAGGTCTTCTGAATAAAAAATATTTTTTGATGAAATAAATCCTACATGTAACCACAAACTATGTTCCTGTTATCTGTAAATACTACTAAAATATGTCTAGGAAATAAATAAATATCCCGGCACATTCTGCACTCACGGCCATCTGATTCAAAACTAAACAGAGGCTGTACTGTGGAAAGCAGGTAACTGATATACTACATTTACCTTTTTTTTTTTTTAATGGACGAAGGTGTTAGCCTCAGATGGCTCTGACAACCTTACGCGGACAATAACCGTGAGCGCTTAGGGCTCTCAACCGAAATATAAAAGTTTTGAGCAACAGCACACTGAGGGTGCCCCCTGTGGGGCTCGGACCTCGGGCTCAGGGCGTTGCTTTTGCGTGAAAGAGTAATAAAGAACCTCACAAATTACACACAATATCACAAATACTTCCAGACTTGTTTGTTGACTTGTTCTTGCGCACAAATATTTGTCCTGGGTGGGAATCTAACACACAGTAGCTGAGTAGTAGAGCTCTTAGAGCAGTTCGTTCAGGGAAGTACTACCACCTTACCCATTTCCGCCGTGAAGCAGTAGTGCACTTTTATTACTGTGTTTCGGTTAGAAAGGTAAGGGGGCCGGTGAAATTACAGGCACATGAGACTTAACAACTTCACGTCTCAGGGTCGACAACGCAGCGATGCCCCTGGTGCTGTAAATGTATCATAATACAGATATATATAATATAAAGTCAGACAGGCCAGTTGGCTTGGTGGTTAGAGGCCCTGACTACCAAATCGAAGGTCGCGGGTTCGATTCCCACCCAGGACAAACATGTGTGTGCATGAACATGTCTGTTTGTTCTGTATCTGGGTGTAAATATATATATAAATATGTATTTAAAAAGTAGTACATGTAGTATATCAGTTACCTGGTAGCCATACTACAAGCAGTACACTCTGCTTAACTTGGGATCAGGTAACCATGTGTGAAGAATGTCTTGGGATATTTATTTATTTATTATAATAAGGAATGTAGGTATTTTGTACAATTATTTTCTTTCCTAGAATGACTGATGAAGCATCAACCGAAGAGAGTAATTGCAGAGTTTATCGCGCCTGCTCTTCAGCAAAAGCAACCTTCCGAACCGGTGTTAGAGTCTAATTCATAAGTGCCCGAGCTGCTCTATTTGAATTAATCAGTTAATTACAATAAATAATGCATTGAGACGTTATAAGGACAGTATAAGGAAAATAGTTGAATTCGGCTGCGGAAAACACAGAGGTGCGTCAGAAAACTGTAAGAAATCATAAGTAGAAGAGATTCCTTTACAAATTGCTGTGTATATCGTAAACACGTCGATTTTAGGTAAATAGAACTCTAATGCAATTGAATTATGATATGTAATTTGTTGGATTTAGTACTTAAGTTTCTCTTATACAAGCTACGTGCCGCCTTTGAAAATTCTATACCTACATATTTAAAAGCAAATGTGTTGGTATGCAGTTTTCAGAGCCGGTGACAATTTACGAGATTAATTATGTTATTCTAAATCCAATATGGCAGACGTGACAAGTCACGTCCGCGATTTCAGTCGAGTTCTTGAGGAATGCTAATCATATGTGTTATTCCAGATTATGAACCACCAATGTGCCAAGTTTCATCCAATACTATTCAGTAGTTTTCAACAAACATTATTTTATCCATCCATCCATCCATCCATCCATCCATCCTGACAAACTTTCCCACTTAAAATTAGTAGAAAAATCCACCTTAATGTCACTGTGTTAGGGTCACTAATGAAATAAACGGTTATTTGGCGATGTTTTTATTTATTAAATTCAAAGGAAATAATATAATAAGTGGTAGACAAAGAAGAGTTAATATTCTATAGGGTACAGCTCCTCCCACACTTTGTACCGGTCTCCACCGTAGTTCTGCTTGACGGAGAGCTGGTCGGCCACTTGCAGGTACTCGTTCTTGGCGGGCGTGAAGGCGGGCCACGACAGGGAGCCCAGCTCTGGAGTGTCCCCTCGAGGGTTTGGGTCACTGAAAATATTATGACTATTTCACACATATGCTACTTTGTTCTTCTAAATACATACTTAAAAGTAAATTTACATCCAGACACAAAAGAGACATGTTCATGCACACAAATGTGGCCTTGGGTGGGAATCGAACCCACGACCAGTGGCATGGCAGTCAGGGTATTTAACCACCAGGCCATTTGGCCAGTCAATATAAATTCGTTGATATACTACATACACGACTTTCAAGGACATTTTAAGCCAAAAAAGATTGAAATAGAGTAACAAATAACACAGTCTCGAAGGCTTATACTGACCCGTATCTGGCGAAGTTGTACCATATGGCGGTCATCTGGTCGACGATGCGAGAGTCTGGGTTGGTGGTGGAGGCCGCGATGCTGGGGAACCTGTAGCTCAGCGAGAATAGGTAGATCAAGTCGTCGTGATGGACTGCACCAGTTGCTAGATAAAAAAACATCCTGCAATGAGTACTGTGGTCTCCATGCATCGCAAGTAGCTAAGATCCATTAGTAAACAAATTTATATTACTGCTATCTATATTAAGGAAGACAGACCACCTGATTGTAAGTGGTCACCACCGTCTATAGACGTATGCAAAACCAGAGACTTAGCCGATGCGTTGTCAACCCTAAGACATGGAGTTTCTGAGTTATGTAAATTGTTTATCAAGAAAAAGATTTGTCTCTAATAAAACTAACACATTACGGTGCATTTGCATCCCACTCGATACGGTTGCGAAATAAAAAAATCTGCGACCAGAATAATTCTATTCAAATGTTTTGAAGCTGTGAAACAATTAACTAGTATGCTCATGATCCGACCCTTGGTAAAATTGAGGATCTACCTTAAACAAAAACAAAAACATTTAAGTAATATAAGTATTCTTACTTAATGGTTTCCCAGTCTTGGGATCGTCGTAGTGGCTGTGGTTGCCCACATATTTGAACTCGGAGTAGTACACCTTGTGCGGCGAGTGGCGGGACATCAGGTTCACTAGGCTGTGGACATTTATCTATTATACATAAAAATGAATCCCTATTTCCCTTGGTCACGGCATCGCGCATGGACGGCTGGACCGATTTCGCTAATTCATTTTTTGTTGTGTTTGTTATTGTCAGGAAATGGTTCTTATGAAAGAAAAAATTATGAAAGTTGCGTGGAAAATTAGAAAATTTAAGAAAACTCAACAACCTTACTAGCGCTTTTGACAATATAAACTTTTATTAGTGTCAGTCGTTTGACAGTTGGAGCGATTGACAGAATGCGAGCTGCAAATATCGTTTAAAATACAGGCATGGGTCCGGAATAATAATATAATTTCTAATTGCACATTTCACAGTCGATTCAATCGGAAGATTGGAATTCAATATTCATTGCTAAGACGGACAACGTCTGTCGGGTCAGCTAGTTAGAAATAGAAATAAGAAGAGACAGAAGTGTTTCTAAGACCGAAAGCAAACTTTAAGTGAAGCTTAGCTTCTAGGTTTTGGAATTTTAGGTTTCAAGTTATGATATGGTAAGCATTGTCGCCATCTTTTGGCCACATAAAACCTAATTTTTGATTCCATAATTTTACAGCCTAATTTAATTAAATCTTGGAGTGTAATTCTGTAAGGTAAAATAACACTATTTTGGAGATTTTTCGTCGCGCACCTTGCTCTGTCTCTTTCGCTACCTTCGCAATCACATGAGAGGTACACTCTCGGAGGCCTCGTTGCGCCGGCTCGATAATGTTTGTATTAGCTGCCCCCTTATTCAGCTAATACAAACTTCGTCGGTGAACCGCTTCACGGAGGCCTCGGAGAGCTTACCTCTCTCGTGATTAGTAGTATTAGCGTAGAAAGCGACAGAGACAGAACATAGAGGCCGCGACGAAACATCCTCGAGTAAGTGTCATTTTCCAAACAGAATCGAGCCCCTGAATAAGGGGGCTGAAACTGATCTCTGGTAAAAAAAAAATATTCTTACCGGTGAGCGCTAAATCCAATGATAGAGTCTCTATAAATCCCACCAAGTCCATTATTGCTGAAGTCATCATCACGCACTTCCTTGCCATCGAGGTACACTTGTTTGAGCCTATTCGCGGACCTGGACAGGTTCTCTTCGGGGAGCTGGAAGGTGATGCGAGCAGCTTGCTCCCACTCCTTGTTTATCTTATTACGGAGAGTTTCGTTGCTTGTGATATCTGATGGAGCAAAGCGTATATATATATTAGAATTTAAGGCGTTGATAAATCAGGAGGTGGAGTTGAATATCGTGAAAAATTTGAAAGAGCTGAAGAAGTAGTATACTTTGTAGTGCTCATCTGGCTGGCTACCAGCCTCGAGTTTAAATCTGTCTCTGGCAGTTGCATTTGAGACCCAATTGCTGTCAACATACTGATTATCCTCTTGGTATTCAAATGTGTATAGGCTACCAGTCTGGGCACTTACCATCAGATGGACTGTAAGCCTGCCAACCTTCAGACACTAAATTTCGGTTGGAAAATTGGAGGAAGCTTAGGAATAGATCATTTTTTATCTTTCTCTACTCGGGATGTGGAAACGAGAAGGGTAACATACCATCTGAAAATTAAACCAATTTATATATTCCACTTACAGTAAGTAGCGTAAAAGAACTCGTTAGTAGTCTGAGTGATGATGTAAGGAACTGGATGCATCTTTCCTTGTTTGATGGCGTCGAGTGGCTGGATGGGGAGGAACCGCTCCTGACCGAAGTCTGGTTCGACTACGGGCCACCAAAATTCAATAGGCTCCAAATTTCCGTAGATCTCCTGTGTGTCATTGTAAGCAGAATAAGTTTAATTGAATCTTATATACTAATGTTAGTTACTAATTGATCACCACGTTAGCATTAAGAACAATGTTTCGATTGAATTTGAACTTAAGCATCTAGACTATTGAATGCTATTTAGCTTTTAACTTCTTGTATTGCAGCAAAAAGCGCCAAAAATGGGCCAAGCAAACATAATACATATTATCTGAATCCATGCGATTAGAATCAGGACGAGTAGATTTCATGCCTTCAACAGGTCAATAGTTTGCTTACATTGAATTTAAGCAGTGTATTTCTGAGCTCGGTCCATGGCTTGGTCATCAGGCAGTCGTAGATAGCTTTGTTGCTGGTCGTGGGGCAGTTGACAACTTCGGCTTGCTTCACCGCCGCCAAGAGCTGCTTGGTCGGAGTCGGTTCTTTGTTCACTGGAGAACCACTCAGCGATATCGCTCGGTGGAAGAGACCTATACGAAAATGTTGTTTTTGACATAAATATGCTTCAGTTACATAGGTAACCATATGGTGCTTCTAGACGTATTGGAAATAGCTCTAGTACTAGTTAAAGGATCTATTTTAAAACACCAGTTAGAATCAATTTCATATCTGGACCACTTTTTACACACGGCCATCAAATTACAAACTAAGCATATACTAGATATTATAATATTTTTCTGCTAAATACGATAGGTAGACGTCTAACTACCTCTTATTCAATAATTACCAAGCAAACTGTTCCTATCCTGATGGATGGACCCGATTTTTAGAATGGTAATTGGTAACGGTAGCTGATAGAGAAGGCTTGCCTTTAGACATGGGCGAGATCATGTGCAGCATGACACTGATGGCTCCAGCGCTGCAGCCGGAGATAGTGACGAGGTTCGGGTCTCCGCCGAACGCGGCGATGTTTCGCTGCACCCACTTGAGAGCGGCCACCTGGTCCTTCATGCCATAGTTACCGGGAGCGAACGAGTCCCCAGTAGCAAAGAAACCTGCGGAAATAAAACCTTTTTACTCAAGGAACTTTTTAGTATATCTTTTCCATGGCTTGTAGTCAAAGACTCTCTTACTTTTTTATTTCCTTTGAAGGCATCGCTGGGTTACAAATGGCTGTCAGTAGATACCAGCCTATCTTGGTATTCTAATTTTTTAAATGTATCCCATGAGGCCTTTACTCAGTAGTTGAATCATGAATGCATTTGTGAGGTTGTTTATTAGTTTTTGGTCCTTTCTTCAAACCGAAGTAGAGCAAATGAAAATCTTTATTTAGCGTTAGGACAGTGTCGCTGGAAAAATTACAGAAATGATAATGTTAAAACTAAATGCAAAAACCCACCTAATGTAGCGATTCTATAGTTGATGGTGACTAGGACGACGTCCTTGTCTAGCAGGTAGTGGGGGCCGGCGACGTCGCTGCGCCCGGTCATCGCATAGAAGCCACCGGGGTGTAAGAAGAATATCACCGGCAGAGGCTTCTTACTGTTAAGGTAGATTATGTCGATTAGAGCCAGGAATATCGAGGTGTTAAAATAGAATCGAGGTAGACGCCTTTTTTACCCTGAGTTTTTTGAACAGGGGTCATAGAAACTAGTACTCGTAAAGAGACAAGGTCAATTAGTAATGTCGTTCGAGAAATATTTCAGAAGCTGTAGACCTGTAAGCTCTCAGTGTGGAGTTCATCCGGGAAAATACTAGCACCATACCCATTTCCGCCGTGAAGCAGTAGTGTACTTGTATTACTGTGTACATTTACCAACTTTTCGTCTCAGGGTTGACAACACATTGGCGATGCCCCTAATATTATATAGTATAGTGTTCATGTCAGGCAACGACGACAATAAACCCTCAGGTTGTTTGTCGATCGACTTAACATACCTCTTGTTGTTAGGGGTGTACACGTTGATAGTGAGGCAGTCCTCATCGACGTAGTAGTCATCTGGTGCCGGCAGCGGACACGCCGGGCCGTCCTCAGTAGCATTCACCTCGCGCTTGTAGGTCAGGATTAGCTTGGGAGGCTGGAAGGTATCAACTGTATTAACAATTGCTTAGACTGCTGTTGCCTAAACTTTTGTCGTCACCTTACTGCGGAAGGTTGTATGGCTGGATGTTCATTACTCAATCACGCCAGAACGGCTGAACGGATCTGAATGAAATTTTGCACAGAGATAGATAGTCTGGAATGCTACATAGCCTACTTTGTCTCCTATATAATAGCCTCCTTCAGCATCGCGGGTGAGACCGCGGTAGACAGCTAGTTACAGCAGCGGCCTTACCCATTGCGAGGCTCCGGGCGGCAGGTCATTGCGAGGCCCTTTGTCCTTCGTGAAAAGTATGTGATGCGAAAGTAAGTCTGGTTGTTTGGTTTAGGTATTTGTCATGTTTGACAAGAAATGATAAAGTTATACAAATAAATAAAATATGAAATCCATATTTTTTTTTTATTTGCTTGGGTTGCGCGAGGCCCCTGCAAGAGTGAGGCCCCGGGCGATTGCCCCGTTCGCCACCCCCTAAGGCTGCCTCTGGCTAGTTATATACATATTAACCGTGATGCTAAGTAACCTTGACTACAGCGCCACCTATCGGATTCTTGCATAGTTGTACATTTCGACACGTAAATCCTTTCGTTACAATTACAAAAGCATATTAATCATTTTCCTCACTTAAAATATCGGAAAGCAATAAGTAAGTCCTTGGTGTAGTTTATTGAGGATTTTCCTCAAATGCACGAGCATATTTATGACCAGACAGGCGAGCTGGCGTGCAGAATGTCAATTCTCTTAACCGTCCCTAATTATTCTTTTATTACCCGTTAAGGAAAATAATAAGTTAATAACAAACAAATGAATGGTTTCTTGTAACTGTCATTCGCTTAAAGAAAAGCGTTGGCAAATGAGTGACAAATAATATCAGGGCTTAGGTTCTGTAAGGAAAATGACACTAGCTTAACGATGTTTTGTAGCGGCCTCTATTCTCTGTCTCTTTCGTTAACTACGCATTCACGCGAGAGGTGAGTTGTCGCCACGGCGATGTTTGTATTAGCCGATTAAGAGAGTAGGTGCCTTATATCTACTTAATTGACGGCAATTTTGGTACTCTAAGGACAACTGTTAGGTTACTTGTCACCATAATCAGCCGAGCGGCGAGTTCGATCAGCTGAGATGACAGCAGCTGTCAAATAAACCATGTAGGTACTATACCTGTCCGGAGTATTTATGTTTAAATATATGCTTAAATGGCTGGTAATAAAATGGATTAAAAAGTAACGATTAATATAAAACAACATTTTTGCTGAATTTAGGGTCAGGCCAGTTTTGAATAGGGCCAACTTAAGGTGGTTCAAGATTCAAATTAATACCTAACATACCTATATTATTGCGAAATTATATGAAACTAGTGCCAAGAAAATTGGATACCATTGATATTTTACCACACACACACACACATATTTGTATACATGTTTTTACAAATGTTCATCGGACACATAGTGGTGTCTTTCCTATTTTAATTAGAATATTAGGTATAAGGCTGTAACTTATAAAAATGAAATGAAATGAAATATTTATTCAAATAGGCCTTCACAGGCACTTATGAATGGTCAGACTCTAACACCCCCTAGATATATTTATAAGATTCGTGTTATTTTTGTTTTTAAGAGCAGTGGATTATGCTATAAATAAATTTTGTTTTTGTTTGTGTTCATATGGTTTTTGTTGTGAATACTTTACTTCTCCCGGGTTTACATAATCTACGCTTTTCAAAAGTGATTAATGAATAATTAAAATGTTTCGCTGTAATAGAAAAGTTTAACCTTTATTGTGTGATAACTAATTGACTCAGGTGTGACCTTGCGGAAATCCATTGTAAGATTATATTAGGTTGGGGAAAAAGTCTTTTCGCAATATAGTATGTATGAACTTGTAATAAAATCTCTTTGGCTATACTATTTGTATCTGGCTGGTTTTGGTATCATTGAAAGTTTAAATTTGAAAGTACTGGACTGGACTGGACTTTAAAGATTGGAAGGGCATTATTCATTATGAGCTGTTACCACCAGGCAGGATCATCGATTCTGAACTCTACTGCGAACAACTGATGAGATTAAAGCAAGAAGTTGAGAGAAAGCGGCCGGAATTAATCAACAGAAGGGGTGTGGTTTTTCATCATGATAACGCTAGACCTCACACATCTTTAGCCACTCAGCAAAAATTAAGAGAGTTTGGCTGGGAGGTATTAATGCATCCGCCCTATAGTCATGACCTTGCACCTTCAGATTTCCACCTGTTACGGTCTCTTCAGAATTCTTTAGGCAATGGCAGGTTAACATCACGAGGGGACTGTCAAAACCACTTGTCGCAGTATTTTGATCAGAAGTCCCAAAATTTCTATAGCAATGAATTCATGTCCCTACCTACAAGATGGCAAAAAGTTATCGAACAAAATAGTACCTACATACTTTAGTTAAATGTAAATAAACTTACATATTATATATATATATATATATTTTATATTTTATATATATACTCATATATTAAAAATGTTTTGAATTTTCTTAAAAAATGCGAAGGAACTTTTTCCCCAACCTTTTACAAAAACAAATATCTACATCTAAGACGTTACGTTTTGAAGATGCTTCGTGTAGAAGCGAAACGCGTGTCGATTTCCTGTTGAGTTTCCTTGTTTGGGACTCGACAGAGAAGAGGTATTTGTTTTTGTATAATCTTCTACACGTGCGCCTTTACGAAACACCTGTATTTTAATTTAATTATATTTTGTTATTTTCACGGCACAGTCTTATGCCATTGTTTTGTTTGAACAAGTACCAAAAAGATGACATACCTACTACAGAGTAGGTATATACACTTTGGCAAATATCGCGACAGGTTGACCGTCTTGATGACGTAATTTTGTTTTTTAAGGTTTTTATCGAAATTCTGAGTATTCATTATTTAACTAGAAGGTGATAGCCCCAGATGTTAACCCTTACACGGACATTTCGGGGAACCTATTACTGTTTCATTCACACAGTATAGACAACAAGGTGTCAGCCTCTGATGACTCTCAAGTTGATGTCTCACCTTGAATCGCAGCTCCCCGACGGGCGGCTCTGCGTACCGGATCCCGCGGTACGCCTGGAACCGCCGCCCACGCCGCGTCTCCATCCATGACCCGCGGAACGAACCAGATGGACTGCGGGTCACAGGGTTGCTAGGTGGCGACGACGTTGTTGGCGCTGTATAATAAAGTATATATCTATGAATTATTTTACAAGGCAGCGTGGTAGCGGCGACGAATACTACCAACTCAAGGGTATCGTAAGAGAGTAAAAGGTTATATATATATATATTTCTAACACCCGAACTTCAGTGCGCGTATCATCTGTATGCGGATGACCTACAGCTATATCGACAGGGGACTGTAGACACTTTGTCAGAAATCATCGACAAGGTAAACCAAGATCTGGTGGTGGTGAAGGACTGGTCGGATAGGTTCAGTGTGACAGTGAACCCCACTAAGTGCCAAGCAATAATTGTGGGCAGCTCATGTATGGTCAGTAGAGTGGATAGCACCACGTTACCACTCCTTAAATTCAATGGCACTGTCATACCGTTTACTTCGGAGGTTAAGGATCTTGGTTTGCTCCTCGACAATACCCTCAACTGGCGTGCGCAAGTCAAGAGTGTTAGCCAAAAACTCACTGGGACTTTGCGGTCCCTCTACCGGTTCAAAAACTTATTACCATCTAGCGCGAAGGTAATGCTTGTACAGGCCTTGATATTCCCTATTATTGACTATGGTGATATGTACTACTACCTGTAACTGACCTGAATGCAGTTCTCCTCAATATGCTTGACCGACTTCTCAACAATTGCATTCGATTCGTCTTCAATCTTCGCAAGTATGATCATGTTTCAGAAGCCAGATCGCAACTAAAGTGGTTACCTATTCGACAGCGTCGAGAGTTGCGAGCCCTGACTACTCTGTACTCCTTTCTTTTTTCTCCCACTCCACCTACTTATCTATCCTCCTTTCTACAATATACCTCTTCAAACCATGTGAAAAATCTCCGATCTTCTTATAATCGACGACTACAATGTCCAATTCATTCTTCTGATTTTCTACATCGTTCATTCTTCATCCAATCGATAATGCTATGGAATGCGCTGCCCCAGGAAATCAGGATGGTAAACAGTCGTTACACATTTAAAATGAAACTTAAGAGGCACCTAGGCCTGACAAGTTAGCGGAATCTATTTCTTACTTATTCTCATATATCTATTAATGTATTTTTATATATATATGTATATAGTATCTATGTAGGTATATGTAATATTGTATTATTGTGTAAGTTTATTTAACTATTTTAAATATACGTATATATATACAATAGAATTATTATGAAGTATGATTTCATAAGTTTTTTTTTTTTTAGAAGTACACTTTACTTGACCATCCTTTAGTGCACCTGCCTCGCTTGTTTCTGCATCACCTCAAGGTAGACAGGTAGAATTTTAATAAATAAATAAATAAATAAATATAGATCACGTGCACTGCAACATCTTTATTTTATTTATTTCTTTTCAAAAAGGTACGTCAACTACACACATATTGAAATAATTTCAATGTAATTTTGATTCGGCGTTTCTAGTCTGATGTGTCCAACTACAGACACACAGCGTTGAGAAATTGACAACATTATATGTTATAATAAACTACAACACAATATAAAAAAATATATATCCATAAAATTATTTCAAAATTATACATTAATTATTTAATCTAATTATTGTAAATTTGTGGTCAACGAAAGCATTCCCAAGGAGGGTGGCAGACTGTTGGATATTGCCAATTCTCTCGTGCAATGATATCGAAGAGAAAGCATACTCATTGCGCCGACCCCAACTGATTAGGAAGAGGGGAGGCAAATGCAGAAGAGGAGACTTCTTAACACACGGCTATCTGATCTCTTATTAGAAGTATGAAACCAATATATCGAAATTAATTAATTGAAATTGAAAATAATTACCTTATTCAAATACAAACACTTAACTCTCATATATGTAATACCTTCCGAAATACTAAGATTTGTAACATTGGATTAGTTAATTTTGCAAGCACACTGTTTCTTTAAACTTTCAAATTGTCAATCCCTACTGTGTAACAAGAAATAATAGGCATTTTTATTTTTTTTATCTGATCTCAAACTAATAGAATACTCAAGCTTGTACAATACATTTTTCTCATTTTAATCTGGATCTCAATGGAAGCCATCAGAACACAACGAAGGTGCTCAGTGATAGAATTAAAAAATGAGGATCATAGGCGGCCAGGCAAGTACCAGCTTTGGTTAGCTTTAGTTTGTTAATATTTTTTTAAATTAGATATATTTAGATATATGTATTCATATTATTATTGTTTAGTTTTTTTTTTGCGTGTCGATCATTTTGGCTAAATTTATTTAGACCAGAACTCTGCCAGACGTACTGTGTCGTCTGTAGCATTATAATTATTGCTTGGTAATTCTTTACTTCTGCGATAACACAAAGGTTTTGTCAGTGAGACTAAATAAATATTTTGTAATAAATCTAAGATCGTTTTTAAAAAGAGTAATTGCTGAGTTTATTGCCGGCTCTCAGTAAAAACAACATTCCGAACCGGTATTAGAGTCAGACTATTCATAAGTGCTTGTAAAGGCCTATTTGAATAAAAATATTTTCATTTCATTACCCCGTGCTATGGTTTTCTCACGATAGTTTCCTTCACCGAAAGCTCGAGCTTGTAGGATTGGAACTCATTACTCTGTCACGGAGTTCAATGTCATTACCAAATGAGTGTTCATTACCCTTCATATTATGGAATGATAAATTAGTAGAGCTCTTAGTGCAGAGTTCGTCCGGGGAAGTACTACCACCTTACCCATTTCCATTGTGAAGCAGTAGTGCACTTGTGTTTCGATTATAAAGGTAAAGGGGGCCGGTGAAACTTTACGTCTCAGGGTCGACAACGCATTGGCGATGCCCCCAATGATGCAAATGTCCATAGGTGGCGGTGACCACTCACCATCAGGTGGACCGTCTGCTCGTTAGTCAGCCCAAGTGGTATAAAAAAAAAAGTAAACATGTCTTTTGTATGTTTACACATTTACATGTACAAAAAAAAACATATCAACTAACTACCGTCCCGGGCTTGCCTGGCCCCCTTACCTTTCTAACTGAAACACAGTAATACAAGTGTACTACTGCTTCAATTTCGGCGGAAATGGGTAAGGACGAACTCTGCACTAAGAACTCTACAACTCAATATTATACATATAATAAAAATATTTGTAGAGCATGAAAAATTGTCCGTAATGCAATTGTTTATTTTAATTTAATATTAATCTGACCTGGGGCACATGTAGAGGCGTGACCCTCGCCTCCGTGTTGCTGATACGCGCCCGCGCACGCCGCGAGAGCGCAGCACAACATCACAGCGCGGAACATTCTGCGCGCGCCGCACTTGTACTAGTGGCGATTGTTGCGCACCTCTGGCGTATTTTTGTATCTCGGAAATTATTGTGACGCATCCACGATGGATATTCCACAATGCTTCAGCTAAACTGGATTATGAATACATACTAATATTATAAATGCAGAGTGAGTTTGTTTGTTTATTTATTTAGCACAGTAGTGTTTTGAAGTTCGATGAAACGATAAAGCGAATAAAAGATAGTGTATCTGTCTGTTTGTTAGTGTTTCAAGGTTAAGGAACGGATCTTGAAGAAATTTCGTAAGGAGATAGATTTTATCTTGGACAAGGATATACGCTACCTAATCTTTCAAATGTCGGGTAGAAAGGGAAAGGGGAGGGGTAAGGTTATGGATGACTTATGTAGGCTACCTGTATTCCTCAAGTTAGAGCTATGTCAAATCATAGAAAGCTTGCGGTAAGAAATAAAGACATTCGAGTTATAATGTTATTGCAATTCCTTAAGGAGGAAAAATAGGCAATTAAATTCTAAATTCGCAGCTATACAATCTTTGAACTCGCGAACGAAGTTGCGGGTAACATCTAGTCCTTATTTCATGATTTTCTAGGAATTACTAAGTGGAAAATGTGGTTACAGTAGGAAATATAAAGACGATGGGGTTTTATTGACGTTGGATTAAAGGGGCTTCAAATTTCATCATGTTTTATGCCTCGCCCTACTTAACGTTTTTCTCTCTCTCTTATCAATACTAGCCCAAGAAAGAGAGGTTCTTAGATTTTCGTTATTTTAAGTTTGATATATAATAGGGACCATTATTAGAAAACAAAAGCCTAAGACATAAAATTGCAGTAATGCCGGCCCAAACAAAAAAATATGCCGCCATTTTGTTTTAACTGACAGGTTGAATTTAAAGGAAAATTAACATTCTTAATCAAATTAGCGACACGCTTTGGTGCAAGTTTATGATGTACATTCATGAAGTTTCGTAAATATTTACAACTGCGGGCTAAAGGAACTGCTGCTGTACGTACCATATTTCAAGGTCGATAACACATCGGCGATGCTCCTGGTGTTGCAATTGTCTATAGGCGGCGGTGACCACTAACCATTAGGTGGACAGTCTGCCTATCTGTCCGCTTATTTTGCAAAAGTACTTTACCTGACAATCTGTCATGTATGTTACCACACAACAAAAGATGTCCAGGTTTAAGGCCCGTTTTGGCAGCTATGTGTATTATAGAAAAATTAACCCTATGGCGTTGTGATACGGTTCATCAGCGTCATCATACAATTTACAATTGGATGAATATATAAACCTCATCTAGAAAGCAATAAAGATTATTTTCCCAGGAAATGAAAACATGATAACTTTAGCATACGAGAAGCCATTCTTGTTAGATACTTACTCGGTTTTGATAAAGCTTACAAGTATTTTCTAATTAATTTATTAATTAGTATTGAGTGCTATCTTATTTTTTACAGGTATTTAACCTCCTATCAGCTGGTGAATACCTTGTAGTAACCTATAGACAATTCTTAACAAAAAACAATAATAATGAGGCAATTCAAAGTGTATTGATAACTACACTTTTTTAATTGAAATATTTAAATTACTAATAATCTAAAAAGCTGTTAGTAGGAAAAGCAATTTTAAATTATAGGGTTAAGACATGTTTTTGAAAAAATGGGACTCTTAACTTTGCATATCTACTACACAAGCGGCACGCAAAGATGGCCGATTTGACGTTTTGGAACATCATAGAATAAGTAACTTTATTGCTTGTGAATCTTACTGCTCGTTTATCGACATAAAAAATATTTTTAAATATCCTGGAAGTTTCTTTGACACACGGCCACCTGATCCCAAACTAGGCAGAGCTTGTAGTATGGAAAACAGGTAACTGATATACTACATGTAGGTACTACTTTTTGAAAACATACTTATATATTTACACCCATACACAGAACAAACAGACATGTTCATGCACACAAATGTTTGTCCTGGGTGGGAATCGAACCTGCAGCTTGGCAATCGGGGTATCTAACCACCAAGCCAACTGGTCCGTCAAATTACATTAATCACAACAGTACATGCTTTTTTTTATACCTCTTGGGCCGACAAACAAGCGTATGCTTGATGGTAAGTGGTCACCGCCGCCTATGGATATTTGCAACACTAGGGGCATCGCCAATGCGTTGTCGACCCTGAGACGTGAAGTTGTTAAGTTTCATGTGCCTGTAACTTCACCGGCCCCCTTACCTTTCTAACCGAAACACAGTAACGCAAGTGCACTACTGCTTCACGGCAGAAATGGGTAAGGGCGTAGTACTTCCCCGGACGAACTCTGCACTAAGAGCTCTACTACTCAAAAAAGCTAGTGTTCACCAGACAACAATCCTTATGGACCTCCTCAAAATAATCTAACACGGTACAATGCTAGCCTCGCTGTGATGAACTACCCTCACAATATGACACATGGCTTACAGATCGACAACTCTGAATTCCTAAATTTTGTGGGTGAGCATGAGAATAGCTCAATTTTCTCGGCAACCAGATTCAGTGTACATTGTATGCAAAATTCTTGTTAATGGCGTGTTTGCCGATAAATTTGTCATTAAACAGTCGCGGCCGCCTTCGCCGCGCCACGTACCCGTCCGGCACAGAGAGTCTTTATAGCTCCAATATGGTAGCATTCGAGATGCTGCCTCGGAGTACCCTATATAAGAATATGCGAGCGCCTGTTCCCTTCTCGTTTTCAATTTGTTGTATCCAACCATTAAGATTCTAACATTTAATATCTTTCTCAACATCCCTAATATGTAAAACTTATAATTAGTCCGTGGTGGAAAAGGCTGGTTATCCATAACACAGGCTTCGGCTTAGTTTGGATACCAGTTTCTCCTAAAAACTATAAAAGGCTCAAATAATCTCTGTTGTCTAAGTTTTAAGTAGGTTATACTAGTTTGTAAGGAGAAAGAGAATAAATTTATTATTATTATTATCTTTCTTTCCTTTTTTTTCTCGGTTTCTTACTACGGAAAACCGGTAATTTACAATATCTACGGGCTATCAGCCAAGTAAATATTGCGTTGTAGTCAATCTATGTGATAATATCGTCCGATTGCAGAAATTTTCGAACGATACGGCATGTATTTAGTATTGCAGCTTTCTGTAAAGTAATATATAAAGTTTCTTTAAGATCTAGTAATTTTAAGCTGTGGTGTAAATGCTTTGGTATAATGCCAGTAGTGGACAATACCACGGGCACAATATAAACTTTATTTTGTTTCCATATTCTAGTTACTTCATCTTTCAATTCTGTGTATTTGTGAATTTTTTCAGTTATAGTTTTGCTTATATTGTGAGTATTAGGTACGGCGATATCTATTAAATATGTAATTTTATTGGTTTTATCAATTAATATAATATCAGGTCTATTGTAATGTATCGTTCTATCAGTGAGAACTGCGCGATCATAATATTAATATAATATCAGGTCTATTGTAATGTATCGTTCTATCAGTGAGAACTGCGCGATCATAATATTAATATAATATCAGGTCTATTGTAATGTATCGTTCTATCAGTGAGAACTGCGCGATCATAATATTAATATAATATCAGGTCTATTGTAATGTATCGTTCTATCAGTGAGAACTGCGCGATCATAATATTAATATAATATCAGGTCTATTGTAATGTATCGTTCTATCAGTGAGAACTGCGCGATCATAATATTAATATAATATCAGGTCTATTGTAATGTATCGTTCTATCAGTGAGAACTGCGCGATCATAATATTAATATAATATCAGGTCTATTGTAATGTATCGTTCTATCAGTGAGAACTGCGCGATCATAATATTAATATAATATCAGGTCTATTGTAATGTATCGTTCTATCAGTGAGAACTGCGCGATCATAATATTAATATAATATCAGGTCTATTGTAATGTATCGTTCTATCAGTGAGAACTGCGCGATCATAATATTAATATAATATCAGGTCTATTGTAATGTATCGTTCTATCAGTGAGAACTGCGCGATCATAATATTAATATAATATCAGGTCTATTGTAATGTATCGTTCTATCAGTGAGAACTGCGCGATCATAATATTAATATAATATCAGGTCTATTGTAATGTATCGTTCTATCAGTGAGAACTGCGCGATCATAATATTAATATAATATCAGGTCTATTGTAATGTATCGTTCTATCAGTGAGAACTGCGCGATCATAATATTAATATAATATCAGGTCTATTGTAATGTATCGTTCTATCAGTGAGAACTGCGCGATCATAATATTAATATAATATCAGGTCTATTGTAATGTATCGTTCTATCAGTGAGAACTGCGCGATCATAATATTAATATAATATCAGGTCTATTGTAATGTATCGTTCTATCAGTGAGAACTGCGCGATCATAATATTAATATAATATCAGGTCTATTGTAATGTATCGTTCTATCAGTGAGAACTGCGCGATCATAATATTAATATAATATCAGGTCTATTGTAATGTATCGTTCTATCAGTGAGAACTGCGCGATCATAATATTAATATAATATCAGGTCTATTGTAATGTATCGTTCTATCAGTGAGAACTGCGCGATCATAATATTAATATAATATCAGGTCTATTGTAATGTATCGTTCTATCAGTGAGAACTGCGCGATCATAATATTAATATAATATCAGGTCTATTGTAATGTATCGTTCTATCAGTGAGAACTGCGCGATCATAATATTAATATAATATCAGGTCTATTGTAATGTATCGTTCTATCAGTGAGAACTGCGCGATCATAATATTAATATAATATCAGGTCTATTGTAATGTATCGTTCTATCAGTGAGAACTGCGCGATCATAATATTAATATAATATCAGGTCTATTGTAATGTATCGTTCTATCAGTGAGAACTGCGCGATCATAATATTAATATAATATCAGGTCTATTGTAATGTATCGTTCTATCAGTGAGAACTGCGCGATCATAATATTAATATAATATCAGGTCTATTGTAATGTATCGTTCTATCAGTGAGAACTGCGCGATCATAATATTAATATAATATCAGGTCTATTGTAATGTATCGTTCTATCAGTGAGAACTGCGCGATCATAATATTAATATAATATCAGGTCTATTGTAATGTATCGTTCTATCAGTGAGAACTGCGCGATCATAATATTAATATAATATCAGGTCTATTGTAATGTATCGTTCTATCAGTGAGAACTGCGCGATCATAATAGAGTTTAAACGAGTTGTTTTCTATTATAGGGCTAGGTTTGTATTTATAGTATGGTGTATGTGTATCCTGTATGAGTTTGTTTTTGAGTCCAAGTTTCTGGTGTATGATGCTTGCTATTTGGTTGTGTCTATGGGTATAATCAGTCTGTGTGAGGTGCGGGCATGCTCCTGTGATGTGCTGGATGGTTTCAGAGTGAACGTGACATTTGCGACATTTATCATCTCGAACAGTGTTATCCTTAATTATGTGTTTCCTATAGTTTTTTGTGTTAATTACTTGGTCTTGAATAGCGATTATAAAGCCCTCAGTTTCTGGAAAAAGTGAACCAATTTTTAGCCACTTGTTAGAAGCTTCAGCGTCTATATGCGGTTGTTCTAAGTCATGCGGATGGCGTCCATGAAGAACCTTCTTCTTCCATTCTTCGATTTTCAGATTCTCTTCTTCTCTGCTACTGGGGGTTCGTTCGCCAGACTGTTTTATTATTATTATTATTAACCATGCCCAAAACGAACAGAGTTGGATATATCAACGGATAGAAAGGGTAAAACCCCAAAGAGTTTCAAATACAGGTTCATCTATTGATCCAATGGTAAATTGTATGATGTTGCTAGGAAACCTTAACATAATGCTATTGACAGGCCAGTTGGTTTAGAGTTAACGCTCTGACTGCCAAACCGAAGGTCGCGGGTTCGAATCCCACCCAGGACAAACATTTGTGTGCATGAACATGTCTGTTTGTTCTGTGTCTGGGTGTATATATCTATATAAGTACGTATTTAGAAAAAAAACGTATATGTAGTATATCAGTTATATGGTTTCCATAGTACAAGCTCTGCTTAGTTTGTTTTATTTTTATTTATAGGAATTTTTTTTTAACACTCAGCTTACAAAACGGTGATGTTAGATTTCGACAACTTAAACACTGAAGATCTTTTTTTTTCTAAAAAATATTAGCCTTCAAACAAGCAGAAGCGAAATCTGGACTTAATAATGTAATACTAAAACAAATTAAATCATTTGTTACAATTCTTTATTGACACTTAAATGATAATAGAATAGAATTTAATGTTCAATCGGTCAATCAAAATGCACTGTCAGCTTGTCTCCTACCCGTAAGTAGTTGTTCTTGGAGGGCGTGAAGGCTGGCCACGACAGCGCGCCGAGCTCCGGAGTGTCGCCACGTGGGTTTGGGTCACTGCAAGAAGCATGAAATTACAATTTACCGCTTTAATTTTTCTTTTTATTTGTATCAAGACGTAGGAAATGGAAAAACACAAATGATAATCTTGTATGATATTTTAATAAAACTACATGCTCCTGCTACTGCTATTTAAAAGACCAAACTTGTCCAGAGCTTACCTTCTGGATTCGTTTATCCGGACTCCTTCACGACCAATGTATCAGTGTTATGCTGGTCAGTCGTTGTCCATCTCTTATCGTTCCGGACAGTTATAAGCTAATCAGAATAAATGCATGTCTGATGCATAACGAAGGTACTAACCCGTATCTGGCGAAGTTATACCATATCGCGGTCATCTGGTCGCCGACACGCTGGTCACCGCCCGGGGGAGCTCGCACAGGGAGGCAGCGTTGCTGGCGACGGTGGCTGCGGTGTCACAGGTGGTGAGCCGCATGCGTCGCCTGGGCCTGGAGGTAGCCCTCAGCAATTCGGAGGCCATGACGTTTCATGGCCCCCGGCGGGCGCCGCCGCCCGACTCACATATCGTGGTCGGGGGGGTCCGAATCGCTGTCGAGTCCACCATGAAGTACCTAGGATTGGTGCTCGACAGCCGGTGGACCTTCGGACCCCATTTTCGACGGCTGGCGCCCAAGCTGTTGGGCGCGGCGGGAGCGCTCGCAACGCTGCTTCCCAATCTGGGGGGCCCGAGCTCCGCCTGTAGGCGGCTCTATATACGAAGCCGCAGAGAGCGATGGCCGTCAGAGTCATACGGGGGTATCGCACGATCTCATATGAGGGGGCTTGTGCACTGGCCGGATCCCCGCCCTGGGACCTGGAGGCCAAAGTACTCGCGTCACTGTATCAGTGGCGCGAGGAAGAGGCGGCGCGGGGCGAACGACCGATGCAGCGTCACGTTGAGCTGCGTCGGTCTCAGCTCCGCGAGGTCCTGGTGGCGGAATGGCGGGACAGGCTTTCGCGCCCTACCGCCGGCCTCGACATAGTCGGGGCCGTCCGGCCGGTGCTCGAGCGCTGGCTCGGGAGGAGGCACGGCTCCCTGTCGTTTCGGGCGACGCAGGTACTCTCGGGGCAGGTTGCTTCGGGAAGTACTTGTGTCGCATAAACAGGGAGCCGGACGCCCGGTGTCACCACTGCGTCCATTGCCGGGAGGACACGGCGCGGCACACGTTGGCATATGGACCTCTCGCTGCCGGCCGTGGTTGGCGGCGAGGAGGCCTGGCACGCAGTGGTCACCTTCTGCGAGACGGTCATCTCGCAGAAGGAGGTTGCGGAAAGGGAGAGGGAAATTTTGACCCTCAACCCGGCCCACAGCAGACGTACCAGGCGTCGGCGGAGGGGAGATAACGCCCTCTTCCAGCCCCCTTAATGGTCTGTCGCCCCCCATCGTCATCAGGACCCGAGGTGGCGGCGCGTTAGTGTGTTCACGCGCGCCCCTCATAGACGTCAGAGGGGGGGAGATAACACCTCACTCCTCCCCCTCGACCAGACGAGGCCCGCAGTGGCGGGCCGGCATCGGCCGGGGGTTGCGGAAGCTGAATCGTGACCCAAGAACACCGGAGGGGTTTTAGTGGGTATGCTGCCCGGTCCCCTTCCCACTAGGGGATGGGCCCTTCGATGGGCAGAGACCCTTACATATCCTCCCACCCTCCCCGGGGCGAGGGTCGAACGCGTTACAGCGTCTCCCCTCCTAAAAAAAAAAACGGTAGTCGTCCGAGGACGGCACCGTGACCTTGATGCCGGTTTCGGCGGGACGGGCGGATGTAAAATTGATGTGGTGCTCGGTGCACCACTTTGAGACGTTGGTCCACTGACCTTTGTCCTGAACGTACAGGGGGGGCGGGGCCGTGGATTTGCGCTTGCCGGCGGTGGCAGAGGCGGGAGCGGGGGTGGACGCGGACGCGGGGGCAACGCGGCTCGTTTGCGCGGCGGCGACGGGCTGCGTGACCATCGGGGTTTCGGCGGGGGCGGGCGACGCGGTAGTTACGACAGCGTCGGCGGGGGTGGGGGGAGGGAAAGGGCACGAAGCTTTCGCGGTGACAGCTTTTGCGGCTTTCTTGCCGCTCCTCTTCCTCTTCCCACCAACGTGTACTCCTCCTCGTTCGAAGAGGAGGACGCGGCGGTGGCGAGGCCGTCGGAGGGTGTATTCGCGGCGGTGGCGGGAACGGGTTTGGTTTTGGCGGTGAGGGTGCCTCGTCGCTGTCGGAGCCCGACTCGTTGTCGGAGACAGACTTCGCGGACATCGGGGACGGGGCGCGCGACGCGGGATGAAATGGAGGCGGATTCTCGGGGGGAGGGACGTAAAAACGCCCGTTGTATCTCTCGACGAGGTAGCTGTATGCCTCCTCGTCAATGAGAATGTCCTGATAGGACAAAACTGGTTATGAGTCGGCCATAATGGCCGCTCTGCCTTAAGGGCCGCGTATTTTCGGGGGGATTTTGGTAACCTACTCTACCGATAAACTATGTGGTTTCGTACCGGGGCGTTCCAGAGAGAAGAAACCACAAGAAACTTCTGGCAGTCGCCCTACTCTAAGAAAGCCCTAACGGGCCCTATCAGCCCCGGTGCAGGGATGTTATTGAGTCCCCACTACCAGAGTGGGGTCTCGCACACCCAAACAAACACCGGAGAATGGGATGATTTCGGGAAAGGGTAGGGTGGGAGATAACTGGGGTCGACTAGGGATGCCCCCAAGGCCGACTGATCCAGTCCCATCCGGTGTTTGCTTTTTCCTGAAGGAAAAAAGCGAGCGCCCGGGTCACGCTCGAACTAGCTTCGTTGGCACCGTTAGGTATCCGCTAGTCACCACGTGAAGCGTGGATTTTTCTGTGGGTGCCTGAGGCGGCGGCCGTCAAAGTAACGGGGGGCGACGGTATTATTGCGTTCTGAAAAGAACACTATAATACGTCTTTTGTGTCTGAGGCGACAAAGGGGTCGACTATTACCGCGTCCTGAAAAGGAAACGATAACGTCTCAGCGGCTGATTGACGGTATGCTATGAAAGCGCACCGACAATGCCGGGAGTGTGTGCGGTGCGTGCAGGTGCAGACCGCAGGTAGGCTGGCTTCTCGGAAGAAGTTCGGGCGGGCAGGCAGTGGGCGCAGCACAATGGCAGGCGACCGTGCGGCACGGAGGTTCGGTGTAGAGTCCTAGTGATAAACAAAAATACTTTTTTTTTTTTTTTTTTTTTTTTTGAATGGACGAAGGTGTTAGCCTCAGATGGCTCTGACACCCTTACGCGGACAATATCGGTGAGCGCTTAGGGCTCTCAACCGAAATACAAAATTTTAAGCAACAGCGCACTGAGGGTGCCCCCTGTGGGGCTCGAACCTCGGGCTCAGGGCGTTGCGTGGGGGGCCTTTTTTTAAATCAAAGACTTTACTTTATCTGATTATTAGTGGTTCTTTATTTTATAACAATAATAAAACAAAAAAAAACTCTACAATGAACATATTAAGGAGAGCGCGGTTTCTTACGTCCACGCCGGCGAGGACGGTAGCGAGGCTGATGGCCTTGTGTGTGTGATGGATGATCGCGAGTTGCAGATTCGGCTGCAGCTGTCTGTGCTTTTGTTATGTCGTCGTCAGACTCGGCGAGGGCGTGCCTCGGTCTGCGAATGCGACTAATGCGGGACGGAGTGTAGGACGCGGCCTGCACAATGAGGGGATTTTTATGGTTTATTGCCCGATCGAAATGGCGGCGACAAGCCCTTTTGATAAATTGCCTGATGGTCGGCAAACCTAAGTCCATGTGGAGATTGAGATTACGCATATACCACGGGGCACCCGTGGCTCTGCGCATGAACTTATTTTGGAGGACTTGGAATCTCTGGATCCGCTTGGGGTCGACGTGTGCAAAAGTTACACACGCGTACGTCATTATGGGGCGTATACACGCGGTATACAGTCTGATTTTGCTTTTGAGGGCCAATTTAGACCTAGCATTAATGAGGAAGTGGAGCCTGCCTAACACGAACGCGGCGCGGTTACGCACCGCGTTAATGTGAGGACCGAAGGAAAGTCTATCATCCAAAGTGACACCTAAATATTTGGCTTGCCTCTCCCAAGGGATAGGCGCGCCGAACATGGTGATGGGTGACGCGGGAAAGGGTCGGTAGGATTCGCGGAAGGCTCTATAAAACAGGATAGCCTGACTTTTGAGGGGATTGATTTCGATTCTCCACTTGCGGAACCACTCGCTTAAGGCGTTGGCTGCGCATTGGAGTCGTTTGCAAAGGAGGGATTCGCTTTTACTTGAAGAGTAAATAGCCGTATCGTCCGCGAACAGGGCCAAGTGAGTGTCACTGGTCCTGGGCATGTCGCTCGTATAGAGCGCAAACAACAGGGGTGACAACACCGAACCCTGCGGGACTCCGGCGCGAATGGGATATGGTGTTGACAGGACGCGCCCCTCGACTCGGTAGCGAAAGTGACGATTCGACAAGAAGTCTCGCAAGATGATAACGAGCCTCGGTGGCACTCCCATTGAGTAAAGCTTAAAAATTAAGCCGTCGTGCCACACTTTGTCAAACGCTTTCGCCACGTCGAAGAAGAGCGCGCCTGTCAATATACCGGTTTGGAATTTACTAGAGATGTGTTCAACGATTCTATGGACTTGTTGAACACAAGAGTGTTTGGTTCGAAAACCAAACTGCTCGTCGGGAATGAGTCTATTAGCATCGGCATATGCTTTAAGTCTGAGATAAATGAGTCTCTCATAAATCTTACCCAAAACATTGAGTAGACTTATGGGACGATAACTGGTGGGCTCGGATCGGGGTTTGCCGGGTTTGCGAATGCCAATGACGTGTGCCACCTTCCACTGTTGTGGAAAGTGGTTGCACGCCAAGGCAGCATTGAAAATGGCCACCAGTAGGGCGATAAGGGTGGGGGGGAAGAGTTTAACTACGCGGTTGGTGATTCGATCCGAGCCGGGGGCTTTACGCGGATGTAAGTCTCGGATGATAGATTTTACCTCGTCAGGAGTAACTAAGGGAATGGGGTCCTCCGCTTCCTCAGTGGCATTGGGGGGGGCGGGGGCGGGGGCGGGAGGGGTTGGGGCGAGTGAGGGAGAAGGAGGTAACGGGAGAGAGATTCTCCGTTCCACTTCAGAAACGACTGCCTCCACGTGACTCGGGTCAACGTGTAGGGAGCTGGGAGTGCACTGAAGCGCCAGGCTGGCGGCTAGGCATTCGGCCTTCTCGTCATCCTCGAACGCGAGCGGGAGATTATTAGGTCTGACAAGGGGGGGCATAGGAGCGACCGTGTCCTTTGTAAAACAACGAGTGAATTGCCAAAATGCAACATGAGAGAAACAAAAATACAAATGTCCAAAGACTTATATTGAATCGCAAGAAAACTTTGATAGCGCGATGTACAATTTTAGTGCTGCCATCTAGTATAATTTTATAGTACTAAATTATTGTTCACGTTTAACAACTAATATTATATATTTTTATGCGAAAGTAAGAACATAGAATACAGAACATATTTTTTTATTAATTACATTTAAAAAAGTATTTTATCAGGACCATACAATCTGTCGAAAGAGCCATCTGACTTTAGCATACGAAAACCCATTCTTGTTAGATATTTACTCAGTTTTGATAAACCCTACAAGTATTTTCTAATTAAGTAGTATTTTAATGCTGCTTAATTTAATCAGCTGGTAAATTCCTTGTAGTACATATAGACAATTCTTAATAACAAAAACATTCATAATGAGGCCATTCAAAGTATACAAGGACACTTTTATAGTTGAAATGTTTAAATGACTAATATGTATAATCTAAAGAGCAGTTAGTAGAAAAAGCAATTTTAAAAACCAGGGTTAAGACATGTTTTTGAGAACTCGGAACTTTGCATATTTACTACACAAGCGGCACGCAAAAATGGCCGATTTGACGTTTAAAAATGTACTATGTATTGCTTGTGAAATAAGGAGCATTAACTGATCCAATAGTTTATTGTACTGGGATGCAGATAGGCCTTATCATGAAGCGTTAGGGTAAATTTTTTATGGCATTCCATATTCCATCATAACTGGCAGTACTTTTTCCTCTCATGTAAAATTATGTCAGAGTTAGTTCAATGAAGCTCGTAACTAAGACATAATTGACAGAAGTAGTCGAATCGAGATCACGCGCTAATGCTCTCTGCCCCCCTAAAAATGTATACTTGACATTTTATGCATACTTGATACTTACGCCATATTTACAATGCTAGTTTTAGCGTCGCTTGTGTTCTGGGAGAGGCATAAAAAATAAAATAAAAAACCAATATCCTCGGAAACGGAAACCACCGAAATCTAGTCTTACTTATGATGGAATAAACTAAAACAGATTACATTGTTTCTTACATTGCTTTATTAATACTGATATAAAAAAATAATTGAATTTAATATTCAATCGGATACAGTTCCTCCCACACTTTGAACCTATCTTCGTAGAGGTTCTGATGCACCGTCAGCTCCTCTCCAACCCGTAGGTAGTTGTTCTCGGTGGGCGTGAAGGCTGGCCACATCAGGGAGCCCAGCTCCGGAGTATCACCACATGGGTTTGGGTCACTGCAAGAAGCATGAAATTACAACTGTTTTAGTTTTTCTTTTTATTTATATCAAGACGTAGGCTGAAGAATAGGCAGATAGTTCACCTGATGGCAAGTGATCAGAGTAACTAATGGATATTTGCAACACCAGGAGCATTGCAATGTGTGGTCGAACCTGAGACGTGTAGTTGTTTAGTTTTACCTCAAACTTTACATTATATAAGATAAGGAGGCCGACCTTTACCGAAACACAGTCATACAATAATACAAGTGCTTCCCCGGACGGCGGTCGAGAAATACAAATGAGAATTTTGTATTATATTGTAATGAAACTCCACGCTCCCACTTACTGCTATTTAAAAGACCAGACGTGTCCAGAGTTTACCATCTGGACTCATTTATCCCGACTGGTCTTCGACCAATGGATGAATGATATGCTTATCAGTCGTCGTCCATTTCTTTTCATTTCGGACACAGGAAACAAATCGAAAGGTACTAACCCGTATCTGGCAAAGTTGTACCACATCGCGGTCATCTGGTCGACGACTCGAGAGTCGGGGTTGGTAGTGGAGGGCGCAATGGTGGGGAAATTGTAGCTCAGCGAGAACAGATAGATCAGGTCGTCGTGGTGAGCAGTACCTTTAACAAGCACCGTTAATAACGTCTAATTACACAATGCATCGTTGTAGTAGCCGCCACATCAACCATCTCTGGATTGTCGTACGAGGCCACCAAAGACAATTGTGATGATTGTGACATGTACTTTACATCTTGTCCAAAGTGAGCCACAATAGGATTCCCAGTAGCTTCTGCCATTTTACTTCTAATATGAGCAATCATTGCACGGAATGGACAGAAAGCAAAACAAAATCTTAAATAATCGATAGAGGCACTAAAAAGAAAAAATAAGAAATTGTGGTAGAACCTTCATAGAACTTACCCATAGGTTTCTTGGTAGTCGGGTCCTCGTAGTGACTATGATTGCCCATGTAGCTGAACTCAGTGTAGAACACCGGGTGTGGCGAGTAACGGGACATCAGCTTTGCCAGTCTGTATATAAGCACATTGTAAAGTACAAATTACTTGAATATACTCTGGACCTTTGTCCTCCAGGAGCCGATGATTACAGGCACATAAGTTATAACGCTTTCACGCCGCAGGTGTCCCTGACGACACAGGTGAACCGTCTATCAGTTTCTGTGTCAGATAGGACTTGAAATTCTGATAGCTTCACATCATCCACTATCAATTTGTCTTTTATATACATTCTTAAAATTGTCATTCTATAAATTGCTTCAATTGTACCTGTTAGCACCAAATGCGATAAAGGTGTCGCTGTAAATATTTCCCAGTCCTCGTGCAGTGGCTTCATCGTTGCGCAAGTCCTTGCCTCCGAGGTACTCCTGCTTTAGCCGACGTGCAACAGACACTGCGTTCTTATCTGGTAGATTGAAAGATATGGGAGCGACCCTATCCCATTCTTCATTGAAGGTCTTTATTGTTGTCTCGTTCTTGAGGACTCCTAGTAACATAGTGAGGTGATTATAGATATACGCAGATAAGTATAGGTTTAGGTCCCAGAACGCAAAAGTCAAGTCTTTGGTTGGCATCAATTCAATTGAATTTCTAGTACTTTGAAAAACTTGTCTTTTGGTCGTCCTTAATTACGGCCTTAGGATATACTCGTATACTGACTGAAACAAAGCCAAAAGAATTCGTCTTTAGTTTGTGAGATGATGTATGGAACCGCGTGCATCTTTCCTTGACGTATGGCGTCTAGAGGTTGCATGGTAAGGAACCGCTCTTGGCCGAAGTCTGGCTCCACGACAGGTTGCCATTGGAGAAGCGAATCATAACCACGATCCTGTAACAAATTCATCCATCAGTACTGTATCAGCTAATCAAATATAACCGGTCAAGAAGACTTTAGACTTACAAAGAATCTCGGTAACGAGTCTCCAATTTCCTTCCAGGGTTTAGTCATCAAGCAATCATAGATAGCTCTGGTACTGTTAGTGGAGCAGTTGAGTATTTCTGCCTGCTTGATCGCTTGGTTGCGCTGTTCAGTTGGCAGTGGTCCTTTTGTGATTGGAGAAGCGCTAAGTGAAATAGCTCGGTGGAAGAGACCTGGGATGGAAAATTTACATGTTGAATATAGCTATGAAGCGCAAAGGTACATTACCGCCGTAATCTGCTGACAATTAAGAGGTAATTACTGAAGGCATCCTGATGAGTGATAGCTATCTTATTCTTTCATAGAGATATGAGTGGACTTCTTCTTCTTCTTTTAATCGTATGTATTAAAAGAATATGGGCCAACCTTTAGACATTGGTGAGACCATGTGCAGCATGACGCTGGTAGATCCAGCGCTGCAGCCGGTTATGGTGACAAGGTTCGGGTCTCCGCCAAACGCGGCAATGTTCCGCTGCACCCATCTTAAGGCAGCCACCTGATCTTTCATGCCATTGTTACCAGGAGCGATCTCATCTCCCGTTGCCATGAAACCTGTGGGATAAAGAATTAAAATATTGAGCACAGTGTTTCAATGACGAGAGAATTTGGAGTGTTGGAGTTCTAGAGATAGAAACAAGGACAAGGGAAATTAAGGAAGATGTCTAACAAAAATAATAGGCTGCAAATAAAGCTCACGGAACAAAATTAGGAATACTGGTGGAATTAGAATGGAAACATAAAACTTATATGAGAATAGTTTATTGCTACCCAAATTAAATTAAATAGGTATTGAAATCTACGTTTCCGTAAAAGATAGCTATGTGGAAGGCCTTGATTTAGTACCAGAAAAGATCCACAAGCAATTTCGCGGTAGTACTAAGGTATTACCTAGCGTAGAGAGACGATAGTTAATCGTGACAAGGACCACGTCTCTGTCGAGCAGGTAGTGGGGGCCGGCGAGGTCGCTGCGACCAGACATCGAGTAGAAGCCGCCAGGATGCATGAAGAATATCACTGGCAAGAGTTTGGAGCTGAGAAAGAACATACTTATTTAGAGGATCTTGAAATTAAAAGACAATTATTTAAAAGCATTAGGTTTCTACTCTGGATAACCTTGAATCTAATTACAATCATGTAAGTGAAAAAATGGTAATAGATAAAGTAAATAAATGACATGTTATAACCACCTATGTTCAGCATTAGATTCTGAACTTTAAGTCTTACTGTAGGTATATTCTACCATCCCCTTTTTCTAAGACAAACATAAACGGGAGCTGGTGCAAGGCCCTCGTAGATGATTGCTTAGTTAGCGATAGAGACAGAACTCTACGGAATCAGATCGAGATAATGTGAGGTACCTAGTAGAATTACACCTTTGGTCTATGGCATGTAGCCAGACAGGCGGGTATAAAGAACGAAAAGTTTATAATAATAAGTAATCTGGCCGACAGCTTCATAGAGAGCCCGCAGCGCACAGTAAAAGCCATCAGAGTCCAGGAGACAGAGGAGTGGTCCACCTTCGAGTCCTTTAAATGAAAATTTTTGGTATTTTCTAAAGATGAGACATACCTGTTATTGTCTGGCGTGTACACGTTGACCCTGAGGCAGTCCTCGTCGATGTAGTAGCCCTTAGGCGCAGGCTGGGGGCTCGCCGGCCCCTCCTGGCTCGCGTCCACCTCCCCCTTGTACTTGAGGATCGGTTTCGGAGGCTGGTATCATAATAAAATCCTACACTTTAGAATTACGAGTATTAAAGCAATAAGATTGAAGAAGCAATCTTTTCCACATAATGTCACGGCCATTATACCCGAAGACGTATGTAAATAGATGTGTCAGTAAATGTCCCCGTCTTTCGAGTACTTTACCAATTTTGGGCTATAGGAAGTCTTAAAAAAGATAAGTTTAATAATACCTTTCTCGAGCCCCGGGCCTCCGGGCTTCTAGCCAATTTTATAGCACTCACTCGAGGATATCTATACTAATAATATTATAAAGAGAAAAGATTTGTATGTAAGTATGTTTGTTACTCTTTCACGCAAAAACTACTAAACGGATATGGATGAAACTTGGTACATAGATAGAGCATATCCTGGAATAACATAGAGACTTTTTATCCAGGGAAAATGTGATATCCCTCGGGAACGCGAAACGGAAAAACCGCGGGGGACAGCTTAATGTAAAGTACAGTAGTAAGTATTAGGACATTCAGGGAATTTCAAAATGGAACCCACTAGAGTAAGTATAAATAGGGACATATTGATAAAAACAATTCTTAAAACAATTTTCCTCAAACAATTTGCTGGTTATGAGTCAGACAGAATATTTTATAACAATAACAATGCGAGTTCTGAAAATTCTTAACACGGCACCAATTATTTACCTACTAGGGTTCCGTCTTACGTAATGATAACTCAGTTGGGTAGCAACATCTAATTTTGTGAGAAAAAAGGGAATGCACGAAAACATCATGAGGGAACCACAGCACGGAGGAAGTTAAATTATTTCTCACAGAACCCTATGATTGTTTAATATCAAATTACACTTTCAATACGGTAAATAAAATAAGTTTGTTAGTTCGGTAGGAGGTACTTAATCTACGAAACAGACCATCGGATTTAAACAATTCTTACACTGATAGATAGCTACACTATTTATAAATAAAGTGGCATCGAAAATATGAAAGAATTAAAAATATTTTTATTCAAATAGGCCTTTCGAATAGTAACTCTAATATCGGTTCGGAAGGTTGTTTCTTACTAAGAAGAGCGTAAGTACCTTGAATCGCAGCTCCCCGACGGGCGGCTCTGCGTACCTAATCCCGCGGTACGCCTGGAACCGCCGGCCGCGCCGCGTCTCCATCCATGACCCGCGGAACGCACCAGATGGACTATGGGTCAATGGACCCTCCGCGTCATCCGCCAGACCAGCTGTTTAAAAAGAAATGGTCCTAATTACTTATTATCCTATTTAACTTAGTTATTATAAATGCGACAGTTTGCGAGGATGGATCAATATTTGGATTAACATATAGGATTTTATCCCGGGAAAGTGAAGTAACTCTTGGGAACGTGAGTAAAACCGCGGAGCAAAGCTAGTTAATCTATAAACCTCTTTCCTAAATTAGACTTGTGACATCTTAGAAGTGGTAAAGCTTTTAGTCCAGACTTCGTCCGGACATAATACCGGGGTCGGTGTAATTACAGGCACATGAGACTTAACAACTTCACGTCTCAAGGGCAAAAACGCATTGGCGATGCCCCTGGCGCTGTCGGACCGTCTGCTTTTAACGACCTACTTGACATAAAAAAGTCGTATTCTATCTCTTTCCTTCTTATCAAACAGAGGTGAGTGTAACTAACACATAAACCTTCGCATTTATGACTTTAGTAAGATAAGATAAAGTTCATAATATTTATAAATGATGCTGACCTGCAATTGTGGCACTCATCGCTGCACTAAACAACAACACTGCGCGTAACATTATGGCAACACACATTCACAACACCGCTTTATGTTGATATACCTTACACACGCACACGCACACGCACACACACACACATGCGCACATGGCTGGTGTATCAGGTAATTCCGACGTTTCCTCATTCAAACAATGATTTGAGTCAACAAACACACACGTGAAGTGGTTCTTTGGAAACCAGATACTTGACATCTATCTATCTAGGAAAATACTATAAAGGGTTGCTTTGACGCACCATCACCTCAAAACTACTGAACATATCGGGATGGGACTGCTATCATTCGACGCGGATTTTTTTCCTAGATGATTATAGGCTATGACCCCCTACAGGGCTGGCAGATTATGATGATGGTACGAATACGTGAAATGTTATAGGTAGAAACAAAACTTCTTCGAAATTAAATTATCTTGTAAAAGGTAGGTTCCATACCCTTACTGTTTGCACTTAAACAGAAACTAGAAATCTAGTAATAAGATGTTCTTTATTAAGCAAGCCTTCACAAGTATTTTATAAATCAACTTTAAATGTGCTTTCAAACAATAAATAATATACGGGCAGTTGGTGGCTTCGTGGCTGGAGAACCAGACGGCGAGGCTACACAGGCGTTCGGTTCTCACTCTGGACAAACATGTCCATGAACATAAAAATAAATAAAGAAATAAAAATGCGTTTATTTCATCTCCACAAATTACAACATTAGGGATACAAAAATTGAGAAAAGTTTAACAATTGGTAGGACTAGGCAGTAGGTACTTATTTTAACATTTAAGAAAACATGTCTGTTTGTTTCATATCTGGGTGATATCTACTAATAATAATAATAATAATAATAATAGCCTTTATTTCAGACAGTATCAATTTAACAGGTTACATATTTTACTTAATAATACTAATTTTTTTTACTTATATTACTTCCAAATTACGTTCAAATATTACGTAACGACAATCCTGTCTGTATGCCACTTATTGGCAAAGGCCTCCTCCATCCGTCTCCATTCCTCTCTATCCTTCGCCGTTCTCGTCCACTTGCCTCCTGCTATGGCTTTAATGTCATCCACCCATCTCCTAAGTGGTCTACCTCTTTTCCTTTTCATATGACTTGTGAACCAGTGCTAATTACTTTAGACCATTTTTCACTCCCTCTAATTGTATGACTGACCATTTCCATTTCAATTTTTTTTATTGTTTTTGTGACGTCTTTTGTTTTTGTGTGTTTCTTTATGGTTTCCATTCTTATTCTATCTGATAGTCTTTTCCCAAGCATACTCCTTTCCATTGAGTTTTGGCAAGTTTCTAACTTTCTGATATGTGTTTTAGTGAGTGCCCAGGTTTGGCAACCATAAGTAAGTACAGGAAGTATGCTGGTATCAAAGAGTTTCCGTTTGATATTTATGTTGATATCTTTATTTTTCATTACTTCCTTTAAGCTCCAAAATGTCTTCCAAGTATTTCCAATGCGTCTATCAATTTCTTTCGAGGTTAAATCTACATGAGAGATTATTTGGCCTAAATATATGTATTCATTGACATATTCAATTGGGTTATTGATTGGCCTTGGTCTTCAGTCTATTCATGGCCAGTCCCACCTTACCACTTTCTCTAATCAGGTCATTCAGCATCGATTGCAGTCCCTCACTTGATGACGAGAGAACTATTAGGTCATCCGCAAATCTTAAATGTGATAGGTTTTCTCCATTAATCGATAACCCACATTCCTCCCAGTCTAATTGACGAAATACTTCTTGTAAAACGGCTGTGAAAAGTTTTGGCGGGTCCCCTTGGCGTACGCCTCTTTCTATTTTAATCTCCTTGCCTTCCTTCTCTAGTTTTATTTTTGCCTTGCTGTTGTCGTAGATGTTTTTTATAATTCTGATGTATTTATTTTCGATACCTTGGTTTTTGAGGGCCTGCCAGATTTTTTCATGCTCTATCGTATCGAAAGCTTTACTGTAGTCCACGAAGCAACAGTAGAACTTTATGTTATATTCTTTGCCTTTTTCGAACAGTTGTTTGATAACATAAATGTGGTCTAAAGTCGAATAACCACTCCTGAATCCCGCCTGCTCTCTTGGTTGATTTTCATCTAGCTTATTAGTTATTCTGTAGAGTATAACTTTAGCGAAGATTTTGTATATATTCGAGGAGACGCTTATAGGTCTGTAATTATTTATGTTATTTTTATCTCCTTTTTTGTGTAGAAGTATTATGGACGACGTTGTCCATTGGCAAGGTATTATCTCGTTTTGTAAGATTTCATTGAAGAGATGTTTGAGAATTGGTATTAGGTGGTGTCTATTTAAGATGAGGAACTCGTTACTTATACCATCTGATCCTGGAGCTTTATCCGGTTTTTGAGTTTTCACAGCTTTTTCTATTTCTCCATATATTATTTCTCGTATTTCACCATCTCCTGTCAAGATTGTTGTCCTTGTAGTACCTTCCCTGGAGTATAGTTCTTTGAAAAATTGAGTAGCTATGGATATAATTTCTGGGCGTCGTTTTTCGCATTTGTTATTTTTATTTATTAAATTTGGTATCCAGTCTCGCTTTTCCAATAGAAATTTTGCTGCTATTTTAGTGCCTCCAGTTCTTTGTATGCATTTCTCCAATTGTTCTAATCTGTATCTCTGACGATCTTTCCTCATATGTGCTTTAATTTTTTTACTTATATTGGATATTTCGGCCACCTATTTTACTTATATATTAGGCCTACTCTCTTTCTTATCAGTTCTTCTGTTTCGGTTGTTATCCATTTTTGCCTGTCACATTTTCTGTCTCGTTTACCTTTTTTATTAGTGTAGAGAAGTTCTTGGAATTTGTTGTATTTACTCTGTATGTCTAAGTTCTTTGTTTTTTCTATGTACTGGTCTAACTTTTCTTTTAGTGGTTCGGTACTTTCTAGTGATATGCTGCTGTTTTGCTTTGCTTTAAAGGGTCTATTTTTGCTTGGAGTGTTTATTTGCAACTTAGCTCTTATCATTCTGTGGTTACTGTTAAAATTAATATTATTTAAAACTCTACAGTCTCGAAAGTCTTTACTTTTGTTTGTTAGTATATAATCTATCTCATTTTTGTGGTGGCCATCAGGAGATATCCATGTCCATCTGTTGCTTTCCCGTCTTTTGTACAGAGTATTTAGTATTTTTAAGTTGTTTTCGTATGCCAGTTGTATAAGTTTCTCCCCGTTTCTTGTCCTTTTGCCTGCGCAATATGGGCCCAGTATAGCTTGTTCTCCATCTCCTCTTGCCCCCGTTCTTGCATTAAATTTTTTTTTTTTTTTTTTTTTTTTTTTTTTTGAATGGACGAAGGTGTTAGCCTCAGATGGCTCTGACACCCTTACGCGGACAATATCGGTGAGCGCTTAGGGCTCTCAACCGAAATACAAAATTTTAAGCAACAGCGCTCTGAGGGTGCCCCCTGTGGGGCTCGAACCTCGGGCTCAGGGCGTTGCGTGGGGGGCCTTTTTTTAAATCAAAGACTTTACTTTATCTGATTATAATCAAAGACTTTACTTTATCTGATTATGTTCTTGCATTAAAATCACCCATTACTATTATATTGTTGTGGGAGTGATTGTTTATTGCCTCTTGTAGCATGGAGTAGAAGGTGTCGATTTCTGTTCTGCTGGATTGTTCAGTTGGAGAATAGACTTGAACAATTGACCACTTTTCGTTCTTCGGGGGGAGTTTTATATTAAGTACTACAATACGCTCTGAGACGCCAACGAACTCATCGATAAGTGGTTTTAATTCGTTTTTAATTAAGAATCCTATTCCATATAGACCTGGTGTTTCTCCTTTGTAATAGAATATAAAATGTCCATGGTCTTCTATCCCCTCACCTAGGCGTCGGACTTCGCTGAGACCCAGTATTGACCAATTTATATTTTTTAAAGCTAGCATTAGTTCCGTTAGGCTGTCATTAGTTCTTAAGGATAGCGTATTGTAAGTTGCAATGTGTATAATATCTTCAATTTGGTGATGTTTTTCTTCTGTTCTTAGTGTCCGAGTATTCAGTGTGGAGATATGTATATATTCAGTGTTCTTTTTATTTTGTTTTATCTGTATTGTTTCCTTTTTGTGCATATATTTTTGTTTTCTAGTTAGATTTGCTTTAGGGTGTTTCGTATTATAGTGTTTTGATTTAGATGGAGGGTGTTTGTCTTCTTCCCCCACGGTGACAAGCCGGCTTGGGGTGCAATTTATAAAATTTGTGTTTAGTAATGTGGTTGTTGGGGTTGTTGGGATCCGGGTGTCGCATATTAGTTTTTTGAAGGATTTGATAATGAAGCTGATCTCCCGCGCTCTACGTAGTTCAGTATATTTGGTCTAATTATTTCCTTTGTCGCAATTTTAGAGGGGGCGTTGTTCAGGGTGGTCAATGCACTTTGGGTATTACATGCATTGACTTTCTTTTGCGATGGTATTTTCGGTGATCCTGAAGTCTCTCTTTTCCTCTTTTCTCTGTTGCTATCGTGTGTTTTCTTTATTATCAGTTTGTCGTATTTTATGAACGCTATATTCCCTTTTTTTTTCTCCTCTTCAACTTGTAGCTGTAGTTGTTTACGTTTTTCGATTATTTCCTTAGGGTAGTCCTCTTTGATATTTACACCTTCTTGTAGGTTAGATCTGTTTCGCAGAATCATATGTTTTTTCCACGAAGTTGTTAGTGAGACTACAACAGGGCGATTTTTATCTTGCTCTTTTTTCCCGATTCTGTAAATATTATTAATTTCGAAGACTTCAAAATGTACTCCCGTTTCTATTATAATGTCTTTTATGTAGTCTACTAGCTCCGTTTCTGTTGTTGCTTTCCCTTCCTCTATGCCAAAAAAGACAAGGTTATTTTTGCGCTTATCCTTATCAACGAATTTGAGTTTCAACTCTAGCTCACTTATTTTATTTTTGAGTTGAGTGTTTTCTTCGGTGATCGCTTTAAGCTTTTCGTCTAGTGCTGCCATGACATTCTGTGTTACTGAAGTTGTTATAAGTTTAGTTTGTTGGTCTTACTTTTCGTCTAGTTTTGCCAGTAGGATTTCCATACTTTTATCCATCTTTGGATTATTATTTTTTTTTTTTTTTTTTTGCTATAGTAACACTTGTTTCGCTGTGGCAGCACTTGTTTCGCTGTGGCAGCACTTGTTTCGTTGTGGCAGCACTACGATATCTACTAAATAAGTATCAATTTAGATGTAAATAAATAGTATAAGCAGTATACCAGTTATCCGTTTCACCCGCGGTTAGATCGAATGCCTTACATTAATCAAAATAAAAAGCAATTTTTATTACCTATCTAGTTCGTTGGTAAGCGCATAACAAAAGGACGGCTGTACATATCGTTTTTTTTATTTTAATATTCTTAATAATTCGAATAAGGTTTAAGAATAATAAAACTACTAATAAGAAATTACTAGAATAAAAAAAAAAATCTCGGTAATTTGGGATATTTTTTACTTTTTATGGGATTTTCCTCACCATTCAAAATTCCAACGCAACCCGGGAATAGCAAGTTCTAAATTTAAATTAGAATCAAAATTACGCCTTTTAAATAGAGAGGGTGCAGACCCGAGCATCTCCGAATGACCCCGATCGTAGAATATCATTCATAATAAGGAAAACTGACCGAGTGTTGGGAAAACCCCAGTCTGTTGTTAATGACAAGACGGGCAAGATCTATCTAGATGCGGTTTTCCTAGTGAATAACTCCAAGGAATATACGTATGGAGGTTTCCGTACAATAATAATACAAAATAACAATCAATCATCATGACAGGCCATAGGCTTAGTGGTTAAAGTCTCTGACTGAACGTTATATGTTGTAAGTTCGATTCCCACTCTGGACAAATATTTGTGTGTATGAACATGTCTGTTTGCTCTGTGGATAAGGTGGTAAAAGATATCTATATTCTATACATATATAAGGAAAATAGGAAGGAAACATTAAAACTACCTATTGAACATATCGGGACGGGACTAACATTCGACGCGGAATTTTCCTAAATGGTTATAGCCTATAATGTATCTTATTTTCTTGTTTAACATGTAAATAATATTGTTGTTTTCTATTTTGTAGTCTTGTTAATTATTATTTTTTGTTTTGTTTTTGAATGTTACCTATTTATTATACTATAAGTATTTTGTAATTGTTAAATATAAAATTGATATTATAAAATAGCCAAAGAGTCAGAATTGATAAAATTTATATAATAAATTATTTAATAAAAAGGAATGTAACCTTGCCGGCAAGAGATGCCGGTTCTTCTCAGTTGAAGGCTGACTTCCGAACCGGTTGTAGCTTCAGTAACTTTAAACTTTAACAAATTTACCGTCATAAGTGCCCTCCGTGGGCCTAAACTGAATAAATGGTTTTGAATTTTATGATATCAACAAACTTGGATGAAACCGTGCGGGACAGCTAGAAAAGTACTTATGTGTAATTTATCAGTCATTTGGACTCCATAGGAGCTCTGCTTAGTTTGGGATCAGATGACCAGAATTTATTATTAATCACAGCTCAAAGACATTTATTGTGTACCAGTTACATAATACCTGAACTGATCCAATGTTACAAAACACCTGTACTCCAATGATAAAGTAAGTCTGCGTTTTGTAAATGTGTATCTATAAAAACCTTCGCTTTAACATAGCTTAGCTTCATACGTTATGGGTTCCAGGGTAGATGTGTTTTATTATTTTTTGTGTTATCTACATATATATATAAAAATGAATCCCTACTTCCCTTGGTCACGGCATCACGCATGGACGGCTGGACTCATTTCGCCAATTCTTTTTTGTTGTGTTCGTTATTGTCAGGAGAAGGTTTTTATGAGAGAAAAAATTAAGAAAGTTGCGTGGAAAATTTAAGAAAACATAACTACCATATTAACTTTTCTAATGTAACCTTATGGTGTTTGTCATAAATTAATATTCATTGAAGACAGGACAACGTCTGCCGGGTTAGCTAGTTAGAAATAAATGTGGCTGACTCTAATTACTACTAGGAATACATTTGTATGATCAACCTTATTCAGCTAATACAAATTTTGTCGGCGAGTCGCTTCACGAAGGCCTCAGAGAGCTTACCTCTCACGTGATTAGTAGTATTAACGTAGAAAGCGACAGAGACAGAGCACGGGGGCCGCGACGAAACATCCTCGAATTATTATTTCAATTATTAAAACCGGCTCTCGTACTCACTTCACGTACGTACTTCAGCCGCGTTCCTGTTTGAGCTAATGTAACCCGAGATGCTTAAAAAGGCGTGCAAATTATTCTCTTCACGTATTAAAATATAGATAATTACGAAATAGGAGCAGACAAAAACAGAATAAAACAAAGGTTATTTTTGGTTAATTTTGTTAAGAAAAAAGGTTCTTATATAAAATGGCACAATTAAAAAGGTTCAATACAATACAATACACTAGAGAGCTAAAAATACCTAGCAACGGGTGTACGATGCGCTAATTTAACTCGCAGCTCACTTCAGGCACAAAGATCCGTGGCGACTAGTGTAAGTATAACACAACTGCTCAGTAATTTATAGGGTACAGTTCCTCCCACACCTTGAACCTGTCTTCGAAGAGGTTCTGTTGCACCGTCAGCTGTTTAGCGACGCGCAGATAGTTGCGCTGATCAGCCTTCATCGCCGGCCACGCCAGAGTACCCAGTTCTGGAGTGTCGCCTCGTGGGTTCGGGTCACTGTGATGTAAAGACAGTTTAGCTTAAGTCTCTCGTAAATAGTTAAAAGGCTACTAATATAATTAAGAAATATGGCCTTGATTAGCTTGTTATTGCTGTTCAATATGAAATGGAACCTCTCTTTTAACTAAAGTGGAAAGAATAGTGAACAAATCATATATATTTAGTCTTTATTTGAGTATCTGTAGTCAAGCGGTGAGAAGCTCGGCTTAGGTACAGACAATATTTTGAAAAAGAAATTTCATAGTATAGGTTTATCAGTGATCTGGTTTCCATAGTACAAGCTCTCCTTAGCTTGGGATCAGTTTGTCGTATATAAAGAATGTCCCGGGACATTTATTACTATGATTTCTGTCATCCATCGGTAACATCAGCTCACCCGTATCTGGCGAAGTTGTACCACATGGCGGTCATCCTGTCGACCATCTGCGAGTCGAGGCTGTCGGACGGCGCGATGCCGGTCGGGTTCAGGGTGCTCACGTTGAACAGGTACAGCAGGTCATCGTGGTGAGCCACACCTTTCGACAAAGAAGCGTGAAGAAGATCAACAATCAGGCAGACGGTCCACCTGTATACATTGGCAAAACCAGAAACACAGCCAATGCGTTGTCGACCATGAGACGTGAAGTTGACAGGACTCATCAGCCTCTAATTTCACTTACGAACCAATCTTTCTTACTGTAGCACGGTAATACAGGTGTAGTGTTTCAGGGCGGAAAAGAGTATGGTGATAGAACTTTCAAGGACGAAGGTGCACTAAGCTCTATAAGTGCTAAAAAACTTTATGTACATCTTCGTGTTTGGTATGGAAATGGTAAAGAAATCAACTCACCGACAGGTTTTTTGGTTTTAGGGTCCCTGTAGTGACTGTAGTTGCCGATATATCCAAACTCGGAGTAGTACACTGGGTGTGGCGAGTGGCGGCACATTAAGTTCGCCATTCTGCAACAAAACAAACATCTTTATATGCTGTCAAGGGATTTTTACTGATTCTTGAATATTTTTGAAAACCGCCATTTTTAGACGGCTGTGCTAATCTTGCTATGATTTATAGTCTACTTGCTGTTCCCTGCGGGTAGACCTGCGTTCCCGAGGGAACATTTTTTTTTGGGCTTAAAGTATCCTATATTTTTAAAACAGATATCAAGAAGTCAATCTATGACATTGAAAGTTTTTGCTGATTTCCTTCGCCGTCTTTTTCTAGTGACCACAGACCTGTGCACACCAAACCCAATGACACCATCGGAGTATAGCTTTCCAAGGCCCTTAGCCGTAGCATCATCCTTGGCCATCGGCTTGCCGTCCAGGTACGCCTGCCGCAGTCGACGGGCGGCTTCAGAAGAGTTTTGTGCTGGCAGCATAAAAGAGATGGGTGCAATGCGCTCCCACTCCGACTTCATCGTGTTGAAACTTGTGTCGTTTTCCAGGATATCTGGTTTAGTGAATAAAGATTCAAATTAATGATGATTTAATTGTGAATACAAACTTGTTCTTCACTCTACTTAGTATCTAATAAGTGGTATTTAGTTATTATCCTTTTTTTACCACGAACAGGTAGGCGGTCCACTTGATGGTAAGTGGTCACCGCCGCTTATAGACATCTGCAACACTAGGGCCATTGCCAATGCGTTGTCAAGCCTGAGACGTGAAGTTATTAAGTCTCATGTGCCTGTAATTTCATAGCACCTTTCTAATCGAAACACAGTAATGCAAGTGTACAGCTGCTTCACGACGGAAATGGGTAGAACTCTGCACTAAGTGCTCTACTACTCTAATGACTTCTTAATTTCTATGACTACTAACCGAATGCTTTCCAGAAGAACTCATCAGTTGTCTGGCTGACTATAAGCGGCACGGGGTGCATCTTGCCCTGTTGGACCGCTTCTATAGGATCCATGGTGAGGAACCTCTCCTGACCATAGTCTTCTTCTACCAGCGGCACCCAGATCAGGATGGGGTCGTAGTTAAACTCCTATTATACAAAAAGATTAGTTATATCTTAGATTACAAAGTTTATATTATTTGATTTTATTTAAACTTGCGTTTGATTGTTATGTCGCCTTAGAAAGTACTACAACTATCTTTCAAAAGCACCTGCTGCAACTATCAGTGCCTAGATTATTGAAAAGAGGGTGTTGCAGCTATGACCATAAATATATTATATCTACGGACAGCTCTGCAATAATACTTGATTTCATGATTCATTCATTAATATATTACACAAACTCTGCAGCTGTAAGTAGTAACACGGCTGTAAAGGGTGTCAGATATTATTTATAATATTTATGCTCATTACGGTACTTCAACACAAATGAGATTATTATAATGGTTTCTTACACCGAAAGCTCAAACACATTGTTGGATTTTTTTTAAGTAACTTTGAGCCCGGAGACTGCAGTTCTTTTTGGGAAAAAGCTCTATATTGTACTATACAATGCGTCTTTATGGTGGGGGGGGGGGGGGGGGGAAATTAAATAGCTAGTCACTATCGGTACTCACAAACATCCCATCCAGCGAGTCTCCAAGAGCAGTAGCTGAACGCGCCTTCAAGCAGTTGTAGATATCAGCGGTAGAGTGCGTGGAGCAGTTGAGCAGCCTCGCCTGGCGCGTCGCCAGCGCGGGCTGCGCGTGAGGGGTTGCCACCTGAGACAACGGTGACCCGCTCATCGCGATCGCGCGGTGGAACAGCCCTGGGGATGAGATCCACTGTATAGTATCAGCAGATACAATAGAACCAAGCAGTCCGTCAAATTGCCAGTCGCTTTGCCTATGATCTGGCCTTTCCTACTTCAATCTTCTAAACTTTATTGCGTTCTATCAAGGTAACAAAATATAGCATAACCTAACTCTATGATGAGCAGCAGCCTATATCTAAGAATACATGGCTACATAGGTAGTTACGTAACCTGTGTTTGGTTTGCCGATAATCTAGTCTTCATATCATAACATGTGCTGTCTCTTCCGAGTTAGTAAGCTAGAGATACCAAATACCTTTTGACATGGGCGAGATCATGTGCAGCATGACGCTGAAGGAGCCAGCGCTGTAGCCAGTGATGGTGACGAGGTTCGGGTCTCCGCCGAACGCTTCGATGTTGCGCTGCACCCACTTGAGAGCGGCCACCTGGTCCTTGAACCCGTTGTTGCCGGGCGCGAGGGAATCGCCTGTGCTGAGAAAACCTGAGGAACAATCGAGATGGTTATTTCCTTGTTATCGAATGATCAAGGTTAAGTCTGCTTATATTGTCAATTTCTTCGCGAAACGCCACTTTAGTGAGCTGCTTAGAGGATGTTTTGCTAATTGCAAATCATTTGAACATCACGCTTGGATATGATCAGAAGAATTTGCATCCCTGCATATTATAGAGATTAGTAGGCTCAACCACCTTGTTAGTTTGGTGGTAGATTGACCTGAATCCCGCTCATTGCATTCCCACTCAGGATAACCCTTAGAATGAATGAATTTGTATATTTGTTCTGTCCCTTGGTGTAATATAAGTCTGAATTACGGCAGTTTTATGTGACGTGTGAGTAAAGAATCTTCGAGGCATTGTGTATAAGATAATTACCAAGAGATCCCAGCCGGTAGTTGATGGTGACAAGCACCAGGTCGCGGTCGAGCAGATACTCAGGGCCCACGACGTCGCTGCGTCCCGACACCGAGTAGAACCCGCCAGCGTGGATGAATATTACCACGGGGTGCAGCCGACCCCTGGACATAGACATACGGTAAGTTTCGAATTAAGAAGCTGTGTTAATCGGGCTAATTCGGGGCTGTTCGGGCCCACCGGAAAGGCTTCCATTTTGTCTTTACCATTATATTTTCATTTGGAATAAATTTGTCGCCTTTCAAGTTTCTGGTCCATTTAAGATACTGTTTGAACACGCCGGAAGCTGGTTAGTGACAGATTCTTACTAGAGAGAAGCATTGACATTTCGTACAAGGTGTAAAGTGCACGCGTCTTGGAACCCGAGAGATGAGTTGAGTAATAACAATCAATATGGATACATAGAAATTATTTTATGTTACCCTGTCTTCCCAGGCGTATATACATTGAGCCTAAGGCACTCTTCTAGTTTATAATAGTCATCGTAGGTGGGCTGCGGACAGGCGGGACCTTCGAATGACGCGTTCACATCGTTCTTGTAGTGCTCGATCAGTTTCGGAGGCTGGAACAAATTTGATATTAAATTTACAATCATCATAATATTGTTTATTGATATGTGAAGAATTGACTTTTTCTTAGTCATCATGTGAGAAGGACTCGAGTAGTCTAGATTAAGATACGTTTACGATATGTGGGTCTGTGAATTTAGTTCTTCATTTCCCAAAGTTTGGAATAGGCGCAATCAGTATTTTTCATCTGTTTTGCCCATCTAAAGAAATGACACGCTATGTGTCCATTTACCTACTTGTACTTAGACACCCTGACAGTCACTGAACACACTGACACACAAATATTCACACCCCGGAAAAACATTTGTATGCACCAACATCTTTCACGGCTAGGTGAATAATGTCTATCCAGAATATATTTAAAAACTAGATACTAAAACTATCTGGTTACTTTACACACGGTTATCTGTCCCCTTAACATGCTAATAGAAACTCCGTCGGTGAGCCAGTGCAACGAGGCCTAGGAGAGCAGGCCTTTCACGTGATTTCGTAGTTAACGAAAGAGACAGAGCTTATTGTTAGATGAAACATCGCCAAGCTAGTGTCATTTATCTTACAGAATCAAAACGCTTCATCCAAACTATTATAGACAACCGTGTGTTAAGAATGTTCAAAGTATTCCCAGCATATGGAATACCCAAATACTTACTTTGAACCTGAGCTCTCCCACTGGGTGTTCCGCGTACGGGATCCCGCGATACGCCTGGAACTGTCTGCCGCGCCGCGTGCGCCACCACTTGCCATGGAACACGCCGGACTGACTCCGGGCTACTGGGTTGCAGCTCGGGTCGCGGGATGCTTCTAATGGGAAAACATAGTTTTAAAAAAGTATTTCATAGCAACATCGGAGAAGGCCACAATCAAACAGGTTCGTTTCGAAAACCCTTATTAACTTTTTAAAAAGATTTTAGTGGCTTCTCTTGTAACTTTGTAATAACATTTTGGAAGTCTATTTAAACCTACTTTTAATTGCCCTATCGATTCAAAAGTTGGCTGGTATGTCGGATTTGGAGGACGATCTAATTATTTGCTATCATCGACCTGGTCTCAGGAGGTGGATAATGGAATTGATTAGCGGTTACTAGTTAAAATAAGGTTTGGTTTTGGAATAGTTTTGTTAAGGAGAACGAGGGTCTACCTGAACTATTTAACCCTGACTGCCAAACCAAAGGTCGCGGTTTCGATTCCCACCCAGGACAAACATTTGTGTGCATGAACATATCTGCTTGTTCTGAAGTGAGAACTAATCAACAAACCATATTATATCTATCTACCGCGTGTCGTCAAGGAACGTGTGTTGCGGGATACCTACAGCCAGAGCCCGAGGTAAGACACCTATCAATCCTCTTCCCTCACATGCAGGATCTAAATTCTTTTATCTCATATCCTTACCGAGAAGGTGTTAGACCTCCACCGAAGTTTCCTTGGAGAAAGCTAACATCTTCCACAAGGTCTACCTCCAGCCCGTATTTGATTCGGGAAATGGCCGCTCCCCGTGAGTGAACGGTGCACATTAACAAACAGGCGGTGATCCGGATAGCGCTCTAAATTTGGATATCTTTGGAGAGAAAATACTTGTTTATAAAAGACTGACCGGTGGTTGACCCATTGCAGTGTTGTTGTTTTGCGCACACACACACGCACACACACGCGGCTAGCACGCACACATAGCTCGTATACCACATCTTGCTGCAGTCCGCGCTACACTGGTGATAAATGACTAAGAGGATCGGCTTATATTAGCATACGCCTTGGATTATTCTGAAAATTTGAAATTCGAAAAAGGATATATTCTTTTTTTTTCTATAGAAAGATAGTGGCTTGTGTTTTGTGTGCACACAAAGCCTAGATAAAAATGCCGCTCGTGACCTACTATGCAGGTGTCGGATTAAAATGATAGTTTCTTGGTGACAGATTTTTAACCTTAGGGTAAAATATAGCTGAAGACTAGAAGCGCTCTACTTCCGTGAATTCGCGAAAAAAATACATTCCAAATAAAAGATTTAAAAAGAAAATTTAGCAATAATTACCTAATCGTAATGTTTGACTTTAATCTTTTTGTAAATAAATATTTAATTTCCCAATTATTTTAGATAGTAAGTAATAAGTAGTTTAGTATTTAGTCAGTCAGTTCTTTGAAGTAGTTACGTGTGTTATGTAAATAATATTCTCTACAAAAAAAATTGAGCAAAGAAACAAAATACGGTTTACCTAAAGATTGATATTAATTTCTCTTAATACAACCTGCTTTGTGGAGAATAGGCCTTGTCTGCAAGAATACGTAAATGTAAAAGGGAATCCCCTTGGATACTTCACAACTTCCTCAAACAGCTGTTCTAATGGCACGCGATCACTCGCAATATACCTAGCATAGCAAAACAATTACTTATATAGCAACTAGGTAAATACCTGTCTATATAAATATGTGCCTAAATTCTACTAATATTATAAATGCGAAAGTTTCTATGCATGGATGTTTGTTACTCTTTCGCGCAAAAACTATCAAACGGATTTGGATGAATCTTGGCACATTATATTTTTGTACCAGGAAATTGATACATCCCTCGGAAACGCGGGCGAAACCGCGGGGACAGCTAGTTGATACTTAAAGTCATCACCATTTTGATAAGGTTCGAAATTCAAAACCATTTATTCAGTTTAGGACCGCCGAGAGATGTTATAAAGATCAAGTATAAAGTTACCAAAGCTACCACCGTTTCGGAAGTCAGCCCTCAACTGAGAAGAGCTGGCAAGAAACTAAGCAAAGTAATTTTTTTTTAATATTTCTTTTCAAAAAAATTTAAAATTCCAAACTGTTTATTCAGTTTAGGCCCTCGGAAGGCACTTATGAAGGTCAAATTTAAAGTTACTGTCTACCAAAGCTACTTTAAAATTTTTATCTAATCTGACTCTTTGGCTACTTTATTATTTCATTTTTATATGTTCTTATATTTAACGTTTACAAAATATTTAGTATAGGTAACATTAAAAACAAAAAAGAAATAAAAAGACAACAAAACATCATCTTAATAACTTTGAGTTACAAGGTTGACAACGAATCGGCAATGCCCCTGGTGCTGCAAATGTCCGGCAACTACAAATGTGCTATGTGCTCGCAAATAGGCGGCGATAACTATCAGCTGGACCGGCTGCCTGGTTGTCGGCCCGTGTGGAATAAAAAACAACAAAAAAAGCCGTTGTATCAATAGATGAACTTTAATCACATATATATAAAGTACTTTTTGCAATGACATTCATATAATAAGTCTATACCACAAACTGTTTCTCATTTCAATGAACAGCCAGATACCGCGTATCCACTAAAAAGTCAGGCCTAAATTATTGTCTTTTATGATATTTTTTGGGAAACAATAATATATCGGCAACACATTCGCAATCTCCCCTGTCAACCTAGTGACATCAATAAAAACATCCGTACCATGACCTAAGTAGCAAGGTTTCATTTACTATTTTCAATTAACTAATTACAAAAAAATATTTGAAAAATAAGTATAAAATGTTGCGGTTTCAAAATACCAAAAATATAGGGAATATCATAAGATGGCGAATTGTTGCCAGTGATTTTCTAAGTATGTCAGCTTACATTCCAAATTCAAATGGTAGAACAACATACGTTTGCACATTTACGGAATATAATTCTATCAATATTATTTCCTTATTGTATAGATTACTGAGCTCATTAGCTGGTCCCTTCCCACTTAACATATTGAAAAGGGAACTCATTTCAAAAGGCATATAATACGAACACAATAATAAACCTGCATGGTCTCCTTCGGTAACTATATAATCACATGAGAGGTCCGATGCCTGGTTTCGCCGGGTTGTCGATAAGACAGGTTATGATGATATGGTACGCGTAAATGCAAAGGTCATCAGAGGCTAACATCATGCCACAAAAAAAAATGATTTGTGACCCAAGTGTATATAAAACATTTTTTTTTTAATCAGAAATAAAAATACAAATATCAATAAAATTTATTTCCAATATCAACATCTCTATCACATTACAGAAATTAGAACAGGATGACATCAATTAATGTAGTGGATATGTCGACGAATAGCCTACTCGGCCTTGTCCGTGATGGAACTACATAGAGTTGTTCACTACAGTTGTTGAGTTGTCTATAGAAATAAAGCTGTCTTCCATTTTTAATATTTTAAATTACACTAACTGGGACCTTAAACTACGACACCATCAGACCAGTCCCAAATTAAAACTTCAATTAACGAATTTTTAATATAAAACCGAACTTTCTAATCACAAAAATATATTAGTTAGTCATAATTTGATAAACCTAATTATCTTCTAAAAATATATATAAAAAGGTTTAAGTATGTCGAGACTATCTTGAATCAATCAGAATTAGCAAAAATAATGTCCATTTATCATGACCACATAATTAATGATAATAAGCACTGTCACAGTTTATTGTACATAAAAAATAAATGTCCAAGCATTTGTATAAATATTTTCATTAAAATTATTAATGATTAATAATCAATTTCACATCAGTTCAGATATTAGAAAACTAATCATTGCAGCTCTGTATGATGTCCTTTCACCGAATATTTTCCCGTTCTCTCAAGTCCCGCTAGAAGCAGTCCAGTGTTAACCAAACGCACTGGCTGAACGCAGCGCAACCTGTGCCGAGAAAAAAAAAAGTTTTGTCTGTGACCGCGACACGAAAGCGCGCGTCGTTGGAAAGTTTTTGTTGTAAAATAATTTTGATTATTTATTGTGTAAAAATCAAATTGATATTGGACTAATGGTTAGCTAAATAGTGTATTTATATTTTAAACATTTTCGTGTGTGTGCTTGAATTGTTTTCATTTGCAAAATGGCGCGCTGTTTATTTGTTTCTTTGGTGAGTTTTTTCTTTAGTAATTTATTGTTTTATTCTTACTAGAAGCTTCTACGTAGAATAGTGGGAAAGTAATATTTAAGCATGAAATCCGGTATTTTAAATGCCGCTCTAAGAAAGCAGTTTATTACAATTCCGCTCTAGTAAGCAGCTTGTACGAACATATACCACACATCACGCGTAAATGAAATTATTGATATACCTACCACATACTTACAAAAAAATTGACAGCAGTTACAGAGTAGAGTAGGTAGGTAGGTACTCTATTTGTTTAAATTCTCATAGAAAACAGTAAATTCCCCAATGACACTGACATGTCTGCAAGGATTCCAAACATGTAATGGATAAACATATAATCTAATCGTATCGTAATTGTTTAATCAAGCAAAATACTGTCCTATGAAATGTTAATGCACACATAAGTTTGTCTTCTGTGGAAAGCGAACCTACGTCGTAGCAGTCCAAACTAGGCTCAAAACTGCGACTACGCCTACAATGAACTAAACAATGCCCGTGTATTTTGAGCGTAGAAAGCAGAGTCGTGAGATAGAAGTGAAACTGTCCAATGGAACCAACAGGGGTATAAAAAGAACAAAAATCGTTCCACATCTGTGAACTTTATAAACTGCCGACCGTTCCGTGGCTTGCGTTTCTAATGACGATAAACTGCTCTATAATACCTTACGCACTTCTCTCAGGTATTTCTTCGTTCACAAACTTGAAAAGTTAGTAATCAAGTACACCTGGGCTTCGATTCTGTAAGAAAAATTATACTAGTTCGCGGATGAGAGTAGTAGAGCTCTTTAGTGCAGAGTTCGTCCGGGGAAGTACTACCTCCTTACCCATTTCCGCCGTGAAGCACTAGTGCAATTGTATTACTGTGTTTCGGTTAGAAAGGTAAGGGGGCCGGTGAAATTACAGGCACATGAGACTTAACATCTTCACGTGTCAGGGTCGACAACGCATTGGCGATGGCCCTTGTGTTGCGAATGTCCATTGGCGGCGGTGACCACTTACCATCAGGTGGACCGTCTACTTGTTTGTCGGCCCGAGTGGTATAAAAAATTCCCTTTGGCTAACTATGCAATCAAGTGAGAGGTAAGCTCTCCAATGCCTCCGCGCTGTGTAACTGTGTAACATACTCGTACGTAAATACAAACATACATACATAAGACTGTTAAAATCATAACCTCTCTTTTCGCCGTTGCCGTAGTCGGGTATAAATGGATGTAAGTAGAGCCCACTAGTAAAGAAACGTCACTATGCGTGTCAGCGCCCGTTGGCATCCGATACCGTTCCGATACCATTCCGTTATCGATGAATATTACATGAGATCATTCGCCTTACACATCTCTTTTCTAATACCAAACATTTTATTTCTCATGTTTCCGTGCCGCGGTTTCACTCGCGTTCCCGAGGGATGCTACACTTTCCCAGGATAAAAAATATGCTATGTGTTAATTTAGCTTATAAACTATCTATGTGCCAAGTTTCATCTAAATCCGTTTTGTAGTTTTTGCGTGAAATACTAACAAACATCTATCCGGCTATCTAAAATGTTCACTTATATTATACTAGCGACCCGCCCCGGCTTCGCACGGGTGCAATGCTGATATTAAATATACTACAGAATATTTGAATGCAGACTTTTTTGTAGACCTTTTTAAGGTGTACAATACTGTACTACATTATTTTGATCTATCTTGTAGGGTTCAGGCAGCGTTTGCAATGTAAGCGGAAAAAATGTAATTATTTATGTCATCACATAAGAAACCACAAAAGTAACAGTATTGCCTCACTATTTAATGGATGTTATTATACATAGAAACCTTCCTCTTCAACCACTCTATCTATTAAAAAAACCGCATCAAAATCCGTTGCGTAGTTTTAAAGATTTAAGCATACATAGGGATACAGGGACAGAGAAAGCGACTTTGTTTTATACTATGTAGTGATTAGTAGGATAAGATGTATGGAAAATAGTGACATTGTCATAAAAATGATAAAGTTAGGTTAAGTCGTTTGTCGAGGCGCATGGCATGGCGATTAGATACTAGCCTCGACAAATGTCATGGGTTCGTTCCAAACAAATAATGTTAGTTTAGGATCAGAACACACGGCAGTGTGTAAAATGTTACAGGAATAGGAAGGAATGCAGGATATCTATATACTCGTATATATAAATGAATCCCTATTTTCCTTGGTCACGGCATCACGCATGGACGGCAGGACCGATTTCGCATATTCTTTTTTTGTTGTGTTTGTTATTGTCAGGAGAAGGTTCTTATGTAAGAAAAAATTAAGAAAGTTGCGCGGAAAAATAGAAAATTTAAGAAAACTTATCCACTTTACTAGCGCTTTTAACAATATTAACTTTTTTAATGCGACCTGTTTGACATTATTGTCAGTTGGCGCGATTGACAGAATGCGCGCTGCAAAAATCGTTTAAAATAAAGGCATGGGTCGGAATTATTTCGATAAAATAATTAATTTGTAATTTCTATATAATTAAGTACACACTTCGCAGTCGATTCAATCGGAATATTCGAATTCAATATTCATACTTTCATAGTTAAGACAGAACAACGTCTGTCGGGTCAGCTAGTTTTGAATAAATACTTTTTATGTTACCTTATATATTCAATTTAAAATAATAGTAAATATTACTATGTTACCTACTGTGGATGTAGCAGTAAAGCGTTAATTCTAGTAATATTATAAATGCGTAAGATTGTGAGAATGGTCGAATGGATGGGAGGGTGTTTGTTACTCTGTCATGCAAAAACTACATGATTGATTTGGATGTAACTTGGCACATATATTGATTTTAAATCGATACTAATAGGATACCTTTAACCCAGGGCAAATGTAACCTCCTTCAGGAATGCAGGTATAACCGCAAGGGACAGCTGGCAAAATAATAATCAGAAATCAGGAACATTTATTCATGAAGCAACATCATTGGATCTTAAATAAATAAATTGTGTGCTATGTTTTACAAAAAAAAAACAGTTATTTGGTTTTCATATATAACTAGCTTTGCCCGCTTTCAATCCTGGTTATAAACCTTCCTCTTGAATTACTCTATCTATTGCTGAAAACTGTCGCATAGTTTACGATTCTATAAATAAAACAAAGTTGCTTTCTCTGTCCCTATATCCCTATGTATGCGTAAATCTTTAAAACTACGCACCGATTTTGATGCGGTTTTTAATAGATAGAGTGATTGAAGAGGAAGGTTTATAAATATGTATTAGTATCTACATTGCACCTGAGCGAAGCCGGGGCGGGTCGCTAGTATATAAGAGATTAAACATATATCCTAATAATTTCGAAACGCCTACTATCACACGTAAGTCGGACACCATCGCCCGAATTGTTTAACGCGTTCATTCCTATAGTTTACGTGAGCTTCGTGCATTCTCAACGAATTACTTCAAAACACGGTCCGTTATACTTTCTCGCCAGAATTGTGGCCTTTATTGTCTTGGGCCCACGCCAGACCGTTTAAGGTATTAAGGCCAGAACTGTGTTGGGTGTAAACATTCATTTACATATAATAGAGATAACTGATAAATTTCCACACGATTTAGATCAGCAGGCCTACCATCAACTTTTACTTATCCATTCAATTCCGATGCAATTCAGTTTAGGTGCCTAAACTGAATCGCTAAGATTCGTACCATGAAGTGCCTTTTGCTGACTGGCGTTTGAATCGCTCACGGAGGAATGAACGAACGAAATTTGTCTCTGGTCCGCGGTGAGAAAGAGATAACGCTATACCGTCGTTGCATAAGTCTGTCTCTTTTACTCGAACCATATGTGTTGCGTTTCGAAACCTAGTTGATATAATTTAGCGGTTTCGTTGTGTAAAAATTACAACAAATATATTTTAAAATTGCGCTATTGAGCATAAAATTAAATACCACTAAGGCTTTCTTAGTACTAAATTAATAATTAGTACTAATAAATAATAGTAATTTATATAATTTTTTACATTACAATTTAAAGGTTTGTTTAGTGTTGTCGTAAAAATAAATTGATTATGACGAGTTTAGAGCGCGCCTCCACTCATGTTGGATTTGACAGAAGGCGGTTGTTATTGTTGAGATTTTTAGAGTTTTGTAGGTATCTCTAACTATTATTGAAAGAAAATTACGTGTTATTATTAGTACATATTTATTTTATTTATAAGTGTTTTAACGTTTCACTGACTTAAAATAATTGGTAATACGAATAAGGGCGCAAGTATCCTTGTGTAGTTTGTGTAATAATGTTATATTTTCATAATGTAAACTTACAAACTTCTTTATCTCAAACGCGTACCTAACTTAAGTACCAATGTATTTTAAGTGGTTTTTTTACAGTGATGAATCGCGTCGAAGAGTAACGTTCGGTCAACTTGAGCAGCTTTGGGAATTTCTGAACCGAAATAAAGACATAGCAACGGGCTTTAATAAAAAATCCTCAGTTCATCACACAGTTCTTATACCAATTGTTTAGACAACCGATATCTCTTTATGAATTCTGCATCTTCCAAATAAAAGGGGTCCGATTGTTACCGTGTTAGACGTCTTTTTTGTCGCCGTGTTGTGTTTATTTCATTATCATTTTCCATGAATTCAAAAAGGACTAATTCGTCAGACATCTACAATAAAAAATGCTCTACAAATCACTTGTTTACATTAACACATAAGAAACACAAAATATTCAACTGAAATACCTTGAATTACGTATATTTTCATTATTTTTTAAAAGTTATTAACAAAACGATTCACTTCACGCCAAGAAAGAAGCAACTTTTATTGGATCGCTTAATTTGACACTTAAACTATCCAATTTAGGTTGATATTTCACCTCATGGTACGAAAAATGAACGAATGAAAACAGTTTGCCATCCAATTGCAGACTTGATTTGGCGTCAACCTAAACTGAATCGCGTTAATGACGTCGTGGTATGAAATAGCGGGGCAGTTTATTTTAGGTCGTCAAATGAATCGCAATAAGAGTTCATAGTAGGCCTGCAGTTATTTGTTTTTGAATTGAAACTTATTGGCTTTGAAATTCTGATCCGCAACCTTTTTGTGTGACGAAAAATAAATGATTGGAAACAATCTATGCTATTCAAAAGTGGTTTATGAATAATTAAAATGGTTCCCTGTAATACAAAAGTTTCATTTGCATCGCCTCCTGTTTATAGGGTTCCGTTCCCAAAAGTGTAAAACGGCACCCTATTTCTAAGACTCCGCTGTCCGTCTGTCTGTCTATCTGTCCGTCTGTCACCAGGCTGTGACTCAGGAACCGTGATAGACAGTTGACATTTTCACAAATGTACAGCATTTGTGTTTCTGTTGCCGCTATTACAACAAATACTAATAAACAGAATAAAATATTTTTTTAAGGGGGCTCCCATACAACAAACGGTACGGAACCCTTCGTGCGCGAGTCCGACTCGCACTTGACCGGTAATTCTCTTTATAAGCTTTGTAATAGCGACGATACTCTCAACTTATCTCTAGGGTGTAAAATGGGACCGAAGTTGTCGTCTGAAAGGTCCGTTTTGACAGCTATGTGTGTTATAGAAAAATTTACCTCATAGGTTCATCAGAAAACTAATACAATTGGATAACCATTGGATCCATAGATAAACATTTACTACATTATCTTAAAAGCAAAAAATATTACTTTTCTTTGGCATTATTAGTTGTCCCTTTATCGAATGTCCAATAAATTATTTCCACGGAAGTTTGGCGTGGACCTTAAAAATCGATTAAAATCTCTTTTACTTAATATCGAATTGACGATATATATTACGCCGGAAACGACCTCAAATTATTGGGAACAGGGCCGGCAGATGATGTGTGTATACGTACTCCAAGAATTAAGTATTATTACAGAGAAATCCTTTAAAGTCTTCATTAATTTGCAGTAACTTATTTTTAAAATGAAAAATAATTCGATGATACTTCTTTTTATACACAACTAAGGTGAAAACGGTTACTGCAGCCTATTGTCCCTTGCAACACTAAAGAAGTCACTAGAGTGTTGCTACTCTAAAAAATATCTACACACCCTTCTTAAATGTATTCCTATAAGGCCCTAAAACACTTCCGAAGGATAAAGCTGTAAGAAATAGTAGTAGAAAACCCAAGCCGAATCGATATGCCACTGACCTAACGCTACGCCGGCATGACGTCACGCGGTCCCGTTACACCTCACCTTGGTCCAGTGCGGGCCGTGACCTTCACCCAGTTACCGCGATACCACCGGCTGATGACCCCACAGATGCCCCACGACATTCCAGGTCCTGTAGCCGTCTCCAATACACGTTTATACCGTTACGATAGAATTTGCTTATAAATTAGTGCGTTCACTAAATTCTGGGTTCAATGGAACTTGACTGTTAATATAAATGTGAAAGTATGGAATAATAAATATTCTTAAGCTATGTTAAAGTATTTATAAGTCGTCTCTTTTAATGTTTTTTTTAAACAAACAATTATATCAATAATAAATAATTTATTTAATAATAAAATCTGTGGTTAAATGCTGCTTGTCATGCGAGCAATTGCCCAGTAATGCGTTTTATCCATACTTATATTATTAATTCTCAAGTGTCTCTAAGGCCGTTTATTACGTATTAGCTGAACCAATTTTGCTGAAATTTGGCACACACGTAGCCTATGTATCATATATGTGGAATATAGGATATATTTTATTAAATTTTACGTAAATAAATTCGGGAGGATTTAGACAATTTCAAATATTATTTATTTATTTATAGACGAGCAGCTTGGTAGCTGATGTGTCTATATCACACAGTGTTGAAAGTCACTTCGCACTTTATAGTTCACTTTTGAAGATATTTAGTTCTTGTCCAATTGTCTAATTTGTTTTTAAATGAGTTAATTGAAGTAGCAGATACTACTTCGTCCGGTAGTCGGTTCCAATTCCGGACCACTCTGTTACTCAGAAAGTGATGTGCAGTATTGGATTTAGATGGTGCACGATTTATTTTGTACTGATGCCCACGGGAGGATTTATCACACACATTCATCACAAATATTTCATGTAGATGAGGAATGTTATAGTTTCGCGTCAGGATTTTGTACGTCTCAATTAGGTCGCCACGAAGGCGTCTATCCTCAAGAGTAGTGAGGCGCAAGATGCGAAGCCTATCTTCATAGGACTTATGACGTAAGGCTGCTGGTATTTTGGTAGCTTTCCTTTGGACACTCTCAAGCAGATTGATATCTTTATGGAAGTAGGGGCTCCACACTTGGAATCCATATTCTAGCAACGGTCTTATGTATGTTTTGTAATTTGCTTTCTTTGCTATTGAGGTTATATGCTCTTCCCACTTTAAATTTGAGGTGATTCATACTCCAAGGTCTTTCTGAGTCTCAGTGGGTACTATTGGGTTCCCATCCAGACTGTAGCTATTTCTAGGATTGGTTTTCCCTAGGTGAAGGACACTGCATTTGGAAACATTTAATTTAATTATCCAGTCAATAGTCCAGTTTTGAATGCGGTTGAGATCTTCTTGGAGCTGTCCCGAGTTGATGAGTGGGTTAGCAAAAAACTTACCATCGTCGGCAAAAAAGACAGATTGAGACTCAATAAGTTCCACCAAGTCCGAGATGAAAATCCCAAAAAGGTGAGCAGAGAGCACTGAGCCTTGTGGGACACCACTAAGCACTAGTTTGGGCTGAGATAGGGTGGAACCAATTCGCACTTGGAATGTTCTATCTGCCAAGTAACTTTTAATCCATCTAAGAAGCTTACCACGCACTCCAAAGTGGTCAAGTTTAACTAATAGGCGTTTGTGAGGGACTTTATCAAATGCACGTTCGAAGTCTAAATAAACAATGTCTAAAGGATTGTTGGTGTCGAGTTCCTTAGTCCATGAATGCATACATAAGAGGAGGTTTGTTATGGTGGATCTTTTCTCAAGAAATCCGTGCTGTTTGGTAGATATTACGCATTCTCTGTCAAGAAATTGTGTAAGTTGTTTACTTATAATTTTTTCCATAATTTTGACTATTATGCTAGTGAGGCTGATGGGACGAAAGTTCTGAGGCTGGGTCTTATCTCCCTTTTTATAGATTGGTGTAACTATCGCATGTCTCCAATCTTGGGGCACGTATCCACTATCAAAAGATCGCCTCATCAATACTACTAGCGCCGGAGTAAGTGTTTGAACACAGTTCTTTAGAATGCAGTTCGGTATTAGGTCTGGTCCAGGAGATGAATGCACCCTTAAATTATCGATAATTTTTTCTACATCCTGCACTGTAAAAGAGATATCAGACAGACTGTGCTCTACACGACTGATAGAAATATTTTTTGTTGGCTGTTTTAAAGGTGGCTCCTTAGAGTATGCTTTTTGAAATTCTTCACCAAAAACGTCTGCAATGTCAACAGGTTTCGTAACTAGGTCACCATTATGTCTCCTAATTGCAGGTGGAATGCTTACTACAGATGATGTGCTTCGGCGGATGTAGGAGTAAAAGGCTTTATCTCCAAAATTCAGTATTTTTGTTTCAAATATGCTTCTCTGTTTTCTGGATAACGAGACACATTTATTATTTACTTCCCGAAATTTCAAATAGTCGTCTATTTCACCGGATATTCTATATTTATCCCATAACCTTTTTTTTGTAATTTACCAAATTCAGAGTATCATTATTTATCCAGGGCTTATTTTGTGTTTTAAATTTTACACTTTTTAATGGAGCGTGTTTGTCAGTAGTCAAATTAATTGCATCAAGGATTCCTGTCCATAGTTTTTTGGTGCTACACGAAAGGTCTATTGATTCAAGGTTATTAAAAAGATCGAAGTTGTAATTATCATAATTTATGAATTGGAAAAAACGCCTAAGTTTTGTTGGTGTATTAGTTTTTTGAAGGAGGCATTGAATACCGAATTCCAGTACGCAGTGATCACTCTTCCCAATAGGTGGTTTGTATAAGATTTCTTTGATCAGTGTCTCTTCGTTCGTCATGACAAGGTCAAGTAGAGATGGTTCATTACCTTGTTGAAATCTTGTTGGTCTGTCTACTAGTTGGAATAGGTGACTGTTAAGGTACATATCAGCAAAGAGTTGGTCAGCACCAGAGTGGTTTTCTTCCCTGAGGATGGGCCACTTTATTGTAGGATAGTTAAAGTCACCAGCAATGACTACAGTGTTATTCTCAGAGGCTGCAACAAGATTAGCTAATAATTTTGCATCACGTGACTTCCATACAAGTTCGTCCTTATCATCTGGCCGATATACTCCGATAACAAGAAAATGGTAAGTACCAAACTGGATATCCACATAGAGTGCCTCAACTTCCTCACACATATAGGTTTTATTAAGCCTTGGTACAATGGGTACACCATTTACACAGTCTCTTACATACATTGCTACGCCACCACTTCTAGTTTTACCTTGAGATTTGTTTTTCTTATGTTTGCGGTCAAGTCTGAATAGTGTATAGCCAGGTATATTGAAAGTACTGTTCCGATGTTTGGTGTTAAGCCAGGTCTCTGTAAGGATTACTATACTTGGTTGATTTGTGTTAACGTGGACATCAAAAAGATCAAATTTTGGTGCTAAAGAAAATAGATTAGTGTACATAAATTTAAAGTCTGTGTATGGATATCTATTATGGATAATTAGTTTTTTTGCTTTTGAACAATTTTCGGAGTGCCTTTTACATACTTAATGGTAAGATTAGTTTCTCCTTTATCAACTCTGATTTTTAAAGCCTCACGAAGTTTGTTGAGTTCCTCGCGTTGTTTAGGTGTCTTATCATCGTACACTCTTACCTCTTTTGCGGCCTTACTCTTGTTCTTGAGTATCCAAACAGCATCTTGACGTGATTTGAAGACCACTTTTATCGGTCTAGACTTCTCGTTTTCAGTTTCACGACGACCTAAGCGATGTATTGAGACTACACTATTAGAGTAATCATTGCCATTGTTTATTTCTAGTAAAATCCTTTCAACATTTGATTCATCATCCGATTTTCTATCGCTTCCAACATCGGAGTCACTTTCCTTGATTCCTACCAAAATAATATTGCTAGCTCTTCGTTCACGTTCGATTAATTCCTCCAGTATAGTGTTAGTGTCAGGGGGTGATGATGACACGTCTGTCGGAGCTTGTGTTGGAGCAGTCAAGGACTCTGAAAGCTGTTTTTTCACTTCATTGAGTTCTTCACGGAGCCCGTCATAGGATTTTATAAGCTTAGGCACTTGAAATAGAGCCTCTCGGCATGGTGGGCACAAGTATAATAAAGTGCGTTTGCCCTTAAGACCCATTACGCGCACCTCACTACTCGTTAGATCACTGCACTTTAAACAGATATTTCGTTTGCAACCATCACACTGCAGAGTATTATCGCTATTTTGGTCAGTTTCACATTGGTAGCACTTCATTTTTAATATCTAATACTTGTGGAATAACGTGAATATTTCAAAAATAGTCGTTTAAATTTTTCACTTTAAAACATGGATGATTGATGTTTTTAGTGTTTAAACACAATTTACACTAGTTTTTAAGCACCACTTATGCATTTACAGTACATTTAAAGCTCATTTACTATTTATTTCGAGGATTTAAAAACGACGCAAATTCCAACACTGTTACTTTATCTGAGGGTAGAGAGAAGGATTAGTGTAGATAGAATAAATATGATTGACAATTTTTGCGTCAAAGAGTACAAAGATCTATACATCCATCTTCCCAAACTTTAACATTTATAATATTAGTTGGATAGTATGAATATTTTAGAACGCGGGAAGAAAGCTGTTACCATATACAGTTGACAACCCTACCACGAACACCTGTTATATAAATGAGCAGAGAGCGCACCAACACTAGGGAGCGTGGTCGCGCTCTGGTTGACAATCTCGTCAACACAACGGTACCTTCACCGCACGCGCTCTTGGAGCACTTCGCGGGTACCTGCTAATGTTACGCGTAGATACCTACCATCATAGTTTAGAAGTAGTAGAGCTTTTAGTGCAGAATTCGTACGGGGAAGTACTACCATATCCGCCGTGAAGCAGTAGTGCACTTGTATTACTGTGTTTCGGTTAGAAAGGTAAGATTGGTGACATGACAGGCACATGAGACTCAACAAATTAACGTCTCAGGGTCAACGACGCCGCGATGCCCCTGTATTGCAAATCTCCATACGCCGCAATCTTCTCTTCCGATTTAAAAAAATCTTTCATTGACAGATATTTACGAGTGACATAGGTTGTATTGTAATCCCGGGATACATTCGATCCCTCGAGAATGCTGAACCTGCGGGGCGGTAGTTGGAAGATATCAAGGCTAGTTTCTAACAAAACTCGCCGCCGGCACCAAATTAATTAACCTTTATAATTAAGGATTTCACTGTAATTAGACAAACTTTTTGAGTAGGTATTACGTCATAATTTCCTGCTCTATCATTTGACAACTATTTAAAGTGTTCCGTACCCAAGCCACTGCTGTCCGTCTGTCTAATAGCGCGCTATATCTCATGAACTGTAATAGGTAGAAAGTTTAAATTCTCACTGAGTGAAAATTACTGGGTCGCTATGATAAGAAATAATAATAAAATAATGTTACAAATTAACGGAGCTGTAATAATACATACATAATTAATTCATTGTATACATTAGTAGTCATATTCATGCACACAAATGTTTCTCCTAGATGAGAACCGAACCCAAAACCTCAAATTAGGCATAAAGTATCTGTCCAGTGGAACTAGCCCCTCAAAGTACATAGAGTGAATATCATTGAGCAATACCATCATCACCAGACCATAAAGAACTCAAATTACTTTATTCACTTTTACACATATTGCTTCACTAATGATGGCGTTTCGTCAAAGCTCATCTTCAATAATGGACCTTACGGCTAACAGAAAAGGTGACACACAAAGTAACAGGAAATCTTTAAGTTATCATTTCGAGTAACTGTTATGTGACAACTGGGTGATTAAGGTGCCTTACCATGTTGAGCAAGTGTACCAACGGTTTGTACTCTGAGTATACTCTTTGTATATAGATATTTACACCCAGACACAGAACAAACAGACATGTTCATGCACACAAATGTTAGTCCTGGGTGGGAATCGTACCCACGACCTTCGGTTTGGCAGTCAGGGTCTCTAACCACCAAGCCAACTGGCCCGTCGTGAGTGCTTGTACTATGGACATTTGTAACTGCTATACACTTTATAATAGATTTGATCATTAGGTACATGCTCAGTAATGTTCGCCTTAGATTGGAATCGAAACCACTCAACACCTTGCACTGAGTGCACAACAAGAGCATTTTCAAAGGATGCCTTTAGGCAATGCATTAGGGACATTTTAGGTGCATTTTTTTGCTTCTGATAATAAATAAATATCCTGGGACATTCTTTACACACGGTCACCTGGTCCCAAACTAAGCAGAGCTTGTACTATGGAAACCAGATAATTGATATACTACATACTACTTTTTTTTTCTAAATACAAAATTATATAGATATTTACACCCAGACACAGTACAAACAGACATGTTCATGCGCACAAATGTTTGTCCTGGGTGGGAATCGAACCCGCGACCTTAGGTTTGGCAGTCAGAGCGTTAAGCACCAAGTCAACTGGGCTGTCCTGCATGTAATGCATGTGTCCAAAGTCAGTGACCACTTACGATCAGGTGCACCGTCTGCTTGTAGACTATTAAGTGCAAATCATCTTAGTACAATACGTCGCTAATTCCTCGCCCGTGTGATATCTTTAATGTAGCGCCGCAGTGAAAGTCTCGTTTGCGTCCAGCTTTGTATGTCTTGAAAGCTTCAATTGCTCATCTGTGTAAGTACTTGTGGCGCATCTTTGTATGAATAGCTCCATAATTTGATATCAAACAGTGTATTGTGAGTTTTGAGACCATTCTATTAAACGCAACGTGCTCATATCCGCTATATTTGGACGCAATTTCACTTTTATTTGGTGCATGTCGTGTGGGTCATAAATGCTTTGATGCTTTATGTCGTAGATCTTAAACGATTCATAACTAAGAATGACATGGAAAAGTCGTATTTATTGCTTTTGAGATTAGGTTAATTTATTAATACTATTATTATATTCATAGGCAAGTTAGTTTGATGTTTAGAGACCCTGACTGTCACAACACACGTCGTGGGTATGATTGTCTATTTAATTATGTACTCGTATTTAGAAATATGTATGAAGTATATCAGTTGTTTAAGATTGGGATCAGATGGCCGTGTGTAAAGAATATCCCAAATTATTTTATTTATAGTCCTCTCAGTAAATTCAACCTTCCGAGCCGTGGTGGTAGTATTCACTTCTACCACACAGGGTTATTATACCGTACAATTGTTAGATGTTTGTTTATTTTGCTTTCCTTTAATCTTTCATTTCAGCATTCATTTTCAACTTCTAGAAGGGTGGGTACAGGTTTTTGCATGGTTGGCAACGCGCAAGTGATGTACCCCTGGTGTTGCAAAGGGCAATAGGCTGAGGTGATCGTTTACCATTAGACAGGCTTAACTTAGTATAAATCATTTAACAATTCACGCAGCCCTTTTATAGTCTAAGTCATCATTTTCTTTCTGTTAATCATTATATCTTCTACATTTATGATATCCATTGATTTTGGTTTCAATTTAGTTTTACATTCATTTTGTTTAATTAAAATTTATCTTGTTATTTTACCTTTGTAAACTTTTACTTTTGATTGAATTTTATTTTTTTAATAATTTAATTTTTAATAGATAGGAAATAGTTCGTTATAGTTATTTATGTATGTTGTGTTTGCCTGTAAGTGGATGTGCACCAAGTCTACTCTTTTTGTTTGAAATAATAATAAATACTAATAAATAAATCTAGAAATATTTTCACCAGATCGCAACATACAGAGTAAATATTGAAGTAAATATTCATAGTTTCGCCTCCATGATGATTTTACCTTTAACGTCGTTCCTCGCTCTAATTTCGTGATACTACGTTTACTGTTGAGTCGTTGGTGTCGTTCTGTCGGTGACTGCGATAACTGTTCATTTCATCTGTTTACGGCAAACTCCTACGTTGTATTTGTGTGACCTGGTTCATGACGCTTGTTATGGCCGACCGAAATGTTGTCTCATAGAACATACCTTCTTTGACAACATTTTTAGCTTCCACATACCTTGTAGGGGCCAATGAATAGGAACTCGATGTGAGTTTTAAAAGGTTTTCTTCGCATTATCCTTAAGTATTTTTTTATTGTGTTAATGTATGACGGAATTGCGATTGAGTTCAATCTCTCAATGGTAAGTAAAGATCAGGCCGAAGATGGAGCTCGCTTTCGTTGCCTATTCACTCTTTTCTTGAACAGCCCCAAGATGTAAGTTTCTGGGAACACAGACGTGGGAGAGAACTCCAATCTTTAGCTGTGCGCATGAGGAAGGAAGCTGCAAAGCGCTTCGTGCGAATTGGTGGAATGTCTACAGCAAAAGGGTGAAAACTCTCCCTACGCCTCGGCATTCATTAGGATTTAGGTAACTCAGCATGTGTTTACTTTCTTGTTTTACTGTGTTTTGGATTGTGTTGAACCTCATTATTGTAAGTGATGATGAAGCTGAAGGTCGTAACACTAAGCCTAAAAGGGTTTTAAATTCCAGTTTCAGGAACATTGATAGATACGTAATAGATTTTTAACTTGAGGGTTGTAGCCAGCCAGGTAGGTCGTACAAAGACAAAGTACAGCCCTGTTATGGTTTCCTCAAGATGTTTTCCTTCACTCTGTGAAATAATTGTAGATCTCTAAGCTGTTATAAATCAAAGGCTAAGTCGTATAGCCTAGTTCAAAGTTACTAATGTAACCACCAGCTCAAAAGTAAACCATCAACTGAGAAGAAACAGCAAGAAATTCAGCAAGGTTACTGTAATTTGTTTTATAAAGTATATAAACGTATGTAAACATATTCTGAGTTATAATAGCAAATCCTATAATAATATAAAATCAGTTACCATATGATTTTGTCCTCAAAACTCGAAAAGTAGTCGATGGATTTACTCGAAATTTTGCATAACATTCCGTCTCAATGTTAGAGTGTTTCTTTTTATATCTCTAACGGAACGGGAAATTATTAACACCCTACTGAGCCACAGTGAAGTATAGCCGGGATAAGTTAGTACAAGATAAATTAATCATATAAACGTTCAGTTTAAAAGTTCTCCGTATTACCATAAAACCTCTTGAATATAGCTATCTGATTACAGTATAATATTTAATGACACTTCAACTGCAGCAAAGTGGCGTCTCAATGCGTTAGTCAAGTATTAATTGCCTCGAGCAAGTAACGGGTAAATTTAAACAGCAATATAAATATAGCTCTCTACATCTTGTCGGCCAACTACAGCCAACTTAAGACCTATTCAGATATAAGTGATATTCGATGCCGCTGTGGGTATTGAAAACCGGGTATGAAGAGATTCTTGCAGGGTCGACAACGCGCTGAGTGATACCCTCGGTGTTGCAATTGTCAATAGGATTCGGTGACCGCTTACCATCAGACGGGCCGTTAGCTTTATGCTACTTTAGTAGTTAACTTTTTTTTATAATAATACTGCGGAGTAACTAATGCCGGGTTACTATATACGATCCCGATCTAGAATCGCAAGATTGAAGTAGAATTTTGACATTACGTGTATTAAAATTACTGTCAAAAGGTTCATCAATCCATGGATTTTCGATCGGGATCGTATATAGTAATCGCCTTAAGTCGATATCTTCCCTTCTGCTTATCCCTAAGGGTTGTTGATTCGAAAAAAACGAGTAAGGGTAAAGCCTACAAGGACGGTATTGCGAGGTATTCTGTTTTTTAACAAGCTGACAAACTTTATACTAAAACCCGACGAAATACCACTCGGTATTTTTCACTACCCACAGGGCTAATATCGCTTATATGTGAACGGGTCTTTACTTGGGTATCGTGTCTCCCTTTTAGCATCAACTAAGTTTCTTCTAGTTTGGACGGGATTAGTAATGGCTACAATCATTACTTACACAGTGTTTATCAGTGCTAGTGACGAGGTATAACTCCTCCTTTTTCTGCCTGGCCTATTCATTCCCAATCAGTTGGGCGAAATGTGAATGCTTTCTCCCCATACCATTTCACGTGAGATTTGGCAATATTCAACTCCTGGCTGCGCACCTGACGCCAACCCTCGCCGAGAATGCTTTCGTTGACCACTAGTGTCAGATGTTGAGTGCATGTGGTCAGTGCTATACTCTTTAGTCACTACACCCTAAAGTTGAGTTAGAGTGGTAGAATTCTTAGCTGATACTACGCAGCAACGCATGCGAGGAGAGAATTAGTAGACATGAGAATTGAGGAGCATCTTTTTGTTTTTGCGTGTAAGATTGTCCTACAATACAAAAATTACCATATAGGCATGGGATAAGGTTTGCATCATCGTTTCAAAAGATATAAACCTTTTCAAAAAAATTCAAAATTCAAAACCATTTATTCAGTTTAGGCCCTCGGAAGGCACTTATGCAGGTCAAATTTAAAGTTCCTGAAGCTACTACATCATTTTCATCCCCCCATGTCGGAAAGAGTATTTTTGATCTTCGATATCTCAGTGCAAAAGCTGTTTTTCTCCGCTAGAGGATAAAGTAAATTGAATTTAGAACATTGTGTGCACCAAGTTTATGAATTCAAAACATCATTAAACCTATTTACTTCTACCTACCTCCATGGTGCCGAATCTATCATACAACCTTTTTTAATTTGTTATAACCTCAGACTCAGAAGCTTCTTGGTGTACTTTTTTTATGAATTTGCTTTGCGCGCACCATTTTCTTTTTTTTTTGCATTTAGTCATTTGCTCGCTGAGTTAAGATGAAAAGTTACGTGTTGCACTCGAGTGCAAAGATTTTTTACCTTGTGCTCTTTTGATTCCCTCGAAATTAGAATTCTGAGCGTAACTCAGAATTCTAATTTTTGAATCGCTCACTGCGCTCGTGGATCAACTTTAGAATCTTCAAATTCTTCAAAGAAACTTCAGCTCTCCCATCTGATCGAGCTGAAATGTTGCACACACATTTGATTTTGGTGATGAGCATGATTAGCAAAGTGACGTCATTGTAAATCCAATATGGCGGACGTGGCCAGATATTAATTCAAAATCCATCTCAATGTCATGGGTATCTAATGAAAGGGTTTGCAAGCAGCATACGTGACGTCTTAATTATTTTGCTTGATGGCTTTATTTCTATGCCATTTTTGTTAAATCGGCCATCGTACCGTGCCGCTCGTTTGATTTAAGTAATAACTAGGTACGCTGTATGACACAGAAAGTAAAACAACATAATCACTTTGATTAGAGTAATTTCATTGTGTTGAGTGTGTCAGCGAGCTGTTTGGTGTTGCCGGCTATTAAGCAGGTATATGGAATTCACACGCGACTTGGAAATGAAAGTCATCACGAATATACGTACTCGTAGGTTCTTAAATGTTTGAAAAAAATAAATTGACAAATAATAATAAATAAATAAATATCCCAAGATAGATTCATCACATATGGTTACTTAATCCCAAGTTAAGCAGAGTGTACTGCTTGTAGTATGGCTACCAGGTAACTGATATACTACATAATACTACTTATTAAATACATACCTATATAGATATTTACACCCAGACACAGAACAAATAGACATGTTCATGCACACAAATGTTTGTCCTGGGTGGGAATCGAACCCGCGACCTTCGGTTTGACAGTCAGGGTTTCTAACCACCAAGCCAACTGGCAACAGATGTTTTGTAAGTATGTTTCTACAAAAACCCACTATTACTACTACTTATGTTGGTGACTGTACATAATCATTATTATTGAATCAGTCAATCATCATAATCGTATTACCCACGACGAGATTCTTCACACGGTTTTCTGCTCCTAAATTAGACGCAAAGAACAATATAAGTGCTAAAGTCAAGTAGATCGACGAAGAGGCAGACCGTTCATCTGATGGTAAGTGGTCACCGCCGCCTATGGGGCCAAATCATTGCAGGCCCTGAGGTGTGAAGTTAGTTTCATGTGCCTATAATGTCCACGGCCCCCTTACCTTTCTAACCAAAACACAGTTACACAAATGCAATACTGCTTCAAAGTGGAGATGGGTAAGTACTTCCCTGGACCAACTCAACACTAATTGTAAGATGCTCTACTGCTTCTAAAATACAAAGCAACTTTACCACTCAGTATTAGAGGATTTTTAAGCGCGGAAAAAAGCAATATTAGTATAAGGTCGGCAACTTGGCATAGTTAGTGTCTGTAAGCGGCGGTGACCACCTTTTTTTTCTAATATTAGGATTCTATTATTTAACTTAGTTAAATATGTGCATTATACAAATAATTCCTTTGGACAAAGTTCTGTAAATGATAGTGAGAGATACCTTGACAAACAGACAGATAGAGATTTGAGTAGTAGAGCTCTTAGTGCAGAGTTCGTCCGGGGAAGTATTACCACCTTATCAATTTCTGCCGTGAAGCAGTAATGCACTTGCATTATTGTGTTTCGGTTAGAAAGGTAAGGGGGCCGGTGACATTACAGGCACATGAGACTTAACAACTTCATGTCTCCGGATCGACAACGCATTGGCGATGCTCTGGTGTTGCAAATGTCCATAGGCGGCGGTTGCCACTTACCATCAGGTGGATCGTATGCTTGTTTGTCGGCTCACGTGGTATAAAAAAAATGAAGAGGTAATCCCTGAAACTACTCACCTGATTTCAAAAATTCTTTCACTGATCGAAAGCTACACTATTCCCATGTGAGGATATTTTAGATCACCCGGTAACACGGGTGAAGCCTCGACATGGTAGCTATAACCATAGCTAGTATAAACAATAATACAATGCCTTTTTACATTAAACGACAGGCTAGTTGGCTTGGTGGTTAGCGACTCTGACTGCCAACCCGAAGGTCGCGGATTCGATTCCCACCCAGAACAAACATTTGTGTGCATGAACATGTCTGTTTGTTCTGTGCCTGGGTGTAAATATCTATATAAGTACAAGCTGCCCCGGCAGACGTTCTCCTATTAAAATAAGTCCATACAAATCCAGGAATTCGGCCGTGTGTCAGTGCCAGGGCGTGTGTAAAGAATGTCCCAGGATATTTATTATTTATTTACATACATTAACAACACTACCTCCTTACGGAATCTCACAATTTCAGTGTTGGTCCCCAACTTTCTGAAAGTACTTACTCTTTTGTATCATTACAAACGTACTGGTGAAAGTAATTCATTTATATGAATGTTCACCTGCAGCGCAAGGTCATTGAAAATAGTTACAGCGTCGGAAGGCATCGTAGACTATTTAATAGCCACTGTATTGGCCGAGATATCAGCGTATCAGCTGGAACTCGCGGCTACGGTACTACTAGGGTTACCACTAGCTAATTTAAAACTACTCTTAATTGATTCAAAACAAAGCCGCTATTTCTTTGTGTGTTTGTGAGGTTAGGCTTTTTAAAATACGCCATAGATTTTGGTTCCACTTTCAACATGTTAAGATAATTTTTATAGAAGGTTTTATGAGTCAACTAATATTATAAATGCGAATGTAAGTGGGGGTGGAGCATGGATGGTTGTTGCACTTTCGTGCAGAAACTGCCCAATGGATTTTGATGAAACTTGGCACATAGATAGAGCATGCCCTAAAATACTGTATAGAAACTCTTTATCCCGGGGAAAATCGTATATCCCTCGGGAACACTGGTGCGCGGGGAACTAATATTTCACAATCTCCTTTAATTTAATTTAAAACTAGCTGTCCCCTGCGGTTTCACTCGCATTCCCGAGGAATGTTTTCTATGTCTTAATCCAGGTTATATACTATCTATGTGCCAAATTTCATCAAAATCCGTTTGTTAGATTTTGCGTGAAAGAGTAATAAACATACATACTCACAAACTTTCGCATTTATAATATTAGTAGGATGCCAAAGAAAAGAAAACACTCCATTATATCAAATCATCCATTCACTAACAGATCACCGCCAGTACTTTACTTAATCTAGATCATGTTCGCGTGTCACGCAATCATCACACGCGAGGTCCTCATCCTACAAACTTGAATGGGACATTAACGACTCGTAAAAAGCGTTAACGACCGAAGAGATGTGTGAATTGATCTATACTCAATGTAACAAACAAGCATTTGGTTTGTCCTACTAAACGTATAAAAGTTTGTTATTCTATCACGCAAAAACTACTTTATTAGGTACCTACTTATCAGATTTTGATGAATCGTGGCACATAGAACCTGCTCTAGAATAGGAATAGCTTATTTTTTATCCCGGGAAAACGTAAGATCCCTCGGGGACACGGGTGAAACTGCGGAATGGAAACTAGTAATTTAGCTTTACTTTCTAGGTTTACTTTTCTAATCGAAACACAGTAACACAAGTGCGCTTCTGCTTCATCGTGAAAATGGGCATTTTGGCAGTAATTTTTCGGACGACCGACGACCGGCACGAACTCTGCACTAAGAGCTCTGCTAATTTTAAAGCGGAGTCTTTCTATCCCACAAATTTTGAAAATTTGTGAAAATGGTTGAATATTTGTTACTCTTTCATGCAAAAGCTACATAACGGATTTGGATGAAACTTGGCGCATAGATAGTTTATGCTAGCTAGTAGTCGCAGTTTTCCAGACGAACTCTACTACTTTGTTTGGTATATTTTGTTATTTTGGCAACCCTAAGCCGGGCAGCACGCGACTCAGCGTAGGTATGCGGGTCAGCGGCGCGGTAACGGTGCATAGCTCGCCTCGGCGCCCGGCGCAGGCGCAGGCGCAGGCGATCACCGATCAATGGGAAGCTAGGTTACCCTATATACATACGTAATGTAGACTACAGTATTAGCTACTTACGGAACCTGTAGGTACCTGTATAATGGTGCTATGGTGGTTTTAACAGAATCCTACTGTTAATACGCTGCAGTTAAGTGATGGGAATATCATGGGAGGTAATGTTAGCTATTGTGAAAATAACAGGGCAAGTTCATGTGAGAGTCGCGCACTCATGGTTCCGTTAAAGTTATAATAAAATATGATTAATTTCGTGTGAATTAAAGATCTATTTCGAGTAGCCAAAATTCTAATTGGAACTTGAGTGGCTTCTTTATTCTTCAAAAACTGTTTTTAATAATTTGATTGAATGAAAATTATTACATTTCTTAGCATTTTGCAAGCAATCCATTCCTGAAAGTACTAAATATATTAGATTATATCGGAATACCTACCAACTTATGCCCTATATGCATATGAATGAAGGATATCAAAACGACAAATATAACCTAATCTGTGTAAATTCCATTAAATATTTGTCTTTAAACAATATTAAAGGTCTTAAATAAACAAGTGTATATTAATAAGTGTTCAAGAGCTTTCTCTGATACTAAAGTGGCGATGGGACTAGAAAAGGCTTCAAAACCGGTTCAGTCCGGTCAGAATGCACTTCTATTTATAGGCGACACACAAATATGCACTGGTTTTCGTCTGAGTATTCTATGCTCAACCTGTGAGGACGTAGAGGTGACTAAAAACGGATAGGTTATTTTATAAATACTAGCTTTTTTTAAGTTTTGGAGGGATTTTATGTTACGGTATGAAATCCTATGTCCTTCTCCAAGGCAAAGGCGAAGTGCGTGTTAAATTTCAGATCAGAATCAGAATTGGTTGCGACGTTGAGTCTTCAAACGATAACAAAGAAACTTCGTTTCGCATTTATAATATTTACTGGCTGTCCCTCGCGGTTTCATCCGCGTTTATCGATATCATATATAGCCTATAAGCATCTACAATAAAATCCTCGTCGAATGGTAGCAGTCCCATCCCGATATGTTCAGTAGTTTTGAGGTAATGGTACGTCAAATAACCCTTTTCCTTAAATATATATAGAAAAGATATTACTAGCTGTCCCATACATTTACGGCACAAACAGTATACTATGTGTTATTACAGGGCATTTTCTATATGAGTGCCAAGTTTCATCCAAATCCGTTCGGTAGTTTTTGCCTGAAAGACTAATAAACATCCATACATACAAACTTTCCCATTTAAAATATTAGTAGGATGTTCAGTGACTTATATTGGTAACCGCCAGTGATTTCATGATGGTCCAGCAAAACGTTTGCCAGCCCTAGTGTTTGGTCGTGTTTCATTGTGCGATCTAGAACTGGGTGTAACACTGACACAGGCGATTGCGACCGGCGACGCGAATGCAAACCACAACGACCGCGTGCTGACACACTTGTTCTGGGTTTTTAGGGTTCCGTACCTAACAAGGAACCCTTATAGTTTCGCCATGTCCGTCTGTCCATTTGTCCGTCCAAGATGTTATTAAAATGAAGATAGGTAGGTGCTCGTGCTTTGTGGATACTCCATTGATTTAGGCGTAGTGGTATCGTGGTTCCCCGGCTGATGAGAAACGGAAACGCTCAAATATATTGATATATATTTATATTAAAAATTAAATTTAGGAAAATAATCTCCTTACGAATTTAATAAAGAACATGTGAGAGAATATTTGTTTGGAATGCCTTTATTCACAACCGAAACTGCCTTTTTCTTATGGACGAACTAAAAAATTAAATTATGGGGCAACTAATCCATATCTATTAATTATAACGTGACGTATGTAGGGTTTTAGGATATTGTTTTCAGGATTGTAACGACATGAAAAAGTTCTAAAACTTTTTCAGACAAAATACAAATATTCAGCATTACTAGGCATAGTATTACTAGGAACCAGGCTTGTACATTACTAGGACAGTTGCCCATATTGAATTTAGCCATGTCCTTTATTTTATATTTACACATAAGCCTACCTGATAAAATTTTATGATGAAAATATAAAAAAAGTACAAACAGTAAAAAATAATGACTTCATTTTGTACCATTTAGAAATTTTACATTTAAGTATAATATCAAAAATAATTGTTTAGATTACATGTAACACTTTCTCCCCAGACCTTCCTGACCCTTCTAACACGTGCCGTCCTCCTGGAGTCGACGTCCACGCCATCTGCCACGCCCAGCGCCGAGCCGCGAGCTGATGATGCCTCCGCCGAAGACCCAGCAGCAGAAGAACCCCCTGAAGGGTATTACGCCTTTGTCGAGTCGCCTAATGCTACACCGCCCAGGTAACTGTTTTTTTTTTATTCCCAGCAGGCAGAAACAAACACAACGGTCCACCTGATGGTAAGTGGTTACCACGTATGAATATTTAGCAACACGGGGAGCATAGCCAATGTTTCGTCGACTCGGGACGTGAAGTCTTATGAGCCTGTAGCACACATGAAGAAATTGAATAAAACACATTGATTAAATTTTTAGAAGTAGTCAAACTTTGAATGCAGTTTTCGTCAGTGGAAGTAGTACTACCGAAGTACCACCGTAACCATTTCAGCCGTGAAGCAATATTGCTCTTGTATAATTGTGATTTAGTCAGTAAGGTAAGGCCGGTGACTTTACAGACACACGAGACTTAACAACTTCACGTCTAAATGTCGACAACGCAATGATCCCCTGCTGTAAATGTTCATAGGCGGTGATCACTTACCATTAGGTGGACCGTCTGCCTGTTTGTACGTCCACTTGACTTTAAAAAAACTTGTATGCATAACTAAATGCAAAGCCAATTCGGTCCGTAAAGTCCACTTATGAAGGTCAAAATCGAAGTCAGTCAGCCTTCAATTGAGGATAACCGGTACTCCATTATACTGATGAAATATGCAGTGGAAGTAATAAGTGCTGTCGCTCTTTCCAGCAAATTGAGTGAAATTAAAATTCACTTTTGCACTATAATTTTAAGTTGTTAATGCTACAGTCTGTCTTAGAAATCAGTATTTGAAATGTACTTTGTTACTTTTACTTCGCTTTCCTTTCATTTATTTTATTGGCAAGTTTTATGACTTCCACAAAATCGTGACTGAAACTACTTTCGCTAGAATTTGCTTTGGCAGTAGGAATAGTGAAAAAAATGGCACCTGTTATGCGAAAGTACAACTATCCAACCAATCTCGGATCGGGAATAGAACACTACCTCTATAATGTCTCTATGCTCTGCCTCTTTCTCTACATACGCAATTACATGAGAGGTCTGCTCTCCACATCCTCGCTGCACCGGCTTATCGACGAAGTTTGTTGTATAGAATGAAGGGACAAAAGTGACAGCGATTCTTTTAGTAGGCTTGTGGCGACATCTATGAACACGCATACAATCCTTCAGCGCCCACACCACAGTGATTCGGCGACATTTAACGAGTAGAGACACACGAGAATCCAAACCGCGATATGAAGAGCCTCTCAGGATTATGGCATATACATATACAAGCATCCAATATCAACATTTGGACTGCGGTCCCCAGGAATCACCTAGCGTGGCGGAAGATCTACCCTTTTAAATGGAGGAGTCCTATATCTCGCTCTTCCATAGGCTTTTACCACTTAGCTACCAGCGTTAAGGTATAACGTAAGTATTTAATTGAAAATGCGTTGTGTTCGGTCAGGGTGCGGCCGCCCCCGTACCGCCAGGTGTCGACGGAGTGCGCGGGCGCGGGCGAGCCGCGGCCGCACGTGTCGGCGCACAACCTGTGCGGGGACCTCAACCGCGGCCTCATACCTATCAACCCCATGGGGCAGAGCCCCAACGGGGAGCCGTACCCTTTGTGAGTATGCTCCATTCATATCAAATTTAAAATGTCTAAATAGGTTAGGTTATAATTGATCCTGCGTAAACTCATCTTAACTAATTAAGAGTAGATAAGTTCGAAGGCGTTGATAGATTAGTAATAAATTTTAAGAACTAAAGTAGGTATAGATAAATGAAAACATAGGAATCTATTTGTTTGAATTATCTCAGATTTACAAGGTTACACATTTCAGGGATGGGAAGAATGGTGATTCTTTGTAAATGTTTCGCCATAAGTCAATCACAATATCACAACTAATTTAAAAAAATTGTTTTAGAATATGGAGACAAAGGTTTTTCAGACAACTTATTCATAAACCTAAATAACAAAATTTATCAGTCGATTTAAGTTTTATAACTGTAAATTTCAATTTAATACTAATTCTAATTGCCAAAAAACCCATCACCTAAAACAGACATAAGGCAAAGTCTCACCATTTCCAAATCTCTATCATATAATAATTGTATCTCTAAGTATACAATTTCTAACTTATGTACTTCCAATAAGGAACCTTCTCCTACGTTCACGATATGTATGGAACTTTTCATAGTGTGTAAGTAACGCAAGATCGGTATGCGCAGTGAGGTGATCCGCAACCAGACGCTGCGGTTCCTGTCGCGTACACTGCCCGTGCTGCGCGCCGACGACACGCTGCCGCGCGTGCGCCACCTGCCCGCGCCCGCCGGCCCCCACGGCCTCCGCGCCGGCCCCACCGGCCCCCACGCCGGCCCCACCGGCCCCACCGGCCCCACCGTCCCCAGCGCCTCGCACTATACACAGCTGCACGGAAACAGGTGAGTTCCTAAGCATTTTTATCTGCTCCTCTAATTTTATATATTTTTATGCCAAAGTTGTATTTACTATGATAATTTTTACAGAACGATATTATTCTTAAATATTGGGAGAGATTTTATATTGGTTAAACAATAGTACGTAACGCTCATGGAATATATATTTGACTGTTTTAAAATAAAGATTTAGAAGTAGTAGAGCTCTTCAGTGAAGAGTTTGTCTGGGAAGTATGAACTCATCAGGTGGGCCGTCTATCTATTTGTAGCCTACCATAAAATAGATTGAGAATCACGTTCTCAAGTAGACTGCTGGTAAATGTTCGGATCAGCTGTGTTACTCTTTGTATTGACTTTGTGTCCCATTTTGTATTATTCTTTTATCTAACTTGTCTAACTAACTAATGTCGAACTTGAAGTACGTAAAAATAATGATATCAATGAATTACAGGTTGGATGAGACGGAGCGCAGCAAGCGCTCGCTTGACACGACACCCGCCGAGCACCGCGGGGGGGCGGGGGGCCACGAGGGGTTGGGGGGACACGAGGGGCTCGGGGGCCCGGGGGGACAGGCCCCACGGGAGAGCCGCAAATTCTGCGACGGTGGTGGAGTGTGAGTACAACCCTACTTATTAGTATTAACTCCCACAGTTTCGGAGGCGCTACCAACATACGTTCGCCGTGAAGCAGTAGTGTACTTGTATCTCTGTGTTCAAAAAAGTAAGGCGGTGAAGTTACAGGTCCATTGCCTTGTCTCAGAGTCAACGACGAGGAATGCCTCTTGTCTTGCAAAAGTTTGAGGGTCTGCTTGACATAAAATAAAAAATTACCTACGCTTGTTAGCTCATACAACTACACCACAAATATTTAATATGATGATATTACTCAATACATTTTGAGTGGAGTTAAGAGAAACGCTTAATTTTCTTCGCAATTTTATTAAAAGATAATAATTTAACAATTGTTTTTTATGCAATACAAAATTAATCTGCATCTATAACTCAGCAAAGGTAAAACACTGCTTGTAAACTTATATATTGTGCAGCCGTTGTATCTCAAAATCATGATGTATTTGAAAGTATTTTCTAGAATAAACATTTTCATCTGCATAGCCTTACAAAAAAATCATTATGTTCTGCGACGACTTGGAAATAATTTTAATATTGCCATAATAGGAGAATTCATGACGTCACTTTTACGGTGTCACAGAGACAAAAGCACGCGTCGCAATCGCACAGGAGGTATCATTCGTACAAGTGACGTCATTCTGACGCTTATGTCTATTTAGGATGGAAATAATTTCTAAGTCCAAATTCTATTTATATGAAAAGCTATTCGTATTTTTGCGTCTCTAATAAAAAAAAAATGAAATGGTGGAAATATTAAATGTTGACTATAAAGTTCAAAAAGCCTTCAGCTGATAAATGTGCTAATTTCATTCAAATATTCTTATTTTAATAATAAAGAGGAGTAACATATATGGTGGTCTCTTTCTTCTGTACAATAAACATCAATTGTCAGAAAGAGACTTACATTACTTTATTGCTACCACGTTACCAGGTATTTTCTCAGGTCTATCCTTTGTGTTCATCTAGAGTCTAGACCATATTCTATATTATTGCAAAATTTCATGAAAATCTGTTCAGCCAGAGCTAATCAAACATTTAGTAAATATTTATATTCAAAATAATGCTTTTTCATTGGTTTATTGCAATAAATTATTCGTTTATTGCAATAAATTATTCGTTTATTTTGTAAATTTATACAAAACTAGAACTTAACTAATTCACTGAATAGGTATAGGTATTGTTCGTACAAACTAAGAAATCAATTTTGACGTTTAAGAATATTATAGGAAAAACAAGGGTGTCATAGAGACGTGATAGATGTGAAACTTTTGTATTACAGAGAACCATTTTAATTATTCATTTATTTTTCGTCACAAAAAGGCTGCTGATCATAATTTCAAAGCTCCTCCATAAGAAATGTGACTTTAATTTATTCAGTTTAAGCACTACAGGGAAGTTTTGAAGACAAAGCTACTGAAGTTACCTCCGGTTCAGAAGTTAGCCTTCAACTGAGAAGAGTCAATTATGAACCTTATTTCCCATGTTATAAAGTACATTTTCCTATGAAATCATAAACCTCAAAATGGATTACTCATAGTTTACTGAACTGGTGTAAGTAGGCTACTACGGAAAACTTAAATATAATTTCATCCGATATATGCTCTTAATGTATTACGTATAAGGTACATTTCTAAATGGTAATCATATTTATTTATACGAGCCAGATGGCTTGATGGTTAGCGATCTGTCGCATGTCGCGGGTTCGATTCCCACTCAGGACAAACATTTGTGTGCATGAACATGTCTGTTTGTTCCGTGCCTGGGTGGAAATACTTATATAAGTATGTATTTAAAAAAGTAGTATATGTAGTATATCAGTTACCTGGTAGCCATACTACAAGCAGTACACTCTGCTTAACTTGGGATCAGGTAACCATGTGTGAAGAATGTCTTGGGATATTTATTATTATTATTTATACAAACCAGCTTTTTGACGCACTCGATACGATGTCGATACTTGCGATAGATGTTCGTGCATAGGTCTCTGATCTCATACTAAGTAGAGTACTACGGAAATCAAAAGGATAAAATACATATTAAAAAAAATATATATCCTGGGACATTCTTTACACACGGCCATCTGGTCCCAAACTAAGCAGAGCTTGTACTATGGAAACCAGATAACTGATATACTACATATACTACTTTTTTTTTCTAGATACATACTTATATAGATATTTACACCCAGACACAGAACAAACATACATGTTCATGCACACAAATGTTTGTCCTGGGTGGGGAATCGAACCCGCGACCATCGGTTTGGCAGTCAGAGCACTAACCACCAAGCCAACTGGCCTGTCACTACTTCTTTTCTAATTATAGTCAATAAATAAAATATTAATTTATTTTCGAGAGATTTTTTTTACATCTGTATACCAATTTGTATATTTTAAGCATGTATTCACATGAACCTGTGCTACAAACTAAATGGAATAATAATACAACGATTTAAGGCGAAGATAGCTCAGTTGGTTTTGGACAATTAAGACATACATATCTTTACGCCTGTTATCTCCGATGTGATAGGTAGAAGCATAGGAGTGAGCATTTTGGCAGCACAATCCCGCGCTATAGGTAATTTCTCAACAAATACAATTGTACCTTGCCCTAGCCGGTAATCGAACCCAGGTCTTCGAATCTCTGGCTGAGAATTATATTTCAACCACCATAGTGATTGTCGTCACTGCGAAGCCATTATCGTCACATGATGTCCTTTTTTAATTTATTACTATAATTGTAAGAATCGCTAGCTCTGGCAACACAGTGTCTTCACGTCCGCCATGATGGTCCCCAGCGCGTCCGGCTGCATGCCGTCCAGTATGTGTACGCGATTGTCTCTCTCGATCTGGAAATATTAACATTTATAAATTAATATAACGACCCAGTTGGCTTGGTGGTTAGAGACCCTGACTGCTGCGCTACAGGTTGTAGGTTTGATTCACGCCCAGGATCAACATTTGATGCATGAGCATGTCTATTTGTTCTGTGTCTTGGTTGTAATGACTACATAGTATAAACAAAGTCGCGTTCTCTGTCCCTATATCCCTATGTATGCTTAAATCTTTAAAACTACGCAACGGATTTTGATGCGGTTTTTTTAATAGATAGAGTGATTGAAGAGGAAGGTATTATTATGTATAATACATCTGACATGCGACATCCCACGGGAACGCGGGTAAAACCGCGGGGGACTGCTAGTTATCTATATAATTGCATATGTAGCATATCAGTTATCTGGGTGTAATAGTACAAGTAGTACACTCAGCTTTATTTGGGATTATAACGGTGTGTGATGAATTTCCCAGGATATTTATTTATTTTTATTTTTCATTTATTTATAATTATTTATATGATCCAACAAAAGCGGGGCGTGAGTGTTACATAAACATTTTTTTAATATTATACATTGATATTAACCGGTAGAAAAGTTAATGCACATGAATGTTTCGTATTGGAAGCGAATCGAACCCATCTCATTTCAAATGAAAATTGTGGCAACTCTAGTAGTCTTGACATTCATAAGTGACCTTTTAGGGAATAAACTGAATAAGTGCCTTTGGATTTTAAGGTAGGAATATCAAAACAAGTCATTCGTCTGGAGATAACCGAACTGGGGTTATCGTTTAAATGATTGTTTACTTAATTGAATTTCGCTCTCATTTTCTATATTATCATCAGGCTACGTGTGCGGCCCGCGCCTCAATTAATATTCTATCACGTTCCAAGATCTGATTTTTCACATTACTTGTATTAATGTTTTTGTCAAATTGTACGCCAATATGACTTTTTTTGGTTGAATGATTATTATTTATATATATTTATTCTGCCCATGAGCCATCCCTCCGCTCATCTAGCGCCTTAAATATAAAAATACTAGCATGCGTCCCGCGGTTTCACTCGCGTTAAAATTGATCAATAGTAAAATATTAACAAATATGCAGACAAATCGAAACATTATTATGCGTTTAGTACAAATCTATTGATTACGCATACGTTACGTATTTTGACGCATAAAACAACCATTTTAATTTTATTTTTTTGTACAAATTTACTTTACAACGTTGATAAAAACGAGAGGCATTAAATGAAACCTCATATACTTTGTATCATTTTCAGGCCACGCACCAAAAAACAGAGCAATAGAGGCAATACTTCAGCCACAGGATATTTTTAAAGATTAGATAAAACACGATGTATCTTCCCTAGCAGACCAAGAACATTGGCATAGCTACCGAGAGTCATTCACCTTAAAATGACAAAATTCACGCGACGATGCCGCTCTTCATCATAAGTTCCCAATACAAACAAGGAAGCAATATTAAAAGACAGATAATGGTTAATGTCTCGCTCTAATTTTGTAAGCGTAACAGAAAACGAAATAGGTCAGTGTGCTGCTATTGCGCGGGCGGCTCTACTAAGCAGGTTGCGGTCACAATTTCTCTTTCTTTTTTAGTGCAAAAACGATATCCGTCCGGAGTGTACGTCACGCAACTCGTCACAGGATTTTGTCGCTTTTCACGCTATAATTATAGTTTTTTATTGTTATTGTGATACCTGGACACCAAACTTAATGCTTATTTTTTGTTGTGACAGGACACGGAAGTTATTTAGTGGTATAGTGATTAGTTTTGTGTCAGGACACATTAAATGCTAACGGTGGACATCTCGAACATTTAGTATGTCGTGCTTTGTATGACTGTGTGCAGTACATACTAGCAATTAATAATTATTGCTTAATTTGATCATAACTTCCAACGCGTCACACGCGTCACATCAAACGCACCACCCCGCTTTGTTGCGAGCGGCCCCGAGACGACCCCCGCCGCCGCGGCCCGCTGCGACTCACGCGCTACGCTATGCGATGTTGCCATTCCGATACGCAGGTCAGAGGACATTTTTGCAAAGGATGTTTTAGTTTTACTCTGACTATTCAAATATTTAATTTCTTTGAAAAAAGTTTTTCGTATTTTTCACATAAACTATTTTTTAATTGTTTCAAATTAATCGTTAGCACGTATAGTATATGTGGTTTCATTTAATGCCTCTCGCTCTTATCAACGTTGTATATGCCATACTATCACTACCATGGATTCGAGAAGAGAGCTAAATTCCGTATCATTACTTAACGCGATGATCCCTTAGTTCGTAAGCGCGTTCGTCACCCGAATGGTTCCGAGCGGTTCCGAACTGACCTCGGCGCGGTAGCGGATGTGCTCGGGCCACACGCAGCGCTCGAAGTAGCCCGGCACGTCGGGCGGCTCGTACAGCCGGTACACGCGCCGCGCCACGCACTCGGGGTACTCCAGCACCAGGTAGTACCTACAGATACCAAAATCAAATAAAAAAAAAAATGTTGGTAACAGAGAAACCCTCAGAAATATAACCTGCGAAAGAATGAGACGAATGCTGTACCAAGGATGGGATAATTATAGGGTTTATTAGCTGTTCCCCGCGTTTCCTCGGGATGTTACATTTTCCCGAGATAAAATTCCTATATGCTATTCGGGGCATGCTGGGCATTTATCCAAATCCGCTCAGTAGTTTTTGCGTGATAGAGTAACAAACATCTATCCATCTATTAGTATTACTGTGCTTCCGTTAAAAAGGTAAGAAAGCCGGTGACATTACAAGCACATAAGATATAACAACTTCATGAACTTCGCAAACTTGTACTTACCATGTTGCCTGTTTTTGAGCAACATTTCGATTAATAACCTAATTAAGTTCTGAAAAAAACCTACCTGTAACTGACAGAAAAATGTCTCCTTAAAGTTTTTATTTAAATTAATGAACCAAAAAATCCTTAACCCACCTCAAATCACAAAGCTCCATTATAGGTTTAAAATTCAATGCGGTAAAGCCTTCGATGACAAGAAACTTCTTTCCCGGTGCAACGAATCCCCCCTCCTTGCCCTCCAGCTTAGACGCTTGGGCCCTATCTTCACCGTTCATTGTCTTCAATATATCACTATACATGGCATCCATATCCAACGACGACAGTATATCATAGTTGTTGTGGTCCATACCCTCACACTTCACATGATGAGGACTATCGTCCGGGTAGAAGTACTTATCTTGATGGAACACGTACACCGGACTTAGCACTTCCCGCAGATTATTCGCTATGGTTGTCTTTCCCCCGCAAGTCACTCCTGATATCCCAATAACGACCCACTGTTCCCGGTTTTGTGCCATCGTAATTTGAGCTCTATTGGTCACATGTAAGGGTAGATGTGGTATAGAGTGAATGACATCAGACCACCGACGAAGATGAGACCCCAAACCGCGCAAAATAGTAGAAACCACCGCGGATCCGGGATTTGACTGTAGAATTCTGAATCTGAAATTGTGGAAATTTTAACATATACAAATATCCTGTTCAAATATCGTGCAAGTCTAAACATAAATTTCTATTTTTTTTTAATTATGTACAACTGCGCAATGTGTATATTCTTGGTGAATATTGTAAACTAGTACAAATAAAAGAAGTCTGATAAATTTCAAATCAAACAGTCAATATTAATTGTTAACAAATCACCATGCACAGTGAGTGAATTCCGGGTACTTGTGTAGACTCCGTCGAGTGCCGCTAGATGGCACTGGCGTCCTGATTAATTGACGAAATCTATTGGCCCCTACTGTTTGGAGTAAATTGATATATTATGTACATGAAATGATGAAAATGCTTACCTTCGTCAATAAAAGGGTATGAGTTGACCCAAAACGCCAACAAGACGAATACAGTAGTCGTACACACGAGAATAAGTTTGCCGAGCACTGCGTCAGGTATGTCCATAAATAAGCATATCAATCTAATATGTGTTCTATGACTACGTATTTAAGGCGCAGAGTTAGCTGCAGAACAATTCCTTTTCGAATCTTCCGAACGGTTCGTCCGGGAAGAGGATGGATTTCTCCACTTCTGTTTTCAATTCTAGATTTTCTGCCAGAGGTTTGCCTTTGACTGCACGTTCTACTATCTGTAATCATATTGAAATGCCGATTAGATGCTATAGCTATATATCGTGGGTTTGAATCCCATCCAGGACAAACATTGGTATCCGTGAACATGTCTGTTTGTTCTGTTTCTGGGTGTGTGTGAAGAATGTTTATTTATAAATCGGGTTGGTGGTCGAACGGCATAATGTTTCACAGGTTCAAACAGTTGAAGTTTCTTTGTCATGCCACAATGGAGCTTCAATCTTCATTGGAAAGTAGGTCTAATTATTGCAACCTCTGCTTTATAACCTTCCATTTCGCGGTTATTTCCGTGTTCCCAGAAGGATCTATTATATCCTTAATTATAACAAAGCCTTCTGGATAAGGTAGCTTACTAAAAAATATTAGAATTGGTCCAGTAGTTTTTAATACACTAATGGAAATTGTGACTTAAGTATTTAAATTAAAAGTACATATCCTTGTAATCAGCTAGAAGTACGTTATTGACTATTGTTACATACAAACAATGAATATATAAACATTTCAATGTCACAAATGTTATATAAATACCACTCTTCTAAATGAATCTGTAACATACCATGTACACCATTCAAATTAATGATTTATAACTAGCTACCCGCGTTCCCGTGGTTTTTGATGTATTCCAGGATTATAACATAGCCTAAGTAATTACTTAATTATGTACCTTTCAAAAAGTAAATGATTTTTTTCAAATTGGTGAAGTTGTTTAAGTATTACCAAACTCGCAAAAAACCTGTAAGTGATAAAGCTATAACCTGTCTCTAGAATTACATTATCAAATGCATAAAGATCTTTTTTTATCTGTCTGGTTGTTCCAGAGTTTTAGACACAAAAAATGTTTTATTACATTAGTATAGATTCTAGTTTAGATATCCAAAAGTCTTTTATATAGAGTATTACTTTGGTTTATAAATAAATAAATATCCTTGGACATTCTTTACACACGGCCGTCTGATCCCAAACAAGGCAGAGCTTGTACTATGGAAACCACATAACTGATATACAACGTTTTTTTATATTCTCTAAATACATACTTATAAAGATATTTACATCCAGACACAGAACATACAGAACAGAACCCGCGATCCTCGGCTTGGCAGTCAGAGTCACTAACCACCAAGCCAACTGGCCTGTCAACTGGCCGGTTTCTTTGACACATAGAGAACAAACAGCCAGACAGTTCCAACTGATTTTTAGTAGTCACTGTCACAGTCATTTGCAACACCAGTGGCATCGCCAATGCATTGTAGACAGTGAGATGTGAAACTGTTAAGTCTGTAATTTCACTGGCCACCTTACCATTCAACAGAAAAACAGTATTATAAGTGCACTGTTGCTTTAATGAAAATGGGTATGGTGTTAGTACCCCTGGATATCCACACAAAGCTCTTCTATTTCTAAAAACTAGTTCTAAAATAGTAATATGAAATAACTATATGAGAATATTGTTGATATACATATCTTATCTAATCACACAACACTGATAAGGTTACAAACCAATTATGTGTGTTATCACAGATATTAATATCATGTTTACATTGCAGAACAATCAATTCAGATTTCTGCAATGTAGGATGATAATGCTTTATGATCTAAATCATCATCAATTTAGTTTTGTTACATCATATCTCATGAGAGCTGCCTAATTTGTGATAATAGCAGTCTACACTTAACATTTTTGCTGACATTTCAAATGAATTTAAAAATAGGTGTATTTTAAACTAAAGCACACATTCTGATGAAAAAATATAGTTATTCTTGCTTCTAATGGTTTTTCTTAAATAGAAAAAAATGTAACATATTATTGAATAACATTACCAAAAGAACTCCCAATGAAGATCTACAGAATATATTGATGGAAAAATTATTTCTCTTCTTTGTTTTTCTTTCTTTGTTCTGGCAGTGTCTTGGCATAATCCAACCATACACCAGTTATTAAAACTATTACACACTTTCTAATTTGACCACTATACACAATTCCATGATGAATTCATTGTATTTCTATTATGTAGAACACCAGTTACAGGAACATGAGACTTAATAACTTAACGCCTCAGGCTCGGCAATACCATGGCAATTTCCTCAGTATTGTAACAAGGTGTTAAACCAATTTGTGACCTTTTTCTTTTAAATGTGAATAGATTGTCCATCCTTGGAAGAGCATTGTGTGAATAATTTAATAGTTTAAAGGCACATACCTTCTCAGCAATGCTAGAGTCCCCAGTTGGTTTCGAAAGTGCTAACAGTTTTTTTATATTCTCCTCGGTCAATTGCTCCTTAGATTTGTCCTGTTTTTTACTAAGATTTTTACTTTTGCGTATATACGGATGTGTGTCCTCTATAACAGAGAAATATAAGTAAAATTACCGATCGTGTACCGTAAGGAACTATGCTTATCATAATCAGCTAATTTTATAGCAGTAGGTAAGTAATAAAACATGAAATAGTTATGTGCTATTCGGCGGATAACAAGAAGTATAGGTTATAAATCGTCGGAGTTATGTGACGCAATGGCCATGTATGTTAATATTTCCGAACTGTACCTTGACCCGGTGCCCTGCGTCGGCGAGGACCCGCCTTACGTTTGTTACGACCGACGTTTTCTATAACAATGAAACAAATTTATAAACAAACAGCACTAATTAAATAAGTCAACGAAAGCGACGAAACTTTTACCTTCGGGATCGACGAATTCAAGAGCCTGTCGCACTAGAGCTGAAGACATTTTAATTCAACTGCACTCGCTATCGAATGCATTTATTTTAGTTTATAGAAATTCCTAACCTAAAATCTTCAATTGTATTACAAACGTCACTGTCACATGGACGTCGCATGGCTGTCACTATGGTCAGTCGGTGTCAAATCTAGTTCCGTTTTGTTATTGCAATAATTAAGTCTAACTTTTTCTTTTTAGTGTTTATTGTATTTCACATTGTACAGAAATTATTTCTTTTATATAGCCTCTTCTTTAGATTTGATACTGTTTGGTACAATAAAAATTTTATAAATGCTAGATTAAGTATCCTCTATATTAGTAACCGGGAAACTGCAGGTACTTTAATAGTCTAAAAGGTACAAATATACAAACATGTTAATGTCCAAAAAGCGATCTTCATATACATGACGGCCCAGTTGACTTGGTGGTTAGATACACGCCGCAGTTCGTGGGTTCGATTCCCACCCAGGACAAACATCATTTGTGTGCACGAACATGTCGATTTGTTCTGTGTCTGGATGTAAATCCCTACTTCCCTACTAATATTATAAATGTGAGTGTAAGTTTGTTTGTTGCGATTTCACGCGAAAACTACTTATCCGAACGTCATGAAACTGTACACATATTCTTGGAGGTAAAAGTAACATAGAATACTTTTTGTGCCGGAAAAATGTTGCATCTCTCGGGAACGCGGATAACACCGCGGGGGACAACTAGTACCTATATATGTAAAAGTAGTAAAGTAAAAAAAGTCCCAGGATATTTATTTACTTTTGTTTAATTATTTTCGGTATCTTCTCTAGGTTGAGGGTATCACTTATTCGTTGTCGACGTTGACACGTTGAAGTTGTTAAGTCTTATGTACTTGTAATATCACCAGCCCCAACTTAAGCCGAGACACAGTAATACAAGTGCAATATTGTTTTATGGCGGAAATGGGTAAGGTGCTATTATACTTCTCTGGACGAACTCTGCACTAAAAGATCTACTACCAGCAAACCTACTACCTACACGTCCTCTGTGCAGGTTTTGCATGCTGTATCGCGCCATCAACGGTGACAGCGAGTCCTCCGCTTCGGGCGCGACGGGGGCTGCGGGCGTGGAGCGGCGCGAGGACCCCGGCGCGGGGGCGGGGCCGGGGGCTGCGCTGGGGGCCGGACTGGGGGTCGGCTCACCCCACGGGCAGCACCCCGCACCTCATCATAGATACGAGGTACACTACACTACCTGTTGTGCATCAATTGTGAACTTTATTGTTTTTGTGGTATTTTAACTGTACTTTTTACTTTTTTTACTGTTGCTGTACCCACGGCCTTACAGGAATGTTTTGGAGAAAGTAAAACGGTCATCTTTAACATTATTCAGTTTTACAGTATCTATGAAAAACAATTATATTATCACTATGAATTTTCATGCTAATAAAATCAACTTTTAGCATTTAAAAAAATCTATTCACAAACAGAAGAGATAGGTTACTTAAAAATTGTTAAGTAACCTATCTCTTCTGTCTTTGCCTTTTTATATATGCTGGGTTAGCGATATTTGTTTTAAACGTATGACTCTACTATTGTGCGGGCTCTTGCGGACACACCTTACTATGTAGAGTTTGGTACCAAGCATTCTCAGCTTATAACGGCAACCTTCCGAACCAGCGTTAGAGTATTTATTAAATATTTCTTATATATTTATTTCAATTATTTAATTATTACATATATATTAACCTTGTGTCAGGGCCCGCCGACGCCGTGCCCGGCGCGCGTGGAGTACGCGACGCCGGTGTTCGCGCGCAACTACCAGGGCGTGTGGCGCTACGTCGTGCAGATACCCTACGAGGGGTACTTCACGCAGACCGTTGAGGTCACCAGGTGGGCACTTCTCCTCACCTCTATTATCCGACCTAAGGTTGCTTCCAGGACAAATTCAAGCTAGACATTCTCTCAACAAACATTCTTGCAGTAATCCTTCCCAATTATATGGGGCTTTGAAATACTAGTTGTCCCCCGCAGTTTCACCCGCTTTCCCGAGGGATGCTACATTTTCCGGAATCAAAAGTATTCTATATTAGTCCTGGTTGTAAACTATTTTTGATTCGAGTTTCTCCGTCCTTTCATTCATCTATCAGTCTATCCCCCACTTTCGTATTTATAATATTAGTGGGATTTAGCGATCTGAGGATTTTTTTTATAACCCTTGAGACCTTAGTAAGCTAGTTAGTAATTAGCTAATATGGTATTGAAAACCGCTGTGAGATTATAGCAAGTCAATTCATCAGGAGACTGAATTTAAGGCGCGCATCGCACGTAGGTTTGTTATAACTGTTGCGTGTGCAGATGCATGCAGTCTCGCTGCCACTACCTGGAGGGCGGCTGCCTGAGCTCGCCGCGCTGGGTGTCGCTGCTGGTGGCAGAGCTGCACTACCCGCCGGGGGCCGGCGTGGGGGCCGGCGCGGGGGTCGCCGCGGGGGCCAGCTCAGGGGTCGGCGGACAGGGACAGGTACACTTGCCCGTACATTATCATCTACATACCAACCGCTTTAGGGGTGCTTTTGTGGACCACTCTGTGCAAGGTGTAAAGTCCACGTGGTTATAGATAATAATATAGTCTTTATGGGTGGCAGATGAGTTATAAATATAAAAGCTCTTTTTATAAAATACTAGCTGAAGCTGAAGTAGTCACTGTTCTTTTTAGTAACTACTAAAAAGCGAATAGAAAGCTAAAATCCGATCGCAAACCGAAAAATATATAGCAGCAAAAATTAAAATCTGGATCTCGACAAAAGCTACTAATGATGATCCATAAGACCCTTATTTATTGTAAAAAAAATCAAAATCAAACAATTTTTTATTTAAATTACTCCAATGCCTATTTAAATACGATTGCCAAATTTTCACATACAATAGCTTTAATGTAATATATATGCCTAATAGGTATTTAATCTATGTAATCTTAAATCAAGTGAACGGAATCGGTAGAGTTATTGGTAAACTCTTCCTATTCCAATAAAACAAGAATTTACAAAATAAAACACCCTGGTACTACATATATAAAATATTCTTAGCAGGAATACCAGCAGTATATACAGAACAGAGCGGGGCAAAGCGAAGACAGCAGTACAGATAAGCCAATGCACTGCGACGGGCACGACGAACTCGGCTGCTTCCAGGTAAACAACTAAATCTATTTTTAAATTAACGAATTTTTCGTTCACTTAATGATTGTGGTTTCAACTTGTTTCCAGGTACGTTTGTATTATGATTGGTTCCTTGTACCTGGCTCGTGCAAGTGTTGGCGACCTGACTACTTCGCGAGGTATGTGCGACGTCGGCAGAACAACGAACTCTAGATCGCTCGTAATCTAACATAAGTTCTGCAAAATTATTGGATACAATGATTATGTCGTCTAGATATACCAATATTTTTTTCAAGCATTCAAGCTATCTTCTAACTTCTACAGAAGATTATAGAAACTTTTTACTGACTTAGGAGACCATTTAAAATGTTTAATGAAAGGTAATTTATGACAATTGTCGTTTTTTTGATGTTTTTGTTTGCAAAATAACCGAAACCTGGGAACTGTTGGAAGCCAGTACATGAGTCAATGTCGATCAATAATGTTTTCAAAACCTAGAAGATTGATTGTTTTATATTTTCTTTATCTGCAACTATTAATATATTCATCATTGGTGCTAACTCTTACATATAACGTTGTGACTTCAAGACTGTATTTATTTATACATAATATAACTAGTATTGTTAAGTAGGTATATTTATTTATACCAAATTATATTGTTACGGAGCGGTGAGATCTCTTACAATAATTATGTTTAGTATTCAGTAGTTAGTAGTTACGTGCATTTGTATGTAGATCTATACCATTGCTTGTTTTATTGGAATTAATGTAACATTCTTTGTCAAAACTTATGTAAAAAATGTAATATTCTTTATTGTATGCTCAAATATGCATTTATAATTTATCAGTATCACTTAGTTCACTCACTATAATTAGATAGTAGTAGATGTATTTATCTATAGTTTTAAGCTCTGAAATTATGTAGCTAAGGTATTATCAATAAAGTATAAAGTATGATTAAATAAAACTCTCATTGAATAATACTTCTTTCATCATCATTATGTTACGGAAACAATATTTATTTAAAAATTGTAGACTATAAATGCATAGTTACTGGGTAGATGTATACACAGGGTGACTGGTGAGATACCTTCAATACTTATGGAGAGAACTCGGTACTCAATTATCGTTAAAATTGTATAATAAAATTAGGTGCTTAATTTTTGACCAAAATTTGTCTAAAAATAAGTGAAATGTGGATACTATACTCTCTAAACACGCCGTGGTGTTTGTTGTTTAAGTTGATCTAGTCACGAGCGGCACGAGCTAGTCCCCCTCACCCCCGCCCACAACCCCACTACCTGTTGCATCACCGCACCGACTCATTAGTGTAAGCGCAAACGCCGACAGGTTCATATGTCCGTGTTCCCGCCTCCTGCCTCCGCGCCCCGCGATCGTATCTAGATAATCGTATCGTGATAAATATCTAGGCTAGGTAGTTAAGTATGGCTCATCAATACACAAACGCAGAGTACCTGGACATGGTTCGTGCGTATACGCGTGCTAATGATAGTTTGCAAGGTGATCCGTTCGTTTTCAATCGCGTTAAAGACAATATGTGTAAACGTGCCGAACTATGCATTACACGAGGCGGTACACATTTTGAACAACTTGAAGACTAATGTAAATACGTAGGTAGGTAGTTTAATTAAATTCAATCGTTGTACATAGGTATGATTCCATTTTCTAAATACCCCGAAAATACCAAGGTTCTTGAACTTTTCAGTGGATCTGTAGATTTAACCTTGTCTCAAATTCTATTGTCTACATTCTACACTTTATTTAGTCAACAAATTAGTGATTACCAAGGTATTTTTGCCTGTCCTAAGCCAGGATTAAAGTATGAAGGGAAAACGGATAATGCTCATGCGGATCATACATGGGGAGAGGTGTTGATGTAGGTAGGCAACAGCTGTACAGTGTAGGTACAATGTATTCTATGTTGATAGCGCGCTGCGCGTATCCAAGTACTGCGCAATTAAATACAGGACTCTCGGTGTACTGTTTACTAAGTTTACTAAGAAATAATTTAATATTTATTTTTAATGTTATTTTTTTTCATCATATATGATCGTGAACTATCACGTCGTCAAATATTGAAGGTATCTCACCAGTCACTCTGTATATACAGTGTATAGTTTATATAATTCTAATACAGGTGAGCTTTAGGGATTTAACAAAACACCAAAATATTCTTATCTACGGCCTATGGCATCTAAAATCTATTCCGTAGTATGAGAGCGCCTACCACACTAAACTAATAAATATCGATAAACATTACGAAGATAAACATAACCATTTAGGTTGGATCCTAACTATGAGTTAAGTTCTCGTTTGAATCGGTAATTACAAGAATATCGATTATCTTACAATATGACATAATCATTGATAAATGGATCAGATTACATTTGAGTATTATCATCATTTATACTTAAACAATTAAATACTACATAATTATTGATGCACTAGTATCTATTTCAATAGATGGTACATCTTATACGTACGTACGAAACGTACGTTACAAGGTTGGTTATGGCTTCCACATGAAACTACTTCTGACCCAGCCGCATCGGCCGACTTACCTTCCACTGCAGCATTTACAATATCCAACAATTCGTCTTTTGCAACTATTCTACCATTTTCGAAAACGAGCTCTTGAGCGGAGTTTTCACCTACGGCGCCCTCTGCATTTTCCATACAACCATTACCAGTATTCGCCGCCTCGGTGCTGACTGTCGGTGTAATTTGTGTATCAGGTGTGGAACTGGGTCCGCTACCCGAAATCCTAGCTTCAAAGAAGTTTTGTCGTAATCTATTTAAGAAATGTACCGATGGAAGGCTGTCTTTGGGATTAAAGTACCGGACTTGGCAAGCGGAGTATGGTGGAGGGGGTTCTTCGAGGGTAATTGGCTTGTTGGGATCATCGTTGCTCGTTGTAAAGCTGCTTGTGGCAACGCTGCTCGCTCGATCGTTGCTCGTTGGAACGTTGGCATCCCTGTTGGCACATACGGAGTAAGGCGGTGGTAGATCGATTACCCGATTACGACTCGAGTGTATAGGGTAGTCGTCCATCCCGGCTAACGAAACTAAGTCGATTTCAACCGGATCGTGTTCTGAAATCATAGCAGGTACAAGATGATAAAATGTATTTGCTATTAAATGATATAGGTACTTGTTAAATTAATGTCAATGTACTCACGAGTGGTGGCAATTACATTCGTCCTCGGCCATTCGTTTGATTCACGTCTTGATCCTGCAAAGATAATATTGAATCTTTAATCGTAAATTTTCCTTCTTTATTAGTTGAAGCTATTTGTTTAATCGTTATTATATGAATTGAGGCCGATTTCTGACAACTGTCTGTAAATAATCATGATTCACATTAATCTACAACAGCTAAAAACAATTTTTAAGACTCATTATTAGTAAATAATATGTTATTACTAAAGTGATACCATTTGTCATAACTAGCCTAAACTAAATAGTTGGCCATCGTTTCATTAAAATTTTCTAGATGAGATCAGTGATCAGATGGCAACCTGTGAGACTTTGCTAACCATTCTTTTTTATTGATCCTTACCATGACCTTGTCGTATAAAATAGCTCTAAGTCACTCAGCGAGCTGTGGAACGACCTATGCTCGGAATTTCTCTGCAAGGTCCGAAACGAGGAGATTCGTAGAAAATCGAAAGCTTTGGACTTAGCTGGTAAAGTCAATGAGCTGAAATGCCAACGGCCAGGGCATATCGCTCGAATAACTGAGCGGTATTGAGCTTTCCCACCGTAGTCCACGTGTGCAGAAACCGCCAAGCTGGAGAGTGAAGAGCCAGCTAAGATCCGGGACGTGTGCTGCAGGGGAACTGTGGTGCGGGCGATGACTGCCGTCGCGTATGGTATGCCTTGCAGAACCAGGTAGCACGGGAGTCGGCTGGGGTGGAACTGATTAGGGCGAAGCTGGCTTGCTGTGTGAATGCAGCTGAGCTTGAAGTGAAGAGATGGGGATCACATCGGAGTCACCAATGTGGGGTAGGTCCCGTGGATGTCTCCTCGGTCCTCCCACGTTACTTACCCAGGATTAGAAGGATGTAGTATGGATATTGAATAAGGCGGTGAAAGTATTAACTCGAAGACAGAATTAAGAGTAGTATTCACACGAAAAGAAAGTAACGGTTTATTTGAGATTGAAGTAACCATAAGTATCTATATGAAACTAGCTGCGGAAAACGTTGTTTTGCCACATTTACTTTATTTTAAACTATATCTACCTATAAAATTTATCGTATTAGAATTATTATATTCGATTGCCATCTAGCAACCCTATCGCGAATCTGTGGATGGAACAGAATACTATAAAAATCGCAATAAAAAAACAGAGGTTGATCGTAGAAGGGTGAAAATTTGAAGTTGAACTATGTATTTGTCAATGATAAATCATAAGTAAAATTAAAATTTTTGGCAAGAAAATAAAAATAAATATTTGAAATGAAATGAAATATTTATTCAAATAGGCCTTCACAGGTACTTATGAATGGTCAGACTCTAACACCGGTTCAGAAGGTTGCTTTTACTGAGAAGAGCCGGCAAGAAACTCAGCAATTACTCTTTTCAAAATAAGATTTTGTTCATAAAGATGTGTCCTGCTGGAGCGAGCGCTACACCCAAGCATTGTCGTCATTAAAATAATCATTTGTATTATAGAAAGCCTTTTGTACTAAAACAGTCCTAATTCTTTCCTTAAATTTTTGTAAAGGCAAATTTAAAATTTCAGCAGGGATTTTATTATAGATGCGTGCACTAAGTTCTAAAAATGAGCCTTGCACTTTTTGCAGTCTATATGCAGAAGTGACAAGTTTATCCTTATTTCTAGTATTGATGGAGTGCATATCACTCTTTTTGACATAAAGACTAATATTTTGATGTACAAATATTATGTTTGCATCAATATACTGCGATGCAACTGTGAGGATATCAATTTGTTTAAACTTTCTCTGAGTGAAGCTTGAGAACTCAAATTATAAATTGCTCGAACTGCTCTTTTTTGCAATATAAAAATTGTTTCTATATCAGCAGCTTTACCCCAAAGCAAAATGCCGTAGGTCATAACACTATGAAAGTAGCTAAAATAAACTAATCTAGCCGTATCGACATCTGTAATCTGCCTGATTTTTCTAACTGCGTAAGCTGCTGAATTAAGTTTTCAAGACATGATATTTGTGTCCCCCATTGAAGTTTTCAGTCTAAAGTAATTCCTAAGAAAACTGTTGACTCAACAAGGCTAAGAGCTTCGTTGTCTAACATTATACTACAGCCTAGTTTTTTAACATTGGGTAATGCAAATTTAATACATTTAGTTTTTCTTGCATTTAAAACAAGATTATTAACAGAAAACCAATTTAATACCTGGGCTAATGCACTGTTTACATCGTCATAATTGTATTTCAGTCTATCAACACCAAAAATCAGTGAGGTATCGTCAGCAAACAGTACAATTCCACAGGTATTTCTTACGTAAAATGGAAGGTCATTGATATATACTAAAAATAGAAAAGGCCCTAGAATAGAGCCCCCATGCCCCGGGCCCCATATGCACAGGAGAACCAGATGATTTAACTCCATTCACATTAACACTTTGAGTTCTCTCACTAAGGTACGATTTCATCAAATTAAGTGCTGCACCCTTAACTCCATAATAGTCTAATTTACGCGTAAGTGTCTGATGGTCAACACAATCAAAAGCTTTAGATAAATCACAGAACACTCCAATAACATTCTGCGACTTTTCCCAAGCGTTGAAAATTTGTTTCAAAAGTGCTACCCCGGCATCAATAATGGAACGACCTTTAGTAAAACCGTACTGCTCACTATGTAAAAGTTTATTTAAATTAAAGTGAGCAAGTAGTTGCGTTAAAATAATCTTTTCGAATTCTTTGCTTAGGGCTGGCAAGATAGAAACGGGCCTATAATTGGTTGGATCACTAGGAACTCCGGCCTTGAACAAAGGTATAACTTTGCTATGTTTCATTAAATCCGGAAATTTACCAAAATCTACGCATCGGTTAAAAATTTGAGCTAAATGGGGAAATTTAGGGGTGGGTTACCCTTATCATTAAGGGTATGAAAAGTAGATGTTGCCCGATTCTCAGGCCTACCCAATATGCGCACACAATTTCATATAAATCGGTTCAGCCGTTTCGGAAGAGTTTGTTGACAAACACCGCGACATGAGAATATTTTATATTAGATAAATGAATTTAAACGTTTATAAAAATGATCAATAGCAATCAATGAGCAATGTTGCGCGAGCATGTAATAGAAGCGAACTGTTCGCCGGCTGTAGTCGCCGCGTGCCGGGGTGCGAAGTTTAACTTCGCCATGAGCGGAGCGGCAAGCGGAGCGATTACTCTTTTTGTAGTACAAGAATACTGTCCGCCACACCTTCATCACCCGAACGGCCGTACGTCCATAAATTTTAAGCATAGGTTATCTGGCAGCCACAGGACGAGGTCCATTTTGGGATCAGACGTGTGTAAACAACGCGCCGGGAGCTAGACTCACGCTTGAACAGCTTCTTCTCGAGACACTTCTCGGTAGCGCGCACGATGAGCGCGAAGGTGGCGAGCAGCACGGCGCCCGCCACCCACGTGCGCGTGGCGCTCTCCCACAGCGGCAGCCCGCGCGGGGCCGCCGCCGTAGCCCCGCCAGCCCCTCCAGCGCCCGCCGCCCCCTCCGCCCCCTCCGCCCCCTCCGCCCCGCCCAAAGCCTGCAATAAAAGCTTTATTGTAGTGCCGATACGCAAGCTAGTAATCTTAATTTCTAGACACGTAAAGCGTGTATATAAAATGCTATGCTTGATGCTGCTTGAAACGTAAAAATTTCTTGAGCACCGTGGTGATTTGAAACTCGATGTAACGTAAAAGCGACACTAAAAAGAGACAAACGTATACCTACATGTATATGATTTAGCCTGCGAGAGGATGAGATAGGTAGTTTTGTGAAGGTTTCTCTTCTGCGGCGTGTGAAATGCGCCGTAACTCTTGATCGCAATGTCGTCCAATAGCTTAAAATACCCCTCAACTTCGAAAGTTAGTGATGGTGGAACTCTCCATCCATACATATGGATGTTTGATACTCCTTCATGCAACAACTGCCCTAAAGGATAGGATTTGATTGAAACTTGGCAGATAAGATTTTTATCCCGGAATGTGGATAAGGCCGCCGAAAACATTTAGAATGATTGTGACTCTATCACGCCTAAGCTCAACGGATTTAATTATTCTACAAGTTTAAGATTTCATTAGGAATATTGTATTATAGAAAAGTGTTGAGTTACATGTAAATCGGAGCTCCGCCATATATCAGCCGAGTCGTGGTGGGTCCGTTCGTGAGCCCAGGAGGGCGACTGCTGGTCCTGCGCCCCGGGCCTCACCGTGTTGTCCATCCTGTAACTGGAATGAAATGAAATTTAAAATAGGCCGTTACAAACCCGGCACTCGAGTGTAGTCACCACGCGGGGACATTACATTCATGAGCTCATTATGTAAGCCATAAATGTCTTCTTCAATAGTATCGGGAACTGTGCTTAATAAGCATATTTTGTAAAACTATACATAGACTTGTGTTTGATCACAATCTCGTCAAGGTAAGTCAAGGTGATCTGAATAAAAAGCCTTGTAGAATGCAGCTGTCGGACGACACCGGTAGGTGCTTGGCGAGAGCTTTTCGACGTGAGGGTTATATCCACCGAGGTAACCTTCCATCGTGCTAAACAGTTACTGTCTCTCAAGTTTCCATCTATCAAACTGGTCAATTCATATTTTACTACAATAGCTTTGAAAAGCGTCATCAAAATTCAAAACCATTTAATAAGTTTGTGCCCGTGGAGGGCATTTATAGAAGTCGAAGGTACTGAAGCTACCTTCATCATCAATAAGTACTAATGCATATCCCAGCATCCCACAAACCTACCTGATGGTATGCCCATTCCGGCCGACGCTAAACACCGCGATCTTCGGCCAGATGGGGTTCAGGTCCTGGTAGTTGGCCCGGTTCTGCTCGCGGCGGCGGTACAGGTCGTCCAAGAGCTTGCGAACTGTCCAGGGCGACCACGCGCCATCCAACCCTTCCACCCCGACCCCGGCCCCCCCAACAGATGCCCACGTGGATGCCTCCCCCCCCCCTCGCCCCACCCGAACCGTGCCCGGGGAGCTGGTGACGTGCATCGCGCTGGAATAGTTAATACCGTTGTAAGAATACATCATTAAATCCCTACTTAATGTTATAAATGTGAATGTAACGAAGTACCTAACACACAGTATATAGACCAAGCAGTCAATCGATGCATTAAGTGCACACAACCGTAACCTCGTCCTTATTACCTACGTAGTTACACTCATTTTAGGTCGGCGCGATATGTATTCATTCTGACCATTCGGTGCATTACATATTACTACTAATTTGATAAAATTGTACAGCTTTATTCCTTCAGACATAAGGTGCATCTATTGCTTATTATATGATGAAGAAAATCAACCTTATTCCAAAGCAATACAGTTTCTTTTCCTATGACAATCTGAAACGTCAAAACGGCCATCGTAGCGTACCGGTAGTATAACTAAGACAAAACATGCAAAATAAAATCGCAAATGAAAAATGTTATTATACTTTCCAGTCTTGTCAATAAGGTTCAAAATTGTGAGGTCAGTATAGGTAAAGTGTTTAGTGCAGTCCGCGCCCTAATTGCATAATTATGTTTGTTTCCAAACTGGCTTTCGCGTGTTTATTTCATAATAGGATTACTGCAGTTACTCAACCTTCAGCGGCCGATTGAAAACGCTGCTACTATGAATGCATTGATCAGATTGTTTATTTGCTTGTTTGTCTATTATTTACGTCATTACGAAGGAGGGCACAATTGTATATCGTTTTGTCTAATATTAGGAAAATTAAGAAAGGTTTTCGTAGTTATGTTAAGACTTCTCAAAATTTGTCACTGACCGGGATATTCAGAAATTCAAACCATTTATTCAGTTTAGGATAGGCAGTTGAAGGCCAGAGCTAATGGAGTAAGCACTGGTGAAGATGTCAGCACTAATATTCAACAAGATATTGTATTTTGTATAGATATTTAAATCCCAATATTAGTGCCTATAGCCATATCTGTGGCCTAGTCCATGTCCAGATTATTCGCCTCATTTGTCAGGCATCCCATTGCCCCCAAAAAAGTGTAATTTTATCAAATTATGTAATTTATAAGCTTTTATTTAACTTCATTTGAACTTTATACAATTTCGTTTGGAACAAATTTTTAGAGCAGCAGGCCTACTATGAACTCTTATTGCGATTCATTTGACGACCTAAAATAAACTGCCCCGCTATTTCATACCACGACGTCATTAACGCGATTCAGTTTAGGTTGACGCCAAATCAAGTCTGTAATTGGATGGCAAACTGTTTTCATTCGTTCATTTTTCATACCATGAGGTGACATATCAACCTAAATTGGATAGTTTAAGTGTCAAATGAAGCGATCCAATAAAAGTTGCTTCTTTCTTGGCGTGAAGTGTATCGTTTTGTTAATAACTTTTAAAAAATAGTGAAAATATACGTAATTCAAGGTATTTCAGTTGAATATTTTGTGTTTCTTATGTGTTAATGTAAACAAGTGATTTGTAGAGCATTTTTTATTGTAGATGTCTGACGAACTAGTCCTTTTTGAATTCATGGAAAATGATAATGAAATAAACACAACACGGCGACAAAAAAGACGTCTAACACGGTAACAATCGGACCCCTTTTATTTGGAAGATGCAGAATTCATAAAGAGATATCGGTTGTCTAAACAATTGGTATAAGAACTGTGTGATGAACTGAGGATTTTTTATTAAAGCCCGTTGCTGTCTTTATTTCGGTTCAGAAATTCCCATAGCTGCTCAAGTTGACCGAACGTTACTCTTCGACGCGATTCATTACAGTAAAAAAACCACTTAAAATACATTGGTACTTAAGTTAGGTACGCGTTTGAGATAAAGAAGTTTGTAAGTTTACATTATGAAAATATAACATTATTACACAAACTACACAAGGATACTTGCGCCCTTATTCGTATTACCAATTATTTTAAGGCAGTGAAACGTTAAAACACTTATAAATAAAATAAATATGTACTAATAATAACACGTAATTTTCTTTCAATAATAGTTAGAGATACCTACTTTCAAAACTAAAAATCTCAACAATAACAACCGCCTTCTGTCAAATCCAACATGAGTGGAGGCGCGCTCTAAACTCGTCATAATCAATTTATTTTTACGACAACACTAAACAAACCTTTAAATTGTAATGTAAAAAATTATATAAATTACTATTATTTATTAGTACTAATTAGTAATTTAGTACTAAGAAAACCTTAGTGGTATTTAATTTTATGCTCAATAGCGCAATTTTAAAATATATTTCTTGTTATTTTGACACATAGAAACCGCTAAATCATATCAACTAGGTTTCGAAACGCAACACATATGGTTCGAGTAAAAGAGACAGACTTATGCAACGACGGTATAGCGTTATCTCTTTCTCACCGCGGACCAGAGACAAATTTCGTTCGTTCATTCCTCCGTGAGCGATTCAAACGCCTGTCAGCAAAAGGCACTTCATGGTACGAATCTTAGCGATTCAGTTTAGGCACCTAAACTGAATTGCATCGGAATTGAATGGATAAGTAAAAGTTGATGGTAGGCCTGCAGGTCCCCCATCCGATCGAGTTTTGACGTTGTTAAAAATTGTTAATTAGAATTGAAGCAGCTCGCACTAGCCATTATATAATAAGGTACCTTTCGCAACTGCTGTCACTAAATATTAAGCAACTAAAAAATGTATTAAGAGCTTAGAATATCAAATAATCATTAAATTAAATATCTTTTCACTTTCTTTACTCTGATAAATCTGGGAAATCTAATAAACTACTTATTATATATTAATATTGCTTGTTGGATGTAGACGAGAATTGAGACTTATTAAATGTATTCTATAACATCAATATTCTGTATAGTTTATGCAATGAATTAATTGAGCACATATGGATGTTTGTCTTGGATGGGGATTGAGCAGAACCGGCAAGAACCTCAACAAGGTTACATATCATTGTTTTCAAAATTGTTTTTATATAATTGTATAACATTTACATACCTATTACATATTATTAAAATAGGATCACTTTAAAGAATAATTATAATACAGACCAAACAAGCGTATGAAAGGTGCAGTTGTATAGACAGCTATTTCCCTCACGCAAAAGCTGCCCCGGGCGCCGGCCGTCGCTCGGCGAATCAATATAAAATCTACCTACAGCTACCTTGTAGCTTTGCGTGCATTTCAGTTGCTAACTTCATCGCCATATTCCTATTGATCCGTGTGGCGCACTCTCATTACATCGCACTGCAACTGCTAGCTTGCGATGGATTTTCCCGTATACTCCAAGGATCAAACGTCTCAACATGAAGGTCGACTTTCAAAAAGGTCGTAAATTTAGTAGCTTTGACCTTCTTCGGTGCCCTTCTAGGGTCATCTCTTTCAGTCACCCGTTTACATCCATAATAATGGTATTATTTTAGTTTTGACTGATGTGCGGAGAAATGTAGTACTCAGTCTTTGTCAAAGAAGATGTGTATGATCGTGTAAGTGCAACCAACAACCGAGAGAAAGCGCTGTTTTTAAAAACATCTGGAAAAGGTGGTTCGTGATACTAACTGCCACTAAGAAGGAAAGAGTTAACTAAATAAATTACTTTGAATTATTTTTTTTATGCTTAACCAGAATATATTGAAGCTGTGTGTGAATTTCATTCGAATCTAATAAGCCATTTGCATAATTTACATACAAACATCAAAACTTTCCTATTCATAGTGTAGGCAATGACTGCAGATTTTCTTCTAGAGAAATAAGGGTATAACATTTTTTATGCCATATCAAAACGTATTAAATAACACAACTACTTTAGTTGCGAAAATTGTGTTTGTTCAACGGATTGATTTTCCCGGAGCATAACTGCATAGAGAGGGTGGATAAGCTACCCGTACATTTAACGCAATTGGAACCTAGTTGAGAATACAGAAGACTGAATACCACTCACCTTATTTCTAGCGAAGTATATTATATTGGAAGCTCTAATAACTCAGGACTTCTCATCTCAAACGCACCGACACCTATTTTTCTGAATCCACAATATATACGTGGTATCAAGGCTCCCGGTAAACAAGTAATGGGTGTGACGCAGTGTGCAGCGCGCATGTGCAAGTAGAGGGGATGCGAATTCTGGCTTGACAGTTGAACCACCAAATAAATAGCGCTAAGAAATAACGCTACATCTTTAGATCAGGGTAGTTATGGATTTGAAATTTCAGATCTGGATATGATTACGGATATTCGAATAATAGTATACCGATTTCGGTTGCGATTACGGAATGTGATTGCTTCGGATAGTTTTGGGTAGTTTCAGTTACAAATGTTAGTTTTTATTGTAAACGGCAAATACTAATAGCATGCGGTGACCGTTTACTATCAGAAAAAGTGTCAGCTTGTTTGCCTTAGTAGTATAAAATTATAAATTATATTATAAAAAAGTATAAAAATATATAACCAGTCGTTTGGTACTGCAATCACAGAAAAAGAACAATTGACCTTAAAAGTTATTATAATAGTTGTTGATTATTAATTAGATAACATTGTATGCAAAATGACAATATTATAATATATTACATATTTTGAGCAGCCAAGTCGCTTTGGACCACAGAGTATTTAATTAACTTAACCTTCGTCTTCGTGCGTCTTGCTACCTGCCTGAGATTACTATTAAAGTTTATTACAAGGATGCCTGCGATGCTTCTGTCCCATATCTACTTAGTGAAATTCAAACGTCCCACATTCATTGGTTGGTAATTATTGATTAATGAAAGCTTAAGCTATTTTTAACGAGCTTGTATTGTCTGTAGCTTTTGTTAGGTACTCTTAGTTAGGGCACCTGTTTCTCTTTCGCCGGATCATACAATATGGCGGCTTACCTATTTCTGAAAGATAAGCTTACGCCCCTTGGTTTGAACCATATTCCTGAATATTCAGATGTTTAATTATAAAAAATTGTGCTTTATGTTAATGTAGAACATGGATTTTATTTATTCTGGAAACTGGCAGCAAAATAATAGTAATTGATAAAGTTCACAATAAACAATCTTTTGTTGCACAAAACAATTCAATTAATTGGACCCTGTTATGCAGAAAAGATCCAACCAACGTTTTATTACTTTTGAGTAAATGCAGTTAAACGTTAGGCAGATAATAAAAAAATCGTAAGATACAGTATCTATTTGAAAGATAGTAATTTAAAAGGCCACATGTTCATTATTTTGAAAGTAGTTTTTAGTGCATTTTCATATAAATTGAATGAGTATTCTATGGATAGGTAGATAACTCGATTCTACAAAAAAAAATTGCCTGGATCTTTTCTGCTTCACAGGGTCCAATTACTTATTGTATATTTATTATACCTTATGTTGAGCCACCGCACCGCATCGCCCGCTCGCGCTGTTAATTCGTGTCCGCTTAGCGTTATTTCTGAGTTTTTGCTTCGGCCTAAAAGTCGTAGCGTGATGTTAATAGCTTTTTAACATTTTCTCAAATAGGAGTCACCGAGATTACTGCTTTCAGATAGACAGACAGACGCGTCGAGGATGGTTTGTCATCTTGTATATATATATACGAGTATAGTATAATAAGCAAAATGGGGTTCCTTTGCTGCACCATCACCTCAAAACTACTGAACATTACGGGATGAGACTGCTACCATTCGACATGGAATCTTTCGTACATGGATATAGGCTATATATGATATCGATAAACGCGGATGAAAACGGGGACAGCTAGTGTATATAATAATATAATGGAGTGACTTGTGTCACTGACTGTCCTACTACCTCTGAGGTCCGTGTGACGTCAGCACTGCGCTTTAATCAATAAGTGTTCATGTATGTTTCTAGACTTCTCTCCAAATGCATTACTCTTTATGTAAGTAAGTGAATAAACTAGACAAAGACAATAGACGAGCATAATTTTAAGCATGACGGGGCAGTTGTCTTGGTGGATAGAGACTGACTGTCACGCAATAGGTCGTTGGTTCCATTAACACTCGAGAAAAATGTTTGTGTGCATACGTGTCTATTTGTTTGTCTGGATGTAAATAGCTTAATAAGTATGTATAAAAAAATAGTATATGTAGGTATGTAGTATATCAGTTACCTGGTAGCCATAATAAAAGCAGTACACTCTGCTTAATTTGGGATCAGGTAACCATGTGTGGAGAATGTCTTGGGATATTATTATTTATTATGTTTTGGGATATTATGTTTATTCCAATAAAACAGTAGTAAGTACAGGTGATGTATATGCTATCTGGTTTCCATAGTAGCTGATATATTTATGATTAACTATTTAAATATTTTTTATTTTTTATTACTACATAGTATAAAACAAAGTCGCTTCCCCTATCTGTCTGTCCCTACAAATGCTTAGATCTTTAAAACTACGCAATGGATTTAGATGCGGTTTTTTTGATAGATAGAGTGATTCAAGAGAATATTTTAAAGAATCACAGCTATTTTAACTGCGCACTTTTAACAGTTGGCGTGTTATAGAATATGAATTAAATACATCTTTATTCGAATAGGCCTTTACAAGCACTCATGAATAGAGCCGGTAAAAAATGAAAATGCACCAAAACATTTATATAAAATAGGTTGCCAAAACTCTCAAGCTCGCTTTCACTGTTAAAATAGTTATCAGAACTCATGAAGAGCCAAGCTCCTAACCTCACCATGTTTTGAAAGCTCAAGTTCATTGTAGTCACACTCATAGTAGGCACTAGCGTTACTCACTATTATAATAATTTTGAAGCCCTATCATTATGTCTGATTATGAGATTGCTCCATAATCTTGACTTGGAGTCATACTGCGTGATTGTCAATGCACTGCAAACTACTAAAGAAATAAAAATAAATTAGCTAAATAATATATTCAAATAGGCCTTCATATGAACTTATGAATGGTCAGACTCTAGCACCTTGGAGAGTTAACTAGTTAGTGTTAGAATAAAACATTACTGGCAGATTACATTATAATATTAGTGTTAGCACATCACGCTATAGGTACATACTTAGGTACTAGATTTATTAATAAAATGAAACTAAAAGGGACATCTACAATATACGAGTATGTGGTTCAAAACAAACCGAAAGGGCCAAAAGAGACAAATTACTTAATTTATTGAATCGAATAAAAAATGGTCATCATCAAGTTGCTAGATTGTGACTTTAGCTTAAAGGAAAATAAACCTCCCTGAGCCACTGTAAGCCATTAGGGGCAGTCGTCACTCTCCTTTATCTGTCATCATAACTACTGGCTTGTAATATCAATATTACAAGGGCATTTCAGACTGGCCGGTAGTTGATTCCAACTAAAGGTCGAATTCTGGCTAAAGCCATCCTCATCGGCACCCACCTTCATCATTGAATCCTAATCGGCTATATATCACTTTGGCCGAAGCAGAAGCTGATAGTTTAATAACAATAATAACATTAAAAAGCCTTTGTTGTTTATAATGTGTTCATTGACAGTATAGTGAACTTAATGTGTATTTAACATTTTACTACATATATATATATATATTGTTATAATATGTATATTGTTATAATTAGTAGCGTAATTAATACTTAAAATGTCATAAAACATTCTTTAATAAAATTGAAAGGTAATAAAAGTTTGATCAGCTGTTGACAATAGAAACAGCTGATCTAGATAGCGTGCCTAGAACGCCTTTTATTTCTTTAATATAAAAATAATATATTATAATTCATTTAACAATTTGAATTCAATATTATAATTTATTCATTTTTTACAAAATTTAGTTTGATAACCGTAATCTTTTTTTTTTATTAAAAATGGGCTAAAAGTGGTTATAATAATAACGTTTGAATTTTTTTGTTGACTGTACAAAAAACAAATGAGAGGATTAAATTGACCTTGCAATTTGTCAAAAATTATTCCATTGCACTCGCATTTCGGTGTTTGCCAGAAACATTCAGCTTCGGCCATAACTTGGCCGAAAATTTGACCGAAGGTGGCTTTTTTGGCCGAAGGACAAACCAGACGAGTGACTAGTTATATCGGCTGCATGATCACAGAAGCTATCAAATAAACCATGTGCTATCTGAAGTTAATTATGTTTATTAGAGCTCTTGATAAGAACCCAGGACCAGGAGGCATGCGTAGTGAGCCGACACTAAAGTGTCGTGGTGTAGTGTATATTGCTATAAGTAATCAATCAGTGCGAGGGAGAGGGTGGATCGATGCGGGCGCGACACTCCGGCGCCTGCAGCCTCCCGCCGGGGACACACTGGGCTTGGACTGAACTGGCACATAGGTAGTATAAAAAAGAAACAGTTTTTTTTATAAAATAAATATCCTGGGATTTCTTCACACACGGAGATTTGATCCTGAACTAAGCAGAGCGTGTACCATGGAAACCAGATAACTAATACTTATATAGATATTTACACCCTTCGACAAAACAAACAGACATGTGTGACAAAGCACACAGATGTTTGTTCAGGCTGGGAATAGCCACGACCTGTGGCGTGGCTGTAAGGGTCTCTAATCACCAAGGCAGCTGGGTCGTCAACAAATACGAATGACACCATTCTTGTTAATTAACGGCGAAAATTAATATGCAATCCCGATCGAAAATCCACGGATTGACAGTAATTTAAAAACACGTAATGTCAAAATTCTACTTCAATCTGGCGATTTTAGATCGGGATCGTATATTAATTTTGGCCGTAAGTCGTCACAATCTAATTAACCTCTTTGACAGCCAATAATGTCACAGAAATATAAGCCCTATGACTTTATGATAAGGTTCATCAGCATCATCGTATAATTAACCCTTGGGTTAATAGATGTACTTTATTTCAAACCCTTTAAAGTAATTTTTTCTTTAGCATTTTCAGCTGTCCTCATAGATTGATATACAATCTTTACTTAATAAATGAAAATAATAAATACAAAAATTAAATTACTCATGAATGTTCACTTGAGGAATCCACTTTGAAATATTGATTCTAAATAAGTACATAATACCACTATGGTACCCCTTGTATATATTTGTTTTAAATAAGTTACTCTCATATCCTTTTGACCTCGAAATCTCAGCTCTCAGTGTACCCCGCGCTTAAACTGTTACTCTCGATTCGGCGAGAGTTTTGGCAAACCCTCCAGTCGTACGTCGCGCGCAGTGTTCACAACATCGCGTAAACAACAAAGATCTATAAGTGGCTTTATTTAAAAAAAATAACGACTAAATTATACTCAAAGAAGCTGTGGAAGAATGAAAGAAGCTCTTTAAAAGCTAGATTTTTTAAAAAGGTAAGCATTTTTAAAAATACTTTTTTTTCTGATCAAGGTTTGTTTTTGACCATAATCTTCAACGGCTGCCGAACAAACTTAAGGGATCTTTGAATGGGCCTTAATCAACTTATGGCTAGAAACATAGCGTAGTAGAAAGTAGAAATTTTTTATAGTCATAACTTCGCTAGTTCATTCCAACTGAACATTCTTCACCAAGCTCACTTGAATGAACTCGGTCAAATGCAAGCCTTCAAGTAAAAAAGTCTTCAAAATTCTAATGAAACCTCCAAATGATTCCAGGCACTCACAAATAGAAAGGATGGGTAAAGGCAACGGTCTGGCGAGCGGTGTGCTGGCAACTGAAGTGTGCGCCCCGCTGCTGCTCCTGTGCTGGTTGTGCTGCTGGCCTGATGATGCCAAATCTGGTGGGTACCATTTGAGGCACTATGGAAAAGCGAAGTGTGTAGATTCGGCTACAGAAATTCGAATCGTACTTAGTAGTATAGATGCGAAAGTTTGTGAGGATGGACGGTGCAAGAACTACGGAAGGGATTTAAATGAAACTTAAATAGAACATGTGCTGAATAACATATAAGAGATTGATCCGGGGAATAAGGAGTATTCCTCGAGAACGCATTTGTAACGGTGGGGTACAGCTAGGCTTGTACATATATATGGCATATTGTGAAAGAACTTCGATAGAACGATGTTGGTGATCCACATTTGTTATTTTGCTATCTGTCATGGAAACCGAATCTACTAAACCGATGGATAAATGGCCCTACGGCCATTTATCCATCGGTTTAGCGGTTCTTGTTGTGATAGATGTCTCAACATCATATATACCTTTTCTGATTTAAAATCAAGAGTGGGTTATAAGAAAAATATTGAAATTACCAAAGAAAAACAAGTTTAGCTCTTCAATTTCTATAAGACAGGCAATCCTCTTATAGCCCTTAATAACATACACTATTTGGACCTTTAATCTGCTTGTCGACCTTCTGACATAACAGACAAGCAATGCCCATTTAAACACTTTGCAGCACTTGAACTTAATTTGCAATGTTCTTCTCCAGGCCTTGCGAGCTATTCAATGGTTTATGTACCTACAGTTGGCCATATCACTACATTAGATATTCAACTTTCAAACGCTATAACAATAGAGTTCAATCTAAATGCTTCAAAGTTTATCATAGATTAAGCTTTGTCCTTTAACATGTCGAATGATAAAAATAAGTAATCCTTTCTTTCAGACACAAGCTCTGGAAGACATCCTGGAAGGGCGGTTGTTTCTCATGGTAAGGCCTTTATAATATATTTACAAGATATTTTTGCGAGTTTGCAGTCCATTTCATAGTTACTATGTAACTTTACCAAAATGAATGGCGGAGTTCATATTGATAAGTAATTTAAGATAATCTAAAACAAAATTTTATTGGTAGCTTGCTGAATTTGGCGCCCAACGTGGGACTTGAAATAAAAGTTAATTTAATAGAAAATGCATAAACACAATGTACCCAAACATCTTTACTTCAAGGATTTAGTACTTTAATGTCAACATCAACGATATAAAAGACAATAACTGCTGAGTTTATTGCCGGTTCTTCAAAGCAACCTTTCAGAATGAAGCAAGAATCTTATTATTCATAAATGCGTGAAGACGCAAGTACCTATTCAATATCAATGTAAAATCTACTATTTTCAGAATCAGGATCACGTCGCCGATCTATTGAATTCTTCGGTCGACGACTCGGAAGTAGTGCAGTGTCCCTACATCTTCCTAGCACTTCAGGTATGTATAACCAAATATTCCTCAATCGATAGCCCAGTAGATAAAGATTACCAAACAAATTTGAATATGTGGTATAGATTTTAATGTGATATGTGGTCTCAAGGGCACATTACTAATCCAACTACAAACAAACTACAGACGCGTATAAAAATATCAAGGACATTGTTGATCTAGAAAGTAACCTGGATAACTTAAACTTTATACCTTGACCTACTTTAGAAGGAACATTTTGAATCGCTGCCAAGAATGTTATTTGATTCAATTCCTGTCGTTTGTTTGAATCAATTTACCCGATTAAACTTTGCTGTGAAAGTACATTATTTAGGTCAACACTACTAGCCTATACATAATTTATGGGAAGAATTGCGCCCGAAGGTGAATATAGTCAGGGACTTATCAAAAAGCCTTAATCTATTATTCATATGACACTATAAATAACCAGGTCACAAAAAGCAACCGCTATCAGCCCATAGAAGCCACGAAGAGATAGGACGGCGTAAGTCTCACCACGAGGCTCACACTGAGGAGACTCGGTATCACTCAGCACCGAGCGTCATTGATGAGGTCATACACAGGAGGGACTGGGAGAGATCCACCAGAGAACTGTACATACCACTCAAACCAGACAATGAACGTTCCGAAAACCACTCTAATGATAGCGACACTGAAACCCCAGACAAACCCCCCCATGCCGAACCAGAGTCCTCATCCATAGAAGAAAATAAAATCGACGAGCAACTCTTCAGTAAACCTTGCAAGAAACACCACACGAATATCAAATCATCACGAAAAAAAGAAAACGGAGCCAACAGTCAAGATATAAAAGATATTGACGTAACGGAAATGTCTAACTTCTACATCGGAGAAACAAAAGAAGATAATGTGATGCTTAAAAACACGAAAGACGAACCAACAAAACCTATTTACAAAGCGAAGGATGCGAAGCAGTCTTTCAATGAATCTATTAAGAACAGGGAACGGCCGAAGCAGACGCTGGTTTCTCTGGATGAGCATCATCCGCGGATGTTTGGCTTCGATTTGAATGACGTCATCGAGCAGTTGGATCGTTCTGGAGCGACTCACCACTCCATAGAGTCTCGCATCAGCTTAGGGCCGAGATCCGTATTGCCGCCGCCTTCAGTAGGTAAGGTGTCTTATCTTACTTAGCCAACGCTTGTGTCCCTGTTCAAATTGGTCTGTTTCAGAGACCGCGTGATGTTAATGCTGGAAGTTGTTTGTCGTTTGTGGTGGTCTCTGTTGTTTGATGAAGCAGCTACAGACTATTTAATGATATGGAAGTGTTGCTAATGCCCCTATTTTCTTTAGCTAATTGTTATGTCTTGTTTTAATTGTCGTCAATAATATTTCATATATTTATAACTATTATACTATTAAAAGAATGTTCCAGTGGAGAGAACACTAAGATGTTTTGTACTGGCATAAAAGAAACAAATTAACTTATCACTGTGGCCTCTAATGAATTATTTAATTTCATATTCCCAAGGTTTTATCGAACCGAATAACCTCTATGAATTTAAATTGAAAAAGTTTTTAAGTGTACTTACAATTGCTTCGCCTAACATACATTCTAGGATTCTTCGAGAGAAGAACGCCTGGCCTTAACCATTTATGGGTCTGATAATATTGCCTATAGTGTGTTTTGAGTACATAGCGTTCTGTGATACAGGTGTAATTCTTAAATACAGTAATAATACAGAGCAAGTCTGTCGCGTATTAATTACTGTTAGAATTTTTTAGCCGGTGAAATTATAGGCAAATGAGGCGTCTCAGGGTTGACAATGCCCTTGGTATTGTAAAACTCCATGGGTGGTAACCAAATACCATCAGGTGGACCGTTTGGCTGTATGTCGGCTTACTTGACATAAAAAAATATCGCTTGCTTTTGCATAAGAACTTACTGTTAGCTGAACGCTATGGCACTCCGGTCACATCTAACGAACGAGTGCACTTTGGATACTGATTTTAATAGTTGGAACATAATTAATAGACTATAGCTATCTATTTATTATCAATAGACTTCTGTCTTGATTAAATATAACCTTTTTGATAATATTTTATCATTTCTAAGACACTGCTTTAAAGAAACATACATATATTTATTTTTATGTTTCTGAATTTATTTATTTAAGTGACGTCATTATGACGCCTATCTGTTAGAAAACGAATGAATTTTAATAATCGAAATTCTGTTCTCTAAGATTTTATTGAAATTTCAAAAGACATATAATATAAGTATAGTATTTTGTATCTCAATATATGTATAAAATATTGTACGTCATTGGAGAATAATACCAGATTGCAAATCAAAACAGAAGATTCATGATCAAATCTATAAATCTTACGAAGCTATGAGTGACGATTCAACGACGTATCCAAAATGCTCTCGTTCTTACCCTTCGCTTGACGATGCTGTGTAACACAAAATAGATTCTCACAGAAGGTTCACACACTATTAAACTGCGACTTATGATATTTCTAAGTTAAGGGCTCTTCTAAAGCTCCTCTGGTCTTAATGTTTTGGTTTCTCTGGTTCTTCTCAATTGAAGGCTGAATTCCAAACCTGTAGTAAATTTCTACAGTGTCCTTAACACTAAAATCCTATAAAGTTAACTCTTGGTCCTTAAAGGGTCGCTAAACATTTAGAATAAACGCTGTATAATGTAGGGACATTTAAATCTGGACTACCGAATCTAGTATACGCGTACTTTATGTAAACTGTTGGATGAGAGAGACCTGAGAATCTGTTTTGTGGTGTAACTGCGTGTTTGCATGACGCTCAGTGCCAGTGGGGTATGAGGGCGGCGCGTGTTACCTTGCCGAGGTGGGCGCCGTGGCCGAGCTGCGGGGGCCCAGGCACGGGGCCGTGGGGGGCGGGCCCCCTGTAGTCGTGGCGGGGGCTCCGGGGGAGGGCGCACGGGGCCTGCGGGCAAGGCACGCCAGCGACGGTGATATACTCGCTCCGCCGCTTAGACCAGAGTCTGGCGCCTTCTCAGGTAAGACACTTTACAGGTACCTGATCGAGACCGGTAAATTCTAAATAGCATCCATCCCAGAGATCAGAAGAGAGTTCAAATCATTGGCGTACATCACCAACTAGACAACATAGATGACTTTCTTTCCGTGGTTTTATCTGCGTTTCAGAATACATAGCTTAAAACTGGGAGCCTTTGAAATAGGCGCTAGTGGTTACGGAGGTAACCTTCAACATGTAAGCAGACATGCAAATCCCGCTCTCACTTTTGTAATATTGGTATAGATCATACAAGGATCTATTGTAAGTAACAGAGTTCCGGATCCACTAACTGTCAGTTTCAAAGGAATATTTTTGGTTGTGGGAAAAATTTAACTAGAAAAGGTTTAGTATAAAACGACCGTATCTTTAAGGTTTCGTAAAACACTTCGAGTTCGAAAAAAATCGTGAACTTACACCTTAGGTACTAAGTAGGAATTTCATGGCCCTGTAGTGGCAACGGATTACAATTTGACAGATATTCTAATAGATATGGGTGCAATGTTACAGAAAGCGATTTAGACCTGGAGCTGGAGAGCAGCGAGGAGCGACCGCCTCCATACGACGAGCTCCAACACTATGTCGCTGACCACAAGGAAACCGCCATATAATGCTCAATTCAGGAGTTCCTAGAGCAGAGGCTTGGTTCTTGATACCTTAACTGTTGATGCTGTCTCTTTCTTTTTTAAATGAATAGAATAGCGAAAAGTTCTTATTAAACTACCACGGGCATGGCCGTCTTGATGTTAGTGTCATGCAGTAATGATGTTCAGCAATTATTTCTTCAAACGCAGTGGTTTTTTGCGAAACATCATGAGCGTCAAAACGTGTGTCAAAGCGCGTCGCTCAGGTTCAGACTAGAAGCGCACTAGAAACCTATTGGAGATATTTATTTCGAAGGTTCACAAGGTTCAATTTGTAACGCAAAAAATAAAAAATTAAAGCGAATTTTTTAACAAAATATTTTAATCTCGGCCGATGATTTAGTACTACTACGAGTAAATACTACGTTATTCGAAGCTCGTAGCACGGTCTACAACGCCTACGAATTTCTACGATCTTCTGTACTGCAGAGTTCTGCTCAGCTTTAAAAAAGTTTAACTTTTACTAAATTAGCAAACTAATTTAGCTCCATTCCTGTAAACATACTAAATATACGCTAATAGAGATTTGATTCTTGGAGAGATTGATTCTTTGAAAAGGGCTTAATTTTGGATTTAGACCTAAAGCTTGATAAAAAGTGTCGTAATTACTAGAAAATTAATGTAAATAATAAAATATATTAATTATGTATTCCCGGTTGAAAGTGTTGCTTGTTAGAGCATTCCCGAATATATTAGCCAATTTTTCTAAAAGAATTATTAATTATTCTAAAGTGTATATATACATTTTAAAACTGTTAGTATTTGGAATATTAAACTAAAATGTTTGAATTTGGAAATCAATTTTAAGATGTTACGCTAATTCAAACGAGTCCTATTTGATATTTAAGAATGTCATACGAAAATGAACCTTGTTCCTCTTGAAATAGAGTTCGTCTAATCATCCAGTGGTTTATTGTGTTATGGTGCTAATGACTCATAATACAAAGCGCTAAGGTACATTTTACAATGACTTTCTTAAACAACAAAGACTACGCAGCATAACTATTTTATAAATACGGGGAAATATTTCTATGTAGATGTCAAATTAAAATGCCTTATGTACCTGATGCGGTGCCGTGTTTTGTATTATTAGAAAATGTATTTAAGTATAGAATAATATATATTGTTGAGCTACTATGTCTGTTTGTCTGTAAGGTTAGCTTTTTATCTGGTCCATCTAATGGTAAGTGGTCACCGTCACCTTCAGACATTTGCAATACCACCGTGAAACAGTAATGCAATTGTAATACTGTGTTTCGGTTAGAAAGGTAAGGCCGGTGACATTACAGGCACATGAGACTTAGGGATTAAAAATATTTATTAGTTCTTACAAAAATTACAAACGATTAACCTAATTGAGATATTACATTCATACAAACTACCTCACGTCTCAAGGTCGACAACGCTACGATGCCCTGGTGTTGCAAATGTCTATAGGCGGCAGTGACTTACCATCCGATGGACTGTCTGCCTGTCTGTCGGCCTACTTGGTAAAATAAATTTTAGCAATTCGCCACTGTATAAAGGGATCCGTACAACGTATTATAGTTTCAGGATCTTATGGATCCTGGTATTATAATACAGACCATGTCACTTGTGAATAGTGTAGCTGTCTATCAGTGATTTTATTTTTAAATAGGTGCAGTGGCGCTGGATATAACTACACCCCAACATTCTCAGTCTCACCAAATTGGCTCTTTGTATCATAGATTAGTTAAAACTACATTAATATATATAATTCTTCTGTCCGTGTGTATGATAACCAAGCCCTCCTAAACGGCTAGATTGATTTACGTGTGTTCCAGTAGATTTGAGAATGGTTTAGATTTACTATTGGTCCCGGTAGGTGGCGCTACGATCATATGCCTGCATTAAACATGAAAACAGCATTAAAACCTGTGCACGAACAGGCAGACAGATATAGCGGCTTTGTTATCACCACATAGTATAAAACAAAGTCGCTTTCTCTGTCCCTATATCCCTATCAATCTTTAAAACGACGCAACGGATTTTGATGCGGTTTTTTTTAATAGATAGAGTTATTGAAGAGGAAGGTTTATATGTATAATACATGTGACATCCCACGGGAACGCGGGTAAAACCGCGGGGGACAGCTAGTACTATATATTTAAAGAAGTAAGATTGTATGTATTTTGTGTTACTGTTAGCTAGCTTCATGTAAGTTAATGTTATATAATAATGTACATAACTGTTTTTAAGGATATAATGTTGCCAATGTTTGTTTTATTGTTACTAAATTGTTGTTACTATTAATAAAATTAATAAATAGTTTGGGCGGTCGGCTGGTGTGGTTGTTTGCTATCCTGACTCCCTGACGTTGGGGTTGATTTCCTCATATAACGAACATACAAATAAAATATCCCGGGCCATCTGATCCCAAACTAAGCAGAGCTTGTACTATGGAAACCAGATAACTGATATACTACATATACTACTTTTTTTTCTAAATACATACTTATATAGATATGTACGCTTAAACACAGAACAAACAGACATGTTCATGCACACAAATGTTTGTCCTGGGTGGGAATCGAACCCGCGACCTGCGACTTGGCAGTCAGGGTCGCTAACCATCGAGCCAACTGTCGACATTTTGTTTATTTTTTTGACTAGCTATTCCCTCGGTTTCACCCGCGTTCCCATAGTTCAAGCTCTGCCTAGTTTGGGATTAAATTGCCGTGTGTAAAGAATGTCCCAGGATATTTATGTCGGTGCAATACGACTGCTTTCTACCCATTCAGTGCATTACGTATACCGGGCGCGCCCGACGCCAGCATTCTTTGAGAGTGATTTGTAGACCGCACGGGGCGGGCTGTAAGAGTTTGTAATAATCAAATATCTAAATTTGATGTTGTTATACTACAATTCAATAAAATCAATTACCTTAGAATACTATGGAAATAATTAAAGATTAAGTATGTCATAAGTATGTAATACAGTTTAAATAATGTAGGTATAGTCGGGACGAGACGTAGTGAGGTTGTTGACGGATGTCATTCGCTAACAATAGTTTTCATCTGTAAAAGCCACTATCGATTAACCTATCGATAGTATCGATACTGTGAATACTCGGCGCTCATAAGAACTCACCATGAAAAAAACAATCTTTTAATGAGTCACGTAATATTATTTATCGATAGCATCGATCCTATTGATAGTATTCCACTCAGTCGATAGTATTTCCTCGTGTGAGGTATCGGTAGTGTACTTATATTGTAGCTTCAGTTACTTTAAATTTGACCTTTATATGTACCTTCCGAGAGCCTAAACTGAATAGACTTGATAGACTTGCGATTTGCAACCTTCACTTATCGATCGACAACACTAACGTGGTCATTGGTCGCATCTAGTCGCCACTTACCATTCCCTACAGATGAGCTGGAGTGTTCCTGTGGCGGTATTCCTCGATACTAAACTGCACCGCCACCACATTATAAAACTAGCAGCAGGTAGGTAACATAGTAATATACAAGTTTTTGTAGTTCGTTGTAAGTTTGATCGACGTGTTGGACCGCGCGGACCGATCAAGCCACGCTCTGAGCGAATTAATAATGTTATTTACTTATCACTGGTTTACTATAAGAAAATAATGGTTCACGGTTGATGCATAAGGCCTGTGATAGTAAAATTATTGTTATATATTTGAGTAAAATGAATAAATTAGGTAATTGGATTTATGACGTTTAATAAATAAAAATCTAAAAGACTAAATAGAAGATTAGATATATGGAGGAGCGAGGTATGAGACTCCTCCATTTAAAAGGGAAGATCTTCCGCCAGGCTAGGTGATCATGCCTGGGGACCGCGGTCCTACTATTGATGTTGGAAGCTTGTATATATGTCAAATCCTGAGAGAATCTTGATAGTGCGATGTAGGATTCACGCGTCTTACTACTCGTTCATAGATTTTATATTGAACCACCTAACTGGTACTTGTGGCAGCCACACGGTACATCAGTTCTTTAGGTTATTGTGGCTCGTTACTTATGTAATATTTGGTAATGGTACCGATTACCGACAGATGTAAGCTACCACCGATTCATAAATCTGCCCCCTTACTCAGCTAATACAAACTTCGTTGGCAAGGAAGCCTCCAAAAGCGGACCTCTCATATGGTCGCGTAGTTGGAGAAAGAGACAGAGCTTGTATCATTTTACCTTACGATGAATGATACCCCAGCTTTGAATATCGACATTAATAAAAAAAATTGCTCTACGATGTTTCGAAGAAGGGCTACGTCGTAGCACTCGTAGCTTGCAACTCGCTGTGCACAAAATCTTTGAACTTGACTCAAGTATACTTGCTACTTGGTTTGCTTTTATTAGGAGGAAGGTTACATTATCCGGGGATAAAAATTATATGTAGTAATCCAGGTTATAAACCATTATTATGGCAAGTTTCACCCATTTCTGTTCAGTAGATTTGGCGTGAAAAAATAACAAAGATCCATCCTTACTCCAAACTTTCGCATTTATAATATTAATAGGATTCCAACCCTTTACGCTTCTAAAGTAGATAGGCACTGACCTTAGAATAATTGTATATATCAGAAGTATAGTTCTTGGTGCAGAGTTAGTCTGGGGAATGGATATTTCCGCCGTGAAGCAGTGGTGCACTTGTATTACTGTGTTTCGGTTAGAAAGGTAAGGGGGCCGGTGACATTACAGGCACATGAGACTTAACAACTTCACGTCTCAGGGTCGACGACGCAGCGTGTCTAGTGTTGCAAATATCCGTAGGCGGAGGTGACCACTTACCATCAGATGGACCGTCTGTCTGTTTGTCACTTTCGTCAGCTGTCGCGAAGCATATCCTGTAAACAACTGCCGACTGTATACAAGAATATACATGATTTTAAAATACCTTATAAATTACTTATTATAAAAAAATACATTTATTATTATTATATTCAAGTGAAAGAGACGCAAGATACGTTGCGCAGAAAAACATAACGCTTTCAAGTTTGTTGCTTGATTTAAGCTCGTTGAACTTCTCATAAAATTTTCTATGTATGGGACACAGAAAATCGAATCTTAAGATATACCTCCTTAAGGAGTAAACTCGAAAAAACTATTACATCTCTACTACTTTAGTAAATGAAACAAAATAAGTTTTCCAACATTTTAATTACAAAAACATTGTAACAGTGTAAATATTCGTACAAACATTTAATTAAGCGCTCATTCAGTTACATGCGAAGCATTATCACGTTTTAGTATATAATATTATCAAATAACTATCTCATATTAGGCCTATTAGAAATGCCATAGGAAAATATACTCTACTGCTTTTCAAATAAGACTTACCTATTAATCCTATGCAATAGAGTTTATTTTTCTATAGCATTCTGGGCTGCCAAAAAAGGTATAAAACTGACGAATATAATCTTTAAGGTCACGCGACAGGCCAGTGGGCTTGCCATGCCTCAGGTCGTAAGTTCGATTCCCAACGAAGACAAACATTTTTGCGACAAATAAACATAGATGTTTGTTCCTGTATATTTTTTGAAGTGAAAATTTCTTTGGGCAATGAACAAATGAACAGGACAAACATTTGTGTGCATGAACATGTCTGTTTGTTCTGTGTCTGGGTGTAAATATCTATATAAGTATGTATTTAGAAAAAAAAGTATTATATGTAGTATATCAGTTATCTGGTTTCCATAGTTCTGCTTAGTTTGGGACCAGATGGCCGCGTGTAAAGAATGTCCCAGGATATTTATTTATTTATTTATTATTTATATACATTCAACATAGATACATATTCAGGTCAGTTTTCACTTCTGTCGGTAGTCCGTTAGTGCCACTTATTATTTCCATGGAGGTAGGCAGATATAATTAAATTAGGACCTATATAAATAACACACATCATAGTTAGGTAAAACCTTAAAAAATATTTGTAAAAGAGTACAAAGAGATTACTTTTCACATATTAAACTACACATATTAAACTACACATATTAAACTACACATATTAAACTACACATATTAAACTACACATATAATTTAATAGTATACTTGCTTCCCGTCTCTAGGGTTCACGCGGATTATAACATAGCCTGTTACTGCTGGATAACGTAGCTTTCTAATAGTGAAAAAAATTGGGTCTATTCATTACAATGAAAAATGAACCTTATCTCTTTATAACATTAGAAGGCATCTACTTTGATTAGAAGTTCAGTAGGTAGTTATGCAGTCCGGTCTACGGCAAGATATTGTTACCATACAACCGTAGGCGTCTATTTCTGCTGACTAGCGTCTGCATTACCGGTGGTCGACCGGAATGCATCACAGATGAGAGGGCATCATTGATGATTGTATTTAAGTTTATGTTAGTTATAATTAAGCTACCAAATGTATCGGACATTACTGTTAACTCAATTAAATAATTTATTTTATTTTATGTTTTCAAAAACGCTATCCCGCGATCCCCAAACTTGACTACTGTACGGTACTGTTTTTAACATAATGAAAAAAATCATGATGTACAACTTAGTTCGAATTTTATATTATTTAAGAAACACCGTATTTTTTATTTACCTTTAGTTTGTAATTTTTACTTCTTTAGCAGTAATTATTAAGAGAGTGAGACTTCTTTCACTTATAAATAGCTACACAATTCCCCAGTAACATAAGCTTTGTTAAAAACCGTGAAACGCAGGTGAAACCGCCTGACAGTAGCTAATAATAAACAATCTTATAAGTTACAACATTGGCACATCATTCTTATAAACATACATTTGTAAACACGTAAAGCCTGTAGATAAAATTCTATACCTTTAACATTGTATGGTGGAGGTATAAGGCGTCGTCCTAAATGCGATTCTAGATGCGATTGCATCGTCCGATGAAAATGATCGTGCGATGGACAGAAGGGTGTCCTATTTGTTCGCGAAATGACGCCGCGTCGACTTTGCAACGGTGTCATATCATCAATGGCTCTTTATTGAGATACACAGTTTTTACTGACGAGCAATATTGCTTTGAAATCGATTGAATCGTACGATCAAACCCATGTTACGATCATTATTAATCATTTTCTATGGTCGTGCGATGACTTGCACGCTTCAATTAGGACACTTAATAAACGTGTGTGTTTAATCTCGTCGTGCGACGAAAACGCATCGTTCGATCGTACGATCAACGTCAATTGGGACGACGCCCAATAAACCTTCTTCGTCCCTTAACCTCGCTACAAGCTCCTTGAAACGCAGTATATTGAAGTGAACACTTCTTTAGCACCGTTGTGATTAGAAACTCGATGAAACAAAGCGGCACAAAATAGAGACAAACATAGACAGTCATATACATGTGTATATGATTTAGCCTGGGAGATAATGAGATAGGGAGATTTCTGAAGGTTGCACGTGTAGCGCGTGTGAGCTGCACATTAAAACTTCTTCTTTTTAATACAATAACAATAGTCTATCTAATTTTTACAAAAATACCATAACTTTATATTTAGTAATTTAAAAAAAATATGGACGATGGATCTGGACGAAATTCTGTTTTGTTTCCGGACGGATTACGAATATGTATTTAAAAATAAAATTTAAAGACAATGTAAGGTTCTAGCGCACTGCCCCGCACCTACAGGCAACACGGTAAGAAGCATTATAACCATAAAGCAGCGTTATCTAAGGTGATTTAAATTATTTACTTTAGTAATCAGATTTCTTAACATTCAATATAAAAACGCCCTCAAAGGGTACTTTCTGGAGGTACTACAGTTAGCACCAGTATGAAAATTACGTTACTCATATCTTTGTCTGTTACCTAGTAATTATACGAATATACTCGTGTGCTACCTGCCAATCGCAGCGCGACAGTATTTCTGAACCCATATTCTTATATTTTTCAATTTTCAGTACCATTATCTATTATATTTAAATACTGCACGATTTCTGTTTCAAAAAGATGATATTTGCTTGTGGAATAACTTTTAAAAGTCTGAACTTGAAGTTTTTTAAAATTTGAACATATTATATATAATAAAATTCCGATAACTATAGTATGCCCAATATTAGACCCTTATGACGTATGTCATGGAAACAACGACATTATTGCTTTTCAAATAAGGTCCATCTAAGTTAATTTTATGATGATGTAAATGAACCTTCACACAAAGCCAAATGAGTTATTTTTCAATAACATTCATAACGTCAAAAGTTTTCTTAAATTGGACAAACAGCGCTTTTACAGCACTAAAGCGAATACACAGGTACATTGTAAAAATATTGTCTTACGAACTAACACACCTTTACATCCTTTAGGGTCCACATAACTCTTGTAAAATTACAAAACCACAGTTTCTAAAAGCCTCAATGTTACCCTTAACTGTCACTATCAATGACGTAAAGAGTGACAGATAGCAATAGTTTTATTTAGAGCTTTTTCAGTTTGAAAATGTCTCCGGCGTAACGCCACAAGATTACATGAATTACTTCGAGCCTTAATGCTATATAAATATAAATAAATGATATATAAATATCAGACAGGTGTCCTGGCATTAAAATATAAGAATTAACTTCATTTTCAGCCTGCGAATGTACATGGCAACGTTACAGCAGCCAAGTAAAATATTTCTTAAACAATCTTTTTTGACGAGCTAGCGAATCTCGACCTCTCACGTGATTGCTTAGTTAACGAAAGGGACAGAGCATAAAGGCTGCGACGAAACATCGTCGAGCATTAAACATACAAAATCACACCACAAGAGCAATCTGACTGTAAAGCGAAAATCTTCTGCGTAATAACTTCACTCCGGCTTTTAGGAACTGCGTTTATCAATTTGTTCACCGTTTAGTTTTATCTAACTTCACAAGTCTCATGGGCATTATCAGCCGCTGATACAGGAACTTTGTCGGGTGCCGTGGTGTCCACCGTCTCGCCGGTGTCCGTCTGCTGAGCCCCGGGCGAGCTGGGCGCGGGGTACACTGTGTCCCCCTTGCCGACGGCGGGCTGCGCTGGCAGTTGCTGGCACAACTTGGCCATCGCCGTTGCGCTGTCACGGACCACTGCAATTTAGTTTACGTTTAAACATGTTAGAAAAAGAGACAAACATATATTTATGGGAATTAGCCTGCGAGAGAATGAAATAGGTAGATAGGTTTTTGAGTAGTAGAGCTTTTAGTGCTGAGTTCGTCCGGGGAAGTACCACCTTACCCATTTCCCCCGTGATGCACTTGTATCACCGTGTTCCGGTTAGAAAGGTAAGCGGGCCGGTGAAGTTACAGGTACATGTGAGTTAACAACTTCACGTAAATTACAGGCACATGAGCGTGCACGTGTGACCAATGCGTTGTCGGCCCTGAGACGTGAAGTTGTTAAGTCTCATGTGCCTGTAACTTCACCGACCTTACCTTTCCAACCGAAACAAAGTTATACTACTACAGAAATGTGTACTAACTAAGAGACTAACAAAATGTAACTAAAAGCTCTACTACTCTAATCATCGCATTGTATTCCTTACACACGAACGTCAACTTATATAGAAGCTTCTAAATATGAATCTGATAATAAACTTTAAAGCAGACTACACATAGTCTACTTTCTATTAAGTATGTACCTGGTTGTATCGGATATGCAGCTGCCACGGGCTTCGGACGCGACGTACTCGGCGTCTGGGTTGGAGATTGTTGCGATAGCTCTGCGGACATGTATACCATTTAAATATAGTCCTTAATGTGGGTGATTAAGGTCACGGTTAGGGTTGCCTTTACCTTTGACCTTGTTGATGAAATAGTAGAAGAAGTAGCAGCACAACATGAGGAGCAGGCTCAGGATGCCGACGAGCGCCACGTAGTACGCCACGTGGCTGGGCGGCCGCGCTCCCTTCACCGACCCCATCCTGCTGCCCAATCCACCTTCAACCCTGGAGGTTGAGACATAGGTCTCAATATTGAATGCAGCTCATTGGCTTCATATGAGCGTCCTGATGCGGTATGAGCTCCATTGTGAGCTAGCTGACTTTTTGATTAGAGACTCTGACTGCCACCCCATAGGTCGTGGGTTCGATTCCCACCCAGGACAGACACTTGTGTGCGTGAACTTGTCTGTTTGTTCTTTGTTTGAGTCTAAATATCTTTATAAAGATGTATACAAAAAATAGTAAATACAGTACCTATATAAGTTATCTAGTTGCCATAGTACAAGAATTACGCTTAGCTGTTTGGGATCTCCAAATCAAACCGGTTCATACCCAGCAGATAAATTAAGTCTAAATCAATAATATTTATTTATTGTTTCTAAATAATAAGATTTTTATCTATATTGTCATTTGGGAGTGCTTACTTGCACTTTCATCGTATTTGTCTTGGTATTCATTTCTAGTTTTGTTTTCCTGTATAGATATGTTTTGAGTGACAACCCAGCTCTATGTGTATTATTACTTATAATGTGGTTACCTTTTGGTTGTAATTTGTATTGTGTATCCTAAATAAATAAATTAAATAGATGATTTTGTGTGAAAAAAAATCCACGATAATTATTGTATACTTAACAATATTTTTTTACGTGACAAACATAATATGTAGTTTCATAAATGTATGTTGAAGGTATGTTCATAATATTTATTTCCCTTAATAAGTCTCTTAGTGACTCATGGGGACCCATACTACATGAAGATGCATTATGCTAGGTCATAGGTCTCAACAACTATGTCCTAAAGTGTAAAGTAAGTAGACTGTCATTTGTTTATAATATATTGTTTTATGGCCATGTCAATCAAAAAAACTTTTTAACTGAAAATTGTTAAATAGGTTTTGAAAAATCAATATTAACTTTCCGATTCTTCTCAGATAAAAGACTTTCAACCTATGGTGACTTCAGCAGCTTTGACCTTCATAAGTGCCCTTCTTTTTAATTTTCATCTGATTAAAAACAATTTGAAATTAACAAAATAGCTGAGTAAGTGAATATTTAAAAAATAAACTAAATAATTATACCTTGCTGAGTTTCTTGCTAATTAAAGTTAAAATTGAATATATGAATTTACAATTTAAATTACCATGTACTTACCTAGTTACTTCAGCATCTATCCACAAGTTTAAAGTACTTCACGAATCACAGAGAACATTGGTCAGTATTTGTTTAACTTTCTAGGTGTTATGCCAAACGAGAACGTCATCCCATATGGTATTTCTGCATCAAGTAATTCCATGTCACGACGAACAAAAAGTTTTGGCGAAAAAGGTTTTAATCATAATTCACGTCACAAAAAGTATCGTTATAAATTTGTTTTTTTATTAACCACCGGTTAGCAGCTCGGCATTTTTTAATCTATGTGTAAGAGTATTTGTTGTAATTCACTTTCAACGCCATGCTCCCGCGGAGGGCGTCCGTCCTACTCCTCGGAGTTCTCATCAAATCGCTCGCGACACACGACGCAGACACAGGCCGGCGGTGTCTGATCATCTATCTCATAAAGCGAAGGTTACGTAATCGATAATTAAATAAATAAATATCCAGGGACACTCTTCACACTATGTAGCCAAACTAGGCAGACCTTGTGCTTTCGATACCAGTATGTAAGCGTATTAAACGCAATACAAATAGACTAGTTCTCCCCTGGTAGATTCACACGCGTTTTCGAGGGATACTCTAAGGATCATCCAGGTTATTTATTTTAACAATTAGAACGGTTTTCACCAATAACATTAATTACACATCACTACATGGTATAAAACAAAGTCGCTTTCTCTGTCCCTATATCCCTATGTATGCTTAAATCTTTAAAACTACGCAACGGATTTTGATGCGGTTTTTTTAATAGATAGAGTGATTGAAGACAATTCACCTGAGCAAAGCCGGGGCGGGTCGCTAGTATCTAATAAAAAGGATAACAATAATTGAGATTAATAAACTTACAAGAACTAAACCTGTCACTGTAGCGCCTCACAATACCTCATGCATTCCACAACTATCGTCTGCCATCCGTCCGCATTCAGGTTTCTTACTCAGTAGTGTGTTAATTAGCCAAACTTCGAGGTACAGGAGACATTGAGCGCGCGCCAGTTATAAAGTATTTATGCGTCAAGCTTCATCTGTTTGTCGTTTTTACATGAAAGGGTAACCAACAATCCATACATGCCTCTAAAACTTTAGCATTTGTAAAATTAGTAGGTTCTTGCACAAAAAATATTTGTTTTGGTGAGAATCGAACTTACGACCTTGAGTCGGCAGATATATTGCAAATACATTATTTATCAATCAAATAAATTTAAATCGACTACCAAACAATGGATTCCGATCTCGATTCAATGAATTTATTTCTTCATAGACGTATCTACGGACAATATCCGTCCAAATTAGGTATTAGGTATTTTCATACATCCAGACAGGACAAGCGGATACACGAATATTTGTCAGTAGGAAATGAAGCTACGACCTGGGCTTCAATTCTGTAAAGAATCTGTCCTCTGTCCTCTGTCTCCTTCGCTTTCTATGCAATCATTTGAGAGGGAAGCTCTCCGAGGCATCTGCGCAGCCGGCTCGACAAAGTTTGTATTAGCTGAATAAGCTGTGGCGTGGTTTAAAAATAATATTATAATTAATAAAAACCCTGAGACATTTTGTATTAATGTGTTTCGGTTAGAAAGGTAAGGGGGCCGGTGATGTTGCAAATATCAATAGGCGACGGTGGACCATCTGCTATTTTCTTGGCCCCAGTGGTAAAAACAAAAGAAAACACGGCCCTCTGATCCCAAACCAAGCAGAGATTGTACTATAGAAACCAGTCAATTGATACACGTTGTAACTTTTTTGCATGACCACAGATTATGCTCCCTTTTTTTTGTCAAATCCATAGGTTTGATATTAACACTCAGATCTATAGCAAGCAGAAATGTCTGGGCAACCAAATGTTTGTCCTAGATAGGAATCATACCTACGACCTGTGTCGTAGAGGTCGGCCTATCCACTTTTTTTAGACCTAGATATCTATTGTTTTATTTTATCTAACGGCCGTTTTTACAGCTATTAATATCATTGAAAAATCACTTCTATTGTTTCACTGGTAAGGTCCATAATATTGATCCAATAATTATTTGTATAATGATGTCGAATAACCTTATTATAATGTACATTTGGGTTCGTTTTTCTATAACACTCTTAACTGACAAAACTCACTCTTATGACATAGATTTTGGGGTTCCATACCCAAAGGCTTAAACAGGACCCTATTACTAAAACTCTACTATCCGTCTGGCCGCCTGTCTATCACCAGGCTGTATCTCATGAACCGTGATAGTAAGACAGTTAAAAAACAATAATATGAATTAAGGGGTCTCCCATACAACAGACGTGATTTTTTGCTCGTTTTTAATAAATATAGGTAGCTATTAGAATTCCAAAAAATGCTAAAAACACAATAAATATTTTTTTGTGATGTCAATATGTCAACCCGGTACCTAAGTGATCACCGCCTCTACACATTAGCAATACTAGTGGTATAGCCAACGTGTTGTCTTTGGTCTTTTTTCCCCTTACATTCTTTCTACTAGCATCAGCACCGCGGTTTACTCGCATTTCAAAATGGATGTATTGTCTCGGAATAAAAAATGCTGTCTCTCTATATCATTGGCTAGATGCGTGCCAAATTTCATCGTGATTAGTTGAGTCTTTGAGGCATCAAGAGGTTACACACAAACTTACTTATGCATTTTTAATTTTAATAAGAATTCGAAATATTTCTCAAGTGTCCGTCAACAGACTCCGTGTCCTGTGTGTCGGTAGTTGGAATACGTGCGAGGTCCTGAAGGAAGGGGTGGGGGAGACGACGGCAACAAGTGACGCCGACACTCCGGCGCCAGACACAGTGCTCATTCACGCTAGGGTTGTTAAAGATTAACGAGAAAGAATACAAAATCTTTGAACCTGATATATTTTTGTCCATAGTACTACTACAGTCCTCTCTTTTCTATTGGCTGCACTTTGCAGGTGTCCAAAGCCTTGCAATCCATGGGTCCTAATTCCTACCTGATCACCAACCGATAACCAATATAACCGAAGCTTGAGTAGTAGAGCTCACCGTATGGGTAAGGTGGTAGTACTTCCCCGGATGAACTCTGCACTAAGCACTCTACTAGATACTGTAAAAACGTACGTCTGCCCTCTGGTGGAAACCTTACAGCTGCATTTCAAGAAACGCTATCGTAAGTGCGACTTTTTAAAGACCACCATCTACTACCTTTCCCTATTTTCACCGTGAAGCAGTAGTGCAGTTGGATTACTGAGATTCGGTTACAAATGACCGTGTGCTTGTTTATCGGCCCTTGTGATGAATAAAAAAATGTGCAATCGTAGCGTTTTATCCCATTATCCTGTAATGCCCAGGAATGGACCTGAATTATGTTTATTATTTACCAAAATCCTACCTCTGGGACGCCAAGCACTACCGTCTAACAGATGAGTGGTAGCCCTGCAGCGGCGGGCGCGTCCCGGCGGCGCCGCGTGGCTCATGTCGCGAGACGCCGCGCGTGCGCGCAGCCTCCGGTACACTGACACGTAGGCCTCCGTCATGGGTCACTGACTTCCTTCATCAGCTAGCAAGCCGATGATAGGATAACTCAGTGGAGGAAGGTATCGTGAGGAAACCAGTCTAGCTAAATTAATCCGGTGGTTTCACTCGCTTTTCCAAGAGATGTTACAAATTCCCAGAGATTAAAAGGATTATTCTAGATTATAAACTACTCGGATACTACGGATATTTGTGCCAAAGACTAATCCTACAAGTTTTCGCATTTGTAATATTAGTAGGAAATTATTTAAGTATATTTAAGTAATTAACCTACTGTTCTGTGCCAATCATTAAAATGCTTTAAGGAAACAGCTAAATCTTACGCAAAATTTACTGCAGGTATTTACTGAAGCGCCGGAGCCAATGTTACGAACATTATAACAAGCAAGAGGCAGGACTAAAACTGAACCTGCACAAAACAAAACTCATGACAAATGCCGCACTAAACTCAATGTCCAGACAACACACCGGTAGAGTACGTTGAAAGCTATATTTATCAAGGAAAACATATTTACTTCCAAAAACGATAGAACGACGTAGATAGAGGAATACCAACGGCATGGAAAAAGTTTTGGAGCCTAAAGGAAATCTTTCAAATTCAGATGCCTATTAAAATTAAAAGAAAGGCCATGAGCACCGTTCTGTAACCAACGCTGACCTACGGTTGTCAGACCTGGAAACGCAAGGGTTAAAAATAAAGTCAGGTCCTGCAAACGAAGCATGGAAGTATCACAAAAACTAGAAAGTGTTAAAAAAATTCGTCACACTACAATCAGACAAATGACAGGGGTACCGATGTTCTCACCTACGCCCTAAAGTTAAAATGGAGATGGGCAGGACACGTAGCGAGAATGTGCGCCGATCGCTGGACAATCGCACGACGTCATGGCCAGGCCGAGCAGGTACCCGGAAAAAAACAAGACCAATGGGTGGACGACATCACACAAGCAGCAGGCAAAGACTGGCAAAAAGAAGCCAATGACCGAGATCACTGGAGTTCTCTGGAAGAAGCCTTCACCCTCACAACTTGAGGGATTCATGCATATTATTATAAGAATCTTTTCTTTATTTTACAACTAGCTGTCCCCCACGGTTTCATCCGCGTTCCCGAGGGTTGTAACATTTTCCCGGTACAACAAGTATCCTGTTACTTTTAATACCTGCAGGAATATGTGTGCAAAGTTTCATGATGATTGGTTGAATAGTTTTCGCATGAAAGCGTAACAAACAAACTTACATTCACTTTTATTAATGTAATATTATAAATGTGAATGTAAGTTAGCTGACCCGACAGACGTAGTCCTGTCTTAAGAATGAACATTGAATTCGAATCTTCCTATTGAATCGACTGTGAAATGTGCACTACGAAATTATAAATTAATTATTTTATCAATATAATTCCGACCCATGCCTCTTTTTCAAACGATATTTGCAGCCCGAATTCTGTCAATCGCGCCGTCAAACGACTGACAATCAAACAGGTTACATCAAAAAAGTTAATATTGTCAAAAGCGCTAGTAAAGTGGTTAAGTTTTCTTAAATTTTCTAATTTTCCACGCAACTTTCTTATTTTTTTCTTACATAAAAATCTCCTCCTGACAATAACAAACACAACAAAAAATGAATTAGCGAAATCGGTCCAGCCGTCCATGCGTGATGCCGTGACCAAGGGAAACAGGGATTCATTTTTATATAATATATATAGATTATATATATACTAGCTGTCCCCCTCGGTTTTACCCGCGTTCCCGAGTGATATCACATTTTCCCGGGATAAAAAGTAACCTATGTTATTCCAGGATATGCTCTATCTATGTGCCAAGTTTCATCCATATCCGTTTAGTAGGTTTTGCGTGAAAGAGTAACAAACATACTTACAAACAAATCTTTCCTCTTTATAATATTATTACTTTTTAAATATCGCGTTATCTTATGAATGAAACGTCCCAATTGAATAATTCAAAGTTCCAGAAAGGTATTGAATATTAAGTAATTTATTTTGATAAGGATTAATACCTAGGAGCAAAATAAAGAGTTTTTGAAACGACGGTAATTTAATAATTAAAAAAAATAAATGAAAACACTTACTGTGTGATAACTACAGTAGTTAGACATATGGTGACGCGATATTTTTTGTATACAATTATATGTCCTGCAAAGTGGTAGTCCATTGTTTTGTTCTATAATCAATAGTTTTCGCAGCGCACGCGGTCTTAGGATTTTTCGGGTAATTTTTTTACACTTTGGGTTACATTGTTGGACTTGTAGTAAGGATTCATAATAATATACAGGCGACTCAATCGGAAAATTGTATTGTAATGAACGGTGAGTTTTTCAAGAAGTGTTTGTTCATCACGGTTAGCTCAGAGCGCCATCACGCCTAATATTAACAGTTTAATTGTCAAGAATAATAAACACTATGTTCTTGGTATTTCATTTTTATTAATGACTAGCTGCCCCGACAAACCTTGTCCTGTCTTAACTATCAATATTGAATTCGAATCTTCTGATTGAGTCGACTGTGAAATGTTCTCTAAGTAATGATAAATTAATTATTTTTTCAATATAATTCCGACCCATGCTCTGTTTTAAAATATATTGTCAAACGACTGACATTTATGTCAAACACCATAAGGTTACATTAATGAGTTTATATTGTCAAAAGCGGTAAGGTTACATTACAAATTTAATATGGTCGTTATGTTTTCTTCAATTTTCTATTTTTTCACGCAACTTTCATTATTTTTTCTTACATAAGAACCTTCTCCTGGCAATAACAAACACAACAAAAAAAGAATTAGCGAAATCGGTCCTGCCGTCCATGCGTGATGCCGTGACCAAGGGAAATAGGGATTAATTTTAATATATATTATATCGATACCAATTTAATTAATCTATTAGCTAATCAATTATTATTTCATGAAAAAAAATGTCAATATCGAATAATTTATGCTTAAAATAAAAGGCTTTTTATTATTTTTATTTTATTTAGTATGTATTAAAATGAAATAAAAATAGCTCGGCGACAGATTTATGAGCTTCAAGGACACTTGATAACGAATCAGCAAAACAGTAAATACTAGTGTCTTTTTCAGACCCAAGTATTTACTGAGCGCACACCTTTGTCCTCAATGGGGATCGAACCCACGACATGCGACGCGGCATTCGACGTCACTAGCGCTGAGCTACAATCATCTATGACTATTATTTCAAAAACTGGGTCTATTATAACAAGCAGGTAGTGTTAATCAGGTGTTTAGAGCAGTATATACTTAATATTAACTAACTTGGTACACAAACCAACATAATATATTCTAATTGATTAGGTGGTTTGTGTATAACATACCCGCCACTGCCGGAAAACAGTTTTTTCGACATCAAGTGTGAACGTGCCATCTACCCGGAGCGAGGGGAACTCTCTCCATGCCACATAACGACAACCCCTATCGCATGGGGGACATAACCTGTACCCAATGACCCTTGTGTATTAACAAATAAAAGTATCCACTTGCTTTCCAGAATTAAATATACACCTCTATATTTACATTTGTGCTACAGTTTAGAATACAATAAAAAAAGAGGATGTGTCGTAAGGACACACGATAGAAGTGAAACTTTTGTATTACAGGGAATCGTTTTAATTATTCATCTATCAGTTTTGAATAGCAAAGATTGTATTTATCATTCATTTATTTTTCGTCACGCAAAAAGTTTTATGTATTCGTGTATGTTCCATTTTGATGTATCAACCCTGAAGATATGAATGTAAATATTTGTAAAACTATCACTAGTCACTAGCCACCTAGCGGTCAACTTTATCAACATTATTCGCTTGGTTGTGGTTTCGTTGTTTCGTTTTAAGGGTGGAATTCCAAGAGAGGGGGATGTCGGCACTTCTCCGGCCAGCTAAAGCGTGGGGTGCATGGTGTCAATAGTTAAAAATATTTTATTGACAGATATGAGTAGAAGGATTATCATTTTGATAATATCTTAATAAGCACCCCACGCTTACAATAAAATATTTTTTTTCTCATTTACATTATTCTTAATTCCAATGTATTTTCAATTTTTTTTGTTGGATATTCTATAAGAGCGTGTTTTTTACTTCTTATAAAAAAATATTTATTTTTCATATTTTAGTAAATCGCTAATCCTGATTATCCTAGTAAGGATAACGGGTCTAACTGTTTAAAATATTGAACTGTCATTGGTCCTTAATAAATCTACAAAGTTTGAATGAAATCTGACTGTTTAAAGTGGGTCAAATCGCGCCCAAAGGAGTCGGTTACAAACATACAAGCGTACAAACAAACATACAGGTGAAGCTAATAAAAAATAGAATAATGCGGGAAATTGAGCCTTTTTTACCCGACTACGGCGAAGCCAAAGGAGAGTTATGATTTTGACCGGTATGTATGTGTGTATGTATGTTCATCCGTTCCCTCATAACTTTTAAACTACTTATCGTAATTTGGCAAACGATGGTATCGTTCGAAGCGTCTTGATCGTCTGCTGGTTATAGGATATGTGACGTCACAATAAATTAGATATGGCGCTCTCTACAGGACATAAAGGCATTAACTATAAAAATTCTTATAAGTGGCACGATAATGTTTATTTATTGTTATAATTTGGCCATCAAACTATTGATTACTTATATTATATATAATTCAATAAAATCTAAATAACAAAATGTAAACCGAATCTGCAAATACTTTATTACGAAATTATAACACCAAAATAATTGGAAAAAAAAAATTTGTTCAAAAACTAAAACCCGACTACGAAAAATTACGCTTAAAAGTATTTAATACCTGTTCATAGGATAGCCGTGGTCGTATGAGCCATATGACCATATATGAGGTGGCATACAACCACGGCTATCCTCTGAACATCACTATGAACAGGTATTAAATACTTTAAAATATATTATGTGTGAGTTTTTTATTTAATAGACAATAAATATTGGATAGTTTGTATATAACAATTTCACATGAGAATATTTTCTTGTTTCATACTTTTTAAAGCGTAATTTTTCGTAGTCGGGTTTTAGTTTTTTATTGAATGCTTTTTCTGTTTGTATTTTTATTTTCGTTTCTTTTTCTATTCATATTCATATTATTTATTTGCATTTCACAATATTAAAATTAAATCATTCTGTCATAAATGAGAGAAATGAATATTTATGGTAACATCGATCATAGTAGATCTCTCCCTTTCAATTCTTGATTTCAAGCTGAAACTATATTTCTATTTATATCAAACACACTATTGTTATAATTCAAAATATTATGTATAAACGTAGGAATTGAACTGTTAAGTCGAAATTGGATGTCCATAAAATTAATCTATACATATAAATAAATCTATACAGGCCAGTTGGCTTGGTGGTTAGAGACCCTGACTGCCAAACCAAAGGTGCGGGTTCGATTCCCACCCAGGACAAACATTTGTGTGCATGAACATGTCTGTTTGTTCTGTGTCTGGGTGTAAATATCTATATAAGTATGTATTTAGAAAAAAAAAGTAGAAATGAAATGAAATGAAATGAAATGAAATATTTTATTCAAATAGGCCTTCACAGGCACTTATGTATGGTCAGACTCTACCACCGGTTCGGAAGGTTGCTTTTACTGAGAAGAGCCGGCAATAAACTCAGCAATTACTCTTTTCAAAATAAGATTTTGTACATAAAGATGTGTCCTGCTGGAGCGAGCGCTACACCCAAGCATTGTCGTCATTAAAATAATCATTTGTGTTGTAGAAAGCCTTTTGTACTAAAACAGTCTTAATTCTTTCCTTAAATTTTTGTAAAGGCAAATTAAAAATTTCAGCAGGGATTTTATTATAGATGCGTGCACTAAGTCCTAAAAATGAGCCTTGCACTTTTTGCAGTCTATATGCAGAAGTGACAAGTTTATCCTTATTTCTAGTATTGATGGAGTGCATATCACTCTTTTTGACATAAAGACTAATATTTTGATGTACAAATATTATGTTTGCATAAATATACTGCGATGCAACTGTGAGGATATCAATTTGTTTAAACTTTTCTCTGAGGGAAGCTCGAGAACTCAAATTATAAATTGCTCGAACAGCTCTTTTTTGCAATATAAAAATGGTTTCTATATCAGCAGCTTTACCCCAAAGCAAAATGCCGTAGGTCATAACACTATGAAAGTAGCTAAAATAAACTAATCTAGCCGTATCGACATCTGTAATCTGCCTGATTTTTCTAACTGCATGAGCTGCTGAACTAAGTTTTCCCGCAAGACATAATATTTGTGTCCCCCATTGAAGTTTTGAGTCTAAAGTAATTCCTAAAAAAACTGTTGACTCAACAAGGCTAAGAGCTTCGTTGTCTAACATTATACTACAGCCTAGTTTTTTAACATTGGGTAATGCAAATTTAATACATTTAGTTTTTCTTGCATTTAAAACAAGATTATTAACAGTAAACCAATTTAATACCTGGGCTAATGCACCGTTTACATCGTCATAATTGTATTTCAGTCTATCAACACCAAAAATCAGTGAGGTATCGTCAGCAAACAGTACAATTCCACAGGTATTTCTTACGTAAAATGGTAGGTCATTGATATAAACTAAAAACAGAAAAGGCCCTAGAATAGAGCCTTGGGGTAACCCATATGCACAGGAGAACCAGATGATTTAACTCCATTCACATTAACACTTTGAGTTCTCTCACTAAGGTACGATTTCATCAAATTAAGTGCTGCACCCTTAACTCCATAATAGTCTAATTTACGCGTAAGTGTCTGATAGTCAACACAATCAAAAGCTTTAGATAAATCACAGAACACTCCAATAACATTCTGCGACTTTTCCCAAGCGTTGAAAATTTGTTTTAAGAGTGCTACCCCGGCATCAATAGTGGAGCGACCTTTAGTAAAACCGTACTGCTCACTGTGTAAAAGTTTATTTAAATTAAAGTGAGCAAGTAGTTGCGTTAAAATAATCTTTTCGAATACTTTGCTTAGGGCTGGCAAGATAGAAACGGGCCTATAATTGGTTGGATCACTAGGATCTCCGGCCTTGAACAAAGGTATAACTTTGCTATGTTTCATTAAATCCGGAAATTTACCAAAATCTACGCATCGGTTAAAAATTTGAGCTAATAGGAGAGCAATATTATCAATTATGCCCTGCAAAACTGTTACTGATATACCCCATAAGTCGCCAGTCCGTTTAACTTTTAAACTTTTGAAAGTTTTGATGACATCGTAAGGTGTGATATGCCTAAACCTAAACAATTCATTGCACTCTGATACGTTAGTTTTTAATAACGACTCAGCATCTGCCGGTGAAGAATTCAAGGAGCTGGTTGTGGCTATAGGTATGTCAGTAAAAAATTTATTAAAAGCAAGTGCAATTTGATCATCTTCACAGATAATATTTCCGTTAATATTTAATTTAAGGCGCTTATTATTGTTTTGAGTTTTACCTCTTTCTGAATTAATGATGTTCCAAGTAGTTTTTACTTTATTATTTGATTGGCTTATCTTATTTCTTAGATATATAGATTTTTCCGAAGTGCAAGCTTTTTTAAACACTTTGGAATATTTTCTTACATACTCAATAAAATCGACATTTTGATTGTATTTCTTCATACCATACAGCTCATACAACATAGCTCTACTTGTATAAATACCAACTGTTGCCCAGTCATTAAACTTAATTTTATAATTTTCCTTGAAAGTCTTAAGTTTGAAAGCCTTATTAAATTCGATTTTTATAAATTCAAAGAGTTCAGTATAGAGACCATCAGGCTCGTCCTGTGCCATGCTAACAGAAACTATATTTTTATTAACGTTATCCTTAAAAACTACCTTCTGGCCGCAATGATCAGAAGTTAATTCAGTAATAATGTAATAATGATTTCTCAAGTGCATCACAGCTGCAAAACACATTATCGAGACAAGTGGCAGAAGTTCCCGTAATTCTGGTAGGCTGACAAAATAAATTACTATGATTAAATGATTTAAATAAATTAATAAGTCTTATAGTTGTGGGAGAAGCTACTAATAAATTGACATTGAAATCGCCACATACTATAACATCCTTATTACAAGTTTGAGCTTTCTGTAAAGCATCTTCTACCACCATTTCAAATAAGTTATAGTCACCTAAGGGGGGACGGTACACGCAAACTATAACAAAGCGCTCAAGCTCCACACATGACAATTCAACAGTGCGCTCGATAGATAAGTCTACAATATCTTTGCGGTCTTTACCTTTAATGTGATTTGAAACTAAAATTAAGCTACCACCGTGTATCACTGTCTTTCTTACGAACGCACTTAACAATTTATAGTTAGGAATACTTATTAACAACTCAGAATTCTTCAACCAATGTTCGGTGACACATAATATACAAAATCTCCTCCACTCGACGCTTTCCCTTACTCGATGTGAGGAAATAACTGTCAACTTCAAGGTAGGTACGTCGCGACCAACCTTAAGGAAGTTTATTGCATGTAAACAGTTACTGAAGCTCATTATTTTATTTGATTAATATTTTATCTATAATAGAACTAGCCGACCCGGCAAACGTTGTTTTGCCATATTTACTTTATTAAAAACTATATATTAAAAAAAAAATATCATACTACAATGATTATATTCGGTAGCTGACCCGACAGTCGTTGTCCTGTTTAAACTATGAATATTGAAATCGAACTGGCACGATTAATAAAAAAAAATACAAAAACATAGTATTTATGAATCTAATACTTTAAGATACACAACAATTGGACGTAGTTATGCAAACTGGAACCCACCCACATCTTTGGTCAAATTAAGTTAAGTATACCAAACGATTTCAAATGATTCCAAAAAGTGTATTTTACAATGTGGTAAAAAGACCTAAGCCGTCGAGATTGTATGAAAAAATACTATCAACCTAAGATACCAAACATAAACTAAGTTTCATAAATAGGAAAATAGAACCTTGCTGCATAATTTCGAATTCTAAGGTAAATAAACCATTTTAAAAAGTGGCATGTATCTTGGTACTTTTGTAACCCAAATTCTTAGTGAAATAAATAATTTTAAAAATATCCATATTCCTTTTATTTAAAAAAAAAGTTTTTTATAAAAGGCAAATGTGGTCGTACAATTTTGGTATCCACACAGGAAGCGACGATCTAGCACATTGTAACCATTTCGATTCTGCAATTAACCACAAAAATCCCCTCAAAATAAAGACCGCGTCCTACACTCCTACCCGTATCAGTCGCGTTGGCAGACCGAGGCTCGCTCTCGCCGAGTCTGACGACGAAATCACCAAAGCCCAGACAGCTGCATCCGAATCTTCAGCTCGCGATACTACACAATACACCTCCTCGCCGGCGTGGACGTTAACCGCGCTCTCTCTAATATTTATTCATTGCTGGTTTTTGTTTTGAAATACTTTGTCTTTTGACCCCCCCACGCAACGTCCTGATCCCGAGGTCCGAGCCCCACAGGGGACGCCCTCAGTGTGCTTGTTGATTAAAATCAAAATGTATTTTAGGATGAGAGCCCCCAGCGCTCGCCGGAATTGTCCGCGTAAGGGTGTAAGAGCTATCAGAAGCTAACACCTTCGTCCCTTAAAAAAAAATAGCACATTCTAACGTGTGGGTTGAAGGAGAAGCTGGTAGATATGCTCAAGAAGTAGGCTCCTGTATTATTAAGCACGCTAAGAAAAGGCTGAAAACATTCAGCAGCTTATGGCTTGAAACTCGTCTTTTACAAAAATCTTAATTATCTCAAAACTGTCATTCTGTGGCTTGGTTCTGGTTTGCGTAACTACGTCCAATTGAACTTTTATTATGAGGCGTGATTGCTCTGAACGAACTGTGATGAACACACACTTCTCAATATGTATGTTCATAAATATTCCGATTTAATAGGCTGTGAAATATGAACTAAGTAATGATAAATTTATTATTTTATCAATATAATTCCGACCCATGCCTCTGTTTTAAACGATGTTGTCAAACCACTGACATTTATGTCAAATACCATAAGGTTATATTATAAGAGTTTACGATGTCAAAAGCGGTTACATTAGAAAATTTAAAATGGTTTTTATGTTTTCTTAAATTTTCTAATTGTTCGCGCAACTTTCTTAATTTTTTCTTTCGTTCTCCTGACAATCATAAACACAACAAAAAAAGAATTAGCAAAATCGGTCCAGCCGTTCTGAAGTTATGGGCGTACATACATTTCGCAGATTCAGATTTGTGACTGTCAATTAATTATAGACCAATAATTTGCAATAAAATAAAATTGCGACTATAATTAAAGATCTAAGCTATCCCTATCCTATCTCTTAATGTGGTGTGCCAATTTAATTTAAAATCGGTTAAGTAGTTTAGGAATCCATAGCGGACAAACATCGTGACAGGAGATTTCTATATATTAAGATTAAGATGACGAAACTAATGAAATGTTACCAAGACTACACTTCGATTCGACATCAGTCAGGATTGCTCTAGTTTTGCTCAAGTTATGACTTAGAATACCAATTTTGAGAATTCGTTCAGAAAATGCTTAAGGTATCCTCCGTCGAGTTGGATTCGAGTGACGTCTAAGGAAACGTCTTAGAATATGGGTGTTAGGCTTCAATCCGACCCCTGTTCTGATCGAACCCAAAAATTAACTAATTATAAGGTCGCGGATTTCTGATTGTTCCCTCTATACGTTCAGTAACTTACCTCCACAGCAATTTTTAACTTCCTAAGCCACCTGCCAGTAGTCTATACTCTTCATGAGTGAGTCAGTGAGTAATAAAAATTGACATTTTCGGCCGGCATCCTCTCGTACTTATTGACAGACTTTTTATTGAAATTTCTGGTTTGCTTATAATATAGAAGAAAACTAGATAGTAAGACCTTCGACGAGATCAGTTACCTGCGAGGTCTTCTCACACTCCCTCTAGGGGGCGTAGAGGTAATTGTTCGGGGCGGTGCCCCTTTCTTTTAATGAGTCTTCAGGCGTGTAAAAATAAAATTAAGCCCAATAATATACAATATCTATATTAAGGCTCGCGTCGCAAGAGACACTCAGTCGCACTCGGGGCAGGGCGGCGCTGGCTGCAGGCCGCGCTCAGTGCGGCCCGCGCGGGGGCTTGTCGCACCACTCCGTCGCTGCTCCGGTTACTTCTGCGAATTATAGCTCATTACTAGCGGTTCCAGCTCCACGACTCCCAAGCGGCCACGGTAATCTGTTAAGCACGTGGTCGCGTGAAAGTTCCGCTCTCCTGGGCCTCATTGCACCCGCGCAGGCGGGATCGCATTAAACAATACATCTGATCCTTTCTTTCTAAATTTGAAACAGCGCTGCAGCGGCTGCAACTTTAATAATAATAATATCCTGGGGACATTCTTTACATACTTTGGAATACTTACTTGAATTACTATGGAAACCAGATAACTGATATTACATTTTTTTTAAATGTACTGCATTTTTTTTTCTATATACATACATACTTAAATAGATATTTACACCCAGACACAGAACAAATAGACATGTTCATGCACACAAATGTTTGTCCTGGGTGGGAATCGAACCCACGACCTGCGACTTGGCAGTCAGGGTCGCTAACCACCAAGCCAACTGGCCTGTCACAAAGCTTGTGCAGTTTAATTTTCATTCATTTTCATTTACTTCGTTTTTCCTTGACAACGTTATTTCTGTTTTTTTTCTTTTTGCTCAACTCTTACGCTCTCTACTCTCTCAATTCTATAACTTCCTCAAGAGTTGGGCTATCAAAATTCAAAATTCAAAATTCAAAACCATTTATTCAGTTTAGGCCCTCAGAAGGCACTTTTGAAGGTCAAATTTAAAGTTATTGAAGCTACTACCGGTTCGGAAGTCAGCCTTCAACTGAGAAGAACCGACAAGAAACTCAGCAAGGTTACATTCTTTTTTATTTTATTAAATTCTTTTTTATCTATTCCGACTTTTTGGCTATTTTATAATATCAATTTTTCATATGTTTATATTTAACAATTACAAAATACTTAATAAAGCTAACATTCAAAAACAAAAAAAAAAAAAACAAAAGTATATTTAAAAAAAATGTACTTTATGTAGTATATCAGTTATCTGGTTTATATATATATTTTTTTTTTACTTATTTAAAACTATACAATTAAAAGAGAGCATCACTAGGTACTTATGAGGTCTCCCGTATAAGCTATAGAAGAACCCGATCAAGTCTTTACCCCGTTCTGGGCTTTAATTTTAATGTAAAATTACACTACCTCGAGGATTCTCTGTCTCTTTTGCTAACTACGCAACAACGTGAGAAGTAAGCTTTCGGAGGCCTCGTTGGGCCGCGACCGAGATTGTATTAGCAGAATAAGGGCCCTGGAGCGTAGGTGGAACCGCGGGAGGCAGCTGGTCTTTAAATAGGTACGCACCACTGTAAGAAGGCGGAGGGATCTCTTGAGGCGGCGCTGGGGCTCGGTGCGGCACGTCCGGAACTGAGAACAACACACACTTATTCTACTAATCTATATTAAAATATCTGTAGATATACATCGTATAATGCTAGGATTCTTTAATTGTTTTTTCTAGTTATGACTTTAGAGTCTGGATGGTTCATAGCTATAGCTGGAGCCGATGGTTGGCCCTGTTCCAGATCTAGTTATTTTTTAATCTTATGCTCAATTTATTGGAACGAAGTTCCTTATCGCACGGTACGGACTTGGCGGATGTGGGCTAGGCGAAGTCATGTAACATTTTTACAATTTGTCCGTAATTAACATGTTAAAGGCTCTAGATTATTAATAGAAGTAACCACGTCCTGGCTCCACCATCAGATCAGCTCGATGTTAACAAATTATTTATAACTAGCTAGCCGTGTAAAGATTTTGGGCTCCCTCCCTCTTTAATCAAGACTCATTCCTATTTTAAAGAAGTTGTGAGCCCAAAGTCTATTTAAAGTATAATATGTGGAGTGTAGAATCGTCCTTGGAATGCACGTCAGCTAACAAAATAAACTCACGTGGAATAATTATTAGCGGGACTCTGCCGGCCTCATCGACGGTCGGCACGTGCGACGGCAGCCTCGGCGGCTGTCTCGGCAGCGGCAGCGGCGACGGCGGCACCAGCACTGCTCGGAATATTGGAATCATAAAAACTGTTCACGCGCGGCAAAAGTGAAACCTTCCGAAAACTAAACTGTTAGAAAATGAGACAAGTGCAGTCACAGCTATAGGGTTTATCTATCTTATTTTTCTATATCTATAATATGTATAGGCAATATAGGGTTCCGTTGACGCACCATCACCTCAAAACCATCATACCGGGATGGGACTGCTTTCATTCGTCGAGGAGATTTTCGAAGATGGTTATAGGCTATATATTATATCGATAAACGCGGATGAAACCGCGGAGGACAGCTAGTTCGTTATAATATATATAATATTATAAATATAATAATAATATTATAAAATATATAATAATATTGTAAAAGTTATTTTATTACCCGCGTTCAAGTGGGATGTCACATGTATTCTACATAAAACCTTCCACTTCAATCACTCTATCTGTTAAAAAAAACGCATCAAAATCCGTTGCGTAGTTTTAAAGATTTAAGCATACATAGGGATATAGGGACAGAGAATGCGACTTTGTTTTATACTATGTAGTGATTAATCAGACTCCATGTTTTCAATTTCAACAAATAGCACACTGTATATCTGTATTCTATCTCATTCTCTCGCAGGCTAAATCCATAGATGTAATTGTTTGTCTCATTTTCCGTTCCATTCGGATCGGACAAACAATTCAAATCACAACGGTGCATAATATGAAGATTTCACTTAAAAAATACAGTAAGTTTGAGCATGCGACATTTCCTTTCTTACAGTTCAAACAGTTTAAATGTTGTCAACTGCGTAGGTGTCTTTGATGCAAGACTTATTTATCTTTAAGAAGTCGCACGTACGATAGCGTTTCCTCAGTTGCAGCTGTAAATTTTTCACGAGAAGGCAAACGTACGATTTCAGAGCTCTTAGTGCAGTTCGTTCGGGGAAGTACTACCACGATATCCATTTCTGCTTTGAAGCAGTAGTGCAGTTGTATTACTGTGTGTTAGATGGGAAAGGGGGGCCGGCGAATTTACATGTACATGAGACTTAACAACTACACGTCTCAGGGTCGACGTCGCAGCGATGTCCCTGGTGTTGCAAATGTCCGTAGGCGGCAGTGACCACATACCATATGGACCGCGTGCTTGTTGTCCGCATTGTAATGAAGTTAACAAACTGGAGAACATACCTGTACCTGATTTTCTCCGAGCGCATCTGTAGCAGTAGCAGCAGAGCATGATGGGTAACACCACAAGGGCGTATATAAATCTGAAATTCACCGACGGCGACGGCGACGGCTGCCGACCATCGTAAGTGTTGCATTAGTAACCATGTTAACGTAACCGCTGCACCACCCGGCGGTGCTGGAGGCGGTACTTGGGCGCGCACCGCCGCCGCGCCGACCCGACACCACCCTTCCAGCCCGAGAACTAATCTATGTACATAAGTCTGCACCCCGGTCACGTGCCATTCGATTAATAAATATAATAGCGAAAGATATTGATATCTTCCACTGTACCTTGTCGAAGTTTACGCAAGCAGCGCAGAGATGTATCGAGTATGGTGACACAATATTTTGAGTACCTTTTCTTGTATTGTAGAATCTTTAATTGTGGTTAGTCGTTATATCATCGTATTGGATTATTATTTTTCTGTGTGTACAAAATCTTATTTTGAAAAAAGTAATTGCCGGCTCATCTCAGTAAAAGTTACCTTCCGAAGCGGTGTTAGAGTCTGACCATTCATAAGTGCCTGTGCAGGCTTATTTGAATAAAGATATTTCATTGAAATCCTTCAAATTACCCTCTCATGAGATCCCACAGTGCTCAGCGAGTAAAAGCCATCAGACAACCTTCTAGTGAAAAGATTATCAACTTTTTTTTACTCACAGTTATTATTAATTCCGCTGGATCTCCTCTGTCAAGTCCCAAACAAGGAAACTCGACAGATTTGGACTGGGACTTGACAGAGTAGGAGATCAAGTGTAATCAGTTACTAGATATTTGATTTTGTATAATCTTACAATGGATTTCTAGAGTAGTAGACCTCTTACTGCACAGTTCGTACGGGGAAGTACTACCACCTTACCCATTTCTGCCACTCGTGTGCACTCATATTACTGTGATGCCACTGGTGACTCAAAATACAGGTATCCACCTAGTTTGAGAGTCAGAGGCAAATCGATTTTGAACATATAATTTTATAGCCTGTCTCACTGTAATTGTCACATATTATACATTTTATATTTGTATATGGCTGATTAAATACATAATTATCAAAAAAAAAAATATTATTAATGTGTTTCAGTTAGAAAGGTAAAGGGGGCCGGTGAAATTACAGGCACATGTGAGTTAACAACTTCACGTCTCAGGGTCGAAAACGCATTGGCGATGCCCCTAGTGTTGCAAATGTCCATAGGTGACGGTGACCACTTACCATCAGGTGGACCGTCAGCATGTTTGTCGGCCCAAAAGAATGGTTTTCCGCAAGGTCACGCCTGGGTGAATTAGTATGTTAGTTATGTAATTTAATATAACTAGCTCCCTGTACCCGTGGCTTTATTATACCGGAGCATGGAACGCCAGGCTGTTGGCTCGGTGGTTAGACTCCTTGCGTGCCACACCATAGGCTGTGAGTTCGATTCCCACTAGTGACAAACATTTGAGTCCATTCACACAAATGTTTGTCACAGTATCTGTTTGTTCTGTGGCTGGGTGTAAATATCTATATAGGTATGTAATTAGAAAAAAAAATTGCCTACATATAATATATCAGCTATCTGGTGTAGGAAGCACAAGCTCTACATAGCTTGGCAACAGATGGCCGAGTGTAAAGAATATTTATTTATTTATTTGAATCTTGACTATATTTTATTTATTTATCAAATAGCATTTTTATTTGGCCCGAATCAACGAAACCTAAGGAGTTTAATAGCTATTTCAATATTTATATTCATATATTCTGGTTGAGATATCGAATGTAGAAAAAATATACGTATTTTAAGGTTATTTAGGGCACAGGGCCTTTTAGGGCTTGGGCATTCTTTACACACGGCTTCTGATCCCAAACTAAACAGAGCTTCTACTATAGAAACCAAACAACTGATATACTACATACACTACTTTTTTTAAATACATACTTACATAGATATTTACATCCAAACACAGAACAAACATACAAGTTCATGCACACAAATATTTGTCCAAGGAATCGAACCTAGTACCTGGGGCGTGGCAGTCAGGTTCTGTAACCAGCATGCCATCTGGCCCGTCAATAAATAAACTTGTGTGGGGCAAATAAATATCCCGGAACAATCTTCATACGCGGGACGACCGTACGACCACAAATTAAGCAAAGCTTGTACTTTATAACCACATAATTGGTAACGGTACTTTTTGAATATATACGAACTTAAATTGTTAACTAGTTGTCCTTTATTGTATTATTGTAAACAAGATTACAATAGATCTAATACTAATATTAAAATTAACTAATAAATAAAGCAATAATCTTTAAATAAAAAACTGAATTTAAATTGTTCGAGCTGTCTGTGGGTAAAGTGCCCAGAAGGCTGGCCACGTTGCCTCTTTGTATGGCTAAGCTTATTCTCTGACCAAAATTCGAGCCAGCCCTCTGGCCACCGGATGACTCGATGAGGCGCGTCGAAAGGTCTTTGAATAATTTACGCGCCTCTGGTCCCCATGGCCCGAGTGTATACGTACTTGTACATATTACTAGCTGTCCGGACAGACGTTGTCCTGCCAAAATAAGTCCATACAAAAATTCAGGGTTTCGATCGCAGCGCCCCCTACCGGGTCCAATTGTAAATCTAAACCATTCTCGAATCTCCACGAACACACACAAAAAATTTCTTCAAAATCGGTCCAGTCGTTTAGGAGGAGTTCAGTCACATACACACGCACACAAGAAATATATATATTAAGATATAATGTATATACTTACAGTATACCGCGGGTAGTGATCCCCGTCACTACTGTAACTCGACATGTGGACCACTTATTGTTACCGTTCTATTAATTTAGATACACTTTTTTGAACAGGCGGTTTACACAGCCGCCTGAACTTGAACGTGTGTATGTACCTATTGTTGTTATATATGTAAAACTTATTTGAAACCAGATATAATGTGACGCAGATCGAAACAAAAATGGCTGTTACTTCCTGTCGGTACGCTTACCTCACACGGGGTCGGTAGTGCGCCCGCCAAGTCTAAAATAAAAATATTTTAGTTTTCCTTTTTACTATACACTAGCTGTACCCCGCTGTTTCACCCGCGTTTATCAATATCATATAGCCTATGACTATTTACGTAAAATTCCGCGTCCAATGGTAGCAGTCTCATTCCGATATGTTATGTAGTTTTGGGGTGATGATTCTCACAACGTAGGGTCCTAACCACTAGACGATCGCGGCCACTAGACGATCACGGTCGACGGCAGCGGTTGGAAACAAAGAGCTGAAGATCGAGCTCATTGGCGTGCCATAGATGAGGCCTATGTCCAGCAGTGGACGGAGATAGGCTGATGATGATGATGATTCTCATCATATATCTGATCATCATATTAGGTTGGGGAAAAAGTCTTTTCGCATGATAGTATGTATGAACTTGTAATAAAATCTCTTTGGCTATACTATTTGTATCTGGCTGGTTTTGGTATCATTGAAAGTTAAAATTTTAAAGAACATAATTCCAAATTCAAATTAGGAAAATGTGTGATTTGCATTTGTTTTTCGTACCGCCAAGACGAATGAATCTAATGAAGAAATTCGATTCATTTTAAAATTTTACTACAAAAAAGACAAAAATGCAACGCAAGCCGCGAAAAAAATTTGCGATGTTTATGGACCTAGTTCAGTGTCTGTGAGGGTAGCACAAATTTGGTTTAAGCGTTTTCAATCCGGAAATTTTGATGTCAAAGATGCACGTCGCTCTGGTCGCCCCATTACGGATAAAATGGATGCCATTTTTGAAAAAGTGGAGCAAGATCAGCATATCAGTAGTTACGACGTAGCTGAATAACTGGGAATTGACCACAAAACAGTTTTGGCGCATTTGAAAAAAAATGGGTACACAAAAAAGCTAGATATTTGGGTACCTCACGAGCTCACTGAAAGAAATCTAATGAACCGTGTACTCATTTGTGATTCTTTATTACGACGTCATGAAACCGAACCATTTTTGAAGGAGCTGATAACTGGTGATGAAAAGTGGATCACGTACGACAAGAACGTGCGAAAAAGGTCGTGGTCAAAGGCCGGTCAGGCTTCACAGACTGTGGCGAAACCGTGTGTGGTGGGATTGGAAGGGCATTATTCATTATGAGCTGTTACCACTCTACTGCGAACAACTAATGAGATTAAAGCAAGAAGTTGAGAGAAAGCGGTCGGAATTAATCAACAGAAGGGGTGTGGTTTTTCATCATGATAACGCTAGACCTCACACATCTTTAGCCACTCAGCAAAAATTAAGAGAGTTTGGCTGGGAGGTATTAATGCATCCGCCGTATAGTCCTGACCTTGCACCTTCAGATTTCCACCTGTTTCGGTCTCTTCAGAATTCTTTAGGCAGTGTCAGGTTAACATCACGAGAGGACTGTCAAAACCACTTGTCGCAGTATTTTGATCAGAAGTCCCAAAAATTCTATAGCAATGGATTCATGTCCCTACCTACAAGATGGCAAAAAGTTATCGAACAAAATGGTACCTACATACTTTAGTTAATATATAATAATTAGTAAATAAACTATATTAAAAATGTTTTAAATTTCCTTAAAAAATGCGAAGGAACTTTTTCCCCAACCTATTATATAGAAGATGAAATTTTGCGCAGATTTAATACATACGTACATAAATGTAAATAATATCGGCCATCCATTATTATAATTAGACCGGTCATGAATGCATTCTCTCAGCGGCGGGACTGTACGGGTCTATATCAGTATGTTTTCATAAGCAGTATTATGTACATAGTATGTCTGTTATATGTCATTTTTATATGGCAGCGGCCGACAAATAAGTAGACAGTGCGCGTGATGGTAAATCGTCACCGCCCCGCCTTTGGACATTTGCAATACCAGTCGACCCAGAGACGTGAAGATCTTAAGTCTCATGTGCCTGTAATTTCATGGTTACCATAGTATAAGCTTTGCTTAGTTTGAGATCAAATTCTCGGGTAAAAGCTAGTATATAATACTACATGTATTTTTGAATAGTTTCTTGATAGTGACCAATAATCCCACCGTCTTCCCATGACCTGACACTAGATACGAATCATGAGAGTCAGCGGTGGACAGTCTTGCCTTCAGGCGGTTCTATCGGTTCACCGAGAAGGTGGTTTAACTTAGACTTTGCTCTATGTTTCACAAATTTATGTTCCGATGTCGCCGCGTTACTTTATCAATAACAGGATAACATAAAAAAATATTAATTGTGTAAATTCTTTGCCTATTACTAGCCGGCGACAACAAAGAACTGCTGAGGCTATGTAATTATATACATGTTTATGTACATGTATAATATAAAATTATTTATATCTGTAGGTACTAATATTACAGAAAGGCGAGTGGAAATGTTGTGACTTTTTATGTAAGCCATAGGTGAGGCCTATGTCCAGCAGTGGACGGAGATAGGCTGATGATGATGAGGGCACTTATTGAAAGAATATTTCACCATTTGAAAGGTACTATATTACGGATGGACATATGTACATAGGCTATGTTATGAACCTGGGGTACGTTACATCCTTCAGCACCGTGGACGATACCGCGCCCGGAAAGCTGAAAATGAAAATGAAAAAATTATTTATTTCAGCAAAATGCACATCAATATACATAAGATATTAAAAAATAGAAAATAATATGCATAATGTTGGAGGTTTTGTTCTTAGTGTGAGTTTATGACCTTCATACTAGGCAAAGCCTGTAACGCGAAGGCCGAAAGTATAATTTGAACTGTCCTGGTTCTCTGTTTGGTCCTCGGACCAAAGAATACAATTTAAGAGAAAACAAAATTGACAAAATAAAAATATAACATTAAATCCAAAAAACAAGAAATAAAAGTAAATTAAATTAAATTTGCCTAAAAATTACAATAAACAGTTTAAAAAAAAAAAATTAAGAATAATAGCGGCCGGTTGTTAGGCTTCAATCTTAAGTCTATTTTCAGTATCCTCATATGTGAGGCCAGACAACCACTCACCATCAATGGCTTTAGCTTCGCTGACCGAACTGCATCTTATATCACAGAACCTGACAACGACATTATACACATGCGATCTAATAAACTGGCCAAAACGGCTAGCAAAAACTGTATTTATGGAGGGCATCGGTATTTTAAAAACTCGACGCTTTAATAAGCCTTCATAATCTGAAGAGTTGATAACTGTTTTATGAAAATCAATAGTTGTTCTCAAAATAAATAGCTGACCGATGCTCAAAACGCCACTTTCCTTGAAAACATTGGTGGTGGGGTACCTAAATGGCTTCTTTAGCATCACCTTGAGAATAGACCGTTGCGCTCTTTCCAATAGTATTAAATAAGTTTTAGCTGCACTGCCCCAACATGTAATACAATAAATTATCAAAGACTGACACAATGCAAAAATCTAAATAGCTATCTAAAAAGCTAAATAAGATAAATAATCTAGGAATATGCTTCACACGCGTTCGCGTGACTTCAAACTAGGCTAAGCTTATGTGGTACCTACTACTTTTATATATATGACAGGCCAGTTGGCTTAGTGGTTAGCGACTTTGACTGCCAAGCCGAAGGTCGCGGGTTCGATTCCCACCCAGGACAAACATTTGTGTGCATGTCTGTTTGTTTATCTGGCTGTAAATCTCTTTATTAGTATGTTAAGAAAGAAAAAGTAGTATATGTAGTATATCAGTTATCTGGTTTCCACAGTACAAGTAGTATTAGACATAATAATACTCGTATATTAAATCCAAAGACAGCTCAAATCAACATGTTTATGCACACAAATGTTTGTCCTGGGTGGGAATCAATCCTACGAACTGTGGCGTGACCGTCAGGTTAGCCACCAAGCCCACAAGCCTTGTAGTAGAATCTAATCAGGATATGTATGTGGTAGAGAAATACCTACCTCTTTGGGGATCATTTTCCACGTGAACTGTCGTGAAGATATTTATTTTATACATACATACAAATTGGCGAATGTTTTAAATGTATAGAAAAAAAAATTAAGTGACAGGCCAGGTGGCTATAGGTCATGAAGAAAGTTAGTCATTTAATTATACCACATGGGCCGACAAACATTCTGACGGACACTTACCTGATTGTAAGTAGCCACCGCCGCCTATAGACATTTGCAAAACACTCGTTTGCCATCGCTTTTGCGTTCGTTTCGGAGACGTCAAGTTGTTAAGTCTCATGTGCCTATAATTTCACCGGCCCCCTTACCTTTCTAACCGAAGCACAATACTACAAATGCAGTACTGCTTCACGGTGGAGAAGCGTAAGGTACTTCTATAATAGTACTTCCCCGGACGAACTCTACACTAAAAGCTCTATTACTTACTCAAAGTTGAATAGTTTGGGTGAGATAAAACCAATAACAAAAATGATTTGTGACTGTGATAGTTCTTTATTTTTAAGCAGTATATTAAAAAATGTACCATGTACTCAATGATCACTAGATAGTCTTAAGGAGTGGAGAAATAAAATTAAAAAGAATAATATACAATATCTATATTAAGGCTCGCGTCGCAAGAGACACTCAGTCGCACTCGGGGCAGGGCGGCGCTGGCTGCAGTTCGCGCTCAGTGCGGCCCGCGCGGGGGCTTGTCTCGCTTCTCTGCTTTCTTCTGCAAATATAGCTCATTCACTAGCTGCGCTAGTAATGTGAGAGGTCAGTCCTCCTGGGACTCATTGCGCCCACACTGGCGGGTTCGCATTAGAGAATACATCTGCTCCATTATTTCAAAATTTGGATCAGTGGCACTTTTATGAAGGATTTGCCTAGTTTTAAGTACTTAAGTGCCATCTTGAAAATATTTTCAGTGAAAATTGTTCTGTAGTTTTTAAAAGAGTAGGTAATTACTGACTTTGTTGCCGTCTGGTATGAAGTTTATTTTATGAATAGTCTGAAGTGCTATTTCAATAAATTCAAAATTCAAAACCAGTTATTTAACCAGGTACCATCAGTTCGGAAGTCAGCCTTCAACTGAAAAGAACCGTCAAAAAACCCAATAAGGTTACATTACTATATGTTTTTTTAATATGCGATCATTTACTATCTACCTGGTAACGTTTGTAGGTTTCCCTCCGTGAGAGACTTCTTCCCCTCGGGGCTCTCGGGCTCGGGATCTTGAAACGTCTCTGTAAAATTAGGTCCAATGTTCAGACTACTTTAATCTCTTTAGTCTTTCAAATTCAAATTAAATTCATTTATTTGCTGACTTATGTGTACAGTGAGGTGTTATAATAATAATGATTTGATCGACATAAGTCTGCCTAAGTTGGCGTGCAAAATACATTAGACATCTAAACAAAATAATCAATACAAAATAATTAAAACAAAATAAATCAAAACTAAAATAATCAATACAAAACAATCAATACAAAATAATCAAGACAAAACAATCAAAACAAAACAATCAAAACAAAATAATCAAAACAAAATGTCATAATTATCATCGAACCAACTATATTTAAAATGTCAATCAATATATATAACAATTTTATTCTATTTACAGTATGATGGTGTCATTCAAAAACTCATTCACGTCATAATATGCTTTACTAATTAAAAAGTCATAGAGACGTTTTTTAAATTTAGTAAGGCCCTCTTTGCGCAAAGCGATCGGTATTTTATTAAATAGTACAGGTGCCATACAGAAAAAACTTTTGTGCATTAGGGCTGTTTTTGATGGTAACAAACACAAATCATCCCGGTGGCGAGATCTACTGCGATGGTCGAACAAGTGTTGATTGCATTTAACAAATACAGCGCTTTCATAAATATAGATGCTTGGACATGTTAGAAGCTTGAGTAATTTGAAGTGTGGTCTGCAAGTATCCGTTTGTCGTAACTGGAGTATAGCCCTAACACATTTCTTTTGGGACTTAAATACTAATTTCTTATCTGTTGAGTTGCCCCAGAATATGATTCCATATCTGATAGTAGAAGCTACATAACCGTGATACGCTGTGAGCAATGCTGATCGATTGGTGACTGGTCTCAGTTTGCTTAGTGCGTATGAGAATCGACTAAGCTTTTTACATACATATTCAACGTGCTGTTTCCAAGTAATTTTTTTATCTATATATTTACCTAAAAACTTCGTAACATCTGTTTCAAGTATTTGATTGTTTGAAAAATGTATATTCAGATTTTGTAGCCTATTACATCGTTGATAAAAATTCATAATTTTTGTCTTGTCCAAATTAATTCTGAGATTATTATTCATTAACCATTCCATTATCAATTCTAATGTCATATTTATATCATTTTCATAAGTAGTCAAGTTATTACCTAAAAATAGTACCGTGCTGTCATCTGCAAATAAGGTCATGTGATGATTGGTTACTTTTGGAAAATCGTTTATATATATGAGAAAGAGTAATGGTCCTAATATACTGCCTTGGGGCACACCACAGTGAGTGTATCTTAAATCAGAGGAGTAAGTTATTTCGGTTTTAGTTTTCCGACATATTTTACTGATTTGAGTAATTTGCTGTCTCTCAGTTAGATACGACTCAATTAGATTGTGTATATTTCCTCTGACCCCGCAAGCATATAACTTATGCAATAGAATTTTATAATCTACACGGTCGAATGCTTTGGTCATATCCATATATAGTGCTACTGCGGGTACTCTGTTATCAATACTCGTCATTATTTTGTACAGAAAATCATAAACAGCCATATTAATTGTTTTGCTTTTTCTAAAGCCCATCTGTTGATCAGCTAGTATATTATTAGATTCAAAGAAATTATTGAGACAACTATAAATAACTTTTTCGAAAATTTTTGAGAATATAGGAATCAGGGCTATAGGCCTATAACAGTTCATGTCTTCTGAATCTCCTTTTTTAAATATTGGTTTAATTATTGTAGTTTTAAGCTTTTCTGGAAAAATGCCATGCTCTATACAAATATTAATTACATAGCACATTACCGGAGCAATAATATGTGCTACCCGTTTCACCATTTTGGTTGAGATATTATCATATCCTACGCTGTTTGTATTTTTTAATGAATTGATAATTCTAAGTATATCACCCGGATTAACGGAGTTCATGTATACTGAATTGCATTGGTTTGGTAAGTTTCGAGTTGTCATATTAATATTAGTTTCAGTTTGGTTGGCATTGTTTATATGGTCAATAAAGAAGTTATTAAATTCATTAGCAATTTTTATAGGATCATAAATAATGTTGTCTTTGACCTTCAACTTGAGTATCTCTTCCTTAGGATAGTTTTATGATTTAGTATTTATGATTTTCCATGTGGCTTTTGACTTGTTTTCTGAGGTGGTGATAAAGTGGTTATTTTGCGACTTTTTTGTTAGCTTAATAACGGTTCTAAGCCTTTTAGCATATTGCTTAAGTATTTCTTTATTTTCAGAGTTACGGTTTTTCCTATATTTCCAAAGGAAGTCTCTTTTACGTCTACAACACGCTTTAATTCCACGAGAAATTTTGGACGTCTATTACACGATAACTTTAACCTTATAGTGGGAAAACACAAGTCATATAAAAGAATAAAGAGTTCATAGAAATAGTTAAAAGCATTGTTTGGTTCATTAGTTTTATATAAATCCTCAAAACTGAGTTGCAGTAAGCATTCAATAAATTTCCCAACATTTTCTTCTGAGTAGTCACGTTTGTAAACATACCAGCATTGCAGAATACACGTCTTTTTAACAGGGCATTTCAATATTTGCGCTGTATGATCGGAACGTGCTAGCTCCGTAACTTCAGCCTTGCATCCACGTATATTGTCAATACATGTACCGCTGGTCAAACGAGTTGGCACCTGAATGGCAAACCTAATATTATAGGACAGGCATATATCCTCAAAGTTTAATGATTGCCTAGTTCTATTGAGCATGTTTATATTAAAGTCACCACATATTATAATGTTTTTATTATTCAATTTTGTAAAAATATGATCTAATTGGCAGAAAAATATCTCAAGAGATTGAGAATCATTGTTAGGGATTCGGTATATACAGATAATATAAATTTCATGGTCAATTAGTTCAATAGCCGAACACTCAACAATATTTGATATGGAAAAGTTAATAATTTCTGTGACGGGCCTAAATTTATGTCTGTTACTTACCAAAATACACGAACCGCCATTTCGTTTGCGTCTTGCAAAATATGATGCTAGTCTAAAGTTTGGCACATGAATGAGGCTGACATCATCTTGAGACATATTGTGTTCAGTGATACATAGAATATCGATTGGTCTACCCTTGTCGCCAAGGTCATCGATACTTACAGTCAATAGGTCGTTTTTACTAATTAGCCCGTTTATATTTTGATGTAGAATATATACACTACTATGCACGAAAAAGATCATGGCTTAAATCAAAATTAACGTTATTATTACATACATCATATGATTCTATGCAGGTTTGGGTGCTTTTGTCTATAATATCATCACAAAGTGCCTTGATTGGTTCTAAATCTGTTTGTGTGCTTTTGTTTACAGAGTTTGCTTTAGGGCTATTCAAAGTGACGTTACTAACAGCTGATCTAAGGTATTCGTTATATTTACACATATCAGTCCTATAGCAAACATGAAGGATTTCTTTCAATAAAGAACGACTCAGATTTAATTTAAAGTCATGTTTAAACGGAATCAAGCTGTGGTAGTTCATATCCATAAAAATAGCATTACTAAAACCTTTACACATAAATTTAAGTTGATAATTAAGCTTATTTTCATTCAGAGCATTGTTGTATGGTATTTCACTGATAATAACATTAGTATGACGGGTCGAATTAAGCCAAAGGTTCAGGGATAACTCTAATTCAAATGGATTTTTATCATTAATGCCACCCATCAATATCACGAAATCGTTTTTTGTTAATTTAGATATTTCACTTTTGGATGATTTTACAACATCACACAACTTTGCTCCTGATTTTGATGTACAAGTCACCAGGTATTTGGCTCCTAATAAACCTTGCAGTATTTTACAGATACCTCGTCCTTGCTGGTCAGCAATTATAACAAATTGCCTTCTTGCTGTTTGATGGTTACTATAATAACAAGAATCAACTTCATGGATCTCCGCATCGTCATATTTTTTTACTGACGTTTTTGTACACGCGTCCTCACTTAACGCCGGTAACGCCATCTAACGGGATTTCTGTTATGCTGGCATAGTTATTTTGACTATCAGCAGAGTTGTTAGTGTCGTCTATATGGCGGTAATATAGATGATTATTCTGTAGGCTGTATTTTCTAATTGGTGTGTCCTTCAAAGTCTTGGCTGAATTAGAGCATACACTTCTGTCAAGGTGGAGAGGAGATACTCTCGGCACTCGCATTCTTATATTTAGAATTTTTCTCCTAATAGGTGTTGAGACGAGTTTATTTTGTAGAGAAGTCTGATCTGTAGAAAGCTTTTTCAAAAAATCGACTTTTTTAGATTGATCTTGCAACGCTCTCTTGAGTTCATTATTTTCAAGGATTAAATTTTCTATTTCTTGATCTGCACTGTTCAATTTCTGCTTCAAAGTATCTAATTCATTCTTTAGCTCTTCGTTAACCATAGTTTCACTGTTTTGTGTGGCATTGTGGAGACTTAACATAGTTGAGTCGAGTAACGTAGAATTTATTATATCATGCGACAGTACTGATAAGTCGAAGTCTGATTTCGATCGTTGAATTTTCTTGCGGATGGTTACGTTATCCATGTTTATAAAATTTACAAAAATCTCACTTGTCGTTACATAAGGATCGAACTCGGGTCCACGGAATTGCAGTCGGTCGAGGACGCACTGAGCTAGACGAATTATTAACGATTGTGGCGAAAGTTGTGTTCTGTTTATGCAGGTTCTGTCGATCAGCTGATTAGTCAGCTGATTATGACGGATTGTGTAGGTAGGAATATGCTGGGGCTTAAAAACACCCACACATATCAAATCAAAATGTTAATGCTTTTTATTCACTATTGTTCATAATTATTACTATTTGGGTTTCCACTTTAATTAGATTACACGTTATTGTATTTGTACACATCAGTTCTTTTAAATTTAAATTTGTTTTCACTTTATTTCGTTTTGTTTGTAAGCACCTTACACTTATATTATCTTCTTTAGTTTTAGTATTTTAATTTTTTCGTATTTTAAGTAAATAACACTATCGTGAACTTATCAAATTATTATTCACATAAATAAGTAATTTCTGTTTAGGTAAAGCGATCACAACAATTTTAATAGATTTATCGTATACGGAGTTAACGTTTACAGTTCTAATGTCACACCCACTTACTTTGATTTACAGAAAAAGATGGCGCACGGTAAAAACATGCCGGGCGGTATATATGTACAGGAAGAATTATTCAAGTGGGCGTGGATGAACAAATCCGTAACTAAGAAGTCTCGGGCCCGATTTTGATGAAAACTAAGTCTGCACATTTAAGAACTGAAACCTTCGATTTTGCTATTTTCTTAAAATACAACGGTATTATTGCACCATCCAATATAATCGCAAAAAATATATATAAATGTAAAATTAAAAGTCTACAGTGACTTCAATCACTTTCATATGAAGATACTGAAGATCTCCTAATGGTATACTTACAAACACACTTACACGTCACCACAAATACAACGCTTACACCTCATATTCTCACACAGAAAAACAGCAGTGTGTGTCTGTCTGTCTGTCTGTCTGCCTGTCTGCCCCTTTTGCCGTTTTTATAGATAATTATCTAATTATAATGGTACGGATCTTTTCGTGCGCGAGTCCGACTCGCACTTGGCCGGTCTTTTTAATCCATTGATGCAGTATTAGTTTCATCAAAATCGAGCCAGAGACTTGTTTGAGTAGTTTTTTCCCACTTGATAAATTTAACCCTGTATACAAAGACTTGTCCTGGGCGACTGATCTAGCATCACACTGCCTTAACAAGTTGGGAGTGGCCATTATATCATCATCATCATATCAGTGCAGGGATGTCCACTGCTGAACATAGGCCTCCTCCATAGATTTCCACCTTGAACGGTCCTGTTCCACCTGGTGGGAGGTCGTCCCACTCGGCGTTTTCCTGTACGTGGTCGCCACTCGAGAACCTTTCTTCCCCATCGGTTGTCAGTTCTTCGAGGGAAGTGGCCTGCCCATTGCCACTTCAGCTGATTGACACTACGAGCTATGTATATTCTATGGCCATTAAATGGGGAGGGTAGTTTATAAGTTAAGAGTGGTAGAATGTGGTACGCACCGCTATAAGAAGGCGGGGGCATAAGCTCTTGATAGCACATCGCAGGATCGGGCGCGTTCGGATCTGGAAACAAACATAAAAAATTATTACAATTAGAGTAGTAGAGCTCATAGTACAGAGTTCGCCGGGAATGTTAGCACCTTACCCATTTTCGCTGTGAAGCAGTAGTGTAGTTAGACAGTAGTGAGAGTTAGTAAGGGAATGTCGGTGAAGTTACAGGCACATGAGACTTCACGTCGCAGGGTCGACAACGCAGCGATGCCCCTGGTGATCCAATTGTCCATAGACGGCAGTGACCACTTAGCATCAGGGTAACCGTCTCGCGACTCGGTATTCAAAGTCTTTCAATGGTCAGAGGGTTTGATTCCGTAAGATAAAAGACTCGACGATTTTTCGTCGCGGTCTTTTTTTGTTTCTGTCTCTGTCGCTAACCACGCAATCACGAGAGAAATCACGAAGTTTGCATTAGCTGAATAAGGGGGTTGCTATAGAGTCATTACGGTGTAGGTAAAGAGCGTATGTATACTCACGTATGGTGACACCTGTTAGGCCGGCTTCGTCTCTCGAGAACGTGACAGCCGGCGCGGGCGGCGGTGCTGCGAGGATCAAACAACAAAACAGAATACTTTATTACATCGTAATAAGAATCAATTTAGCCATTGGTTAATCGTATAATGAAGCAATAGGGTTAAAATTGCCATGATATTCCCTAACGTCGAATAGGACTGTGTATCTACTTCGATTGGGATATACTACTGGTCGTATAGCGATCGAAATTCGACCTTCAGCCTTAAATTTTTGAGTTTGAACGTTATTGACCTTTCTTGTCAGGGTGGATGTTATATCCATAATCATTTCATAGAACTTTTTGAATTTTCTTCTATTACGTCATTTTTTCACCCTTGCGGTGAACAAATACGTCAATATGTGTTTGACATTGGCTGTATGAACGTGTATTTCAAACGCGTATAGTGTAATGTTTTTTTAATACGCTTTTATTAGCTTCAGACGTATGTTAGTATGTAACGGAATCTTTGAACATGATTTTAATCCCCTTCAAAACGTCGGATTAACTCGAAATTCGGCATACTTATTAAGGACCGATGACAATTCAATATTTTAAACATTTTGAGATAATTGCATTTTAAAACTATTATTTTAAAATAATCATGACATACTTGATACCATTGACTTTTATAATAAATATGAATCCAATAAAGTTATAGCGACGCATTTTAAATATGGTGTTACAATTGAACATCAAAATGTCAATAATAAGATATTAAAACGTACAGCGGTTGAAGTAGGCTTTGTTAATATTGTGGAAGAGCTGTTAAAATTGGGAGCTAATCCCAACAATAAAGGACCTATATGACAATTGCAGAGACCGTCAAGGTGGAACACCGCTCATCGATGCAATAGCTAATAGAGATGTAAATATCATAAAGCTATTGCTAAAATAATCGTTCAAATAATCGCTAAAATAATCACTAAAAAATGAAACATAAATAATAGTTTAAAAGAACTAAAAAATACGCTTTTATAAAAAAATCGACCAAAAAATGAAAAATAAATAATAGTTAAAAAAAACTAAAAAAATACGCTTTTTACAGAAAATCCAACTAAAAAATAAAAATAAATTTTTAAAAATTTGAATTAAGAATAGTGTAAATAAGAAAAAAATATTTTTTATTGTAAAAAAAGCGTGGGGTGCAGGGTGTCAATAGTTATAAATATTTTATTGACAGATATGAGTAGAAGGATTATCATTTTGATAATATCTTAATAAGCACCCCACGCTTACAATAAAATATTTTTTTTTCTTATTTACACTATTCTTAATTCAAATTTTTAAAAATTTATTTCTTATTTTTTAGTTGGATTTTCTGTAAAAAGCGTATTTTTTTAGTTTTTTTTTAACTATTATTTTTTATCTAAATATTTTAGAGTAGTAGAGCTCTTAGTGCAGGGTTCGTCACCTTACTCATTCCCACCGTGAAGCAGTAGTGCACTTGTATTACTAGGTTTGCAAATGTCCATAGACGGTGACCATCAGGTGGACCGTCTGCTTGTTTATCGACCTATGTGGTACAAATGAATTATAATACTAGCTTTGAACGCTCCTTCTCCATATAAACGTGGACTGTGCCAAATGTCCACACTCCTCCGTGTGCGTCATTTTAGGAAAAAAGTATACGAAGTTTGTCTGACGTATTAATATTATGATTTTAAATAAATCAGACTACAGTGACATTCTGAATCCAATATGGCGGACGTGATAAGATTGTAATGCATGGTATTTCCTTAGAAATCTTCATGTCATATCGAATAAATAGGGTTTCCCAATCAATACGTGACGTCAATAAATAACCACTTTAGTATTGAAATAAAGCATATCAAATTTATTATATATACAACATACCTACTAGACATTCCTACTCGATTTGTCATTGTTTTTTTTATACCACATGGGCCGATTAACAAGCAAACGATAGCACTACTGTTTCACGGCGGAAATGGGTAGGTGGGTTTCTTTAAGGATATAAGAGAAGCGCCAGTAACGGGAAAGTTGTGAGGGAACTAGTATTGACATGATATGAGAGATGAATGCCATATGTGACGTTTATATGGGAAGAAGACGTACGAAGAAGAGGAGGAAAGATTGTGTGAAGAATTATATGTGTAAGAACGAGAAGAATGACGAGATGAGGGACAGTAGAGCCGAATTGAGAAAGCATATGCATTGCGCCGACCCCAACTGGAGCTTTTACTAAAGGATTTTGTATTCTTATTTACATTTATTTTTAGGTCAGTGTACTCTCTACTAGACTAGCCACTCAGGCTAGCATGTGTAGTGGCTGGGAAACTGCCGTGACGTAGGAACCCTTGATGTGTAAGGATGGTACGAGTTAGTGGTGCTGAATGGAGAAAGTAGGTATACACATTGCGCCAACCCCAACTGATTGAAAGAAGAAGATTGCTTCAAGGCTTTTGTCTTCGTTTATCTATTACTAGATGTGCCCCGCTGTGTCACCCGCGATCCCAGGGATTGTAGTTTCTGTCCTTAACGCTATCTGCGTTGATAGCGAAAAATTTTTGAGAAAATCAACTATTTTAAAAATAAATGTTTTTAATTACTTATTCTGCTATTCGCGACTGGGATAAATCCAACAAATCAAAGATCATTAAGCCGTTTTTGCGTTATTAATGGTGGAACTAGCACGACTTTGTTTTATTCTATCTAAGTAGATTTTAAGTTTAGTATACTCTGTACCAAATTTCAAGTGGCCAGCATCAAGTGATATTGGTTCCCTTATGCCATTTGGGTACGAATTCCTAATAGAAGGGTACATACGCAGCGTGAGACGTCGCGAGCGGGGCTTCCTGTTGCAGCAGTATATAGCCAGCAGGACCAGGTTCACCAGTCCGAAGCCGCCGCCGCCGTAGTACCTGTAGTGTGGCTCCGAGTTCTGGAACATTCACAAAAGCGAAATGAAATATATGGGGCAAGGGAATTAAGTCAAGCTTCCACCACTGTACCATCCTTTTTCGAAGCCACTCGGGGCACTTTTAACACCTCTAACTTAGTTGATAAATCTAGAAACCCAAAAAAATCATTAGAAACAGGCACTTATGGTCAGACTCAAAAATTTTCTTTTTTAAAGTGAAAACTTCGTTAGGCGCGTTGGGCATTCTTTGAGATGGGAAAATACAATTGAACTCGCGACACTGTCACCCGACACCTGTTGACATATCTATCTACATATATTGGCCTCGATTACATGAGACTTGACTTTGGGAAATACATTGATAATATGGTACATATACAACGTGTTACATAATTAATTATCAAAACCAACAACCCTAGTGAGCTGTCATGTCAGGGAACCAGATTATTTAACAGAAAGGCTTACGTACCTATTTTACCTAATAATTGTCTACTTTATTGGTTTTTCTATTTTTCATTCTAAAAAATCTTCTTAAATAAAGGTTCTTAAATATTAATTATTAATTAATGGATCGTTATAAGGCCCCATTTAACCTCCTATCGGTTGTAGGGTTAGTTTTGTAACAGCCTGTAATATAATAATTGATGTTTCTTATCTTTCATTTCTGTCGGTAGTGCAACTTTTTTTTAGCGTAGGAGCATACCTCGGGGCTCCTCTAGCATCGCTGATATTATGTAACAAAAATTTAAACGCAAATTGATTTTCGCATTTACTATCCTTCAAATTATAATGATTGTGTTCTGGGGCTCGATTCTGTAAGGAAAATGACACTAACACGAGGATGTTTCGTCGCGGCCTCTATGCTCTGTCTCTGTCGCTTACTACGCTAATACTACTAATCACGTGAGAGATAAGCTCTCCGAGGCCTCCGTGTAGCGGCTCGCCGACGAAGTTTGTATTAGCTGAATAAGGAGGCTGGTGATTTCGAAAGTGTATTCTGTAATATTAACTACATTTGGCGTTTGACATAAAGTTGTACAAAAGGTCAATGTAAGTCATGATGACAGCATACTACCACTGATAAACTACTACAGTAGGTGATCCTCATACATAGTGTAAAACAAAGTCGCTTCCGTCGTTTGTACGCTTATTTTTAAACTACGCAACCGATTTAGATGTGGTTTTCATCAATAGACAGAATGATTTAAGGGGAAGGCTATATGTTTGCTTATATCCCTCGGGAACGCAGGTGACACCGCGGGGAACAGCTAGTAAGTAATAAACCTGTGTCGTAGTCGCTACTAAATTACTCGGTTAAAGAATTGCTAAAAGAGTAATATCAAAACAATATGTGGAATATTATAGAGAAATCTTTGCGAGTAGCAGTTCATAATTATAAGTAGGTATATAACACATAATTTGGTCAATATGTAGATTAAGAAATACTGAGTACAGGAATTTGACAACTTTCTAGGTACTTAAATTTCTTTTTATTTTATTTTCAAAATGTTGTCTTGGGTACGCCCATAACCAACTACTACACTCACTCCCCACTGATGTGTAGAGACACACACTTATTTTAATTTTATCTTTCTCGGTAAGTGAATTTGTAAATTCATTAACTATAATTATATTTTTCATTCGTTCTTTTTCAATCAAAATAATTGAACATACACTAAGTACACGTGGCCGGGTTTTATGAGACTAGCTCTCATCCGATTTTCCACCTTTAGGGGTAAGAAAATAAACGAAATCCTGACAACGCTACCTACCGAGCCCATATGTATAAAAACACATCATAAAAATCAGCCAAGTCATTTAAAAAAATTACGAACACACACCGAAGTTTTATAAATAAACTATTCACTAAAATTTTAAACCACTGTTAGTTATTACGACATACCTACTCATACTGTTAATAATGAAAACAAGGAAACATCCTCTCAATAAAATAAAAAGTTACAATTTCCCTATTTACAATATGCAGAGATAGAAAACCTCGCATTGCACACTGCACTTTACTATGAAAGACTAAAATACTTACGTCTGACATTATAGTAAGATATAACCGCTTATATATATTATCTTAACTACAACAATTATAGCACTTATATTTATAAGTATACGTGTTGTATAACTGCACGGTTCGAGTGACACTCGGCGAAGCTTGTCCGGTCAAACGCCGCGTCTCGCCGTCGGAGTCAATAGCTTGCCACCGTGTTATCGTTGCATTAAATAATAATCCATTTATAATGAAGCTAAAACGCTAGAACGAGCTACTGGGGATATCTGAACCCATTCTTGTGTTTACCGATGATCTCATGTTAACACGCGCACGGCAGAGGGCACGCGCCAAGTTGCACACACACCAAGGCGTTTAACCATGCTCGATTAAAATGTTTTTTTTTTTTTTTGATGATACATATAATAGAAAAATATATTTCTTTTTAAAGTGAAACTTTTTATCCTCCTCCCTGGCTCTTGCCTGTGCTCACAGTATTGTCAGCCTCGCAGAGATTGTATTGTATAACGGATTCATAAGTCATCATTATCAACGTCGAATAAAATTTTCAGTTAAATGCCTAATATCCGAAGAAACATTGACTTGCATCGCGGTATTATAAAACCACACAATGTATTATTTTAAATGTATTTTGTGTATTTTTCCCAACAAATCTGTAAAGATGATATTTAATGTAAATTTGAGCGACCCCTAGTGATGTCATACAAAGAATTTGCTAAAAACCACAACGTGATCCGTCTAGTTGTTATTGAGGAAATGGTAACAGACATAGTAACAAAACATTTTGGAACGAAGTTGCCTATCGCAGGGTACGGACTTGACGGATCCAATATAGCCGAATATCGGAATAGCCGATCCAGCTAGGTAAAAAAAGGTGTAAAGTTTTACCGTCACGACCCCCCTAGTTTTATACACCTTCTATAGAAAGAGAAAGAAAGATGGGCCTGTAATTTCAAGATCCCCTCACCTTTTTAACCGAAACACAATATTATAAGTGCACTACTGCTTCAAGACAGAAATGGGTATGGTGGTAGTACTTCTCGCGACAAACTCTGCACTAAAAGCTCTACTACTGAAAACAAAATCATATTTTTTTTAATTTAAGGAATGGGCATGCGTTTGACCTTCGACTGACCCCAGAAGTAGTTATGACGAGGCTGAGCACGCTTACCCAGAAAAGGTTAGAGGTGCCGGAAAGCACTGACCCCGGAAGAGATATATCAATAATAACTTATGGTCGCCTAGCGATCGAAATTCGACCGTTAATCTTATGTTTTTTGTCATATAATATCAGTATAGTATAACCTCTATAATCATACCACAGAACTTTTTAAGACTCTATTACGTCAGCTGCGAGCGTGTACAAATACGTCATTATGTCTTTGACATTAGTAGTATGCAATTGCATCTTTAATATGCTTAATCAAAGAGTTACTTAAGCCATAAAATCCAGGAGCTTTATCATTTTGTAAACCCATGATTAATATTTTCACTTCTTCGCAGTTCGTGGGAGTCATAAAAAACGAGTCTGATGGAATAGTTTTTGCTCTCAATAAACTGGTAAGATAGGATTGTGTAAGGTCCATTTTGGTGAGTATTTCATTTGCTAACCGTGGTCCCACAGTAGAAAAGTAATCATTACAAAAGTCCAGAGGGTGCCGAGTGCTTTCGGTGTTTACCGCGGATAACAGCTCAGTGGGTTCACTTTTATTTTTGGTTAGGTTACACAAGGTTTTAATGGATTTCCAAAGGTTGCGAGGGTGGCTCCTATCATCTTTGATGTACCTTGTTTTCATACTCAAATTTTAGTTTACGTAAAAGACTAACAAAAACGTTCTGATACCTAGAATACGATACCTGTAAAATTTTATTTTTGGGTTCAAGTTTAGCACGTTGGTGTAGTCGATCACGATGTCTCATGCATTTCATTAGCCCCGGGGTAATCCAGGGCTTAACATACTAGCATACTACTAATGTCAAACACATAATGACGTATTTGTACACGCTCGCAGCTGACGTAATAGAGTCTTAAAAAGTTCTGTGGTATGATTATAGAGGTTATACTATACTGATATTATATGACAAAAAACATAAGATTAACGGTCGAATTTCGATCGCTAGGCGACCATAAGTTATTATTGATATATCTCTTCCGGGGTCAGTGCTTTCCGGCACCTCTAACCTTTTCTGGGTAAACGTGCTCAGCCTCGTCATAACTACTTCTGGGGTCAGTCGAAGGTCAAACGCATGCCCATTCCTTAAATTAAAAAAAATATGATTTTGTTTTCAGTAGTAGAGCTTTTAGTGCAGAGTTTGTCGCGAGAAGTACTACCACCATACCCATTTCTGTCTTGTAGTCTGTGTCCCTGTCCGTCAAGTCCCTGTCTGTCAAGCAGTAGTGCACTTATACTATTGTGTTTCGGTTAAAAAGGTGAGGGGATCTTGAAATTACAGGCACATCTTTCTTTCTCTTTCTATAGAAGGTGTATAAAAGGTGTAAAGCTTTACCGTCACGACCAGGGGGGTCGTGACGGTAAAACTTTACACCTTGTGTTTGACATTAGTAGTATGCTAGTATGTTAAGCCCTGGATTACCCCGGGGCTAATGAAATGCATGAGACATCGTGATCGACTACACCAACGTGCTAAACTTGAACCCAAAAATAAAATTTTACAGGTATCGTATTCTAGGTATCAGAACGTTTTTGTTAGTCTTTTACGTAAACTAAAATTTGAGTATGAAAACAAGGTACATCAAAGATGATAGGAGCCACCCTCGAAACCTTTGGAAACCCATTAAAACCTTGTGTAACCTAACCAAATATAAAAGTGAACCCACTGAGCTGTTATCCGTGGTAAACACAGATATCACTCGGCACCCTCTGGACTTTTGTAATGATTACTTTTCTACTGTGGGACCACGGTTAGCAAATGAAATACTCAGCAAAATAGACCTTACACAATCCTATCTTACCAGTTTATTGAGAGCAAAAACTATTCCATCAGACTCGTTTTTTATGACTCCCACGGACTGCGAAGAAGTGAAAATATTAATCATGGGTTTACAAAATGATAAAGCTCCTGGATTTGATGGCTTAAGTAACTCTTTGATTAAGCATATTAAAGATGCAATTGTTGTGCCCCTCACTCATCTGTTCAATCAAAGCCTTGCCACTGGATTTTTTCCTCATGTCTGGAACTTGGCTTGTGTTAGTCCAATTCATAAGGGTGGTCTCAAAAGCTGTATTGAAAACTACAGACCCATTTCACTTCTCGGAGCTTTTTCAAAAATACTCGAAAAGCTTGTCAATAAAAGACTAACAAACTACTTGGAATCACGAAATATATTATCCTCAAGGCAATTTGGCTTTCGAAAAGGAAATAGTACTGAAGACGCGGTAACACTCTTGACTTCTGCAGTGTCATCAAGGCTTGATAGCAATCAGAAGTGTGTTGGAGTTTTTTTAGATCTGGCCAAGGCATTTGACACGGTCTCCGTTCCTATATTATTAAATAAATTGAATAATATGGGTATTAGAGGCGTTGCCTCAAACTGGTTTAAGAGTTACCTTACGGAGCGTAGACAATGTGTAAGGATTGGTCAGATGCTAAGTGGTCCACAGGATATAGGTTTTGGGGTTCCGCAGGGAAGCATACTCGGGCCAACGTTATTCACGTTGTATATTAACGATATCCATGACTTGCAAATCGAAAATGCTGAAATTGTATGTTATGCCGATGATACCGCTATTATCTTTCATGGGTCATCGTGGGAGGAAGCTCGGTTATACGCTGAGCTGGGTATAAATCATGTTTCCAGCTGGCTGTAAAATAATCTACTAACATTCAATACCAAAAAGACTGTATACGTATGTTTTCACAAAACGACTGCTTCAGCTCCGAAACAACAAACTGAAATTAAAATTCACCAAACGTTGTGCGAGAGTAAGCCTTGTCACTGCGAGCCACTAATTAAAACCGACGCTGTAAAATACCTCGGTGTTATAATAGACGAGAAAATCTTACGTTTAAAAATCATATTACCGCACTCTCGGCTCGGGTAAGGAGAACTATTGGCATTGTTAAAAAAATACGCAATGTGGCCTGTATAGAGACGCTAAAGTCTGTTTATTTTGCTTTATGTCAATCCCTAATCACGTACTGTATCACTTGCTGGGGCAGTGCAGCAAAAACGATTCTTAGTCAAGTTGAGAGAGCGCAACGTTCGGTCTTAAAAGTGATGCTTAACAAACCTTTTAGGTATCCAACCAGAGAGATTTACAGGAACAGCGGTGTATTAAGTGTAAGGCAGCTTTTTATATTGAAGACATCACTCTCTGTACATGAATCCGTCCTAAACTCTGTTGAATTCGAAACTTTGTCAAGGCGAATAGTTTTCCGTTTGCCTAGTCCAACCGTGAACACTACGTTTGCACAACGTTTCGGACAGTTTATTCGGGTTCATGTCTACAATTGTGTGGTTAAACATTGTTCGATAAAAGAGAAATCGATCTACGAATCTAAAAAGATAATTCGTAACTGGTTATCGACTTTAACATACGACGATACTGAAAACCTATTTAATATGACTTCATAAATCTCCATCTGCTCATGTATTCAAGTATATATTCATATTTATATTAGTTATACCTATGTATACTTATAGAATCTTGTATATAATTATTGTATGTGAATTTAATTTGTGATTGTTTGAAATGTTATTCCCACATATTTCCCTCCATATAAAGTTGCAGTTCATCGTAGTTTGTGGACATTTTTTTGTAATAATAAAGATTTAAAATCAGACTAAAATGTCAATATATATAAATGTTATAGTTAATCGTAAATTGGTCCTCGCGATACAGGCATGTTGCCTAGTGTGAAGGCCATAGATAAAATTTTAATGTAAAATTATACCAGTGATTAGTATGGTTTTAGAAACAACGTAATGTATAAGTTTATTCTTCTGTTAAAATGATAATCGCTGCAAATAAATCTTTTTCATTTTTTCATTTTCAATCTCATACTCTTCCGCAATATGCTTACATAGGAATGCAAAGTTTTCTCTCCTCTTCACATATTAAATATAAATATACTACGAAGGGAACTTCATTCCACCCGAGTGCTCCACGACACATTTTTTTGTTTCAGCCCGCGGAGGGCATTTATGAAGTCAAAGCTACCTTGGGGAACCCATGGTAACATCGATATCAAGAACCGGCAAGAAACTCGAATTTTTTTTTCATTATTCATAACAAGATTTAAAATATCTTCTAACCTTATCACATTTCCAACTAGTGTAGAAAAAAACACGGCTACTGTTATCGCTCAGATTCAGCTTATCTTCCGAAGTACCGAGGACTTGGCGTTTTTAACAAAATAACTTTTTATCGCACAACTCAACAACAACAGGATAAAAACCAAATGTTTGTTACTGAGTATTATTCATTTACTATTGTTACTATATTAACGGCTATATTAGCGCTATGATGGCCGTTTTGACGTTCCAGGTTGTCATAGGAAAATAAACTGTATTGGTTTGGAATAAGGTTGATTTCCATCATCATACAATTAGCTGTTGGATCAATAGATGCACCTTATGTCCAAAGGAATAAAGGTTATTTTTCTTTGTCATTGTTAAACATCAAAACGGCCATCGTAGCGTGCCGCAAGTTTAGTTATTTTTAGGTAAAGTATTAGTAGTAGGTAGGTACCTATCAACTTATGTTTTTGTATGTCCAGTACAAACAGCCACGCCCGATGGTAAGCGGTCACCGCCGCCTATGAACATTTGCACCAGGGGCATCGCCGCGTTGTCGACCCTGAGACGTGAAGTTGTTAAGTCTCACATGACTTCCAACCTTTCCAACCGAAACACAGTAACACACGTGCATTACTGCTTCACGGCGGAAATGGATATGGTGGTAGTACTTCCCCGGACGAACTCTGCACGAAAACTGCTACACGATGGTAAACTGTATGCTAGTACTAATTCCCTGGACAGACTCAGCAGTAGAAGCTCTACTACTTCTAAAATCATAACTAGTATAAGACAAAATAGAAATTCAGAAAATTAAGATTTAAATCTATAATTGTACTATTGTAATTGTAAACATTACTTGAAAAATAAAACACAAACCATTATATTTATTTTTGACAGGCCAGTTGACTTGGTGATTAGAGACACTAACTGTCATGCCCCAGGTCGTGGGTTCGATTCCCATCCAGGACAAACATTTTGATACATGAACACGTTCGTTTGTTCTGTGTATGTAAATTTAGCGTGGCGTTACAATGGCGATGGGTAGGGTAGTGCCCACTAATCATATTAATTTGGATTAGTGAAAATAACACGTAAATTGAAAAAATATTTTTTTCATACAAACTAAATAATAAAAATGTTACTTAAAATTTGGATCAGCCTTGCAAAAAAACATTTATGAACGTCTTGGAGCCTACTCGTGCGCTAGTGGGCCGCTCGCCGCCAAAGGGATGTCTGTCTTCAATACTATTGATATTATTCGTAATGTTTTACATTTGAATGAAATAAACACAACTTCCCAACATACCAACGCTCCGGGACTTTCACAAATGACACCAACTAACGAACAAGAAATCATAAAAATACTTGACAACCTAAAAACAAACACTAGTGCGGGTGTAGACGGAATAGGTGTAAAAGTCATCAAACATATAAAAATGCTCATATTACCAAACTTGGTCCTCTGTATGAATAAATGTTTAGTCAATGGTTACTTTCCGAATGATCTAAAAATGGCTAAAGTTACCCCCATATTTAAATCAGGCTCCAAATTAGACCCGGGAAATTATAGACCAATATCGGTACTACCAGTGCTTTCTAAAATACTAGAAAAATTAATACACAGAAGGCTTAGTGACTATTTAGATTCCTTCGGTTTTCTTTTCGAAAGGCAATATGGCTTTAGATCTAAGTCCAATACACTAGCAGCTGCAATTGATTTAGTAACTATAATTAAAACTAAAATAGATCAAAAACAGATTGCACTTGGAGTTTTTATTGATTTAAAAAAGGCTTTTGATACTGTCAGTCATAGCCTACTCCTGCAAAAGCTAGCATCGATAGGAATAACAGGAAACTCGTACAAAATGCTTGAATCCTACCTAGAAAATCGTTTCCAAGTTGTTAAAATAGGTAAAAGTGTCAGTAGCCCTGAATTAATTAAATGCGGGGTGCCACAAGGATCAATAGTAGGGCCCCTTTTATTCCTTATTTACATTAATAATGTACACGAATTAGGATTAAAAGGACATGTAACTCTGTATGCCGATGACACTTGTCTGTTTTACTTTGGCCATTCTGCAGAAACTGTTATACAAGACGCTCAACATGACCTACTCATCCTCGAAAGGTGGTTCTTAGACAACTTATTAACTATAAATACGTCTAAAACCAACTATATAATTTTTTCAGCTAAAAATAAGAAAATTCATCATCACAAACATTTGTTAATAAATGGAACGGTACTAAATAAAGTAAACACCGAAAAATACTTGGGCCTTACGCTCGACAGCCATGTATCATGGCAGCCACATATAGACAAAATTTGTTCGAAGCTGTCAAGTCTCACAGGTTCAATACGTGGAATGGCTAGATGTCTACCATTGAGCGTGCGGTATACTGTGTACAATTCCTTAGTTAAACCACATATCGAATATTTAATTGAAGTTTGGGGATCGACTACCAAAACCAGTCTAAACAAAATACAAATAGCCCAGAATAAAATTATTAAAGCTTTGTTTCAATATCATTACCTAACACCCACAAATAAAATTTATCTCGATACCAAATTATTTAATATTACCCAAATATATCACTATAACACATGCATATTAATTCACAAAATTTTATCTAAAAACATACATACACAAACCAGATTTACATTAAAACATGAAGTACAAACACGTTCTTCACGGCGTGCACACAACCTACAATTACACAAACCGAGAACCAATCACGGAATAAAGAACATTAAATATGAGGGAGCACAATTATACAACTCACTACCAAAATGTATAAAAGAAGTAAAAAATTCCATTAAATTTAAAAAATTACTAAAGAAACACATCTTCAATGGCCTAACTCTAGATAAAAAAAAAAAAAAAATTTAAAAATATTTATATATAAATATATTTCTAATCCGACAGTGCGCACGGTGCTTTATAATAATCGCGATAAGAATACGAAGCGCTCGGAGACCGCATGATCCGAACCGGCCGATGAGTATACTAAATATTTTAAACGTACCCGCATTATAGATATATAACATTTAATTTTAATTGTACTTTTGCAACTCTGGACTTAATTTATATTCAGTTTGTAACGTTTGTTTCTCGTTTAAGTGATTTATGTAATCTTTGAGAAATTTTGAACCGTAATGTCATTGTTGCGATGTTACGATCCGTGACCCCGGCCAGTGACCGCTGCGCGACAGTTCTATAAGTTCAAATTCAAAATTTCGTTATTACATTACAAGTACAGTTATTACATGGGTTGGGACTCCCCTTTTAAGTTTTTGAAAAACCTGTGCTAGGAGAGCCCCGCTCTTCCGATTTTTATGATTAAACTTGTATAAAGTTAAAGACGTCTTAAAGTTAAAAATATGTAAATATAACATGAAAAAAACTTTAAATAAAATGCGTAAATTTGTTAAGGTGTGAAATGGTAGGGTGTGTAAGGATGGGGTGCAAGTGAGAGGCCTCCCCGTGGCGCCCTGGGCAACGTCAGCTCCAAGTGCCCACCAGCTTTTGGTGGACATTTGGCGCTGGCGGCTGACTCTCACATCCTTCCCTTCGGTCCTCTTCCCATCCTTCCACTCCCATCCTTTTAAGGGAAACCCCTTATCCTTCCCCCCTTCCTTCCCCCCCCCCCCCCCTTTCCGGGCGGGCCTGGCGGCAGGTAACACTGAGAGTGAGGCACGCCGCTCCTCTGCGACCCGTAGCCCGGGCATCCTGCAACGACCTCCACCACAACGGCGTTTTGGAGTAGTGGGAGCCCGGAGCGGAGGGCTTGCCTTGATTGGCCGCCCGCGAGAAAGGAAAACTCTTTAAAAACCCGTCAGGACAAGACGTAAAAACCCTGTACATACCGGGCGACCTGTACAATAGCCCTCACGGGCACTAGCCTTGCCCCCGGAACGGCGTCACCCGGGGGTCGACCACCTTTTCGTCCATACTCGTGGGAACAACAATGAAAAATGCAAGCCAAAATGACAAGATGACAGAGAGCAGTGAGGACAGGAGGAAGGAAGAGGGAGTGCCTGGAGGCACGAAGGAGCAGCGAGTTACGTCGGGTTTCTTCGGCTGGGCTGAGTCGTCCGAGCCCGAGAACTCGGACTCGGAGGGCGGGGTCCGGCCGGGAACTCCGGCGACCTCTCTGCTCCGGAAAAGAGGACACGAGGAAGGTGAGGATGACCCGAGGCCCGACAACACCCCCAAGGTGAACACCTCCCGAAGGGGTGGGGCCAAAGGGAGACTTGCGAGTTTCGCAAGACTGGCGGCGGCAAGAGCGAGGCCCCGCGCAGCGGAGGGCGCAGACTCGGACGACTGCGCTACCTCCAATGCGGGGAGCCTCCTCGATGACAGCTCCGCTTCGTGCCGGGAGGATCCCCCTGTTCCCCGGAGGCCTAAGGCCGCCAAAGCCGCCGTCAGGGCCGCCGCTAAGGCCGCCAAGAAGCCCACCCCGGCAGCCCCTATTGCCCCGCCGGCCCCGGAGGAGGGACCGGGCCCCTCAGGCCAGCAGCCCGAGGAGATGAGCTGGGCAACAGTGGCCAAGAAGGGCAAAGGCAAGGGGAAGGGTAAGGGCGCCCCCCCAACCCAAGTGCCCCCACCCAAGAAGGCAGCGCCCAAGAAGAAGGAGAAGGGACCGAAGGTCCCGAACACGGCGGCGGTGGTGATTACCTTGAAAAAGGACCTCGCCACCGCCACCACGCTGCACGCCACTATGGCGAAAGCCATCAAGGGCTGCAGCCTCGCGGAGGTCGGTTTACAACACGTGAGGGTGCGGGCCTCGATGACCGGGGGCAGGGTCATCGAGGTCCCCGGAGCGGACAAGGAGCGGGCGGCGGATGCGCTTGCAGCGAAGCTGCAGGCCATCGTGGGCGACGTAGCCCACGTAAGCCGCCCGCAGAAAATGTCCGCCATCCAAGCGGTCGGCCTGGACGAGTCAGCGACCGCAGAGTCGCTGACGGCAGCCGTCGCTGCTGCGGGGGAGTGCGAGGCGGCTCACGTGAGGGTGGGGGGCATCCGCTCCCGCTACGATGGCACCGGGTCAGCTCTGATCCGGTGCCCGGCGGGGGCGGCAAGGGCCCTCCTCGGGCGTGGTCGGATCCTGGTGGGCTGGTCGTCCATCAGGATAATTCCGGTTGGGCCGACACCCATGCACTGTTTCAAATGCATGGGTGTAGGCCACACTAGGGAGCTCTGTCCTCTGATATCGACCGGAGCCATATGTGCTTCCGGTGCGGTAAGGAGGGGCACATCTCGAAGGACTGCCGGGAGGAGAAGGCGCGGTGCGCAGTATGCCACCACGCCCAACTCCCGGCCAACCACGTCATGGGGGGGTCCAAATGTTCCCCGCCCGCGGTGAGAGGCAAAGTGGCGCGGATAAAGCCCGCCCGCCCACCGCGCCCCACCCCCGAGACAGCGGCCGCCAGCCGGCCGGAAGAGGAAGACACCCGCATGGACGTCTAAATGCCTACGTTCTGCGGATGGGTGCCTCTACCGGCACATACGGCAAGGGTCCCCCCCCCCGGGGGACCCTTAGTGGCTGCAGGCGGAGGATGGGAGTCCTCCGTCTGCCTTGTCAAGCCACTGGGCGGCCGGGAGATGGCCACGCGTGCTTGGCCATCTCCCTTTGGAGAGGAAGACCCCGGCATCAGCCGGGGCGAAGACCGGTGGACATCGTGGGTAATGCTCAGTGGTACCACGGTTCAACCAACCGGACAGCGGTAGCACGCCAAGGTGGGTTTTAGTGGGTAAACCTCTCCTGCCTTTCTGACTAGGAGAAAGGGAGGTGAAGGGAAACCCACATATCCCCCCGTTTCTCCCAGGACAGAGGTCGAAATCATAACCGAGTTTCCCACCTTGCCAAAAAAAAAAAAAAAAAAACAATGGCTGTGTAACGATGAGTGAGTGTGGGAAGTGTACGAGGTGTGAGTGTAGGAAGTGTATGTGTGTATAATTATGTGAAATGGTAAGGATGGTGGTGTGTGATTAAGTCTATCTATGATGGCAATCTGTGATTGTAATAATACTTAAAAAATATTTATTAAAATTTTAAAACATTTTCAGTTTCTACATATGTTAATGTTTTTAGCCAGTTTGTCAGGGCTTTTTTGCATTCGTGGTGAGTCATAGTGTAGATTCTAAGTGGTCTATTTATCCTGTTACATAGATTAACCGACTGAGTATTATATTGTTTTGAAGGAAATACAGTTTTTATTATTTTTCTATTTATTACAGAGTGGGGATTTCGCTTCTTAAGGATGTTAGGGTCTATCGAGAAAAATAAAAATAAAATAAATAAAATTTATGTAAGTACAGTGTGGTCATTCTCTAAGATAAAATGACACTAGCTCGAGGATGTTTCGTCGCGGCATGCTCTCTCGGTCATTACGCAATCACGTGAGAGGTATGCGCTCGGAGGCCTCCTTGCGTCGGCTCGCCGATGAAGTTTCTATTAACTGAATAAGGGGGTAGATCCACCTAATCTTGGGAATCCCAGAAGACCAAAGGGTCTGCCTTTCTGGACAGGGAGCGCCGAGTTGCCCACATGTCGGGAAGCGGCTATATCCGCTTTTTCTTCACTGTGGTTGAAACAAAGGCCGGGAACGAATCTGCAGCGGTTATGGAGTCTTCAACTCCAAAGCCATCCACTTCAGCTTCTCAACAGAGTCCGAGTAAGATGGAGACAAACTTTCTGCCCTTCGATGGACACTCCAGAGACGCCCACAATAATCTTAACGTCATCCAAAACAACCTCCAGCACAAACAAATAGCCGCGGCCACATTACACAGAGTGCTGGAGACAACAATAAGACCCTCGCCTTGATCCAGGAACCCTGGATCAGTATATAACTAAATCTGCGGTTTAATAACATCGGCGGTAAGTTAATGTATGACACTCTGATCGACAACCCAAGAACCTGCATATACACGCCTAAAACTGTGACAACCACATTGCTTAACCATTTCTGTTCTAGAGACACCACAGCTGTAAAAATCCATACAGATAAACAAACATTCCTAGCGCTATAAACAATCCACGTCAGTGTATATGCCGAGCGCTGGTGAAATTCCTCCCAGGGAACTAGCCGAACTGGTGCAACATTGCTAAACACACAACTGGGACCTGATCATCTCTGCAAATTGCAACGCACATCATCCTCTGTGGGGAGGTAAGGATACAAACAAAAAGGGTGAGTTACTAACCGAATATCTATTCCAAACGAACCTTAACATTCTGTATGTGAGAACTGAACCTACTTTCGTAAGCTCTAGATATCAAACTATAATAGACATTACTCTGGCAACACATGCGGTGGCCAATCTCAGGCAGGGATGGCACGTGTTAAATGAGCCATCCTTTGCAGACCATCGCCGACTATGTTTCCAAATACAGTATAAGCCAACAGACCCTGTTCCATATCGTAACCCCCGTAAAACAGATATAACAAGGTACACACACAATTATTAACCAAAACACTAGGTGGTGCACAAAACAGAATTAGCATTTTTTTTTTTTTTTTTTTATATCAGACGGGATTGCGATTGGCCTCAATCTCACCTGATGGTAAGTGAAGATGAGGCCGAAACAAACAAAGCGTCAACACTTACTGCCTTCATTGATATAGAAGGAGGATTCGACAAAACCCTGCACAACAGCAGTACCCACGCCCTACGACAACACAAAGTAGATCCAGTAATAAGAAAATGGATCACTGAGTTGATCAGCAAAAGGGCGGTCCAGATAGTGGTGAATACTACGGTAAGAGCAAAGGTAGTCAGAGGGTACCCCCAGGGAGGAGTCCTATCACCACTACTGTGAAACATAGTTGTGGACAGCGTCTTAAAAAGACTGAACGAATGAGGTTACACTACTATTGGTTATGCAGACGACCTAGCAATACTAATCAATGGAAATACTGTGCAAAGTAATGCGCTCAGCTTTCCAAATTGTAGAAGAATGGTGTGACGAACACCAACTGTCAGTAAATTCGAAAAAGACAGAACTTATCCTTTTCACCAACAAAAGGAAGTTACCAGAACTTCAACTACCTAAATTATTTAACATGAAACTCTTCCTGACAACACAAGTAAAATATCTGGGCGTCATCTTTGATAACAAATTGAATTGGGCTAATCACATCGAGGCAAAAGCAAGGAAGGCATGTATAGCTTTTTGACAATGCAGAAGACTAGTTGGTAAGAAAGGGGGTCTAAATCCAAAAACTATACTTTGGCTATACACATCAGTTATCAGACCCTCCATGACCTACGGTTCGGTTATATGGTAGCTCAGTACCTCTACCATGAGTTGCTATCGAAACTTACTTTAGTCACTAGCGAGTAAACTACTATCGATAGAGTATTTCTCGATAGCAACTGTCAAATTTGTGACTCATGGTACCGAATTTCTATAGCAAACGTTACTCGCTTGTATTTACATTTCGATAGGTTTTTTACCTATCGACTAGTACTATCGATTTTAGTTCTTTACGTGACCGCTAGTGGCGCTGTACATATTTGCCATAGAAATGTTTTACGCCGTCGCTAGCGAGTACGTACGTTAAAAACTCATGGTAAAGGCACAGAACACAACTGACCACGGTCATCACAAGATTCGTCACAAACAAACGCGACGTGTGTAATTGTACGTATATAACGACTGCGACTGGTCACGAATGTCTTAAATAAAGTGAAGGTTGCTTTGCGAGCGAGTCGACGCGTTACATGCGAGATTACGTAAACACGCGAGTCAATAAAACGATACGACATTCAACCGGTAATGGGTAATGGGTAATTCATTACATAAAATAGCAATGGGAACACTGCGCTGCGAGCGCGGCGGGGAAAGTGAGAGAACGCGCCGGCCGACTCTACCGTCGACGAAGCGAAGCTGCCAAGTCGGCCAGGTGCCGCTGCGCTCGGCTCGCCTCGCCGCCGCATGCTCCGTGTTTACATACAACGCGATTGTTTACTGTACGCACTGCTATTGTTTCTCTTTCGTTAATGATGTCTACAGTCAGTCGCTAGTAGGCGGTGACCAGAGACTAGAGTTCAATTAAACGAGTGGACCGGGTCGCATCGAGCCGAATGTTCGATGCATCGAGGGCGCATCGAATTAACTCGTCAACTCTATTCTCGCTCTGTTATAAAATGTTCGGTGATCTCGAGCGAATTGTTACCGTTTGCAGACAGGGTTAAATATAGTTTGTTTTTTGCTGCGGTCGGCCACCGACACGGCTCACTCCTATTTACCGTCGCATCTGATTTACAAAACAACCGAGGAGGTGGGGTGGAGGTATTGCGGGCAATACCGAATGAATTTGTCAAATAATAAATTGCACAAATAAATATTTCGTCAAGTTGTCAGCGGCGAGCACGCGTGGGCTAATTGAGTGCTAATAAAGCGATGCGCTTGCTAAACAATCGACGAAACATTGCGCGAACAATTACGCATCGAAGGCTGAAAAATGAGTTTACACAAGACACGTGTTGCCCCCGGTGTGGTGGGGTGAGGGGGGAAGCGACAGATATCATTGCTCAATAAAGTAATGAGCACTGAGTGTTTAACGCAATCATGCGATTAAGATAAGTAAAGCTTGGGATGGCCCTGAACTTCCGAATTTACATTGAGACAGCGTCTTGTCTCCATCCGGCCACGTCGCTATTTGGCAAACACCAATTCATTCCAATGAAAGCCTTAAGGCGTTGGAAGATCAGACGGAAGGTCCGAAACCACTGATTCGGTCGTTCCGCTTCGATCGTTAAACTGGCAAACAAAAAGTTCAATCTATTAGCAATCGCACCGCACGTCCCGTCGCGATGCATCGATACGCGACCCGTGTCTATAAATAAATCGTTAAGTTAGTTTTCCTGTTGCTATTCCCCGCGGTTTCCCGTTAGGGGTAAAAAGAAGCCTGTGTCTCCGGCCCATTTTTATGCTCGGCTTCATAGTATAGTCGATGCGTAATGTTAAATACTTTATGACCTTCCTCGAATATTGGGCTATCAAAAAGATTTCAATCCACTGGCAGTTCCAGATGACCGCGTTCAAACAAACAAACTCTTCAGCTCTATTATATTAGTCACGCTTGAGACTAAAATGACTTGTACGATGAAGAATGATCTGACTGATATAAGAACACGAAAGAGGACATGATGAAAACGACCGACATAAACTCTAGACCGGTTGGTAAGAAAACGGGAGAACCACTACACTCGGGCGATATCCTTACTAGACCCGATGTACTTACTAGAATGTCATAGTAAATTCAACCCTATTATATCAATTAATAAACCTTATCAAAAAGATACAGGGTTGATTTTCCTATGACATGAAAAGACTTCTAAAGAACAGGAAGAAGTTGGCAAAAATTACCCTTAGTGAACCTAAAATGGATTCGTCAAGCGATCAGTAAAACAGAGACGCATCTGTCGTACGATACGAGTAAGGACGAGGCGATGCATTATTCCATTCTCGTCACGAGTCGTCAATATCCTGCGTGAATTTATTTTCGTACAATCTCTACTTTGGCCAGAGCCTGCTTCAGTGCGTTCATCACGTATCGTTTGGCTTTTGTGACGTCACGATCGCAGATTGTGGCTTTGATTCAGCGAACGAGAACCTCATCTGAATTGATATATTACGATTGTTTTCCTTATACGTATACAATTAAGATAACCGGTAGTTATGTCTTTTGTATAAAGCTCAGAAGTACGCAGGAAGTTGGCGCGAGGCGCAGAAGGCATCATATCACTTATAATTGCCAGAAATATTGAATAACGTGTTATAATCACGATATTCGTGCTCTTTTCCGTTAAAAAATCGTCATATCTCCAAATTCCATGGCCAGATACTAATTAATTTTAATTGGGACCAACCAGGAACTGTACTTTGCCTATCGGTCACTTTCAATGTCAGTTGAAAATACAATGTCTTTCAACAGGTAAGAGAAGACTCGAGCACAAAGATCCCAGTACCTCTACCATGAGTTGCTATCGAAACTTACTGAAGTCACTAGCGAGTAAACTACTATCGATACAGTATTTCTCGATAGCAACTGTCAAATTTGTGACTCATGGTACCAAATTTCTATAGTAAAGGCAAAAAAACGTTATTCGCTAGTGTTTACATTTCGATAGGTTTTTCACCTATCGACTCGTACTATCGATTTTAGTTCTTTAGGTGACCGCTAGTGGCGCTGTACACATTTGCCATAGAAATGTTTTACGCCGTCGCTAGCGAGTACGTACGTTAAAAACTCATGGTAAAGGCACAGAACACAACTGACCACGGTGAAAGCAAAACTTCAAAGTCTACAACGCCTAGCCAGTGTTGCAGCTACTGGATGCATGTAAACCACTCCATCAACCGCTCTAGAGTGAAATGAAATGAAATTAAATGAGGCCTATGGAAACAAAACACGGAAACTACACACGCTCGAAATCTCCCCTCAACAAACACTTGCCACTTTTTACTGCTTCTACTCGGCTCCACTACGCTCAGCTCCGCGTCAGTGGTAACGCACCCTTACGTTCTGAAGCTCAGCCGCGTCGAATACGTCGGCTCGGTTTATATGAGGATGTTCATCTTCATCTTCTTCTTTAAGGATGTTCATAATTATATACTTTAGTGACATGAGTCAATATACTTACACAGAGTTTTAATCATAGACATTGTAATCATTTAAAGTGATTGTTAAAGTAATTACATAAATCTAAAGTATAAATGGTCTGTTTTTAGTTCACATTATTTAGTTCACATTATTTAGTTCACATTATTTAGTTCACATTATTTAGTTCACATTATTTAGTTCACATTATTTAGTTCACATTATTTAGTTCACATTATTTAGTTCACATTATTTAGTTCACATTATTTAGTTCACATTATTTAGTTCACATTATTTAGTTCACATTATTTAGTTCACATTATTTAGTTCACATTATTTAGTTCACATTATTTAGTTCACATTATTTAGTTCACATTATTTAGTTCACATTATTTAGTTCACATTATTTAGTTCACATTATTTTAGTAAAAAATAAATAAATTAACAAATACATGTTTACTGTTACTGCTGTTTGCCATCTAGTATGCATTTTGGAAGTATAACTTAATAAATTAACAAATACATGTTTACTGTTACTGCTGTTTGCCATCTAGTATGCATTTTGGAAGTATAACTTAATAAATTAACAAATACATGTTTACTGTTACTGCTGTTTGCCATCTAGTATGCATTTTGGAAGTATAACTTAATAAATTAACAAATACATGTTTACTGTTACTGCTGTTTGCCATCTAGTATGCATTTTGGAAGTATAACTTAATAAATTAACAAATACATGTTTACTGTTACTGCTGTTTGCCATCTAGTATGCATTTTGGAAGTATAACTTAATAAATTAACAAATACATGTTTACTGTTACTGCTGTTTGCCATCTAGTATGCATTTTGGAAGTATAACTTAATAAATTAACAAATACATGTTTACTGTTACTGCTGTTTGCCATCTAGTATGCATTTTGGAAGTATAACTTAATAAATTAACAAATACATGTTTACTGTTACTGCTGTTTGCCATCTAGTATGCATTTTGGAAGTATAACTTAATTAAATTTTATTAACTTCATTATATTGGAGATAAAATGTATGGAAACAGCTGCTCCTTGCACATTGCGCCTCTAAATTGCTTATTGTAGATACTTTTAGAGTAGTAGAGCTCTTAGCGCAGTTTGTCCGGAGAAGGCCTACGACCTTACGCATTTCCGCCGTGAAGCAGTAGTGCACTTGTATTTCTGTGAATGTTTCGGTTAGAAAGGTACGGGGGCCGGTGAAATTACAGGCACATGAGACAACTTCAGGCCTCTGGGACGACAATATTTTTATTATCATTATTTTTCATACTTATTTATTAAATCTGAGTTTCATGCCGGTTCTTCTCAGTTGAACGCTGACTTCCCAACCGGTGGTAGCTGCAGTTGCTTGACCTTCATTTTTCTCCAGCTTAAACTGATTAAATGGTTTTGTATTTAGAAAAGTAGTTGTTTAGTCACTATTCGTTTAAATATTAATAATCTTTTGAAATAATCACGGCCACTTTAATAATATACACTTAATTTATACTCCATGTTAAAATTTAAAAGAAAAAAAATGCTGCCCCGTATCCATTCCGCCAGCATTAGTTTAGTAGGTACTGGACTATACTATGTTATGAAACCATTTCCTTTACAAAAATCAGAACGCCGATACTTTATTTCCCTCATGGCGCACCTAAAGTGACATTTTAAAACAAGGTCTTTCTTTACTAGGAATTAAATAAAAACTACTAGAAAATACGCTAGGAGGGTCAGCCACACGTGGGCGCATCTCACTCACTCTATCACATCGCTCCTCATCTTGCGTAAGATGAAACAGGAATAATATTCAGTGCAGCCATCACGGAGTTTCCCAAAGTGTAGTTATAGCACGAAATTCTTCTAGAAGTGTTGAAAAGCGACAAAAAGCAGTCTGACGCTGGAAACACTCGACGCAGGTGAATAAACAAATGACACAACAACACCCTGTATTCAATATCATATATTTGGTAAAAAAGAAACTGCAATGATAATTAATGTGTACACTTAAAATAACCTTAACACTAACACAACAAAATGCACCTTTACACATACATCATAAAGCTCAAGGTTACATGTTCAGATATAAATTCTAATGAAATATTTAACATGGAAGTGTATGCATAATATCTAAGTATGGTATACATTGAGGAATTGCCTGTCTGGTGTATTATCACATTGCAATTTTGATTCTTTACTTCAAAATATTTAGTGAAACTTACTGATGTCTACACCAGTTTAGGAAGTCTGCCTTCAACTGAGAAGAACCGGCAAGAAACTCAGCTAGGTAACATTTTTCATAATCAGACTTTATGATGCACATTAATTTATTTGCGGTAGTCGCTAACCTTAATCTATTATTTTGTTAAGGATCTTGCCGGTTCTTCTCAGACTTCTGAAGACTTCCGAACAGGTAGTAATTTCAGTAGCTTTGACATTGCTAAAAGACCTTTTAAGGCCTAAACTGAACAAACGGTTTTGAATTGTGTACGTGACCGGAGAAAATTCGTAGTTGGTAGTAGTATGGATAGTAGTATTTGTGTTCCTTATATCAATAGTTTTAGTTAATTTTGGAATCAAGAGACAGACGTATATACAATAAGCATATCACTTCGCATAGTGCATTAAAATGGCCATAAATAGACACAGTCAGCTTCAAATGGCCACAAATAGACACATTTAGCTTCAAATGGCCACAAATAGACACATTCAGTTTCAAATGGCCACAAATAGACACATTCAGATTCAAAACACTTGAATCCAGCGGCCACCGGCCACGACGGTCTGTAGGTAGACTGTTACCCTTTTAGTGTCCATACAAACGTGAAATTATCAACATGTGAGAATATAGTGCACTACAGACAATATATCTTCAAAGTATTCTAAAACACTGAGCATAAATCTTAATGATTATTTTAAGTTAGATATTAAATCTAATACATTTATTTAATATTTAACATCATAGTGTTCAGTCACAAAGGTTTTAAGTTTATTTAAAAAATAAAAAAAATGTCTATCAAAATATTTCAATCATAAAAAAATACAGACCCTGTCGTAGAAACAATTCGGAGTAGAATAACAAATAAAAAAATAATCTCCATTGGAACTATGTATACGTAATCATAATAATACAGTTGCATTTATTATGTGTTATGTATTGTACGTTTGTTATCTGTGGCCTTGTTCTGCATTACTGTATACAGAGTGTGACAAAAAATTATAATTTTTAAAAAAGGGGCCTTAAATTTACAAATAAATTTCCACACTAAAGAAATTTAATTTTTTAGGTTTTTGTAAGCACAAATGTATAACACTGTATCTTTCCATAAGTTATTTATGATTAGTTGTAGAGCATGGGGGTTTTGTAAATTAGTTTGTACGCTAATGTCTTTTAAACTACGTTATTCATAATGAGTATAGTTTTTTTCTAAGCGGAGCCATAGATACCGGGAGTAGTTATAGATAATTAATATGACTCATCTTGGTATTTCTTCATAAATTATGACAACCCTTTTATGTCACACTCTGTAGAAGTGGCATGGATTACAATAGATAGACAGATTGCAATTAATACTTGTGTGTATGCGACAAGTGACACAGGAGCAGGCGCCACAGGCGTCCCTCGCCACAGCTACCATCATGTGGCTGCCATCAAACATTTATACAAGCTTTAAATTCTACTAATATTAATTATAAGATTTTTTTGTGTAAAATCCGATTTGTAGACCATCAAAAAAAGAGAGAAAAAGGAAGTATGTGGGTGACAACAGAATTTTAAACCACACATTGGGTTTTGGTGTTTACATGATTAGCTGAGTGACGTCATTCTAAATGCAATATGGCGGACGTGGCGAGATAGTCACTTATCAATTCATAACCTCCATCTCATGAGTACCTAATAAATTTAAAATATTGTACTAAACAGATTTTTTTAAAGTTACATTTTTGTGCTTTTTTTTTTTGTTTTTTGTCGGTTAGTGGCAGCCACTGGTGGTGGTGGCGAGTGACGAATAAAACTTAGATAAACTAACGATTTCCTTAATAAAGAGTGTCAAGTTAATTTACTCTAAGTTTTTCTTAATTCTTCCGAGATTTTTATTAAAAAACATTACCCTCCTCCAGGGACAGTCGGGTAAAATGTTACAACACAAGGGGCCACCTCACTGCACCATATTCTATTATGTAGGATACTCTTATTTTGGTAACTTTTTAATTATTTTTGTACGTTTGATAACTGAACTAGATTCAATCGTTGTACACAAACTGAGCCGATATAAATTTCCAAAACTCGTGTACTCTACAAATATCCAGTGTTTTTTATTTACAACAAACTTTTTCGTGTCTATGATGTTGACAGGGACAGGACTGTTGAGGAGTTCTTTCGTCAGAAGCCAATACTGGATCATGCTTGTCATAAATATGCATTGTCCATAGAACTTATAATGTCTAGACTCTGTTGAATAATAGGAAGTGTTTCCAATTCAGCTTGCAAGACTTTTTTTTTTTTTTTTTTTTTTTTTTTTTTTTTTTTTTTTTTTTTTTTTTTTTACGCTGGGAAAAATGCGTTCCGCATTCCCCCCCATTGGAGGATGGGGGGGGTATGTGGGACTCCCGGACCCTAGTGGCCCGGTTTACCCACTAAACGACCCAGCGGCGCTCAGGCATCGTCTATGTGGAGAGGGGCTGGGAAACCGGCAGAGCCTTGACGTCCAGCCCCCCCCCGTCGACCGCCCGCCATTTATGGCGGGGCCCGCACGCCCCTCCCCCTGCAAGGAGGGGCCCGGAAACGGCAGCGACTTTACCGTTCCCGCCCAACGGAGATGGTGAACGAGTGCAATGCGGGAGAAGACGCCTCCACGTCTGTCTCCCGCCGTTCACCACCACAAGAGGAGAGAGAAGGCGACTATAATCGCCTTCTCCTACCCCTTCTTCTCCGCCTGCACAGCGGCGCAAGAGGGTCCTCCTCCCGTGCGCGCTCTGCCGCCTCCTTCTGTGACATCACATCCTCACAGAAGGAGGCGACCGCGGCCCAGCCGGCCTCGCCCCCCAGCATGGAGTTGACCACACTGGGAAGCTTGCAAGACTTGACCTAAACAAACTAACTTACATAAATTGCAAGTTAAACAAAAACCTTCGCTATTACATTAACTACTCTATGGATGAATTTTAGTGTATGGTTATTTTGGAAATTTGGAAGCGTACAGATACTTGTGTCGTGCATAGTACGAGATGGCGCGGGCGAGGATGATCAGCACCTAGAAACCTGGCCCTCAAATGCAAGTTCTTGAGACTAGAATCTTTAACCTCGTTAACACAGTGCCGGATTAACCACGTAGCAATTCGGGCCCCGCGCTACAGAGGGCCCCGTGCTTAAAGGGGCCCAGCGCGTGAGTGCCCCGTGCATAAAGAGGGCCCCGCGTTTCAACGACCGCCCACCTCCGCCTGAGCATAACTTTTTGAGCGAAACTTATTACAACGTTATATTCAATTTACTCGATTAACATACGTCATATTTTTGTAGACAACACCTCAACAAAAATATCTGACGTGTGTCATGCGTAATGAAGAATTTAAATGACTCGATTGAAATTTTTTATTTATTTGTAAGTTTTTTTATCACTTCATGAAGAAACATTAAGAACCCATAGACAAAACAAAGGCCCCTCGATAGAGTTGACTAAGGGCCCCGCACTTGCTTAATCCGGCACCGCTCTACCACCTCAGTAAAACACTGTACATGGTCGCACAATTAATACTAGAGAGTACAGAAGGCCCCGCACCGCTAGAAGTGACCCCTAGTACAATACATATACATAGCAAGGGGTATATACATTTAACTTAGTAATTCACTATCACTTATGAGTTCTAATGTGGAAATGCATTTGGAACTCGAAATAAATCATAATCGCCCTTATATCGTATGGCAGAAGGTCGACAACATTACTTTTACCACCAGGGGGTCGATTTATAGGCTTTCGATATATCACACTTGATATTTATCGATTAATAAAGCTCGGAAAAATGTCTAGCATTCGAAATTTTATTTATAAAATGTCGATACTGCCAACTGGATGCCACCAACAATATCTTCGGTGGAACGTGGGCCTACTTCATTAGGAATAGTGGGCGTGAGGATGTATTACGTTACCACCATTTGTTATTGATATTATCGAGGACGCGATAATCGCACCCCTGGGTGTGTTGCCAACCTTTTAGAGCTATTTTCACAAGTTTGTTTGTATCACAATAAAGTACTTATACGATGTGGTCCGAGGCGATGGAGTGGGAACACGGGGAGCCCGCTCCGTCGCGACGCGGCCGAGACCTAGTGGCCGTGCGGGTTGTAGGCGGCCTGCTTCTGCGAGCCGCCACCCATCACTTGGTCGTACGACGGTGGCAGCGCTGCAAAATTAATTAAACACTATTATTTTTTTTATTCTTATACCACATGGGCCACAAACAACCATACGGTCCACCTGATGGTAAGTGGTCACCGCCGTCAATGCGTTGTCGGTCCTGAGACGTGAAATTGGTCAGTCTCAAAAAATATATTTCTTTAGCTCGGTTATCATTTGAAACTCGTTAATAGATGTATATTTTTGTCTCTTTTTAGTGTCGCTTTCACGTTTTATCGCGTTTCAAATCACAACGGTGCTAAAGAAGTTTTAAAAAATTTGAAAGAAAGAATAGGACTTTCTTTACACCCGGCCATCTGATCCCAAACTAAGCAGTCTGTACTGTGGATACCAGATAACTGATATACTACATATACAATATATCATAAATTCATAAGACCGAGTTAAGAAAACATTTATGAACTTTTCTCTTACGAGTTTAATGATTGACTGTTGTTGTGATGTTTGCCAAACTTAATTTCAGATCGGACGGTAAAATTTTTAAATAGTTTCCTGACATTGTCCAGACTAGGCAAGCATATCGTTTGGTCGTATAAAATGGAGCTTTTTAAAATTTACAAACATATTCGAGATTATTTTTATTAAATATGACAACACCGTCTTCTCTTCTTATTATTTAAAAAAAAATATGTATTAAATAAGCCTTCACAGACACTTTTGAATCGTCAGACTTACGGTGTTTAATCCCGGAAGATATTAATGTATAGTGAAGACGTATGAAACTGCATTTCTGAGTAAGTACAGTTAAATCTATAATTCACCTATTAAAAGGGTCATTATTTACATGAGAGGAAACACATTTAATATTTACACTGTCATATCTAATCAATAACTAAATTAGACAATCGGTATAGAGTAGAGTCGAGTAGTTTCAAATAGTGTACAATAGCGTAGAATAGTGATGAATAGTGTCAAATAGTTTCGAAAGTTGTCGAATAGTGTCAAAAGTTATCGAATAGTATAGAATAGTGTCAAATAGTTTCGAAAGTTGTCGAATAGTATAGAATAGTGTCAAATAGTTTCGAATGTTGTCGACTAGTATAAAATAGAGTAGGATTGTGTCGAATAGTTGCGAATGTTGTTGAATAGTGTCGTGTCGTGTCGTGTCGTGTACCCACCTTGCGTGTTCCAGCCGGGCGGCGCGATCCCAATGAAAGCTAAGCGCGCACAAACATTCAAGTTATGTTAGTAACATCGAAAGCGCTACACAAGCAACATCTCCGATCAACAATATATAGGGTTACATTATTATTTCTACAGCAATATTATATAGAGGTAAAGTCTGTAAGTTTAGATGTAGGAGGTAATCTCCAAAACTTCACATTCAATTTCAATCATTATTTCACTGATAGATTCTAGAGTCACAGGCTATTTTATAATCCCGGAATATATTATGGAAATCGGAATCTCTGGCGGCCAATTAGGGGTTATTTGCTATATTTTTAGCGAATGCATAAAATCTAGAATGTTTCACGAGAACATGAGGACAGCTGTTCGTAATCCAGAATGTATTCGTGATATTTTAAAGTATAGTGATTTTAAACTTAATCGTATTGTTGAAGTAATTCATATTTATCCCGATTCTGCTGTGAATCGAACTAAACTTAACTTTTATCTATCAACATCTCTTTCTCTCATTAAAATTGAAAAGAGCGAGAAGATTATTCGTACCGTCATCGGTTTGATCAAAATCACTACTCGTACATTCATTTGAACCCGATTGTAATGCACATACGCGACCAGCGACTTTCTTTCTCTTTTCGTTCTATTAAAATAGAAAGAGATGTATGTATTAGTTACATTCATCGATACACAAAAGAATTTGCGTCATTGTTGAGTTATTGCGGCCCAGATTGTAGACTCAATTACTTATTGCATGTATGACGGATTTCCCGCCGCAGCTACTTGGTAACAGGGAATCAATTCTGTAAGGAAAATGACACTAGCTCGAGGATATTTCGTCGCGGCCTCTATGCTGTCTCTGTCGCTTATTACGCTAATCATGTGAGAGGTAAGCTCTCTGAAGCCTCCGTGAAGCGGCTCGCCGTCGAAGTTCGTATTAGCTGAATAAGGGGGCAGGTGTCATTCAATCCCATCCAGACATGCAATACTACATTATAATAGAGTAAATAATTTTTAAATTATTTGAAACTAGCGACCGTCCTGCGGTTTCACTTGTACTTGACCCGGGATGATAACATAGCCTCTGAGTAGTAGAGCTCTTAGTGCAGAGTTCGTCCGGGGAAGTACTACCACCTTACCCATTTCCGCCGTGAAGCAGTAGTGCAATTGTATTACTGTGTTTCGGTTAGAAAGGTAAGGGGGCCGGTGAAATTATAGGCACATGAGACTTGACAACTTCACGTCTCAGGGTCGAAAACGCATTGGCGATGCCCCCAGTGTTGCAAATGTCCATAGGCGGCGGTGACCACTTACCATCAGGTGGACCGTCTGCTTGTTTGTCGGCCAAAGTGGCATAAAAAAAAAACACTCACTTGTGTTGTAGTCTTCTATCAGTGAATAAATTATTGAAATCAGAGTACTTTTACATCTAAACGTACTAACAAAGACTTTACCTCTTCATCATACTTGAAGTTTCGATTCTTATTATTAGTTCTTTACACATAGATAGAGTGGACAATGGAAAAGTGTACTTTGTATACGGGGAAAACGTTAGATCCCTCGGCAGTGCGGGCGCTGAAGTCAGTACCTATGTATTAATATCCACAATTCCGCAAAATACCATTTACTAATTAAATGGAATATTTGAGGAATTATTTGTATAGGTAAAATTTTTATTATTAAATTCCGATGAGGAAAGTGTTCATATCACGAACCCATATATTTATACTCATGTTATAATTCATTATTCCACACGGCAACAAATTCAATTTTCTATTTGTGTAAAATTATCGCATTACATTATATTATTGATTACTATCGGTTTATTATAATAAAGCCGATTGCAATGGTTATAAATAATATTAACCTACACACAGTGATTGCGCAATGCACTCGGAATCGAAGTTCAAGCCGATTTTTTTATTTATAATCTGTTTCAAGACAGCTGTTCCATATGGGCGCTTAATCATCAATATATTGTGAAATCGGAAACAAATTTGAATCCAAGACAGCTACATATCTATGCTATTAATGCTCTCCTTCCGTTTCCACCTTTTATCCGCCATCTTGTCATCCCTTTAACTAGCTGTCCCACGCGGTTTCACTCGCGTTCCCGAGGGATGTAACGTTCTGCCGGGTTAAAAAGTAGCCTATATGTTATTCCTGGATATTTTCTATCTACGAGTATGTGCCAAGTTTCATCCAAATCTGTCCGGTAGTTTTTGCGTGAGGGAGTGACAAACATCCAGCCTAGTGTTTAACCACAATCACACCACGTGGTGGAAGGTGGTAAGCACATCAAGGCTAGAAAGGAACTGACTTCTAAGCTCAAGTAATAGATACATATAAAAATGAAAATATTCTGTCTGAACAAACCTACTTTTTAAATGAAAAAGCCTAAGCAATTCTATTATAAATATCACATACACGTGATCATACTTATTATTTCTCACCGCCACTGCCCGACAATCTGATCGACATACAGTTAGACAAATCTAATCGCGCACTTTCAGGTATTTCCCTACAGCATAAGTATTAGTAAACGTCGCACGCAAGACGTACAGACAGCACTATCGCTAGAAGCAAACATACAGATGGTTGTCGATGGATCAGATTATTTCATGATAAGTTTTTCTATAAAGCCTTATTTTTAACAGCACTATACAGAATGTGTCTGTCATGACGTAGCACTTGCAGCTGCAGGTAGACTAGTGACCACATTCTCGTGCTGTCGATACTTGTGACAATTGAGAAATATGGCGTTTAACTGTTAAAATGTATTGAATTTCCTGACATTTTCGTCAAAATTCCGACAGTATAATATGTATATTACGACATGGAAAGCGTGAGAATAAGGGGCCAGCCCCCACATGCAGCACCTATTTTCTTCACCATATTACAAAGAGGTGAGCTACTCGCCACACAAGGCTCGCTTTAAAGAAACATGCTTTAGAATAAGTTAGTACTCCCGCAAATGACCTGTTTAATCAATATTCCCTATACTTTCGATTTTATGAAGTAACTTACCGGCTACATCGGGCGCGCTGGGTGCAGCAGCGTACGAAGCCCCACTAGTCGGGTACGGCGCTCCGCCAGTCGGGTACGGCGCTCCGCCAGTCGGGTACGGCGCTCCCGCAGTCGGGTACGGGGTCGCAGTCGGGTACTGCGATGCAGTAGGGTACGGCGTCGCGGTCGGGTATCCTACATTAGCGCTAGCCACCGGGTATGTCGTCACCACTGCAATAGACACCACAAGAACATCAGTTTGGGGAACCTTGTGGGAGCGGCTGCATGAAGCGAGTTAACACCGTCTCGAGATATACGAGCAGGTGCAAAGGGATAGCGATATAAGCAGTAGGTAAGTACTCGACGTAACTGTATGTATACTGACCAGGGAAGGTGGCGGTGTACTGCTGCTGCGGGTAGGGCACAGCGCCCGCGCTCGTGTTGGCCGCCGGGGCTGAGCCGAGCAAACAATCATTCATTAGATACGAGTTGAAGTTCAGCGATGACCTTACGTCACGAGGGTAGGACGAGCGCACGATGTAAAAAATATATTTTATTCTACTTTTTAAGAATTATTGGCTATATTAATACAGACAAAACTGCTCGTATACTTGTCTTTTACAGAGCTCAGTTAAATGGATTCTTTAAATACGACGTATGAGCATGTCTAAGATACATGAGAACATGCTAAATATGAGGAAAATTAGGAATACAAATAATCGTCCATAGGAGCGCTCACAACGTAGCATAGTTAGGATGACAAACAATCCCAAATTGATCGGCTAAACAGTTTGGGTGCGGCATTGGGGCGTAAGCAGAGCTCGGAGCGCCTCGCACTCCGCCACTATTGATGTCACTCGATGTTGCTAACACTGTCTAGAACTAGTATTTTTCTTTGGTTGTTCCAAAAGTGTTCAATACAGACAGAGAGTAGCTCCTCTGGCCACTCGTGTGCGGGTGTCGAGAGTAGTTCGCTCGTATACGGCGACACACATCCTTGCTAATCTTTATAGATCTTTCAAACACATCCGCTCGTGGCTCGAGGCGTATAAGCTTTTGCTAGAGAGCCGTATGTCATATTGTTTCCAAAATTACTAAATGGAAAGTCCCCGGGAGACGCGACAATGCTCACCTCGTATCACGTTGGGACAGTAAATATCTTTGATGGAATGTGAGTCTCGTCACCGCCTACCCCTTTGAGGTTAATGGGCTGTGTTTGCTACGTTTTCACTTCCTCATCCGATTTCGGTGAAAATTGCAAGAAAGGTAGGTCGGAACGAGGAAATGCATGAAGGCTACAATATGTTTAGAATGTAGGTATAACTCACGTGCGATGACGCGCCCCCCGGAGCTGTTGCTGCAGCAGCACTTGCACAGCAAGCCGATGATGATCGCGATGCCGACCACGAACACGACGCTCAGCAGGATCTCCATGACGGGCACGCGCGTCTGCGACGCAATTTCGCTCGTGAAATGTGACTCCCCCGAGTAATATGTTCGACTCGGATCCTGCACATACACATTTTTTTGTCTTAGTGATAATATTAATGCGAAACTCATGAAATTTGGTTTATAAGATTAATGAAGTCATGAAACAACACGGTAGAGTACTTGCTAAATTCAATTCCTGGCTGAATGCCGTCTCTCTCTCACACGTGCGCGCAGAGAGACAGTCACGGCGCCGGCGCCGTCGGCATATTGACAAATCGACTCCACCTTAGATCCCGAGAGCATTACACAGTCGGCCTGGAATTGCTGAACTATTAAAAGTCGCAGGGCAGGCGTCTGCAGGGGACGACGGAGGATACCATCAGGTGGACCGACTGCCTTTTTGATTAAATATATTATTGGATAATTGTGATTGTATCATAGCTGCTTATAGAATAAACAATCTATTTGTATCTGGTACTATTCACTATTGTTATCAGGCCGACACCTACTCCTTATCTATTAATATAGCCACCTTCAGCGATAAATAAATCTCCATATTATAATGTAAGCAGATAGGTAGGTAGGTATGTTATGTCTTTCAACATAGCGTGTAAAATCTGCAGACTGAAAAGGCGATGAGGTAGGCACATGATAAGAAGACAAAACAAATGGAGTAGCATTGTGACGCAAGAAGGAAAAAGAAGAAAAAAACGTAGACCACAGAGAAAGTGAGATGATGACAGCAGACAACTGGCAGGAGTGATATGGAAAGTGGCTCATGAAAGGATTGGAAGTGGCGTTTGCAAACAGGCAAACAATCTGCATCTCACAAGCAAGAGTCAAATTGTAGTCTAAGTTTGATTCATTGACATGTGACTACCTTGTCCCCTGTGGTTTCACCCGCGTTTATCGATATCATAACTAGCCTAACTACGAAAAACTCCGCGTCGTTACAGTCTCATCCCGATATGTCCAGTAGTTTTGAGGTGATGGTGTGTCCAAGGAACCCTATTTTCCTTATATAAGTATTTAATAAGTTGAACTGAATAAAATATAAATAAGTAAGACTTAAACATTATTTAGAGTGTCTTACTCAAGGTCATTGGAGCCCTATTACTAAACACTAAACAGTAAACGTAAAAAAAAACATAATTCTTGACTATAATACTCTGTACTGAAACAAGAACTACAAATAATCATGCTTTTGTTATAAATGCGAAGAAAGGAGACCTTAGAATATGTTAACTTAACCTGGAACACCTTATATCAGTTGGAAATGTAAGATAAACAAAAACTTGATCAATGAAATAACACAGCACAAGAAATTATGAATTGTCTTGACCCTGATACACATAATAATTATTATTAACATAAATAAATTATGCCTGTTGGAGACACTTCATTTAATATGAGTCTCATTCAAGGAAAACCAAATGAATAATTAGCTAGATTCATTTACTGAACTACAAATATGTGCCAATGGCAAAAGTTTTTGTTGATTCACTAATTGCTCATTCCAATATTAGAACAAATTAAAGTAATTATTTCTGGTTAATAACTACATTTTATTAGTTTTACACAATTACCCCATAACATATAAACAATAGAATTTAACTTTTTTGGTTGCGACTTAGTTTTTTAAAACATAAAACATGCTCCACAAGTGGTGTAGAAGGATAAATCTCATGAAAAAAACAAGTGGCTTATTGAGAACCTCCTCCATTTTCATTGTTGGTTAAAAAAGTAGGACACCACAAAACCAACACAGCAGACACCAACACAAGAATAGGCACAGTAATAATAATGCAAACATGCGACTTGCCAAGGGAAACCTTTTGTTTTCAAGCCTAGGAATGAACAAGACCGATCATTTCATTCTGCCAATCCTTTGCATAATTGACAAGAGCGATTCCTCAACCATGTGTTGCTTAATATTTCATAATTAGATTAAACACTTTTAAAAGATAGTAGATATTTCTATTGAACCAAAAAAATAAGTTGTAAGAACAGTAATTTAAAATAAGTTGTAAGAACAGTAATTTAAAATAAGTTGTAAGAACAGTAATAAGTTGTAAGAACAGTAATAAGTTGTAAGAACAGTAATAAGTTGTAAGAACAGTAATAAGTTGTAAGAACAGTAATAAGTTGTAAGAACAGTAATAAGTTGTAAGAACAGTAATAAGTTGTAAGAACAGTAATAAGTTGTAAGAACAGTAATAAGTTGTAAGAACAGTAATAAGTTGTAAGAACAGTAATTTAAAGCTTACTACTAATAACATATGGTAGATTTTATAAAACTCAAGGTATTAAATATTGAGTTTTGTCCTCAGATAACATGAGCAAGCAGCATAACATCATTACATTATTACATACATGATTCACACGTTTTCCGCAGATACCTATAGGTACTCATGTATTCCTGGTACACTTGAAATGGCGATGGAAACACAGTTAAGTACCTATCAGCAAATACTGCATTCAGCTTTCAAAGCAAATAACATCAGGCACTAGATTATGTTTTCAAGGTTTAATAAAATTGCTGATGAGTAAAAATACAAGACTCCGAACGCACTCACCGGGAACGTATCCGTCATGGTAGGGTTCCAAGGCATTATTGGCAGTAGACACTTCGCGGATTAATTTATTTAAACAAATATTTTAATAGTCAAATAATTTCAATAAACGGCGAGCTCAACAACCAACTCGGCCCGCGCTTCATTAACTGTGAGTATGACGAATATTATAAAATAGCCGAGAGTTGGTATTACTCATCGATTGGACGACTTTATGATGTGGGATTTCCGAATTCGATGAGGAAAACAAAAACAAGGCGGACCGTCTGCTCGCTCGGTACGTCATACACCACGCAAAGAACACACGTGCACAGTATTCTACACAGATAGAAACTTAATGTTCAAAAGTAGTAAAACTGGTTTATATAAATTTTCTATTCTATATATTCTAGAGGATAAAATTATAAAAAAATATTTTTACGTATGTACCAACCTGTTAAACACCACAATCTAATATCTTGCTTGACACTTATCGCTTGTCACTCACTTGACACCTGTAGTTATTGTTGTAACGATAAAAATTTGTGAAATGTTGACAGACTGATTGGTGAGGGGGATGCCATTGAAAGTGGAAAAGAAGAAAAGCCTCGCCTGGCTATTATCTATCAAATATTATCTTAAAACTATTTGGACAAATATTATGGTGACATTCAACATTATATTCCTGTAAAACCGACGTAATTTTTGTTACAGGCTGACAAAAATTATAAATACGACACATAAAATATATTTTAACTCTGCAATCGGTCTCTTGCAGCCAGTAAAATTATAATGTTTCATACATAAGACGAAGTGTTTGAGGGCGTGTGCTGGGCACTCAACTTCAGACTGTTTACGAAATGTATTTAATATTGTGTTCTGAGATAGTACGTCTGAACACAATATAGACTGAGTTTGTTTATCAATCTAGGATCAAAAAAGATTTTTTTCTTGATAATTGGTGGCAATAGTTGTTTCCAGTCTCTTAATTTGTCTGTTGACGTGTTTGTATTTGGAGTGAAAATACACATATTTTTTTGATTTGCTCTTGAAAAATTGGTGCTCTGAAGAACGCGGAACTGTCTGCAGGCTATTTCATTTTTACCAATAAGGAATTAGGGTCAATTGTTTTCGACAAATTTAGGTACTTACGATTATAAATTAACTTTAATTCAATTATAATTCAATGTCATTGTTTTATTCAATTATTGTAATAATTTTTATTGTAGGGGTATCTTCAGGTAACTATGGCCATTTTAGTGGCTTTGGACTTTAACTTAAGGGTCAAAATGTTTTGAGAGTTGGTAACACTGCCTGTGAAATAGAAAACATAACCTTAAATTTATTTTAGGAAGATAAAAATATAGTTTTAACAAAGTTAGTAAAATAAGTTAAGTGCAATGTTTCCTGGAGCATCGTTAATGCGGACTTTACTTCCACTGAGACACATGTGCAGTGCTCAATCATCTCTTATCCACACAAATGGAGGAGCATTCGCCGCTGTGAAGAAGACTACCTCTGCTGCTGGCGGTAACATCATCTGTTGAATTAAACGATGCCAATGAGCCAGTGCGACTGGCCACTGCTGTGGGGTGCAGAGCGATTTTCGGTTAATATGGTGCTGACCTCTACAATTTCTAGCAGGCGCTTGCTCTATCTCTAGGTGTTACTGCCATGTAGCTAGCAATAGGTGGTCACCATGGCATAGGCTATCAGTGGAATAAAATACAGACAATATTTGTATTCAAAGAAATAAAAAAATGGGCCTTCACATAAATAGACTGATTAATACAAGTTCAGTAGGTTATTTTCACTGAGAAGAGCTAGCAATATACTCAGTATCTCATTACTCTTGCCATAATCATATTATTATTAATTGTAGTGGAAATAAATAAAAATGTAATATTCAGAGTCCCTGTAATCAACAAACTGAAGTAGCCCGGCCCCGCACGCAGCACCAGATGCATGTGGTAGCCATCATCTTCCTCGCCGTATTGTAGGGCAGTGAGTGAACTAAGATTAATTCTATACTGTGTATTTTGCAGGTGTGATGGGCCTCGGCAAAGGAAAGAAGAAGGTTGGAAAGCTTGGCACCATGGAGAAAAAGGAACTACCTGTGGAGACAGACCCCAACAAGCTAGTCAACTATGTGTGTGGCTCTAATATATACACTACTGGGGAAGATATCAAGGTAGGTTTCATTCATTTGTACACTATGAACTTACAATTAGCCTCAGAAAAGTGATGTATATGTGTGCGCAGGACCTATGGAGGTAAATATTGAAAGCATATTCTAGAGATCAATTTAATAGGCAACCTTGTCAGACTATTCATAAGTGCTTGTAAAGGCCTATTTGAATAAAAACAAATTATTTCATTTCAATATGTTGGTAAGACCCTAATCAGAAGAAGGATGACTTTCAAACCTGTGGTAGCTTCAGTAATTTTGCCCTGCACAAGTTCCTTGGGCCTAAACTGATTAGTTGAGAATTCTTTTAATCCATGATATTTATTTGTGAAGGGTTTGTAATGCATTCAGATAAAGGACGACAGTGAGTACCCGTCTTGGCTGTGGACCCTGAACACGGGCGCGGCGCCCCGCATCGAAGACCTGGACCCCGACACCAAGCAGTACTGGGTGCGCGTGCGAGCCGCCGGCATGAGGCGGAACAACAAACTGCGCTCCATGAGAAAGTTCTAGCTCACCACCTCTTCCCCTCCACAGATGGTATAAACATAATGCAAGGAGGACACAAAACAATTCTGGTCCTAGTACTAACATTGTAACGTTCCCCCAAGTTGAATCTATAGGATACCATCATTCTAAAGCATTGGACTACTAGATTTCAGCACTTTATGTAATCAAATAGCCTCAATAAGGTTCCAATAGTAAATTTAGGTACTTGAAGGCTGAATGTGTGATTGAACCTGCCATATGTTATGGTTGAATGGAGAACCAGCTGAATAATATAGTTTTAAGTAGTTTAATGTTGTTATATATTTAGAAAAAAAATACAAATTGATGAAATAATGAAATTTTATTAAAAGTCACGAAACTCCACATTCAAATTTTACAGAACAATTTACAAGTGACTCACTCAACGCCACTCGTCTCAAGAGCACCTAATCGAAGAGGATTTCTTTATGTATCATTTAATCGAGTCAAAACACGAAACCTACGCAAATAATACAAAACAGAAATTTACACTGTTTAGCACCAAACCGCAATACAAACTATACGTTAACGCAATGAAATCAAGGTACAAAATTACTTGCAACATATAGGTACAGTTCGTGGAAGTAAACAACTTCTTCAGCTAACAAAATATTTATGGCAAGTTTTTAATATTCTGGGAAGCTTAGGAAAACCAAATAGTTATTTGCACCAACAAAAATATTTGATGCGAATAGAACCCATGACCGGGCGGGATCTCGTAAATAATCAGCAGTTTCTTTTTTAGAAATCGTCACAGTCACGTACTAAGACTGTCTATAATTTTGTTTCAGTGACCATTGTGTTCAGAAAATGATCGTTATAATCAAAAGGTTCTGCTCTAAAACAATACCGTGGCACCCGCCCCAATAAATCAAATATATGTACTTCTCTTTCAATTTTAATTGGATCAAAAAAGAAAGAAAGGCTTTTTGTTTAGTCCTGTCAAACTAGCTTTTGCTAATGACGTTTGATAGTGTGCATGAAAATCGCAAAAATGAATGAGCGAATGATTTTAATCAAACTTTCAGAACAAAATCTCTCACTCTTTTCAACTTTAGGAGAAAAGAGAGGTTCATAGATTTGAGTTTGAATTGTCACTAACGGGGCCATTGGCATGCTGTTGAGTCAATGTTGTTGAGGGGCGGCTAGAGGCAGTCCATGGTGTCTTCCTTGATGATCATCGGAGGCGCGTAGTCGCCGTGCTTCGTGCCGAACGAATACGAGTAGGGGTTCTGCAGACAAGTATTACAGATATTTGTTAGTAGGTATTTATTTTTAGATACTAGCTTTTATCCCACTAATAATACCTACTTGTTTTGTGTCAAGTAGTAGTTAAGATGAAACTGGAGGTTGTTGATGATCTTGACATATTCTAATAATACAGAACAATTTCAAATGAGTTTTTTTCTCGAATTTGAATAACATTTTGTAATATTGACCCTACTCATCTCAAGAGCTCCTAACCGAAGAGGAGCTATTTATGTGTCTGCCAATCTGCCAGGCGACTTAGGACGTAGAAGGATGAAATTGGATTGACATGACCTGATTCTACACCAAAGATTGGCTCCAGACAAACTCCTTAGCGGTCAACAGCATAGAGACGAAATTTAGTAGACATAGACACATCACCTTCTTGGTGTTGTAGAGGTGTGGCGGGTAGGTGGCGGGCCCCGGGGTCCGCGTGGCGCGCCCGGCGCCCTCCAGCCGCGCGCCCAGCGAGTACACCGGCATCCTGCGTACATAGGTTATGTGGATGAATGTGATACCTACTCACCGGTGCGAGCATCTAACGCAAGCGTGTCGTCACCGTATCGAGTGCGCTAAAATTAATGCAATACTTTTATACAATCCAGCTTTTTGGCGCGTTCGATACGATAACGATACGCTTGCGAGAGGTGTCGGGAGCGACTCTTAGCACTACTATCTCGTTACTTCTTTTTTTTTTTTATCGTTACCTATATTAAGTTTTTTTTTAATGTTAAAAATAAAATTGACAGAAAAAATAACCAAAATGTCAGATTTGATAAAAAAATATTAAAAAGAACGTAATCTTGCCGAGTTTCCGGCCGGTTCCTCTCGGCCAAGGGCCGACTTCCGACCCGGTGCTCGCTAGCTTCAGAACTCGAGCTTAATAAGTGCCCCTCGCTTAGGCCCTAAACTGAGCGAACGGCTTCGAATGTAGAACGCTCGACTCACTTGCACCTGTAGACGTTAGTGTCCCGCTGGAAGTAGACGGCGGGGCCGGGCGACTCGGGCTTGGCGGCGAAGCCCACGCGCGCGCCCATGGTGTAGGCGGGCGTGCCGGGCCCCAGGCGCAGCGCGTAGGCGTTGGGCGCGGGCCCGGGCCGGCGCGGCGCGAAGCCGAGCCGCGCGCGCATGGAGTACTGCGGCGCGCGCGGCCCGCGCCCCGCGCAGCGCTCCGGCGCGTGCGCGCCCGGCCCCGGCGTGCGCAGCGTGCCCCGCGCCGGGAAGCTGCAACACCACACTGCCGCTCGCTACTGCGCCCTTGTTTAGATTCTCGGGACAAATATTTGAGTGCGTGTAAACTCTTTTTACACGCTTTATATTAGCTTCACCTGTATGTATGTAGGTATGTAACCGACCCCTTTGAGCTCGATCATGTCCTACTTTGAACGATCAGATTTTATTCAAACTTTGCACACCTGTCAAAGACCGATGACGATGCAATAATCCGATCGAAGCGTCCGATAATCCTAATTAGATTCGCCAGGATTAATTAATTTCTTTCCGCATCCTTTGCATGCGAGTACGAGAGATAGAGCTAGTGCGCGAACTACGCATGCGTGCAGTTCCAGACTCACTCTTTCGGGCACTCAAAAAAATTTAAATTAAAAATGAAAAATAAATAATAGTTAAAAAAAAACTAAAAAACGCGCTTTATATAGAAAACCAAACTAAAAAACAGATAATAAATTTTAATTAATATTAATTAAGAATAATGTAATTATTTAAATAAATATAAGTTATTAATAGTTTGAATAAGAAAACAAATGTTTTATTTTAAAAAAACGGGGGTGCTTTTCATGATATTATCGAAATGATAATCCTTCTCATATCTGTCAATTAAATATTTATAACTATTGACACCATGCACCCCACGCTTTTTTTAAAATAAAACATTTGTTTTCTTATTCAAACTATTAATAACTTATATTTATTAAAAAAACATTACATTATTCTTAATTTATAATTATTAAAATTTATTTTCTGTTTTTTAGTTTTTTTTATTAGTTTGGGATCGAATAGTCACGTGTAAAAAATGTCCCGGTATAATTATTTATCAGTAATGCGACTTTCGTTGTAGCAGCTCAGCGTTTCGTCGAGTAGGTCTGCAAGCAGGTTGAATTTTTTCGACCCTGAGACGTGTAAAGTTTGACAAGTTTCATGTGCTTGTAATTTCGTCAGGCCCATGATAATTTAAGTGCACTACTGCTCCACAGCGCCATAATGTATGGCGGTACTTACCCAAACGCTGCACTGAGAGGCTAAAGCTTCCATGATTCGGTTTGGAGTCAGATTGCCGCGGGAACTTAAATATCCCCGGTATAAATAATGATAGCTGGAGAAGCACAAAGTGTTGTTGGGTCACCTGGCGCCGAAGCTCCAGGCGGGCGAGGACACGAGGCCGTCGCGCGTGACGCGGTCGATGCGGTAGGCGGGCCCCGGGCCCAGCGGCTTCAGGCGGAAGGCGGCGTTGGTGCCGAACGAGAACATGGGGTTGCGGTACCGCGACGGGTCGTGCGTCGGGAACCCCACCGTCGTCGGCAGCTGGTAGGCGCCCGGCCCGGGGCCTGACAGACAAACACAATTAATACAATAATGACCTCTGCCCTAAGCAGGAACATCTATCGTAAGCGTATCGAGGGCGCCAAAAACAATGCAATGGGAAATGAAAACCAAACAGTAGGGCGAAGTAAACTACAATCGGCGCCATCTGTAGTGATGTGATCAAGATGCAGGAATAACAGTTTAATGGTTCCAATACTACTATGAGCATGACCTTAAAGGAACACTACCAACGCTGCTCCGCTACCGCGTACGTTGTGGTTACTCTGTAGTTCGGTGCCTGTCTCGCTATCACTCTCAAGGTGGAATCTGTCGCTGTCTTCAAGACTAATGAAGTCCTCAACGGAATGGCTATCCCCCCGGAGTCCTAAAGGCATCCGTGACCACGTACCACCAGTTAGACTATCTGCCTGCTTATCAGGTCTTTAAGACGTATAAAAAATCCTGCACTTGAGAGTCAGCGACCTAAGTTTAAACACACGTGCAAAATGTATGCCGTAGTAGTTACAGAATCAATCAAGCTGGGCTGACCTGAATGTCTTCTTTAAAAAATATTAAGTTGGATTAATTCGTTGGAATGTTTGCCCAACCTTTGTGAATTTTATTAAGCGATGCGATAGAAGCTATAGGCTCGAGGAAACAGAAAACCGTCTTTCTATAATCTCGGTTAGAAATATCGATGTACATTTTAGTTGTATTACAAAACCAAATTCGTTTCCAACTCACCCAACGGTTTCTTAGACATTATGTTTGTTTGTTTATTTGATTTTGTTACACTGAAATTTATTCACATTTAATTTTGAAACTTTTAAGAGAGACAACAGTAATTTTGACACGCGATCTGTCGGCCACGACTTTGTTGTTGTGTTATAAACAAATGGGGATCGTTTACATGTCACCAACTGAGGTAGTACAAGAAGATTTTATGTATTCTCTCTCCCAGTTGGCGGCAGCCACCTCATGGGCAGCGCCGGATTAAGCATGCGCGAGGCCCGTAGATAATACTATCGAATTACCTTTGGTCTACTATGGATTCTTAAATGGTAAAAAAAAACGTGAGACTCGCGCCTTAGAATTTAAATAAATGTCCAGGGACTTTCTTTGCACACGACTCCGTCTGATCCCAAACTAAGAGTAGATAAGAGCAGCGAAGATTTGTACAATGGAAACCAGATAACTACACACTAAACAGATATGCTAAACTTAACTACTTTTTAAATACATACTTATATAGATATTTAGACCCAGACACAGAACAAACACAGAAAACACAAGTTCATGCTCACACATCTTTGTCCTGGGTGGGAATCGAACACATGACCTCCGGCGTGGTAGTCATGGTCTCTAACCACCAGAGGCGGCCTTAGCGGGTGCTGAACGGGGCAATCGGCCGGGGCCTCGCTCTTGAGGGGGCCTCGCGCAACTCAAGCAAGTTAAAAAAAAATATGGATTTCAAATTTTATTCATTTGTATAACTTTAGCATTTCTTGTCAAACATGACAAATACCTAAACCAAACAACCAGACTTACTTTCGCATCACATACTTTTCAAGAAGGACAAATGGCCTCGCAATGCCGCCCGGAGCCTCGCAATGGGTAAGGCCGCCGCTGCTAACCACCAATCCGAATGGCCCGTCAAAACGTTTCTCAGTATGTTGTACGTAGATATGCACTATTGTTGACATATCCCTGAGTAGCTCATGTGAGCGATGTGATCAATGCTATATCTATGCCCACCATAACTCACGCAGGATGGTAATTTAAAGGTTTTGTGGTAACTTAGACTTAACGTAGAATTGAGATTTTGCCTGAAAATATATACCTAGCCAATAAAATGATAGGAATATAATTTAAATAAAAATATTTTTATGAGCACATGAATAGTCTGACTAATCCTATAAGTAGCCAAGACTGTAGATTTGACTAATAAATATGTATGTACTTAGGTATTTAGTATGCTTTATAAGAATCATAGAGCATTTTTTTCTTTTTAAATCAAGTATTTCTCAAATGTTATATTCATGTCAAACATAATTATGAAGGTGTGATCACACAAGCATAGTGACCGCGGCGTTGGCGGGGCAATTTGAATATTGTAATGTAACTTTGATTGAGATAATGATACGATAGATACCTACTTGTAGTAATAACGTGTGATTGCGATTGTTGTTGGTGTCTATGTGTGTAGTGTCAATGGTCGGCGAACCAACTAAGTAGAATAAGTACTTAGGTATAATAATAAAAGTATATTTTATGTGTTGTAGCGTTTTTATTACTTTATGTAATAGGCGTTCTAAACTGTAATTTGTATTGAATTTAATGTCAACAATAATATATTTGTATTGTGTCGCGTTAGCGCAGCGGCGCGTACACCTGCGGCCGCAGCGGCGCCAGCTCGGTGTCCGCCGCAACAGCGCCGCCCTCACTGCAGTCCTCCCCGTCGGGGGTACTCGCTCCCCACTGTACCAATTATATTAATTAATCGGTCATCTTACATTTTCCTCAACACTTTGATAATAGGACCTAAAAATGCATACGTACCTGCTCGGACAGCGGATACTTAGCGAGCGCTCGATAGAGCACGGCCGTGTAGAGTAGGTTGAGCACGGCCAGCGTGCGCATCGCCGTCTCGAACCCCACGGCCCACGACAGCACGCCGCCCACCACCGGACCTGACCACAGCCGACGGGAGCGCTACATTAGTACATACGGTCTAGTCGGGGCGGGCCAAGGCGCTCGAGGAGGCACCGACCGAGCGCGTAGGCGGCGCTGGAGGCGGCCTGCAGCAGCGCGGCCAGCAGCGGCACGCGCTCGTGGCGCGCCAGCAGCGCCGGCACCAGCGCCGCGTCCGTGGCGCCCAGCCCCGCGCCCAGGCACACGTGGGGCGCCGCCAGCGCCGCCACGGAGCCCGCCAGCGGCAGCGCCAGCGCGGCCAGCCCCACGCCCAGCACGCCGCCCAGCGCCACCCGCTCGGCGCCCAGCCGCCGCGCCGCGCCGCCCAGCGCGCTCGCCGCCACCAGGTAGCCCGCGCTGTCCGGCACGAACACCGCGCCCGTCTGCCAGCGCTGCGCGCGTCCCGGTCCCGCCATGTCACGATTAAGCGATAGTGAAGTTTTAGTTCATATTCCTCGTAGCCAACCTCCTTTCTCGTAAGTAGAAAATAGCGCCTTCGCGTATTTGCTCTAATTCATTTAATTCTAATTTCTAATATCTTTAAAGTTCCGAAGAAAGCATGGTTAAGCGTTAAATTAATTGTGGTTCAAATCAAACAAACAATGGTTCCATTCGGTTAAAGGATGACTTTAAAACCGATCGCAACTTCGGTAGTTTCGACCCTTAACCTTACTAGGAACGGTTCTAGTCAAAAATGGTTCAATGGCTTTGAAAGTTTACTCTTGTAATTTATATGGTGATCTTTCAAAAATCACGTCATATGACCTGCGGATGGAACTTGTCCATGATCCACAGCGGCAGACAGGGCTCGAGCGCGGCCATGACGCTGGTGGTGAGCAGCACGGCGCCCGCGCACGCGCCCACCGCCTCGTGGCGCGCCAGCGACCACACCGCGCGGAACGACATGCCCGCCCCGACGCTCGCGCCGCACTCCGTCGCCTACCGACGGACCATATGACGACGATGTAGCTCGTACTCGAACAGTCTTATACGATCACACTTAATAAACTCACCCGATTGAACTCCTCCTTACCCAGGAACATGTACTGCATCGCTGAAATTGCCATCACTCGATTATTGAATATCAGGAGGGGCTTCCTGTCGGTAGGTACGTACGTAATATAATTACAAAATACGCACCGAGGTTCGCTAACAACGCGGCGGCCACGAACAGAAATGGTGTACCGCGACTCCAGAGCGCGTACGTCGCACCGCCAAACGGATACCCGACCAGCACTCCTGGAATAAGATAACGATGATACATCGGATCGCTATCGACTCTCGAGCTAGTCAATAGAAGTAGGTACCGAGTGCGACGGCGCCGAGCAGGGCCCCGATGGCGCGGTCGCGGCGCGCGGCGGGCAGCGCGGCGGCGGCCAGCGCGAGCCCCGCCACGCCGCCCAGCGCCGCGCCCGCCCCGTGGGCCGCCCGCCCCGCGCCCACGCAGCCCGCCGCCGCCCAGCCGCTGCCGCCCGACCAGCTGCAGCCCGTGAACACTGCGCACCCATAATACCGTAAGCCATACTCAAACACACTACATTACACAGGGATGGATCGATAGCCCACTAGGATATAGGCTAGACGGTCACCGAGAGCGGCGGCGGCCAGCAGCGCGGTGGCGGCTCGCAGCACGCTGGCGGGCCCGCGCCGCGCCACGGCCGCGCCCGCCAGCGGCGCCATCGCCAGCTGCGTCGCCGCCTTCGCGCCTAGCACCACACCCACGATGGCCTGCGATACGCCCGCACCTGACCACACATACATACCTATATTATACGAGTCTACACGCTAGTCCGCTGACTACACCTACTTTGAGATTTCGAGAAACGAGAACATTGTGAGGAAACCTAGCACTACCCTCGAGTTGAAAATTTGCCGTCGAGAACCATTTTATGAGTTCTGACAGCTACGCTTGTGACGTACTTCCTTTGGACCTTGTCTACCCAAGGTGATAAAAAACCCTCGAGCACATACAAGACTACTGACCTGATGTATCCTCTCTGGTGATCCGATGCACGGTACTGTTGAGCAGCGTGGCGAGCGGCGCGTCGTGGGTCGTCCACAGCGCCAAAGACTCGCCGCGAATCCAGTCCGGGATTATAGGCACTGCGATATCATTCGAACATTACCATTCGTCTCAAAATTCTGTATTATAAGCATAAGTAGCGAAACCTCCCGAAGTTTCAACATCGCCGCTTGTTGATGTGATGTTATGGAAACTTTAAGTTTAACACTAAACATAATAATAAGTCACAATCAGCGAGCAACGTCCCCAGAATGATGGCGGCAATCTTATACCGAGGAACGAACTTTTAAAGAACTCCGTCCCCCATCCAAGTCAAACCACCACACAAATCAGGTTTTTGAGAATAGAACACAGACCCAGAACAGTAAGCAGGACGTTGTCCAAGAAGAACGTGAAGTAGACCAGAGCGAAGGCGAGAGTCCCGCTCGAGGCCGACGCGTCCCCCGCCATGTCTCTGGGCACATTGCAGGCCGCCGGCTCCGGCCCGCGCGCCCCCACGCGCCCCCACGCCCCACTGTCGCGAGTGGCTCCACCCGATAACAGACCCAATATATTTCCAATCAGTGGTCGCCGGTGCGTGTGCACGTCGCCTTAATGCAATTTTCTGCTTCACGCGGGCTGTGGTACAAGCGACGATGGTATTTTTTACGAGAATGATTTATTGCAAAAGAAATTCACTCGTTCTATTATTGATAAGCGAGGCGAGTACATTTTATTCGTTAATTTAGAGCCTCTATCACAGAATACATTACACCCCATATATAGCGTTCTTGACGCTTCCTTATCCCCGAAGAGGTAGGCAAAGATGTCAGTCAGAGAACCCACATTCCATCAAAAATATTTTAAGTCCGGATGTAGTGAACATAGTTACCGTCTCTCGAGAACGATAGAGTATAGAGAAAGATATAGAATAAGAGCAATGTCGGGTTACAGATAATCATTCAAAACAAGGAAACCTTCACTGTACGTTGCCTGGTAATTGAACCAGATCCTCTCGTTTGTAAGCCGAACTTTATTCCGCTCGACCATCGAGGCGACCAAAAATAATATGGGAAAAAAATATAGTTTGTACTTACCAATCTTTGCATGTGATGTGATAGAGTAGGTACCTACAACGGCTGCTTCGTAAATGGGTGAGCATCTTGCGCCCTCCGTCACAGCTCGTTACACTCTCATCGTCGACGACATCTGCGCCCATTGTAGAGGCACCCGGGTATACGAGTACCGCCCCATTGGCGACGTGCGACGACGCGACGCGGCGACACACCGGTCAGGGATATAGATCTTTTACAAAACTTATTATTTCTTAATCTTTGTATGTGAAGTAGGCTGACAAACAGGCAGACGGTCCACCTGATGGACATTAGCAGCACCAGGGACATCGCCAATGCGTAGTCGAACCTGAGACATGAAGTGGTTTCGTTTCTTACCCTAACAGTAACACTGTGCACCACTGATTCACGGGGGAAATAGACTGTTAATATTTTGTTTACAATTTAATTGTTGAGGATAGTTTAGTGTACACGGATTTAGCTACTTATATGTTATCCTACGAAGCCTACAAATATTATAAATGAGAAAATTTGTGAGAATGGATATATATGGATGTTTATTAGGTACTCCTTCACGAAAAAGCTATTGAATTGATTTGTATGAAACTTGGCACCTGGATAGAGCAAGCTTTGTAATAACTTAAAGCATCTTATTTGGATAGGATTTTTATTCCGGGAAATGTAACATCCCTTGGGAACGGGGATGAAGCCGCGGGGGAACTAGTATCATGAGGATGGATGTATGGATGCGCAAAACAACTTTACGGTTACGGTAATCCCGGGAGAGGTAACCTCCTTCGGAAACGTGGGGGAACACTGCGGGACACAGCTAGTCTGTCAATATTTTAACCTGCTGCCCCACGGTATGATCTACGTTTCCGGAGAATCAAATGTAACCCGGGGTTATATCACTGCCTATGTTACTCGGAAATAGTGTAACTTTCCGACATTTCAATAATTACAAACTTTACGTCATACTTTCAAAACTTACAATTGCAAAACTGTATGTTTATAGAAACTGACCAAATAAACTTTTTTCTAGCCATAGATATTCATATGAAGAGATGACTTACCGTTTACATATTATGTAGACATTTAAAAAAAATCTAAAGCAGGTATATTAGAGTAAAAGTATCTTCTATATTTTCTTTTTTTTCTGACGAGATTGCGATTGACCTCAAACACACCGGATGGTAAGTGAAGATGAGGCCGGAGATGCTTAATTTCATGTACATTCCGTATCGGTTATCTAGTTACTACAATGCAAGCTCTAGTTTGGTTTGGGACATGTTTGACATGTGTAGAAGTTGTCAAGGTAGGTATCTCTATTATTTAAGATTATATCAACTAACTCGCCCGCGGCATTATCCGAGAGACCGGTACCTTTGTGGGTTTTGGCCACAAGTAAAAAAGCCGGTCAAAAGTGAATTAGACCACACAGCGTTTTCCTTAAATCGTCTCTAAGTACCTAGCAAGTTATAGTTTACAGTGTTAATTTTACCGACTATGTACATAAGTTATGTATGTAATAAATAGGTCCCTACATAATACTTTCATACTACGCTATGGAATACAAAGATTTAGGTTGCGGTCGTCGAACTCAATCTGAAAATAGCAGATATTTCAATAAGTGTGAGTTTACAACATCACGATACCATTTGATAGATAAATATAATATTGTAACTAATCAACTCAGGGCTGAATAGATACACCTATTTAATTCCTTGTTTTTATAGAGAAGCAACTCATTCCATGTGAAAAGAACAACATACCATAAAATGAGTAATGCAATATCAAAACGTTTCTAAACTGTCAAAATAACGTCATTGGGGAAGGAAGTGTAGTGCACTATGAACTATGACTGTATCGAGTAGATTATGAATCGATTATTAAAACCTAACATTCTTAATTGTTTTGATTTATTTTAAACCTAAGTGAAACGCTAACGCGCTCTATATTGATAACCTAATCAAAGGTTCTTCTAAAATATCTATACTTTTAAATATTTAACCAATAATATAATTATTATAGCAAAGCCTACATAGCCTCACAGCGGCATGGTTGAATTAGCAAATGGTAAATTTGATAGCAAAAGTATATATAATAAAAAAGATTATGCCCAGAGTAAAATTATTTTTCTTTCATACCTACTTTAAAAAAATTATATAAAATAGATGTTAATTTTTCTTAGCCTCATTATATCAAAATTTTACTGTAAAACTTCGTGACAAAATGAACTAGGGAAGCTCAATATCATACAGTTTGAATTATACATTATACATACACTTAAATAAAAGCACTTCACTCGATTAAAAAGCTCTATCTAACTTTTGCCACACTCCACACCGCTGCACCGTCTTGTCTGTACCGTGTACAGATACTGCATCACTAGTTGTTGGCGAGTGGAAGTGGAGTAAGTCATGTCATCTTCGATGGATATTCGATAACAAAATTAATAAATAGCTATGAGTTGGGTCGATTGAATTAATACGTAGAGCAAAGTGCGGGAAATTGGGCGCGGAGGTGAATATACAGTGGCAAGTGAAGTCATGCCAGTCTGCCTACGGTGCGGGTAATACTTAGTGGTCTGTGCGCTGCACATCGCGACTATCGCAAGCCGTCAGTCCGGGAGTGAAGCGCGGCGAGACCGTGTGTTACTGTGCCACTGGTCAAGAACTCAGCTCGCACTTCCTGAGCCTTCGCTTCCTCGCTTCACCTTGGACCTCGGAGACGCATCCCGAATATTATCACTGTCCTCTAGTAATGGTGAGTACGATCAATTTAATTTAGTATAACAGGACCGCACCTATCTCAAAGTTCTAACACTAGTGTTCGGCGATACTTTATTATTATTTCTATTCTGTTTTCACTGATGCATTAAACAGTTCTATTATGGTGATTCATGCTATTTGATCACCAGTTACATTGTTATTGAGTTCAAGTTACCTTAAACTCTGTGTCATATAAACTTATTTAATAAATTTAAAATTTATTTATCTAACTGACAAAAATATAGATAATTTATTTTAATAATAATTTTACAAACAAATATATATGCTTCAATATTTTTATAAATTTATAGTTATCATTGAGAGTGGGCAACCTCTGACATATGATAATAGTAATTCTCCACACATAAAGTATATGATGTCAAACAAAACATGTTTAAACTTTTGAAACCAGATCATTGTTTTAAATACTTCCATAGCTATTTATATCAGACACAAAAACAGGAATTTCCTGTTCATAATTTTTTGTCCTGGTTGCAAAAAGCCATCACATCCAAACACTACATTATCTTGACTAAGTTGGTAATTTATTGTTTATTTCATTGACAATATTACTGTATTTTAGATTTAACAACTACAACATTTGACACAATGAACAGCTGACATATTATTTATTTATTTATTTATACGAGCAGCTTGGTAGCTGATGTATAAAATTGAATTGTATTTATTAAATAAAAGAATAGAGGAGTAGAACCTTTTATCCTAAATAATAGGGAACACACCTGTGATGCCATGGCAAATATTTGCCGTCAGAAGATAAGGTGTTACAATCCACAATAAAAGTTTAAACTTCAACACATAGTAAGTTAGGGGATACCTTATCAGTCCATGACCTACACCAATTACACGTCGACTGAACACTTGTAAAACACCTTGTGTTATCAGTTGAAATTACCATGTTCAGTAAATGAATGAAAACAGAACTAATGAGCTGGAACTAAGTTAATTATTAAATCAGTGAGGTGTCACTCACACAATGAAGGTAGTTATTAGAGCACAATAGGTGTTGTTAGCCGGTCGCTCTGTTCACTTGGATTAACCGTTTAATTGTCCTCATTGTGACATCTGCCGAGCCGAGCCGTCCCAGGTGCTGTCTGCTTATTGTTATGCAACGAGTGAGTGCTGACAATATAATAATTGTACTTTACATGTGTATTGTCAGCTTTTATATTTGTTCAAGTTTATTTTTGTATTATTAAATAGTATTGTATTGGAGAACTTAGTTTATTTTGACTTTAATTATGTTCAGGGACATCCTGTCGCTGTGGCAACGATGCGGTTGAGTGATTGTCTCACTTGCAACAACTATTTACGAAACAACTTTTTAAGGAAATGATCATGCCTTATGTCAAAGAAATAAAGCTCATAACTTTCTTATTACTGTACTATATATGCATACGTTTGTGAGGGTGGGTAGATATATGGTTATTAAAACTTGCCACAACGTTTTTAACCTGGATTAACACTTAAGATACTTTTGACCTGGAAAAATTGAACTTCCCCAGGGAATGTGGACAGCTAGTTAATAATATTAGTGGAATGTATGCAGTTGCTGATTGAAAAGGTTGTTAGTTTTACAAATTGATCCAATTAACATACTAGCATACTAACATAACAGACTGCTACATAGGAAATTATGTTTTAATGGGTTGATAACAAAGTTTAAAATTACTGTAATTGAAGTAGTTACATTTTTTAATGATATCTAAGATTTTTTGGTGATGTTACTATGTTGTTATGAACTTAAACCTTTTTACTGATTTGAGCTGACATCATATTTGCTTTAAACATAGTTATACCACATAATATTTCATAATCGCAGTGTGGCGATGTCAAAGAGCGTAATATGTTATAATCACTAATTATTATCACTTTTTTACAATTATTGTTATAATGTTGGTATTGAATTCACTGTGATAATATTTACAAAACGGTTTTCGTTCTTTTATCTCTAATAAACAAAGTCACTATTCTGTTTGTTCGCTTTTATACTACGCAAAAAATTTTAATGCGGCGTTCACCATCTTTTACAGAATTTCTATCGGAAAGTTTACGTGTTTTTATGTTATCCCACTCAGACTGAGTCGGGGCGGATCGCTAGTTTGTGTAATGAATAAAACTATATTTTTTACCATGACACTGGTAATGTTATCGGCGACACGATAGAGCCATTAACAAGTTGGAAGTAATTACTATTTACTAGTAAATTACGTAGACTTAGTCTAGACAATATCATTTTTAAAGCACTATGTCTAGGTTAGTGATGAGTGAGTCATTCAGAACTATTACTACTTATTAGTCATAATATATTAGTCAGTCATCAAATATATTTTAATATTATATGTGTGTCGAAATTAGCTCGGAATAGTTAATTCCGCTGCTAGTCTATTCTGTCTAGGTAAGGGTCCTTGTTTTATGGAAGCTCCTGTCCCAAAATGTCCGAGCCCAGGCCGCTCACTGCTAGTACTGGGAAAAGCAGTAATTCAAAGCAAACTTAATTATTATCTATCACAATGTTGCTACAATGCCGCGCCGCACGTCGCCTCGTAATTTACATCGCTAAGTGTTTCTTGCTGCAATCTATTATGTAAAGTAACTTAAGTGAGATACCCATTTCCGCCGCGAAGCTGTACTGCACTTGTATTACTGTTGTTTGGGTGTTTCGGTTAGAAAGGTTATATCCTAGATATATTCCTAGGTTAAAGGCTATATATGATATCGCTAAACGCGGGTGAAACCTCGTGGGACAGTAAGTAAAAAATATTTATATGAAATGTGAGTCTCAATACTGATGACTCTGCCCATATCTTCAGGGGTAGTGGTCGTGAATATATTATTATCTCTTCCTGTGGTATGTTACATTTTCCCGGGATAAAAAGTAGCCAATATGCTATTCCAGGATATGCTCTATCTGTGTGCCAAGTTTCTTCTAAATCCGTTTGTAAGTTTTTGCGTGAAAGAGTCACAAACTTTTGCATTTTCTATTAAATAGGATTTTGAATCCCGGGAAAACTTAAGATCCCGCTCGAATGTTGGTAAAAACAGGAGCTCATGTTAGTGCATTAAATATAAGTGCGATTGATAGCAGGCATCCAGTGATGTGGCGCGAGCGGCGGCGACCTTCCAGCCGGTGTCAGGTTGTGTTCACACTCCACAAGGTGGATAATGGATATGTCGCAGGGATATTGACTAATCTGGAATTGTGCAATATTACTCATAATACCCGCTGTGACACGCGGTTTCACCCGCGTTCTAAAGGGATCTGTTTTTCCCTGAAAAGTCATTGCCTAAATCTCTAGGGAATGATGTAGCTTTTATGAAAGACTAGCTGTCCCTCGCGGTTTTACCCGCGTTCTCGAGGGTTATTAGATTATCCCAGGATGAAAAGTATGTTACTCCTTACAGCATCAACTATCTGCCAGTGAAAGTCCCGTCCAAATCGTTCCAGCCGGATGAAAGGAAATTATCATAAAAATCGGTCGAGTAGCTTCTATTTACAATCAAATTGCAGACAAAATACAAATCTTTTCTATTTGTAATAGTGAAGATTTCGCAATAAATTAGAGTGTCCTCACTCGTTAAACAGATTCAGATTTCTCGTTTTATCCAGATGTCCTCGCAGACCGATAGAAAACTCTTATTTTAGCCTTTACGTAGAACACCTTTAGGACCAAACTCACCTGTAGCTCAGTTATGCAAATTATATAAGTCAATGCGGTGGGGTAGTTGACATCCATTTCGATTCATTCACTAGCTTCAACAACAACTCGTAATATTTTATCACTTCTTTGTATTACGTAAATGTACTGTTTGAGTGTACGAAAAATAATATCTAGTATAATTCCGCTGGATCTCTTTCTCTGTCAAGTCAAGTCTTGTTTGGGACTTGACAGGGAAGAAGATCTTGCAATGGATTTCCGCAAGGTCTCGCCTGAGTCATTTAGTTAATGTATACATACCTACTATATTTATTAAATATTTGTTACACTAACCGTTCCATGCAGGTTCCACTCGCATTCCCCTGGGATGTTAAATTTCTCCAGGTTAAAAAGTAGCCTGTCTGTTCTTTTACTATACGACCATTGTCCAGGCTATAAATAAATATCCTGGGACATTCTTTACACACGGCCATCTGATCCCAAACTAAGCAGAGCTTGTACTATGGAAACCAGATAACTGATATACTACATATACTACTTTTTTTCTAAATACATACTTATAGATATTTACACCCAGACACAGAGCAAACAGACATGTTCATGCACACAAATGTTTCTCCTGGGTGGGAATCGAACCCGCGACTTTTGGTTTGGCAGTCAGAGCGTTAACCACCGAGCCAATGTGGCCTGTCATATATATATCTTCCTCTGAGCCAAATTTCATCCAAATCCGTTCAGCCGTTCTGGCGTGATTGAGTTACAAATATCCATCCAGTCTAACTTTCGGATTTATAATATTATTATAGTAAGATCATATATTTTTTGGTGTATTCCAATCAGTCGACAGCAGTCTTTGTGTAAACTCTACCCTTACACCTATCATTCCGTTCTAAATTTAAAACCTTATAACGAAGTGAGCGTCTGTTGGTATGTTCCCATTTCTCAGTCTACTGAATAGATATTGATAAAAATTGCCGAAGTGTAGCTTCGATACCGGAAATTGACATGAGACGGCTCTAATTCAAATTCAAATATTTTTATTCAAATAGGCCTTTACAAGCACTTATGAATAGTCAGGCTCTAATACCTGTTCGGAAGGTTGTTTTTTACTGAGAAGAGCCGGCAATAAACTCAGCAATTACTCTTTTTAAAAACAATCTTAGATTTATTACAAAATATTAATTTAGTCTCACTGACAAAACCTGTGTTGTATTGCAAAAGTGAAGTATTATTAAACAATAATAATATGAATATCTAATAATAAAAAAAAATACAAACAAACTAAAGCTGACCAGCCCCCACAAGCAGCACCTGTTCACAAGCATGGCGCATGTGGCTGCCATCGCCCTCCTCGCCATACTGTAGGGAAGTGAGCGACCCGCCACATAACGCCGCCGCAAGCAAAGGCATTTAAGTGAGCATGACTAACTTAAGCTTGTTAACATCAAAATAGGAATATTGAATTTTAAAATACACACAAAGTGTTATCACTGTGACTATAACATGTTCATAAAAGTAATAGTAATAAATGTAGAATAGTAATTCTACAGCTTGGAACCCTACATTTTTTACCTACTTTTGGCGAAATATTAAATCCAATCAACTTAATAAATTATAATTAATGCTAATTATATAAATTGTTCGAGTAATCTTCTGTTACTTATAGGTATGTTTATTTAATTGGATATCCAACAAATAATACATGATATTTAATTAGAATTAAAATTCTTAATTAAACACATTTAATGAGAACCTTTTTTTTCATAGTTTTTATTATAATCGGTATGCGTTACTATGCGACTTTATTTAGTTTTTTTTTTTTATATCTGACGGGATTGCGATTGGCCTCAATCTCACCTGATGGTAAGTGAAGATGAGGCCGAAGATGGAGCTCGCTTTCCCGTTAGCAGCCTATTCACTGTTTTCTTAAAGAGCCCCAAGTAGTAAGTATCTGGTAACACAGACGAGGGGAGAGAATTCAATCTTTAGCTGTGCGCAAAAGGAAGGTAGCTTCAAAGCGCTTAGTGCGTTTTAATTGTGTCAGGAATCTTCGCAGGCGTACGTAGAAGAACGCACTAAAATTTCATCGCTATCAGGTAAATAGTATAAGAAGGCATAGGGCACAAACATACAAACAATAATTTTTATCTAGATACATACTAGCTGTCCCCCGCGGTTTCAACTGCATTTAGCTAAATCATATATGTATTGCTTATAATCAATCTACGAAGAATTCCGCGTCGAATGGTAGCAGTCACATCCCGAAATGTTCAGTAGTTTTTAGGTAATGGTGCGTTAAAGGAACCCCATTTTGCTAAAATACATATGTATGGATATAGACAGGCTGTCCCCCGCGGCTTCACCCGCGTTCTCGAGAGATATAAGCATGCATATAAACATTCCTCACAAATCATTCTGTCTATTAATGAAACCGCATCAAAATCCGATCTAAGGGTACAAGACAAACGGCAGAAGCGACTTTGTTTTAAACTATGTAAGGACTCAAATTCATTTTGTTATCATTCAGTTGAATATTATCTAGGCTGGCACCCGCCTACTTCTGTATTTTTTTTTTCGTGTCGGCATTTTCTCGTAACCCCTGTGACCCTCATACTGAGAACCAGATCTAACAGAATGCAGAAATACCGTCGAGTACTGCTCGCGGTGATATGAGGACACTGAGAAATTCTAAAAATAATGACTTGGCAACTGCACCGCGCAACTTTTTGCATAAACATCTCGGAAAGTGTACCGAGAGAAATTAACCTGAATTATGTCTCACTACTGGCACCTCAACCCATCTGTAGGGTGATAGAGTACACGACAAAAGCTCGTTTTTAATCCAGGTTACAAACTATCTATGTTCCAAGGTTTATCCAAATCCGTTTAGTATTTTTTGCGTGAGAGTAACAAACACATTTAGTCATATCAGTCAGTTGTCTGGTTTTCATAGTACAAGCTATACTTTTTTTTTTATCTTGTTTTAAAGGTCTCTGATGGCTCTTACGCGGACATTTTCGGCGAGCGCAGAGGGCTCTCAGACGAAGGTTTTAGATTTTAAGCAACTGCGCCCTGAGGGTGTCCCCTGCGGGGCTCGGACCTCGGTCCCAGGGCGTTGCGTGGAGGTCAAAAACACTTTAAAATTGATTATAAGCTCTCCTTAGTTTGGAATCAGATATTCATTTACGATGGTCACGTATTTCACGACCGTCCATCTGCTATGATCAAACATTGTGATCTCCGTGACCAGCTGGTAATGTTAAGCAGCGTGTAACACGAGCAGGTGTTCGCCAACACGTCAGACGCGGATCTGATTGGATTATGAAGCTAATGATGACATTATATACGCCATTGTGCGGCGCTGAGAGGACAACGTGCGCGGTGTGGATAAATACAATTGTATTGTTCATTAGCGATGCGTCGTAAACGTGATTTTAAGTAATAATCATTATATTTTATTAACTATTATAAAGGCATACCTTAATGTACTGAGAGGTGTACATGAGAAGCTACAGTCCCTCTAGCATCTGTGCATCTAGCTATAGTGTGCAATCTTACTAATATTATAAATGCAAACCTTTTTAGGTTGAATTTTTGGATGTTTGTTATTCTCACGCAAAAACTACTAAACGTTAATCCGTTTATGAAATTTACACATAGTTTATACCCAGAATTATTACTTAAGATACTTTAGTTCTCGGGAAAATGTATCTTCCCTCGGGAACGCGGGCCAAAACCGCGGGGGACAACTAGTGTCAAAATCAACAGCTTTTTACTGAATGCATATGAAAATATATATTGCAACAAAAAATTACTACATAGTATAAAACAAAGTCGCTTTCTCTGTCCCTATATCCCTATGTATGCTTAAATCTTTAAAACTACGCAACGGATTTTGATGCGGTTTTTTTAATAGATAGAGTGATTGAAGAGGACGGTTTATTTGTATTAGTATCTACATTGCACCTGAGCGAAGCCGGGGCGGGTCGCTAGTATATTATAAAATGTTGTCTGTCTGTTTGCGGCCGGAACGCGGGTGAATCCAAATTGTATGATGGTGCAGATGAACCGTATCATAACACTATAGGATTCATTTTTATATAATTCTTAGTTGTCAAAACAAGGCTATTGGATCTTGACAACATTCAAATAATAAAGAGGTAATGTTTGTAACTTTGGAACTATTTTCCAAAATTCGTTTACTGATAGAAATCTTCAGCTTCAGCTGAAGTTCACACTTCTTCAACTGATAACCGATGGGGAAGAAAGGTTCTCGAGTGGCGACCACGTTCAGGAAAACGCCGAGTGGGACGACCTCCCACCAGGTGGCTCGACGACCTGGTCAGAGTCGCTGGAAGCCGCTGGATGCAGGCAGCTCAGGACCGTTCGAGGTGGAAATCCAAGGGGCAGGCCTATGTTCAGCAGTGGACATCCCCGCACTGATACGATGATTGGAAAGCTGCATTATTCACTAGTGCTATGGGCTAAATTTTAAACCCGGAACACATAAATTTTGTCGAACCGTGGGTGAACACTACGAGCAAAAATTATTCTATCAGTGTGCCAAATTACATTCCAATCCAATTAGCTGTTACGGAGTTGTGTGATAACGAACGTACACACACTAACTATCGCATTTAAAATTTTAGCGAAATAGTGTCGGCACTCGTTATCCGACTGCAGTACTTAGGTACTGTTTATAGGGTCCATAAAGCCGTTATATAATAATTGCGCGGAACACAAAGGTACTTCTACAGACATCAGCTCTCTGCAAATGAAAATCCCAAGTTTGAGCCGTTTCAGAGGTTAGCTGGAACAAACAGACAGGCAAATTTCTATAAATCATTTATAAGCTTTCCGTAAACCGTTGTTATTTGACATCACAGATAGACAATCAAATTGAATTATTTCTATACATGTAAAATATTTTATGGTTTATTATTCACTAGCTGTCCCCCGCGGTTTCACCCGCATTCCGGAAGACTGTATAGAATATAGCCTCGATAAATGGGTTATCTAACACTGAAAGAATTTCCAAATCGAACCACTAGTTCCTGAGATTAGCGCGTTCAAGCTAACAAACAAACAAACTCTTCAGCTTCCCATATTAGTATAGATTCGCTTACTATTGCTTAATACAGTGAATGAGACAAAAATAAATTGTATACAATAAATCTTATGTCCGTTTTGAAAAGAGTAATTGCCGAGTTGATTGTCGGCTTTCCTCGGTACAAGCAACCTTCCGAACCGGTATTAGAGTCTATTCATAAGTGATCGTGAAGGCCTCTTTGAATTAAAATATTTTCATTTCATTGCAATGGGACCTTCGCGATGACCTTTTAACCTTTTTTCTTAACTTTTCGTGTGTAGTTATGGAATTTAAAAATAATTAAAAACAAAAAAAAATACGTAACCTTGCTGAGTGTCTTGCCGGTTCTTCTCAGTTGAAGACTGATATCCGAACCGGTGCAGCGGTGGTAGCAACAGTAACATTAAATTTGACCTTCATAAATGCCCTTCGCGAGCCTAAACTGAATAAATGGTTTTGAATGTTGATTCGTGTGTTATTCATATTGCACAGTTAGTGTTATCGATCGGTTATCGCATATGATGTGCTCCGGCCCCGCACGCCAGCTCATTATAACTACATATCATTTATCCAATACTAGCTATTGCCTGCGGATTCACTCGTGACTTAAGGATTTGGTACAAGGAGATTTCTTCACAGTCTGTTAATTTCTTCTGTTATGTATACTTCTATATAATTCTATAGGATTTGTCTGTACATGTGTGTGTAAAATTTCAGCAATATCGGTTCACATTTTTAATATCAAATACTAGCTGTCGCCCGCGGTTTCACCTGCGTGCGTAAGGGATGTAACATTTTCCCAAAATGAAAAGTAGCCTATGTTACTCCTTATGAAATCAGCTATCTGCCAGTGAAGTCCTGTCAACATGGGTACAGCCGTATTGGTGTTCACAGGGAACACATCAATGTTTTATATACATGTATTGATACCTATTATGGGTTTAGAAACATAAATATGTGTGTCAAGCGAACAAGTCTGGTCTAGGTTTGTCAGCTTCAGACAATAGTACAGGCACCAACATAAGTAGCTGAACAGGTAATAAAAATAATTGCTGATGCAAAAAAGAGTGTCTGAAATTCGGTTCCTTACATTTAATTGCTTACGTAGTTAAAATAAAAAAAACCTGCCAAGTACGTCGAACTCGCACACGAAGGGTTCCGTTCCATCGTATGCAACATAACGCCGGTTTTGTTGTTTTATACAATTTTATAGTAGTACGCACTCGAAATTTTAAGTGTCGACATATTACAGTTCAAATGATTCAAAACCCTTTGACAGACGGACGGGCGGATAGCGGAGCTATAATCCGAACCCGCTTAGACGGGGGAAATCGCGGGATGTTACTTAGTTTATAGTATTTTTTTCTAAGTAAGTAGTACTTTCTTTTTTGTTTTTATGCCACATGGGCCAAACAAGCGGAAGGTCCATCTGAAGTGGTCACCACCGCCCGTGGACGTTTGCAATACTTGGGACACTGCCAATGCGTTGTCAACCCTGAGACGTGAAGTAACTTCACCGGCCCCTTTCTAACCGAAACACAGTAATACAAGTGCTCTGTTTCACGGCAGAAACGGGTATGGTGGTAGTACTCCCCCGAACGAACTCTGCAATAAGAGCTCTACTACTCAAATGTTAAACTTATGTGAAAACTAAATACTCAATAACAGTACAGAGCAACACGTCATACTCATAACCTCAGATATACTGTTAACATTTGCATGTTGGTCCGCGGACCAGTAAGGTTATCCCTTAAAAAAAATCACTCAAAAAACCTCAACAAGTTTTCACCACCACGCTAACTAGCCAAGCTAAATAAATAAGTTAAAACGTTTTATTTGGAGTAGTTTGTATACTCTAGGTACAGTATGGCGCAGTGGCTGCGAGCTCGAAGAACAGTCGCGTCGCTTCGCTAATAGCGGGCGCAACAGAACCTTGACTCGTGGCTCGGTGACAGGCTATTAACAAACACGGCTCCGTTCACAGCATTGTGACTTGTGACACTTCATTGCGCCCCTCTGTCTGTGTGCGGCAAGATAGGATACCCGCTTTGGTTAAGAATGAGATAGCTGTGTGTGGCGCGCTCTCTAGCTCACTTGCTTACAATATGGCTGCCACATGCGTCATACTTGTTATGAGGTGCTGCTTGTGGGGATTGCGCTGCACCAGTTTGGGGATCACAATTACTATTAATACTAAATTTTGATGTGAAACATCTATTGGCGCGCCGTGGGTCAAACCGATTCGTATGCCGTGACGGCAAACGGCGTGACGCTCAAGAGAGCCGTCATGTCCCCTCTACCCTACGTTCTATCCGCATGTCGAATACTCGACAGTTTGACCACTTTGTATTTATAAATACGAGTATATATACTCTGTAATTATTATTTTTCTCCAAATATCTGTATTGGTTTTTATAATATGAATTGCAATTTATCATATTGACTTATATGTTTCTCACCCTACATCACCTACATCCCAAGACGATCGTGTTTTTATATTTATTTATTTCCGCTATGAAACGCAAATATTGTCAGTGAGACTAAATAGTAGTTTGTTTTTAGAAAAACAACCTTCCGAACCGGTATTACTCAGACTATTCATAAATGCTTGTGAAGGCGTATTTGAATAAAATATTTTCATTTTATTTCATAGCAAAATGAAGGTTTATATATGCATCATGCAATGAACTACTGAATCAATGGATGCACCTCGTTTAATAATAATAAGTAACCAAATAACTGATTCAGTAATAAATTATTGTATGCCAGGAGCATCATACAAACAAATAATAGATAAGATTTTGCATACAAAGTTTGATGAAAATACCATAATAATAATTTTAATTGGCAATGTTATAAATATAAGTAAAAAAGACTTGATAAATAGTCTCAATTCTTTATCAAAATTAGAGGTAATGAAAATAATGTTATGTGCTTTCCCATACTCTTCCAACTATTCAGATATGGAGAATAATTATATTTGGCATTTAAATAACCATATGCATAATGTTACATGTCATAGTGCTAATTTTATTTATTTTGATACTAACAAGTTTGTTAGTAATTTGAAATTGAAACAGGATACCCTGTTTATTCCAAAAAAACTTAAGAAATTGATTGCATCACTTGTAGCATATAATATTAATAGGATAAGGGATAACACAGTAAGAACAAGTCATTTTAACATTAAATCTCAGAATAGTTCTTTAAACAAAAACTTTTGACAACAGAGAAGCTAAACAGTTCGACTTTTTTATTACATCAGAATATTAATCGCTTCTTTGGCAAAATTCTTGATATTCATTTATTATTAGATAAAATAAATATAGATATATTATGTTTTACAGAGACATGGTTGAAACCGGGCACTATGCTTTTTAATATTAAAAACTTTACAGTTGCCAGTATATTCAATAGATTATCTGCAGAAGGTGGCGGCACAATAATTCTTATAAATAATAATATTAAATTCAAGGATCGTAAAGATATTTGTAGCCTCTCTGTTGAGCGTGTTTGTGAGGTGTCTTGTGCAGAGTTGCAGAACTATATTATTGTTTGTGTTTATAGGCCACCGGCATCAAATTTTTTATTGTTTACGTCTATAATGGAAGAGATTCTTCGTAAGTTATTTAATAATTCTAACAAGTCAATAGTTGTATGTGGCGACTTTAATGTAGATACTCTTAGTAATTCATCTGAAAGTCGGAATTTTGTTGCCTTATTCAAATCGTTCAACTTAGATTTATTGTTTAGTGAGTCAACAAGATCTACAGCCACTTCGGCTACTTGTATTGATAATATATTAACTAATAGTAGTATACTAGGGAAATCGATTATTAGTGGTGTTCGCTCGGATCATAAGGCTCAATTAATAGAATTGCCATTTAAAAGACAAGTATTTAAAGTAACGAAAGTAATTAGACCTACTACTAAGGCAAGATTAGACACCTTTAAGAATAATTTAGAGCTGAAACTCTGTAATACAATATATCATAGTGATGAGCCCAATGTCTTGTATAAAGGTTTATTGTCTGGGATTTGCGATAATTTTAATAGAGCCTGTCCTACTAAAATAGTGAAGGTAAATAGTAAAATGGGATTTAGTGACTGGGCTACAAAAGGTATTCGTAAGAGCAGGGATAGGTTGTATGAACTTTATCATTTAAAATCTCTAACTCAGAACGAAGAATTTCATAAATATGTTAGAAATTTTTCAAAGACTTTCAAGTTAGTGTGTAATCAAGCTAAATCTTACTTTATATGTAATAAAATAGGTAATGCTAATAATAAAATAAATACAGTCTGGAATGTTATTAATACGGAAACTGGTAAAATTAGAAATAATAATGAACAGGTAACTCTTAAAATTAATGAAAAAATTCTAACAAATAATTTAGATGTAGCCTGTGCTTTTGAAAACTTCTTCACGAGTATACCTGGTAAAACTACTAAAAGCCTTAAATCATGTCCTATAGCAGCGGAATCTTTACTCAAGCAGCATATTCATAATACATTTCCAAGTTTTAAATTTGACCATATTAATGCTAGCGATATCATAATAACTTTTAATTCTCTCAATATGAAAAGTACTGAAGATTTATGGGGCTTATCAGTAACAATCGTAAAATCAATAATAACAGTGATTGCACCTGTTTTGTCAAATATTTTTAATGAATGCATTGATCAGGGTTGTTTTCCTGATTTAATGAAATATAGTAAAATAGTACCTATTTTCAAGTCCGGTTGTAGGGAGAATCCATCTGATTACAGACCAGTTTCCGTTCTGCCAGCACTTAGTAAAATCTTTGAAAAATTGCTGCTTAATCAAATGTCAAGTCACTTTACTAAGCATAAGGTATTGCATGGTCATCAGTTCGGTTTCACGAAGGGAAGATCTACATCCGATGCGGCAGCAACATTGCTGAGGCACATTTATGGCGCATGGGAGGATTCACAGGATGCGATTGGCATTTTTTGTGATCTGTCCAAGGCATTCGATTGCGTTGACCACCGTACGCTACTACTAAAACTTGACTTCTACGGAATTCGTGGAACTGCTCATGATCTTGTTTTATCTTATTTATCAAATCGCCAGCAAAAGGTAGGGATTACCGGCACAACATCCAAGGGCTCTTTAGTCGAAATGGGGGTACCCCAGGGTTCAATTTTAGGTCCATTTTTGTTTTTAGTATATATAAATGATTTGCCATATGTTGTAAATGACCTCACAGATATTGTCTTGTTTGCTGATGATACATCATTAATTTTTAAAGTTAATAGAAAAGACAAAGATCTAACTAAAGTTAATCATACTATGTCAATTGTCTGTGGGTGGTTTGCTACAAATAATCTATTACTAAATTCAAAGAAAACTAAATGCTTAAGGTTTTCTTTACCAAATGTAGCACAAGTAGATAGCCAAATAATAATAGATGGGAGCCATATTGATCTTGTAAATAAAACGGTATTTTTGGGTCTTACATTAGACAATAAATTGCAATGGGGACCTCAGGTTGATACTCTAGCTGCTAAATTAAGTTCGGCTGCTTTTGCTGTTAGGAAAATTAAACAATTGACGAATGTTGAGACGGCCAAATTAGTTTATTTTGCATATTTTCATAGCCTCTTGTCCTATGGTATTTTGTTTTGGGGAGCAGCAGCGGATATAGAATCAATATTTATTATACAAAAAAGAGCAATTCGTGCAATTTACAGTATGGGTCCCCGTGAATCATTAAGAGATTTATTTAGGGAAATAAATATAATGACATTACCTTCACTATATATTTATGAAAATATAATGTTTATACGTAGAAACATAGGAATGTTTGAGGCAAAATTAGATATTCATAGTATAAATACAAGACAAAGGGAGAAGTTAGTTGTTCCATACTTTAGACTAACTAAAGTTAACAAGTCATTTCTTGGTAATTGTGTTCGATTTTATAATAAGATACCGCTTTCAATAACCAAAATGTCTGATCATAAATTTAAAAATTATATTAGGAAAGTTTTGAAAGAAAAAGCGTATTACAAGGTAGTTCATTATATTGAAGATAAAAATGTATGGAAATAGCTGCTCTCTGCACAGTGCACCTCTAAATCTCTTGTTTAAGTTGTAAGTACCTAATTATTGTTATTTTCTATTTTGTTTTGTTTTTATTAATGTTACCTATAATAAGTATCTTGTAATTGTTAAATATAAAATTATGTAAAATTGAAATTATAAAATAGCCAAAAAGTCAGAATAGATAAAAATTTATATAACAAATAAAAAAGAATGTAACCTTGCTGAGTTTCTTGCCGGTTCTGCTCAGTTGAAGGCTGACTTCCGAACCGGTTGTAGCTTCAGTAACTTTAAATTTGACCTTCATAAGTGCCCTCCGAAGGCCTAAACTGAATAAATGGTTTTGAATTTGAATTTTTTCAACAGTTATAAAGTTGATGACATTTTTAAACGTCGAATCGGTCAACAGAGAATGTCACTTGTTTATGAGTAGTATTATTTAACTAGCTGTCCCCCGCGGTTTCACCCGCGTTCCCGAGGAATGTTACATTTTCCCGGCACACAAAGTATCCTATGACAAGCTTCATCCAAATCCATTCGGTAGTTTTGGCTTGAAAGAGTAACAAACATCCATACATACAAACATTCACGAAATCACGATCACGCGAAAATATACATGTTTTTCGACATTATTTATTTGAACATGCTTGATAAAATGTCCTCTAGTGATCTAATCCCATAATTGTTATGGTTTTTCCGAGCAAAGTGTTAATATGACGAGTTACGGAAACCTACTACTAAAAGGCCATCGATCTGTCATACCTATGTACAACATACTCCACTTGATCAAACAGCTAAAACATTTGTGCAATCATCACTATTGGCATATCTATTGTATTATTTATGTATATGCACGTGTTTTATAGTAAATGATCATTATGCAACGAAGGTGGCGGCGGGGTCGCGGCTACACACTAATTATCGCGCGTAATATCTATCGAGCTTATATCCATACAATTGTTGTTGCGCAAGACGGATGCGATTATAGCGGCTCTCGAAGATACACAGCTGAGCGTCGATACGCGCCCACACTTTAAACTTATCTGTGGCCAATTAAATACCCAGCATTGTATGTGCCGCGCTTCCTTCGCAACACATACTATTAAAAAAAAAAGTTAACGTCTATAGTTTCCGTGACTGTACTGACAGTAGGTGTACTCGTGGGGAAATAATTCCACTATAACCTGTTCGGAGGCGCACTTCGCTCCGGCTGAGGACAGTCGGTGGCGTCGCGCGTCGGTCGGCTCGTTAGAGGAACTTTTCCGAGGGCGAAACTTACTTCGGAAATCCCGAATTAGATGTTAACTATTGTGTGTGCGACCTTGCACCGTGCACCGAGCACCGTGCGAGTGTGTGTGTGTGTGTGTGTGAGGTGAAGAACCGCCGGCTCCGCCTCCGTCCCGGCTGGGTCGAGGCGTCACAGCCGCGGTGAGCAGCCCTACCACTCCGCTCGGTTGTGTACTGGACAGGTAGGTGTTGGTGCATCACTTGACGAACTCGCTCAAACTTGTTGTACTGTTTATCTTAACGAATGGTTGCAAGTGCAACACATGTTGACCCCGCTTAGAGATTTATGCTTTGTGCTCAAAAAGTCAGCGTGGGACCTATAAAGGCTCTTAAGAAGGTCAAAGCTTCTGGAGTGACCATCGGTTCGAAAGACTGCTTTCAACTGAGATTCGACTAAGACCTGAGCAATTCAATATTTTTACTCGGCTACTCGGTTTAGGCCAAACATTGAAGCGATAGCGTATAAACATTTTACGCTTCACGCTCCTAAAGCCTTCCGAGAGAGTTAGGCCTGCTTAGGCCTTAGCCCTAGACGAAAGCTCCTCAAAAGATCCTCGGTGTGGTGGCTGCTAGTGGTACGCTGTGGCGCATTCCACTACGACACCTGCCTCGGTAATCACATGCATGTATTGCAAGGGTGTGCGTGCACACACACAAGCACGACGCAGTCAGGGACTTCCATCGTCACCGGATATCTCGAGAAGCTAGGCATTAAGATTTGCTGCAAGCCAACTACACTAGACATCTGCCGACTGCACAAGCGATGGCCCAATGGGAACGCAGGGAACTTGTATATGTGCCTCCACTGTTTTAGTTATTGGAGAGTCGAGGCAGTATATCAACTAGTGTTTAGTCTACTTTGGCCAATGTTACTATTCGATTTAGATCCGGTGAATATTGGACTTAACACATCTGTGCCTTTACCATGAGTTTTTAACGTACGTACTCGCTAGCGACGGCGTAAAACATTTCTATGGCAAATGTGTACAGCGCCACTAGCGGTCACCTAAAGAACTAAAATCGATAGTACGAGTCGATAGGTGAAAAACCTATCGAAATGTAAACACTAGCGAATAACGTTTTTTTGCCTTTACTATAGAAATTTGGTACCATGAGTCACAAATTTGACAGTTGCTATCGAGAAATACTGTATCGATAGTAGTTTACTCGCTAGTGACTTCAGTAAGTTTCGATAGCAACTCATGGTAGAGGTACTGGGATCTTTGTGCTCGAGTCTTCTCTTTCCTGTTGAAAGACATTGTATTTTCAACTGACATTGAAAGTGACCGATAGGCAAAGTACAGTTCCTGGTTGGTCCCAATTAAAATTAATTAGTATCTGGCCATGGAATTTGGAGATATGACGATTTTTTAACGGAAAAGAGCACGAATATCGTGATTATAACACGTTATTCAATATTTCTGGCAATTATAAGTGATATGATGCCTTCTGCGCCTCGCGCCAACTTCCTGCGTACTTCTGAGCTTTATACCGGTTATCTTAATTGTATACGTATAAGGAAAACAATCGTAATATATCAATTCAGATGAGGTTCTCGTTCGCTGAATCAAAGCCACAATCTGCGATCGTGACGTCACAAAAGCCAAACGATACGTGATGAACGCACTGAAGCAGGCTCTGGCCAAAGTAGAGATTGTACGAAAATAAATTCACGCAGGATATTGACGACTCGTGACGAGAATGGAATAATGCATCGCCTCGTCCTTACTCGTATCGTACGACAGATGCGTCTCTGTTTTACTGATCGCTTGACGAATCCATTTTAGGTTCACTAAGGGTAATTTTTGCCAACTTCTTCCTGTTCTTTAGAAGTCTTTTCATGTCATAGGAAAATCAACCCTGTATCTTTTTGATAAGGTTTATTAATTGATATAATAGGGTTGAATTTACTATGACATTCTAGTAAGTACATCGGGTCTAGTAAGGATATCGCCCGAGTGTCGTGGTTCTCCCGTTTTCTTACCAACCGGTCTAGAGTTTATGTCGGTCGTTTTCATCATGTCCTCTTTCGTGTTCTTATATCAGTCAGATCATTCTTCATCGTACAAGTCACTTTAGTCTCAAGCGTGACTAATATAATAGAGCTGAAGAGTTTGTTTGTTTGAACGCGGTCATCTGGAACTGCCAGTGGATTGAAATCTTTTTGATAGCCCAATATTCGAGGAAGGTCATAAAGTATTTAACATTACGCATCGACTATACTATGAAGCCGAGCATAAAAATGGGCCGGAGACACAGGCTTCTTTTTACCCCTAACGGGAAACCGCGGGGAATAGCAACAGGAAAACTAACTTAACGATTTATTTATAGACACGGGTCGCGTATCGATGCATCGCGACGGGACGTGCGGTGCGATTGCTAATAGATTGAACTTTTTGTTTGCCAGTTTAACGATCGAAGCGGAACGACCGAATCAGTGGTTTCGGACCTTCCGTCTGATCTTCCAACGCCTTAAGGCTTTCATTGGAATGAATTGGTGTTTGCCAAATAGCGACGTGGCCGGATGGAGACAAGACGCTGTCTCAATGTAAATTCGGAAGTTCAGGGCCATCCCAAGCTTTACTTATCTTAATCGCATGATTGCGTTAAACACTCAGTGCTCATTACTTTATTGAGCAATGATATCTGTCGCTTCCCCCCTCACCCCACCACACCGGGGGCAACACGTGTCTTGTGTAAACTCATTTTTCAGCCTTCGATGCGTAATTGTTCGCGCAATGTTTCGTCGATTGTTTAGCAAGCGCATCGCTTTATTAGCACTCAATTAGCCCACGCGTGCTCGCCGCTGACAACTTGACGAAATATTTATTTGTGCAATTTATTATTTGACAAATTCATTCGGTATTGCCCGCAATACCTCCACCCCACCTCCTCGGTTGTTTTGTAAATCAGATGCGACGGTAAATAGGAGTGAGCCGTGTCGGTGGCCGACCGCAGCAAAAAACAAACTATATTTAACCCTGTCTGCAAACGGTAACAATTCGCTCGAGATCACCGAACATTTTATAACAGAGCGAGAATAGAGTTGACGAGTTAATTCGATGCGCCCTCGATGCATCGAACATTCGGCTCGATGCGACCCGGTCCACTCGTTTAATTGAACTCTAGTCTCTGGTCACCGCCTACTAGCGACTGACTGTAGACATCATTAACGAAAGAGAAACAATAGCAGTGCGTACAGTAAACAATCGCGTTGTATGTAAACACGGAGCATGCGGCGGCGAGGCGAGCCGAGCGCAGCGGCACCTGGCCGACTTGGCAGCTTCGCTTCGTCGACGGTAGAGTCGGCCGGCGCGTTCTCTCACTTTCCCCGCCGCGCTCGCAGCGCAGTGTTCCCATTGCTATTTTATGTAATGAATTACCCATTACCCATTACCGGTTGAATGTCGTATCGTTTTATTGACTCGCGTGTTTACGTAATCTCGCATGTAACGCGTCGACTCGCTCGCAAAGCAACCTTCACTTTATTTAAGACATTCGTGACCAGTCGCAGTCGTTATATAGGTACGTACAATTACACACGTCGCGTTTGTTTGTGACGAATCTTGTGATTGCGGCGGCCCTTGAGGCTTTAAGCACGCAACTTCAGTTGTATAAGTCGACTATTTCTCCGCACTGTGGTTTTACCCGCACTCGCAGGATTCAAACCATTTCCCATTTATAGTTATTTGTTTTCGAGTGAAGCCGCGGGGCAGAAGGCTTGCCTCTTCATTTATATAGATTGGTCTAAAGGTTGTGACGCTACTGGTTGTCTCTGCTCGGGTCGGGTCGGGTGGGAGTGAAGTTTGAATGGAAAGGAGTTTATAATCTGTATAGTATAGATAACTACCCACTAGCTGTTCCCGAGGGATGCAACACTTTCCCGGCACCAAAAATATTCTATGTGTTATTCCAGAGCATTTTCTATATCAGATCCGCCGCCTGCACTAAAGGTCCCAAGCTGGAGGCGCCCATAGTTCCTTGGGCACCTCGGCGAAGAGGCGGGGCAGTCAGTTTGGCAAACCCCGCCCAGAGAATGGCTCGCTCCGAAAGGTTGAGCGACGCCGACGGGGCAGTCGGTCGTAGGACTCGTCTGATCCCGCAGCCCCGTCAACGGCGGAGACGGAACTCGAGGGGTTTAGTGGGTAGGCTCCCCGGTCCTTTCTCGCAGGGGAAGGGGTCGGGGAGAGATTCCCACATAACGTATGGTATGCGTAACGTAAAAAAAAATGGGCATTTTCTATATACTCGTATGTGCCAAGTTTCACACAAATCCGTTTGGTATTTTTTACGCGAAAGAGTATTAAACTTACGCGCGCTACATAATCAAAAGCTTTCCCTTTTTATAATATTAGTAGGGTGAGTGGAGTATCTCAACTGTATTGCAACAGAGGCGCTCCGTCAGCGCTGTCGTTACAATGACTGATGATTTAATACAATACGTCTCTAATGAACATATACATAATATCTCAAGTCCTTGTCTTTTTTCTCATGTCGTGATGGGCTCTGTAACGATACCCTCATTCTATCTTCAATATTTGAAGTCCCAACGTAACATGTAGTGAGTATTGTTGCCTTCTCTCCCGCACGCTACCACCGGACTACAGGTAATCGTGTTTAAACAGAGAAACGACAATTATGAATAAATAAATAATTGACTTTCTTTACACACGACCATCTGATCCCAAAGCAGAGCTTGTCCTATGGAAACCAGATAACTGATATATTACAGTACATTTACTATGTTTTTCTAGATATACATATTCAAAGTCAGACACAGATCAAACAGATATGTTCATGCCCACAAATATTTGTCTTGGATGGTAATCGAGCCCATGACTAGCACGTGTTCTCAACCACCAAGCTAACTGACCCGTCTTTACCTTGCACGACTCGGGAATCGAACACAGGATGTTCAGGATATCCAGTCAAGCTTTATACCACTAGACCACCGAGACTTGTTCCTCGTGTAAACTATACCTACACAAGTCTAAAGCAATTGTTAAAATCCAGTGTCAGTAGCGGAATAAAACTTGGTTTTAATAAATAAGTAGATGACGTAGCTCAGTGCGTTCACATCGGTTTTCCTCGATGTCTGAGGTAGACGATAGGCAAATGTTACACCGGCGGGCACCGATGTGGCGCGTGGGGCGGGGTAGTGAGGAGTCCTCCCTCCGCGGTCGAGCCGAGTCAGGCGTGACTCAGTACTTAGATATGCCGAGTCATACCTGGCGAGCTCACGATCGACACACGATTATTCTTTCCGTCTTCGCACTTACATGTTTAGTGGCGGGTACCTACTGGGAGCGGGCGCCGGGGTCGAGCGCATACAAGCACGGGCCACACGCAATTTGTCAACTAGCCACCGACCAGCGGCTTCACGCGCCTGCCCGGCGCGGCGCGGCGGCGGCGGAACTAAAGGGGCGTTCGTTAATTACGTTAGGAATTTTGGCGTTTGTTGAATTCCCTCCTAATTTCATGAGATTTTTCAAAATACGTATTTTTTGTGTGTAAGTACGATATCCGCCCAGTTTTGATACTTGTATTTATTATTCAATAATTTACCCCGGGCTTGTAACATAAGTAGTCTAAGTCATTCGGGACGTAGTGTAGCTTTCTATGAGTGAAAGATATTTTGAAATAAGTGTAAAGGTTCTGAAGATTACACTCCATATACCTACGTATACACACTCACAAAATTAGCAGTCTCTTCATAAAATTTGTCAAGAAGTTAAAACTAGGTTGGGCCCCGCAGATCCACTAGCGTTCCCCAAGGATTTTATCCTGAAAATATTTTATTTGTGTGCTAAATTATATTTCTTAAAGATCAGCCTTTTAGGAGCCTATTCGAGACAAACAGACAGACAAATATTATAAATAGCAGTTTTAACGGAAACTCTTTATTTTTTATTAAAATCACACACATACATTCACATTATATTTAATGTTATAGATTTTAAATGAGCTTTTTGTGTAGGCATAACAAGTAGGTATGACTAGAATATGCGTGTTCACTGTAACTCGGTAACACTGTAGTGTAGCTCGCGCTGTGTGACTCACCAACACTCTACACTCCGCACTTTACTACGCGATCAATCAATAATAAATGTTTCATACTAGAAACAAGTGATAGTTAAATCACATTTTATTTTTAGAGTAGTAGAGCTCTTAGTGCAGAGTTCGTCCGGGGAAGTACTACCACCTTACCCATTTCTGCCGTGAAGCAGTAGTGCACTTGTATTACTGTGTTTCAGTTAGAGAGGTAAGGCAGGTGACATTACAGGCACATGAGACTTAACAACTTCACGTCTCAGGGTCGACGACGCAGCGATGCCCCTGTTGTCAGAAATGTCCATAGGCGGCAGTGACCACTTACCATCAGGTGGACATTCCGTATATTTGTCGGCCTATGTGGTTTTAGAAATGAAGATATCTAAACAATTAGGAGAATTGAAAGTGCATAATTTGTCGTGATGTGACGAAGTAAAAATAGGTTTTCTGTCGCTTGGTATACTTTTGTAAAATACATACATAACAAAGGTAAATTTTAAAATAAGAAGTTAAAGAGGCATGTACTGTTGATATTAGTTAACCAGTGGCTCATGTGAACTACGAGTGAAACAACTGCGGGCAGGATGCGCCGTGTACACGAATCTAGTTAGATCGGACGCCATGTTGTGTATTTCTATCTCTTTCTTAACTTATTTCCGGAAATGTTGTTTCACTCGCATGATTCATAGTTAACTAATATGAACCTTACATTTAATATTGTAATATATTTATGAACTCAACATTTTCTCCTCTTTCATTGAGATGAATTCAATCATAATTAAATAAAATTATTTGAGTGGGATCACTCGATACAATAGCGTATTATTTTTTTGTTTAAAATGTAACCTAAGGCACCCGGTCCGCAATATAAATCAAAACATCAAAATTGATTTAGTAGTTAGTCACCACAGACGAACATACGTAAATACAAACATACGTACAACAAAAATAGTTTAAAATTGTATATTTTTTAGCTTAAATTGTACCGAAGTAAACAAGATATCACTATTGTAGAGCTTTTTTATAGTATATTTTATTATAACCATCAAATATCTTAAGTTTTCCAAATGAACGCAATTATTTTTGTTACGTGTATGTAACTGCTAATGAAATGAAATGAAAATGAAATGAAAATATTTTTTATTCAAAGAGGCCTTTACAAGCACTTATGAATAGTCTGACTCTAATACCGGTTCGGAAGGTTGTTTTTTACTGAGAAGAGCCGGCAATAAACTCAGCAATTACTCTTTTTAAAAAACGAACTAGAATTATTGAACAATAATATAATATTATGAATATCTAATTTAAAAAAATAATAATACAAACAAACTTAAGCTGACCCCCCCCCCCCCCCCCCCCCCACAAGCAGCTAACATCAAAACACTATCTTTTAGCGCAGCCGTTCTATAAAAATCGTTGTAAAGATGCTGAAGATTTCACGGGTAAATTCGGAATGTTTCCAGACCGGTTTGAGACAGCCTGCAGCTCGTTCAGCTAACTGTAAACATGCCGAATTTGTAGTTGGACGTCTAGTCTAGTCTAGCCTAGCCTGGCTGGAGAACCGTTACCGCTGCAGTCGGCGGACGCGGCGCGGGCGGCGCGGGCGGTGCGTCGGCGATGTGGCGGCGATGTGGCGGCGCGGGGAACTAAACATGCAGATTTGTTACGCGACTGTTTAGCAATATTGCTGTATTATACATTTCCCTAATTCACAGCATGCAATTCTGTGAGACTAGATGGCCCATGACTTGGTGGTTACAGACCTTGACCGTCACGTCACTGATCGTGGTTTTGATTCCCATCCACAAACATTTTTGTAAGGTCTGTCTGGTTGGTTTGTGTCCGGGTGTAAATATTTTTAATTCATATTTAAAACCATTTATTCAGTTTAGGCCCGCCGAGGGCACTTAAGAAGAACACATTTAAATACTGAAGATACCAAAATAAAATTGTTAAATTAAATTTAAATAAGAGAAGTATATGTACCTAATATATCAGTTATCTGGTTTCCACAGTACAAGCTCTGCTTAATTTGGGATCAGATGGCCGCGTGTGAGGAATGTCCCGGGATATTTTTTAAATATAGTTCAACGAAAAATGAACTGTCGAATCTATTTGAATTATTACTTACTCCTGCGGTTTCATTCGCGTTCGGGAAGTATTAATATATAATGAGATTATAAAATATTCAATGCCTATGCGGAACAGATGTTTCTAAATTGATGCCGCCTGTAGTTTCGTAGATTACCCCCAAATATTCGAATAGCTGTCCCCCGCGCCCGGAAGTGTGTACGCGATTAATTCCGTTTTTGCCACATTTTTCTTTGATGCTCCGCTCCTTTTGGTCGTAGCGTGATGTTATATAGCCTTATTATACCAAACAATCTCTCTTTATAATATTAGTATAGATACAGATTTTCAACATCCGCTCTTTATAATATTTTTAGTATAGATGCAGTCAAGTATTTTCAATATGAAATGTCTGTGTCAGTGTATTATTTCACAGTACCGGTTCGGAATTAATGAAGTGCATAATATGCTAGCGTTCCATACATATCTATTGCTGTAGTAGCCTTCTTAGACCTCCTGTAGGTACTAGGTGTACTTCTGCTTCACTGTAGATACTAGCTATAAATAAATTAATATCTTTAGACATTGAAGCAGAGCCTGTTAGTACAGGCTCTGCTTCAATGGAAACTAGATAACTGATATACTACAAATAATCTGTGTACTTTCTAAATATATACTTGCACACCGAGACACAGAACAAACAATGTTAGTAATGGCCTGGGTGGGAATCGACCCCACGACCTGTGGAGGTCCTAAATCAAAGCCGTTTATTCAGTTTAGATCCGCCGAGACCACTTATGAAGGTCAAAGTTACTAATTCCATCTATCCATCTATCCGTCGACACAAAATTTCGTATTTGTAATAGAATATTGTTCAGAAGCACTATTGTGTCGGGGCGACCAGTTTATTATCATAACATCATCTTCATCCGACGGAGGCCGCGCCGCCCCGCGCCGCCGCTGCCTCATTTGTTTTTACGGTGCTCCTAAGTGATGAGGCCCTCCAATTTGTACGTCTACATTTTTAGGATACCGTAGCCAAGTGGGAAATAACGGAACCCTTATACAGGCGTTACAAAACTACCCGTAAAGCCGAAAGGAGGTTAAATGGGGCCGTATAACTATATAATTTAAGAACCGTAGTAACGCTGTATAATATACCTACCCAAAAAAAAAACAGATTTTTATTAATGAAAAATAGAAAAACTATTAAATTAGACAATTATTAGGTAAAATTGGTACGAAGGCCTTTCTGTTAAATAATCTGGTTCCCTGACATGACAGCTGACTAGGGTTGTTGGCTTTGATAGATATATTTTTACGGGATATTTTGTAACACGTTGTAGATTCGTCTTGTAACGTCACAGACATTTTACTCGAAAATTATTACAAATTTCAAAGACAGATATCCTATCCTACTAATTGTATAAATGTGAAAGTTTACAAGAATTAATGTATAAATGTTAATCGAATCAAATCACTTATTCGTTCAGTTTTAGGTAATACATAATGCGGTGTTATACAAATATTATGTGCCTCAAAACTGACAGAAATGACGTACGAAGTTACATATTGATTAAATAAACATCGAATCAAAATTTATTAAGTTAAATATAATATTATAGGTTGTTTATTAGTTGTAAGTTTTGTCGTTCGATAAGAAAAACACAATTTTATGGTTCAAAATACACTTTATTATTCAGTATAATCTCCCTGAACATTAATACACTTGCTCCAACGATCCACCAATCTGTGGATTCCATCCGTGAAGTGAGAATCCGGAAGGTCTGCAAAATACGCTTCAACAGCCGTTATGAGTTCTTCATTTGATGAAAAACGCTTGCCACGCATACATTTTTTGGGTTCTGGAAACAAATGGAAGTCGCTGGGGGCCTAATCTAGTGAATACGGTGGATGCTCCAACAACTCGAACTTTAATTCATGGATTTTACCTAACACTGCTTACTCAACCTTAGTACTAGGACATGGTACGGAACCTTGTGTATTTAGAGGAATAAACGAAGGTGCAAAAATACCGCATTGTCGATAGAGTCGTGTATTCTATTGTACAAGAATCAGACAACAATATAATATGACTTATGTAATTCATTAATTTTATATACTTGTTATCTCAGACGTTTTGATGAATCAACAACACGATACTAATGCATTGTCATCTACCGCGCGAGGTGTCGCACTCTCTGACAGTTAAGTTTATTTTATTTTCGCTCAACGCTGAGATGTGTCCGCGTCGCGCATAGGGTTGCCATAATTATAATGTCCGAAATTTTCCGGACATAGGTCTTTGTCCGGAATGCGGAAGGAATCTTAAACCGTCCGGAATTTCTACAAATAAGTGAAGTCATATAAAAAAAAAAATGTATATTTATTAATTATATCACTACATAGTATAAAACAATGTCGCTTTCTCTGTCCCTATATCCCTATGTATGCTTAAATCTTTAAAACTACGCAACGGATATTGATGTGGTTTTTTTTAATAGATAGAGTGATTGAAGAGGAAGGTTTTTATGTATAATACATGTGACATCCCATGGGAACGCGGGTAAAACCGCGGGAGATAGCTAGTTTATTATAAATCAAAGTAGTAACATTATAACTTTTTAAACTGACAACATCATTAACTTTTATGACAACATCACTTCTGATATATTTCGAAAATTCTAACGATTTGGTTTGTTTATTCACTTACACGATGCATATAAAATTGAATAGACAGTCTGGAATGTTCGTCAAATGCCAGGAACTTTCTCCGGATTTTAGATATTTTGATCTGGGAGCCCTAGTCGCGCGCTGTTCGCCGGCCGCGGACACTCCCGCCGCGTCTCATTTGCATCCTTATTATTATTGATGCTCCAAGTTACACAACCAACAGCTCATCATTACCACTTTATGCATTGTATGCAGTTTTTGCGTAGTTGTATTTCTTATGGCAAATTTAAGGCTGTCAGTGCACTGTTCACCTCCATCGACCCAAGAACAAACCGTATTCAGTACGAGTCATTTTAAATTGAGAATGTTGTTAGATTTGTGAGAGATTTGTGCTTTTTCCATATTTTTTATCTTTACTAAGTAGACAAGCTCTCTCAATAAGTATTCCTTAACCTAGAAATAGACTCTGAGGACCAAGAGACAAACTTTTAAATGGTCCTTCGAGTCTTTGGTTCGCGAGTGAAAACCTTAAAAAAAACCAGTGACTACAGTGAGAAAGGATCGCAGAGATTATATTGAGCAGTTTCGTAAATAGATAATCAGGTCAGATCAAACCGTCACTTACATAGTATAAAACAAAGTCGCTTCCGCCGTTTGTAGGCTTAGGTCTTTTAAACTACGCAACTTGATGCGGTTTTTATGAATAAACAGAATGATTCAAGAGGAAGGTTTATATGTACTCTTACGTACCTCGATAGCTAGTTTCTTGTATGTAGTATTTCGTTGTTGACTCTATGTATAAATACTTTTATAACCAAAGTTAGATTTACTTAACTTCTTGCCAAATTTAAGAAGAAATCTGTGGACAGCTGTAAGCGTAGATTAGTTATATCAGAAGCGTATTGGAAGGGCTCACTATGTAAGCATGACAAGATTTATGATTACCTCAGGAAACTTGACTTTAAGAAAAATTGCATCCAAACAACAACATAAAGTCATCGCATGCGTCCAGGTCGATGACTTGTGTGTTTTGCAATTCTGGCGCGGCTTATGGCGATGCAGCGAATTTAAACAAATGACGAGCGATTAATAGTTGAAAGAGATAACACAATCACATTATTGCGCAAATTTCTTCATTAACCATTTCAATAAGTCTAAAACCAACCATATCACCGAAATCAAACCATAGTTTGACACCTCCCATAGGTGTATGTATCATGTATTTTCAAATACTATGTCCGAGATTCTGTTGTCCACAGTCAATAGTCAAAGTGAGGGGACCGTGGCCCTCAAATTTAATTAATGAATGAAAATGCAGCACAGACGTTACGATGGAAAATAAACAATTGCATAGGAAAATATTTTGTATGAAAATCAATGCAAGGGGATGATGGATTTTGAATTACCCATTTCTGCCGTGAAGCAGTAGTGCACTTGTAATACTGTGTTTCGATTAGAGAGGTAAGGGGCCGGTGACATTACAGGCACATGGGACTTAACCACTTCACGTCTCAGGGTCGACAACGCATTGGTGATGCCTCTAGTGTTGCAAATGTCCATAGGCGGCGGTGACCACTTACCATCAGGTGGACCGTCCGCTTGTTTGTCGGCCCATGTGGGATAAAAAAAAAATTGTAGTAAGCTTGCCAAATACTTCATTTTACAAACTAGTATGGTTTTACATTCAAAATAGTAACTTAGCTGATCCTGAATTTAATGTAAGCCGGCCGATAGCTCAGCAAAGTATTCCCTAACGAAGAAGTAGAGTCAAAGGACAACCTTCTACTAAGTCCTTCGAGCCGGATCGAATCAGCGACCCATGCAAAAGCAACGATGCTAGTGTAATGTCCAGAACGAGGCACCGAGCGGGATCTATGATACGAGTTCGGAGCCGAGACCTTCGGCGCGCGCTGCGGCGGCCGAGGTCACCGCTGGTCATCGTTTAACTGCTCATTCGGGGGATTCGTGATACGACGATTAACTTTATAATTGCACGCCCGCCGAGTGACGTCAGCCGGCGAGGGTTCCGACTCGATGCGAGGTTAAGGTTTCCATGCTTAATTGAAATATAAAATATGAAAATATTTTTATTAAAATACTCCAATACGCCTCTACAAACATCTATGAATTGTGAGACTCTAATACCGGCTCGGAAGGTGGCTTAATTACTCTTTTAAAAACGAACTTAGATTTATTTCAAAACATTTATTTAGTCTCACTGACAATTCCTTTGTGTTATCGCCGAAGTGAATTATTCTAAAGATCTATAAAACTATCCACAACTCTTCTGATTCTCAATCTCTTCAAGACGATCTTAATAGCATATCGGTTTGTTGTTCCAAAAATAAACTGTTATTAAATTTAGACAAATGTAAGCATATCAAATTCACAAAAAAGAGAATGCCCCTGATTACATCTTACTTCATATAAAAATTATTAATAATTTCTTTTTTAATAATTTTTTATTAATAATTAATTATTAAATCATATAAATTATTGGGATTTCTTTGGCGAAATTGCAGGATTTTTAAAAACATTTTCGTCTTTAAATCTACTTTCTTTGCCTTAGTTCGGAGCACTTTGGAATACTGCTCTAGTATCTGGAACCCTCACTCCAAAAACCACATCAACAGGATTGAGAGAATTCAAAAGAGATTCATGTTTTTCCTTACATTCCATCAAACAAAACAGCTTGAATTACCATCGTACGAGGCTAGATTAAAACACTTTAATATGATATCTCTGCAGGACCGCCGCTGGGTTATGGATCAAGTTTTATTGTACAAGATTGTAAGGGGACTGGTCGACTGCCCTCAGTTACTTGCCGAAATCTATTTTACCGTCCCTCGTCCAAATTTTAGAATAATTAACTTTAAGCCTTTCACAGTGAATAGGTCTAGAACCAATGTTGGAGTAAATAGCATTTTTACGAGACTTTGTAACGAGCACAATAGAATTTACAAGACGCATAAAACAGACATATTATCTTGTTCTTGTACAAATTATAAAACATTTCTTTTAAGTTTAGTATGTTAAAAATGTGTTATTGCTAAGTCGTTTACTAACCTTTTGTTCCCGCACTGTACTAATTTAAATTAGTTTTAATAGCATGCTGTGTTTGCCTTTAATTGTATTTGCACTATGATCGTGCTTATGTCAATTGTGATTTTTACTATAAGACATTGTGTAATATACGTTGGTAAACCGAATAAATAAATAAAATAAATAAATAAAAAAATTATCAATATCTAATAAAAATAGCACTGAAAGTAAAGCAGGTGAGCACTCGTCCCTAAGTATGACGCATGTGGCAGCCGTCGCAGCCATATTGCAGCGAAGTGAGCGACCCGCCACACGACGGCACCGCAAGCAAAAGTCTTAAAGCGAGCATGACTGACATAAGTTTGATATATCTAAAATGATAATTTTGGAATATATAGTACCCACAAAGTGCTATCACTGTGACCATCATCGTATTCATTCAAGTAGTATAGCCTACCTAATGCGTTGCAATAAATAATAATAATAAGACACAGCAATACATAAATCTGCAACCGAGTATTATATTCAGTCACCAATTTTTTCATTCCTAACTTTAATATCGTACCACTCGCCGTACCCCAGGTAGACTAAATTAAATACACTCGGACCTCGTCTCATTGAGGATCAGATCACTCACGAACCGGTCTACCGCCTCCGAGAGTCTGCGACCCGAGAATTCCTCTCGTCCTTTCGATTGCAGTTCGAGTGCAATAAATAAATTGGGAATTTTATCTCTCCCCAGGTGAGCGCGCGACCCCGGCCGACGCGCGTCCCGCAGGCGCGGCGTGGGGACAGCGCGCGGCGCCGGTGAGCGCGCGGCCCGTCATGGCCGCCGTGCCGCGCTCCTACGCGCTGGCGCTCGCCGCGCTCGCCGCGCTGCTGCTCGTGCTGCTCGCGCGCCTGCCGCCCGCGCCCGCGCCCGCCCGCCCCCGCCCGCTGCCGCCCTGGCGCGCCGCCCTCGCCGCCCCCGCCCGCGCCAACCGCACCGAGCCGCCCTCCGCCGCGCCCACCCCCGCCCCCGCCCCCGCCCCCGCCCTGCCGCCCGGCGTCAAGCTCATCCGCGACATGTACGTGGCGGGGCACGAGCGGCCGCACCCGGAGCTGTGCCCGGCGCTGGGCGCGCGGCTGCGGCTGCTGGTGCTGGTGACGTCGGCGCCGGGCCACGCGGCGGCGCGGGACGCGGTGCGGCTCACGTGGGGGCACTACGCGGCGCGCTCCGACGTGGCGCTCGGCTTCGTGCTGGGCGCGCCGCCGCCCGCGCTGCGCCCCGCGCTCGACGCCGAGGACGAGCTGTACGGGGACGTCATCGTCGGCCGCTCGCTCGACTCCTACTCGAACCTGACGCTGAAGACGCTCTCGATCCTCGAGTGGACGGACACGTACTGCCCGCGGGCGGCGCGGCTGCTCAAGACGGACGACGACATGTTCATCAACGTGCCGGAGCTGCTGCGCTTCGCGGCGGAGCCGACGCGCGCCAACGCGACGATGACCGTGTGGGGCAAGGTGGTGCGGCGCTCGCTGCCCAAGCGCACCACCAAGTCCAAGTACTACGTGCCGCCGGCGCAGTTCCCGGGGCGCGTGTACCCGGACTTCGCGACGGGCCCGGCCTACCTGGTGTCGCGCGACTGCGTGCGGCCGCTGCTGGCGGCGGCGGGCGGCGCGCGCTACCTGCGGCTGGAGGACGTGTTCGTGACGGGCGTGCTGGCGGCGCGGCTCGGCATCGCGCGCTCGCACGCGCCGCAGTTCTACAACAAGCGCGTGGCGCCGCACCCGTGCGCCGTGCAGCGCGGCATCGCCATCCACATGGTGCGCTACCACGAGCAGTTCGACCTGTGGCGCAAGCTGCTCGACGGCAAGACCAAGTGCGCCAGCTAGCCCCGGCGGCCCCGCCGCCTGAAACGTTAGGATGCCACACCGCGAGGTCCCGACGGCGCCGCCTCGACCGCCGGCGGCCCGGATCGCGACGCTCTGAAATTTTTTGGAATACTCATTATTTTATATATTTTACATTATGGACGAGAAATTGTATTTTTTTTACTCGAGAGCGTGACGTCACCGCGACCCGCCGCCGCGCGCGTCGACGCCCGGTAGTTGTATTAGTTTAATGTAGCCTCCGAGTAGCCGTCGTCCTGTACCGTACTGTGTATGAACTGTAATTGTCGACCCACTGTGACTGTCCGTACATTGTTTGTATGATTCGATTATGTTGTGTTGTGCCGCAGGTTGTGCCACGTGTAAATATAAAACGTATACACTATAGCTTGATCTGTTTTATTTACTCTGTCCCAAATCACTAAATTCCAAATACATATTTAAATTACCTACTATCATCTATCATAGAAATTTTAAAAAGTTATAAAAACTGTAACCGAACTAAGGATCAATATAACACCCTCTCTCTTTTTGCGTCGGGGGTTAATAAACTTAAAATATATTTTTTTAAATGTGACTCGACTGCGGAAAGATGTAAAAGTTCAATAACTGTAACCAGACTAGGGATAAATCGAATAAAGATCATGATTTTTTTTTTATTGTAACCCGACTGCGGAATAAAGTAAAAGTAAAAAAACTGTAACCAGACTTTTTTAAACTGTAATCCGACTGCGGAAAGCAGAAAAAGTTAATGTTAAAAAGATTTTCAAAACGGCTAAGGATAAATAAAATAAACATAAAATATTTTTGAAGTGAAACTTCTATATATAGAAAATCGTCACGGTTTGTTTGTCAAAATCAAAGTCAAAATTGTAACTTCAATGATAGATTTCTCTGTTTCCTGTCCTGACTTTCATGGGTCACTAGCATCAGCAGTTGGTGATTTATATATGGCTCAATGCCAAAAGGAAAATGCATTTTTTTTTTTATTGTATTTGCATTATACAGGCTGTTAAGAAACTACCCGTAGAGCCGAATGGAGGTTAAATGGGGTTATAAAGAGTCCATTCATAATAACGTAGTAACGCTGAAAAATAGAAAAGCTATTAAAGTAGAATATAATAATTATATTTTTACGGGTTATTTTGTATCGCGTTGTATACTTATATCTACCAATCATATTATTGATTTTCTTCACCATTCATTGTTGCCTCCTTTGGTGTACCAAAGGAGGTGCCACCTTACTCCGTAACAGTAATGATATAATACCTTTGTTTTTAAGTGGGGATTTTAATGTCAATTTCACATTAGATAAATCTCTGAAGTTAGTTGAATTTTTGAGAGAACGCAGTTTTTACAAGGCTACTAGAATCCGTAGAATGTTCATATAATGCCCAGTCAATTATTTAAGTTATTACGGAAGCACTTATTCTTGATCATGGTCATAATTTTTTCTTATGTAGTTACCTGTCAGCATATAGTGACCGTATCAATATACTCGTAGACATTTGTTTCTGTAGTGACTCGGCAATCGGATAGCACAAATAAAACGTTGCTGCGTGGAATTACCTTCTCAGGTCGCTAATTAATTGGTAGATCACTACATAGTATGAAACAAAGTCGCTTTCTCTGTCCATATAATGAAATGAAAATATTTTTATTCAAATAGGCCTTTACAAGCACTTATGAATAGTCTAACTCTAATACCGGTTCGGATGGTTGTTTTTTACTGAGAAGAGCCGGCAATAAACACAGCAATTACTCTTTTTAAAAAACGAACTTAGATTTATTTAGTCTCACTGACAATAACTGTGTGTTATAGTAAAAGTGCTGAATTATTTAACAATAATATAATATTTAAATATCTAATGAAAAAAAAAATACAAACAGACTAAAGCTGACCAGCTCCCACAAACAGCACCTGTTCACAAGTATAACGCATATGGCAGCCATCGCCCTCCTCGCCATATTGTAGGGAAGTGAGCGACCCGCCACACGACGCCGCCGCAAGCAAAGGCATAAAAGCGAGCATGACTAACTTAAGTTTCATGCACATAAAACTAAGAATTTATGAATTTTAGAATACACACAAAGTGTTATCACTGTGACCATAACATGTTCAAAGTTATAAATAAATTTAAGTTGCAATAAAATAAAAAATAAATCATAAAATACAACAATATATGTATTTACAACCACGCATTATTATCATTTAAATATTCATTTATGTTGTAATAAGCCTTTTTTACCAATACGGCTTATGATCCTTAAATTTTTGCATGGACAAATCTAAAGTCGATGCAGGGATTTTGTTATAGAAACGCGCACCTAGTCCCAGTTTGCGCTTATTTCTAGTATTTATTGAGTGCATATCACTTTTTTTAGCAAAATGACTAATGTTTCGATGGACAAATAATATGTTTGCATAAATGTACTGTGATGCAACTGTAAGTATTCCTATTTCTGCAAACTTATCTCTAAGGGAAGTTCGAGAACCCCAATTATACATAGCTCGCACCGCCCACTTTTGCAAAATAAATATAGTTTCTTTATCAGCAGCTTTGCCCCAGAGCAAAATGCCATAGGACATAACACTATGAAAATAACTAAAATATACTAATCGTGCTGTATCTACATCTGTTAGTTGTCTAATTTTTCTCACTGCGTAAGCTGCCGAACTGAGTTTTCCAGCAAGGGATGATATTTGGGTACCCCATTGAAGCCTTGAGTCTAAAGTAATTCCTAAAAATACTGTAGATTCAACTAGATTGAGAGCTTCATTATTTATCATTGAATTAGAGCCTACTTTTCTCACATTGGGTAACGCAAATTTAATACATTTAGTCTTCTTTGCATTCAAAACTAGATTATTTACTGTAAACCAATTTAATACCTGGGCCAATGCACCGTTTACATCGTCATAGTTTGATTTCAGTCTATCAACACTAAAAATCAGTGAGGTGTCATCAGCAAACAGTACAATTCCACAGGTATTTTTAACATAAAATGGAAGGTCATAAATGTAAATCAAAAATAAAAATGGACCAAGGATTGAGCCCTGCGGTACATCCATATGCACGGAAGAACCAGACGATTTGACCCTATTTACATCAACACTTTGAATTCTCTTCCCAAGGTACTATTTCATCATATCAAGATTTTTTTATTTTTTATTTATATATATTTATGAACCATATAAAAATACAATACATAATTATGAGAGCCTTCACGGAAGCCTCGTGGGCTTATCTGTGTAGGCGGTCGCCGGATAATAAAAAATAAAAGTTCTAAATCTATGCTTAGTGTAACACATGTACATATAGGTACACTATACGATATATCTATATATTTATTTAAAAAAAAAATATTTTATCTTTATAACATATTTTATATAATGTATATATGTATGTATATATTATAATTTTATCACCATTTATTACGGCTAGAAGCATGAGAATTTATTTTAGACCTTTTTAAAGAAATATTCTATCAGTTTCACTTTGTAGCTATGTGTTTCAGTGTACTTGTTTTTAACGTTGTCTGGTAGTTCGTTAATTGTTTTAGTGCCATACTCTTTACTCCATAATGACGTAACTTACGAATTAGTGTGTTATGATCGACACAATCAAAAGCCTTAGATAAGTCACAGAAAACACCAATAACATTTTGTGACTTCTCCCAAGCTTTAAAAATATTTCTTAAAAGCGCCACGCCAGCATCAACCGTAGAATGAACATTCGTAAAACCATACTGCTCACTATGTAAAAGTTTGTTTAAATTAATGTGAGTAAGCAATTGGGATAAAATAATCTTGTTAAATACTTTACTAAGGGCTGGCAAAATGGAGACGGGCCGATAATTAGAGGGGTCACTAGGATCTCCAGTTTTGAATAACGGTATTACTTTACTATATTTCATCAAATCCGGAAATTTACCTGAATCAACGCATCTATTGAAAATCAGAGCTAAATGGGGAGCGATAGTATCTACAATCCCCTGTAAGACCGTAACAGACATATCCCATAAATCGCCAGTGCGTTTAACTTTCAAACTTTTAAAAGCTTTAAAAATGTCGTGAGGTGTTATATGCTTTAATTTAAAACACTCATCACATACAGATACATTGCTTTTCAAGATTAATTCCGCGTCTGTTGGTGAGGAATTTAAGGAGCTCGTTGTAGCTATATGTATATCACTAAAGAAGTTATGAAATGCATGTGCTATTTCACTATCTTCACTTATAACTATATTATTAATGTTTAATTCAATACATTTATTATAGTGTTTAGACTTTCCACTTTCAAAATTAATAATGTTCCAAGTAGTTTTTACTTTATTGGTTGATTGATTTATTTTATTTCTTAAGTAAATAGACTTAGCAGAAGCACACACTTTTTTGAAAAGTTGAGAGTAATTTTTGACATATAGTATGAAATTTTGATTCGTATTATATTTTTTCATACCATACAGCTCATACAGCTCATACAACATAGCTCTATAATCCCAACGGTTGCCCAATCGTTAAACTTTATAAAATGTTTATTTTCACTAAAGGTCCTTGGCTTTTGATTTTGTTAGTATTAATAAAACGGGACAAAATATATACGAGTACAAAGGGAGAATCCACAAGTGACAGCAAACATTTTATATTAGTAGGGTAAGGAATGTTTGATGGAAGAAAGCTGTAAAGGGGAGACTTATAAAATTATTCATGTCCAAATAAAACATGGCGTCACTATGACGGTGAATTAAATTATAAAGTGTATCCCTATGCATGCTTAAATCTTTAAAACTACGCAACGGATTTTGATGCGGTTTAAATAGATAGAGTGATTAAAGAGGATATCTGGATTGGCTGCTGAGCTTTGATACTACCAAAATTTATTGGATGTAATCCGCCTAAACTTATTAGACTTGAAAGTAACTCGCACGCGTGACCGCATGTAGGAATGTAGGTGCCTTCAAAAACAATTAATGTAAATAAGAAAGTTATATAAGTAAGCACGAAAATCGCTTGTGAAATTTCGGGCAGAACCCAATCCTGAACCAATGGCGATCTTGCAGTTGTGCGGTTATGGGTTGTCAACTACAAAGGATTCCTAGAGTTCTGGCAAATATTCATGAGCAATTGTGTATGCCTTATCAATGAAAGACGCAGGTGTTTTAGTATGGCTACCTAGGTAAGTTTATTAACTACTGAATAGCTGATTGATACATACGTAATGAAAGATAAACCAATAGAAACTTGGCTTTAATTAGCTATTTTCAAAAGCCATAGAAATAATATATATTACAATAGATTGACAACAGTAATCAAAGATGACAACTGGTATTACATTATGAAGTACTATCAGCCAGTTAGTAAGGAGATTATACGTCATTCACCCCCTCTATGTTTTCTTGATCGAGGAGGTAATCATTTAGACGAATTGGGAGTCTCCTTAACCTTGCTGATCTACGAACGGCCTGAGGTAGTTCGGCACCGTTGTTATCGGCTTCAGGAGTTCTAATAATTTCTTCTTCATTATTTTCATCATCGTTTGAATGATCGTTTCTGTTTTCCGTATTTCGACATCTTATCTCAGCTTCATCCACCAACGTAACAGGAAGCGGCGCCAAATGCCTGTTAGACACCGTCGATTCCTGGCCATTGCTGCGTCTCACGTACGAGTAACTTGGGTTACTATGCAGGAGCTCAACTTCCTCCACATAGGGATCAGTCTTTGAACCTCGTACATATTTTTTTAACAATACTGGACCTGGAACGAGCCACGATGGAAGGGATTCTCCAACAGGTGTTCTTCGAGGAAAGTTAAATAGTCTCTCGTGTGGAGTGGCATTTATCGATGTGCACAAAAGTGAGCGTACGCAGTGTAGTGACGGTTTTAAAGCTTGCTCCCAATTTTCAATGGGTAGATTTTTTGAACGTAAGTAAAGTTGTATTGTTCTCCAAAGAGTTCCATTCAATCTTTCTACCTGGCCGTTTCCTTGCGGATTATACGGCGTTGTGCGAGAAGATGCGATGTTACAATTTCGTAAGAAGGTCTGCAGATCTTCTGACATGAAGGAAGCACCTCGGTCACTATGTATATATAGGGGTTGACCAAATTCAAAAAATATATTTCTGAGACAGTTTATGACAGTCACAGAGGTCATGTCCGCGCAAGGATAGGCAAACGGATACCGTGAAAATTCATCTATTATCGTGAGTATATACTTGTTCTTAGTATTTGATGGCAAAGGACCCTTAAAATCAATATTCAGTCGCTCAAAAGCTGATGTAGCTTTAATAAGTATTCCTTTGGATTTTGCGAATCGTGGCTTAATTTCTGCGCATATTGGACATGAGGCAGTCATTTGCTTAATATCATTGATAGAGTAGGGCATATTTTTCTGCCTAATCCAGTGGTACATTCTAGTTATTCCTGGATGAGAAAGGGCATCATGTAGTTCATATAACTTGTTGTTACTTATGGATGCGCAAACTCTCGAGAGGGCATCAGCTGCAACATTTTCGTTACCTGGTCTATAAATGATGTCATACTTGTAGCATGATAGTTCTAGCCTCCATCTTTCAAATTTGTCGTTCTTTATTTTGCTTGTATGACTTTGGCTAAAGATGTGGCTCACGGATTTCTGATCTGTGATAAGAATAAAATGTCTATTCAGTAGATAATGCCGCCATTTTCTGAGACTTTCAACGATGGCACAAGCTTCTTTTTCTACAGAAGCATGCTTGCGTTCACTGTCTGATAGCGTTCTTGAAAAGAATGCAACGGGGCGACCTTTTTGGGAAAGCGTCGCGGCTAAAGCAAACTCGGAAGCATCTGTTTCAACTGTTAATATTTCCATTTCATCAATAGCAACCAATGCTGCCTTCTGTATGTCTGCTTTTAGTTGCTGAAAGCTGTTCTGCACAGTCTCATTAAGAGGAAAGTGGGTTGCATTAATTAACGGTTGGATCTTCTCGGAAAATTTGTTGACCCATTTGGCGTAGTGAGCAAACAGCCCTTGTGCTCTTTTGAGTTCAGCGGCATTAGATGGTAGCGGCAAATTTATAAGAGGAACAAGTCGATCTTTATCAGGCTCAATCGTATTATTTGTAATCGTGTAACCCAAAAGGCTTATCGTGCTTTTGCTAAAGTTACATTTTTGCTCATTTAACGTTAGTCTGTATTTCTTCACTACGGCCATAAATTGTCGCAAATTTCTATCGTGTTCCTCCTTGTTTTTGCCACAAACAGTAACGTCATCGAGATAAGCGAAGATTCCTTGTAGCTTTTCCTTATCGATAATATATTCAAGAGTTCGTTGAAAGGCGGCTACACCATTGGTAACTCCAAATGGTATTCTCGTGAATTGATAAAGTTTTCCACAAGCCTCGAACGCAGTAAAATTTCTTTCTCTTTCTAATATCGGTACCTGATGATATGCGCTCTTCAAGTCGATCTGGCTAAAGTAATTAAACTTAGCTACCTTTGAAACAATCAATTCTATGTTAGGAAGTGGGTACGCGTCCAGGCATGTAAACCTATTGATAGTTCTGGAGTAATCGACGACCATGCGCTTGCGATGTCCTCCACCACCAGTAACCAGGACCTGAGCGCGCCATGGAGATATACTTGGTTCTATTATACCATCTTTTAAGAGTTTTGCTATTTCTATCTTAATAAATTCTTGATCTTCTTCGCTATGGCGTCTAGATTTAATAGCGACAGGAGCTAAGTCTTCAGACAGGTGTGTAAAAATGGTGGCTGGTGGTACAGAAGCTTCCATTACACAGATTTGGAGAGCCTCTCTAGTACCTCCAAATCGGAATTCAAGCTTAGAATGATCTTTCAAAATATCATGTCCAATTATAACATCTGCGCATAAGTTGTCCACTATTAAAAGGGGACGGTTTACATATTTATGTTTGCTAATAATAAGAGTAGCAAAACATATTCCATCGACATATGATGTGTGGCTAAGCGATGCCAGATTAATGGTTTGTTTATATGGTCTTTCTTTCAATTTCATCATATGAGCTATATTTTTCTCGATGAAACTCACAGAACTTCCTGTATCTATGAGAGCGTCTACGATGATATCATTTACTGTAATGGCAACTGTTGCTTGTTTTAAAGTAGACGGCGATGCAGCTGAAAATACAGTGCTGATAGACTTTGGTTGTGGTACAGTAGGGTTTATAGGAGTGGATATGGCATTGCTAGTGGTGGAGCTCTGTGACCGACAAACTGACGCAAAGTGTCCTTTTTTGGAACATATCTGACAAGAAACATGGAAAGCAGGACACTTAAACCTCTGATGAAGATTCCCACCACAAAAGAAACAGCGCTTTGTTGATTGATGTCTTGTCAGAGGAACTGATACTGCAGCACTAGAACTTGGTGTGACTTGCGGTTGTGAGATTTCTTTAAGTAAAGCAGGCGTCGACAGAGCGTTTAATGTATTAGGGATACTAACGCTCATTGTGGCGGAATCTTTCTCAGCTGTTTCAATGGTTACGGCCTGCTTAAGAACTTCATCCAAGGGTATAGAGGTATTTTCTAATAAACGTTCTTTAATTTTAGGTGATAGAATACCTGCTATAAAGGCGCAACGTATCGCTTGATTTCTATGTTCTAGTGCCGAGACCAATTGGAAGTTGCAGTCTTGTGCTAGTAGTTTTAAAGTACGGCAGTACTCCGAAATCGTCTCATCACTTTTCTGTTTTCGTGTAGCAAGAATGTGACGGGCTAAAATCTCATTTTGTGGCGTAATGTAGGTTTTGTTTAAAATAGATACGGCATCATCGTAAGACTCGCAGTCTCGTATATGAGTAAAGATATTAGCAGTGAGGTGGTTTGCTAGTAACTTAAGCTTTATTACATTGTTAGTTCCGTGCGGAATTTCTTCTGTTAGAAAATTAGTAAAGGTATGAAACCAGTGTCGCCATTTTTCACCAGCTCCGGAAGCATTAGTCTCGACGTCAAATTTTTCCGGGCGAAGGTATCTGGCTAGATAGCTTTTTTTTTCTAGCTCTTCTTCACCTTCTGCATTTTTCTTCGACATATTAAATTAATATAGCTAATTAAATTGATACATACGTAATGAAAGATAAACCAATAGAAACTTGGCTTTAATTAGCTATTTTCAAAAGCCATAGAAATAATATATATTACAATAGATTGACAACAGTAATCAAAGATGACAACTGGTATTACATTATGAAGTACTATCAGCCAGTTAGTAAGGAGATTATACGTCACTGATTATAACCAGATATACAATCAGCCGCCCGATAGATACCAATAGAGGTAGATAGGAATTAAGTTGGAAGTCTAATGCAACCTTATCTATCTACATTCTACATATATCCGCCACCTAGTCCCTAACTTGGTTACGAATACCTACACACTATATAAATGCAAAGTTATGATGCAGTTCGTAAAATTACATTTAATTATTTATCATCATAATCTTCGTGAAGAGACCAACTGCAAATAAAACCGGTCTGAAATTTCGGAAAGTCTCTTTATTTCCCTTCGCTATGGGCGAAACAAAATTGTATTGTAGTTAGGTGCTAGAATCCACAATTTTAAGTCTTTGTCTGCTAGAAGTTCCATAGAATTTTAATGATCGTGAGTCAGTGACACATTTATAGAATTTTTACTGGCGATAGCTCGAAAACCATAGATATAAAAGTAAGCTATTCGGGGGTATAGCTAGCTACAGAATGTACTCTTGATCACTGAAAAATCAGGGTTCTAGATTTTGCCGCAACGAGGTTTAAGGGGGTCGAAAGTGGGCTGAGAAAAGCTTTGACAAGAGGATAGTATCTACGGCTTTGCATCCTCGACTTGGCGGGGGCACTCCCGTGCCTCCAGTTCCGGGGCTCGATTTTGTAAGGAAAATGACATTATCTCGAGGATGTTTCGTTGCAGTCTCCGTGCTCTTGTCTCTTTCGCTAAGTACGTGTATACTACTAATCACGTGAGTGATAAGCTTTCCGAGGCTTCCGTGAAGCGGCTCGCCGACGAAGTTTGTATTAGCTGAATAAGGGGACAGACATAGTAAAACAAGTGTTCAGTATACAGAATAGGATAAGGTAAACATTTACTCGCACTTGGGATCGGCAATCAAAGATACTGCATAGGCGGGGTTGGTAAGAGTATTAAAGAATTGTATTTATTTGTAAAGGTGTTAAAAATGTGGGATTGGAAGGGCATTATTCATTATGAGCTGTTACCACCAGGCAGGACCATTGATTCTGAACTCTACTGCGAACAACTGATGAGATTAAAGCAAGAAGTTGAGAGAAAGCGGCCGGAATTAATCAACAGAAGGGGTGTGGTTTTTCATCATGATAACGCTAGACCTCACACATCTTTAGCCACTCAGCAAAAATTAAGAGAGTTTGGCTGGAAGGTATTGCATCCGCCGTATAGTTCTGACCTTGCACCTTCAGATTTCCACCTGTTTCGGTCTCTTCAGAATTATTTAGGCAGTGTCAGGTTAGCATCACCAGAGGACTGTCAAAACCACTTGTCGCAGTATTTTGATCAGAAGTCCCAAAATTTCTATAGCAATGGGAACATGTCCCTACCTACAAGATGGCAAAAAATTATCGAACAAAATGGTACCTACATACTTTAGTTAAATGTAAATAAACTATATTAAAAATGTTTTGAATTTTCTTAAAAAATGCGAAGGAATTTTTTCCCCAACCTATTATATAGATGGCTCCGGCACAGTATAAAAATGAAACAGTATGGAAACTAAGCCTATTTGTAAAAATAATTACTAACGCTCTATTGAAGCTATATATAATATATTATGTTGTCACTTTCAACCTTTTTTATATTGACTTTTTATAAAAAAAAAGTGTTATATTCAATCGTATTGGAATAACTGTTTAAAAGTTGATAATTTATTGTAGCCATCATTTTGACAGCACTATCGGCTTCAACACCCTCGAAAACCATGAAAACGATACCCATGACGAGTAAGTTGATAATTTATTGTAGCCGCCATCTTGGATTTCCATTTTGACAGCACAATCGGCTTCAACACCCTTCAAAATCATGAAAACGATACCCATGATGAGAAAGTTGATAATTTATTGTAGCCGCCATCTTGGATTTCCATTTTGACAGCACTATCCCCTTTAACACCCTCGAAAACCATGAAAACTATAATTAAAAGAACGTACGTGCTTACAGACACAACTTTTATTTTAAAAAAAAAACAAAGTAATTACAGACAGGAAGTACACCGTAGATAAAATATGAGCAGACATAGATAATATGAGTGAACATAAATTATATCATAGACCAAATAGATCAATGTGTTTACAATGAAATGAGGATTTCGATATAAATAATTACACCCCCACTATATCGAAATACACAAATGTATTTATATAAAACAAAACTACATTTTAAGGAGTCCCATAATCTCCATAAATTTATAATGCTTTGCTCTGGGCAAACCTTTTGTCAATAAATCAGCAGGCATCTCTGAAGTCCCCACATATTTAGTTTCAACAATCTCGTTATCGATTACTTCTTTTATAAAATTGTAACGTACATCTATGTGTTTGGACCTTTTGTATGACTGATGACTATTGGCAAGTTTTAAAGCACTTTGGCTATCATTAAATAACACTACTTTATTACAAAATCCAACTATTTCTATTTCTAATCTACGCAAATGTATGGCCTCTCGACACGCTTCTGATAAGGCCATGTATTCTGCTTCACAGCTACTCAACGCCACTGTGCGTTGTTTTCTACTCTCCCAGGAAATAGCAGACCCACTTTTCAAAAAACAAAAGCCAGTATATGACCGTCTATCTGATATGTCACTTGCCCAATCGGTGTCTACATAACCGACCAAATCTGCTGTTCCTTGGGAGTACTTCAAACAATAATGTTTAGTTTTATACAGGTACCTTAGCACTCTTTTAGCATAAGAAAAATGAACATCAGAATAATAATTATTGAACTGAGATAAGTAACTAACTGAGTATGCTATGTCTGGCCTAGTCAACACTGCAAGGTACATTAAACACCCTATTAACCGTTGATATGGAATATTATCTTTACATACACTAGATTTTTCAATATTTAATTTACATTCAATAGGTGTTTCTGATGTGTGACAGTCAGACATGTTAAACTTGTGCATCAACTGCTCTATATACTGCTCCTGATCAAGGGTAACAACACAGTTTTTTCTATCAACATTCACTCTCATACCTAGATACCTTTTGACACAACCAAGATTCTTGATTTTAAATTTAGCACTTAAAGTTTCAATTAAATTATCAGTTTCAGACTTCACATTTGAAAAAATAAGGAAATCGTCGACATATAGACCAACTATTGTCTTTTCATTATTTTGACCATTCTTTAAAAATACACAAGGCTCAACTTTACTCTTGACATAGCCTAAATTACATAAAGTTTCATTTACTCTATCATACCAGGCAAGAGAAGCCTGTTTTAGACCATAAATAGCCTTCTTTAATCTAAGAACCTTATTACAATCTACATTAGGGAAACATTCAGGTAACTGCATAAAAATAGTTTCTTTTAAGTTGCCATTGAGGAATGCCGTAGTGACATCCAGGTGAGTAATGTCCATATTTAACTGTACACTCAATGCAAATAGATAACGCAAAGTTGAATGTCTTATAACAGGAGAGAATGTCTCACAATAGTCCACACCAGGTCTTTGTGTAAATCCCTTCGCAACTAATCGTGCACGATATCTCACTTGTTTGTAGTTTTAGTAGCTTTTAGTATTTCTTTTTAAGTACCCACTTGCACTTCACTACCGTACGCTGGTACTTGGAGCATCTACCAACTCCCATGCATGATTTTCACTAAAACACTTTAGTTCTTCCCTAATTGCACTTAACCACAGCTCTTTCTCCGACCCTGTCAATGCTTCCTGTACCGTCAGATCGTCAGCATCGTCCCATGCCTCCATGTTAGAATCAGCACACATGTTTGAATATCCATATCTCTCTGGTTTCTGCCGCAACCTGACAGGTTTTTCATCATGCTCCATTTCTCCTGATTCAGATGATGAAGCACTCTCATACTCACTGGGTATATATGTCACATCAGACTTGTCAATATAAGTTTCATTGACACTATCTTCTAAGTCTCCCGAAGATACATCCCCCACTGAACCAAGGCTCTCTTCATTGCATTATTTGTTTTCTGTCACAGGTATAGATACTTCTTCCATTATGATAACATCTCTACTGGTACTGACCCTTTTAGTGATGGGACAATAAACTCTGTACCCTTTTATTTCTTCTGGGTAGCCCACAAGTATCTTTTTCTCTGACTTTTTATCCCATTTTAGACGCTTTTCCTTTGCCACATGCACCATTACATGGCTGCCAAAAATTCTTAAATGACCTATGTCTGGCTTGCGTCCTGACCAAATTTCAAAAGGAGTTTTATCATTTAGCACAGGAAGAACAGTACGATTATGCAGGTAGACAGCTGTATTTGATGCTTCTGCCCAAAATTCTTTGCCTAGCTTGGCATCAAATAATAAACACTTTGCCTTCTCGACAATTGTACGATTAAAACGCTCCGCCAATCCATTTTGTTCCGGTGTGTAAGGATTTGACTTCTGGTGTAAAATGCCATTTTTCTTCAGATAATCATCAAAACTTCTGTTACAAAATTCCTTCCCATTGTCACTGCGAAGTGTTTTAATTTTCCTGTTCAACTGGTTCTCTACTTTGGCCTTATAATCCTGGAAATATTGAAATGCTTCACTTTTCTGTTTCATGAAATATATGTAGGTCATCCGACTGTAATCATCAATAAACAAAATGAAATACCTGGAACCACCGATCGAATCATTTTCCATAGGACCACATACATCACTGTGAATTATACCCAACAATTCACTACTTCTTGAACCAGAGTGTCCAAAAGGAAGGCGTGACTGCTTGCCCTCACAACAAATAATACATGACGACTGGGAAATGTCACTTTTCTTTTCCAGTTCCATGCCACTCACTGCATCAGGCATCTTATTTAAGTACATGCTGTTTATATGGCCTAATCTGCGATGCCATGTATCCACAGACACAAACATTGTAGCCAGTGTACTTTCACAAGTTTTTAATTTGTAAACACCATTTGTCAATGACGCCACGGCAACCAACTGCTCATTTCTGTTGTAAATGTTACATCCACTGGTAGTAAACACAACTCGGTTACCATTTTTAACCAATTGACTGACAGATAATAAGTTTGTGGTTAACTTTGGCACACACAACACTCCTTTGACAATCACGTCATATTTACTGTCGTCAGTAACCGTAGCAATTTGTACGTCACCAGAACATTTCACTCTGAGCTTTTCTTCGTTAGCAACAACAATTTCTTCAATAGAATATTCGGTCGAGACATTTTTAATCCAATTTTCGTTTGAGGTTAAGTGGGCGCTCGCTCCTGAATCAACATACCAATCCTTTCTCGAAAAACTGCCATTCCAGAAAACTGCATTGAATGCGTTTGTCTGTTTGTGTTCACTCGATTTAGTATTTGAAGAATCTTTGTCAACAGTACACTGATTCCGATAGTGCCCGGTTTGTTTACATCTGTAACACCGCGGTACTTTCTTTGACTTTGACATTGAAATTGACGTTTGCGAACGTCCGCCTTGACCATGGCTGCCAACTGTCGTTTGCGAATGTCCGTTGTTTTTATTTCCGCCATATCCAGTGCTGCCAACCTTGTATTTTCTAAAACTTGCAAATGCCCCGTTAGCGTCGCCGCCATTGTTTTCATCTAAATCCATCAACTTAGATTTAATGGCGTCGGTGGTGATGGCGATCCCAGAATGCTCAATCGCCATTATCATCGGTGCATATTTTTCCGTTAAACCAGCCAGCAAAAGACAGCCGATCCACTCATCACTGATTTGAAATCCCGTTCCACTTAGCTTCTGTCCAGTTTCCACTAGCTGTGTCACATAACTGGTCATAGAATTGCAATTTTCGAGACGAATCGAAATAAGATTTCTCAATAAACTGATGCGTCTAGTGAAACCAGAATCATCGAATAAAGCTTTGAGCTTATTCCACAGCTCCAAAGACGTTTTAACCTCCTTTATGTGCACGTACAAGCTCGAGTCGATAGTGAGAATCAATTTAGCCTTAGTCCTCGCATCATCAGCGGCTTCTGTGATCTTCCCGGTAACAGGTTTTATACAATGCTCCATGTTTTCTAAGATCAGAAAATTCTCCGCGGCGAAGCACCACTCCGTGTAATTTTCTCGCCCTTTCAGCTTCGGTATTCACTAGATAGTTCGTCGACATGATGTCTATTTGGTTATCATTCGCGACCTACGCTAAAAAACTGAGCTAAAACTGAAAATTACGACTATCCTAAGTTACTAGCTAAATTGCCACGCTGGGCTGGGCCCATAACCTATAATTAAAAGAACGTAAGTGCTTACAGACACAACTTTTATTTAAAAAAAAAACCAAAGTAATTACAGACAGGAAGTACACCGTAGATAAAATATGAGCAGACATAGATAATATGAGTGAACATAAATTATATCATAGACCAAATAGATCAATGTGTTTACAATGAAATGAGGATTTCGATATAAATAATTACAAAAACGATACCCAAGACGAAAAAATTTATAATTGATTACAGCCGCCATCTTGGATTTCCATTTTGACATCTCTATACACTTCAACATCCTCGAAAACCATGAAAACGATACCCATGACGAGAAGGTTGATAATTTACTGTAGCCCCCATCTTGAATTTCCATTTTGACAGCACTATCCCCTTTAACACCCTCGTAAACCATGAAAACGATACCCATGACGAGAAAATTGATAATTGATTGCAGCCGCCATCTTGGATTTCATCGCATATGTCGGCGCTACAACGCTCGTATAGTTGAAATTTCGTTCGAAACAGTGTCGGTCTCACTCACTCAGTGCTATTATTTACTATAGCGCAGGCGTCCATACAATCAACAATTCGCCCTAAATTTGTAAAATCTCTCGTAGAATCGAAAACAGGTGCAAGAAAAAAATTTCAAACTTGAGATATATTAAATTATTGTTAAAGCCCAATATTTTTTTGTAAAATGTGGATAATTCATAAAAAGAAACTTATTGAAAATAGTGTGAAGTGTTATAGTTAGTATAAGTCTTGGCAATAATAAAAAAATCTAGACCCAAATATGTGAGGAGGTTATGTCGACTTATGTTAGAGAATAGAGACACGTTGTTGTCTCACGCCATATGTTGGATATGTACTTGGCGCGAGACACGATTGTGTCTCCGGATATTGAAAACTTCGAGGCAGATGTCGGTGGTGAGGTGATACATGCCTAACGGTTTTTTTTTTTTTTGGGTTTATATTTCTTCAGTGGTCACGAATTCCATCTCCAGTGAAGGGCAGGTCTGTGTATCGCTGTTATTTTGCTGCCTCATTATTCTTATTGTCACCAGGGTTAAAGTGACCCAGAAGAGCTTGAGCTGTATTATTGAAATGAGTTGTGTAATAATTTTTTTTTTCAAGTGAAACTTCTTTATCGGCGTATGGGAGAAATTTTATAGCAATGTAAAAAAAATTGTGATGTTTTTCTGTTACGCGCCATATTTATTTATTACATTAAGTGCTGTCAAAATGGAAATCCAAGATGGCGGCTACAATAAATTATCAATTTTCTCGTCATGGGTATCGTTTTCATGGTTTTCGAGGGTGTTGTCAACTTTTATTTATAAACTAGTTATTTCAATACGATTGAATGATCACTACAAAACTCTTTTTTTTGAAGTGAAACTTCTTTAGAATCGTTGTGATTTCAAACCGGATGCAACGGAAAAAACGACAGATAAGAGACACAAATACAAAAATGTGTAGGATGAAGCCGGCAAAGAATGTGAGAGAAATATACATACTATATATGTTAAATAAAATATATTATAAAATTAATCAAAATACTTTCATTTTTAAACAAATAAACTTTTTAATTATCCTACCCTTGTTATATATATTCATCTCATTCTTTTGTCGATTTACTGAAGATTCACTTCTATCGTGTGTGAATCGCACACACACCTTTTTTTTTTTTTTTTTTTTTTATAAAAAACTTGAGCGCATTTGACTGGATCTCACCTGATGGAAAGTGACGATACAGTCGAGGATGGTACACGCGAACTCAAGTAATACATATTCACTCTTGCTTTAAAGACTCCGAGATTGTATGAATCGGAAATAACTGACGCCGGCAATGAGTTCCACACCTTTGCTGTCCGCATAATGAAAGAGGAAGCAAAACGCTTCGTGCGGATAAACGGAATATCAACAACAAAAGGATGGAACCTCAGACTGCGCCTAGTCGCCCGCAAGTGAAACGGAGCAGGGGGTATGAGGTCGTGTAACTCCTGCGCACACTCACCGAAATGAATCCGGTAAAACACCGATAGGCAGGCAACTTTGCGGCGATGCTCAAGATTTTGGAACTTACTCGAGACTAACTCGACGTCGCCCTTGAGTCTCCTTGCTCGGCGATCTATGGCATCCAGGGCTTCTCGCTGGTAGCGGGCTGATCCATCCCAAAGATGAGAACAGTACTCCACACAGGCGCGGACCTGAGCCTGGTAAAGAGTAAGAAGCTGTCCATGTGCGAAGTACTTTCTCACCTTAGAGAGGATGCCTAGCTTCACTTTGCCCTAAATTCAATATATCAACCGAAATTTAAATTTGATGTAATATTAACACCGAGGAGCTCAAGGTGGTCGGATATTTTAATGGATTCACTTCGGAGAGTGGGAGTCAAGGTGAAGGGACTCCTTTTGGCGGAAAAAAGACAAGCCTGTGTTTAGGAGGCATTGAACCTTACGAGGTTGTTGTCACCCCATTCAGACACTGACTGCGTCTCGGCGCTGGTGGCCCGTGCACTGGATAAATATCTCTCCACAACTGTGCTGTCATCTGCATACCCAATTATATCGGGCTTCAGCAGGTCATTAATATGCAGCAGAAATAGAGTTGCGGAAAGAAACGAACCCTGAGGTACCCCGGCGTCGATAGCCATTAAGTCAGACGAACAGCCATCGATGGCCTTACTCCCCGAGGGATAGGAGGCAAGTTTTGATCCGATTCGACTTCGAGCATCAGTCCATGCTTGGTAAGCCGAGTGTTTTAGTGCTTCAGCAACTGTGCACTCGGCATTGAACCATGGGCGAGCTTTACTCTCAAGAGGGATGTCAGAGAGAGGAATGAAATATTCCATCCCCTGACAAATCACCTCTGAGATTGCCGTCGCACAGCTCGACGGATCGCCAGAAGAAAAGCACGTTTGCCGCCAGGGATAAGATGCAAAGAAATGACGCATCTCGTCCCAGTCTGCTGATTTGTACCGCCAAACCCGTCTAGTGCCCTTGGGGGCTGAGATCGGGTGGTGAACAGAACAGTACAGATTTCACCAGACAATGGTCAGAAGTTCCCAGGGGGGACGAAACTGACACACTGTATCGGTCCGGTTCTGTAGTCAGCTGAAGGTCCAGGCAATTTACCGAGTGGTCATCAACGTCAGGTACACGCGTTGCTTGTTCTACCAGCTGGGACAGATTCAGCGACAAGGCAAGCTTGTACGCCTCTGCCAGCATGGTCAGTCCTCTGGTATGGGAACAGCCACTGCTGGTGATGGGCATTGAAATCCCCCAGAAAGACAAGTTGAGCAGACGGGTACCTGAGTTGAGCCTCATCGGAGGCCTCACTCAGATGTTCGAACAGCCCGGTTGTCTCCTTATCACTGCTATGTGAACGGTACACACAGGCATAAACTATTTTGTCCACACCTGTGTCGACTAGTACCCACAGCGTTGAAAAGGCGGAGTCCTCAAGGTTACGGAGACGCTGGTAGCAGATATTGTCGCTGACAAAGATGCAGACACCAGCGCACGCCTTGAAGTTGTGCTCCAGGGAATACCCCGGGTACTGTTTGCAGTATTGTATTGTTTGTATTTGTAAGACGCGTCAGCTGGTCGTCTGATTTGCGTCTCCGTAAGGAAGAGCAGCTGCGGTTTGACAGTCTCAAGGTGGTGGTGGACTGAACTGAGATTTGAGTGCAAGCCTTTGATGCTCGTGAGGTGCACTTTAAGTGGAAGGAAGTGCCGCCGCTGTGGAACTCTATACCTTTTAGTTTTCCTTTTCATTGATAAAATTTTTATGATGTGAATAGGCAGGGAAGACGGAAGTTGAACGAGGCGCTGCGTAGAATCCTGTGGTGAACACAGAGACGCTGCACTGAAGGATAGGCTAGTCTGGAGACCGCGGGGACGCCTGAACCCCCCTGGAGATCGCCATCGGGATCAGACCCGCCTTCCCTATTAGCTTCTCCAGGCAACACACCGGAACACGTCCGGGGATGCTTGGCGGCATGACTCTGCCTAGAGGGTGGTGACAAGCCACGGCCGGAGCCTACCACCTGAAGAAACGCCATTGCCTCATCTGTTGTACAGCAGCGGTGCACCGCGAGCAGGTGAGGTTGGCTTGGGTCGCTAAGGTGTACCGGCAATCGTGCAATCGTGCAATCGTGCAATCGTGCAATCGTGCAATCGTGCAATCGTGCAATCGTGCAATCGTGCAATCGTGCAATCGTGCAATCGTGCAATCGTGCAATCGTGCAATCGTGCAATCGTGCAATCGTGCAATCGTGCAATCGTGCAATCGTGCAATCGTGCAATCGTGCAATCGTGCAATCGTGCAATCGTGCAATCGTGCAATCGTGCAATCGTGCAATCGTGCAATCGTGCAATCGTGCAATCGTGCAATCGTGCAATCGTGCAATCGTGCAATCGTGCAATCGTGCAATCGTGCAATCGTGCAATCGTGCAATTAGGTAGGTAGGTAGGTAGGTAGGTAGGTAGGTAGGTAGGTAGGTAGGTAGGTAGGTAGGTAGGTAGGTAGGTAGGTAGGTAGGTAGGTAGGTAGGTAGGTAGGTAGGTAGGTAGGTAGGTAGGTAGGTAGGTAGGTAGGTAGGTAGGTAGGTAGGTAGGTAGGTAGGTAGGTAGGTAGGTAGGTAGGTAGGTAGGTAGGTAGGTAGGTAGGTAGGTAGGTAGGTAGGTAGGTAGGTAGGTAGGTAGGTAGGTAGGTAGGTAGGTAGGTAGGTAGGTAGGTAGGTAGGTAGGTAGGTAGGTAGGTAGGTAGGTAGGTAGGTAGGTAGGTAGGTAGGTAGGTAGGTAGGTAGGTAGGTAGGTAGGTAGGTAGGTAGGTAGGTAGGTAGGTAGGTAGGTAGGTAGGTAGGTAGGTAGGTAGGTAGGTAGGTAGGTAGGTAGGTAGGTAGGTAGGTAGGTAGGTAGGTAGGTAGGTAGGTAGGTAGGTAGGTAGGTAGGTAGGTAGGTAGGTAGGTAGGTAGGTAGGTAGGTAGGTAGGTAGGTAGGTAGGTAGGTAGGTAGGTAGGTAGGTAGGTAGGTAGGTAGGTAGGTAGGTAGGTAGGTAGGTAGGTAGGTAGGTAGGTAGGTAGGTAGGTAGGTAGGTAGGTAGGTAGGTAGGTAGGTAGGTAGGTAGGTAGGTAGGTAGGTAGGTAGGTAGGTAGGTAGGTAGGTAGGTAGGTAGGTAGGTAGGTAGGTAGGTAGGTAGGTAGGTAGGTAGGTAGGTAGGTAGGTAGGTAGGTAGGTAGGTAGGTAGGTAGGTAGGTAGGTAGGTAGGTAGGTAGGTAGGTAGGTAGGTAGGTAGGTAGGTAGGTAGGTAGGTAGGTAGGTAGGTAGGTAGGTAGGTAGGTAGGTAGGTAGGTAGGTAGGTAGGTAGGTAGGTAGGTAGGTAGGTAGGTAGGTAGGTAGGTAGGTAGGTAGGTAGGTAGGTAGGTAGGTAGGTAGGTAGGTAGGTAGGTAGGTAGGTAGGTAGGTAGGTAGGTAGGTAGGTAGGTAGGTAGGTAGGTAGGTAGGTAGGTAGGTAGGTAGGTAGGTAGGTAGGTAGGTAGGTAGGTAGGTAGGTAGGTAGGTAGGTAGGTAGGTAGGTAGGTAGGTAGGTAGGTAGGTAGGTAGGTAGGTAGGTAGGTAGGTAGGTAGGTAGGTAGGTAGGTAGGTAGGTAGGTAGGTAGGTAGGTAGGTAGGTAGGTAGGTAGGTAGGTAGGTAGGTAGGTAGGTAGGTAGGTAGGTAGGTAGGTAGGTAGGTAGGTAGGTAGGTAGGTAGGTAGGTAGGTAGGTAGGTAGGTAGGTAGGTAGGTAGGTAGGTAGGTAGGTAGGTAGGTAGGTAGGTAGGTAGGTAGCTAGGTAGGTAGGTAGGTTAGGTTAGGTTAGGTTAGGTTAGGTTAGGTTAGGTTAGGTTCGATTGGATTTGTTGATTTTCTTTGTTTACATTTTTGCTCTCGAATTTGGTCCGTGTTGCCGCTATTGACTAGAGCCCTTCTTAGGGCTGGAAGATAGCGGCGATAGTCTTCTTTCGCGTAGGGTAAATTTCGTAAACATTGAACAAAGGACTAAAAAGTTATTCGACTTTTAAGGAAAGTAACTTTTTCACACGAGGAAAAATTTTTGATAAATTTTGTCAAAACTTGCATCACCCATAACTTTGGGACCCTAGCCCTTCTGGCAAAGGTCAAAACACCGTGGGAAAGAGCACACGGAGCTCTATTTTTCTAAATTTTTCGCGGGGATCTACGACCCCGGGAAGGGGGTCAAAAACGGCCCCAAAAAAGTTTTTATTGCTATTGCAACAAATCAGGGGCAATTCCATAAATTGTATGGGAAAGTCGAGGGCAGACACGCGCTTGACCGATCTGCCCTAACGTCTTCTCCCATCAATTACTTCGGCCCTGGTGGGCGGATCGCGCCCATACTCGGCAACGTGATGGACGAGGCCATAAAGGCCACGTCCGCAAAGGGAGGGGGCCCATCCCCCCCCACCGTGACGAGCTACGACCTCTCTTCCGACGACGAGGAGATAATCTCTAGCGAGTACTTCTCCTCTCAGGCAAAAAAGAGAGGCCGGGACGAAAAAGAGGACGACCCAAGGCCTGAGTTCAGGCCCAAAATGTGCACTGCCCGCAGGGGCAAACCCGCGCTGCAGTACGCACGCCTGGCCAATAAGCTGAGATCCAAGGAGGAAAAAAGGAGCGAGGAAGAGCCTAACCTAACTCCTCCAGTGGCGAACCTCAGCGCTGCCGCGGCATACCTCAAAGGTTTCCCGGGCCTGCGCAAAAAGGGGAGGGAGAACGAACCCAAAATCGGGGAGTTCGACCCGGTCCAGGCGGACCCGTTCGAGGCGGCCCGACAAGCGGCAGATTCGATCCTCAACGAAGCCCGCATTTCCGGGCACTTGAAAGGGACAGTGTGGAGCAGGATCAACCTAGCCTGCCGCACCATTAAGGACGCCATCCTGACCGCCGAAGCGGCAAAGGCTGAGAGCGAAGAAATCCGCATCCTCAAGGCGGATAATAAGAGGATGCGGCAACAGCTCAGCCAATGCCTGACCGAGCTGAAGGCGGTCCGGTCGGAATTCTCCAACCGCGGACCCCTACCAAAACCGGCCTCCCAGCCGACATGCGAGACCCCGGCCCCCCAGACCCTGCAAATCAGCACAGTGGATCTGGCGGAGGCCATGAACGAGCTCAAAAAGGACCTGTTCACCTCCTTAGGCGGGATGATTAACACCCGCATAGAGGAGGTGAACAGGCGCCTCCCAGCGGAGCCTATTCTTCGGCCCCCCCTAGCGGCCGACAAAAAGAGGTCGGAGGGATCGGCAGCACCGCCGGCCCCCACCAAAGAGCCCGAAAGGGCAAGGTTGGGAGACGGCCGGCCCATAAAAACCAAGGCCCCCAAGACACGCAAGGCGCCCAAGGCGCCACAGGAGGCTCAAGCGGCCGGAAAGTCCGCCCCCGTGGAGACAGGGACAGGACCGGGCCCATCGGGCACTCTACCCCAGGTAGACACCTGGGCTACAGTGACCCACAAGGGGAAGGGAAAGGGGAAAGGGAAGGGAAAGGCCCAACCCGCCCCCCCCACCCAGACGCCCCCCGTCAAAAAAGCAGCGCCCAAAAAGGCGCTGCAAGTCCCCAAGACGGCAGCGGTGGTGATTACTATGCGTAAGGACCTCACCACCGCCACCACGCTGCAGGCCACCATGGCCAAGGCCATTAATGGCCTAAGCCTTGGAGATGTAGGCCTGCAGCACGTAAAGGTGCGCCACTCCATGACGGGGGGAAGGGTGATCGAGGTCCCCGGGGCCGATAACGGACGGGCGGCTGATGAGTTGGCTGAAAAGCTCATCGCCATTGTAGGCGACGTAGCCAACATCAGCCGCCCACAAAAGATGGCCGCCGTCCTGATCTCAGGACTGGACGAGTCGGCGACCAAAGAGTCGCTGGCGGCGGCCATCGCCAAGGAAGGGGCCTGCACAGAGGCCAACATTAAAGTGGGGGGCATCCGTCCCCTCTACGATGGCACTGGATCGGCACTGGTCCAGTGCCCTGTGGGGACGGCCAAGGCCTTATTGGAACGTGGCCGGATCCTGGTGGGCTGGGCGTCTGCCAGGGTCACCGCAGCCGGACCTACCCCCATGCGCTGCTTCAAGTGCATGGCGATAGGTCATACGAGAGAGCTGTGCCCCTCCAACGTAGACCGCAGCCGGCTGTGCTTCCGCTGCGGCAAAGAGGGGCATGTTGCCAAATCATGCTGGGAGGAAAAGGCGTGGTGCGCCATCTGCCACCACGCCAAGCTCCCAGCAGGCCACGTCATGGGGGGAGCCAAATGCTCCCCCCCAGTAGTAAGAGGCAGGGAGGTGAGGCTAAGGCCCGCCCGCCCCCCCCGCCCCACACCAGCTACCCCGGCCGCCGGCCACAATGAGGACAACCGCATGGAAGTCTAAATGCCAGTACACCGGCATTTGGACTTCCTGCAAGTGAACGCCAACCACTCCGCCAGAGCGCAAGACCTGCTTGCGCAGCATATGGTGGAGTGGGGAATTGGCGTTGCGGTTATAGCGGAGCCCTATTCCGTCCCGCCCCTTCAATATTGGGCCGGGGCACCGGACGGAATGGTGGCTATCGCAGTGCCGGCGGTCGGGGATTTCCCCCCCATTTCAAAAATAGAGGGCGGCCCGGGCTGCGTGGCGGCCAAATGGGGGAACGACACCGTTTTAATAGCGGTGTACTTCTCCCCCAACAAGCCGCTACGCGAGTTTGAACAGTTCCTGGGGGTCCTGAGCGGGGTAGTGTTGAGAGCTGCCCCGTCTCAGATAATGGTTTTGGGGGACCTAAACGCCAAAAGTGCGGCGTGGGGATCCCCCATCACAGACCCCCGGGGGGCTGCCCTCGAGGGCTGGGTGGCGGCATCGGGACTGGTCGTCCTGAACCAGGGCAGCGCCAACACATGCGTGCGGCGGCAGGGGGGGTCTATTGTGGACATCACGTTCGCAACCCCTGCCATTGCCGCGCGCGTCTCCAACTGGCGCGTCCTGGAGGACGTCGAGACCCTCTCCGATCATTTATATATCAGGATGAGGGTCTCCAAGAATGGCGTCCAGCCGCCGCCCACCCCAGGGGGGGGAACAAGGGGCAGGGGAAGGGGGGAACCGAAGTTCCCCAGGTGGTCCCTGCCCCACCTGGACAGAGAAAGGGCGGACGAGGCGGCCATGGAGGAGGCATGGAACGCCGCCCCACCCCCCGAACTGGGGGTGGAAGTAAGGGCGGCAAGGTTCCGCGCCGCATTACAGAGGGTATGCGACGCGGCCATGCCTCGGGCCAGACGCCTGTCCGCCCGGAAAGAGGTGTACTGGTGGTCCACAGTCATAGCGACTCTACGGACCACCAGTAACAGTGCCCGCCGCGCCTACCAGCACTGTAGGCGCAGGCGGCACACACCTGAGGAAGAGGCGGGGCTCCACAGGGCCCTCAAAGAGGCAAAGGGGGCCCTCCAGGTGGCAATCGCCAAGGCCAAGGACGAGGCATACTGCTCGTTCTTGGCCACCCTGGACAGGGATCCGTGGGGGAGGCCATACAAGATGGTGCGCGACAAACTGCGCACCGCCCCCCCCATGGACTCCCTCGAGCCCCGCCTACTACAGAGGGTCGTAGAGGGGCTGTTTCCAGCAGCTCCAACGTTTCTCCCCCCGACGGCGGCCGACACCGCAACGGAAGAGGAGGCCGAACTCGTCGTCGCACCAATAAGCGACGACGAGTTCGAAAGAGTGATGGACCGACTCCGGGGCTGCAAAAAAGCCCCGGGCCCAGACGGGGTACACAGTCGAGTCCTCGCTGCCGCCCTAAAGCACCTCGGGGACCGCTTCAGGCAGATCCTCGATGACTGCCTGAGAGAGGGAAGGTTCCCGAGGGTGTGGAAGGAAGGGCGGCTCTGCCTCCTCCGAAAGGATGGTCGGCCGGCCGATTGCCCGTCCGCCTATCGCCCCATAGTGCTGCTGGATGAGGCCGGGAAAGCGCTAGAACGCATCCTGGCCCACCGGATCCAGCAGCACCTGGAGACCGTCGGCCCGAACGTGTCAGAAAGACAGTTCGGGTTCCGAGAGGGACGGTCCACGCTCGACGCGTTGAAGTGTCTGAGGAACTTCAGCGAAGACGCGTCGAGCAGGGGAGAGGGTGTCGTCGCGGTGTCTCTCGACATCGCAAACGCGTTTGGCACCCTCCCCTATGGGGCGATAAGTGAGGCACTCCGACATCACGGAGTGCCCCACTACCTGAGGAGAATCATAGAGCACTACCTCACGGACAGGGTAGTGCTCTATGAAAATAAGGACGGGCAAAGGGGGGAGAGGAGGATGGCCTGCGGCGTGCCCCAGGGATCCGTGCTCGGCCCCCTATTGTGGAACCTGGGGTACGACCGGGCAATTAGAGGAGAGCTGCTTCCGCGCACACTCGTCGTCTGCTACGCAGACGACACAATGGTAGCGGTGCGCGGAAGCAGCCTAAGGGGGACCCTCGCCGAAGCCGAGGAAGAGGTCGGCCAGGCGATCGGCCGCATACGGGAGCTCGGCCTAGCGGTGGCCATCCCGAAGACTGAGGCAATAGTCTTCGGGGGGCGGGGCAAACACTGGCAGCTGCCCGCCAACGCGGCGCTCCTGGTGGAAGGTAATGCGGTCCAGATAAGGCCCCACATCAAGTATCTGGGGCTAATACTGGACCGCAGGTGGAACTTCGGGGAGCACTTTAAAAAGTTAGCTCCCCGAATCAGGGGCGCCGCCATGGCACTAAGCAGACTGCTGCCCAACGTCGCTGGGCCGAGCTCCTCGTGCCGGCGGCTGTACGCCGGCGTTGTCAGGAGCATGGCCCTCTACGGGGCCCCCATCTGGGCGGACAAACTATCCGCCCGGAACAGGGCTCACCTGAGAGGGCCACAGAGGATCGTGGCCCAACGAATGGTGAGGGCATACCGTTCGGTGGGCCACGCGGCGGCCTGCCTCCTCGCCTGCACCCCTCCGTGGGAGCTAGACGCTGAGGTGCAGGCGGAGACCTACCAAGTTAGGTCCGGGGCCCGGGCAAGAGGAGAACGCCCGGACCCTGAGGAGGTAGAGGCCTCCCGGCGGATGACGGCGCGCCGACTGCGGGAAAAATGGAAGTCCATCCTGGAGGACACCCCCTACGGGACTCGCACCGTGGGGGCGATCCTCCCAGTGATGGACCAATGGTGTGAGAGGGCAGTCGGCGCGACGACATTTAGGCTCGTGCGGGTGTTGACCGGACACGGTGGCTTCGGTCATCACCTGCACATCATACAGAGGGAGCCAAGCCCGCTGTGCCATGAGTGCGGAGGTCCCGACGACACAGCCGAGCACACCCTACAGGTGTGCAGTCGTTGGGACGCGGAGCGTAGCCTCATGGCACAGGCAATACAGCGGGCAGACCTCTCGCTGCACAGCATCATTTCTGCGATGCTCAGCAGCGAGAGGTCCTGGGAGGCAGTGGTCTCCTTCTGTGAAACAGTTATGTCACAGAAGGAGACCGCGGAGAGGGAGCGCGAGGAAAATCCGCTCGCGCATCCCCTCCGGCGTAGACGGCCGGGGATGAGACGGCGGCAGTTTATTGCTCGCTCGTCGTAACCCCCAGTGACTGCGGGCGGAGTTTGGGAGACTCCGCCCGCCGCGAAAAGTCACAAGGCGGTCTGGGGGATGGCCAAGCGTGACCGGCCACCCCCCCATCGGCGCGGGAAGCCCCGGCAGAGGCTGGGGCGACCGGTGGGTGTCGTGGAGAATGCCTAGTGCGGGTGCCACGACACCCAACAAAACCGGAGAGAGGGCACGCCAAGGTGGTTTTTAGTGGGTATACCTCTCGGGCCCCTTCTCATTTTTAATATGAGAAGGGGAGTTTGCGAGAGGGAGTCCCACATATCCCCCCCGCCGCTCCCAAGGCGGGGGGTCGAACGCGCAAAGCGTTTTCCACCTTGTAAAACAAAAAAAAAAAAAAAAAAAAAAAAAGGTTAGGTTAGGTTCCTGAGCAATCGGGACCGGGGGCCCGGGTCACGTATGGCCTGGGCTGCGAGGAGAAAACCTCTATAAAAAACGCCAGAGGGGCGGCAGGCGGCGTCTGGCAATGAGGGCCGGATGCCGCCGTACGCCGTGGGCCCCCGGTGCACCGGGGGTCCCACAGAGGAGGGGGGTCTTAAGGGGCGGCTGAGGCCCGCTGCCCTGACCCCCCGGTGACTGCGGGCGGGGGATGGGAGTCCCCCGCTCGCCTTTCAACGAGTCACCAAGAGGATAGGGGATGGCTGTGCGTATTCGGCCTCCCCATCGGAGAGGGCGCCCCTAGCTTCGGCTGGGGCGAGGACCGGTGGGCACCCGCGGGTAATGCTTAGGCGGGTACCGTGGGTGTCCAACGAACCGGTAGGCGGAAATACGCCGTGGTGGGTTTTGGTGGGTATACCCTCGGGCCCCTGCTCATTTTTGATATGAGGAGGGGAGTTTGCGAGCGGGAGCCCCACATATCCCCCCGTCTCTCCCAGGGCGGGGGTCGAACTCATAATGGGTTTCCCACCACGTCAACAAAAAAAAAAAAAAAAAAAAAGGTTAGGTTAGGTTAGGTTGGGGTGCAGGTTGAGAGCCTCCTCGTGGCGCACCCTGGGCAACGTCGGTTTCGAGTGCCACCACACTTGGGCCGGCGGCTGATCTCAACACCGGGAGGGGCGGCCGCTAAGCCGCGACGTAACCCGTAAGGACTACCGGCTCTGCAGGCGGGTCAATGAGGGATCCGCCATATGCATCCGGAGTCCTGCTGCCATGCGGGGGTCGAAGCGGTCGAAGCGGCTCGCGCCATTCGGGAGGGGGGGCGGCTGCGAAGCCGCGACGTAACCCGCAAGGCGGGGTAGGCCAGGGCAACCGGATACCCCGAAAGGGGGAGCTCGCGGCTCTGCACCTGGGTACCTGCTGCCGGTGGGGATCGAAGCGGCTCGCGCCGTTCGGGAGGGGGCGGCTGCGAAGCCGCACCGTAACCCGCAAGGCGGGGTAGGCCAGGGCAACCGGATACCCCGAAAGGGGGAGCTCGCGGCTCTGCACCTGGGTACCTGCTGCCGGTGGGGATCGGAGCGGCTCGCGCCGCGTGGGGAGGGGCGCAATAGCGCCACCGCACCTATGGTGGTAGGTGTCGGAGCGGCTGAGGCCCGCCGCGGAGGCGACTGATGCCCGCGCTGCGTCTGTCCGATATTCGGCGGCAGCGCGGTGGCACAGCGCGAATGAGGGGTGGCTGTAGCCACCGGAGAGGGGGACTCGTGCCCGCGCTGCGTCTGTCCGGAGTCCGGCGGCAGTGGGCACGTAGTCGGGGGTGAGGAGGGGCGCTTTGCGCCGAGGAGGAGGGTGACTCGTGCCCGCTGCGTCTGTCCGGAGTCCGGCGGCAGCGTGGGCACGTAGTCGGGGGAGAGGGGCGGCTGGCGCCGCGGAGGAGGGCGTCCCACCTGCGCTGCGTCTGTCCGGTATCCGGCGGCAGCGTGGGGGGACGGGAGGGCGGCGGCTGGTTTTTATGCCCAGCCGTCTGCCAACCCGTAATCCTGAGCAATCGGGACCGGGGGCCCGGGTCACGTATGGCCTGGGCTGCGAGGAGAAAACCTCTATAAAAAACGCCAGAGGGGCGGCAGGCGGCGTCTGGCAATGAGGGCCGGATGCCGCCGTACGCCGTGGGCCCCCGGTGCACCGGGGGTCCCACAGAGGAGGGGGGTCTTAAGGGGCGGCTGAGGCCCGCTGCCCTGACCCCCCGGTGACTGCGGGCGGGGGATGGGAGTCCCCCGCTCGCCTTTCAACGAGTCACCAAGAGGATAGGGGATGGCTGTGCGTATTCGGCCTCCCCATCGGAGAGGGCGCCCCTAGCTTCGGCTGGGGCGAGGACCGGTGGGCACCCGCGGGTAATGCTTAGGCGGGTACCGTGGGTGTCCAATGAACCGGTAGGCGGAAATACGCCGTGGTGGGTTTTGGTGGGTATACCCTCGGGCCCCTGCTCATTTTTGATATGAGAAGGGGAGTTTGCGAGCGGGAGCCCCACATATCCCCCCGTCTCTCCCAGGGCGGGGGTCGAACTCATAATGGGTTTCCCACCACGTCAACAAAAAAAAAAAAAAAAAAAAGGTTAGGTTAGGTTAGGTTAGGTTAGGTTAGGTTAGGTTAGGTTAGGTTAGGTTGGGGTGCAGGTTGAGAGCCTCCTCGTGGCGCACCCTGGGCAACGTCGGTTTCGAGTGCCACCACACTTGGGCCGGCGGCTGATCTCAACACCGGGAGGGGCGGCCGCTAAGCCGCGACGTAACCCGTAAGGACTACCGGCTCTGCAGGCGGGTCAATGAGGGATCCGCCATATGCATCCGGAGTCCTGCTTCCGTGCGGGGGTCGAAGCGGTCGAAGCGGCTCGCGCCACTCGGGAGGGGGGGCGGCTGCGAAGCCGCGACGTAACCCGCAAGGCGGGGTAGGCCAGGGCAACCGGATACCCCGAAAGGGGGAGCTCGCGGCTCTGCACCTGGGTACCTGCTGCCGGTGGGGGATCGAAGCGGCTCGCGCCGTTCGGGAGGGGGCGGCTGCGAAGCCGCACCGTAACCCGCAAGGCGGGGTAGGCCAGGGCAACCGGATACCCCGAAAGGGGGAGCTCGCGGCTCTGCACCTGGGTACCTGCTGCCGGTGGGGATCGGAGCGGCTCGCGCCGCGTGGGGAGGGGCGCAATAGCGCCACCGCACCTATGGTGGTAGGTGTCGGAGCGGCTGAGGCCCGCCGCGGAGGCGACTGATGCCCGCGCTGCGTCTGTCCGATATTCGGCGGCAGCGCGGCGGCACAGCGCGAATGAGGGGTGGCTATAGCCACCGGAGAGGGGGACTCGTGCCCGGGCTGCGTCTGTCCGGAGTCCGGCGGCAGTGGGCACGTAGTCGGTGGTGAGGAGGGGCGCTTCGCGCCGGAGATGGGGGGGACTCGTGCCCGCTGCGTCTGTCCGGAGTCCGGCGGCAGCGTGGGCACGTAGTCGGGGGAGAGGGGCGGCTGGCGCCGCGGAGGAGGGCGTCCCACCTGCGCTGCGTCTGTCCGGTATCCGGCGGCAGCGTGGGGGGACGGGAGGGCGGCGGCTGGTTTTTATGCCCAGCCGTCTGCCAACCCGTAATCCTGAGCAATCGGGACCGGGGGCCCGGGTCACGTATGGCCTGGGCTGCGAGGAGAAAACCTCTATAAAAAACGCCAGAGGGGCGGCAGGCGGCGTCTGGCAATGAGGGCCGGATGCCGCCGTACGCCGTGGGCCCCCGGTGCACCGGGGGTCCCACAGAGGAGGGGGGTCTTAAGGGGCGGCTGAGGCCCGCTGCCCTGACCCCCCGGTGACTGCGGGCGGGGGATGGGAGTCCCCCGCTCGCCTTTCAACGAGTCACCAAGAGGATAGGGGATGGCCGTGCGTATTCGGCCTCCCCATCGGAGAGGGCGCCCCTAGCTTCGGCTGGGGCGAGGACCGGTGGGCACCCGCGGGTAATGCTTAGGCGGGTACCGTGGGTGTCCAACGAACCGGTAGGCGGAAATACGCCGTGGTGGGTTTTGGTGGGTATACCCTCGGGCCCCTGCTCATTTTTGATATGAGGAGGGGAGTTTGCGAGCGGGAGCCCCACATATCCCCCCGTCTCTCCCAGGGCGGGGGTCGAACTCATAATGGGTTTCCCACCACGTCAACAAAAAAAAAAAAAAAAAAAAAAGGTTAGGTTAGGTTAGGTTAGGTTAGGTTAGGTTAGGTTAGGTTAGGTTAGGTTAGGTTAGGTTAGGTTAGGTTAGGTTAGGTTGGGGTGCAGGTGAGAGGCCTCCTCGTGGCGCACCCTGGGCAACGTCAGCTCCAGGTACCCACCAGCTTTTGGTGGACACCTGGCGCTGGCGGCTGACTCTCACATCCTTCCCTTCGGTCCTCTTCCCATCCTTCCACTCCCATCCTCTTTAAGGGAAAACCCTTATCCTTCCCCCCTTCCTTCCCACCCCCCCTTCCCCCCTTCCCCGGCGGGCCCGGCGGCAGGTAACACTGTCGTCGGGAATAACCGCCCAAAACCGGAGGAGGTACGCCGCTCCTCTGCGATCCGTAGCCCGGGCATCCTGCAACGACCTCCACCAAATGGCGTTGTGGAGTAGTGGGACCCGGAGCGGAGGGCTTGCCTTGATTGGCCGGCCCGCGAGAAAGGAAAACTCTATAAAAACCCGTCAGGACAAGACGTAAAAACCCTGTACACACCAGGCGACCTGTACAGTAGCCCGCAAGGGTACTAGCCTTGCCCCCGGAAAGGGCGTCACCCGGGGGTCGACCTCTATATCGTCCCATACTCGTGGGAATCAAAATGGAACTGGCAAAACTCAATCGACAACTGATGGACAGCAGCGAGGAGGATGGGGACACTGACTCGATAGTCAGTGTCGCATCAACGACGAATCGGCAAACGTTTAAACGGACTCGGAATAGCGACTCGGACCCGGACATAAGTTTGGATGGGGTCTCGAGCCCTACGGTGCGAAAAAGGCGAGGTCGGCCGCCAACAACGGGCCACTACGTGGGCCTGGCGAAGGCGAAGCTGGCGCTCGTCGAGGCGGAAAGGCAGGCGGAGCAACAAAGGGCTGAGGCGGAGGTGATGGCGGCCTCCCGAGAGCTCCGGGCGCGGAACAGGGATCTCTCCCTGTCGGAGGCGTCCTCGGGTGGCGACGATTTTATGACGGCGACCGCGTTGAGCCGCGCGATCGAAGACAACGTCGCCCTAATTAAGAAAGTCGCCGTCAAGTCGGGGAACCTCAAGGGGACCTTTTCGCGGGCCCTGAAGAACGCCGCCGATGAAATCGGCAAGGTCGCCTCCATTTTGCAGAGCCGCTGCACCTCGGAGGAGACGCGTGGACTACAGGCGGACAACGCCCGCCTGCAGTCGGAGGTCGCGCAGCTCCGAAAGGAGGTCGCAGAAATGCGGGAGCGCATGGACAGGCCGCGCCCGCAGGCCGAAGCGGCTGTGCCCAACCAGCCTAAACCCGACGCCGAAGACCTGGTGCGCACCATTCTGTGCCAGGTGGGCGCGATGGTGAGCGCCAGGTTTGAGGCACTCGAAGAGAGGCTGCTGCCCGAGAGGCGACATCGCCCTCCCCTGGCGGCTGACAGGCGGGCCAGCGAGGTCCGCGAGATCTCCCCAGGGCCATCTTCTGCCCCGATCGAGGCTGCTCCGGTCCAGGCCAATACTGGTGGACCGGAGGCTCAAAAGCCAAAAGGGGCAAAGAAGCCCAAGGGGAAAAAGGGACGAGGTTCGGTGGGCACTCCCCGTGAGAGGGCGGCAGAGCCACAGCCCACCTCAACAGCGCCGAGACCCGCAGACCAGGCGGCCACAACCCAGCCCACGGATCTGGCCTGGAGCGTGGTCGTAAAAAAGGGAGCCAAGAAGAAGGGCCAGTCGAAGCAGGCCCCCCCCCGCAAGCCGGCCAAGGAGAAATCGGCCAAGCTGACCCCTCCCAAAACGGCTGCGGTGGTGGTTGCCCTCATGCCGGAGGCCGTTGAGAGAGGCATGACGTACGAGGCGGTGATCGCCGAGGCAAAGGCCAAAATCAGGCTAGCGGACCTCGGGATCACCGCCGTACGTTTCCGGGTGTGTGCGACCGGGGCCCGCATGTTCGAGGTTGCGGACCCGGACAGCGGCCCACTCGCCGACGCGCTCGCCACCAAATTGCGGGAGGTCCTCGGCCGGGACACAGTCCGCGTCTCCAGGCCGGTAAAGACGACGGAGATCAAGATCTCCGGCCTGGACGACTCGATCTCGGCCGGGGAGGTTTTGAGCGCGGTCGCCGAGGCGGGCGGCTGCTCCGTGACCAGCCTCAAAAACAGCGGCGGGGTAGTGAGGGACCCTTTCGGCGTGGGGCACATGTGGGTCGAGTGCCCGGTGGCGGCCGCTAATCGAATCGCCGCAGCGGGCAGCCTCAATCTGTCGTGGGTGTCGGCCTCCGTCAAGCTCCTTGAGCCCAGACCTCTGCGGTGCTACAGATGCCTGCAGAGGGGGCACATAAGAGCCCAATGCAAGGCGGAGGTCGACAGGAGCCAGGAGTGCTTCCGCTGCGGGGTGGCTGGCCACACGTCGAAGGGGTGCTCGGCGAAGCCGCGGTGCTCGCTTTGCGCCGCCGCCAACAAACCGGCAGACCATCTGCTGGGGGGCAAGGCGTGCCACGCACCAGCCCCCAAAGCCGGCAGAGGAAGGGCCCCACGCCAGCTGCCTGTGGAGGCGGTGGGGATGGAGACGGACCCCGCAACCACCGGGGTGTGAGGGGGGCGTTTTCGCGCCGACGATGGGGTCGACTGGTGCCCGCGCTGCGTCTGTCCGACATTCGGCGGCAGCGCGGGTACTCAGTGAAAGGTGAGTGGCGGCTCGCGCCGCGGAGGGGGGCGTCCTACCCGCGCTGCGTCTGTCCGGCATCCGGCGGCAGCGTGGGGGGGGACGAAAGGGCGGCGGCTGTGCTTTTTGTGTCCAGCCGTCGGCCAACCCGTAATCCCGAGCAATCGGGTCCGGGGGCCCGGGCCATACATGGCCTGGGCCGCGAGGAGAAAACCTCTATAAAAAACCACAGTGACTCGAGTGGCGGGCTAGGGGAAGCCCGCCACTCCTAGAGAGTCGGCGAGGTCGCGCTTCTGCGCGAATGGCGACGTAGCCGCGGGTGTTTTTCACCCGCGGCAGCTAGACGTGGCGCCAGGCCGGTCACCGCCGGGCGAGTGACGAGTGCTCAAAAGAGTGTACCCTCGCCCCGGCGGAGAATGACAACGACGGCAAAACAGGGGTTTTAGTGGGTAAACCTCCCGGGCCCCCTCTCATTTTTGATATGAGGGGGGGAGTTTGCGGGAAGGGAGTCCCACATAACCACCGCGTCTTTCCCCAAGGCGCGGTGGTATGCGTAAAGCATTTCCCCTGTATAAAAAAAAAAAAAAAAAAAAAAAAGGTTAGGTTAGGTTAGGTTAGGTTAGGTTAGGTTAGGTTAGGTTAGGTTAGGTTAGGTTAGGTTAGGTTAGGTTAGGTTAGGTTAGGTTAGGTTAGGTTAGGTTAGGTTAGGTTAGGTTAGGTTAACCCGTAATCCTGAGCAATCGGGACCGGGGGCCCGGGTCACGTATGGCCTGGGCTGCGAGGAGAAAACCTCTATAAAAAACGCCAGAGGGGCGGCAGGCGGCGTCTGGCAATGAGGGCCGGATGCCGCCGTACGCCGTGGGCCCCCGGTGCACCGGGGGTCCCACAGAGGAGGGGGGTCTTAAGGGGCGGCTGAGGCCCGCTGCCCTGACCCCCCGGTGACTGCGGGCGGGGGATGGGAGTCCCCCGCTCGCCTTTCAACGAGTCACCAAGAGGATAGGGGATGGCTGTGCGTATTCGGCCTCCCCATCGGAGAGGGCGCCCCTAGCTTCGGCTGGGGCGAGGACCGGTGGGCACCCGCGGGTAATGCTTAGGCGGGTACCGTGGGTGTCCAAGGAACCGGTAGGCGGAAATACGCCGTGGTGGGTTTTGGTGGGTATACCCTCGGGCCCCTGCTCATTTTTGATATGAGAAGGGGAGTTTGCGAGCGGGAGCCCCACATATCCCCCCGTCTCTCCCAGGGCGGGGGTCGAACTCATAATGGGTTTCCCACCACGTCAACAAAAAAAAAAAAAAAAAAAAAAAGGTTAGGTTAGGTTAGGTTAGGTTAGGTTAGGTTAGGTTAGGTTAGGTTAGGTTAGGTTAGGTTAGGTTAGGTTAGGTTAGGTTAGGTTAGGTTAGGTTGGGGTGCAGGTGAGAGGCCTCCTCGTGGCGCACCCTGGGCAACGTCAGCTCCAGGTGCCCACCAGCTTTTGGTGGACACTTGGCGCTGGCGGCTGACTCTCACATCCCTTCGGTCCTCTTCCCATCCTTCCACTCCCATCCTTTTTTAAGGGAAAACCCTTATCCTTCCCCCTTTCCTTCCCACCCCCCCCTCCCCCTTTCCCGGGCGGGCCTGGCGGCAGGTAACACTGTCGTCGGGAATAACCGCCCAAAACCGGAGGAGGTACGCCGCTCCTCTGCGATCCGTAGCCCGGGCATCCTGCAACGACCTCCACCAAATGGCGTTGTGGAGTAGTGGGACCCGGAGCGGAGGGCTTGCCTTGATTGGCCGGCCCGCGAGAAAGGAAAACTCTATAAAAACCCGTCAGGACAAGACGTAAAAACCCTGTACACACCAGGCGACCTGTACAGTAGCCCGCAAGGGTACTAGCCTTGCCCCCGGAAAGGGCGTCACCCGGGGGTCGACCTCTATATCGTCCCATTATCGTGGGAATCAAATGGAACATTGCAATTCAAACAGGAAAATGATGGTGAGCAGCGAGGAGGATGGGGACACTGACTCGATAGTCAGTGTCGCATCAACGACGACCAGGCATACGTTTAAAAGGACTCGGAACAGTGACTCGGACCCAGACTTGGATGGGGTCGCGAGCCCGACGTTGAGGAAGCGACGAGGTCGGCCGCCAACCACGGGCCACTACGTGGGCCTGGCAAAGGCCAAGCTGGCGCTCGTTAAGGCAGAGCGATTGGCCGAGCAGCAGAGGGCCGAGGCGGAGGTGACGGCGGCCTCCCGAGAGGTTCGAGCTCGCCGCAGGGATCTCTCCCTGTCGGAGGTGTCCTCAGACGGGGACGATTTTATGACGGCGACCGCGCTGAACCGCGCGATAGAAGATAATGTCGCCATCATAAAAAAGGTCGCAGTCACGTCGGGGAACTTGAAAGGAGGCTTTATAAAAACTTTGAAGGATGCGGCGGACGAGATTAAGAAAGTCGCCCTAATCCTCCAGAGCCGATGCACCTCCGAGGAGACGCGTGGCCTGCAGGCGGACAATGCCCGCCTCCAGTCTGAGGTCGCGCAGCTCCGGAAGGAGGTTGCGGAAATGCGGGAGCGCATGGAGAGGCCGCACCCTCAGACCGATACGGTTGCGGCGAGTCAGCCGAATGCAGCACCTCTAGACGCCGATGGCCTGGTGCGCGCCGTCCTCTGCCAGGTGGGCACGATGGTCAGCGCCAGGTTTGAGGCTCTCGAGGAGAGGTTGCTGCCTGAAAGGCGACTTCGCCCTCCGCTAGCGGCTGACAGGCGGGCCAGCGAGGTCCGCGAGATCTCCCCGGGGCTATCTTCTGCCCCGATCGAGGCTGCTCCGGTCCAGGCCAACACTGGTGGACCGGAGGCTCAAAAGCCAAAAGGGGCAAAGAAGCCCAAGGAGAAAAAGCCGGGGAAAAAGGGACGAGGCTCGGTGGGCGCTCCCCGTGAGAGGGCGACAGAGCCACAGCCCACAACAACTGCGCCGAGACCCGCGGACCAGACGGCCACAACCCAGCCCACGGAACTGGCCTGGAGCGTGGTCGTCAAAAAGGGAGCCAAAAAGAGGGGCCAGACAAAGCAGGCCCCCCCCCGCAAGCCTGCCAAGGGGAGGTCGGTCAAACTGACCCCTCCCAGAACGGCTGCGGTGGTGGTTACCCTCACGCCGGAGGCTGTAGAGAAAGGTGTGACCTATGAGGCGGTGATCGCCGAGGCAAAGGCCAAAATTAGGCTAGCGGACCTCGGCATCGCCGCCGTAAGGTTCCGCGTGAGCGCCACGGGTGCCCGCATGTTCGAGGTTGCGGACCCGGACAGCGGCCCGCACGCCGACGCGCTCGCCACTAAGTTGGGGGAGGTCCTCGGCCGGGACACAGTCCGCGTCTCCAGGCCGGTAAAGACGACGGAGATCAAGATCTCCGGCCTGGACGACTCGATCTCGGCCGAGGAGGTTCTGAGCGCGGTCGCCGAGGCGGGCGGCTGTCCGAGAACCAGCCTCAAAAACAGCGGCGGGGTGGTGAAGGACCCTTTCGGCGTGGGCCACATGTGGGTCGAGTGCCCGGTGGCAGCCGCTAACTGCATCGCCGCAGCGGGCCGCCTCAATCTGTCGTGGGTGTCGGCCTCCGTCAAGCTCCTTGAGCCCAGACCTCTGCGGTGCTACAGATGCCTGCAGAGGGGGCACATTAGAGCCCAGTGCAAGGCGGAGGTCGACAGGAGCGAGGAGTGCTTCCGCTGCGGGGTGGCTGGCCACAAAGCGAAGGGGTGCTCGGCGAAGCCGCGGTGCTCACTATGTGCCGCCGCGAACAAGTCGGCAGACCACCTGCTGGGGGGCAAGGCGTGCCACGCACCAGCCCCCAAAGCCGGCAGAGGAAGGGCCCCACAGCCCCTGCCTGTGGAGGCGGTGGGGATGGAGACGGACCCCGCAACCACCGGGGTGTGAGGGGGGCGTTTTCGCGCCGACGATGGGGTCGACTGGTGCCCGCGCTGCGTCTGTCCGACATTCGGCGGCAGCGCGGGTACTCAGTGAAAGGTGAGTGGCGGCTCGCGCCGCGGAGGGGGGCGTCCTACCCGCGCTGCGTCTGTCCGGCATCCGGCGGCAGCGTGGGGGGGGACGAAAGGGCGGCGGCTGTGCTTTTTGTGTCCAGCCGTCGGCCAACCCGTAATCCCGAGCAATCGGGTCCGGGGGCCCGGGCCATACATGGCCTGGGCCGCGAGGAGAAAACCTCTATAAAAAACCACAGTGACTCGAGTGGCGGGCTAGGGGAAGCCCGCCACTCCTAGAGAGTCGGCGAGGTCGCGCTTCTGCGCGAATGGCGACGTAGCCGCGGGTGTTTTCACCCGCGGCAGCTAGACGTGGCGCCAGGCCGGTCACCGCCGGGCGAGTGACGAGTGCTCAAAAGAGTGTACCCTCGCCCCGGCGGAGAATGACAACGACGGCAAAACAGGGGTTTTAGTGGGTAAACCTCCCGGGCCCCCTCTCATTTTTGATATGAGGGGGGGAGTTTGCGGGAAGGGAGTCCCACATAACCACCGCGTCTTTCCCCAAGGCGCGGTGGTATGCGTAAAGCATTTCCCCTGTATAAAAAAAAAAAAAAAAAAAAAAAAAAAAAAAAAGGTTAGGTTAGGTTAGGTTAGGTTAGGTTAGGTTAGGTTAGGTTAGGTTAGGTTAGGTTAGGTTAGGTTAGGTTAGGTTAGGTTAGGTTAGGTTAGGTTGGGGTGCAAGTTGAGAGCCTCCTCGTGGCGCACCCTGGGCAACGTCGGTTTCAAGTGCCACCACACTTGGGCCGGCGGCTAATCTCAACACCGGGAGGGGCGGCTGCAAAGCCGCGACGACTGCTCCTCACCCGCAATGGCGGGGACGTCCGGCTCTGCGGGCAGAACCAGCCCTGGGGGGGGCAGGATCAGCCTTACGCATCCGGAGTCCCGCTGCCAGCGGGGGTCGAAGCGGCGAAGTGGCTCGCGCCACTCGGGGCGGGGCGGTGCGAAGCCGCAACGTAACCCACAAGGCGGGGAAGCCCCAGCTCTGCAACCGGATACCCCGAAAGGGGGAGCTCCGTGCCCTGCAACTGGGTACCTGCGGCCGGTGGGGGTCGAAGCGGTTAGCGCCGCCTGGGAGGGGCGGCTACGAAGTCGCACCGTAACCCACAAGGCGGGGTAGGCCAGCTCTGCAACCGGATACCCCGAAAGGGGGAGCTCCGTGCCCTGCACCTGGAAACCTGCTGCCGGTGGGGATCGGAGCGACGGAGTGGCTGCGCCACTCGGGAGGGGCGGCTGCGAAGCCGCACCGTAACCCACAAGGCGGGGTAGGCCAGCTCTGCAACCGGATACCCCGAAAGGGGGAGCTCCGTGCCCTGCACCTGGAAACCTGCTGCCGGTGGGGATCGGAGCGGCGGAGTGGCTGCGCCACTCGGGAGAGGCGGCTGCGAGGCCGCGACGTAACCCGCAAGGCGGGGTAGGCCAGCTCTGCAACCGGATACCCCGAAAGGGGGAGCTCCGTGCCCTGCACCTGGAAACCTGCTGCCGGCGGGGGTCGTAGCGGCTCGCGCCGCGGGGGGAGGGGGCGCAATTGCGCCACCGCACCTATGGTGGTAGGTGTCGGAGCGGCTGAGGCCCGCCGCTAGGGGGCGACTAGTGTCCGCGCTGCGTCTGTCCGATATTCGGCGGCAGCGCGGCACAGCGCGATGGAGGGTGGCTTTAGCCACCGGAGAGGGGGACTCGTGCCCGTGCTGCGTCTGTCCGGAGTCCGGCGGCAGTGGGCACGTAGTCAGGGGTGAGGAGGGGCGCTTCGCGCCGGAGATGAGGGCGACTGGTGCCCGCGCTGCGTCTGTCCGACATTCGGCGGCGACGCGGGCACGCAGTGAAAGGTGAGGAGGAGGGCGCTTTGCGCCGGTGATGGGGGGTGACTGGTGCCCGCGCCGCGTCTGTCCGACATTCGGCGGCAGCGCGGGCACGCAGTGAGGGGAGGTGGGCGGCTCGCGCCGCGGAGGGGGGCGTCTTACCCGCGCTGCGTCTGTCCGGCATCCGGCGGCAGCGTGGGGGGACGGAAGGGCGGCGGTTGGTTTTTGTGTCCAGCCGTCTGCCAACCCGTAATCCCGAGCAATCGGGGCCGGGGGCCCGGGTCATGCATGGCCTGGGCTGCGAGGAGAAAACCTCTATAAAAAATCACAGTGACTCGAGTGGCGGGCTCGGGGACGCCCGCCACTCTTAGAGAGTCAGCGAGGGCGCGCTTCAGCGCGAATGACGGCGTAGCCGCGGGTGGAAACACCCGCGGTAAGTAGACGTGGCGTCATGCCGGTCACCGCCGGGCGAGTGACGAGTGCTCGAAAGAGCGTACCCTTGTCTCGGCGGAGAATGACACAGACGGCAAACAGGGGTTTTAGTGGGTAAACCTCCCGGGCCCCCTCTCATTTTTGATATGAGGGGGGGAGTTTGCGGGAAGGGAGTCCCACATAACCACCGCGTCTTTCCCCAAGGCGCGGTGGTATGCGCAAAGCATTTCCCCTGTATAAAAAAAAAAAAAAAAAAAAAAAAAAAAAAAAAAAAAAAAAAAAAAAAAAAAAAAAAAAGGTTAGGTTAGGTTAGGTTAGGTTAGGTTAGGTTAGGTTAGGTTAGGTTAGGTTAGGTTAGGTTAGGTTAGGTTGGGGTGCAGGTGAGAGGCCTCCTCGTGGCGCACCCTGGGCAACGTCAGCTCCAAGTGCCCACCAGCTTTTGGTGGACACTCGGCGCTGGCGGCTGACTCTCACATCCTTCCCTTCGGTCCTCTTCCCATCCTTCCACTCCCATCCTTTTAAGGGAAAACCCTTATCCTTCCCCCCTTCCTTCCCACCCCCCCCTTCCCCCTTCCCTGGCGGGCCCGGCGGCAGGTAACACTGTCGTCGGGAATAACCGCCCAAAACCAGAGGAGGTACGCCGCTCCTCTGCGATCCGTAGCCCGGGCATCCCGCAACGACCTCCACCAAATGGCGTTGTGGAGTAGTGGGACCCGGAGCGGAGGGCTTGCCTTAATTGGCCGGCCCGCGAGATGGAGACTCTATAAAACCCGACAGGATAAGTCGTTAAAACCCTGTACATACCTGGCGACCTGTACAGTATATAGCCTTGCCCCCGGAAAGGCGTCACCCGGGGGTCGACCTTTAGTTCGTCCACACTCGTGGGAATAAAAATGGAATCTAGCAATGCATACCGAAAAACGATGATGAGCAGCGAGGAGGATGGGGACACTGACTCGATGGTCAGTGTCGCATCAACAACGACCCGGCGAACGAATAAACGGACGAGGAACAACAACGATGGCTCGGACCCAGACTCCAGTCTGGATGGGGTTGCGAGCCCGAACATGAGGAAGCGAGGACGAGGCCGGCCGCCAACTACGGGCCACTACGTGGGCCTGGCGAAGGCCAAGCTGGCGCTCGTCGAGGCCGAGAGACTGGCGGAGCAACAGACGGCTGAGGCGGAGGTCGCCGCAGCCTCTCGTGAGGTCAGGGCGCGCACAAGGGAGCTCTCCCTGTCGGAGGCGTCCTCGAACGACGAAGAGTTCCGGACGGCCACCTCTCTAAACCGGGCAATCGATGACAATATTGCCTTAATAAAGAGGGTGGCCAAGACCTCCGGCAACTTGAAGGGGACCTTTATGCGGGCCCTGTATGACGCCGCCGATGAGATCGGAAAGGTCGCCTGCATTTTGCAGAGCCGCTGCACCTCGGACGAGACGAGAGGACTGCAGGCCGACAATGCCCGCCTTCACTCCGAGGTCGCGCAGCTCCGAAAAGAAATGGCGGAGATGAGGGAGCACCTAAACAGACCGCGCCCTCAGACTGAAGAAGTGGTGCCCAGTCAGCCAAGGCAGGCACCCCTTGACGCCGAGGACCTGGTGCGCACCATCCTGTGCCAGGTGGGCACAATGGTGAACGCCAGGTTCGAGGCCCTCGAGGAAAGGTTGCTGCCTGAGAGGCGACTGCGCCCCCCACTGGCAGCGGACAGGCGGGCCCAAGAAACCTGCGACGTCTCCCCTGGGCCATCTTCCGCCCCGATTGAGGCTGCTTCGATCCAGGCCAGTTCTGGCGGATCGGAGGCTCCAAAGCCCCAGAGGGCGAAGAAGCCGAAGAAGGCGGCGATGAAAAAGGGATCGAGCACAGTGGGTACTCCCCGCGAGAGGGCAACAGAGCTCCCTCCAACAGTCCCGGAGCCCGCAGTTCAGGCGAGCACAACCCGGCCTGAGGAAGGGGCCTGGAACACGGTCGTAAAAAGGGGGAGAAAGAAGAGCCAGCCAAAGCAGGCCCCCCCCCCTCGCAAGCCAGCCAAAGAGGGACGGGCAAAACTGGCCCCACCAAAATCATCCGCGGTGGTGGTAACCCTCACGTCGGAGGCTGCCGAAAAGGGCGTGACGTATGAGGCGGTGATCGCCGAGGCAAAGGCCAAAATAAGGCTAGCGGACCTCGGGATCGCCGCCGTACGTTTCCGCGTAAGCGCCACAGGGGCCCGGATGTTCGAGGTTGCGGGCTCGGACAGCGGCCCGCTCGCCGACGCGCTTGCCGCGAAGCTAGAGGAGGTCCTCAGCCGAGACACAGTGCGTGTCTCCAGGCCATTCAAGACGACAGAGATCAAAGTCTCCGGCCTGGACGACTCAATCTCGGTTGAGGAAGTGATGGGCGCGATCGCCGAGGCGGGGGGCTGTCCGAGGGGCAGCCTCAAAAATAGCGGCGGCATTGTCAAAAACCCATTCGGGGTGGGACAGATGTGGGTGGAGTGCCCGGTGGCAGCCGCAAAGCGCATCGCCGCAGCGGGCCGCCTTGCACTTTCCTGGGTGTCGGCCTCCGTGAAGCTCCTGGAGCCCAAACCCCTGCGGTGCTTTAGGTGCCTGCAGAGGGGACACATCAGGGCTCAGTGTAGCGCGGAGGTCGACCGAAGCCAAGAGTGCTTCCGCTGCGGGGTCGCCGGGCACAAATCGAAGGGATGCACGGCAAAGCCGCACTGCACCATCTGTGCGGCGGCCAAGAAACCGTCCGACCACCTGCTAGGGGGCAAGGCTTGCCCCGCACCAGCCCCTAAAGTCGCGAGGAGGAAGGGTGCACCGCAGCCCCTACTGAAACGCCAGCCGCCCACAGAGGAGGCAATGGAGACGGATCCGCAACCATCAACCAGTAATGGCGCTAAACCTCCTCCAAGCCAACATTAACCACTGCGCTCGGGCCCAAGACCTGCTCCTCCAGAGCATGGTCGAGTGGTCCACGCACGTGGCGGTGGTTGCGGAGCCCTACTTTGTCCTCCCCAACAGGGACGACTGGCTGGGCGACGAGGACGGCTCGGTGGCCCTCATAGTGCCAAGGTCCACTGGCTCTCCGGTGGTCGAAAGCGTGCAGAAGGGTCGAGGCTGCGTCGCGGCGGTCGTGGGAGGAGTCACCGTCGTCGGCGTGTACTGCCCCCCGAGCAGAACCCTCGCGGAGTTCGAGGGCCTCCTCGGCCAAGTCGAGGCCCTCATCGGCAGGAGTCACCCACATCCAGTTCTGGTAATGGGTGACTTCAACGCCAAAAACTCCGCGTGGGGTTGTTCGGCCACTGACGCACGGGGTGCAGTACTTGAAGAGTGGGCGCTGACGGCGGGGCTCAGCCTCTTGAACCGCGGCTCACAGCCGACCTGCGTTCGGCCACAGGGGAGCTCAATAGTCGACCTATCGTTCGCCAGTCCCTCGATAGCGCGCCGGGTATACGGGTGGGAGGTCGTGGAGGGCGTAGAAACGCTGTCTGACCACCTATATATCCGCTTTGAGGTGTCTGCGTCCTCCGCGGCCCCATTTCACTCGGGGCGCGGCGCGCTGCCTGGGGACGGCCCTCGATGGGCGCTAAAGCGTCTCGACAGGGAGGTCCTCATTGAGGCCTCCCTTGTCGAAACATGGACACCTCCCGACACCTCCAGGAGCGTCGACGAGGAAGCTGCGGCGCTGCGGCAGTCGATGACTCGGGTCTGCGACGCATCGATGCCGCGGCAGGGTCCCCTTCCGCCGAGACGCCAAGTGTACTGGTGGTCGGCCGACATTGCTGAACTACGCATACAGTGCGTAGCGGCCAGACGCCAGTACCAGAGGCAACGGCGGAGGAGACCCCAGGACGAGCAGGCCGAGTCGTCGCTGCGCGCGGCCTACGGGGCGGCCAAGCGCGCTCTTCGCGTCGCCATTGGCGAGTCCAGGGACGGGGCCAGGGAGGAGATGGTCGAGTCCCTCAACCTAGACCCATGGGGCCGCCCATACCGAATGGTGCAGGGGCGATTTCGGCAGTGGGCGCCCCCCCTGACCCAGAGCCTCCAGCCGCAGCTGGTGGAAGCGGTCGTGGCAGCGCTGTTCCCGCGCAGGGGCGAGCACACCCCTCCCTCCATGGCGCCGCCCGCGAGGAATGAGCCCATCGCCGAGCCGGAGGACATACCGCCGGTATCTGCCGGGGAGTTCGGGGCCGCGATTCTTCGGCTTCGCGCCAAAAGGACGGCCCCGGGTCCCGACGGTGTTCCCGGCCGGGCGTGGGTGCTAGCCGCGGACGCATACGAGGAGAGGGTGTGCGGGCTCTTCGACGCCTGCTTCGCCCAGGGCCGCTTCCCACAGCTGTGGAAGACGGGCAACCTTGTGCTCCTCAAGAAGGAGGGCCGCCCAGTCGACTCACCGTCCGGGTACCGGCCGATCGTGCTCCTTGACGAGGCGGCGAAGCTCTTCGAGCGGATTATAGCGAACCGCCTCGTCGAGCATCTGGAGAGGGTCGGTCCGGGCCTGGACGAGAAACAATATGGCTTTCGGGTGGGGAGGTCCACCGTACACGCGGTCCTGCGGGTGAAGGCGATGGCGGAGGAAGCGGTCGCACAGGGCGAGGTCGTCTTGGCGGTGTCTCTTGACATCGCCAACGCCTTCAACACCTTGCCCTGGAGTAGCATTAGGGAGGCACTCCGGTATCACCGGGTGCCGAACTACCTCCGCCGCATCATCGCCGACTACCTGTCATGCAGGACCGTGGCGTATCGGGGCCGCGAGGCGTGGTGCTACCACGAGGTGTCGTGCGGTGTTCCACAGGGGTCAGTCCTCGGACCGCTCCTGTGGAACATCGGGTACGACTGGGCGTTGCGGGGTGTCCTCCTCCGCGGGGTGAGCGTCACCTGCTACGCGGACGACACCCTCGTGACGGCCCGGGGCGGCACGCACCGCGAGTGCGCCATCTTGGCGACGGCGGGAGTGGCTCAGGTCGTGGGCCGCATTCGTGCGTTGGGTCTCGAGGTGGCCTTAAACAAGTCCGAGGCTCTGTGTTTTCATGGACCTCGGAACGGGCCACCTTCGGGATCCCACATCGTAGTCGGCGGCGTGCGGATCGACGTGGCGCCCCAAATGAAATATTTGGGGCTCACGCTCGACAGCCGCTGGACGTTTGAGAGCCACTTCCGTCGGTTGGTGCCCAGGCTGTTGCGCGCGGCGGCCGCACTCGGAAGCCTTCTGCCGAACTTGAACGGCCCGAGGGCGGCCTGCCGGCGCCTGTACCTGGGCGTCATCCGCTCGATGGCGCTGTATGGGGCACCCGTGTGGGACGGCGCCCTGAATAGCCGGACAGTCGCCCTCCTACATCGACCACAGAGGGCGATGGCCATCAGGGTGGCCCGTGGATACCGCACGGTGTCCTACGACGCGGCGTGCGTCTTGGCCGGCTCCCTGCCGTGGGAGCTGGAGGCGGAGGTTCTCGCGTCCGTCTTCTCTTGGCGCGAGAACCAGATCGCCACACACCGGCTCCCGCCGGCGGTGGAGGCGGTCGAGAGGGTGAGGGTGGAGAGGCGAGCGGCTGCCGTCCTCGAGTGGCGGCGCAACCTCCGGCACCCGAGCGCTGGTGCCTGGACGGTGGAAGCGGTTCGTCCGGTGCTCACGCAGTGGATGGACAGGAGACACGGTGCGCTCACCTTCCGGTTGTCGCAGGTGCTGTCGGGGCATGGTTGCTTCGGCAAGTACCTGCACCGGATCGGGAGGGAGCCATCGGCGGTGTGTCACCACTGCGTCGGCTGCCCGGAAGACACCGCCCAGCACACGCTGGAGGTATGTCCGGCGTGGGCAGACCAGCGCCGGGAGCTCGTGGCCGTCGTGGGCGGCAACCCTACATTGCCGGTCATTGTGACCTCCATGGTGGAGACTGACCGTGCATGGGGTGCCGCCCAGCAGTTCGCTGAGGCGGTCATGGGCCTGAAGGAGGAGGCGGAAAGGGAGCGGGAGGCGAACACTCTCGACCCCATCCGAAGCCGCCGCTTGGGGAGGCGAAGGCGTGCGTACGCGCGCAACGCCCCTCCACCCTAACAGTGACTCGAGCGGCGGGCAAGGGGAAGCCCGCCGCTCCTAGAGAGTCGGAGATGGCGCGCATATGCGCGAATGGCGTCGTAGCCGCGGGTGGAAACACCTGCGGCAGCTAGTCGTGGCGTCAGCCGGTCACCGCCGGGCGAGTAGATGAGTGCTCAAAAGAGTGTACCCTCGTCCCGGCGGAGAATGACAATGACGGCAAGTTGGGTTTTAGTGGGTATACCTCTCGGGCCCCTTCTCATTTTTGATATGAGAAGGGGAGTTTGCGAGAGGGAGTCCCACATAACCACCGCGTCTCCCCCAGGCGCGGTGGTATGCGTAATGCATTTCCCAACTATAAAAAAAAAAAAAAAAAAAAAAAAAAAAAAAAAAAAAAAAAAGGTTAGGTTAGGTTAGGTTAGGTTAGGTTGGGGTGCAGGTGAGAGGCCTCCTCGTGGCGCACCCTGGGCAACGTCAGCTCCAGGTACCCACCAGCTTTTGGTGGACACCTGGCGCTGGCGGCTAACTCTCACATCCTTCCCTTCGGTCCTCTTCCCATCCTTCCACTCCCATCCTTTTTAAGGGAAAACCCTTATCCTTCCCCCCTTCCTTCCCACCCCCCCTTCCCTCTTCCCCGGCGGGCCCGGCGGCAGGTAACACTGTCGTCGGGAATAACCGCCCAAAACCGGAGGAGGTACGCCGCTCCTCTGCGATCCGTAGCCCGGGCATCCCGCAACGACCTCCACCAAATGGCGTTGTGGAGTAGTGGGACCCGGAGCGGAGGGCTTGCCTTGATTGGCCGGCCCGCGAGAAAGGAAAACTCTATAAAAACCCGTCAGGACAAGACGTAAAAACCCTGTGCACACCGGGCGAAATGCACAGTAGCCCGCAAGGGCACTAGCCTTGCCCCCGGAACGGCGTCACCCGGGGGTCGACCACCCTTTCGTCCGCAATCGTGGGAACAAAAATGGAACATGGCAATTCAAACCGTAAAATGACGATGAGCAGCGAGGAGGATGGGGACACTGACTCGATAGTCAGTGTCGCATCAATGACGAACCGGCAAACGTTTAAACGGACTAGGAACAGCGACTCGGACCCAGACTCCAACACGGAGGGGGTCGCGAGCCCAACGCTAAGGAAGAGGAGAGGTCGGCCGCCAACCACGGGCCATTATGTTGGCCTGGCAAAGGCAAAGCTGGCCCTGGTAGAGGCGGAAAGACTGGCGGAACAACAGCGGGCTGAGGCTGAGATGTCGGCAGCCTCTCGAGAAACTCGGGCGCGGACACGGGATCTCTCCCTGTCGGAGGCGTCCTCGGGTGGCGACGACGACTTCCAAACGGCGACCGCGTTGAGTCGCGCCATCGAAGACAACGTCGCATTAATAAAGAGGGTCGCCGCCACGTCGGGGAACCTCAAGGGTACCTTTATGAAGGCCCTGAGGGACGCCGCCGACGACATCGGCAAGGTCGCCTCCGTTTTGCAGAGTCGCTGCACCTCGGAGGAGACGCGCGGACTGCAAGCGGACAACGCCCGCCTCAAGTCCGAAATCGCGCAGTTGCGCAGGGAAGTGGCTGAGATGCGGGAACTCATGAACAAGCCGCGTCCACAGGCCGAAGCGGTTGTGGCAAGTCCGCCCAATGCAGCACCTCTGGACGCCGATAGCCTGGTGCGCACCATCCTCTGCCAGGTGGGCACGATGGTCAGCGCCAGGTTTGAGGCTCTCGAAGAGAGGTTGCTGCCCGAGAGGCGACTTCGCCCACCACTAGCGGCGGACAGGCGGGCGCACGAGACACGCGAGGTCTCCCCTGGGCCATCATGTGCCCCGACCGAAGCTGCCCCGATGCAGGCTGGCCCTAGCGGCCCCGCGGCCCCGAAGCCGCAAAAGGCCAAGAAGCCGGATAAGAAGGGGGCAAAATCGGTCGGCACACCCCGCGAGAGGGTAGCAGTGCCCGAACCCCTACCAACAGTGTCGCAGCCGGAGGACCCAACGAGCCCGACCCAGCCAAAAGAGATGGCATGGAACACCGTGGTCAAAAAAGGGTCTAAAAAGAAGGGCCAGGCAAAACAGGCTCCCCCTCGCAAGAAGCCTAAAGAAAGAACGGCAAAACTAGCACCCCCCAAATCTGCCGCGGTAATGGTCACCCTGACACCGGAGGCCATCGAAAAGGGGGTGACGTATGAGGCGGTGATCGCCGAGGCAAAGGCCAATATAAGGCTAGCGGACCTCGGGATCGCCGCCGTACGTTTCCGCGTCAGCGCCACAGGGGCCCGGATGTTTGAGGTGGCCGGCGCGGACAGCGGCCCCCAGGCCGATGCGCTTGCCGCAAAATTGGAAGAGGTCCTCAGCCGGGACACAGTCCGAGTCTCCAGGCCGGTGAAAACGACGGAGATCAAGATATCCGGTCTGGACGACTCCATCTCGGCTGAGGAGGTGCTGGGCGCGGTCGCCGAGGCGGGGGGCTGTCCTAAAGGCAGCCTGCGAAACAGCGGAGGGGTCGTAAAAGATCCATTTGGCGTTGGACACATGTGGGTGGAATGCCCTGTGGCAGCCGCCAAAGCCATCGCTGCAGCGGGTCGCCTCCAACTAACGTGGGTGTCGGCCTCCGTGAAGCTCCTGGAGCCCAAACCTCTGAGGTGCTTCAAGTGCCTGCAGAAGGGGCATATCAGGGCACAGTGCAGCTCGGAGGTCGACCGAAGCCAGGAGTGCTTCCGCTGCGGAACGGCTGGCCACAAGGCCAAGGGGTGCACGGCAAAGCCGCACTGCTCCATCTGTGCGGCAGCCAAAAAACCAGCCGATCATCTGCTGGGGGGCAAGGCTTGCCCTGCCCCAGCCCCCAAAGTCACGAGGAAGAAGGGTGCACCCCAGCCCCTACTAAAACGCCAGCCACCTGTTGAGGTGATGGAGACGGACCCGCAGCCACCGAACAATAATGGCCCTACAACTGTTACAAGCCAACATTAACCACTGCGCTCGAGCCCAAGACCTGCTCCTCCAGAGCATGGTCGAGTGGTCGACGCACGTGGCGGTGGTTGCGGAGCCCTATTTCGTCCTCCCCAACAGGGATGATTGGATAGGGGACGAGGACGGTCTGGTCGCCCTAATCGTACCGAGGTCCACTGGCTCTCCGGTGGTCGAATGCGTGCAGAAGGGTCGAGGCTGCGTCGCGGCGGTCGTGGGTGGAGTCACTGTCGTCGGCGTGTACTGCCCCCCGAGCAGAACCCTCGCGGAGTTCGAGGGCCTCCTGGGCCAAGTTGAGGCCCTCATCGGCAGGAGTCACCCACATCCAGCTCTGGTAATGGGTGACTTCAACGCCAAAAACTCCGCGTGGGGATGTCTGGCCACCGATGTACGGGGTGCGGTACTCGAGGAATGGGCGTTGACGGCGGGGCTCAGCCTCTTGAACCGCGGCTCACAGCCGACCTGCGTTCGACCACAGGGGACCTCAATAGTCGACCTGTCGTTCGCCAGCCCTGCAATAGCGCGCCGAGTCTACGGGTGGGAGGTCGTGGAGGGCGTAGAAACGCTCTCGGATCACCTCTACATCCGCTTCGAGGTGTCTGCGTCCTCCGCGGCCCCGTTTCATTCGAGGCGCGGCGCGCTGCCTGGCGACGGCCCCCGATGGGCGCTAAAGCGTCTCGACAGGGAAGTCCTCATCGAGGCCTCCCTGGTCGAAACATGGACGCCCCCCGACGCCTCTAGGAGCGTCGATGAGGAGGCTACGGCGCTGCGGCAGTCGATGACTCGAGTCTGCGACGCGTCGATGCCGCGGCAGGGTCCCCTTCCGCCGAGACGCCAAGTGTACTGGTGGTCGGCCGACATCGCTGAACTACGCATACAGTGCGTAGCGGCCAGACGCCAGTACCAGAGGCAACGGCGGAGGAGACCCCAGGACGAGCAGGCCGAGTCGTCGCTGCGCGCGGCCTACGGGGCGGCCAAGCGCGCTCTTCGCATCGCCATTGGCGAGTCCAGGGACGGGGCCAGGGAGGAGATGGTCGAGTCCCTCAACCTGGACCCATGGGGTCGCCCATACCGAATGGTGCAGGGGCGATTTCGGCAGTGGGCGCCCCCCCTGACCCAGAGCCTCCAGCCACAGCTGGTGGAAGCGGTGGTGGCAGCGCTGTTCCCGCGCAGGGGCGAGCACACCCCTCCCTCCATGGCGCCGCCCGCGAGGAGTGAGCCCATCGCCGAGCCGGAGGACATACCGCCGGTATCTGCCGGGGAGTTCGGGGCCGCGATTCTTCGGCTTCGCGCCAAAAGGACGGCCCCGGGTCCCGACGGTGTTCCCGGCCGGGCGTGGGTACTAGCCGCGGACGCGTACGAGGAGAGGGTGTGCGGGCTCTTCGACGCCTGCTTCGCCCAGGGCCGCTTCCCACAGCTGTGGAAGACGGGCAACCTTGTGCTCCTCAAGAAGGAGGGCCACCCAGTCGACTCACCGTCCGGGTACCGGCCGATCGTGCTCCTTGACGAGGCGGCGAAGCTCTTCGAGCGGATTATAGCGAACCGCCTCGTCGAGCATCTGGAGAGGGTCGGTCCGGGCCTGGACGAGAAACAATATGGCTTTCGGGTGGGGAGGTCCACCGTACACGCGGTCCTGCGGGTGAAGGCGATGGCGGAGGAAGCAGTCGCACAGGGCGAGGTCGTCTTGGCGGTGTCTCTTGACATCGCCAACGCCTTCAACACCTTGCCCTGGAGTAGCATTAGGGAGGCACTCCGGTATCACCGGGTGCCGAACTACCTCCGCCGCATCATCGCCGACTACCTGTCATGCAGGACCGTGGCGTATCGGGGCCGCGAGGCGTGGTGCTACCACGAGGTGTCGTGCGGTGTTCCACAGGGGTCAGTCCTCGGGCCGCTCCTGTGGAACATCGGGTACGACTGGGCGTTGCGGGGTGTCCTCCTCCGCGGGGTGAGCGTCACCTGCTACGCGGACGACACCCTCGTGACGGCCCGGGGCGGCACGCACCGCGAGTGCGCCATCTTGGCGACGGCGGGAGTGGCTCAGGTCGTGGGCCGCATTCGTGCGTTGGGTCTCGAGGTGGCCTTAAACAAGTCCGAGGCTCTGTGTTTTCATGGACCTCGGAACGGGCCACCTTCGGGATCCCATATCGTGGTCGGCGGCGTGCGGATCGACGTGGCGCCCCAGATGAAATATTTGGGGCTCACGCTCGATAGCCGTTGGACGTGGGAGAGTCACTTCCGTCGGTTGGCGCCCAGGCTGTTGCGCGCGGCGGCCGCACTCGGCAGTCTTCTGCCGAATCTAAACGGTCCGAAGGCGGCCTGCCGGCGCCTGTACCTGGGCGTCATCAAGTCGATGGCGCTGTATGGGGCACCCGTGTGGGACGGCGCCCTGAACGGTCGGACAATCGCCCTCCTGCATAGACCGCAGAGGGCGATGGCCATAAGGGTGGCCCGTGGATACCGCACGGTGTCCTACGACGCGGCGTGCGTCTTGGCCGGCTCCCTGCCGTGGGAACTGGAGGCGGGAGTTCTCGCGTCCGTCTTCTCTTGGCGCGAGAACCAAATCGCCACACACCGGCTCCCGCCGGCGGTGGAGGCGGTCGAGAGGGTGAGGGTGGAGAGGCGAGCGGCTGCCGTCCTCGAGTGGCGGCGCAACCTCCGGCACCCGAACGCTGGTGCCTGGACGGTGGAAGCGGTTCGTCCGGTGCTCACGCAGTGGATGGACAGGAGACACGGTGCGCTCACCTTCCGGTTGTCGCAGGTGCTGTCGGGGCATGGTTGCTTCGGCAAGTACCTGCACCGGATCGGGAGGGAGCCATCGGCGGTGTGTCACCACTGCGTCGGCTGCCCGGAAGACACCGCCCAACACACGCTGGAGGTGTGTCCGGCGTGGGCAGACCAGCGCCGGGAGCTCGTGGCCGTCGTGGGCGGCAACCCTACATTGCCGGTCATTGTGACCTCCATGGTGGAGACTGACCGTGCATGGGGTGCCGCCCAGAAGTTCGCTGAGGCGGTCATGGGCCTAAAGGAGGAGGCGGAAAGGGTGCGGGAGGCGAATGCTCCCGACCCAATCCGAAGCCGCCGCTTGGGGAGGCGAAGGCGTGCGTACGCGCGCAACGCCCCTCCACCCTAATAGTGACTCGAGTGGCGGGCTAGGGGGAAGCCCGCCACTCCTAGAGAGTCGGAGAAGGCGCGCATATGCGCGAATGGCGTCGTAGCCGCGGGTGGAAACACCCGCGGTAGCAAGTCGTGGCGTCAGCCGGTCACCGCCGGGCGAGTAGACGAGTGCTCGTAAGAGTGTACCCTCGTCCCGGCGGAGAATGACAGTGACGGCAAGTTGGGTTTTAGTGGGTATACCTCTCGGGCCCCTTCTCATTTTTGATATGAGAAGGGGAGTTTGCGAGAGGGAGTCCCACATAACCACCGCGTCTCCCCCAGGCGCGGTGGTATGCGTAATGCATTTCCCAACTATAAAAAAAAAAAAAAAAAAAAAAAAAAAAAAAAAAAAAAAAAAAAAAAAAAAGGTTAGGTTAGGTTAGGTTAGGTTAGGTTAGGTTAGGTTAGGTTAGGTTAGGTTGGGGTGCAAGTGAGAGGCCTCCCCGTGGCGCACCCTGGGCAACGTCGGCTCCGAGTGCCCACCAGCTTTTGGTGGACACTCGGCGCCGGCGGCTGACTCTCACATCCTTCCCTTCGGTCCTCTTCCCATCCTTCCACTCCCATCCTATTTAAGGGAAAACCCTTATCCTTTCGCCCTTCCTTCCCAAACCCCCCCTCCCCTTTCCCGGGCGGGCCTGGCGGCAGGTAACACTGTCGTCGGGAATAACCGCCCAAACAGAGTGAGATACGCCGCTCCTCTGAACCCGTAGCCCGGTGCATCCCACAACGACCTCCACCTCAACGGCGTTGTGGAGTAGTGGGAGCCCGGAGCGGAGGGCTTGCCTTAATTGGCCGGCCCGCGACAGGACAAGTCTATAAAACCCGACAGGATAAGTCGTTAAAACCCTGTACATACCTGGCGACCTGTACAGTATCCAGCCTTGCCCCCGGAAAGGCGTCACCCGGGGGTCGACCTTTAGTTCGTCCAATGATCGTGGGAACAGAAATGGAATTCTTTAAAAACAAACCAACAGCAGAAGTAGAGAATGTAGAGGAGATGGGGAGTCGGGAAACCGACTCAGATTTAGAATCGGTGATGAGCACCGTAAGCGCGAAGGGTTATGACGAGCAATCGTCCAAGCTGTGGAGACAGCGCAAGAAGAGGAGAATAGAGGGATGCACACTCTCGGAGTCATCCTCCTGTGACGACGCGAGTGTCACATCAATGGCATCCACCAGTACCAAACGTGGAAGAGGAAGACCGCCTACAACCGGACAGTACATCGGTTTTGGCAAGGCCCAAAAGGAACTCGAAGCCGCCAAAAAAGCGGAATTCCTTAAGGTCCAAATCGCCGACGAAGACCGGCAAATCGCAGAGGCAGCCAGGAAAGCGGCTAGCGCTCGGAGCTCCAGATTGTCACCTGTGACGGAGCCCAGCGTCGAAAAGATGACAGCAGACGACCTTAAGAAGAAGATAGAGACCTCGGCGTCGGCAGTCAGAGCCGTCGCCAAAATCTCTAAAGGTCTAAAGGGTACGAGTCAGAAAGTGTTGAAAGACGCCGCAAACTCCTTCGAAGAGATTGTGGAGGAACTCATGGCTCGTACCTCCTCGGAAGAGACTAGGCGACTTCAGGCGGAAAACTCTCGTCTCAGGAACCAAATGGCTGAGCTCCAAAAGGACCTGATCGACGTACGATCTGAAGTGTCCGCCATCAAGAAGAGACAGACCCAAGAAGATAGGATGGGCCCCCAGCCAGAGGAATCAAACCTGGCCAAAATATTGAGAGAGGAGATAGGGAAAGTCCTCTCCAGGGTCTCGTTCCTCGAGGCGAAAATTCTTCGCCCGCCGCTGGCTGGGGATGCTAAAAACACCAGCACGCCCTCTACCAGCTATGCCGGAATAGCCTCGTCGGCCATAAAACCTATAACAGGTCAGCCGGCGACTGCGCCGCCCCCAAAGAAGAAAGCGGCTACCAAAATTGGCAAGAAGCCCCAAAAGAGTACCCAGGGCAACTCCGTCCCCAAAGAATCTCCCGCGCCTAAAGCGCAGGAAGGTGAATGGAGAATTGCAGGGGAAAGTAAAAAGAAGAAGAGAGATAGGAAGAAGGCTAAAAAGAACGCCTCTTCCAAGAAGAAAGCCAGGGAAACAGACAGACTGCGGCCACCAAAATCGGCAGCGGTCGTGCTTACCCTTAAAGACGGAGCGGAGGCAAAGGGCATCACCTACGGCGACATACTAGGTGAAGCCAAAACCCTCATCAAACTAGATGAGCTGGATATACCGGGAGTTCGCTGCAAGGTTACGGCCACAGGAGCACGACTGCTGGAAATACCTGGCGCTACCAGTGGCCCAAAGGCGGATGCCCTTGCTGAAAAGCTTAGGGCATCACTGAACGCAGAAGACGTGCGTATATCCAGGCCAACAAAGACCTCCGATCTACGCATCGCTGGCCTGGACGATTCCGTGTCCCAAGCGGAACTCGTGGCCGCCGTAGCCCGGGCTGGAGAGTGCTCACCCGGGGACGTGAAGTCGGGAACATTACGGCGGGGCCCGAGCGGCATGGGGACGGCAATCGTCAGCTGCCCAGTCTTGGCGGCCCAGAAGCTCGTGGAAGGCCGCAGGCTTTTGGTGGGCTGGGTATCAGCTCAGGTCCGGCTTCTCAAGGCCAGACCGATACGCTGTTACCGATGCCTCCTGGACGGTCATGTCGGGGCTAGCTGCACGTCACCGATCGACTGCACCAACAAGTGCTTTAGATGCGCTAAGCCCGGCCACCAGGCTAGCACTTGCTCAGCCCCAGCACACTGCCCAGCGTGCGCAGATCTGGGAAAGCCGCACAACCATCTGACTGGCAGTAAGGACTGTGAGGCCAACAAGGCCATGCATAAAAAAGTCAGCCCCAGAGGTGCGACAAGGACGATGCGGCCAAAGGAAAGAGCTCCAATGGCAGATCAAGAAGGGCAGGAGATGGAAACGGAGTCTCAACTATGAACCTTCAGTTCCTCCAGGCGAATATCAACCACTCTGCCAGAGCGCAGGATCTAATGCTGCAAACCCTGGCGGAGTGGTCGATAAACGTTGCAGTGATAGGGGAACCCTATTTTATCCCCCCCAGAGACGACTGGGTGGGGGACCTGGACGGCACAGTGGCGTTGATATCACCGCCCTCCTCCGGATCACCGTCTCTCGAAAACATCACGAGGGAGAGGGGATGCGTGGGAGCCCAAATAGCTCACATGACAGTGGTCGGCATCTACTTCTCGCCAAACCGACCACTGTCTGACTTCGAAGCCTTCCTGACGACCCTGGAAGCGCTCGTCCTTCGCGCTCGACCCCGCCCAGTGATTTTGATGGGCGATTTTAACGCGAAATCTTCTGTGTGGGGCTCGACAGTGACGGACGCGAGAGGACATCTGCTGGAGGAATGGGCCATCGAAATGGGTCTGAGCATCCTGAACCGCGGATCAATGCTCACGTGCGTGCGACAGAACGGAGGCTCGATTGTCGACCTCTCTTTCTCAAGCCCTGCACTGGCGCGCAGAATCTTGGACTGGCGGGTAGTTGAGGAGGTAGAGACGCTTTCCGACCATCGGTACATCCGATTCAGCGTCTCAGCCCAAACCTCGGACCGGCCAGCCCAAACCAATACGGGAGGATCGAGCCCACGATGGGCCCTTTGCAAAATGGACCGCGAACTCCTTAAAGAGGCCTCGATCGTCCAAGCCTGGCAGCCAGCTCCCGAACAACTGGAGAATGTAGACGAAGAGGCCGAATGGCTCAAGACCGCACTCACGACCATCTGTGATGCGGCAATGCCGAGGGTTCGCGGTCGACGGGCCAAGAAACAAGTGTACTGGTGGTCGCCGGAGATCGCAACCCTGCGACGAACCTGCATCGTTAGGCGCCGCCAGTACACAAGACACCGGAGGAGACGAAGAGGCACGCAGTACTCTGCAGCCCGCGAGCAGGAACTCTATGAGGCGTACAGAACTGCCAAAAAGGCGCTTCAAACCACCATCAAAGCTGCCAAATCGCGGGCGTTTGAAGAGCTGCTGCAATCACTGGAGCGAGACCCATGGGGGCGGCCCTACTTAATGGTCAGAGGAAAACTCCGACCAATGGCCCCCCCCCTAACACAGAACCTAAGACCACAACTCGTTGAGGAAATCGTCTGCGCGTTGTTCCCCGACAGGGAGGACAACTTTCGCCCTCCCTACATGGGCCAAGACACGCAGACCGACAACAACGCCCACGAAGAAGCTCCAGAGGTCACTGAAGATGAGCTTCAAGTGGCAACAAGACGACTACAGGCAAAAAACACTGCTCCTGGACCGGACGGCATTCCAGGCCGAGCTCTGGCACTGGCCCTAAAAGAGCTGGAGCCAAGATACCGGAGACTCCTGAATGCTAGTCTAAGGAGTGGTGTTTTCCCTGCCAAATGGAAGACCGGGAAACTGGTCCTGATCAGGAAGGAAGGACGGCCAGCAGAGTCCCCCTCAGCGTATCGGCCTATAGTATTGCTCGACGAGGTGGGCAAAGTCTTTGAAAAAGTTATTGCAGACCGCCTCGTCGAACACCTGAACAATATGGGGCCAAACCTGGCCGAGAACCAATTTGGCTTTAGAAGGGGTAGATCTACCATCGACGCTATACAGAACGTCAAGATGTTATCCGACGATGCGGTGTCCCGGGGTGAGGTGGTATTGGTCGTGTCCTTAGACATTGCCAATGCTTTTAACACCTTGCCCTGGATATGCATTAGAGAGGCACTCGACTATCACAGAGTGCCACCATATCTCCGCCGCATAGTCGGAAACTATCTAAGCGACAGGGCTGTAGACTACCCTACACAAGACGGCTGGAACCGAAGGAGAATGTCGCGCGGTGTCCCACAGGGGTCGGTCCTCGGGCCGCTCCTGTGGAACATCGGATTCGACTGGATCTTGCGTGGGGCGCTGCTGCGGGGAGTTTCGGTGTTCTGCTACGCCGATGACACCCTCGTAGCGGCACGAGCCAAAACCTACCGCCAAGCAACCATACTAGCCACGGCCGGGGTTGCACAGGTGGTAGACAAGATCCGCAGGCTCGGACTAAAGGTGGCACTTAACAAATCCGAGGCCCTTTGCTTCCACGGGCCCCGAAACAAGCCACCGGCTAACGGTGCGATAGTGGTTGGCGGTGTCAGCATTGCCGTCGGGCCGTCGCTCAAATACCTCGGCCTGAACCTCGATGGCCGATGGGACTTTGGGCGCCACTTCGACCTTCTGGCGCCCAAGCTCATGCGGACGGCGGCGGCGCTCTCGCGACTGCTGCCGAATCTAGACGGTCCCAACAGAAGCTGCCGAAAACTGTACCATGGGGTCGTGCGGTCGATGGCCCTCTACGGTGCCCCGATATGGGGCGAAAACCTGACGGCCCACAACATCGCCGCGCTGCGGAGACCGCAACGCGCCATGGCCATCAGAGTGAGCCGAGGCTACCGCACGGTCTCATGTGAGGCGGCCTGTCTAATGGCGGGAACACCGCCATGGCACCTGGAGGCAAAAGCGCTGGCCCGCACGTACCACTGGTACAAGTCACAACCGCGGGCCGTCGAGCATGAAGAACTGAGCCGAAAAAAGAAGGAGTTGAGCGACGCAGCAGTCGCAGAATGGAGCGAGCTGCTCACCCATCCCACGGCTGGAGTAAACACCATATCGGCCATACTCCCCGTAATGGACGAATGGCTTAAGAGACGACACGGTGCCCTTACGTTCCGGATGACTCAGGTACTGACCGGACATGGCTGCTTCGGTCGGTACCTCTGTCGGATCGGACGCGAAGTCAACGAGGGCTGCCACCATTGCGGGGAACCCACAGACACGGCGGCACATACACTCCAGCTGTGTCCTGCGTGGTCGAACGAGCGACAGGATCTTCTCACCAAGATGGGAACACAAGACCTGACGCTACCAACAATCGTTCGCACCATTACCAGAAGCGACGACGCCTGGCAAGCCTTCGCCACATACTGCGAAGCAGTCATGGCAGCCAAGGAAGAGGCGGAAAGGACCAGAGAGGCAACTAGCCTGCTCCTGTCCCGCCAAAGACGCGCTGGCCGACGCCGGCGAGACGATCAAAGACCACCATAAGGTCGGGCCTGCGGGTGATGGGGAGGGCACCCTATCACCCGACCAGCTACAAGCCCAAGAAGGAGACGGACACGCAATGTCCCGCGCGTCCGCACAATGAAGCCAGGGGCCAGGCCCCACACTAAGAAGGGGTTCCAAGTGTGCGAACCAAGGGCTTGCTGACGCTAGCGATGTTGAATGCGCAAGCGTACCCGCAACGTCAACAGGCCATCAAGACGGGCCAACACAGGGGTTTTAGTGGGTATACCTCCCGGGCCCCTCCCCATTGGGACTTTTGTCCTAGTGGGGGGGGGGCCCGGGAGGGAGTCCCACATAACCACCGCGCCTGCCCTGACGCGGTGGTATGCGTAACGCATTTCCCCTGTTAAAAAAAAAAAAAAAAAAAAAAAAGGTTAGGTTAGGTTAGGTTAGGTTAGGTTAGGTTAGGTTAGGTTAGGTTAGGTTGGGGTGCAAGTTGAGAGCCTCCTCGTGGCGCACCCTGGGCAACGTCGGTTTCAAGTGCCACCACACTTGGGCCGGCGGCTAATCTCAACACCGGGAGGGGCGGCTGCAAAGCCGCGACGACTGCTCCTCACCCGCAATGGCGGGGACGTCCGGCTCTGCGGGCAGAACCAGCCCTGGGGGGGGCAGGATCAGCCTTACGCATCCGGAGTCCCGCTGCCAGCGGGGGTCGAAGCGGCGAAGTGGCTCGCGCCACTCGGGGCGGGGCGGTGCGAAGCCGCAACGTAACCCACAAGGCGGGGAAGCCCCAGCTCTGCAACCGGATACCCCGAAAGGGGGAGCTCCGTGCCCTGCAACTGGGTACCTGCGGCCGGTGGGGGTCGAAGCGGTTAGCGCCGCCTGGGAGGGGCGGCTACGAAGTCGCACCGTAACCCACAAGGCGGGGTAGGCCAGCTCTGCAACCGGATACCCCGAAAGGGGGAGCTCCGTGCCCTGCACCTGGAAACCTGCTGCCGGTGGGGATCGGAGCGACGGAGTGGCTGCGCCACTCGGGAGGGGCGGCTGCGAAGCCGCACCGTAACCCACAAGGCGGGGTAGGCCAGCTCTGCAACCGGATACCCCGAAAGGGGGAGCTCCGTGCCCTGCACCTGGAAACCTGCTGCCGGTGGGGATCGGAGCGGCGGAGTGGCTGCGCCACTCGGGAGAGGCGGCTGCGAGGCCGCGACGTAACCCGCAAGGCGGGGTAGGCCAGCTCTGCAACCGGATACCCCGAAAGGGGGAGCTCCGTGCCCTGCACCTGGAAACCTGCTGCCGGCGGGGGTCGTAGCGGCTCGCGCCGCGGGGGGAGGGGGCGCAATTGCGCCACCGCACCTATGGTGGTAGGTGTCGGAGCGGCTGAGGCCCGCCGCTAGGGGGCGACTAGTGTCCGCGCTGCGTCTGTCCGATATTCGGCGGCAGCGCGGCACAGCGCGATGGAGGGTGGCTTTAGCCACCGGAGAGGGGGACTCGTGCCCGTGCTGCGTCTGTCCGGAGTCCGGCGGCAGTGGGCACGTAGTCGGGGGTGAGGAGGGGCGCTTCGCGCCGGAGATGAGGGCGACTGGTGCCCGCGCTGCGTCTGTCCGACATTCGGCGGCGACGCGGGCACGCAGTGAAAGGTGAGGAGGAGGGCGCTTTGCGCCGGTGATGGGGGGTGACTGGTGCCCGCGCCGCGTCTGTCCGACATTCGGCGGCAGCGCGGGCACGCAGTGAGGGGAGGTGGGCGGCTCGCGCCGCGGAGGGGGGCGTCTTACCCGCGCTGCGTCTGTCCGGCATCCGGCGGCAGCGTGGGGGGACGGAAGGGCGGCGGTTGGTTTTTATGTCCAGCCGTCTGCCAACCCGTAATCCCGAGCAATCGGGGCCGGGGGCCCGGGTCATGCATGGCCTGGGCTGCGAGGAGAAAACCTCTATAAAAAATCACAGTGACTCGAGTGGCGGGCTCGGGGACGCCCGCCACTCTTAGAGAGTCAGCGAGGGCGCGCTTCAGCGCGAATGACGGCGTAGCCGCGGGTGGAAACACCCGCGGTAAGTAGACGTGGCGTCATGCCGGTCACCGCCGGGCGAGTGACGAGTGCTCGAAAGAGCGTACCCTTGTCTCGGCGGAGAATGACACAGACGGCAAACAGGGGTTTTAGTGGGTAAACCTCCCGGGCCCCCTCTCATTTTTGATATGAGGGGGGGAGTTTGCGGGAAGGGAGTCCCACATAACCACCGCGTCTTTCCCCAAGGCGTGGTGGTATGCGCAAAGCATTTCCCCTGTATAAAAAAAAAAAAAAAAAAAAAAAAAAAAAAAAAAAAAAAAAAAAAAAAAAAAAAAAAAAAAAAAAAAAAAAAAAAAAAAAAAAAAAAAAAAAAAAAAAAAAAAAAAAAGGTTAGGTTAGGTTAGGTTAGGTTAGGTTAGGTTAGGTTAGGTTAGGTTAGGTTAGGTTAGGTTAGGTTAGGTTAGGTTAGGTTAGGTTGGGGTGCAGGTGAGAGGCCTCCTCGTGGCGCACCCTGGGCAACGTCAGCTCCAGGTGCCCACCAGCTTTTGGTGGACACTTGGCGCTGGCGGCTGACTCTCACATCCTTCCCTTCGGTCCTCTTCCCATCCTTCCACTCCCATCCTTTTAAGGGAAAACCCTTATCCTTCCCCCCTTCCTTCCTACCCCCCCTTCCCCCTTCCCCGGCGGGCCCGGCGGCAGGTAACACTGTCGTCGGGAATAACCGCCCAAAACCGGAGGAGGTACGCCGCTCCTCTGCGATCCGTAGCCCGGGCATCCCGCAACGACCTCCACCAAATGGCGTTGTGGAGTAGTGGGACCCGGAGCGGAGGGCTTGCCTTGATTGGCCGGCCCGCGAGAAAGGAAAACTCTCTAAAAACCCGTCAGGACAAGACGTAAAAACCCTGTGCACACCGGGCGAAATGCACAGTAGCCCTCACGGGCACTAGCCTTGCCCCCGGAACGGCGTCACCCGGGGGTCGACCTTTTAATTCGTCCTTACTCGTGGGAATCTAATGATATGGCTAACAAACAACGGAACATGATGGACAGCAGCGATGAGGGGGACACTGACTCTATAGTCAGTGTCGGATCAACAACGACGAACCGGCGAACACAAAAACGGACCCGAAATAGTGACTCAGACCCGGAAATAAGCATGGACGGGGTCTCGAGCCCAACGTTGAGGAAGAGGAGAGGGCGGCCGCCAACCACGGGCCACTACGTTGGCCTGGCGAAGGCGAAGCTGGCCCTGGTAGAGGCCGAAAGATTGGCCGAACAGCAGAGGGCTGAGGCGGAGGTGACGGCGACCTCCCGAGAGCTCCGGGCGCGCACCAGAGATCTCTCCCTGTCGGAGGCGTCCTCGGGCGGCGACGACTTTTTGACGGCGACCGCGCTTAGTCGCGCGATCGACGATAATGTCGCCCTAATAAAGAGGGTTGCCGCCACGTCGGGGAACCTCAAGGGCACTTTTATGCGGGCCCTGAAAGACGCCGCCGACGAAATCGGCAAGGTCGCCTCCGTTTTGCAGAGCCGCTGCACCTCGGAGGAGACGCGCGGACTGCAAGCGGACAACGCCCGCCTACAGTCGGAGATCGCGCAACTCCGGAAAGAGGTGGCAGAAATGCGGGAGCGCCTGGACCGACCGCACCCACAGGCTGAGGCGGCTGTTTCAAACCAGCCTAGGCAAAAGCCCCTCGATGCCGAAGACCTGGTGCGCACCATTTTGTGCCAGGTGGGCGCAATGGTTAGCGCCAGGTTCGAGGCTCTTGAGGAGAGGCTGCTGCCCGAAAAGAGAGTGCGGCCGCCATTGGGAGTGGACAGACGGACGGAAGAGCTTTCCGTGATCGCGCCCGGGCCATCAACTGCCCCGACCGAGGCTGCCCCAAAACAGGCAAACTCCGGCGGCCCGATGGCCCCGAAACCACAGAGGGCCAAAAAACCCACTAAGAAGCCGGAGAAGAAGGGGGCCAAATCGGCCGGAACCCCTCGTGAGAGGATAGCAGAGACCGAACCCCTGCCAACAACATCGCAGCCGGAGGACCAATCGAACCCGACACAGCCAAAAGAACTGGCCTGGAACGTCGTGGTCAAGAGAGGGACCAAAAAGAAGGGTAAGGCACAGCAGGGTCCCCCCCGCAGGCCGGCCAAGGAGAAATCGGCTAAGCTGACCCCTCCAAAGTCGGCCGCGGTAGTGGTCGCCCTCACGCCGGAGGCAGTCGAGAAAGGTGTGACGTACGAGGCGGTGATCGCCGAGGCAAAGGCCAAAATCAGGCTAGCGGACCTCGGGATCACCGCCGTACGTTTCCGAGTGTGTGCGACCGGGGCCCGCATGTTCGAGGTTGCGGACCCGGACAGCGGCCCGCACGCCGACGCGCTCGCCACTAAGTTGGGGGAGGTCCTCGGCCGGGACACAGTCCGCGTCTCCAGGCCGGTAAAGACGACGGAGATCAAGATCTCCGGCCTGGACGACTCGATCTCGGCCGAGGAGGTTCTGAGCGCGGTCGCCGAGGCGGGCGGCTGTCCGAGAACCAGCCTCAAAAACAGCGGCGGGGTGGTGAAGGACCCTTTCGGCGTGGGCCACATGTGGGTCGAGTGCCCGGTGGCAGCCGCTAACTGCATCGCCGCAGCGGGCCGCCTCAATCTGTCGTGGGTGTCGGCCTCCGTCAAGCTCCTTGAGCCCAGACCTCTGCGGTGCTACAGATGCCTGCAGAGGGGGCACATTAGAGCCCAGTGCAAGGCGGAGGTCGACAGGAGCGAGGAGTGCTTCCGCTGCGGGGTGGCTGGCCACAAAGCGAAGGGGTGCTCGGCGAAGCCGCGGTGCTCACTATGTGCCGCCGCGAACAAGTCGGCAGACCACCTGCTGGGGGGCAAGGCGTGCCACGCACCAGCCCCCAAAGCCGGCAGAGGAAGGGCCCCACAGCCCCTGCCTGTGGAGGCGGTGGGGATGGAGACGGACCCCGCAACCACCGGGGTGTGAGGGGGGCGTTTTCGCGCCGACGATGGGGTCGACTGGTGCCCGCGCTGCGTCTGTCCGACATTCGGCGGCAGCGCGGGTACTCAGTGAAAGGTGAGTGGCGGCTCGCGCCGCGGAGGGGGGCGTCCTACCCGCGCTGCGTCTGTCCGGCATCCGGCGGCAGCGTGGGGGGGGACGAAAGGGCGGCGGCTGTGCTTTTTGTGTCCAGCCGTCGGCCAACCCGTAATCCCGAGCAATCGGGTCCGGGGGCCCGGGCCATACATGGCCTGGGCCGCGAGGAGAAAACCTCTATAAAAAACCACAGCGACTCGAGTGGCGGGCTAGGGGAAGCCCGCCACTCCTAGAGAGTCGGCGAGGTCGCGCTTCTGCGCGAATGGCGACGTAGCCGCGGGTGTTTTCACCCGCGGCAGCTAGACGTGGCGCCAGGCCGGTCACCGCCGGGCGAGTGACGAGTGCTCAAAAGAGTGTACCCTCGCCCCGGCGGAGAATGACAACGACGGCAAAACAGGGGTTTTAGTGGGTAAACCTCCCGGGCCCCCTCTCATTTTTGATATGAGGGGGGGAGTTTGCGGGAAGGGAGTCCCACATAACCACCGCGTCTTTCCCCAAGGCGCGGTGGTATGCGTAAAGCATTTCCCCTGTATAAAAAAAAAAAAAAAAAAAAAAAAAAAAAAAAAAGGTTAGGTTAGGTTAGGTTAGGTTAGGTTGGGGTGCAAGTTGAGAGCCTCCTCGTGGCGCACCCTGGGCAACGTCGGTTTCAAGTGCCACCACACTTGGGCCGGCGGCTAATCTCAACACCGGGAGGGGCGGCTGCAAAGCCGCGACGACTGCTCCTCACCCGCAATGGCGGGGACGTCCGGCTCTGCGGGCAGAACCAGCCCTGGGGGGGGCAGGATCAGCCTTACGCATCCGGAGTCCCGCTGCCAGCGGGGGTCGAAGCGGCGAAGTGGCTCGCGCCACTCGGGGCGGGGCGGTGCGAAGCCGCAACGTAACCCACAAGGCGGGGAAGCCCCAGCTCTGCAACCGGATACCCCGAAAGGGGGAGCTCCGTGCCCTGCAACTGGGTACCTGCGGCCGGTGGGGGTCGAAGCGGTTAGCGCCGCCTGGGAGGGGCGGCTACGAAGTCGCACCGTAACCCACAAGGCGGGGTAGGCCAGCTCTGCAACCGGATACCCCGAAAGGGGGAGCTCCGTGCCCTGCACCTGGAAACCTGCTGCCGGTGGGGATCGGAGCGACGGAGTGGCTGCGCCACTCGGGAGGGGCGGCTGCGAAGCCGCACCGTAACCCACAAGGCGGGGTAGGCCAGCTCTGCAACCGGATACCCCGAAAGGGGGAGCTCCGTGCCCTGCACCTGGAAACCTGCTGCCGGTGGGGATCGGAGCGGCGGAGTGGCTGCGCCACTCGGGAGAGGCGGCTGCGAGGCCGCGACGTAACCCGCAAGGCGGGGTAGGCCAGCTCTGCAACCGGATACCCCGAAAGGGGGAGCTCCGTGCCCTGCACCTGGAAACCTGCTGCCGGCGGGGGTCGTAGCGGCTCGCGCCGCGGGGGGAGGGGGCGCAATTGCGCCACCGCACCTATGGTGGTAGGTGTCGGAGCGGCTGAGGCCCGCCGCTAGGGGGCGACTAGTGTCCGCGCTGCGTCTGTCCGATATTCGGCGGCAGCGCGGCACAGCGCGATGGAGGGTGGCTTTAGCCACCGGAGAGGGGGACTCGTGCCCGTGCTGCGTCTGTCCGGAGTCCGGCGGCAGTGGGCACGTAGTCGGGGGTGAGGAGGGGCGCTTCGCGCCGGAGATGAGGGCGACTGGTGCCCGCGCTGCGTCTGTCCGACATTCGGCGGCGACGCGGGCACGCAGTGAAAGGTGAGGAGGAGGGCGCTTTGCGCCGGTGATGGGGGGTGACTGGTGCCCGCGCCGCGTCTGTCCGACATTCGGCGGCAGCGCGGGCACGCAGTGAGGGGAGGTGGGCGGCTCGCGCCGCGGAGGGGGGCGTCTTACCCGCGCTGCGTCTGTCCGGCATCCGGCGGCAGCGTGGGGGGACGGAAGGGCGGCGGTTGGTTTTTCTGTCCAGCCGTCTGCCAACCCGTAATCCCGAGCAATCGGGGCCGGGGGCCCGGGTCATGCATGGCCTGGGCTGCGAGGAGAAAACCTCTATAAAAAATCACAGTGACTCGAGTGGCGGGCTCGGGGACGCCCGCCACTCTTAGAGAGTCAGCGAGGGCGCGCTTCAGCGCGAATGACGGCGTAGCCGCGGGTGGAAACACCCGCGGTAAGTAGACGTGGCGTCATGCCGGTCACCGCCGGGCGAGTGACGAGTGCTCGAAAGAGCGTACCCTTGTCTCGGCGGAGAATGACACAGACGGCAAACAGGGGTTTTAGTGGGTAAACCTCCCGGGCCCCCTCTCATTTTTGATATGAGGGGGGGAGTTTGCGGGAAGGGAGTCCCACATAACCACCGCGTCTTTCCCCAAGGCGTGGTGGTATGCGCAAAGCATTTCCCCTGTATAAAAAAAAAAAAAAAAAAGGTTAGGTTAGGTTAGGTTAGGTTAGGTTAGGTTAGGTTAGGTTAGGTTAGGTTAGGTTAGGTTAGGTTAGGTTAGGTTAGGTTAGGTTAGGTTAGGTTAGGTTAGGTTAGGTTAGGTTAGGTTAGGTTAGGTTAGGTTAGGTTAGGTTAGGTTAGGTTAGGTTAGGTTAGGTTAGGTTAGGTTAGGTTAGGTTAGGTTAGGTTAGGTTAGGTTAGGTTAGGTTAGGTTAGGTTAGGTTAGGTTAGGTTAGGTTAGGTTAGGTTAGGTTAGGTTAGGTTAGGTTAGGTTAGGTTAGGTTAGGTTAGGTTAGGTTAGGTTAGGTTAGGTTAGGTTAGGTTAGGTTAGGTTAGGTTAGGTTAGGTTAGGTTAGGTTAGGTTAGGTTAGGTTAGGTTAGGTTAGGTTAGGTTAGGTTAGGTTAGGTTAGGTTAGGTTAGGTTAGGTTAGGTTAGGTTAGGTTAGGTTAGGTTAGGTTAGGTTAGGTTAGGTTAGGTTAGGTTAGGTTAGGTTAGGTTAGGTTAGGTTAGGTTAGGTTAGGTTAGGTTAGGTTAGGTTAGGTTAGGTTAGGTTAGGTTAGGTTAGGTTAGGTTAGGTTAGGTTAGGTTAGGTTAGGTTAGGTTAGGTTAGGTTAGGTTAGGTTAGGTTAGGTTAGGCTAGGTTAGGTTAGGTTAGGTTAGGTTAGGTTAGGTTAGGTTAGGTTAGGTTAGGTTAGGTTAGGTTAGGTTAGGTTAGGTTAGGTTAGGTTAGGTTAGGTTAGGTTAGGTTAGGTTAGGTTAGGTTAGGTTAGGTTAGGTTAGGTTAGGTTAGGTTAGGTTAGGTTAGGTTAGGTTAGGTTAGGTTAGGTTAGGTTAGGTTAGGTTAGGTTAGGTTAGGTTAGGTTAGGTTAGGTTAGGTTAGGTTAGGTTAGGTTAGGTTAGGTTAGGTTAGGTTAGGTTAGGTTAGGTTAGGTTAGGTTAGGTTAGGTTAGGTTAGGTTAGGTTAGGTTAGGTTAGGTTAGGTTAGGTTAGGTTAGGTTAGGTTAGGTTAGGTTAGGTTAGGTTAGGTTAGGTTAGGTTAGGTTAGGTTAGGTTAGGTTAGGTTAGGTTAGGTTAGGTTAGGTTAGGTTAGGTTAGGTTAGGTTAGGTTAGGTTAGGTTAGGTTAGGTTAGGTTAGGTTAGGTTAGGTTAGGTTAGGTTAGGTTAGGTTAGGTTAGGTTAGGTTAGGTTAGGTTAGGTTAGGTTAGGTTAGGTTAGGTTAGGTTAGGTTAGGTTAGGTTAGGTTAGGTTAGGTTAGGTTAGGTTAGGTTAGGTTAGGTTAGGTTAGGTTAGGTTAGGTTAGGTTAGGTTAGGTTAGGTTAGGTTAGGTTAGGTTAGGTTAGGTTAGGTTAGGTTAGGTTAGGTTAGGTTAGGTTAGGTTAGGTTAGGTTAGGTTAGGTTAGGTTAGGTTAGGTTAGGTTAGGTTAGGTTAGGTTAGGTTAGGTTAGGTTAGGTTAGGTTAGGTTAGGTTAGGTTAGGTTAGGTTAGGTTAGGTTAGGTTAGGTTAGGTTAGGTTAGGTTAGGTTAGGTTAGGTTAGGTTAGGTTAGGTTAGGTTAGGTTAGGTTAGGTTAGGTTAGGTTAGGTTAGGTTAGGTTAGGTTAGGTTAGGTTAGGTTAGGTTAGGTTAGGTTAGGTTAGGTTAGGTTAGGTTAGGTTAGGTTAGGTTAGGT